>OZ004718.1:40171056-41421484 GCA_963924515.1 Vespertilio murinus
GCGCCTTCCCTTTGGGGCCAGCGAAGGGGACGCTGCCCCTTTAACCATTTCAGCCAGGCCCCCCCCCCCCCATGTAAGCGATATTAATTTATCATCTTCCCCAAACCGTCTGTGATGGATAAAGACATTCCGGGAGTCTCCCGTGAACCGCATCGCGATGAGAATTAAGAAACGAGCCACCACATCCAGCCTCCGGCACAAAGGGCTTCTTCGTTCCGTCTCGCCGGGCAGCCCCTTTCTTTCACTGGCGGCCCTGCCCCCTTCAAGTCCAAGGTCCACACAGCTGAGTGCCGGCGGCTGGGACGGTGCATGTCCTCAGGAGATGCAGGCGGGGGGAGCAGAGGAGTGTGGGGTGCTCTCCTGGCCGGCGGTGCACGCCTGCTGCTCCCACCACTCCCTGCCGCCGAGCCGGGGGTTGGGGAGGAAGCAAGCGCCTTGGCCGGCCCTCGGCTCCCTGCCCTCTGTGGGCAGCTTTCCGTTTCTCTCCTTTCCCGTCACATCCGGGCATCCTCGGCACAGCAGGTCCTTGAATAACATCATATCCTTCCGTATCCTTTTTGTTATAAGGTGGATGAGGAACTGCAGGACAGTGGTCGGCAAACTCATTAGTCAACAAAGCGGCATGTGGCTCGAGAGCCGCAGTTTGCCAGCCACTGCTGCAGGAACGTCACTGGTTAATCTCAGTTCGCCTTCAGCCATGTTGGTTCCCTGGTTTATACGTTACTTCACTTAAAGTTGCAGAAGCCATTGGCGATGTCTGTGTCTCTTCCCCGACTCGTGCAGCGGTTCTCACCCTTGGCTGCACTTTGGAATCGCCTGGAGGTTCGGAAAGGCCGGCGCCTGAGTCCTACCCCAGAGATTCTGGTTTAATTCCTGGGAACCTGAGAAGCTTCCCGAGATGGGGCAGATGTGCAGCCCAGGTGAGAACCAGGGCCGCGAGAGAGTGAGAGAGGACGGTGCTCACTCCTGCGTGGAGAAAGGCGGCCTAGGCCCTAGGCTGATTTATTTTTAAAAATATATATATTTTATTTATTTTTTACAAAGAGGAAGAGGGAGGGATAAATAATTAGAAACATCGATCAGCTGCCTCCTGCACCCCCCCCCCCCGGGGGGGGGGATGTGCCCGCAACCAAGGTACATGCCCTTGACCGGAATCGAACCTGGGACCTTTCAGTCCCCAGGCCAACGCTCCATCCACTGAGCCAAACCGGTTCGGCTCCAGGTTGATTCTTTTGAGGGGAGAATTTAAATGTCTTTTTTTTAAAAAAAATTTATGACTCTCCTGGTGAAAACTGGGTGGAAGGGGTGTGTATTTAAAATTTTAAAATTTAAATCTTGCCAGGTGAGGCTGGGAGCTGACCTAGGCAGCCGAGGTGCTAGTGTCCGGTGAAAGCATGGGATCGGGCGTGTGCACCCGTGTATGTGTCTGGACTTGGTCATAGTCAAAGCAGGGCTAGGAACCTGGGGCCGCACCCCTTCCTGACTCTAAGGCAGGGTTCGTGCCCCCCACAAAAGCCTAAAAGCATCAGGAGGGCCCCTGCACTCGGTGGGTCCCTGGCCACGTTTCCATTTCCCATCATCCCTCTCGGGGTGCAGGTGCAGGGTGGCCACCTTCGGCAGGAAGTACTCAGTGGCTGGGGAGCCCCAGCTCAGAGGGCAGAGGCCACCACCGCGGAGCGGACTGTGTTAGGGTGCAGTCAGGCCAGTGCCCCTGGGGAGAGAGGAAGTCAGAAGAAGAGAACATCCCCATGGAAGCTCCACGCTCCACGCCAGCTGTGGCCTCTGCGCCTCCCGGACCCTGGGGGTGGGGGGAGGGCCGGAAATCCCGATCTCCAGATTGGGCTCTAGGTTTAAAGCCTGGGGGGAGTCACGTGACCTCCCGAGACCCGGGTCTCACCTCTGAGTCATATTCAGATGTATGTCTCCGAGTCCCCGCCAGCTTCGGCATTCCACACGCCACGTGCTCTTTTTAAATTAGCGTCTCATCAGACCCGGGTGCGGCAGGACGCTGTCCTGCCCCAGGGAAGCTTGTGAGCTGAGAGCGTGGGCAAGCTGGCAGGCCCCATGCTAAAACAGGGTCTTCAGGCCGAAACCAGTTTGGCTCAGTGGATAGAGCGTCGGCCTGCGGACTGAAGGGTCCCGGGTTCGATTCCTGTCAAGGGCATGCACCTTGGTTGCAGGCACATCCCCAGTAGGGAGTGTGTAAGAGGCAGCTGATCGATAATTCTCTCTCATCGAGGTTTCTAACTCTCTATCCCTCTCTCCTCCTCTCTGTAAAAAAATCAATAAAAAAATATTTTAAAAATAAATAAATAAATTTTTAAAACGGGGTCTTCAGGCCCAGCCCGTGGTCTCATCCCCCGGGCATCCTTGGGGTGCCAGCGCCTCCTCAGAAGGCTGCCCTCAGCCCGGTGCCCCGGCCTCAAGCTGCTCTGCGGACGGAGAGATCTCACCTGGGACGGAGCCTTTGGCACCAGGGGAGCAGCAGGCGGCTCCAGCCAGCAGCCTGGGGGTCACCTCCGGGAGTCACTGAGGCCTGGGCTCCGGTGCCACCCCTGGGCAATGTGTGTGCTCCTCGGAGCCTCCGTTTCCCCCTCTGAAAAGGGGGTCAGCAGCCGTTCCCCCTCCCTCCCAGGACTGTGGTGGCCCCTAAATGAAAGGGCACCGAGGAGGCTCCTGGCTCGTGCGCCGCCCACACCCGCTAGCCGGCAGGGCTACGGGCACAATCAGAGGAGAACAGAACAAGCAGGCGCACGGATTCCCTCGGCTCCTCTGTTGCCTTCGTTCTTTCGGGGAGCCCCGGGGTGCCTCCCACTTCGGAGGGCTCAGCCCCCGTGGGGACTCGGAGGCAGAGTCCCACAGGAACCGGCTGGGCCCCGGGTTTGTCCGAAGGCTGTTGCACACTCCGGATAAAGGATTTACACACGGGGCAGAGCAAGAACAGCAGACAAGGCCAGCGGCAGAGCTGCGTGTCCGGCAGCTGCGCTGGAGGCCTGTGCCCCTGTGCGGAGAGGTGGGGACAGGCCGGGTGTCTAAAGGCGGCTGTGGAAGTGCCACCCGGAGAGATCCCTCCCCCCCCCTGCCCGCCTGCCCCGGGCCTGTGCGAGCAGGCTCCCCGCCCCCGCCCCGCGGGAGCCATCTGCGGGAGCTGGGCCGGTCCCCCCGCTGTAAATCAGGTGCAGGAAGGCTGCAGTTAACTGGATCAGGAGGGTCAAATAACCCGGGTTGGGATTACGGGGCACCCCTCCCCTTCCACTTCCTGCTGTCTGCACCTTGATCCGAGAGTGGCAGGGGAGAGGAGAGGTCGCACCACTTGAAACATTTATGCTTTTGTGCCTCGTTAGCGACTGCTGGGAGCAAGAAAAGCAGAGCTGCGAGGAGGTGGGAGGAGGTGGACGCACACAGCTGAGCTGGCTTGCGGATTATCGGTGGACGGTGGACGGAAGCGCTCCTCGCCCCCTCCACCCTCTGGCTAGCACGGGGAACGCAGGGGCAGGGGGTGCTCTGGGGTCAGGCTGGGCCCGAGGATGGTCTCCCAGCTCGCCCCCTTCTTTCCTCAAATCGCCTGGCCCCAGGGAGAGGGCGGCCGATGGGCCCCAGTTTGCTCTTGGATTCCACCCGTGTGTATGGAGCACCTGCTTGCTCTCCGGGGGAGGCTGGCGGTGAAGAAGAGACTGTAAGGTGATGTAGTGAGGTGAGTTACAGGGAGGCAACAGAGAGAGTGCAAGTGCGGGGAACTGCTCTACATGGGGCCAGGGCGGGCCTCTCTGAGGACCGGACGTCTGGGCTCAGACCCTTCACCCTGGCTGGTGGCCTGAGCGGCCGTGGTGACGTCTGACGTGAGGCTCAGTGCTGAGGCCCCTGGCCATTCCCTCTCCCACCCTCCTGCCCGGAGCTGCTCCAGGAGTCTGGGCACCAGGCCGCTCCCCCCTCCTGGGTCCTGAGGCCACTGCCATCCGCAGGCCCTGCCTGAACCCAAAGGCCCTTGGAGCCAGGTCTTCAGGAAAAGCAGCCAGAGACAACCTCCCCACCCCCGTGGGCGCCCAGGGTGGCTCCCACAAACCACCGTGTGAGCCACAGTGAGGGGGGCAGCCCCGGCATGCGCCTCCCCTGACGGAGGCGGTGGCCCTCGGGGAGCCGGACAGACGCTGGCGGAAACGGGAAGGACCTGCCGGAGACCAGCAGCCTGGGGTCAGGACCGTCTGCCTTCCCGTCACCCCGCCGGGGCGCCGGGGACCCTGCTGGGCTGCTCTTTCCTGGCGGGGAAACCGGGCCTCAGCGAGGACATCCTGGCACCTCGCGGTGGACAGTGGTGTCGGGCAGGGCGGCCGACGGGAGGGTGCGGACGGGAGGCGTGCTGTGCCCGGCGGTCTGAGAGAGTGAGCCATCGCCCCGACCCTCGGGGGAGGGGACACTGCTGTGCCTGCAGCGGTGGGGGATGGTCCCGGCTCAGACACGAAGCCCTAGGCCAGGGGTCGGCAAACTCATTCGTCCACAGAGCCAAATACCAACAGGACGACGACTGACATTTCTTCTGAGAGCCAAATGTCTTCAACTTAAACGTCTTCTAACACCACTTCTTCAACATAGACTCGCCCAGGCCGTGGTGTTTTGTGGAAGAGCCACACGCAAGGGGCCCAAGAGCCGCATGTGGCTCTCCAGCCTCGGTTTGCTGACCGTGGGCCTGGGCTGTTGAGTTGGAAGTCCCTCCGGGGGGAGTGTAGACCTCTGTGCTTACGGGTGAGCCCCCGGGGCCAGAGCGCGCGAGGCGCTAACCCAGGGTCACACAGAACTGCCGGCCGGCCAGGCCAGGCCCGGGACTCCTGGTGCCCTCTGCCACCGCCTGTGCCCTGAGCACCGGCCCTGTCCGGTGGCCCGGCGCTGAGACAGCCAGGCTGCTCTGTGTCCCCGGAGGCCCTCCAGCCGCCTCACTCCCGAGAAACTCCTCCTGCTGCCTCCTCAGGGCCCCGTGCTCCCGCCCGGTCTCACCTTCCTCCCGATGGGAAAAGCCGGGCAGGCCGTTCCCCATGGCCCGGTGCTGTCCTCCCCGTGCACCCAGGTGGCCTGCGTGCACACGAGGGGGCCTCAGCTGGAAGAAGCGGAGGATTCTGGGGAAACGGGAGTCCCCCAAGGGCCTTCCCGTGGTGGAGGGCGTTCTGAGCCAGACGGAGCTCTCAGCATCAGGGAGGCTCTCCTCGCCCCCTCGCCAGACCCCCTGCCAAGGAGAAGGCCTCCGCTCACGTGAACCCCGAGTTTTCTGCAGCTCCACCTGCCCCTCCCCGCCGCGCCATGTGCCTGCGTGCTCACAGGTGCTCCTCGATCTGCCAGTCTCCCCGGGCTGGTCAGGGCCTGGGCCTCCTGGTACCCTCGGTGGCTCAGCCCCCTTCCTCTGGCACTGCGCGCTCCATTCCCGCCTCCCAGGCTGCAGCAGAGCCCTCTGCGGGCGCCGCCATCAGTCAGTTTTCTCACACCCCTCTTTGCCCAGAGGGATAACTCAGACTTTTCCTCATCAACAGAGTTTGGGGAACAGTCCATACTTTGAATGCAATGCAAGTCAATGCAAGTTTGACCACGCATAGCAAAACCCACCTTGGTCTCAGCTGGTTTGAGCATGAGTTTCTCCTTGCAGAATGAGGAGAGGGTGAGGGCCTCGGAGACAAGCCCTCCCCTAGTCTCCTCCCTCAACTGCAGTGTTCGCCGCCTATCCGCTATCTCCTCCTCCAGGGGGTTGTGTCAGTGTCGCAGGCAGGTGTGCGGGCCAGAGCTGACGTCTGTATGAGAACGTGGACACACAGGCGCTCACAGGCGCTACGCTGGAGGCGTTCCCCTCCTCCTGATGGCCCACTGCCCTGAAGGTGACCTGGTTGGCTTTCTGAGCACCTTCCTCCCCACACTCTGTGGGACCCTGATGGCTCCTCCTCCAGGAACACTGACTGGGCGGAAGCAGAGGGAGCACTGCTCCCGCTAGACCAGGCTGCAGGGCCAGCTGCTCAGAGTCTTTGCAGATCTCGGGAGAAAGATTGGGAAGCCGAGATGAAGCACCCCCTCCTTTAATCAAAGGATGTTCTCGGGCGGTGCCCACTCCACCCAGCAGACAGCTGCCCCAGCAGCACAGAGGGTGGCCTCGGCTCCACCGGCTCCACTGGACCTCAGCCATGAAGTTACAGCTGTGGGGGGCCACAGGGGAGGGCCACAGTCCTCCCACTGCGCCCCTGCTTCTGCTCTGGGCCAGCTCCGCCCACGGTAGAGGTCCCTGGACTGATGGTGTGCCCACCGGTGACCTAGCTCGGACCCTTCAGTCCCTGGGCAGCCTTTGGTGACCTGCCAGCCAAGTCCAAGGGCGTGAAGTCCAGGGCAGGCAGCGAGGCTCGGTCACACGGAGAGGAGTGCGTCTCGGCCTCAGCAGCCAGCTTGTGCGGGCAGGCCAGGGTGTCCGATGGAGGGAGCCTTGGCCCCATCTGACGGTGCCCGGTCAGGAGCTCAGGACAGCAGGGTCCTGTGCTGTGGCCCTCTGCCTTCCTGAGAGACGCCGCCCACGCGTGAGCGCCCTCCCCACCATGGGGACGTGGAGGCCGAGGGGGAAGGTCAGCGTGTTCTCCCGCCGCCCCTCCTCATGTCCTCCACCGGGCTCAGTCTGTTATTTTTTTTTATTTTTTATTTTTTTAAATATATTTTGTTGACTTTTTACAGAGAGGAAGAGAGAGGGATAGAGTTAGAAATATCAATGAGAGAGAAACATCGACCAGCTGCCTCCTGCACATCCCCTACCAAGGATGTGCCCGCAACCAATGTACATGCCCTTGACCAGAATCGAACCTGGGACCCTTCAGTCCGCAGGCCGACGCTCTATCCACTGAGCCAAACCAGTTTCGGCCACAGTCTGTTCTTTCCGAGTAAAACCAAACAAGACAAAAACAAGAAGGAAAGAAAACAGCAATGAGGCATGGACTTGGATTCGGGGCAGATTTAAGAAGACAGGTTTCTAACAGACGGTTCACAGAGATGAGACTGGGGCAGGCGTCTCCCTCTGTGAGGTGGGCACTGAGAGACCCTCAGTCCACCAGCCGCCTGCGTGGCGCCCAGGGCCTCTGTTCCGGGCCTGTGCCCACCTCTCCCCTGCCAGGGGGCACTCACAACCAGGAGCCCACTCCTCCAGGAGTTGCAGGAAGCCACTCATGTCCAGACACAACTTCAGCAAACATCTCCTCACATCTCTCTCCTCCCCGCTCTCCTCCTGCTTCCTTCCTCCTCCGGAGTCCCCGCCCCCGAGGCCTGTCACCATGGCAGACTCTGCCCTCACAGCCGCGGTGAGCAGAGCTGGCCGGGGAGCCCCATTAGCCCCTGGAGGAGCTCTCTCCTCCTACGTTCTTGGCTCCCTTCCCCCTTTGGAGCAGGAGCCCAGAGCAGCTTGTGGCACCGGATGAAATGGCTGCAGGAGGCCTTCCTGAAGACCTGCCCCACTGCCCTTGGGGGATGGAGAGGTGGAGGGAGGAGGGGAGAGGCAGACCGCTTCTCCTTCGTCCTGTCTCCCTTTCCCACTCCCTCTCGGGGTGGGGGCAGGACACAGTGGGCACTCAGGTCCTGCCTGGTTGGTGCAGCAGCTCTTGCCCAGGCGCCGGGTGTGGGTGTCTCAGTCAGCTCCGGCTGCTGTAACAAAACACCATAGACTTAGACGACAGCTCTGTATTTCTCACCGGCTGGAGGCTGACAAGTCCAAGGTCAGGTGCCACCCAGTCAGTGTCTGGGGAGGGCCGCTTCCTGGTGTGCAGCGGCTGCCTCCGCGCTGTGTGCTTGCGGAGACCTCTCCCTCCCTCCTCTTTTAAAGGCGCTAACCCCAGCAGGAGGCTCCCACCCTGGTGACCTCACCTAACCCCAATTACCTCCCAGGGGCCCCACCTCCCCATACCATTGTGTTTGGGGTGTAGGGCTTGAAGGTAAGACTTTGGGGAGACACCAGCATTCAGTCCACAGCAGTGGGACGTCCCCCTAATGTTGTCTGGCCACTGCATCGCTGGAATAGGGTCCTGAGAGCACAGGAGTGGGCGTCAGGACACGGTGTGACAGGGTGGGCAGCCAGGAGGACGGGCACGGGCTGGCCAGTGGTCAGAGTCTGCGCGCCTGGAAACGTGCTTCATGGTGGATGGTGGGCCTTTCTCTCTGGCCTTGGGAAGGGCTCCCCACCTTCGCTTCCCTGCTGCCAGCACATCCTCCCGTGTCCGAGTATCCTAATCCTCATTCCCCATTTTCTGGTGGCCATAAGCTTCCGGAATGTGTGGGCTTGGCTGGGCCCACCCCCCGCTCCTGCTCTTCCCTGGGGAGGAACCCCGGGGGGGGGGAGGGTGTGCACGGGGTCCCTCCCCACCCTCTGACCCCCCCTGTTGTGTGTCCTCCACAGCCTGCGATTGCCACCCCGTGGGCGCTGCTGGCAAAACCTGCAACCAAACCACCGGCCAGTGCCCCTGCAAGGACGGCGTGACCGGCATCACCTGCAACCGCTGCGCCAAGGGCTACCAGCAGAGCCGCTCGCCCATCGCCCCCTGCATCAGTACGTACAGGGCGCCCGCTCCCGGGGGCTTGGGTGCGGGGGGGGGGGGGCTGTCGGGAGGCGGGTCCTGCTTTCGGGGTCAGCTCCTGTGGCACCGGGAGGACACTGGCCCTTCTGGTCTGTCGCAAGGCACCTGGGGTCCTTGGAGTGGTCCCCATGGACCTTGCAGGAAACCCTCTGTGTGCACATGCTCACACACACACACACATGCACACACACATGCACACACATGCACACGTGCACACGTGCGCACACACAGAGGCAGGAGCTTCAGCCGCTGCCCCTCCCCTGCCCCGGCTGGGGTGGCCTTCACCTCCCAGGACACGGCGGGCGGGGCTGGTTCCGGGGTCGCCAACCAGCTTCTAAGTCAGGACGTGGCAGGGCCCAGTGCCGGCCAACAGCCCAGCGCCCAGCCTCAGGAACGGAGCTCCGCGCCCCCCGGGGCAGAGCAGGGTTCCCACGGCAGCACACATGTACCTGCCCGCCTCCCGGGCTCAGCAGTCCCTCCGTCCGCCCAGAAGCCGCAGTGACCGCTGCTGGAGCGCAGGCCGGGAACCGTGCCCCCGCTGGAGAAGGAACAGGGAAAAGTCTCCCTTTGAAAGGGGTCCAGAGCCCTCGGGTTGCTCAGAGGCGGCGGGAACCAACATCCCCACCGCCAGGGCAGACCCGGCAACGACGCGGATGTTCCAGACTCAGAGACAGGGCCGCTCAGTACCTCGCCCCGTCCTCTCCGAGGCAGGTGATGCCAGGAGAGCTGGCCCTCCAGCAGCCCGAAGACCCGGGTCTCCCTCCCGGGGTTCCCAGGAGCTCTGCCAAGAGCACCCGCTGCCCCGGGGATTGTGGTCACAGCTCGGGGAGACTGTGTCCCCGAGTGCCAGCCCGCAGGCCAGTGCGGCTCCGTGGCCACCGGCCTCAGCTCCGTACGGGGACGTGCAGGACTGGGCGGGACCGTGCGGACGCCCCCTCGGGGGTGTTTCTGCTGGGACCGGGTAGCTCATAGGGACCGAGGGGCCTGGTGTAAGGCCAGCTTCTTAATGAGCGGCTGTGATACCTGGCCCGTCCTGGGGACCAGCTGAACCCCCCCCCCCTCTGCAGAGCATGGGGCGGAGCAGGGACTGGTGGGAACTGGCCGCCCCTCTGGGTAGAAGCGGAGTGACCACAATGAGGCGCACACCTCCACAGGCCCCTTGTCTTCCGTGTTGTTGGTCTCTACGGCCCACGGAGACAATGCCCGAGCTGGTGAGATGTGCCCACGGGAACCTGGGCAGGGTGCAGACCCCTTTCTGCTCACGTAGGACACCTCCCAGGCGCCTTACGTGCCACCCCTGCTGTGGGCACCTTCCCCCATTGAGTTGAGGTCAGAGGTGAGCAGGGGCTAGTCAGCCACATGGAGATGATCATGGAGTCTAGGGAAGCCCCTGCCTGCCCAGTAGAAACACACACACACACACACACCACCCCCTACCTGGCCCTGGCTCAAGGGCGGGGGCAGCCCGGCTCCCCTTCTCCTCACTCCCCCCTCCTCAGTGTCGGGGAGTGTGGGCATCCCTGCGAGTGGAGGGACAGCTTCCACAGGAGAACAGGCAAGGATCCTGGACACCCCTCCCGCCCCCGCCAGCTGCCTCCTCCTCCCAACCATCCTTTCCTGGAGCTGGGGTGCTGGAGATGGTGGGGGGCAGGGTGAGGGGGACACTGGAAGGCTGGGAGGGGTCTGTGCTGTGCTCATCCTGCTCTAAGGACAAAAACAACACCTCCTCACCTCACTTTCCCTCCTCCATCCTGAATCTTGCAGAGATCCCCGTGGCGCCGCCCACCACGGCAGCCAGCAGCGTGGAGGAGCCGGAAGGTAGGCTCGCCCCCTCTGCTCGTCTCTTTGGGAGGGGTGGGGGGGGAGGGGGCTAGAGGGGCCAGAATCCTCCGAGCCACCTTCAGGGCGCTTACTTGGCATGAGTGGTACCCGGCATGGACTGAGGAGGATGGGGCCCCAGGCATTTTTCTGGGAGCCTTCCGCACGCCCCGCACCCAAGAATAAAACAGAGGGGTTTATCAGTCCGGTGGGCTGGCCTCTCTCCAAGCCCAGGACGCTCACAGCGGCTCCTCTGGTTCATCCACAAGTTAGGAAGCGGCCTGAGCCCAACACCCTCTGACGGGGCCGTGTCACCCCTTCTGGGGCTGCAGAAGGTCCGGGAAGGAAGCGACAGCGCCTTCCTGAGCACCAGGACAGAATAGGGGGCCGCACACAGAAATGGGGGTGGGGACAGGAGGGAACCACACCGCCTATGACCCCCTCCTCCCGCTGAACCTGAGCATTCCCCCGGTTGCCAAGGTGGCCACCAACCACAGCAGGGCCAGCAGCCCGGGGACGTGGGCGCCAGCAGAAGTCACAGGAGTTTCCTGGTCCCGTTAGAGTGGGTGTGGGTATCCCAGCATGCCGTTCAGGTCACTGTTGCTGCCGCCGCCTCCCGACCTGTAGCCGCTCATGAAGAAGCGATGCGGTGCGGGGCCGCCCCAAAGACCTCGGGTGTAAGCACGTCCAGATAGGTGTATTTTGGGGTATTTGTCTCCTCTGTACTGTCGACAAAACAACGTCCAGCCTAAGGAAAAGTCTGAGGGGAGTGGACTTGAGCCAAACTGACAACATTTGCCGGGAAGCAGAATCTCCGTGGAGTGAGAAAGTGCTTCGGAGGATGGCAGCTTTATAGCTTATTTTATACGTCACAGTCAGAGGAGGGGTAAGGGGGGTTACCTGCAGGCCACCGGAGGTAGATGAGAGGGGTGGGAGGAAGCAGAGTGGGGAACGGTCTGGGGCTGGATTCGCAGTAAAACGGAGAGACGCTTCTCTTCTCTCGGTTGGCGGGTGCAGGGTAGTTGGCAGTTCGCACGGACAGCCCGTGGAGAGGGCCTCGGGGGACGAGAGGGCGATGTGGCGGCTGGTATGCGGTGTGCCCCGGGGGGTCCGCAGAAGGAGGTCACCCTGACATTTCAAAGGCGTGTTATCACAGAGGCAAAAAGACAGACAGGCTCCGCTACGGTGAAGAGCGACCTTTGTCAGGGAAGCTACAGGCCTGGGACGTAGCCACCTGCCAGGACCCGCTTTGAGTTGGAGCTTGTATGTCCAGGCCTTCCTGCGTGGTTACTTTCGGTCTCCGGGTCGGTAAGGCCCCCCGTGCAGCGCCCTGAGTGTGTCCGGTTTGGCATGTGGGCCTCTTTCCATCCACTGGAGTCCCCTGGATTTTATTTCTGGGTTCGGAGATAATGCTGTGAGAACGGTTGTCACAGTCCTCGGCCCAGAGAGGTTACGTGGGGCGCAGAGCCACTGGATGGGGTGCCACGCGGAGAGCAGGCCAGGCTCGTACCCAGCATCTGGTCCTGGGGTCACACAGGCCTTGTGTGCACTGGCACTTGGGGTAGGAGTGGGAATGGGGGGGCCCATGTGGACATCAGTGTCAGCTCTGGGGACCCCCTTCCTCCTCTCCAGGCAGGTGCCGGGGAGGCTTGCACACCCACGTGGTTGCCTGAATGTCTTAGAACAGTGGTCGGCAAACTCATTAGTCAACAGAGCCAAATATCAACAGTACAAGGATTGAAATTTCTCTGGAGAGCCAAATTTTTTAAACTTGAACTTCTTCTAACGCCACTTCTTCAAAATGGACTCGCCCAGGCCACAGTGGAATTTTGTGGAAGAGCCACACTCAAGGGGCCAAAGAGCCGCATGTGGCTCATGAGCCGCAGTTTGCCCACCACAGTCTTAGACTAAAGACTAGAGTTGAGTGCTGGCCGTACGCTGGGAACTGAGAGAGAACGTCTCAAACCCGCGTACGTGCCCAGTCAGCGCCCGGCCCCCAGAGAGGAGCGGACAGGGGGCGTTTCAGGGAGTGCTGAGGTCACGCCCGGGAAAGCCAGGTACGTTGGTCTTGGGAAATTGGGTTTGAGTCGTCAGTCACCTTTGGGGGAGCTGCAAGGGACACTCAGGGGAAACACTGCAGGAGGAAGCAGCGCGGGGGCCTGGGAGGCTGTGGAAAGCACAAAAGGCACGTCCCATCCAGCGAGGGGCAGCACGGCTGGGTGCACCCACACTGCCCCTCGCTGGAGCCTCTGCTCCTGCTCCCGCGGTGTGGCCTCAGCGGCTCAGAGCTCACCTGGCCCAGCTCAGCCCTGCCCAGGCAGACCGGCATCTCGCTCTGCCTCCCATTTCCCCAGTCCCTGTAGCGCTTTTGGCTTTTCCCCTGGCAAATCAGAATCCGGCCAATGGGACAAAAATAGGGAAAAGGAAAAACGACTCCCGAGATGTCTGTGCCGGCCACAGGAAGCTGGAGGGAAGCAGGCGGCGGTCTTTAGCCAGACAAGATTGCCCAGCGAGCCGAAACCGGTTTGGCTCAGTGGTAGAGCGTCGGTCTGCGGACTGAAGGGTCCCAGGTTCGATTCCGGACAAGGGCATGTACCTTGGTTGCGGGCACATCCCCGGTAGGGGGCGTGCAAGAGGCAGCTGGTTGATTGTTCCTCTCTCATCGACATTTCTAACTATCTCTCTCCCTTCATCTCTGTGAAATATCAATTATATATATATATATATATATATATAAAAGATTGCCCAGCAAGTGCTTGCAAACACGGGCAGCCTCCGCCTTTGGCCTTTTCAGTCAGTTAGTTAGTTAACGTTCTGACTCCGTTCGGTTTCGTTACTGCTTATTTCTTTTCTTCCTTCCAAACCCTTAAAAGCCACGTTTTTAAATGAAAGCAAACGGTAAACACACGTCACACGGCGCTTTGCTCACAGACGGGCTGAGCGAGCAGGTGCCATCCTCACGCTTTGACCAGACCCTTCGGACCTTCTCCGGTGCTCCGGGGTGCCCAGGATCTGGGGCTCTCACCCAAGACCAGGCTGCCTGGCCCCGGTGGGCGGGATGGTGTGGGCGGGAGGCCAGGGCGCCCCTGGGGAGCGGGCCCGAGCGCAGCACTCCCCAGCCTGTCCGTTCTTGCCGTGTTTGAACAGGGGAGGCTTGTGTGCCAGGCTGCCGGAGAAAAGCTTATTTACTTTTGCCTGCGTAAAGGAGGAGAATTCATAAACCGAGAATTTGTCCTGAAAGCTGATGGACGTAACCTCACGCTGAACCCGCCCCCTGGCAGGGCCAGCTCACGTGCGGAATGCCGTCCACTGCTGTCTGAGGGGCCGGAGCCCCGTCATGGGGCGGGAGGCAGGGACGCCATGCCCGTGGGAGGTCTGGGCCAGGGCCCGGGAGGGCAGTGGGCTGGGGGTGGGGGCGGGGTGCAGAGAGGGACCACCCATTCCAAACCCACCCATCCTCTGGGCTAAAAGAGGGCCCTGCCCTCCCTTGGCCTCCCTCGGGCTCCCTCCACCAGCCTCCACCAGCTCTGTGTAGCTGCTGATCGCACCTCGTTTGGCTTCATGGCGGCCACTTGGCGCAGCAGGATGAGTCCGGTTTGGACCAGGGGCTCTGGGGTTGATGATTCTCTGCTGGCTGAGAGGCCTTGGACATGCAATACCTCTCTTTTCTGCCCCCCCCCCCCCCACACACACACCCTAGGTTGATAGGAGGCGCTTTCTTGCCTTCTTCTCAGGGTAGGAATGGCCTCCTTGCTCCTGGTAAGCTTCCTTCCTCTTCAGAAATGCTTGCTCTGTCTCCTCTGCCTCTGGTGGTCAGTCTCTCCTGCAGCCCCGTGCTGAGGCCTCCTCGGGGAGAGACGCTGGGGAAGAGTAACGACCTGGCTGGGGTAGAGTCTGTCGTCTGGCATTTGCCACTTTCCCTGGTGTCAACACTCCTGGTGGCGGGTTGCAGACACCCCATCTGATGCCATGGGACAGGTGGGAAGAGATGCATAGGATGGGCTCTCGGAGCTCAGGTGAGCTGACTCCACTCAGCACTGCCTGCGGGCTCCCCCGGAAATGGAGTGGAGGCATAGGAACATGAAAATACAGAGGGAGGAAGGGCCACCTCTCAGCCGGGTGAGAGGCTGTGGTTCCTTGCTGCCAAGGGGCACTGCTGGCTTCCTTGGTGCCAAGGGGCACTGCTGTCTCCTGAGTGGAGGCTGGACTTGGGATGGAGGTGCAAGAACAACTCCTGGGACCCCTCCCTGCAGGGTCTTGGTCCTCTCTGTGGGCTTGGTCTCCTCATGGCACTCGCCCTGCTGGTATTTGGTGTGGTGTCTTCTGCACCCCACTTCCATGGCCTCAGCCTCGGGGCAGTCACCTGAGAGTTGTCACACCTGCTGGCCTCTTAGCGCCTCCATTTTTTTTTCCATGAAAGAAACTTGGGTTTATAGAGACTTGCAGCCTATAGCTTGGACTGTCCTCTTGTTAGGCAGTTTTCCAGGACAGGGAATAGGTGATGAGGGAACGTGAGCTGGAAAGACTGGGATGCAGCCTTCCCAGGTGCTGGGGGCTGGGCGGAAAGGAGAGGACACCAGAGGCCTGATCACTCCAGACCCGAGTTCTGCCTCATCTTGTTTCCTTCTCTGGAAACAGGGCAGTCAATGGAATGGGATGATCCAGATAAAGCTTTCCACTCAGTGGTGGGCTTATACATACTCAGTGTCAACCCAGTGGAACAGCCTGGGAAGCAGACACCACAGTGTGTGGAGGGCTCGCACTGTGTTGAGGTGTCTGTGGGCTCCGCGGTGGGAAGGCAGGGTGGGCAGCAGGAGGTGCGGCCTGAGGACAGGTGTGCAGAACCCGCAAAGTGGAAACTTCTGGTGGCCTCGTCATGTCCTTCCCAGCAGCTGATGTTAGACCCTGAGCCCAGCAGAGAGTTGAAGCCTGGAAATGGATTACAGGTCAGATGCTTGACAAGAGCCAAAAGGTGGAAGCAGCCCAAACGCCCGTCAGTGGAGAAGTAAGCCGTGTGGCAGTTTCATGCAATAGAACAATATCCAGCATTAAAGGAATGGACCTCTGACACATACATGTGTCAGGACTTGGATGAGCCTCAGAAACATCATGCTGAGTGGAAGAGGCCAGATGCAAAAGGCCACATAGTGCATGGTCCCATTTATATTAAACTAGAGGTCAGATGTATGAAATTTGTGCATGGGTGGGGTTGGTGTGTCCCTAAGCCCGGCCTGCACCCTCTCCAATTCAAGATCCCTCTCTAAATCCAGGATCACTGGCTCCTAACCACTCACCTGCCTGCTTGCCTAATGCCCCCAACTGCCCTCCCCTGCTAGCCTGGTCGCCCCCAACTGCCCTCCTTTGCTGGCCTGATCACCCCTAACCTCCTTGCCAGCCTGATCTTGCCCTTAAATGCTCTCCCCTGACAGCCTGATTGCCCCTAACTGCCTCTGCCTTGGCCCCCACCACCATGACTTTGTCTGGAAGGAAGTCAGACATCTGGAAGATGGCTGGTTAGCCTGTTCTAAATAGCATATTACCCTTTTATTAGTATATACAAGTTATATAGGATAGGATTGCTTCAATGGGGCAGGGGTGGGGAAGCCTTTTACAGCAGGAGAAGATGCTCTTGGCAGACAAAAATACATAACCCCTAAATCTGGACCAGTTATTAAAAAATTGAACCACTTTCTTACACCTTGCACTAAACAGCTGTTGTCCTTAAAACCCTCCTCAGCCCCCACCTTAGGTTCTGCATTTGCAATTCACCCAGATTTGGTTCTGATTGGTCGGTTTCTATGCCAGTTATCTTCAAAAGCTCTGCCTCGTAGGCAGCCATTGGCTCCTCTAGGATATCCAGAATGGCTTCACCTTCAGTCAGCACCAGCCCTTCAGTCACATCCCTAGTCTGCTCCCAGGTGTATCTCTGGCCTCTCTGAGAAGCGGCACCTCAGGTCTGTGCTGGTGGCAATTTTGAATTCTCATCCCTGATCTAACCGTCTTGCAGTGCAAGCTCTGTGAAGGCAAACCTTTGTCTTGTTCATTCTTAGTTCACTCAGACTCTGCCTGTGTCTAAGCATCCATGCTAGCATCACATGGTGACCAGTGGAACAGTTGTTTCGGTCATCGCGGTCATTGCCTTTTTATATATGGAGATGCCCAGAATAAGCCAATCCAGAGACAGAAATCAGATCCGTGGTTGCCAGAGCCAGGGAGGAAGGAGGCATGGCGAGAGGTGACGGTGCAGGCTTCCCCTGTGGGAGGGAAAAGCTGGGGAACTGGCAGTGGTGCTACAGTGAACGCACTAATGCCACTGGACTAAGATGTTTGAAAACGACTCAGGTGTCAAGCACTTGTGGTCAGAGCCCAGGGGTGACGTGAGTCTGGCTTGTTGGGTTGGGGGAGTGGGGAGCAGCGGCCTCGGGGCCTGGGCATGGCTTCCTGCCCCCTTGCTCACCAGAAGACTCTGAGGACAGGGGGTGTCTCTTAGCTCCTCCTCCCCCACCTCCAAGCAGGGATAGCTCAGCCGACACGAGAAATGGCAGGCGTCCTCCGTTGCCCTCCAGACACCCAGAGCGGCCGTGGCCTTGTGTTAAGTAGCAGAGGTCTGGCTGCACCGCCTACAGCCTTATTCTCCTTTGGGGGGTTGGTCACAGGAGCGCCAGGTGAGGGAGCCTCGGTACTCCTGGCACAGGAGCTAGGGGCCTGTGGGTCTGGGGGGGGGGGGGGGGGGCTGGGGCTGGAGCTAGGATGGCTGATTGTGCGGAATCCCAGCCACTTAGAAGGAGGAGGTCTGTAATGGATGGCGGCCTGGCCTTCGGAGCGTGATATGAAACAGGATGTGAGGCCGCCCAGCATCTGCTGTTTAGGAAACGACCATCAGCTAATTGGTCTCCTGAGAAGAAATTGACCCAGACCCGTGATAAAGGAGAAATTGACTCTGGGTAAGTGGAGAATAGAAGACTTTGACGCGATGCTAGCGCTCTTCTGAATTATCAGCCACGGAGTCTTCTCCCCATTGCACACGGGAGGGAGCAGGCACAGAGAGGTCCGTGAGCGCCAGTGCACAGCGCGCTGCTGGGATTGCAGCCCAGGCCCCCGGCCTCCGTCTGCGAGTGGCGTGGGCCCCCGAGTCATTCTGCCTCTCGGTGGTCACGCTGGTTGGTGCATGCAGGAGAAGGTTTTGCTATTGCTGACTGTGTGGTGACGTTCTACCAAGACAAGCTCACGTGTTCACGGGGGACCTGAAACCAAGGTAGAGGAGGAGGTTAGAGGCCGCGTGTTCTGCAGGTGCCAGGTAAAGAGGCTCTGAGAGCGGCTGGTTGGTGCGTGGGGCAGGCATGGGGTCTGGGCCACGGGGTCTGGGCATGGCGAACGGTGGGCAAAGCTGTCCCGTTGGTCACAAGGCAGCCAAGCGAGACACAGAGCAAAGGCCTGAGTGTCTACCAGTAAACCAGCGGGGGAGGGAGGGGAAGGGCTCACGGCGCCTTCCTCACACCGGACAGCCCTTGCATGGTGAGAACAAGCCTGCAGAGAATTGGCTGAAAATTGCTGAGAATTCTGCAGGGAGGCCATTACCGCATTAGCATGTATAGGTCTAGCTTTTCTCATCTATCAGCAATTACTAGTTACAAAACAGGGTCATAGCGACCGACCCAAGAGCATATGGCAGGGTATCTGGCCTGTAGGACGTGCTCCATGAGTGCACATCATTTTTATGACACTGGAAACCCAGTTAGAATAGCAGCAAATCAAATACACAGAATAAATGTAGCAGTAAAAGTACACAATAGATATTAAAAGAAAGGATAAAAATTTCCCAAGGGACACTAAAGAAGACCAGGAAAAAAATGGAAGGTCTTACCATGTCCGGCAGGGGCAAGACTTGAAGTTGCAAAATGTCAGTTCTCCTTGAAATAATCTAAGCTTAGCATGATTCTAGCCAAAAATCCCCATTGGACAGGACATGATTCTTAAATTCAGCTAGAAAAATAAGTGAGTGAGAATGGCCAGTCATTTTTTTAAAAGCCAGAGCAATAAACAGTGGCTTCAATAATTTCTTTTGCTGAGATATTTTAAAAGGAAAGCTGATGTGTGACATTTTACCCCTGCGTCTTTCGGAATGAAAGACATCTCTGAAAATATTCTCCTCAGGTTTTCAGTAGCATCGTTACCCCTCAGTGGACAATGCTTTACCATCATCTCATCCCAGTCCATCTTTCTTATCCCCCGAGTGTCCCTTAGAGCTGGTTTGCTCAGCTCTTTAATCATGGAAGCATTATGCAGTAACAAAGCATGATGCTTAGAAGTACATCTGGGGTGGCCTGTCAAGTGAAACGTGCTGCCCACATGTTACATGTCATCATCATCATCATCGTGTGCTCTGAAAGAAGAGACAGGGAGTGCCACAGCCAGCCTGAACGTCAGCCTTCCCTGTGGTCTTGGAGGTGGAGGGTTGCAAGCTCTGTGCTTCCTTCAGGGGACCGGCCCTAGGGGAGGGCACTGCCACAGCAGAGGGACCAGGAAGTCCAAAGTTGGCGGGAGCAGAGGGTGTCGAAGCTCAAAGACTAGTGAGCCCCGCGGGTCTGATGCAGGCTTTTTAAATTAATATATATTTTTATTGATTTCAGAGAGGAAGCGGGAGGGAGAGAGATATAGAAACATAAATAATGGAGAATCATTGATTGGCTGCCTACTGCTTGCCCACTATTGGGGAACAAGCCCACAACCCGAGCACGTGCCCTTGACCAGAATCAAACCTAGGACCCATCAGTCCGCAGGCTGATGCTCTATCTACTGAGCCAAACCAGCTAGGGCTGAAGCAGGCTTTCTTGATCCAGGCACTGCCAACAGCAGCGCTGGAGAATTCTTAGAGTTTTGTGGGTTTTGTTTTTTTGGGGGGGGACGGGGCTGGCTTGTGCACAGCATCTCTGGCCTCCTCCCTCAGCCCAGCCCCCCTCAGAAACCAGACTGAGCCCCGGGAATGGGCACCGTGGGTGGGACCCGTCACTGCCCTGGCTGGGGACCAGACTGACCCCAGGTGGATCAGGTTGGACTGAGTGGAGTTGCCATTGTATTTGGCCACTTGTGTCCCTCAGAAATGGCAGCTTCTCGTGGTCCCGCTTACTGCTTTCTTCCCGTGGCCATGGACCCTGCTCCCGGCAGCCTGCATGGAGCGGGTGCTCCTTCCCTCTTCTTCACTCCGTCTGTCCCTTCCTCTGACCGCCTTTCTCTCTGTGTCCTCATCTCCCTCTGCCGTTCTCCTCCACCCCTCCCCACCACCTCTGTATCCCCTGGCTTTCCCTGCTCCCCCCACCCCACTTCCCCTCCCCTTTTCTGGGGGCTGCACAAAGGGAAGGGGCAGAGGTCAGGCTGGGGCGAGCAGGGCGGGGAGCGCTCAGCTGCCCCCACTGCCTGCCACCCCAGGGAGCACAAAGGAACCATTTGCATTGTGGGTCTCAGGCCCCCATTGTCTCCCCTTGTCTCCCCGAGGAGGGGCCTTTGCAGGTGGGGCTGCCACCATCAGAGAGGAGGATAAAGGGATGAGCTGGGAGGCAGAGGCGGGCGGGGGAGGAATATTTAGCCCTTGTTCCCAAGGGGACCCAAGGGGATGGCTGATGGGAATGGACAAGTGACAGGTGTCAGTGAGCGAGAGGATTGGAATCCCGGGACCCGCCCCATGTCACTCTCATGTCACAGGGTCCTTGTTGGCCGAGGAGGGGGGCTGCAGGCTGCAGAACGAGGGCGGGGCAGGGTGGACGCAGAGACCCACCCCCATCCCCACCCCCACTCCCAGGGTGGCCCCCAGCCCGGAGCTGGGCCTGACACCTCCCTGGGGGATTCCTGTTGAGATCCTGGCGGGGCACTTGGGGAGGGTGCATGGGAAAGGGCCGTGCCCGGTGCTCTGGCCCGAGGCCCTCGGCACACAGATAGCCCTCTCTCCCGCCCGGGTTGGTGGGGGGAACCCCGACAGCCACTGAACGGGGTGGGTGGGAGTCATATCCCCAACCCTAGCAGTGGGGGTTGGGCAGCACCCGCAGTGGTCCCTTTGATTTCCTGCATACCCTGCAAGGCGGAAAACATCTTCGTCTGCTCGGGCTGCCATAACAAAGCACCACGGACTGTGTGGCTTAATCGAACAGGAATTAATTTCTCACAGTCGGGAGACTGAAAGCCCAGGTTCAGGGTGCCAGCGTGGCCGGTTCCAGAGAATGCCCTCCTCCTGGTTGCAGACGGCTCGCTTCTTGCTGAGCCCTCAAATCAGAGAGCTCCCCGGTGTCTCCTCTTATGAGGGCCCTAATTCCATCCTCAGGGGCGCCACCCTCTTGACCTCATCTAACCCCACTCACCTCCCAAAGGCCCACCTCCAAATGCCATCACATGGAGGGCCAGGGCTTCAATGTAGGCATTTTGATGTGACACCGTTTAGCCCACGGCACGTAGTAATAGTAACAGTCTCAAACACAGTCACTTACGAGCACGGATTTCAGTCTTTTGCTGCCCTCCCTCCATCCCGTTAAAGTGTCCTGTGGGCCCCTTGCTAGCTTTGGGCTCAGGCTCCTCAGTGCAACGAGGGAGTTGGGCTACATGATTCCTTTCGTCCCCTCCCCGCTCGGAATTCCCTGGGTCCACGCCGCCTGGGAGGCCGACGGCTCGCAGGGCCCAGTGGCCTCAGGGCCTTGCCTTGGAGGCTCTTCCGGGCTGTGTTGAGGGGACTGTGGGCGATTCGGACCAAGAAGGGTACCCAGACCCAGAGGAGGGGAGGAGAAGAGGAGAATGGACTGGGGACAGTGTCTGCCCACTGTGGACATGGACCTTCATGGCCTCACAGCCTGTCCCCAAGCCCAGCCCTGCCCCCTGCTGAACAGGACTCTGCTGTCTGCTGCACTGGCCCCGTGTCCTAAAGCTATAGGTACAGACACATGACACCACCCCAAGGTGTGATCACTCAGATTGGGGCCTTGTGCCTTGTCCTCAGGCAGAGCCCAGAGCTCTAATCCAGTAAGAGCAGCGGCTCTGCATCTCGGGAGGGGCCGTGCCCTTCCAGCTCCTTCCCTGCAGGTCACTGGGAGGTCAGCGTCTCCCTCGGCCAAGATGGTGGCAAGTGTCATTGGGGACTGCCTTGTGGTCTCTGTTGAAGAGTAACGTGGACTGCAGGGTTGAGGAAAGGAGAAAGCACTTTGGTTTGTAGAGATTAGAAATGAGCCAGGTCTGAAATGAAGTTACTCTGTGCAGTGAGGTATCTGCAAGCCAGCGGTGTCCTGGAGCCGGCATGCACCTGCTCACACGGGCTCGTGAGAACTGACTGTGGGCATCTCCTCCCAGCTCTGCGTTCAGGGCATCGTGCTGGTGGTTTGATATCGGCCGTGACGGGAATATTTACACCTTGGAAATTGGCACATGCTACAAATCAAGGGTTTCTTTTTCCCCCTAGAGAGCTGGTTATTAAATAGGCCTCAGCATTTCTCCCAAAAGGCATCGTGGAAGTGGAATTTGGGATTTTGATAGCAACAGGAAGCCTAGAGATATAGCTCATGCAGTCTGGCCGCCACGTTGGACAGATGGGGAGACGAGGCCCAGAGGAAGGCACTGACTTGCCCTATGGTTGAGAGCCGCATCAATGAAGACCCCGTCTCACAACTTTGTTAACCATAGGGCCGAAAGCAAGCATCCTTTCAAGTGCTAAGTCCTGGAGAGAAATCAGACCTGGAGACTTGGAAAAGATTCCTCTTCCTGAGGAGAGGTTAGGAGTTCATGAACGTTTGGAGGCAGCTGCTTTAGTGAACCTGCCTTGACTTTCTCTCCAAGCCAAATTGGATTAGGCTTCCACCCACTGCCCTCCTTCTTCACCCTCCCTCCCCCACTCCAATGAGCAGGGCGGGCGCTTCCCCGGTTTTCTCCTTCTGACCCAGGAGGTCTCCTCCTCCAGCCCCAGGGAGGGAAGATGTGCTTTAGCATCTCCAACGTCCTCCCAGGCCATGGCGTCTTTGCAGTAGCTGTCCATCATCACCGACAGAGAGACCTCTGAGAAGGTGGTGATCTTTGTAGGCCTGAGAGTCTGGGATTGTCCAAGCTTGGACCTCACCCCGCCTTCTTCCTCTTTATGTCAGATGTGCTGCTGTGGATGGGACAAGAGGTGGAATTCCAGCCATTCTTCTGGGTTACCAGGGTTCTAAGAGGCCTCACGACAGGGATTCCTGTGCCGATGATTTATTGAGGGGGTATTCTCAGGAGACATTAGGGAGGGAGGGAGGGTAGCAGGACAGGGCAGACGCTAGGGAAACACGTGAGCTCGAGAGAATTCAGGCCTCACCATAATCACACCGGGGGCCTGGGGAGTAAGCTGCACCAGAGCTGTCCTGCTTCAAAGCACGAGGGCAGGGCGGTTATTCCTGTCTGTGTAGCTGGCCGTTGGCTAGGCCTGCCCCTGGGGAGGGCTGTGTGTAACCTTCCAGGTATTTCCAAGCCGGGCAGTTTTTATCAGGTAAGGGCAAGCCTTCAGGCGAAGTGCAAGTGTTACTGCATTATGCAACCACGTGCTTCACAAAGCACTCTATTTAGAAGTACCGGCCCAGCCACATCTTGGTGAGTTACTTGAGGGGAAGACAAGTTTATTGGGATTGAGGGGCCATCTGTGGATTTCTGGTTTGTCCGCTCTCCAACAGCCCTGTACTGTGGGAAGACCTGGGGGAGGATCTCTGCTGCTGGGGGTGTCTTCAATCAGACTCTCTTCTCACCCCCCTGAACTGACCAGTACAGGCTGCGTGCTATAACAAGCATCCCTGGTGGTCCATTGCAGCAGCACAGGTGGCCTGGTTGGGTGGCTCCCTTCTAAGCAGTGAGTCAGACCCAGGTTTCTCCCATCATGTGGTTCTGCCATCCTCTAAGGCAGTGGTTGGCAAACTCATTAGTCAATAGAGCCAAATATCAACAGTGCAACGATTGAAATTTCAAGAGCCAAATGTTTTAAACTTAAACTTCTTCTAACGCCACTTCTTCAAAATAGACTCGCCCAGGCCGTGGTATTTTGTGGAAGAGCCACACTCAAGGGGCCAAGGAGCCGCGGTTTGCCGACTACTGCTCTAGGGCCTTAGACTCATTGCTGGTGTGGAAACACAGGTCAGAGGGGAGCATATTGGAGACATTTCCAGGCTGGGCCTGAAAGTACCATGCATCACTTCTACCCATGACATCGTCCAGAACTTCCATCACATGACCACACCTAACCGCAAGGGGTGCTGGGTAATGTAGTTTATCCACCCGGGAGGAAAATGAACCGGTGTTTGGTAACTCCATACAGCCTCCACCATAGACCTTTTTGTTCACTCTGCTGACTTCTTGGGCATTTGCAAGCCACCTCATTATGGAGTTATTGGCATCAGAAAGTGATGGTGAACGTTAAGGGTCTTTTATCTGTGGAGGAAGCAGTCCTGGCTCAGGAGCAAGTCTCCTGGGCGGCAGCTGCCTAGGCTGGGGGTGCAGGCCCACCCAGGGAACCCAGCGAAGGCGGCACTGGCTTCCAAGGCATGACCTCACTGGCACTGGCTTCACCAGCGGGGCTAACTGGCCAGCCAGCCAGCGGCTGGACGCTGCAGGGCCACAAGCTCCCTGTCTTTCACGGCCTTACCCGGGAGCCCAGCTTAGCCCCCCTCCGCTTCGCTGAACCACCCTTTCGGGCTGACAGCGCGCCGGGCCGTGCCTGCCATTGGCTCTCGCTGGAAAAGCGTATCGAGAGCCAACCGGATCCCCATTGGGGCGGCTTTGTTTTCCCGGCTGAACACAAAATCTCCTGTTCGCTCGGAGAGCCGACAAGGAGCCCCGTGGGGCTGCCCGGTGGGAGCGGCCCGGTGAATGCTGCAGCTCATTGAAGGCGGCGACGCCGGCCGCTCTGCCCTCGGCCGCAGGGGAGGGGGGCGCGGAGCCGTGCCAGCGGATTAGCAGCCAGACTGAGGGCGGCAGGTGCGGCCCTGCTGCTGAGGGTCAGGGTTACGAAACACTGATCTTCGCCCTGCAGATCCTCCCCGCGGCCTCGTCCGCCTACAGGCCGAGCGGGGACTTCCTGTTCAGCCGGGCTTGGTGGGGGTTCTCAGTCCCCCCTCCCTCCCCCGACTCCCAGCATTCCTTGGGAACTCCGACGGGGGGGATTCGTGCACGTGTCTGTCTGTCCATTTTACCTCTTCTGAAGCTGCACGTTCCCTGGGGCTGTGTTCGTGCTGGGGTGCCAGGGGTGGGTGTGGAACCTGGAGCCCTGCCAGGGTTCAAGAGACCCTGGTTACTGTGCAGGAGGCGATTCTAACCAGCTGCTGCCTGTTAGGGTGGATGCAGCGCAGGTGTCGGCGGGTGCCACGTGGGCTAAGAGCCGGTGGGGCTAAGAGCCGGCCTTGTGCGTTCCGCCCTCATGCACGCCGAGGTCCCCGCGGCTCCTCGTGCCTCCAGCCAGGCTGCTGCTCGCTGGTGGCGCTGGTAGCAGGTAGGAGGGACCACCGGTGGCAAAGCCAGAAACAACTTGGGATCCACACGCAAAGCATCCAAAGAGGCTGTCTGAAGTGGCAGAACGTGCGTCCGGAGGAAGCTCCGGGTGGTAATCCTCGGCGCTGCGGTAAAGCAGTCTCCGGGGCTTTCCCTGAGCGCGGGGCTGCCTCTCCCCGGTCAGACCCCCTTCCCTGGAGCAGGGAGGGTAAGAAGGGGGACCCGCTCAGTGGGGGTTCTAAGGGCAGGTCCCTGGGTTTTGAGGACCCAGGAAGGCTTGGGAGGGAGGGAACTTTCTTTGAAAGTCTTGAGGGCTGATCTGAGGCTAAACAGGCTTACGCTGGGCTGTTCCAGAAGGTGGAACAAGGGCCACCTGTGAGGCTCACGGAAGTCTGTCCAGACGGTGGGATGGCAACAGGAGGAGCCAGGGTGGACCGACCTTCAAGGACCCTCTCCTCGCGAGAAGGCAGATTCTGTGGCTGGTGCCCAGCCCATCAGTAACAGGACAACCGAGTTAACAGGGATGCCAGGACCGTGCCAGCTCTCCCCCGAGTAACCAGGAGCACCTGATTGAGTTCTGGGTTCCCGTGGGTGCCGAGGTTGATTAGTAACGTCTGCCACGAGCCTGGCCCGGGATCTGGTGGCTTGGGAGCTGCCTGCGTGCTTTTCCTGCTTCCACACTCGCTTCCCATCAGTGTCTTCTCTGGCCACCCTCCTTTTTTGCTCCTCAATGAGCCGTTCGGAGTAGGAACCTGAGCTTCCTGCCTGCTCCTCCCTCTCTTGGGCAGCCGCTGAGCACAGCCGATCTTCCGAAGGGCTGGGTGCTGGGCGGGCAGGGGCGTCAGGTGGGAGCTGAGTGTGGGAAGGGGAGGGGGAGGCACACTGAGGTTCTTCCTGAGGACAGGCAGCTGAGAGGAGGTACCCTTGAGAGGGGGCAGCCACTGCATTGGTGTGGGGGGAGGTTAGGATCATTGCTCAGTGCCCATGGACTCGGGGACAAAGATGTGGATGGCCTCGGGGGGTGTTAGCAAAACTGCCCCCACTGGCGGGCGACCTTGGACACTGAACATTCTGGGCCTGTTTTCTCGTGTGTGTAGTGGACCCTGTGGTCCTGATACCACCTGCTGGGTTCCTGACAGGCCCCTGCGCTGCCCACTTGGGGCTGTGGGTGGGAAGTGCTGCTGAGGGCTGCCCAGGTGCGGCTCTCTGCTGCCCCCGGAGATGGGCTGAGGCGGGCCACGTGGGTCTGGGCAGGAGGCGGTTCCTGCGGGCAGGGAACAGGGTGGCTGGTGGCAGAGCGGGCTCCACAGTCCCCTTCGTGCTGGAACTGACCTTCTCGGCACAGTGGCCACTGGCTGGGAGGCCTGGGTGAGCACCCGAGGGTCAGGAGAAAATTCCTGATGGCCGGGAGCTGGTGCAGCCCACTGCGTCTCCTGCCTCCAGCCGGGAGGGCTTTCTGCGGCCCTGAGGGCTCTGGGCAAGAGGCTTTAATCTAATTACATGCTTTATTTGAGCCAATTTGTTTTCCAATCCATCTTGTTCAGCAAGAAGAAAGAGCGTGCTGGGGACTCGGGGCGCCCTCCGGTTCCGAGGGGAGAAGGGGCCGCTCCCCTGCCTCACGTGGCCAGGGCAGCCCTGGCCTCCCCCCGCCCGGCCAGCCCACCCCCAAACCCGCTGCGGCCGCCCTGCCCTCTCCCCGCCCGCCCGGCCAGCCCACCCCAAACCCACTGCAGGCCCCCCTGCCCTCTCCCCACCCGGCCAGCCCCCCCCCAAACCCACTGCAGGCCGTCCTGCCCTCTCCCCACCCGGCCAGCCCCCCCCCAAACCCACTGCAGGCCGTCCTGCCCTCTCCCCACCCGGCCAGCCCACCCCCAAACCCGCTGCAGGCCGCCCTGCCTCCCGGGGAGGGAGCTGCCGCCGCTCAGCCACTTACCTCTGCGGGGGAGGAAGCTCGGCTTGCGGGTCACCCCTCCAGAAAGCCCAGCCCGGGAGCCCGCTCCCGCTTTCTCCGAGGCCAGAGCCCCAGGCCGGACTGAACCGGGAGCGGCTGCCGGGCAGGCGGCCTGGCAGGGACTCTGCCTCCCCGTCACCCCAGCTCCGAGCCTCCCTGGCTCCTCCGCCCGCGGGAGCTGCTCTCCGAGTCCCAGGCCCAGGACTTTAAATCTGCAAATCTCTCTCACAGTGAGGCGGGGGGTTCAGAATCTTGTTATTAAAGTCCAAACAGAACACCAGAGCCCCGCAGACCTGCCTCCCTGGAGAGGGCAGAGTTACCGGCTGCTGCTGCACTCCAGCGTTTGGTTCCACGGCGTTTTCCAGAATTGTCTTTTCCTGCTCTCCCTCCGGGTGCTCTCCCTCCGGGTCCTGCTTCAGCCATTGCTCCCCTGCTGGTGGAGAGCTCGTGTCCTGGGTCCCGGCCCCGGGGGAGGGAGGCGGAAGGCAAGCCAACCTGGAAACGCTGTCCCTGCCCCTGTGACGGGCGCTGGGAAGGAGCCGGGTCCCCCGAAGGCGAGCGTTCTGTCCCGGACAGCCCGAGGTCCGACAGTACATGCTCCAGGGAGAAAGGGGAGCGTTTTAATTGGCTGTGCCAGGAAGACAGCGAGACTGGTGTGTTCTTGTTTTTTTTCATGCTCCTAAATTTGAGTAAAAATGATAGCTAATATTTTTTTAGAGCTTAGCATGTCAGACTTCATCTCACCAGAGTTGCCGAGAAGGCCACGCTTGCCCCACTTAATCAGCGAGGAATCTGAGGTCCGGAGAGGTGCCGTCACGTGCTCGGGGACACAGCTCGACAGGCCCGGGCCAGCATGTTGAGGCCCTCCATCGTCTGCCTACCTGCTAACTCAGCCGTAGGCAAACTACGACCCGCGGGCCGGATCCGGCCCGTTCGGCTGTTCTATCCGGCCCGCGGAGCCGAAAGAGCGGAGGGTTCTCTTGCTCTCCCCTCCGCTCCTTCACCAGCAGCCCAAGATGAGAGTGCCAGCATGGTCAGGTTGCTTTTGTTCCGGCTCTCCGGTCCAGTTTAAGAACCCATTGTGGCCCTTGAGTCAGAAAGTTTGCCCACCCCTGTGCTAACTGCTGCCCAGCGTCCCGCAGCCCTGCAGGCCATTGCGACCCTGAGACAAGCCGTGCCCTCCGCTGCCAGGGGCTGTATCCCAGGTCCAGGGGGAGGCAGTCTGTCCACCGGACACCCCAGACCCTGAGGCAGCAGGCTCGGCCTGCAGAAAACGTGCAGAAAAGCCCCGTGGCCCGGAGCTCGAGGCTGCGCTTTCTAGGTGACACAGGTGGGCGGGCCTCTCCAGCCCAAGCCACGCCCTCTTTGTCATCAGGAAGCTTGGCAGGTTTAAAAGATGCCTCAGCCCTTCACCCGGGCAGTCTCACGGCCCCCAGCATAATGGCGAAGGGAGCGGATGTGACTTCCGCCTGGGGAGCCTGTGTTTGTGGGTGTCTTGGTCCAAGCGGCCTGGCATCTCCCAGGAGCCACTGCACGCAGCCGGTTTTACGCCCGTGAGCGCCGGGGCCGGGTCCTGTCCCAGTGGGTTCAGCGAGCATTCAGTGGCGACCCCGCGGCAGGCAGAGGAGGCAGGCGGACCATCCAGAGCCGAGATGGGTGCTGAGAACGGAGGGTGCCCAGCTGTGCGTGGGGGCAGAGAGGAAGGGAAATGAAATGATACACGAATGGGTTGCAGGGAAAGTCTCGAGGGGAAAGGCATTGGTGGCTGAATCTGTGAATGCCCCCCCCCCCATGGTCTCTGGCTTCTCCAGCACCCCTGGGGTGCAGCCCTCGGGCAGTAGGATCCGGGCGCCGCTCGCTGGGATGGAGGAGGAGTCGTATGAACAGAGTATCCATCCCGAAGCCATGGACCCCGGGCACAGGCAGGGTCCCCGCTGAGGGTCTGCGTCTGGGCACCTCTGTCTGGCTGTGGCCTGGCTCTGGGCCCGCAGTGTAGCCCAGAGAGGATCTTGGGGGGCGGATGTCTTTCTCTTGGGAGCTCGTGGCTCAGACCCCAGCACACCAGCTGGCTTCTTGGTTTGAGGACCAGGTCAGTCATCCCCTCCTTGCCTCCTGAGGCCCACTGGTGGGGCCCCACCTTTTCACTGCTCTGCCATCATTCACCCTCCACTCACCAGCACCCAGTGGGCCTCATGAGGCCGCCTCGAGCCCCCCACACCCAATTAGCAGCAGCTGCTCATCCTTTGGGGCCCAGCTGAAGGGCCATCTCGTGGAGAGCCCATCTCTGACATCCCTCATCCCTCTTGCCGCACCCTAGTCATTTCCTCCTAAACCCCAAGGCTAGGCAGGACAGTTATTATTACCCCGCTTCACTGATAGGCAAACTGAGGCTTGGAATAGTCAGATCATGGGGCTGGTGAAGCGACCCCTTTATTCAAGACACAACCAGTTGCTCCGGAGCCCGCTGACACCTCCACCCTCAGGGCTGCAGTGGGGACGTAGCCAGAAGGGCATTTGAAGTGGAGACGTTGAGCTTTGCTATTTGGGAGGAAAGGAACACAGGATCTGAGCAGGCCACCGTGGGCGTGCCAGACCCAGGCCTGCCGTTGGAAGCTGGCACCGCGGGTGGCTCTCCGGGGAAGGTACGAGCACCAGCCCCTGCTCTAAGCAGCGGAGGCCCTGTCCCTCTCGGGGTGCGGGGAGAGGACCCTGGGCTTGCGTAAAGCCCACCTTTCCTGCTTCCCCGCCGGAAGGGCTCTTTTCGGTCCTTGAGAAGGAACGGGGCAGGTGTGGAGGAATGGCTAGTTAGGCTGCTAAGGGCTTGGAGACTGTCCTTGTGTCCGTCCACAGCACAGAGCAGACAGCGTGGTAACCTCGGGGGCGAGGGGCCTGGCCAGCCCGGGCGCCCCGCTGTGGCGGTAAGAGGGAGAAGCCTCCTCAGCCCATGGCAACTCAGGACCCTGCACCCAGCGGCCCGCGTGACCCAGGCCCGGAGAACTTCCCCGTGGCTCTGCTCACGTTGCACATGGAACCCAGACCGTCTCCAGCCCCCAGGGCCCACTCAGGCCGTGCGGCTCCTCTCTCCTCCGCTCCTCCTCCGTGCGGGCCAAGGCTCCCAGCCTTCCTTCGTGCCTGGCCGGTGCCAGGCTTGGTCCTGCCTTCGGGCCTTTGCACGGCCGCTCTTCCTGCTTGGCGCCCCCTGGCCTGGGTCTTAGCCCTGCGTCCTTCGCAGCGTTCACGCTGGGTCCTGTGCCACCTCCCCTGGGCGCTCTCCCGGCCACCCAGTCCCCACTCCCAGCCGCTTCCCGAGCACACAGTTGGCTGGCAGCTCGTGCTTCCTTCCCCCTGGGTGTCAGCAGCCATGGAGCTGGGGGAGAGGAAGCTGCACGCTCATGCAGCACTTAGCAGCACCCCACGCGTTAGCAATACGTGTCACCTTATTAAATTCGGACACCCCCTTCTTACAGGGTTCACACCCACCGCCCGTACGTGGTTCCCATCCTCATGGAAGAAGGCTCACCTCAGAGTTTTAAGTGCCATGTTGTATCCTCGTTAGAGAAAAATTTAAAGTATGGATGAGACGAAACAGACAGAGCCCCACCGCCCAGCATTTCAGGGCACGGTGCACTCTTCCTTCTGGACGTAGCCTCAGGGCTGGGTGGGCCCCCCCGCCGGCTCCGGGCGCCCCTTTTTGTGGTCCCTTGCTCCTGCCTGGCCCTGTCCCGCCCCGAGCGTCTCCTGGGGCTGATTCCTTGTCACCCTACCCGTCACCTCCTCAGGCTGGCCCTCCTGTCTAGGTAATGCTGCTCCCCCACATCCCCCCCCCCTGCTTTCCCCATTCTCTCCCCGCTCCGTGTCCTCACTGAAGGAGTGCCCCTCATTTCTGAGCCAGAAGCACCCAGGAAAGCGTGTGTGAATTTGCATCCCAACCACATCGTACGAGGGCCCGACAGAAGTCCCGGGGAACTCGGCTGCGTCGCGCTGAGACGGCGCGTTCTTACCTCTCCGTATCCCCTCTGTCCCTCTTTTGTGAATGGCTTGTTCGTCCGCTTTGAGGTTTGGGTCACTTTGTCTTTTTTTTAATTGGTTCAGGAGAGCTCTTTATATATCGAGGACACCCGTCCTTTGCCGTCTGCGGTGTAACCACGTCGGGGCCTTTTCCCGGTCATTGCCCACACGGGCTGTAAGGCGACCCGCACCCGGCTGCTCTGCCAGGAGGCGCTGGAGGCTGCCTTGTCTGGGGAGCCCTCGGCCTCTCTGTGCCGGGGCCCCACGTTAGGGGGCCTGTATGCTGTCGAGGCAAGCAGGGGTGGGGGCGATGGAGCGGGTGGGTTTGGAGAGACCTGTGGGTGCTCAACAGCTGCCTTGGACCCCGGCTCTCGCAGAGCGGGCGCTGGGCGCTGGGCGCGGTGCTGTGGGTGAGGGTGGCTTTAGCAGGGGGACTCACTCACCCGTGTCAGGGCCAAGAGGTGAGAGCTGGCTCCACAGGGACCACCTCCTCGGTCTGCACCCCACGACGGCTGTTAGGAACCCTGTGGGTGGCTGCAGCCCCCCAAAATCGCACACTGAAAGCTGGGCTCTGCCCGAGGGGTCCCGGGCAGCGTGGTGGCTCCGACGGAGCCCCAACACCCTCCCTGGGCAGACCGACCTAACCTGCCTTTTGTCACCTGCTGGTGGGCAGAGTGGCTCAGCCAAAATGGGTGGAGCCAGCGGGGCCCCCCTCCTTGCCCCCATGCCCTGAGTGCTTTTACCCCGGGCCCAGGAACCAGGGGCCCCTCCTCTGTGTCCAGCCAGGGGGAGCCTGAAACTCGCCCAGCCCTCCAGGCCCCTGTCCTGGGATGGACCGTGGTCGCTGGGTGTCCCTCGCTCATTACCCGCACAGCCCCACCTTCCGGAGTCCCAGGGCCCAGAGCAGAGGCCGGGGTGCTGCTGGGAGCGAGGCCTTGCCAGCTCCCCGCCCCGCTCCGAGGGAGGCGCCAGCTGCAGCGCCCCTGGCTCCGGCCAGGGCCCGCCGGGCCCGCCTGCCATATGCTCAGAGAGGAGCTCCGATCTGCCGAGCAGGCCTGCCCAGCGGGGTTGTTGGCACCTGGGCACGGGAGGCAGGCCGGAGGGGCCGGCTACTCAAGGTGGAGGGAGCGGAGCGAGGGGCTCGGCCGCGGGGAGGGGGCCTGCGAGGCCCCCGCTTGGTTCTTGGCCGAGGGTCCGGCCGCGGAGCAGGTGGGGGGAATGAAAGGGAGGGCTGGCTGCTCCCAGGCCGCCAGCCAGGCAGCCAGGATGGGCCTGCTGCGCGCTGCAGATGGCGGCCTCGGGGGCTCCGCAGCTCTCCCCGGGACTCGGCCAGCCCAGCGGGGAGCCAGGCGGTCCCTGCGTTTGTCCCCGCAGCCCCCACCTCGTCGGTCTGTGCAGGTCTCCGGGGTTCACCTGTGCCCTGGACGGGAGGGCCCCCACAGGGTCGCCCGAGAGCGTGCGGGCAGAGCTTTTTGCTCACCCCGTGCTCACTGCCTTTGTGTGCAGCCAGGGAAGGCGGGGGCCCAGCCGAGGGTCCAGTAAGGATGGGAACGTGCGGGGCATAAAATGCTGGGACCCATTTGGCAAATGCGGTCGGCCCGCTGGTCTGCAGGGTCTGTGTGTGCTTCAGCGCATGCTAGCTTTTCTTTTAGGGGTGAGCTATAGGAAACAGCCTTTTTTTTTTTTTAATTAACAAATGATTGATTTTAGGCACTTTGATGCAGTTCATCCCAATGGTTTTCTATCTTTTTCTGTGTTTCTGACCACATCAAATTGCATGATAAAGGATGCGTCCTTTCAGTGGTCACATGGACTCAGCCTTTGAAACTGTCTGGATCCAGCGAGTTCTTAGGATCATTTCTCTGTTCAGCTGTGATATCTCTCCTTTGGTTCATCCCGGTCATCTATGTGACGCATTTCATTCAGACATCCAAGATTTCGGCCTAAAGCTAAACAATAGCCTTGGAATGTGTAAAACCTTCTTTGGACTGTGGTTATGCCCCCTTTCTCCCTCCTTTCTAATGTGTATGTTTTTCTCTCTTTTATTCATAATTAGACATGACAGTGTATTGTCTGTCTGGGTTTTTTGTTGTTGTTTTTAGTTGGTTGGTTGTGGGGCTTTCTTGAGAATCAGTTCTTGGGTGTGTTTATAACCTTGGAGGTTTTTAGCGTCTACTTTATTAATAGCTGTATCTGTTGTTATTAATTCTTCCCTCCCGCTTCAGGTTTTGTTTTGCTTGTTTCTAACTTGTAGAATTCAAGATACTTTATTTATTTTCATTATTTTTTTGCTAATTTGTTACATTGCGGTCAGGACATGTGTGGGTCTCAGCTCCTTGGAATCAATCTAGCATTCTTGTATACTTATGTGTCTATTCCTTTTTGTGTTTCTAACGTATTTGTTTAATATACTTCACTAAGATGTGATTCCACACAGAATGTTGTTTTAGGACAAGCATGCAAAGCTCGTGGCCTGCGGGCTGCATGCCTCGTTTATCTGACCCATGGTAGCCTTTGAGTTTGACATGCTTGTTTCAGAAGCTTACAACTTCTTCTTTAAAGTTGTAAACTTAGAGATTTGGCTTTATTTGGTTATGTCCCTCTGCAAAAGTAAATTAATGTACTTGGACCGGCTTTTCAATAGAGTTACATCCATTTACAGTCATTGCTCTTCTGTGATCTTCATTTATCACAATTGCTTTATATATGTCCACTTTTCCTGTGTTTTTTTTTTTTCCTCTTCCATTTGGCATATTACCTATAATTTATTTGCTATCTTCTCTGGTGTGTTGTGATTTTTCAAAAAGCACTATTTGATCTAGTAGCTCCAAGTTGTCAGAGTAAAGCTGAAATAGCATCTTTTGCATTCTACCTACTTAATTGAGTTGTGTTTTCCGCCTCACTTTATTTCTTAGTTTTTGTTAATATGGATCTAAAGTTTCAGATCATATTTAGATCACATTAGCATATAATTTGTATGATCTAAATGTTTATAGTTATTTATACATACATACACATTTTCTGATGTTTCCTTTGAAACATTTTTAAAATTACTTTGATATTTGCCTTGTTTTAGAACCAAATTTGAAGTCTCTATGTTCACTGGTTTTGTTCTCACCACCAGTATGTTCATACTATGACTTTCTCCTCTTAAACTCTTTTTTTTTTGGTTGATTTCACAGTTGGGAAATATTCTCAAGTATTTCTCTCAAAAAGGATACATGATTGGAATGTTTTCAGAATCCTTGCCTACTTGAGAATGCCTTTTGTTTATCATGGCCAGCAAACATGCAAGACAGTCCAGCTAGGTATAAAATTCTTGGGTCACAAACTTTTTCCTCTTCAAGACCCATAGTCATTGTGCATCGTCATCAGGCCAACTTCCCCTTCTTGATTTTTAGTCTGTATGCATTTTTTCCTCATCTTGGTATTTCATTTGTTTTTGCAAAGATATGTCTAGGTGTTGGTGTCTTTTCCTTGATGAAAAACAAATCAATGAGCTCTTTTTGGGCATGTGTAGGTCTGTCTTAGCTCAGAAATCCTATCATTGATGATTTCTATTCCACTTGGCCTCCACTGTAGTCCTTTTCCAATTATATGCCACCTCACCACTCTTCCCCTTCACCTTATCATTTTCTCTTTCATAGTTTCCATGTCTCTCTCCTTCTCCTCTATATTTTAGGAGAACTTCCCCAATTCATTCTCCATGTCCTGAATCAGTGTTCTGCAGTACCATTTTTCTTTACTGCTTCCGGAGTGGATTTTAATTGTGCTGGCTTAAGTTTTTGGTTTTTTTAGTTCTTTCATCCCTGCTATGTCACTCTTCATGTGTCATCATCATATGGCCTTTTCAGATTTGTGTGTAGTCTTCCCTTATGGCTTTCTTCTCCTATTTTCTAGAGGATGTGTCTTTTTTTAAAATTCTTTTAGCCTGCCATACTCATTTGGTTACATATTTTCTATGACTGTTTTCCAGCGATGGCGACAGAATTTGAGGAGCTGTGATTAAGACCGTATGGCCTACAAAGCCTAAAATATTTACTTTTGGCACTTTGCAACAACAACAACAAAAAAATCCACAGATCCCTGTTCTAGCGTGACAGCTGGATTCCTGTTTCGCTCCAAGTGGGATGGCAGGGGGCTGTATGCAGCTCCATCTCCAGTTCCTCATCCCGCCAGCCTTCCCCCCCGGTTCACTTCTGCTCTGTGCAGCTGGCATTCTCCTGTCTCCTCACTGATGCCGACTCTCTCATCCTCTCACCAATAACTTGGATAAAGATGCAGGTTCAGATACCTCCTGCAAACACTGTCCTTCCAGCCCCTACCCTTCCTGAAGCTCGAGGCCACTGTCACCAGGCCCCGCCCACTTCCTGCCCATTTGTTTTCTGGTTGCTATTTCTTTGTCATTCCCCCCCCCCCTTTTATTTAATCTTTCTGTTCACCAGACAAAGAACTGTGTCCGGAGGTAAAACCTGGACAGGCTTAGCGTGTTCCCCCACCACCTGCCTTTAATCCACAGAGATTGCTCCCAGATTCCGGCATTGGGTCATCCTCTATCACTTTTCGTTTCTGGCATCGGTGTGAACTTTCACTTTTCTTCCTTGTCCTCATAGAGATTTTGGAAAGAAGCAAGGAGGGGCTTCGTGGGCGACTGCCAAAGCGATGCCATTTGAGGGGGTCGGGGCTGCGTGTTCAGGCCGGGCTGTCCACCTGGAACACCCCCCCCCCCCCAGCTCAGTGTGCTTTTGGTAAAAGAGGAAAAGGCAGGAGCGTGTCCTTATCCAGGGACCGCGTGTCCAATGCCCTCGGAGAGCCCCGAGCAGCCCGGGGGCAGCCGTGGTGCCCACGTCCCGGAGGGTAGTCACGCCACCCGCCGGAGAGCAGCGCGTCTCTCCCTGCAGCCCCGGTGCCCGTGCTGCACCTACAGCCCCACAAGCTGGGTGACTTCTGCTTCCTTAGCTCCCAGCTACACCGGAAGCCGCGGATATGAGGAGTCGGGGACATTTTACAGCGAGAAGCACACCGGCCTGATGAGTTTACGGCCAGCTGAAAGGAAAGACATAGGACTCCCCCCGCCCCAGCACACACCCACACACCCACACACACACACACACACACACACACACACACAGCTGCACACGTCAGAGCCTGGCTCTGTGTCCTGCAGGCAGCCTGAGTGTCGCTGTGTGAGCACCCGTCTCCTACACACACCGGGCTGGCCTTCCCCTGCCCCGTGGGGTGCTCTGTGCCAGTGCTGGGTTCGTGGACTCCGTCCCCTCCGCCACCGCTACGCCGGATCCAGACAGTGGTTTCTAGCCCGGCCGCCCATTAGAACCCCCTGGGCACTCTATGAACCTGGGCACTCAGGCCGCCCCCGTATGAACCCGGACTCTCCAGGGGGCCCCCTGTACCAGTGACTTCAGAACGTCTCGGGGGTGGGACCCGGGCATGGTGTGTTTTCACAGCTTCTGGGTAATTCCACTGCGCGGTCCGGGCTGGGAGCACAGACTGCAGCCGGGATCGCCCCTCTGCACCTGGGGCTGGTGGGCGGGGTAGAGGGCCGGGCCCCGGCCCCGTCAGTGCCCCGTGAGCGGCTGCCACGGCTGAGACACAGACTGGAGAGTCGCGGTTGGCTGTGATTCGCCAGGCAGGGTCCGGAGCCCCCGCTAACCAGGCAGGGACGGAGGCCACGCATCCTAGCACGCTTCCTGGCTCGGTGGGTCCCTGGCTCTGAAGAGAGGAGCTGAAGCTGTACCGGGAGGGAGAGGCGAGGGGAGGGAGAGGCGAGGGGAGGGAGAGGGGAGGGGAGGGAGAGGGGAGGGAGAGGGGAGGGAGAGGGGAGGGAGAGGGGAGGGGAGGGAGAGGGGAGGGGAGGCAGGAGGGGAGGGGAGGCAGGAGGGGAGGGGAGGGAGAGGGGAGGGGAGGGAGGAGGGGAGGGGAGGGAGGAGGGGAGGGGAGGGAGAGGGGAGGGGAGGGGAGGGAGAGGGGAGGGGAGGGAGGAGGTGAGGGGAGGCAGGAGGGGAGGGGAGGCAGGAGGGGAGGGGAGGGAGAGGGGAGGGGAGGGAGGAGGTGAGAGCTGGAGGTGCTGCAGGGCCAGGTTGTCCCAGGACTCGGCCACCTGCCCTTCTCGGGGGGGGGGGGGGGGTCCCTGCCTCCCGGTTGCTGTGAGGCGAGCGGGGGCCGTGCCTCGAGGCTCCCTCTGGACCCGCCGCCGCTGTTGCCTCGGCTGAGATGCAGGACGTGCGGGGCCCTGCAGGGGAGGCAGCGAGCACGCTCCCTCCTGACCAGGAGGCGGCACGAACAGGGGCAGTGACGTTCCTGAAAAATAACCAGAAAGCAGCAAGAGCAGGCTCACGGCTGACCCGGGGTGACGTCACCGGCACCACTTACATTCCGGTCCGCTTCCCTAAGTGGGGAGAGCCGGCGGGACCCCGGCCAGCGCGCCCGGGACCACAGGACTTACGCACAGCCTGGGTTTGGCCACAGCGGTGGCTGTGCCGTGAGCGTCATCTGGCCCCGGGCTGGCAGCGAGGGCTGGCCCGGCAGTGACGGGGGCGGTGACGGGGGTGGTGACGGTGGTGGTGATGGTGCTGCTTACCTGGTGCCCAGGCCGCCATTCCCGCTCAGCACCCCGTCTCGGACTTGGCCATGGTGGAGTGCAGGCCACGACCCAGGCCCTGCTCCCGGCCGGCTCTCCCTGCAGTAACCAGCACCGCCCAGGGGCCTCTGGTGGCCTGGGCAGGGCGTCCCAGGTGGGGTCCGAGGACTCAGACCCAGGGGAGCTGGCAGGGGGTTGGGGGAGGGGGGCTATTTTTTCTCCGTTCCCGAGGCTGGTTTCGAACTGGGTGCCCCAGGAAGCTGCTCCGGAGGCACCAGGCGGCTGCCCGCTGGGACGCTCAGGGCAGTGGGGCGGAGCGGTTTCGACTGTGAGGCGCCGTCCGTGGCTCACAGGCCCCAAGGAGGCAGCGACCTCCGATGGGTCAGCGGCTGACTCGGGGGTGATCTCTGAATGTCCCCTGTGGGCTTCAGCCAGGGGTGGGGGTGTTGGGCGCCGGGGGCCCAGCCTCATGCTCTGGCTCTGCCCTGTGCTCCCACCCCAAGTCGCTGCTTTCCCCTAACGTGCCTCGGTTTCCCTCTCTGCACGCCGAGGGGCTGGCCAGTCACTCTCACGTCTGCGTGTGTGTGTGCGTGTGTGTCTGTGTGTGTGTGTGTGTAGGTGTGTGTGTGTGTAGGTGTGTGTGTGTGTGTGTGTGTGTGTTTCACCTTATTAGTCACCCTCCCCCCTCCCCAGGACACACACCCAACCCACCCCCCGCAGCCCGGGCTGCCACGGCTCGTGGACCAGGGGGGCCTCCACGGCCCGGGCTGGCCCGGCTGCCCCCGCAGGCAGGACACGGGCCGCTCCTCAGGCCCCCTCTGAGCCCGACATGCACTCCACGGAGGGCCTGTGGCGCTCACCGAGGCCCGGCGTGGCGTGAGCACGGGGACGGCCATTTCGACATCTTGGACTCGGCCCTAGGTCCAGGCTTGGCGGTAGCTGTCTGGGACGCATTGGGCAGGCGGCCTCAGTGTTTGTGTCTGCAGAATGGGAGTAACCCAGCCAGGGACGTTTGTGAGACGTGAATGGGGCCCAGCACGCCCCGCCGTGGGGCAGGGAGGCCGGGAGAGTCACCGGGCGTCTGTGGAGGGCTGGGCGCCCGCCGTGGGCCCGGGGAAGGAGGTGCCTCCTCAGCTACAGGGCAGCAGGGGCCCCCCCGCAGGGCGAGGGCGCGCGGGGCTGGGGTTGGAGGCCCGCGGTGGGTGGGTTGCCACGGGCCACCCCCAGGAGAAGCAGGCCTGGTTTCTGGCCAGGCCCAGGGCCCCCCACGCCCGCCTGGCTCGCACGGACAGTGGGAGCCCCGAGGTGATCCCCCGAGGCCGCGGCCAGGCCCCGTCCCAGCAGGAGGGCCCATTAGGACTGAACTCTCCTGCGGGGCCATCTTGTTTGCACACCCCAGTGGAGCGGACGCCAGAGGGGCTTTCTAATACTGCCCGGGCTGCTAATTTCCCCCGTGACCCCTTTTGTTGGGGCCTGACCCCAGCCAGAGCCTCCACGCCCTGAGAGCCAGCGCCTGACACAGACCCGGGCGCGGCCACAATGAGGCCTCTGTGGGCTTTAACCGGGCCCCACTGGCGCTGAGAGCGGGGTGGGGGGTAGGGGATGGGGGGATGGGGGGGGCTGTGTGGTATGCAGAAGCCCTGGGTGGCGCTAAGTGGGGGGGTGTCCCTCCCAGAGGGGGGGGGCGGGGGCTGCAGGCTGCGGGTGAAGGATTCCTCGGCCGGAGGGGGAAGAGGCCTTTGTCTCTTTAGAGGCCAGGCCTGCCATGAATGCCGCAGCCGGCCTGGCCCAGGGGTGTCACGGGCCTCTGGGTATTTAGGGGGGTGCCCCCCTCCCCCACTCGCCGGAGGCCTGGCCAGCACCAGCTAATGAGGTCGTGTTTGTGCTCTCCCTCCCCGCAGACTGTGATTCCTACTGCAAGGCCTCCAAGGGGAAGCTGAAGATCAACATGAAGAAGTACTGCAAGAAGGACTATGGTGAGTGAGGGGGGCCCGGGCGTGGGGCCGGCCAGGAGCGTGGGACCGGCCAGGGGTCTGGTGCTGGTGGCCCCAGGGGAGTGTGGGTGACGCAGTCCCTGGGACCCAGCGGGAGGCAAGCCGAGCCGGACAGATCCCACGCCCAGGACCTCTCGTCCCCTCCCCCTTGGCCCTTGGCGGCGAGGGCCACGGGGCCGCAGGGCGTGGGGGCCAGGTTCCTGTTTTGTCCTCTTCTGACTCCTCGTCCTCCGTGGAATTCCACCTTCACGCCCCGCCACTCCCGGGGACTCGGCCCTTCTGAGCTCTCCGGGCCTCCGCGCCCACCAGCTGGCAGCCCCTCTCTCTGCCCAAGGGGCCAGCACCCTCTCTCCACAGGCACGGAGGGGCCCCGGCCGGCCTGCGCCCTGTCCCCCTGGGGCCTCCCGGGCCCGGGCCCTCTCCTGCTGGTGGGGGCGGGTGGGCACAGCCTCTGGCTGGCACTTGACCTCTGCTCCCTGACTCGGCCCTTGTCTTCCCCTCACACCTGACTCCCCCGGGGTGAGCAGACGGAGCAGGGCCCAAGGGGGCAGGCGGCAGTCCCCTGTCGCCCAGGCGGGACCTGGCCAGCTGGACGCTGACCGGCCGGTGGCGGCCCAGCCTCTGCTCCTCCCACGGGTCCTTCCTGGGTCCCCTCTCCTCCCCACATCACGTTTAGCCCAGGGTCCCCACGCTCACCTTTCCAGACTTCACTGAGACCCCCTGTTCCCCCCGCCCCGTCCCCCACATCCCCACGAGGAGCAGCACATGCAGGAGCTCTGAGTCCTGCAGCTGTGGTCCACGCTTTAACGCCTCCTAACACGCCCTTGGCCTCTGACCCCAAGGCCCTCCATTCCCCCCCAAAACATTGGGGGGGGGTTCTGGTCCCCAGGATTGTCCCTGATACTCTTGGGGGCCCCCACTCAGCTCAGCACGAGGCCTGTGTGTGGAGGGAGAGGCAGGACAGGGAAGGACCAGGAAGGAGGTGCGGGGGCTTCTCGGGGAGGCTTCCAAGAGCCCGCGGGGGAGGGGGGGGTTCGGCAAGGAAGGTGTGAGGGGCACCTGTGGGGTGCGGGCTGGGCCCACGGGCACAGCAGCGGGCAGCCCCCCGGCAGCTGCAGGCCTGGCTCTGAGGCTGGGGCGGATCCTGTGGGGACCCCGGACCCTGAAAGGAGTGTGACTAGGGGTGTCGTTCCCACCCCAGGAGCAGACCTGGGCCGGCCTGGGATAGTTGAGCAGGGAGGGGAGGAGGGGGTGCTGGCCTGGAGGTGGGTGAGGGGGTGAGGCCGCCAGGGGAGGCCGGGCAGGGAGGCCAGGCGGCGGGGTCGGGGGTCGGAGAGGCTGTCCAGTGTCTGCCTCTGACCGACACCCTGGGGAGCCAATTAGGAAACACGGTTCCTTCACCTACGGATGGGGCACTGGATGTTCCGGGAGCTGCTAATTAGAACCTTGGGCCCGCCGCCCCCACCCACCCCCTCTCACCCCCCACCCCCCGGGAGAAGAGGGGCCCCTCTGAGGCCAGCTCAGCGCTGTGTTGGCTGCTGCAGAACCAGGGTCCGCTGACCTGGGCAGTGGGCAGTGGGCAGTGGGTGCGAGGCGGGGAAGCGGGCAGTGAGGCCAGTGGGTTATGCAGGTCCCACCCTGTGTTCTCTTGGGCATGTTTGCCAGTGGAGGGCCCGGCCTGGGTAGGGTTGGGTGGGCACCCGGCGAGGCAGGGGGGCATTGGGTGGGGAGGTCTCAGGGCCAAGCCCCTCCGTGCTCCTCCCATCCCCCGGAGAGACCGCCGGGCAGGGCGGGTGGCCGGCCCATTTCTTCTGCAGGGAAGGGCGGGCCCCCATCCTGGCGCTCAGGTCCCGGGCGCACAGGTCCCGGGCGCTCTGTGGCCTCGGTGTCCTCCTCTGTCACATGGAGGTGTGCCCGGGGACTGACCTCCTCTAGCTGCGCCGGCCCCGCCCAGCGCCCGGCCAGCTCCCGGGCAGGTCCAGGGGACACTGTCCCCGCGCCCCTCTCCCGGCGCCTCAGCCCTCTGATGCCCTCTAGGGGATCCGGCTCACCTTGCAAAGGCCTGAGGGCGCCCGCGAGGAAGCCTGTTGTTCACGGAAGACAGTTTTACTATTTTCAAGCGTCTCCGCGGTTCCTGGCAGCTTTGCAGGAAGCCCAGCCTTAGAGGCCTGCCCTTGATGCAACGTTGCCGCGTGTGTGTGTGTGCGCGCGCACGCGTGCATGTCTACACGCGTGCATGTCCGCCACCACGGCTGTGCCCTGCGCCCTGTGCAGGCAGAGCGCACCTGCGGGGGGCGCCGCTCCGGGGCGCGGGTCCTGGGAGCCAGCGGAGTCCGGCGGTGAGAGTGCCGGGTGTATCTGGTTCCCCAGCATCCGCTGTGCGGAGATGCTGGCCGGGCCTGACCACAGGCTGAGCACCTCAGCCGGCATGGGGATCACCGCTCTGCCCCCAGCCGGCGTGGCGTGGGAGGGGCAGAAGAGCGCCTGCCTCCCATCCTCCCGACCAGCTGTGAGCGCCCTCACCTCCCCCCCCCCCCCGAGAGCCCAGGACCCCCGGACTCCTCCCAGGCCTGCCCCCCAGCCTCCGCCTTTCCCTCTCCCTCCGGCCTCTGCTCCACCTCGTCCCTGTGCTCCACGGGGGAGCCGTGTGGTCCCTCACTCTGCACAGGCGCTCCCATGCACATGCACATGCAAGCGTATGCACACACTCACACATGCACACACAGGCGCAGCGGCGCATAACCACAGGAGCCCTGCTCCCTCACACAGCCGCCCCCGCCCCCGGGCCTTCCCTCCTTTGTGAGAGGGCCCAGCTTGGGGGCCGGGTGTGCCCCTAAACTCCACTGAGTGCCCGTGTGCCCATCCTGCTCTGGGTGCTGAGCTCACAGATGCGGAGGAGACAGGCCTGGTCCCCAAGGAGCTTCTGGTCCAGGAGGAGCACAGACACGCAGATGAGAACGTAGAAGGTGGATGGGGGGGGACGGGGGCCCAGCCTGGGGTGGGCACGTGCAGGGAGCCCCTCCTCTGAACGGGGCGGGAGGAGGGCCCGCTGGAGGGGAGCCCCGTGGTCAGTGTTCACCGGGCAAAGCAGGGCTCCTGGGCAGAGAGCGCTCCGGGCACCGAGTGGGCCGGGCTGGGAGGTGGGGAAGAGCAGGCGCGGGGTGCTGGGTGCGTCGGGGGCCAGGGGAGTCCGGTGTGGCCTCAGCAGGCGTGGCCACGTCCCTGTCCAGAACCCCTCTGCCGCCCCCCCAACACCCCGCCCAGTTCAGCTCTGCCCGTTCCCCACGCCGCTGCCTCGTCCCCGCCCCGAGGCTCTGACGGAGGGAGACGGACAGCTCGCTCTGAAAGGTGAGGTCATCTCACTTTTGCCAGTTCTTGGAAAAATTATCCGTTCCCAGAAATGTTTATTAGTCACCCCTTTTGTTGAAAGACGTCTTGGCACCACCAGATGGAAAAGTCGGAACGCTTCACCGGAGGGTCTGTCTGCTCCTCCGAGCGCCGGGGGCGCCGCCGGGGGCCCCGCTCCGAGGGGGGTCTGCGGGCACCTGTGGGGGGCCCGGGCTTGTTCGGCCGCGCGGGGGCCCGTGTGCCTTGGGGGCCCCTGGCCGGGCCGGGCCCGGGGACCGAGGCAGAGCCTCTGTTTGTGGCAACGCTCCCGTGTGCCCCGGAACCTCCGGGCAGTGGGAACCCGAGGTCAGAGCCTGCCAGGCCGGCGCCTGCTCCCTGCCCGGCGGCCCTGGACCGGGCACCCGGCCGCCCGTGTCCTCGTCCGGCGGCACCTCAGGGCTCGGGGAGGCGGGGATGTGTTCGCCAACCGGACGTGGAGATGCAGCCAGATGAGACAGCGTGCCCACGATCAGGAACTCACGGCCGAGCCTGTCTCCTCTGTGCCAGGGCCCCGAGCCTGGGGCGGCAGAGTGGCACTCAGGCCCTTAGGAGGGGGCCTCACAGGCCCCTGGGAGCCTCCGGGGAGGCACAGCGATGGCTTCCCGGGGTCACCGTGCTGCCCAGGTGGCGGTCACGGTGGGCGGAGCCGAGGGGATGGGTATCCCGGCGGGGGTGTTGGCTATGGTGGCAGAGGTGGGGTGGGCCCAGCCGTTTCGGCGAGAGGCCTGGCCTCATGGGAGAGGAAGGCCCCGGGCAGAACCCCGATGGAGGAGGCGGGTGCAGGGGTGCTGGTGGCGGGCGCCTGCGAGGGCCAAGCTGCCGCGGCCGGAGGGGGCGCTGCTGGGGAGGCGGGAGCTGCTGCGGCCCCTGCTCAGCTGCTGGGATTGGTGGGCTCGGCCTTTCCCGCCCCGGACACGAGGGGCCTCTCCCCTCCACACCCCTTCCCCTGCCTTCCCTTGGCCTTGAGGTCAATGGCTGTTCTGACCGAGACCCATCCCTTCACGTGCAGGGAACCGGGCGGGCGCCAGCCGCGTCCTGGAGATGAAGTGGTGCCCGCAGCGCGGTGGCCGGTGGCCGTGGGGCGCGGGTGTGAGGGCAGGTGGTCGGGGGGCGCCTGGGGCTGACCCCCAGAACGAGGGCTGCGCGGGGAGCGGGGCAGCGGGCAGGGTCCTGGCCGAGGCTGGGGCCGCCGCCCGCGGTGACCCGAGAGCCGGCCCCCCGCCCCCAGCGCTGCCCGGGGCCCCGGGGGGCAGGGCGCAGGCCAGCCAGCAGCACGTGTCCTGCGTTTCGGAGGCTCGCTGACCCTTCCCTGGGGGTCACTGGCCCCCTGGGGTCCTCTGATTTCCCCACCAGATGTGACCTTCCCCCTCCCCCCAGGGAGCGCCAGCCCCATATGGAGGCCAGATGTGGAGCTGGGTCCGCGTGAGTCAGCCTGGCTCTCGGAATGCGGTGACCACCAGGCTGGGCAGGGACGGCGGGCAGGGGGGGGGCCCGGGGACAGCTCAGCATCGAGGCCCACAGGGAGCGACGTGGAGGGGGCCCCCTGCCACGGGTGGGGGCTCTGCAGTCCCCCAGCACGGTGGCCTCCGTCCCGCAGACAGGGCAGCCGGGAGGCAGGCTCGGCCCCTCGGCCCTCCCCGAGGACTCCATGGGGGCCTGCCCGGGCCTAGCGGCTCCCCGCCCTCCTCTGTCCCCCCTCCGGAGCCCCCTCTGTCTTTGCTCCTCACAGTCTCCCCCCTCTGGACGTCCGGGTTCTAGGAAAGGAGGGGCCGGTAGGGAGGGAAGGCTTTAAGGAGCCACGAAGACCATCTAATGGACAGCACCTCCTTCCGGTTCCCCGACGGGGACACTGAGGCGCCCCGTGGGGCTGGGGAGGCAGGGGTCTGTCTGTCCCCGGTGCCGCAGAGCTGTCTGTGGGGCCGGGACGCCAGGCCACCCAGCATCCTCTCCTCTGCCGGGGCCTGCCTCGGGCACGGAGCACTTGCCCCACCCGGGCTGCACTCCGGAGGGCGTCTTCCCAGAGGGGCCGATCCGGTGGGTCCAGAAGCGCCTTTGGCACCCCGTACCCTATCTATCGCCCTGTCACCGGTCCCTGGGCTTCCTCCCGAGACCCACACCTGCCGCGCCACCTGCCTCTCGGGGCCTGAGTTCCCCCCCTGGTCAGAGTGGCAGGCTGAGGTCACCTGGGGCTTGGTCCCCAGCAGGGCCGTGGCTGGTCTGGGTCCCGCTTCGGCATCAGGCCTGGGCCCCTTGCTCTGGGTCTCCTTAGGGGAGCAGGTTCACCCTCTCAGGGTGCTTTGGCCTCGGAGCCAGAGACGCCTGTGGTATCGGGCTCAGGGGGGCGAAGGTAGCTGCTGGGACAGGGGCCCTGGGAGGGGAGCGGCCGGCTGGGAGGAGGCCCTTCTCTCTCCTGCCAGCGGCTCCCTGGGGGTTCAGGGTGTAGTTGTGGTCAGGACTGGTGTTTGGGGTGCTCTCAGAGGGGCCACACTTCCCCAGGAGCAGGTGTAACTGTGCATTAGGCATTCTGTGAGCTCCAGAGGCCGGGCCCTGAGGAACGTGGGGTGATCGGGGGCCTGGGCTGATGCCATGTGGGGAAAGCCGACCCTCCCGCCTTCTTCTCAAGAAGCTGGGGCCCCACTGATGCTGAGGCCTTGGGGGACGCTCATTGCTTGACCTCTCTGCCAGGTGGTCATCAGCGACACAGCCAGCAAGCCTTCCTCTCCATGTGGGGGAGCAGGCGGGTGCTCCAGCCAGCCTGGGTGCAGGCGTGGGCAGTGGGCATCTCATGAGGCTGGGTAAGCCCTCGGGGAGGGGACTCACCCTCCTCAGGACGTCACTGTGGCAGCTCTGGCCATGCCCATGGTGTGTGTGTGGGGGGGGGGGTGAGTCAGGCACTGCACTGGGAGCCCCTCAGGCTGGCCTAGTGCCCCCTGACTGGGAGAGGGAGCCAGGCCAGGCCCCTGATCACCCCACATCCCTCATGGCTCTCTCCTTGGCTGCTTGTCTAGGAGGCCGGCCATGGTGCTGAGGGCACCTAGCTGGGCAGGACTGGGCCCAGCCAGGCCCACCCTGATGCCTACCTGATGTCTGAGTTCGGCCCCCGTGCCCAGCCCTCCGATGGGGGTCCCTTCCCCTGGGGGTCCGGGTGCAGTCGATGGTCTCAGCACCGAACCCCGTCCCCTCCGGAGCAGAGTGCAGAGCCGGGGACACGGAGGCCGCCTCACATTGCTGTGGGTTCGGGGGGAGAGGCGTCCCATTCCTCCTCGGCCTCTAGGTTGGGTGTCTCTACTTTACTCAGGCTCAGAGGTAGGGCTTTTGGGGGTGAGGGAGGAGGTCACAGCCCCGGATTCCTGAGGCTCCCAGGGGTGGGGTAAGTGTGGCTGGGGCCAGATCTGGCCACAGGGAGCTTCCAGCTCCCCCTCGTTTAATGAAACCTGGTCGGGCAGGGCTGCCGAGACCCCGTCCTGGGTGTGGGGACCCTGCCTGCCGCCTGCGCGCCCCCTCGGCGTGCTCGCTGCGTGGGCGCCCCCAGCCCTGCAGGCCCCTGGCCCGAGGCGGGTCAGCTTCCCCCGGGCCCGGCCCGGCCCGGCCCTGCCGGCGGCTCCTACCTTCCCGGGGGCCCGGGGAACATGTGGTCAGAGCCGCGTTTTATGAAAGCAGCTGCAACCCGTGACGCGCTTTCTGTGCCGGGAGATTTATGGGCTGCAGGGCTTTAATGGTTTCTGTGGGGCTGGTGTCCTCCCCCATTCATCCTGGCCGCCGTCTCCGCGGCAGATGGGTGACAAGCCTCCCTCGCTGGACAGGAAGGTGGGGCCGGGCGGGGGAGGGGGCTGGCCACCCAGGCCTCCTCGGGAGGGGCGGCGCGGGGAGCCCCGGGGGCCGCTGCAAGCAGCCCGTAAATCCTGGAGACCTCCCGGAGGCAGGAAGCTCCCTCCCGGCGAGGTGTCCCCCCCCCCCCCCGAGCGCGGGGGGCCTTCGGGGAGGAGCCCGGGGGAGCACCCCAGGGGCCTGTGCAAGGCCCCGGCTGCCCAGCAGGTTGTCTGTCGGGTGGGCCGGGGGCCAGCGGATGAACGACCAACAACTGTCTGCTCGCTGACCTCGCAGCTTTCCTAGGACCTGGTCCCAGGGCGGGGACTAGATCCCAAAATCGGCCCGGGGAGGGGGGTGAGGATTGCAGAGTCTGCGGGAAGCTGCCCCTCACTGTCCAAGGGGGTGGCAATGCCAGTCCCTCCAGGGCCCAGAGCTGACAGGCTCCAGGTCTCCCGGGATGGGGCGGCGGGCAGAGAGCATGTCCCAGTTGGGAGGGACCCAGGCACAGAGGGGGACCTGGCGCTGCCCACTGCGCAGGCAGGCTGCCTGTGACGGCCTCGTCACTTCCCAGCGTGGGACTCGAGGGCCAGGGGCTGCTTCTACGGAGGACACACAGGAGCCTCGCGCCGAGGCGGCTGGGGACGCGATGGACAGCTGCCGAGAGGACTCCGGGCTGGGCACGGCCCCATGGCCCCCGCCCCTCAGCCGGAACCAGCCCAGCACCGGCACACACACACACACACACACACACACACACATTGTTCTCGCTCGCTCTGGCCTCCCTGGGCTTGATCCTCGGTCCCCTTCTTGTCTCCTTGGGGTCTCGGCATCCCTCCGGGTGCCCCTGCCAGCCGGAGGGGCGGCGTGAGCTGCACAGGGAAGTCGTCCTCACAGCCCAGGAGCTGCGCAGTCACCGCATGAGAGGCCCTCCTGTGAGCCCGGGACCGAGGGCTGGGCCGCCTGCAGGCTCGCTAACCCACTGGCCGCCGCGGACGGGGGTATCACCGCCCAGGTGCGGGCAGCCCAGGGCGGCGAGGCCAGGACACACGGCAGCCGGCGCCTGGGGCTGGGCTGGGTCCGGAGCCCGCAGCTCTGTTGGGCTTTCTGGATCCAGCCTCACCCACCACCTCGTGGGCTCTGACCCCCACGCCCCGGTGCCCGCTTTTGTCTGCGCTGAGCAGAGCTCATGGCACGCTTTCATTAGCCCCCAAACCCTGGCTTCATTTTCTGTGTGAACGAGGGCTCAGAGGGAGGGGGGGAGGAGGGAGGATTCAGGGTGAGGACCCCGAGGTGGGACCACTTATCACTGAGGTTGGGGGCCAGGAGGGCCTGCCTCCACCACCTCCTGTCTCTGTGTCCCCCTCGCGCCCCCCCCCCTGCCTTGGACCCGGGCCCTCCCACAGACCAGACTGACTGGGGGTGGAGGGGCTCTGTGCGCCTCACCGGTCTCCCCCCCCTCATGGGCGGCCTTCCTGGGGGCCATCTCCTCTCCCTCGGTTCTGAATACAGGTGGGGCTCCCTGAATGCAGGAGTTCGGGCCTCATTGGTGTCAGCTTAGGAGGCCATGGGTTTGAGGGGGCTCGGGCGTCCTGAGGTCTGAGACTAGGTGGCCCGGGGCGAGTGTAGGGTGGGTGTCAGGGGCCCGCCCTCAGGGACATGGGGGGGGTGGTAGAGAGCCACGGAGGTTACCATGCAGCGCCGGGCAGGCGATGCGGCCCCCAGTGACCCACCCGGTCCGTCCCAGCCCCAGCGGCGGGGCCCCCGGGCAGTGCCATGCTGTGCGGCCGAGCGCCGGGGCCTGCTGAGCGGCTCTGCTGAGGTCGCCGCCTCGGTGTGTTTTGGATCTTTTCGGCTGGATGTGCACGGCGGGGACTCGGCCCGTGCGCTGCGTGTGCAGCTCATACTTGGTGGGCTGTGTAATGTGCGGAGGCGTTGCCAAGGGCAGCGGAAATGTGGATTTTTTCCAGTATAATCATGCGAATCCTACCGCCACCCTCCGCACCTTCCCGGGCCGGTGCTGCCTCCCCGGCGGGAGCTGCCGGGAGCTGCCGGGTGGGCGGCGCGCAGGGCCGGGGCTTTGTCCCAACAGACCGGTGTCCCCTGCGTTGACCCTGGATTCTGGAGAGCAGAGCGGCGTCCAGGGGTGGGTACCCCTCCGGGCTGTGTCCTCAGAGTTAGTAAGTGGGTGCCATCCCCCGAGCTGGCCGCGCCTGGGGAAGCGGGGTGGGGGCTGCTCTGGATGCCCTGCCTGGGGGTCCAGGGCAATCCTTTGGGGGGGGAGAAGTGGGGAGCTCCGGGTCAGGAAGGTGGGGGCCGGTGTCAGGTCCTCCTGCGAAGGGCCACGTTCTTGCAAAGTGCAGGGAAGGGGGAGGCCGGGCCTCGTCCAGCCGGGCCTCGGAACGTGCGGCCTCCCCAGCTCTGCCTCCCACCTGGCCCGCGGCTGAGGCCCAGCACTCGGAGCCCGGTGGCTGGGGCTGCCAGAATGAATGAAGCACCACAGACGGGGCTCGAACCTGTGAGGCATTTATTGTCTCTCAGGCCTGGAGGCTGGGAGTTCAAGATCAGGGTGTCAGCAGGTGGGGCTTTTTCTGCAGCCTCTCTCCTGAGCTCGCAGGCGGTGCATCCTCGCTGCCTTCACGTGGCTGTTCCTCCGCGTGTGTCCCGTGTCCCCATCTCCTCTGATGAGGACGGCAGTAGCTTCATTTCAATTCAGTCACCTCTTTAAGGACCCCCTTCTCCAAACACAGTCACCTTCTGAGGCCCTGGGGGTTAGGATTTCAACCTACGGATCTGGGCGTCACAATTCAGCGCGCGACACCCGCAGATGCTCAGGGCCCAGGATCGATGCCAATGCTCCAGCGGCCGCAGCCAGAGGCGCCTTCTGTCGGCCGCCCCAGCCCGCCCTGGCCGGGACGCTGGCTGGGGGGCTGGGGGGCTGCGGTCCCCCACGCAGGGGGGCAGCCGCATCCGGAGGGAGGCTCATTCTGTATTCTGCTCAGCCCCGAGGAGAGGAAGCCAGGGCTCTCGGGGAAGCGGGGGGCGGCTCCCCGTTGCTTAGCTAAGGGGCACTCAGTTGCCACGGTGACCTCTGTCTGCACAGTCAAACACACACCACCCAGCCGCTTCTCTGGGCGGGAGGGTTCCCCGCCCCCATCAGAGTTCACACTGAGTGTTGAGTCCCTTGGCGACAAAAACATGGAAACGGTTGCCATGGCAGCCATTCTTTGGAGCCCTCAGACTGGAGTGCAAAGTTCAGGATGCCCAAGAACAGATGAAATGAAAATATGGGAAAATCTGCCACTTCCCTCACCCCAGAAGGATGCGCTGGGTGGTGGTGGTTCATGCTCCCCTGGGCCCCGCCATCCCGCCCCTCCCGCCACCCCGGGCCCCGAGGGGAGGGGACAGGCCCTGGGAATGAAGGTGGCAAAGGGGCCCACAGAATCCTTGGGAGGAGCGGGCCAGCCGGGAGGCCAGGGTGGACGGTGGGTGGGCCCGGTGCCTGGAGCCGTGAGTGGGCAGGTGCTGATGACCCCTAGGCCCTGCCTGGGGACGCATCCTCAGGTTGCTGAAGTCCCCAAGCCTGCGGGGACCCAGTTTCTTCACTGTCACCTGGAGGGACAAGCAACTGCCTCTTTCTCCATGGGGGACTCACGTCCACTCAGATGCCAGGGTGATCCTCAGCCCGGTCCAGGGGTGGAGGGCCCAGGGCACGCTAGGTGGGCTCAGCACGGGAAAGGTGCCCTGTTCTGACCACGGGGATGGGCACATGGCCAGGGCGGGCAGACTTGGCCCAGAGGGCTGGGGTGCAGCAGCTCATTCAGAATTCCTCTCGTCTTCCTAGACACGGGACGAGGGTCTGAGCCCACTAATGGAGGCCATGGCAGAGGCCCCTCCATTGACCCACTGGACTGGGGAGAATGTGTGTGTCTCCCCCCCCCCGCCCCCCAGCAGTTCCCCAAGCAGGCCCCATGGCGCTCTGGTGACTGAAATGCACCATGCACATGCACACCCCCTCCTACACAATTTATAGATTAAACGAGAGGCCTGGTGCATGGCATTGGTGCACTGGGGAGTGGGAGTGAGGGGGGGGTCCCTCAGCCCAGCCTGTGCCCTCTCGCAGTCCAGGAACCTTCCAGGGATGTTCAACTGCTGGCTTAGAGGGGAGCGGGCCTAAGCTGGCCTCAGACATCCCGAGGGGTCCTTAGCGCTGCCGCGGAGGCAGGAGAGGATCCCACCACCACCGTGAGCCCGGCTTCTGGCTGGACGGTGCTCCCCTGTGGGAATGCACTGACCACCAGGGGGCAGCTCCTCTATTGTGTGTCTGCTCCCCGGTGGCCAGTGCATGTCATAGGAACCGGTTGTTTGGCTGTTTGGTCAATTTGCATATTAGGGTTTTATTATATAGGCTGCTCTGAAAAGTCCTGCAGTAAGGAAATCTCTTGACTTTAAGCCAGCATTTGAAAAATAAGATTTTTCCTCTCTCTCTCTTTTTTTTTTTTTTAAATCTCTTAATATCCTGTAGAAATAATATTAGGTGGCATTCACTAGGGCACTGGTTCTTGGTGCGAAACCTGGGTCGGCAGCTTCAGCAGCACGAGGGAGTTTGTGAGAAATGCGTCTTCTTCTTCCACCCCAGAAACTCGTGTTTTGACAAGCCCTTTAGTTTGAGAACCCATGTGCTAGGGTAGCTGTTGCCAACTGGTGGTCTGTGATCCCCAAATGGTTGGCGACCGCAGTGCTAGAGAATTGGGGAAGGGGATGGCCTGGAGAACGAGAGGTGAGGGGGAGGGGGAGCAGCACAAGAACCCTGGACTCTGGAAGAGGTGCTGTGGGCACCCCGAGGGGTGGGATCGGGGTGCACCTGAGCACTGAGCCCCCACTATGGTTTTCTGAGATTGTGTCAAGTGCAAAGTCGTGTGTCTGGAGGTGTCATGAGGCTTGGTGTGAAATGATTGGGGCCTGGGTCACCTGAGGAGGTCCTGTGTCCCGTCCTCCTCCTACTCGCCAGCAAGGAGCCTCCCGGTGCTCTGCAGGCACCTGCCCCGGGCAGATGGACTCTGCACAGAGTGCTGGGTTCGGGGGTCTGTTCCGTAGTTTTTTTTTCTTTCCTTCCTGGACCTAAGAGGGGGCTTGTCCCCAAAGGCAGTGCTGGGTGGCCCCTTCCAAATAGGCATGAGGTGCTGAAACCGGTTTGGCTCAGTGGTAGAGCATCGGCCTGCAGACTGAAAGGTCCCGGGTTCTATTCTGGTCAAGGGCATGTACATTGGTTGCAGGCACATCCCCGGTAGGGGGTGTGCAAGAGGCAGCTGGTGGGTGTTTCTCTCTCATCGACGTTTCTAGCTCTCTATCTCTCTCCCTTCCTCTCTGTAAAATATCAATAAAATATATATTTTTAAAAAATAGGCATGAGGTGAGGCCTAAAGCGAGGGCCCAGGCCCAGGTATCAGGAGGTGGGGTTCCAGGTTAGCTCTGGCACCATCCACCCCACCTCTAACCCCGCAGGGGGAATGCCCTGTGCAGCCACTTCCGGCTCTGGGTGTCCTCTTCCTCCCCATCAAACAGGCTGCCCCACCGTCAGCCTCGGGGAGGGCCAGGCCCACAGGGCCCACCTGGCCGCCGGAGCCCGGGTACCGGCCCCGCGCCCACCGCCCGCCCTCCCGCCTGTGCTTCCTCCTCGCAGCCGTCCAGATCCACATCCTGAAGGCGGACAGGGCGGGCGACTGGTGGAAGTTCACCGTGAGCATCATCTCCGTGTACAAGCAGGGCGCCAGCCGCATTCGGCGCGGGGACCAGAGCCTGTGGGTCCGCGCGCGGGACATCGCGTGCAAGTGCCCCAAGATCAAGCCGCTCAAGAAGTACCTGCTGCTGGGCCACGCGGAGGACTCGCCGGACCAGAGCGGCATCGTGGCGGACAAGAGCAGCCTGGTGATCCAGTGGCGGGACACGTGGGCGCGGCGGCTGCGCAAGTTCCAGCAGCGCGAGAAGAAGGGCAAGTGCAAGAAGGCCTAGCGCCCCCCGGAGGGAGGAGGCGGCCCTGGGTCCGAGGGCTCTCCTGGGTGGGGGGCGGGAGGGCGGGGCCGGGCGGGGGCGGGGCCTCGGCAGCTCCTCTCCCTGCGGTCCCGCCCCCCGCCCCCGCTCTGCGCGCCCCCGGTGGCCCCCCGGAGGCACCACACGCCTTGGGGAGGGGGGGGGCGCATGACAGGCCAGGCCCTGGAGAAATGAGGACGAGACTTAGCTACCTCACGGGCTCCTTCCAGAGCAGGGACACGCTTCCCTGGGGCCAGGCGGGGGCAGGGCAGCCTGATCTGGGCCCCAGGTTCTGGCACAGAACGCGCAGGTGGAGCCGCACCTGCAGCCCGTGTGCCCTTTATGGAGAAGGGGACGTGAGGAGGAGAACTGTGAATTCTCAGCCCCCCCCCCACCCCCCCAGTTGGGCCAGGGGCTGAGCGAGCCCGGCCAAACCATCACCCCAACGTAAAAGACTGAAAATCCCCACCTCTTCCCGGACCCTTCTTTGTCACAGGACCCCCCCTGGTTGGGACAACGTGGGCCCCGTCTGAAGGGGCCAGACAGGCATTTGGGGGCAGCAGGATTCCCCCTGCAGACGGTGGTCCATTGCCACCTGCTGCATTGGCCCTCCTGGGTGGGGCGAAGCAGGAACCCTTGCTGGCACCTATCCCTCCCCCCCGCCCTGCCACAGTTAGGGTTTAGCTGCAGGCCAGGATGCTGGCCCAGGCAGAGGGCTGTGGACCCAAAGACACCCCCGAGAAGCTCAAGCCGGGTGGTCGTGCCTCACTGAGCTGCCCCTCGTCGTCGGAGGCGGCCCTGGGCAGGCACCACCTCCCAGAGAGTTTCCTCTCTGGAAACTTGGAACCGGCCCCGATGACATTTTTTTCCAGGGGAGGGGACGGCACGGGCTGGGTTTATGGCAGTGACACTATTTGTGTAATGACATCAGCCCACCAGGCCCCTCAGCAGGCCCGCAGCTGGGCAGGGCTGGATGGTGTGGAATGCAGGCTGCAGGGGCCGTAGCCCAGCGGGGGAAGGGGTTGGCTCCAGTCAGGGCTGGCTCTGTTGGCTCAGCAGGGTGCAGAGTGCCCGCGCCACGGGCAGGCAAGGCCGGGAATGACCAGGATTCCGGGGAACCACGGAAACCATGACCACTTCCTGCCGCTGCCCTCACTCCTGGCTCCAAGGGCAGCGGCTGCAGGCCCCCCCCCCCCCCCCCCCCCCCCGCACCGGGCTGCCTGCACCTGCCTTGCTCTGTCCCAGGCGGAGCCTTGCCTACCTAGCTTCCTGGCTGCCCCCTTTGTGGGTTTTGTGGGTCCCCCCCCCCCGTGCCCTCCTTTCCAAAACCCAGAGACACTGCCTTCAAGCAAGTAGCTGACCTTTGGGTCTGAGTGCCTCCCACGGGGCCTGTTCCCAGCCCGGGGCCCGCGTCTCCCTCCCCGGAGCTCTGCACCTGGCTTCCTCCTCAGTCAGCAAACTGGCTTCCCTTCCTTCCGGTCTGCCTGCTCAGACCCAGTGTGCCGCCGCCCTGTGGTCCGGCTGCCCTCGGCCGCCTCCGCGCTGCCATGCAGCGAGCACCTGCCCTGTGCCTGGCACTTTACCCACCACCCCCCGTGGCCCTCAGGACGGCCCCGTGAGACAGGGATCCTTGTTCCCCCCTCGCCAGCGGGGAGGCTGACGCACGCGTGCCCAGGGTCACCGGGAGAGCGGCGGCAGAGCTGGGTTCACAGCGCAGAGCCCGGCTCTCTCACCGCGGCCCGGCTCCCGGGGCGGGCTGCGAGGGGCGCTCCCGGGAGGTCGCCACGGAGACGCGGCCTGGTTACACCTGGCCAGTGGAGCGTGGGGGTGGGCACGATGCCATCTTCAGGGGTGGAGCAAGAGTGGCGGGTGGGGCGCACAGTTTGTAGATCAAAGGCTCTGGAAGGGGCCTTGGCTGACCTAAGACTCGGCAGAAAGGACATTTGGCCGCCTGGCCGGTGCGTGTGAGGGTTCCAGGAGAGAGTGGCTGGCAGAAATGCCCCCGGGGTATGGAGCGGGGAGGTGGCGGGGAGAGGACAGAATGGCCCTGGGAAGGGACATTTGTCTTCCCTGAATCCAGGCCCGAGGCCTCGCAGTGAGCCCTCTGACGCCAGCGTGGTTTGCCGAGTGCCATCAGCACCTCGCAGGCCCTGGCACTTTGCTGGCCCACAGTCCGGTACAGGCACTCTCTGCTCGGGCTGGGCGGTATTTACACCGGGCTGGCTGCCCTGCCTGCCTGTCCGGAAGGGCGTGGCAGCCGCGCCACCTCCCACCCGGGTCTGAGTCACCCGGGTCCATCCAAGGGCCGGCACTGGTGGTCGCCGAGGCCCCCGGCTCTGGAGCCAGCAGCCTGCCGAGCAATAACACATCTTGCTTTACATTCAACCAGCCTCCAGCCTCCCCCTCCTGCTCTGCCCCTGAGGGCGAAGGCCACCCAGCCCACCCAGCCGCCTGGCCCCTGGGCCCTAGGTCACCGCAGGCCCACGCCTCTCACTGACCAGCCGGAACCCAGCCCCCCCTCAGCAGTGAGGCCCTCCCTGAGGAAGCCCCCCTCCCCCAGGAGGGGACCAGGAACTGAGGTGTGCCCATCTGTACAGTTAGGAAGGGATGTAAAGTGAACTAGATTTTGATTTTGAAGAGTGCATTAACCAGAATTGTGATATGTAGGTATTTGAAGAAAAAACATACCAGATTAGTCCTTTCTTGTTTTGAACAAAAGATTCCCCAGTTGTCCTTTTTCTTACCTGCTGGGCGGTCTGGAGCCCCCGACGGCGGCGGAGCGGCTGCTGTACTGGGCACAGGAAGGAAGACGGGGTGGCGGGAGGGGGACACGGGTGGCCCGGACTCACCTGCAGCCGAGCCTCTGCCCTGAGCAGGTCCTGGCACACGGAGGGAGGCCGTGAGCCGGCCCAGGCCAGGCCACAGTGCCCTGGAATCCTGCCTCCACAGTAGCACGCAGGAAATGGTTGGGTTGGCCCCAGGTTGGAATGAGACTGAAATCGAGAAGATTCTGAGCAATCAGGAAACGATCCCTCCAGGAAACTGACAAGTGTTGGGATCTCAGTGCTCAAAGGAGGCGCCCCCATCACACTCACGAGAGAGACTGAGTAGACAAACCAGGTTCCTGGGCCACGGTGCACAGCCGCAGACATGCCACCCCCCAGGGGCATCGCGGTGTGAACCCCGAGGCCTCGCCTCTGCCACCCCAGCCGGGCAGCCCGCTCCTCGCCATTCGCCACCCTGCCCGCCCCCGCCCCCGGGCGCACCCCCCTCCCCGCTGCGTTCCGGGACTCTGCTCACTCAGAATGGTAAATGTTGGGTTGTGACCATGACACTGGGTCAGTGCTCCTTTCCAATGCATACTAATATATTATGGTTATTATATATGAATATATTTAATGACATGGAAAAAGTTGTGGATTTTTTAAAGTTGTTTTTTTTTGTTTGTTTAGAGTTGTAATGGACCCAGATGGAACTTGTAACGTGGGCCCCACATGATAGAACTAAATTCAGATATCAATTAAATAAACTCTTGTACACTGTTCTCTGCCTCCCCGTCTTCACTGGTGGCCTGGGCGGGGGGCGGCGGGCGTGGGGAGAGGGGAGGACGGCAGGTCTTGGTGCCATTTAGGGAACGTGGATTCTGCGCTGAGAACTCCCAGCAGACTCCAACTACGGAAAACAGATAAGCAACAAAAAGGAAAAGGCAGCTTTGCTGGCAAGTCCTGGGGCTAAAAGTCTCTCCAATGGGTTGAGCAGTATCTAAGTGCCCCCAAACCACCCCTGGGGTGCATCCTTACCACCACTCCTTGGGGCTCCGGGTCCGGGCACCGCAGGGAGGGCACACAGGCCTGCTCCCCGCCTGTCCCAGACTCAGCGGCCGCCTCTGACCCTGAACCTGCAAGCAGAGGCTCTCTCTGCCTTTCACAGAACGTTTCCCGAGAGCCAAGAGCAGACTCACGGGGAAGACGGCAGCAGGGTTAGTCAGACTCGAGAGTGTTTCAGGCCCCTGCTCAAGGCTTTGTGCGGGGCAGGGCCGGGGCTGAGCTCACTGGGTTTCTGAGAAACTGTGTTTAAATCTCCAAATGGTTGTGATTTCTCTATTAAACAAACAGTCCCGTCATTGGGAACATGTTGTGTTGCTATGCAGCGCAGCCCATGGTCACCAGGAAGCCGATTCCTGCACCGGCTGCTTTGCAGACGGGTCTCCGCCTTGGGGCCGGGCCCGCACCTCGGAGCGCGGGTTCCGCCGGCACCTGGGGGGCGCGGAGGCCGTGCCCGCGGCGTGGGGCGCTGGAGGTGGTGCCTCGGCCTCTCCTCGGGGAGGAACCGGCCAGCCCAGCTCCTCACGGGTCCAGCTGGGGAGCAGGAACTGTTCTCAGAACCAGAGGGCAGAGCCGGGGCAGCTCCACACGGGGCTGGCCTTGAGTCCCGTTCGGTCCCAGGAGTCAGTCCCTGCTGGAACGGCGCTTCCTGACACTGAGGGTGTGTGTTTGGGGGTGGAGGGTGGGGTGGAGGCAGGTCTCAGGTGGCCGGGCAGGCCAGGCCAAAGAAAACCCGCCTTTTCTGCAGAATCCGGCTCTTCCCAAGGCCAGTTCGGACCCCGCTGGGCCCCTGCAGGGCTGGAGGCCGGGAGACCCGGTCGGAGTTTGTGTTGCCCTTGGAACTCGCTCAGTGTTGGTCGTTCTCGTCAAGGGCCCGGTGCTCCAAGGCTCTCGCCACGTGGCTCTTCCCCGTCCTTCCCAAAGACAGTGTCTGTGACGAGGACGCCCCTGGGACGCCTCCCCTGCCGGGCCCAGTTCTGGCAGCCGCAGCCCGGCCCAGGCTGGCGGGGAACAGGTCGGTCACACTGGACGTGATGGAGGCAGCCGCTGCCCTGTGGGCCCACCTCACTCTCTCTGCTCGGGGAGAGGGCACTGACAGCTGCCACGCTCAACGCCAGGCATAAACTGGGTCGCTGCTAAGTGCTGGCCAAGTGGTCAGGAAAGTCCATGCTGGAGGCTGGGATGGTGAGGCACAGGGAGATGAGTGACCCCATCAGGACTCCGGGCCCAGCACAGTCCAGTCCAGTCCAGTCCAGTCTGATGCCCAGAGCCTGCGGGGGGGGGGGGCAAGGCCTCCCGGGGCCTCTGACCCGCAGAGACGGGCTCCTTCCGAAAGCCCGCCCCGCCCCGCCCCTCCCGACATGCTGCCTACTCGGGGGTTTCAGACACACTCCTGGGTTTCAGACTTCATTGCACAGACACCTCTTCTATGCTCTTTTAAGACTAAATAAAGACATAAGAAGTATGCCAAGAAAAACTGGGAGTGGATACCAAGCAGCCAGTGAGAAACGGCAGCGGACAGATGAACTCATGGCTTTATCAGACGGGAGGCTCACCGGCAGCAGCTCCTTTCTGCAAAGAGGTGACTTGGGAGGAAGAAGTGTCAAGTACAAAGCAACGAGGGGAAAGATGAATCCTGCCCCCCCCCCCCCCGCTTTTAATATATTTTATTGACATTTTACAGAGAGGAAAGGAGAGAAATAGAGAACTAGAAACGTCGATGAGAGAGAAACATCGACCAGCTGCCTCCTGCACACCCCCTACCGGGGATGTGCCCGCAACCAATGTACATGCCCTTGACCGGAATCGAACCTGGGACCTTTCAGTCCGCAGACCGACGCTCTACCACTGAGCCAAACCGGTTTCGGCCTGGCCACCCTTTTTAAATAAAGGGGGGACACTCCACTCAACCAGGGGGGCTACTGACTCGATAAAAGATGGTCTTCAGTCTTTGCCAAGAGCTCTCATGCCACCCGAAGCTGGAGAAGCAAGGGTGAGGGTGCAGGGGAGCCGAGGAAAGAGGCAGCGAGGCTGGCGGGTGGGCTGAGGAGGAGGGCGGGGCTCTGCTGGCCCAAGAGGTCAGGAGCAGACCGGCTGCGGGCTCATGGAGACCAAGGTCAGCTACAGTTAATAACAAAAGTTTCAACGGAGCAAAAGTCCCTGTTGCAACCAGCTATCTGGATTCCTTTATATGGTATCCAGACTAGAAATGCTTATAATTAATAATCAGTTAAGTTAAACAATACTTCCACTGTTATTTCCATCAAGTCCATTTCCATTGAAAAAACGCCCACAGTATGGGTGCCAGTCCCGCCCCTGCCTGTTCTCCCCGCTGAGCGGGGTCTCCTGCTCACAGGACGGACTCGGAGCAGGGCCACCGGGCTGCGGGCTGCGCGCCTGGCACCTGTGAGGGGAAGGGCGGGCCTTCGCAAACCCCAAACCCGCCAGGAAGTCCTATGCGATGTCAGCTGTCACTCTAGAGCGGCTCCAGGCAACGGACCCCCAGAGTGATTGGGGTCCGCCCTTCGCTGCAGAGTCTCCTGGGAGAAGCGCACCCCAAGGAAGCTAAGGAAGGAGCCGGGCGCCTTCCTGCCCGGCACGTCTACCTCCGGGCGCGCACTGCCCGGGTCTGGAAGGCAGGTCCCTGCGTCTGACCCGGCCAGGCTTGCCCCCCGCTAGGCCCGCACTCCCTGTCCACCCCGCCCGCAGGCCCAGGAGCGAAGTCGCCCGTGCGGGTCTCCGGGCTGCAGGGCTGCGGGCCTCGAGCCCACTCCCCCCGAGAACAGAAGCCGTTGTGTGCAGACATCGGCTCAGTGTTTGGCTTGAAAAGGCCTTCCCGTGCGGCGGAGCCAGAACGCCATGGCTCCGGTTCAAAGACGCCCACGAGTTGCCGGGCTCCGTGCTGAGCAAGTCAAGAGGAGGTGAGAAAGTCAAACAGACCTTCAATGCGGCCTCCCATGAGCCCAACGCGGGGGCTCCAAGGAGACGACACTGTTTACAGATTTGGGGTTTCGCACGACACACTGAAAGCCGTGGCTCTCAGATTCCTGGTCTGCCGCGGGTGATCCATCGGCAACCACTCGGCTCCCCCGGCACAGGCAGACGCACCCCGGCCCTGCCCAGCGTGGCTCCTCTCCCCGGACCCTGCCCGTCCTGAAGCACGCCTGCGCCCTTTCCTCTCCTGGGCTCTGCAATGCGGTTCCCCGACAGCGTGGCTCACGCGTACCTGCCTCCGCTCCCTGCCCTCTCACCCCGCCAGCCTGTGCCCGGGCATCAGGTGACGCCTCCCTGTGCGCAGACGCCCACAGCATCTAGGAAATCCGAGCGCCACCCCCAGGCTCCCCTAGCACAGGCCTGCCCTCTGCCCTGCCTCAGGGGAGTCTTGTGCTTTGGAACCTGCCCCATCACCAACGCAAATTCTCTCCCCTTTTGCCAGAGCGCGCCAAGCGGGGCTAGCTGGCCGGGCCTGCTTTCTGTACAGACGGAGAGAGGGCACGGAGCGGGCCCTCCGCCCTCTAACCTGGAACTCGCCAACACCCCCGGGGCTGGGACCGCCTGCAGCCTGCTCCCCGGCTGACCTTTCCCTGGGCACTCACAGGCTGGGTGGCCGAAGCCAGGCTGGCAGCCGAGTAAGGCCCTGACTCCATCCTCACACCTTTCTCCGAACCCTAAACAGAACTTCCCAGACCGGTCTCTTCCCTCCCCACCCGCCTCAGGCACCGGCCGCATTCTGGCTGTTCACCAGGCTGTTTCTGCCTTGGAAACGGCTACTGTCACTGCAGAAATGGGCGAGAATGCCTCTGGGTCTGAAGGCAGCTCCGCTGAGTCCGGAGAGGCTCAGCAATGGCGGCACCACCAGGAGCGGTGCCCCTGGAGGGGGGCAGGGAGCTGGGTACACACAGACTCAGCGCCTGTCAGCCCTCGCATCACGTCACTCCCTCCGCCCGGGCTGGACAACACGACCCTGACCGTTCCCTTATTTCCTACGTGGACACACCACGTCCTAGCAGACCGGACATTCACGTTACTCACGGCCCGTGCGTTCGGTCCCATCCCCCAGGGCGCCAGCGCACTTTGGGGTGGTGGACTCCACTGTAGCCGTGGCAGGGCCCGAGAGGGCCACCCTTGGCCCGAGACTCCGCCGGCTCCAGGGCCGCCACGCAGTTTGCTTTGACCGAAGCCACACACATGGAGAGCTCAGAGCTTTGAGGGGGTTTATTGAGCGTAGCTTCCGAGTATCAAAAGGTGCTGAGCTTGTCTCCATCACGGGCAGGAGTCCAGCTGGTGGTCCCGTTGTTGCCGCTAGCCGGTGGGCCAGACCCCAACCACCACAATGGCCACGAGCAGCAAGAGAATCACCATGATCATCCCTGGAAAACAGAAGCAGAAGAACCCCTGTGAGAGATGCACGTGGACGAGCGTCCCACACCCTGAGCATCTTCAGGGAGGATGGCAGTGCCGCCATCTGCTCTCGGGAGCCTTTACTTCGTGCTTTGAGGTGTGCCGGGTGCCAGCACTCCAGGGCATGGCCGCTGGTGAGTTTGCAACCCACCACCTCGTGAGTTGTGCAGCAAAGGGCAGGCGCTCCTGACAGCAGGACGGGGGGTCCAGGGAGGCCCCCACCCGCACGTGTGCACGTGGGCCTCCAGGTCTGGCTTCCGTGTGCGGCCGGACCCTGCTTCCTGTTTGCACTGATGAGGGACCAAGAAAGGAAAGGGCTTTTGAGTTTACAAAGAAATCCATTCTAGAATCTGTTATCATCACCGTCCACAAGGCTCTGCCATTTCTTCTTGAGCCCAAGATACTTATGTCGTCCCTCTGTGAAAATATGCAACAGAGGGCCTGTGCTTCACATACACATTTTTGTTAGTGTTTTTTTCTGTTTTATTTCCTAACATTTTAAGCTGGGAGACAAAGGCCAGCATCAGCCCTCGGGCCAGTCTGCTCCCTGTCTGTGCCCAGCTCCACCCACAGACCACCTGCCAGCCCCACCCGCCTCTCAGTGCATCCTGGGACAGGACTGCCCGTTCCTGCAGCGCTGATGAGAAGGCCCACGAGAACGCAGCCACGTCACTCACTGGCTTCCACGCTTCCCCGTGTGTAATGAGTGCTTACCACGCCAGGCACCCGAGGCCAGCATGTGCCAGGGGTGGGCACAGTTACCACACAGCAACACTCAGTCCTTTGCCTGCTGAAGGGTCCCCGAGCACTGAGCCCTAAGAAGGGAAGTGAGGAGCAGACGGGATAAAGCACCTGAAAATGCTCTATGAAGGAACAGGGGAGTGGAGCCCACACGACCATGTGGTCGTGGCTACCATGGCTGACCATCTCCGACGGAGGAGCTGTTTTGGGAGAGGTCGGGGTCCTGAGAGTTCAACAAGTTATTCTCTCATAGGAAGCCATTAGCTAGATAACCCCTGGTCACATCTGGCTACTTAAATTTCTTTTAAAAAATATATATATTTTATTGATATTTTACAGAGAGGAAGAGAGAGAGATAGAGAGCTAGAAACGTCGATGAGAGAGAAACATCGACCAGCTGCCTCTTGCACACCCCCTACCGGGGATGTGCCCGCAACCAATGTACAAGCCCCTGACCGGAATCGAACACGGGACCTCTCAGTCCACAGACCGACGCTCTACCACTGAGCCAAACCGGTTTTAGCCTGGCTACTTAAATTTCAATTAAAAGGAAATAGCGTTAAAAATTCAGTGCCTCGGTTGCACTAACCATATTTCAAGTGCTTTAGAGCCACACGTGGCCAGTGGCTGCCATGTTGCCAGAGAAATAAAGACCATCATCATGGACAGTTCTTTCCCACAGAGCTGAGCGTGAGGGGCTGTGGTTACCTTACTCACGGCTGCTCCCGCTTCCACCACAGTGCCTGGGGTGGGACTCGATGCATAGCTGTTGAATGAATGGACGAAGGGCCGCTCAATGCCTTTTCAACACTCACTCCACACTTGGACAGCTTCCCACGCTGGGAATTCTGCTTTTCCCTCTTCTTGCGTCAGTTTTGTTAAGTTATATTTTTCTGGGAAATTGCCATTTTTTTTTCTGAGTATTTAAAAATATTGGAATAAAACTATTCATTCTATTCTTACATAATTTAAATATTATGCTAAATCTATAGGCGTGGCCGGGTGGCTCAGTTGGTCAGAACATCGTCCCGATACGCCAGGGTTGTGGGTCTGGTCCCCTGGTCAGGGTACACACAAAACTGAACGAAATGAATACGTAGATAAGTGGAACAAAGTGGTTTCTCTCTTTCTCTAAAATCAATCAATCAATGAAAATTTAAATGCTATGCTCTATGTCCTTCTGTTTATTTCTACCCACTTATGTGTCACTCTTTTCTCTTGACTAGCCTTGCCACAAAGTGTGCCTGTTTATTAATCTTTTCCAAGAAAAATTTTGACTTTGACAATCATCTCTCACTTATTTTCTGCTTTATTAATTTCTGCATTTATTTTCCTTAATCCTACTATTCTGGATTTACTTTGTTGTCCTTCTCTAACTTCTTGAGTTGAAAGTTAACTTACTCATTTTCAATCTTCTAAATATCACCCTTCTAAACCTATAATTTGATATGAAATAAATTTGACATGCTAGTTTCCAAATTGTAAGTATTTTTTTAAACAATTTCACCCTGACCAGATAGCTCAGTTGGTTAGAGTGTTGTCCCAATAGGCCAGGGTTGCAGGTTCGATCCCCGGTCAGGGCACATACAAGAATCAACCAATAAATGCATAGATAAGTGGGACAACAAATCAGTGTTTCTCTCTCCCTTTCTCTCTCTAAAATCAATAAAAATTTCAACAATTACTTCCTTGGCCCAATAATTATTTAGAAGTATGTTGGAACATTTCCAATTAATTGAAACATACTTATCAAAATGTATGTTTTTAAAACTCTACGATAATAATACATGTTCTATATTTTCATGTGAAAACATCTGAGATTTCTATTGGTGACAAAGTCCTAAGTTCTAACACTACTTGTTGTCTGTTAACATTCTTCTTAATTGAATAAAATGCTAGCTCTCAATTAGAGGTTAGTGAAAATAGGAATGCACTTAGCTTTCTCCTCCCCGTTCAGGCTCCTGAATTCCAGGCACAGATCACAGGGTTCGCTGAGGCTCACGGTGTGAATTTACAACCCACCATTGTCAGCACCGCACGCCCACAGTTCTGATCGCCAAGGATCAACTTAGAAACCTGCGGCAAGCTTCCCTCTCACCTCCCTGTGGCCAGGGGTACATGTTTTCGAACACACCCCCTTTCTTTGACGACCCAGTGTTTGAGAGGACTCCCACTGGGGAGGTGAGATTTCCCCCATCTTCTGTGGACATCAACCTTTCTGCATCAGGAGCCAGCAAACTGTGGCCCAGGGCCCAAATCTGGCTTGTGGGCTAGTTTTGTACAACTCATAAGCGAAGAATGGTTTATATATATTGAAAAGATTGTCAAAAAAGAAGCCCAGTTCTGGGGTTGAGCATCAGCCTATGAACCAGGAGGTCACGGTTCGATTCCTGGTCAGGGCACATGCCCGGGTTGTGGGCTCGGTCCCCAGTGTAGGGCGTGCAGGAGACAGACAGATCAAGGATTCCCTCTCATCATGGACGTTTCTATCTCCCTCTCCCTTTTTCTCTGATATCAATAAAAGTATATTTTGTAAAAAAGAAAGAAAAAGAAGATGCTGCACTGTCCGTGGTCTGCGAAGCCTCACTCACTGTCTGGCCTTCTCAGAACTGGGCGGAGCCTGCTGTGTCCCTGTGGCTGACAATGACCCAGCTGCGCATCAGTCACTCGTCCGGGTTCATGTTTCCAGTTCTCTCTCCATTCGTTTCACCCGGGGATTTCCTTTCTTCCTTGTTAATTCAGCTACGCCTTAACATTTTAGGGGGTGTTGTAGTATTTTATCTAGCACTTCAAGATGCTTATAGTGAGGGGTGTGTGTGTGTGAAGGTTTTCTCCATCCATCTTCTTGCCAGAACTGGAAGAACATTCGTTTCTGTCTTCAGAAACATCTTTATGTTGATCACGAGCTCCACCTGGGCAGGAATCCCCCTTCTGGACTGGGGTGAAAGGCTTACATGGCACAATTTAAAAAAAAAAAAAAGATGAAAATGGGAGAAGCAGTGAGGTGGAGCGCTGGGGCGAGGGCTGACCGTGAGACGGGGTGGGGGCGGGAGTTCTGAGGAAAGCAGAGCTCACGAGCGGACAGTCAAGAATCAGGCGGGTCAGAGGCGGAGAACAGGACGCGCCTGTGCAGAGGGTCCCGGACTGCGGCTGCGATGGCCCAAAGGAGCGGCCGAAGCAGAACAGGACAAGCGATGAGAACAAAGACCTCGGGAACAGGGACTGGATGAGAAGTGGAATCCTCACATCCGGTTTCGGCTTAAACACACGGACTGTCAGTCCCAGGGAAGAGCCTGCACGGCTCCTGCTGGGGCCACTGCAGGGACTGACCTGCCGCTGCTGCCACCCCGTCCACCCCCCAATTCGCTGGAATGGGGTCAGATCAGGCGACTTCCTGGCTTAACACCCTCCGATGGCGCCCTAGCCAGTTTGACTTAGAGGAAGGGTCCCAGGTTTGATTCCCGTCCAGGGCGTGTACCTGGGTTTCAGGTTTGATCCCCAGCCCCGATCAGGGCATGTGTGGGAGGCGACCAATCGATGTGTCTCTTTCTCCCTGATGTTTCTCTCTGTCTCTCCCCTCTCTTCCACGCTCTCTAAAAATCAATGAAAAAAAATCCCCAGGTGAGGATTAACAACAACAAACTCTGATAGCTTCAGCTCAAGTCCAAACCCTTCCCAGCGGTTAGAAGGCCTGTACAGTCTGCTCCTCGCCACCCCTGAAGCCACCCTACACCTGTGGTCTAGCCACGTGGCCGTGGTCCGCAGCTCCTGGTCGCCTCCCGGCCTGTTCTCCGGCCATTCTTTCTGTCCAGACATCGCTGCACACTCTTGGCCCAATTAATTCCCCCTCTTCCCCCCAATCTCACGAGTGTCACTTCCTCAAGGAGCTCCGTCCAGACCTCCAGTGGACCGCGCTCTTGCTGGCCCTCTCTCTCTCTCTCTCTCTCTCTCTCTGTTGTGGCCCTTCCTACATCCTAGCTTACGTCCTCAGTGACTAGCTCCTCTGCTGGCCCATGAGTGTCCAGGCACTGTGCCTGTCTAGTCCACCACCTGACCCCCAGAGCTGGGGACAGAGCCTGGCTCCCAAAAGGGGACAGCACATTCTTTTTATGTAGTAAACTGGAGGCCTGGTGCACGAATTCGTGCATGGGTGGGGCCCCTTGGCCTGTCAGGTGATCAGGGCCGGCTGGGGCCGGCTGGTCAGGCAAAGACCATGGGATGCTGGCCAACCGGCCCCAATAGGGGCCCATTGGCACCTGCTGGCCAGAGAGGAGCCAGGAGAAGGCTCCAGGCATGTCCAGCCCTCTTGCCCAGTCCTAATTGGCTGGACCCCAGCAGCAAGCTAACCTACCGGTTGGGAGTGTCTGCCCTCTGGTGGTCAGTGCACATCATAGCGACTGGTTGAGCGGTCGACGGATTTGGTTGTGCACTTAGCATATTATGCTTTTATTACATAGGATAACGTACTGAGTACCCGGGCAGCACAAGAGCCATACAAAGGATACAGAAGCAATGGTCGGGAGTGAGAGAGAAGCTGGGGAAGTTGTCAAGGAGGCCAAGAAGAGAGACACTTCAGTGCCTGACTCCAAACACTGGCACGGGGTTCGCAGAAGGGGGGGTGGGCCCATTGGAACTACCATTAATTCGTCATTTCTCTTTAAGCTGCCGATCGCTCTTTGACAGAAACTGTTATACAAATGGTGCCATAGTCCATCAATGACAGGGCACACAATACCTGTGAAAAATGGAAATGCACTTCAGCCACTGACACCAGAGAGAGCGTCACTTGATAATATGTGATAACCGGGATTCCTGTCCCCAAATGAAAAGGGAGACCGTGAGAGCAATGCCTAATCAGACTCTGACACTTCACACCTTTCAGAGCCTCTGGGGCAGAGGTTCTCAACAGATCTGAGCGAACTGCTGTGCTCAGAGGGCCAGCGGAGGAAGTCGAGATGGCAAGTGACAGTGATAAGCAAAAGCCAGTCGTGGCCTTGGGATTCCTTTGGACAAAGAGCAGGTGTGGACACACCTTATCACCGTAGTCCTCTCTCCTGAAGGCGTGTGGCTGTCCTGGAATGTGACCTGAATGGAGGCTCTCTCCTCTGTAGGATTTCAGAGAGAGGACTGCAGGCAGGGGCTTCTGGAAGCCGGGGAGAGCCCAGCCGTGCCTGGGGTGGGGCCCTCACTGCCAGGTGGGCACTGGCTGCCATGGCGGGGGGGGGGGGGGAGGTGGTGGTAGGATAGGGTCGGGGTGGTGTCGCCTGGCGAGTTGTCAGCAGCAGAGGACCCCCATCTGTTCCAGAGGAGGGAGAGGGGGTTGGGGGCGGTGGCTCTCCTCCGTAAGCCCCTTGTAGGAGGGGTGGGGAACGTCCGGCCCGTGGGCCACGATAAGGCCGGCGAAATCACCTGGTCTGGCCCTGCTGAGGCATCAGGGGTGAGTTAATTAAATGTTTGACCAAACACAGCAGCTAATTTTTAAGTTGATAATTTCTATGGCCCGGGAATGATGGTCATAGATATCCACAAGGCCCTGGGCGGAAGCGAGGTTCCCCATCCTGCCCGATAGCAAGAGGAAGCGCTGGAGCTGAACCGGTTGGACTGACCCTGGGCTGCGCTCTCGCCCGTCTCTGCCCCGGGGCCTGTGTGGGGCCCCTGTCCCCCACAGTGTGGGGTTGGTCCCCCACAGCGTGGGCTTGGTCAGGGAGAGGCCCAGACGTCTTTGGGCTGCAAAACTGGTATAAAGAGGTTCTTCTCTCTTTTCCCCTTCTTCTCTTTTCTCTCTCCTCCCTTCCTTCCTATATCTTTGTGGTGAAAACTGTAAACAAATACAAAAGGAGACAGAGTAGAATGCGCTGTGATGACCGCACCGCTCGGCTTCAACAAAGACCCGTGCGCGGCCAGTCTGCGGCCACCTCGCCCTCCCTCCCTGTGCATTATTCCGAAGCCCATCCCCGTCCACTCCTGATAAACTCGCCAGGAAGGATCGCTAAACACGCATCGTTAGAAAGAAAATGCCACCGCCACGCGTCTTCTGCAGGAGAGAAGGCAACGCTGGAATATTTGTTTTCAAAAGTTCATGTAAATGTTTCCTTTAATCCCATTCCTGGGCAAATAAGCGAAGAGAAGAGCAGACACAGAAATTACAATTTCTCAGACGAGGCGGGAGGTGTCCTCACAGATCAGGACCCGGTCCCGGCGGGAGGGCCGGAGCGCCCGCGGTGCCAGGAGCACCTGGTGGCATCCAGTCACCTGGGAGAGGTGAGGGCACGTCCATCTCCTGCCTCAGAGGAATGCTTCCACCTCAGTCACCCGTCCCAGCCAAGGAAACAGCTGGCATTTCGGGAGGAGAGACAGCCGAACATCTGGGCACCTGCCAACTTCTCAGACAATGGGTGCTCTCTGCCCCCGGCCCGGCGCGGGGACACCTGGTGAGCTCCTGACAGCGGCTCACTTCCTCCGGCTCCGTCAGCTCCCCGGGCACCTGGCGAGGCAGCTTTCCTCCCCGCACCCAGCGCCCCTCGCAGGGCGGGCCCGGGGAGCCGCTCACGGGGGCGGAAAGAAACGTGTCTCCTTTGGTCAGAGTATTACTCAGCCACTTACAGTATTTACAAGGCCAGCTCGGAGCAATTAAAAAGAGATGTAAGAAAATAAACGTCTTTTCGGGCAGGGCGAGGATACGAAGCACAGTCTCTCAGGAACAGGGCTCTGCTTCCTGAAGACTCTTCCTCTGGATTAACGGTCCCTATTTCTTTCCAGTGGAAAGTGGAAGCCTGCAAGTTGGGGAGACTGTGCTGCCAGCACCTCTGCCGCAGCCGAGTGCAGGCAACAGCGCCTTGCTTACTAGTAAGGAAGAGGAGAAGATGGGAGGGGAGAAAAGGGGGGGAATGGGAGGAAAGAGAGAGAGACCTCCATACTGGACACTTCTCCCCTTTAGCTGTAGGAACCGTGGGAGATAAGGATGGTGGGAGAGGAGGGTGAGGGGCGTCGGCAGGGGATTCGAAGGGCAAGTTTATCTGCAAGTCTTTTTACCTGGTTTTGTTTATCACAAGGAAAGTCATATTGGTCACCTGCTGCAGGTTGTTTTGAACCCAAATAGATCTTCTCCTGTTGTCTGCGGCTCTCCCCAGGGGAGCCGCCAGGGCTGCCAGACGCCTCTCAGCACTGACAACCCCCAGGCCCACCAGGGACCTGCTGCGAGGACCCCGCAGGTGTCTGCCGGCTGTGCCTGCGAGGTGACATTTGCTTAAGTATTAGCCGGTCGGTTCTCACTGGCCAGACTTTTGCAGCCGACTCCCGAGTTAAGGCGGGGAATAAGCAGGAGAGAAGACAAAACTGGGATATTTGTCTTCCAAAGTTCATGTAAATGTTCCCTTTAATCCCATTACTGGGCAAATAAGCGAAGAGCAGAGCGGACGCAGTACGTTCACACAGGTGCGTGTTGACATTCTGATTCTCAGCTGGACGCCTGGGGGCCTCGGCCACCCTGGAGCTGCCCCTCGGCCTGGGCGGCCGGCTCGGAGCTGTTTGCTTTGCCGGCTGCCGCGGGCCTGGGCCCCTGCCACCGGCCTCCGGCGCCTACCACAGGACTTGGGTTTGCGCAGAATCAGGGGGTGGGGGTGGCAGGCCCCGAGTCGTCCGTGGACTATTTCCCACCAGGTCCCACGTTTTCATTCCCCACAACCGTGCTTCCGTGGAGCACGGTGACCGTCTTCCCCTCGCGCACCCCTCCAGGCTTGCCCTCAGTTGGTGGTAAAACTTGCGTGCACTCAGCTCAGAGGCTGCCCACCTCCTCTGCTGACCTCACATCCTTTCCCCTCTGCTTCTCCAAATCCCCTCCCCTCTCCCCCAGGGCCGAGACACTGCACTCAGCTCAGCCCCCGCTCCTCCGGCAAGACCCGGGGCCTGGCTGGGCGTGGCCCCTGGAGGCAGCAAGCACAGCCAGGCATCTTCACACTCAGGTGACTGTCCATGTCTCTTTCCTGAGGTCACGGATCTCCACGGACAGGTCACGTGGTAGAAGGAGTCAGGGGGACCTGGCTATCAGACGCTGGGGACGTCCCTTTCCTCCGAGTTCCCGCATCTGGAAAACAGCCTAGAAATGCTGCTTCCGCAGGCTGGCGTGAGGGTCAACAAGATGAAGTACGAAACTTCCAGAACTGAGCTGGCTCGCCATCAGTGGGAGCTCTGGGGACAACATCGCTGCCTGCATAACCCACGGCCCGAGAACGGCGCCCTGTGTACGGCAGACGCTCCCTGGATGGCCGGGGAGAGGGCTGGCCTCCCGGTTTAAAACAGAAATAAAATGCCATTCATTCCGAAAGGAAGAGCAACGGCAGCAGAGGAGCACCTGATGGCACTTGGGTAGGAACAGGGCCCGATTCCAGCCGCGCCCGGCGGGGGGACGGTGTCCAGGAGAGGTAGGCAGTGCGGGTGGGATGTCCGGCAGACCCGGGTCAGGCATGGCCACGGGAGGGACAGATGTGCTGGTGGGGCCACTGGCTGAAGTCGGCCCCAGAGCCCGGCCCAGTGGGCGCCAGGCATGCAGGGGGCGGTGAAAGCCACCTGGGAGGGCGGCCGAGAGGGGAGGGCAGAGCAGGGGCACACATCGCATTGAGAAGAAGGTTGGAGCGAACCCCAGGGGGTGGAAGACCGCAGGAAGCTCGAGGGGGCGCTGCAGTTGTGCCCGGCACCGTACCCAGCTCAGCTGCATGGAGAAAGGGCGGAGAGGGGCTCAGGGCATGTTAGCTATGATGGCACAAGTAATAATGGCAATGACAACAAAAATAACAACAAAGAATAGAAGTGAAAAAAAATAGGAGCTCCTGCTACGCCGTGAGGCGCGTGTGCACAAAGCCCATCGGTGCTTAGGTTCCTGTCTATTCTCACCTATTCTCACCGTACGGCAGCGGGGATGCTGGAACAAAGCTCCCGGTTTATGGGAGGAGACAGGCTCAGAGGTTGGTCACGCCACCGGCCCTGAGAGAGCGCTGGAGCGGGGCGGACGGCAGGGCCAGGGCGGGTGGGCTGGGGCGAAGGGCCGGTTCTCCGGTGGAGTCGGTGCAGCTGGAACCAGGCTGCAGCGGGGCGCAGGGTGGGAGGGGCCAGGGAGGCACAGAGTCCTCTGTCGCAGCCTGCCGGCCAGCGCTCTGCACCCCGTCCTCGGGCTCAGGAGGGAAGACACAGCCTCAAGGCTGCAGGGTCACGTGGCTCCTCACGGCCCCGGGCTCACTAAGCTCTGGCTCCCTTCTGCGAAGCGCGAGCTTCTGAGGGTGAACACCATGGGCTTCTCCGAGGTGACTCTGGGGAGGCTGGCCCGGGGCCCCGGGGCGCTAGGACAGACTTGAGCTGAGGTGGCACGGGAGGACAGAGACCTTCCTGCACTGGCCTCCGTCCTGCCCTCGGACAGCCGGGCCTGCCTGGGGCAAGTCCGCCCTCCCTGTCCCTTGGGCTGGTGCCATCTCCGCGCAGACAAGGGGTGACGCTCCACGTAAATAGAATCAACTCGCAGGGGAAGGCGCTGCTAGGGGAGAGGGGGCAGTAGAGGTGTGTGCTGCGGAGAGGGAGAGCAGGGAGAGCAGGAAACGGGGACGGTGACCTGAGAGCAGGGGGGCTGGGAGGAGGAGAAAGCACTTGGCCAGAAACAGGAAATTAAAAGGACGTAAGACTGCGAGCAGGCAGAGGAGCGGAGGAGGCCCGGTGAGACGCAGGTTCCCGGGCGCAGGCGTCCGGTGCGGGTGCGGCCACAGGGTGGGGGGCGAGCACTCAGCCAGCCGGGCCGTGGGAGAGCTCACCGTGCTGCCCGGGAGGGTCAGGCCCAGGAGGGGATCCCTGTGCACGGCCCACGCGGGCACTGTGCCGGGGAGACCTGCCCCCGACAGCCAGGTCAACCAGGCTGAAGCCTGACCCAGCAGACGCTCACTGGCGCCTGCCGTGGGTTGTGGCAGTGGTGCAGGGGCACATGCTGGCCCGTTCGGGGCTCCCGGCCTCACGGGAGAGGCAGAAAAATCACCCACGAGACCTCCCCCAAGCAAAACAAAAGCACACCGCGCCGAGTTCACCTCCTCAGAGAGCCTGCAAAGACTTGGCCGTTATCGCTGCTTCCGGCCGGAACGTGCCCACTCGTTTCTAGCCCACCCCATGCTAGTCCTTAAAGTAAGGTGATCAGATGTCCTGCTTTTTAACAATTTGTCCCGCGTCCCATGGCATTGTAAAAAATCCCGAGTTTTGTCGGGACAAATTGTTAAAAATCGGGACTGTCCCACCAAAAGCGGGACGTCTGGTCACCTTACCTTGAAGGGTCCTTCGTTTCCCTTCCCCGAAATAAGCTCAGGCCGGCAGTGGCCACAGTTCCACGGCAGAGGCCCATTGCAGATAGATAACCCGTCACATCGGCAACCAGGGGCGGCCCGGGGCGGGTTGTCACGTCGATAATTTAGTGCCGATTCGCTGGCGCTATCAATGTTTGCTCAGAGACGTCCCCCTGCGGCCCGCGCGGTGCCCCCGGGAACGGGGATCTGTCTGGAGTCTGGCAGGGATTCAAGTGTCTCTGACAAGACAGCCGGGACCTCTGTTATGGATATCTTGTTTTGACAACTCCCTCTAGACTAAGTGTCAAAAGATTTCTGGATGGCTCCAGTCAGGCTGTGGACTCACCGCGCCAGCCCCGCAGCTGGGCGCAGGACGGGAGCCGGCGCCTGGCATCGGCCGGGGATGCGGGCGGGCGAGGCAGGCGCTGCTGCTGCCAGTCCTCACTCAGGTACGGGAGGCTGGGCAGAGAGTGTGGGCATCACCACAGTCCTTTCTCCTCACAGCACGTGATCGCCCATCTGATTTCTTTTTTTCTTAAAGCAAATCATTTGACCAAGAGGTAAAAGGCTACCGGGTGGTAGATGTGAACTGAGTCTCTGAATTCTAAACCTCAGAAAGGCACGGGACTGCCGAAACCGGTTTGGCTCAGTGGTAGAGCATCGGTCTGTGGACTGAAAGGTCCCGGGTTCGATTCCAGCCAAGGGCATGTACCTTGGTTGCGGGCACATCCCTGGTGGGGGGTGTGCAAGAGGCAGCTGGTCGATGTTTCTCTCTCATCGATGTTTCTAGCTCTCTATCTCTCTCCCTTCCTCTCTGTAAAATATCAATAAAAATATATATTTTTTAAAAAGGCACAGGACTGGATGAGGGAGGGAGCCACGCCTGTCCCCCCTGGCCTGCCTCTGCTGTACCCCGCGGGGAGCTCTTCTCCGGGCGTTCTGGCTTTCGGGCCGAGCACAGACATGGCCGGAAGGTCCCAGGACGTGCCTCTGCTCCGACTCGGCCTGAGACGTGGCTGGCCCAATTATCCCTTAGGTTCTCGCAAGGAAGGGACATCATCCAAATAAATTACATGTTGTTTAACCTAAAAGAGCCAGTCATTTCCTCTTACAGTAACCAAAACCTTTCTGTAAAGACACCATCAGCAAAAGTAACTGTCTCTAATTATTTGGGAAGAAATATGAGTAACCTGAGAACCCTTTCGCTTTGCCCGTTCACTGCCGAGAGGACTCCTCGCTGTGAACGGCCCGGTCCCGAGGTGCCTGCTACCGTGAGGCGCCTTCTCAGAGACCGGGCTCTCGCTCGGTCCGTGTCCTGGAGTGCCACACGTGTGCTGTGGTGAGCATGCAGCTGCCCCGAGGAGTCCACGTGAGCGGGAGATGCACTCAGGTTCTGGGGCAAACAGCGGGCAAAGACGGGCAGGAGAGGTCCTCTGTGTAGACGAAGCGGACGAGCCCTCCCCTGGGCCCTCCTCCCCCGGGCGCACCGTTAGGGCCGGCAGGGGCCTGCGTGAGGCAGGACCCCGGGGAACGCACGCTGCTCCTGCCGCCACAGTGCTTTTCGCAAGAGCCGCATCTACCGCTAGCTGCTCGGTAAATGTTTTGTCAACAAATGAAACAGAAGGCCCCCCTCCTGATGAGGTTAGGGAAGCAGAAACGGCATTTATAACCTCTGGATCTGCACCTCTATTGGCTTTCGATTTGTGTGACAGATATCGATTGAGCCTGTGCGGGCTCCAGGCTCTGTTCTAGGCACTGGCGACACAGCACGAACAAGACAGACAAGAACCCCTGCCTCCACCTCCCTGAGCTGCTGTGTGTGTTTGTGTGTGTGTGTGTGTGTGTGTGTGTGTGTGTGTGTTAAGGGTGCAGTGGGTAAAGACAGACAAAAACCAAAGTAAGGAAACTGGGCAATGTGCTGGTTAAGTGCTAAAAAGAAAATAAAGCTCAGACTCTCGGTGCTGTGGCCGCGAGGCCCTAGGGGCACGTGGGGAAGGAGGGCTAACGTTCTCCAGGAACTGGCCACCCCACAGCGGGGTGTGGACACATCGCGGGGAGATGAGGGTGCCTTCCTACGGGCATCAGAAGACTGGCATCCCGAACGCTAATAATATGTGAGCTTAGGAATAACACATGACGAAGCGCTGCTGGAATGAGGGTGAGGTAATGACAACTGGAAACAGAAAAGGGACTTATTATGGAGCGGAGAGGCGAGCGGAGAGGGAGAGCGGGTCCGTGGGTGCCAGCACTCTGCAGGGCAGGGACGCCTGGCCGGGGGACTCTGTGCCGCCCGGTCCGCGGGGCACGGATCTGCCCCGGGGTGGGACGTGGAGCAGCGGCACAGCGCTTCCTCCTGACGCTCTCCCAGCGGAGAGTGTGCGTAAGCCGGCGGCCTGCACTGGGCTTTCACTTCAGCTCCGGCTGAGGGTCACCCGGGACTGGCCACCAGCTAGCTGTGTTGGGAGGAAGAGGACGAAATCACAGACGCAGGATGTCACCCCAAGTCTCCGAGGATCCTGGTGAGGGCGTTCCACGGAAGCGGGGACAGCCAGCACCACTTTGGTTCTTCGGGTGGAGAGCCACTCTGTCATCTGGGAGGCCACATCTGCCCCCACTAATCCCAGCATTCCTTTGGCCTCCAAGGTGACACGATTATATATAGCCGAGAGCAGAAGAAAGATGACCGCTAAGAGCTGTGGGAGAAAAGAAAAATAAGGGCTGGAGAGAGAGCCAGACGGGGTCCTTTCACTTTGAGAGCAGAGTCTTTCCCCAAATAACCAGAGCAGATGTCAGGATCACTCAGTCTGGCCGCGAGGCCTTCCCCATCCGGCAGCAGAGAAATGAGCTCTCCCGTGTTCAAAGGTCCATGCTTCCAGCGGCCATCGATCCTCAGGCGACCGTGACTCTGTCCCACTGACCTCTACCCCGTGTGCCACCTCCCAGCTGCAGCAGGATGACGGAGGCCGAGTGTGTGTGTGTGTGACAGTGTGAGTGTGTGAGTTTGAGTGTGTGTGTGTGTGTGTGTGTATGAGTGTGTGTGAGTGTGGATATGTGTGAGAGTATGAGGTATGTGTGTGTGAGAGTGTATGTATATATGTGTATGTGGTTGTGTATGAGTGTGTGTGTGTGTGTGTGAGTATGTGAGTGTAGGTGTGTTTTTGAGTGTGATTGTGGGTATGTGTGTGAGTGTGTGTGTATGAATGAATGTGTGTGTGAGAGTGTGTGTGTGTGTGTGTGTGCGCGCACGTGAGTACAAGCTTTCCCCCTTGGGGGCCAGGAAGCTGGTTGGCTTCATTACAATCAAGGGGCTGTCACTGGGGAAGGGATCCAGTCCTCTGAGCCTAAACTAAGGTGGACACTACCAACCCGTAGCTCCCAGACTCGTCCAGGCGAAGAAACGAGCTCAAATGCTCTTCCTCGGGAGACTGTGTCTGCAAGGACAGTCCGGGTAATTCTCTGAAGGAGCGAGGTCTACTGAATGCAGCGGGCGGGTTAACGCTTCCCAGGCAAGATCTTTGAACGTGTCTTTGACTGGTTTTTGAAGTGATGGTGTGTCATCATGAAGAAAAATTATTTTGCTGTATCTTCTGGCACATTCTGGTCGTTTCATGATCAAAGAATGGTTTAAATTGATTATTTGTTGTCAGTAGTGATCAGTATTAACGGTTTCACCAGGTTTTAAAAGCTCATAATACACCACACCTTCCTGATCCCACCAAATGCAGAATATTGTCTTCTTTCCTTTCAGTTGATGTTGATGGTTGACCTGCATCAACCATGATTTTGTGCATTTGGGATTCTCAGAATAAATCCACTTTTCATTCCCAGCCACAATTCAATGCAAAAAAGACTTTCATGCCATTGAAGCAACATTTTATTGATGACTTTTTGGTTTTCCTTTGTCTTTCGTTCAGTTGATGTGGCACCCATTTTCCTTCCTTTAAAATCTTTCCCATTGCTTGTAAACGGTCAGAAATTGTTTGCTGAGCAACATTTTGATCTTTCTGCAAGTTGTTTTTGAGTTTGACATGCATCTTCATCCAACAATGCTTGTAATTGTTGGTCTTCAAACTTTTTCAGTTGACATGGACGTTCTTTGCTTTCACATCAAAATCATCACTTTTAAAGCATTTAAACCAGCATCCACAAGTATCTTGAGATGGAGCATGTTCACCATGAGCTTCCTGAAGTATACAATAACTTTTTCTTCAAAATAATGAATTCAAACTTCCCACAATGCTCTTTTTTTGGCACAAAATTCAACATTTTTAAGTGTAAAAATATCTGTGATGTTAACACCTTTCAGAAAATTTAAAGTATGAAGTCTTGAAGCTTATTGTCAATACAATAAAACAGCATACATATGAAATCACATATATATCAACATAATTATAACTCTATCTATTGAAAAAGTCTGCATTATTATTTGGTACACCTACTAGCACCAAGCTCGCTGCTCCATTTGGGAAATACGCAGGCGCAACAGGGCCAGTCGGGCTGCAGGGCTGCGACGCCCGGTGCACGGCGACGCTACAGGCACAGTCACACCGTGCAGTGAAGATCTCTCCCTTCATGATGGGAATGCGGCCACGACGTCACCTCCTTTCAGGACTGTCCTCAAACGCTTCACCGTCCCTGACACCGCCTCTGTGAGCAGCACATCATCCGAGGAGCCATACCTGGCAGAGGGGGTGCCGCTGAGTGTGGTGGTGACTCTCAAGGTAGCAGCCAAGGTGGGTGCTCCTAAGTGAAAACTCAGAGTGGACACTGGGTGCCCTCAGAACCCCTGACGGCTCTGGTGATGCCCACTGAACAACGGACAGACCCCTGGCTAGACACTCCAGAGTATGATCGGCCTAAAACTGTTGAGCAAGGATTCTATCGGCAAGAAGGATGAACAGACGGGCCCGAGGCCCGAGGATGCATGCAGCAGAGTGGGAAGACCGGGACACAGCTGCGCCGGAGGGAAGCGGCTGGGAATACTCTCTCGAGAAGTGTGGCGCATGGCACTGTTTACGGAGATGTCCACCCAGGCAGGAGGCCTTCTCCTCTCCCTTCCTCCGAAGGCGGTCAAGGTGGAAAGGGTGTGGACCATAAAATACAGTCACAGAAAGGCACACCGATGACCACAGCTGAGCACCATGCGTCACACCCCAGCCTGTTCCAGCCAATCTGAGGCAACTGCCAGTCACATCCCAGGCATGAATCTGCCAAACAGCTGCCCTTCAAATGTGTGTTAGTGCAGATAATAAAGGTGTCTGCAGAGAATATTAAAACGATGCCATCAACTTCTCCTAACCTACTCTTCTGAGAAAAAGTAGGACGATTCAAAATGTCAGATTTGGCTTTGAAATATTTGTGGGCTGCCCTGGCTGGTTTGGCTCAGTGGATGGAGCGTCTGCCTGCCAACTGAAGGGTCCCAGGTTCGATTCCGGTCAAGGGCATGTACCTTGGTTGTGGGCACGTTCCCAGTGGGGGGTGTGCAGGAGGCAGCTGATCGATATTTCTCTCTCATTAATTTTTTCTGACTCTCTATCCCTCTCCCTTCCTCTCTGTAAAACATCAATAATATATATTAAAAATATTTGTGGGCTTACATGTGTTGGTCTGTCAGATATTCCAGAAATCATTTCAAAGGAAAATTAAAAGGTTGAATTATGACACATTCCCAGTGAAACCAACCCAGTGTCCCCCCCTTGGCCTCTCATTCCCACACGCCGCCCTCCTCATGCCTCTGCCCCTGGCAGGCAGGGCTCACGCTGCTTCCGGCCTCTGCCGGCTCCGATGCACCCGGCACAAGACACCAGCTTCAGGCCTCAGCTCAGAAACGCTCCCTCCCCAGTGCCATGTGGCTGGCTCTCAATCCCAAGGCAGTCTTAGGATCGCTATTCTAGGCTTCTTCTAAATGGTGAACACATAGATTACCAAAATAAATGTATTACTTATGTACACTGACTGGGTTCATGGTTTAGGTCTGTAGGTTCTTTCTGAGGTAGCTGACCAGCTAGACATCATTTAATACACACACAACATGTTTTTGTGTTTTGGTTGACTTACTCAATTGTTTACATGGTTTAGGCCAGCTGTGGGCAAACTACGGCCCACGGGCCAGATCCAGTCCCTTCAGCTGTTCTATCCAGCCCGCAGAGCTGAAAGAGCGGAGGGGTCTCTTGCTCTGCCCTCCGCTCCTTCACCAGCAGCCCAAGGTGAGGGTGCCAGCATGGTCAGGTTGCTTTTGTTCCGGCCCTCCGGTCCAGTTTAAGAACCCATTGTGGCCCTCGAGTCAAAAAGTTTGCCCACCCCTGGTTTAGGCTCAAATACTGCTTGGATATTAAGAGTTAGGAGCATGGATTTCAAGTGGCATTTTTACTTGGTGGTAATTAATGCAGAGAGATTCTAGCAGCTAGAACAGTACTTGGCACATAATGAGTGTTCAATAAATATGTGTTGAAAAATAGATGAATGAATGAATGAATGAATGGAAGAGTACAAACAACAATGTATCAGGTTATTAAGGAGCACTGGTTCTAAAGAACTACTAGTATAAAAGAGGACAAGTAAGTACAGTTGGTATTGCCAAACTCAAAATATATTGCCCATTGGTGGTTAGTAATTTGCATATAAAATCCTAGGATAATATATTCTATGTGTATCTTTCAAATAAACGAACAAAGCTACATTTTAGTGAAATGCTGGGATTTTACCAGACGACCCCGGGTTCTTGGGTTTCTTTCTAACACAGATGACACAGACCCAGAATTCTCAGCCAAGTAGACCCCTTTTGTGTCAAATCCAAAAGTTCCAGTTCAGACTTCATTCAGTCCCTGTAACGTTTTGTCACCCTCCATTGGCAGACATTCCAGAGAAGGCTGTTAGTCAAAAAATCGCCTGATGCCAGGAATGCCATGCTTCTGTTTAGAGCAGTGCCGCTCGGGGCATGACCTCCGGGCACGGGCATCACGGAGAGCCGGTCAGAACTGTAACTTTAGGGGCTGCCTCACACCTCCTGAGCCTGAGGTTCTGGGGGTGGGGCCCAGGAAGCTGGGTGTTAACAAGCCCTCCACGTAATTCTTGTAGCACTAACGTTTAAGAACCACTGGTGGGGCCGAAACCGGTTTGGCTCAGTGGTAGAGCGTCGGCCTGCGGACTGAAAGGTCCCGGCTTCAGTTCCGGTCAAGGGCATGTACATTGGTTGTGGGCACAACCCCAGTAGGGGGTGTGCAAGAGGCAGCTGGTCGATGTTTCTCTCTCATCGACGTTTCTAGCTCTCTATCCCTCTCCCTTCCTCTCTGTAAAATATCAATAAAATATATTAAAAAAAAAAAAAAGAACCACTGGTGTGGAGGTTAGGATCCAAAGTCACTGGCAGTTCTCTGCACTGTGTAATCAAATACCACCTGGCAACATGCTAGGAAGAGCCGTGGCTTTCTCTAGGGACTAGGAAGACAATGAGTGGGGTCCCCCAGCTGGTGGGGAGGCCACTCTCCAGGGGGCAAGAGAGGCACCCAGGACTGTCCTTGGAGACACCGCCTCCCGAGGAAGAGGAGCAGCCAGGAACTTGTTGTCACAATTCACCCCCGATCCCACACCAATATTACCGTGGCCTCATTTCCTCTGCCAGAGGTAGTTCTGCACCAGGAGGTCTGCGGGACCACGGCAGCTGCCGCAGTGGCCAAAAGCTGCTCTCACTTAAACCAGGAGAGCCAGGGAATCATCCCCGCTGGGCTGCCAGACTTTTCTCTTTAGCACCGGGCTGAGCCAGATGGCCTCCCCCGCTAAGGAACTCTGACCCTCATCTTGGTCCCAGGGGCCCGAGGAACGGCCCGAGAGAGGAAGAAGAACCCGAGATGAGAACTACACGGCGGATGACGCTGGTGGTTCAGTTCCAATGCGATGGCGGGTCTGCAAAGGGGCCGGGGTGACGGTCCTTCTCCCACATCGAGGGTCCTGGCCTTGGAGACCATTTGTGTCTCTAGGATGCCCGAAGGAGGAAGAACTGGGATGCTCGAGCTCTGGGTGCGAAGTGAGCCAAGAGGCGATGCCCTGTCACTCACACACAGCTAGTCACAGCTGCCTGCCAGCCCGGAGGGTCCCCCACGCCAGCACGCTGGAGAGCTGGCTCTGACGCCCGGGCAGCCTCGCTGCGAACGGCCTTCTCCGCGCACTGCGCTGAGGAAATGAGAGCGGGAACGCCTGGTGATTAGTTCCTTATGGGCCCGACATTCCTGAAGCGCACTCTTTACGCCCCTGGAACACTCCTGCATTCTCGATAGCGGGACCGCGGGGTGAGCTTTCCCCGCAGAGCACTGTCTTTTATTGACTCGCAATATCCTAGGCGCGAGCCTGGCCTCCCCCTCCTCGCGCCCCTCCTTCGCCACGGCCACGCTCTCCACGCCGCGCCTTGTCCTCTTTCTAAGAATGCAATAAACATTTCAGCACAATCTTTTCAATCCACATTATTTATAATATTCCGAACATCCATCGGGCCTGGCTAGAATGCTTGGTAATAAATCAAACTTAACAACAACAAAAGAGGAAAGGGGGGGGGGGGGCGCGAAAATCACCCTTTTGGCTGGGCGAAAGCCTGAGACATTTCATTCCCCAAAGGGTTTAGTTATGTTGGGAAAAGTGAGATGGGGATGAGACTCAAGGTTTAGAATGACAGAGCCAGGAACTCAAATCTATAGGCATAATCATAACTCTGCAGAAATCTGCAAACAAACTGACCTCGGAGGGGTGTCGGGAGGATAAATGAGATACGTGGGAAGCACTCCGCGTGCCGCACAAAGGCAACCGGAGCCCAGCTCTCCTCTCTGGGTCCAAAAGGTCATCTCCTTGGAACAAACAGACTCGGAGCCCTCCTCGCCTGGAGCCGCGGTCTTTGCTAATTAATATCCCTCTACAGGCCTGAATGTGGGGGGGCTGTTTGGTGAAAGCCTGCAGCAGGGCCCAGCAGGCAGCGTGATCATGGCAGCCTGGCCACGGGGTCCGGCTCCGGTAGCCACCTCTGGGCGGCGACCCTGCCCTCTCTCTCTTCCCCACCAGCGGGGACCGGCCAGGCCACCCACAGCCAAGGTCTCTCCACGTCGGTTCCGCTCCGGCCCGGGGGGAGGGAGGCGGAACTTGTCCCACACCCATATTGTGTGGCGCTGTGTATAGTCTGACTTTCTCCTCACAGAGAGGAATCTGGCTCGAGAGCTCGCTGATGATTTCAAAATTTATCTAAACAAATGTGGAGGCCAGCACAGGCTATTGGCTAATTGCATAATTGGCCCGGGGCCTTCCTGCGTTGGCGATGTCCCCACTCGCTCTGCATCTCGCCCTGGAGAGCCAGGCTGCTCGGCCCGCCGTGGAGCAGGCCAGTGTTTACGCGGCTGGACCTCAGCTCGGCGGCTCCGCTGGTTCTAGTCTGCCGAGCGCGGCCGTGGGCCCGTCAGTGGGCCCTCTGACAGTTTCCTGGCGAGGAGGTGCAGCTGCTTTTCGGTTCTTGCGGAAGACATTGACTATTCGATCAGAGGAACCGGATCATAATGGTCTTCTCATCGTGACGGTCTCAGGCTGGCGCTGGGGAGATGAGCCTACCTGGCTGATCAGGAGACTTTTCGATAATGATGTCAGGCAAGAAAGTAACTTTTCGTATTACAGCTGTCAGGGCTGCCAACTAATCTAGCTTGAGCACAGCTACCACGTTTCATTGCAACTAAATTCGCTCTTTTCACGGGTCAGGTTTTGTCACCTGCTCGTTGGTCTGGGTGGCAGGCAGGTCTCAGCCGGCGTTCTAAAGGGATCTGGTGCCGGCGGCTTGTTCATCACTCCCGCCAGTGTCCGAGAACAACAGACCGAGTTTATGGGTGCTGGCCACGTTTGTTTAAAAAGTCTCCTGAAACCCAGCAGCTTCTTCCTAACGCCCCACGTCACGGGAACCGCAGCGTCCTCACCGCCTGACTCTTCCAGTTAATGGTCTGTTTACAGCCTCCCCTCCTGCTGCTGCTGCTGCTGACACCGAGCCCTCCTCGCCACACCCCCCGGGCTGAGCGGTTTACCCAGACCTCTTGGGGTTCTTCGTCACCCCGGCACCCTCAGCGCTCACCTCCTAGGCTGACCTCCTGTACCCCGGGAACTTCCCCTGTCGCTCCTAATAAGTAGAGGCCGGTGTGCAGGTGCTGGGAGGCCGCTGCTCTCTCTGCTTCTTCCTTTAGTCCCTCTCCCTGTCACTCTCCCTTTTACAACGTGACCCCCTTAGAGACGCTGTCTTCCTATCTTTACCCATAGAGTGTCCCTTACAGGTAAGGAATGGGCAAGCCCATGGTTCTACAGCCACACAGCTTCGGTCCTATCCTGGCTACCCCACTGCCCATCGGTGTGATTATATGGGCAAGCTACTCTGCTTGTTTGGGGCCCTACCTATAAAATTGGGGGAACAGTAGCGTACATAATGAATTGGGCATAGGATCTGTAACATAGTAAGTGCTCGCTAAACAAACATTCACTTGTCCTGTGACAGAGTCTTTGTCAGACATGTTTTATGGTATGCCCAAAGCCCCTGCAGCTGGGATCTGTTTCGACCAAGCCTCTGGTTGAGGGGTGAGCCAAGGCAGCTGTGGTTTGCACCCCATGATCCCACCCAGTGAGCCCCAGGGACGTGGGCATACAGACACAGGCTGGCCAGCTGCCCCTGCCCGTTTTAGCTTGGCTCACGAAGCTGAACTGGGCAAACCGGTTCTTCTCTCTGGAGCGGAGCTAGGAGATAAGGAGCAGAGCAGGCTGGCGGGTCTGCCTTGCTTCCTAACAATGGTAACGTGTCCCTATACGAACCCACTTTTATTGATAATATGAGTGATTCTGTCCCCCACTCCATGGAAAAGATCTCCCAAAGAACAAAAGTTTAATAAATATCTATCTCATGCTACAGATATATGCACTTTAAGCAAAGGATAGAATCTGACTAGAGGAATACATTTTGGGTCGTCAGTAAGAGGGTTGGAAGGCCTGTGTCCTTTAGAAATCATCGTGAGGTATTTAAGACACGAACAAGGTCGGTTTCAGTTGGTCACCTTCTGGCGTCTACCCCATTTCACGTCCAGCTTCTACAGTGTCTGAAGGTGTAACCAAGAGGGAAGTCTTCACAAGTCAAGGTGAGTAAGAGGACACTCTTTTCAACTTCCTGGTTGCTCTGGAGAATGTCCCCACTGCCGCCATATCTCAGGTGAAAACTCCTGAAGCTTCTGGGGCACAGGCTGCCATTTTCCTTCCTGAGAGAAGGAAATGGCAGCCGGGGAAGCTTAGTGAGGGCAGGACTTAAAGGTTCTGAATGGGACCTAGGCTGAGTCAAGAGGAGAGAAGCTAGGCATTCTCCATCTGTCACTACCATATTCTGTATCATGTGCATGTTAGGTGCTGGGAACACAACAGTGGTCAAGATGGATTGACACCTGGCCCCAAGGAAGTTACATGCTAATAGGGGAAACAGATATCCAGATAACCACACAATGAAGTAATTACAGGTCACAGATAAGTGTTTAGGAACAAACGAGGCGCTATGGTAAGAGCTACCTTAAGGGAGTGGTCAGATATAGCCTTCTGTCACACACACACAAAAAAAAAACAAAAAAAAAACCAGCAGCTGGGCGAAGACCATTCCAGTTGGAGGGAGGAGTTCTCATACTGGAAGGCCTTCTGAGAGAACTCTCACAGCATCGAGGCAAGAGGGTGAGGTGAGGGGTGGTGGCAGTGGAGATGGAGCATTTGAAATATACTTTAGGATAGAATTAACAGGGCTTCCTTCTGGATAAGAAAGAAGGCTGTGATGATAGAAGGAGAGGAAACAAGATTTCAACTTGGAATGACTAGATCAATGGCGCCATTTACTGAAATGGAGAGAATGAGGGGGTTCTGGCCACGCTGCACAGCGATTCAAGCTAAGGTAGCAAATACGCAGTTGGATGAGCAGTCTAAATCTGAGGCTCAGAGACAGAGCTTGCTGGGCACAAAACAGTAACTCCATGACGTCGGATGTAGAGCTGTGCGAGAGATCCGCAGGAGAGCAGACACACAGGGCCCCGAGAGTTGTCATGAGGAACTTGTGGGGACCTCTGAAAGGCTTTCTTTACTTAGTGGGGAGAAGGGGTGGGAGTGGGGGGGAAGGGCTTGATAAAGCAAACCCACATTTCCCAAAGCTCACACCGGCTTCAGAGTGGAGCACAGACTGGGAAGGAGAGGGGTTGAAGAAAGAAAGATGAGTTAGGAAACAAAAGGAGTAATCCTGGAGGCGACAGCATCTGAAGGACAGATGGGTACAACTTCCACAGACACAAGGAGGAAGAATCAGCAAGAACAGACATGTGCTTGGACATGGGGCCTGGGCGAGAGGGAAGCGTCAGGAACAACTCCCGAGAATCTGGCTTGAGAGACTGAGTGGTTGGTGGTCTTGCTCATCAAAACAGAAAACAGGACAGGAGAGCGGGCTGGAGAAGATCACGCGTCCAGTGTGGACCTCTTGGGCATTGTGTTGAGCAAGTTCTGACAGCACTCTGTTTGCTTTCCTTCCGCTGGGATTCCGTAGAACGCTGCTGGGCCAGCGAGCCACTGAGGAAAATCTCTTGTTCTGGGGTGGGAGCGGGAGGGCTGGGGGAACTGCATCTACTGTCCGTACCCTAAATGTAAAGCAGACACAGTCCCGTGGGGCGCTTATACAAGTGGTAAAAGCTCAGGTGTGGGGCCGGCGATGGCTAGTAGAGGCCTCCGGGCAAGGCCCTCTTTGGGGTTTTCTGCCCACACTCACGTCAGAAGCTCAGGGCGATGCCACTTTCCCATGCCCCCTTCTATGTTTTTGAACATCTGATAATATTTGGGTTGGTACTTGATGATATTTTCTTACCAAATCCCCCCTCTTAGACATCCTAGGATGCATGCCTTCTTCATTCATTATATTCCTTCAAACATTACATTGTTTTAAAGATGGCAAGAGCGTTTTCAATAGAAAGGCCTGAAAGGGGAAGCCATGCTTTTTATTGATGAAGCATCAGTGCCTCCAGGTTTCTGTTTTCTTATCGATCGGCATCACCCTGGTCCTTAGACTCAGCTCTTTCTCACGGTGTCGAGTGGGGTCTGCCAAAGGGAAGGTCACTCTTCCCTGCGCTTCACACTGCGCTCACAACTGCCTTGGCCAAGAGCAGAACTGAGTCTGCGCTCACCTGCGGCAGCACGCCCACCCGAAGGAGGGACCGGAAGGGAGGATGGAGGGAAGAGCTGGACTTACAAACCTGTGAAACGAGCGAGTGGCGCTCTGGGGGTGAGAGCTGTGAGTGTCGGTCGTCCAGCAAATGGCACCTCAGACCCAGCACAGGGTGAAGCAAGAGCACTGAAGTGCTTGCTGTGGAAGCAGGTGGGGGCACGGGGGTGGGGGGGAAGAGTGCAGAACACGGGACAGGTGTCCCCAACAGGACAAACGGGGTTCACAATGACAGGCCCCAGAGCAGAAGATGACCCCGGGCAACCAGCACCCGAGAGGAGGTGCTGTACGGAGCTCCCACGGCCGCCCGCTGACACCAAACGGTACCTTTCCCTCCCACAGCCGCTGTGGAGAATTAGAAATTACCGTTCTTAAGTGAAGGTGGCTTTTCCTTTCTAGAACTGTTCAACCTTCTGTGTTTGAACCAGAATTCTCAGAATGTTCATTTCAAGGGGGTCAAGCCTAACCCCAAGAAAAGGACGCACCGTGCCAACTTGGAATGAACGCGGAGCCTCCGAGATGGAGGGAACATTGCATTTCATCAGCTTACGTGGCACGCATCTTTTTAAATTAAAAACAACCTTCTTAAGCAACTAAATGTTTCCAACAAGTTCTGTCTACAGGGATTAAATTATAGCTCTGGAGTTATTTTATTAATCAAACACAAATTTATTATTGTCTAGTCCAAAAAGCCTGATGGAAACTGTGACCTGCATAATATGCAAGGGTTTCCTTTTGAAGCCGAGAGCCAGCAATTACTATTCTGGGAAAGGCAGTTTCGCTGGGGTGCGTTTCCTCGGGAGAGGAAATGATTTTTGAGAATACTGAAGCCTTTTTTATTCCGAAGCAGGCGAGCAACACCTGTACACAATCTTTCTAGACAACAATAAGACTTTTCTGAGGTTCCCTGTCATGACCGTTTAATTTAATAGCTCTGAGAGTTTAAGCAGGACACTAATACCTCAGTTAACGGGCACGATGGGTGAACTGGGGATTCAGGTTAACTTAATTTTCCCCTCCACTAATAGTAGCCCATTTATGCAACGAAATTTCCTCGGCAGGATACGGGTCTGGACATCTCTCTCCAGGTACGCACAATTGTATGTTTTGTCTCTCGGTTTTACATTTACAAAAAGAAAACTCAGCATTCTGCCCTCCATAAATCTTCAAGTTAGTAAACCAATTCTCAACCACATATAAGAAAGGGAGGTCTGGAGCGGGGCGAGGGAATGAAAGAGAAAGAGAGAGGGTGAGAAGGAGAGAAAGTTTAAGTCTGATAATCTCAGCTGAAGAGAACAAATCTAGGAAGAAAAATAAAACCTCTTTCTCTCGTCCACGCAGCATCCGTTCAGCGTGCTGGACACTGATCTGCACCCAGGGCCAGAGGTAAACCATCCGTGGCTCTTTAGCCTCAGAAGCTTCACAGTTTACATAAAGGTAAGACCAAAAGCTTCAGAAGATGTATGAGAAATGACAAGTGTTTACAATATTTTTCTTTAAAATATGCATAAAAAGCGTATTTTATTCCTTTTGAAAAGTCAAAGCGAATGAAACGTGTTTTTTTTCCATAATTGTGAAAAGAAAATAAATATCACGTTGTCTCTAATCTTCTAACTAGCAGAAGGAGGACTGATTTTATGTCCTGACTTGCGCTTAGGAGAATTGAAAGCTTTGAAAGTTCTCAGAAATGCAACAGGTAAATGGGTAAAAATAAAAAATAAAAATAAAAAGTCCTGGTTCGACTTGCATGGGATGCAGAGACCCTCCGTCCTCCTCCGTCTCTTGCTAGTTTTATGGTTTAATTAACAGATGCCGAGTCTTTCAAAGTCACGGTGGGGCGTGGTTTCCTCCCGCTGATGGTTTCCAGCAGGCAACCTTGGCCTCAGGATCTTAAGTTTTCTGTGACACTGGGCTCCACGCTCCCTGTTTCCAGCCCCTCCCCTCGGGAGATCCTGAATCAGCGGGCGGTTCCGGGATGAGGCGCCGGAATTTGGATTTTTAGTAAGAATATCACGTGATCCTTATCTTCAAGGCTTGGAAAAGATGGCCATGGACAATATAATTTGCCTAAGGACGGAGAGCAGATTCCCTGGCCCCAGGATGGGGAGGCCCAGGCTCAGCAAACCCGGGGTCGGGTCCAGGAATCCGCATCTATAACACCACCCCTGGTAACATATGGTCGGCAGAAAACTGCCCTTGTTGCTGATGAGCCGCCAGACTCTAATCTGCAAGTGTTGGACATAAAACAACCCGGATCAGGAGGCACCGAGGTGGAGATCCGGAGGAGCGACGAGGGGGGCATCCGGGACATCTGGGTCCCCTGCGCCCCCAGGCTGCTCTCTGCAGTGCCTGACCTAACCTCCACCCGCCACGGACCGCTCGCTTCCCCAAGACCTGCCTCCCGAAGCCAGGGCAAGCCCAGGGCATTGTGGGTAACAAAGTGCCTGTCTGTCCCCACACGAGGCAGATCTAGGACGCCCACGGGATACAACTCTGGTAGTTGCAAATGGCGATCAGCAATTGGCGATCGCTGGACAGGAAGGAACACGAAGTGGCAAAACGTCTTTTGGAACGGCAGCGGCCGGTTATATCCCGCCTGGAAATTGCACATGAAACGATTGCATGTACCATCGCCCGGCCATAAATGAACACACTGTTTACCACAAATTCCGCCGAAATAAACCTGTCTTCACATACAGTTGCTAAGGCATCTGCGCTCAGAAAAACAAATACTCTAAAGACAAACAATACCTTCACATTTTCCCCTCACAAGTGACTAATTTACTCAGTGCCTCTGAGAAGTTGTCATGACCCCCTTGTGGAATCCCCACAGAACGCACTGCATTTCGCACTTGCTCAGAGCCAGGCGAGCCTCTTTGGGAATGCCAAGGGAAATAGCAGACTGGGTAAAGCTAGAAAAAAAGAGAAAAAAAAAACCAAGGCAAGCTCCTGAGCGGGATAGAAACTCCACTTGAACGCTTCCCCGTGAGGTCAGCCTACGTTCTGTCCAAATGGCTGAACCCCGAAAGTCCCTCAGCAGTCTGCTGCCTCGATTTCAGATCTCTGCCCACACCCCGCACGGCTGGAATCTGAAACTGCGACTTAAACATTCCGCACGAAAACAAAGTTCCCGAACTATTAGCACAGACTTCTTCTCCACGGCGGGACAGAAAGGCACACGCTTCAGCCCACACACGCGAACCGACCCCTGGCTCCGACACGTCAGTGTGCAACACGAGTGTTCTGGCTTGGGGAGACGATGCTGTCTGCTGTGGGTGGGCAGTTAAAACAGAGCCTGTCTTGAATACCGCCTGGGCTGACGGTTTTTATGCACATAGTGCACGTGGTGTGTTTTTTCATTTCGGACAGAAAAAAAAGCACGTGCTTAGCACAGGTTGGGGGAGGCTTTGCAGCGGTATTTCACCTCCATACATCTTTCAAGTTGATAGCCTGTAAGCTCGCGGCTTCGGTTCTCGTCCTCAGCCTCAGATAACTCTAAGCTGTCCACGGCAGCTGCAGAGACCAGGCCTTTGAATGAAATAAAGAAGTAATTGCTCCAGGGAACTAAGGAAGGGGGGAAAGCCCTATGAGCTGGACTACATGGCCCCCGGGACTGCGTGTGGTATGTAGCCCTGATGGATGCTGTGCGGTGTGGTGAGGTGAGTCCCTGAGCAGCCCAGAGACCAGAAGTGTGGTGCGAGTTCCAGAGGGTGCCTGGGTCCCAGCTGAGCTCTGACCAAGGGCCGCACCTCCCAGGGTCTTTGCCTTCTTCACTGTGGGAGAGCATGCCTGCCTCAGGCTGCGATGCAGGCTGGCGGGAATGATATACGTAACGTGCTGACGCTGTGAAACAGCAAACCCATCGCCCGCGGTTACTCTGCCCCTCCCGACTCCACCCACAGGGGAACACGGTACAAACCCATAAGCCAAAAGAACAGGGCAGGAAATGATATCCATCCAGGTACATGGATAAAATGTTGAAAGTAAATGGACAGGTGGTAAATGACTTAGAGTAAAAGATGAAACAGTGATGGGGAGACGGGACCCAGCGTAGAACATCCCTGGAAAGGCTCAGAGATGGGAGGGCCGGCATTTCTGAAGGAAGAGCTAAGAGCAGGGGGACTGGTTAAGACTCCATAAGGACCAGTTCCATCCCAGGTTCCCCATCACCCACACACTAGCCTCAGGCTAAGGGGTTCCGAACCAGGGGCGATGGGCTCAGGAGGAGGAAGGGATAGGCAAGAGGTTGGAGACCGGGAGATGAAGTATCATCTTCATATGGAATGGTGAGCTCGAGGTCCCCGCCCCTATGAGGCTCCCAGACACCAAGGGCAGGGCCCTCTCGGCAGAAAGGGAGGAAGAGGAGAGAAGACCTGATAGATATGACATCTCGTCAGGTCCTTCCTGTTTGATGAAACCTACAACTCAACATGGCTACCCTTGCACATGGAGATTTAGATGTCTTTTTAGTGCCACATTCTTTTTGTGTGGTCAAAGACAAACTCCAGACAAATAAACAGACAGAAATGTGATTCTAATAAGGCTAAGAGCAAACGCATCATAAAAGTCGGTGACAGAATCTCCATCTTCGTGCTGGTCAGGGGCCTAGGGCGGGACGGCCTAGGAGACCTGCCCTGCAGGCTGGGCGTGGCGCCGCCATGGGGCGGAGCTGAGAGTAACAGCCACGCAGGACCAAGAGGGTTCCCGGTTCCTGGGTCAGGGATTTGGAATGCTTTTCCCAAGCCACAGTTCGGGACAAAAATGGGATCTGTTTATTAAACTTGTCTCCTTCATAATTCAACACAGACTTCAGAAGGATAACCTCACAGCAAAGTAAAGGGCAAGCCCTCTCACATTTCCTAGCTACCTGTGAAAGGCTGCTCTCCATCACGCTTTATTCTGAGGCTACAGAATAAGTTCCTCTTCCCACCTCCAATGAAAAGGACCGCGTTTAACATGTGCCATCAAACGCCTCCCCAGCACAGCTCCCCTCCGGCTGCAGCTGGCCAGGGCTTCAAATCCTCCCTGACCCTCCTGAGCTGGTCGGGAAAAGCAGAGCCAGCGAGCCTTCCCCGAGGTGTGTCCTTAGTTCCTGCGGCCCCAATCCTCGGATTCCACTCTGTATTTAAATGGTAAGCTCTCTACCCTTCTCCCTAGACAAACACCTGGCCGGCAAGCTGCCTTTCTGAAGCCTATTTTCCCTGCAGATTAAAGGGATCTGATGGAGACAGAAGCAGCGTGAACGTTGGACAGCTTTCATGATGGGTGCTGGTCGGCTTAGCAAATTGAAGTTCAATTCGCCAACATTACTGAATCGCACCGAGTCACTACAGAATGGCCAGGAGACTGTAGCCACACACCTCCATGTCTGCTGGACCAAGGAGGAAAAGTGACAAATACAGCACTTCCTTGCGCCAAGCACGTTTGAACCCATTCACCCCTCCCAGGCCTCCTGCTGGAGAGATTGCTCTACGCCTGGTTTCCGGCGTTCTGTCGCCCTTCTCACTAACAGCGCTTTGCTGGCCTGCGGTCAAGTGAGCAAGATGCAGTGGCAGACAGCAGAGCAACAGGCCAGCAACCCGGGCCCCCAGTTTGCAGGTAAGGAGACAGAAACAAGGGCGCTCAAGGTCCCAGCCGGTGAGTAACGGAGCTGGGTTCAGATCCAGAAAGTCAGACCAGAGTACCTCACTCTTGACAACTGCAGGGCTGCCTTCTGCGAAGCCAACTCACGCGCTCTGACCAGGTCAGGAGGCTCCCCAGGGGGCCTGGAACTGCAGAGACCATTTTGAGAGAGAGACTATAACTCGGGCATGGGAGGGGGATGACTTATGTTCGTGAGGCAGCTTGGAGAATTCCCAAGTACTTGCTTAAGGTCCTTTCGAGTTTGCCACTACACTGACACAGAAGATGAGCTAAAGCCCAGCGACCCACCCAGAAGACATAGCTAAGGGAAAGGACTCTTAAAAAAGCATGAGCGGAAGGAATGTGGTATGTGGTACCTCGGTGATGAGGCAGGAGGAAGTCAGGGCCAGGTGGGCCCTGATCCAAGGGGGTCCTTGTAAGAAAAAGAGACGCCAGATCTCTCCCTTCCCCTCCCCCCATCAACAGTGGAAAAGCCAGGTGAGGGTGCAGCGAGAAGGTGACTGCCTGCAACTCAAGGACAGGCCTCGCTGCAAACCAACTCGGCTGGCACCTTGATCTTGAACTTGCTGCCTCCAGAACTGGGAGAAATGGATTTCTGTTGTGTAAACCACCGGGGCTGTGGTATTTTGTTATGACAGCCCGGGCAGACTGATACTCCGAGCCTTGGCCTGCCACCCCTGGCCCTTGGCCAGCACGGGTTCATCTTTCAAAACTCCGAGGAATCTCTTCGCTGCAGCCTTTCTCACCCACCCAGCCACCTCCGCCTCGATGCTCTCACTACATAAAGAGATTTTATCTTAGGATCCATACACTTTATTGACTTAATTTTTTTTTTTTTAAGGAGTCTGTCTGCCCCTACTAGCACTGATCCCTTTGAAAGAGGAGACTATCTCACTCAACCTTGCAGCCCGAGTCCGCGGCGCATAACTGTGTATGGCCTAAATGAAGAAATGAGTGGGTTTAGGACACGGTCTCAAAAATGTACATTAATATAAATGTTATGACATGATATATTCACTCACTCATTTATTCAACAATCAAGAGGTAAATGGCCAGGAGAAAAAAAGGGAGCAAATCATTAAAAGAGAGGACTGCAAAATGGGGACATTTCTAGATAATAAAGAAATGACAAAATGAAGAATTAGCTGTGTGAGAGAATACAAACACCGGCTATCTGTATGAACTCCTTACCGTGTGGCGTGATTAAAATCTATAATTAAATGTGCAGGATGGAGTGTGGGCTACGTGAGCGCCAACGTGGGGCCCGGCTTCGGGCAAGTTACTGGGCCTCAGTGGCGCCATCTTTCTTTTTTTTGGAACAACCACAATTTCACTGAAGTGTAACACAAATGCAGAAAAGCACACAGCTGTTAAGAAAGGAGCTCCGAGAATTTCCTAGTTGCCAGATCCCACAAACGGGGATGGCCTGCCATGTGGGGTGAACACGAAGGCTGGGTGACGCAATGCTTGTGGGGTTTAGGGAAGGTGCCCTAACCCAGGGAGCCCCCCCCCCCCCCACGTTAGCTCTCATTAATGCATGCCTGCCTGATGTAACTGCAATTCTAAGCCTGACTCAGAGAGGCCCAAGCCCTGGGTCGGTGTTCACCTAGCCTGGTGGTTTACACCCAGGCTCCAGAAACACTGAATTCCACTCCCAGCCCACTGGTGAGGACGGAATTCACCCCCAGAGCCGAGCATGAGAACCTCGTTGCTGCCACGTCTCCTGGCCACTCTGGTTTGGTGCCGTGACTCTTCATCTACTTAAAATGCCAAGTAAGCTGGGAGTTACAAACAGGCTAACGGGGGCCACGGAATCCATTTGGAAATGCTGCCCTGGCTGGTACAGGAGACGGAGAAAGCGAAAACCTCCCATGTCGGCACGTGACTTCTGAAACCAGCGTGCGCGATGTCCCAGTGCCCGCGGATCAGACGCGTGTTGGCCACGGGCACAGCCAGAGGCAGTTTCTGGAAGGACAGTGGGGGGCCCAGGGTGCACCAAGCAGCATTCCTAAACACCAGCTGCCTCCATGCACCCAGCAGGCCAGGCCACATGGTCGCCGAATCGGGGGTAACCTGGTGAGTAATGGCAAGTCCTTCTGCTCCCAAACGTCCTCCGAGCAGATCCCACCCCCGGGAATCACTGTTGTTGTCCCGCAACACTCTCCACCCCCGGCATCTGAGCGTGAATGGGCTCGGGGAGCCCTCTGCTCTGGAGCGAAGCGGGTGGACAGGAGAGGCGCACAGGACGGAGGACGCGATGTGAGGAAGTGACAAGTGGGGAGGGCGCTGGGGGCAGAGTCGGGTGCGGACGAGGAATTGCCTGACTTCCCCTCTGCTTCTGCCAGGGCAGCCTGGCACGGCAGGAGGGAAGGGGCCTGGCCATGAAAAGGCTGATGAGGCAATGAGCCCAGGTTTTCCTAAGTGACCTTCCAGCATCGCCCTCACCTGTCCCACGGCTGCCTTGTTTTCCCCTCTTGCAAGTACTATGCATACTTCCATCGACCAATTTAAAAGGAAAACAAAAGCAAAATCCAAACCTGAGCGGCATTCCCCTTTGCAAACATTCCTGGGCAGCTCCTCAGAGGGTCCAGGTTCCCCAAGTAGCGAGGGCAGATGTGGCTGAGAAGCAAGATGCCGGGGGGGGGGGGGGGGGGGGGGGGGGGGATGTGCAGCCTGTGACCAATTAGCCAGATGGGCTAACCTTCCCACCTGGCTTTCCTCTGCGCTGTCTGAGCCTCTCTCTCACTCTCCCGCACTCTCCATTAGCTGACGAAGGTCATTTCCCTTTGGCCTGCGGGGCTCACTGTCTGAGGGCCATCTTGGGTTCACATATGCTCCCGGGGGCTTCAGATGGCGCGGTGACCAGGACAAGCTTCCTCCAACCCGCACGTGAGCACGGACACCGTGACCTTTTTCTCGGCGAGTCGTATCTCACCATCGTTCTCCACACGTTTGTTTGTGAGCTCCAACGTCAGCTGGTGCAAATGTGCTTACAGGATTAATTCCAAACATATGCTGCACGGAATCTCAATCTGACCATATCTGCATATCATTTGCAAAGCAAACTGAGGCACTGGATTTCAGCTACAAAACCCACGACGTGGGAGAGGGAGGGGGACTCACTGCCCTTTTCTGTATCCATTCCTGCGCTATTTAGCATTGATTGCACCGTTTCTTGCTTGCAGTGTGTGGAGCAGGGTTACTTAGCTTTCTAGAAGCAACCCTCTCAAGTTCTTTGTTATTCTGAATGAAATGTAAACTCCTTCACTTTCATCTTGGGTTTGCCTCAATCAAGGAACTTTCCCAAGTGCTGGAGAGGAAGGGAACTTTAAATGGCTATCTAGTGAGATCTTTGAACTTAGGCCTGCTATGAACATAAATCACACAAGATAAACATTTATCTCGCCTATTTTTACAAATTTCCAGAGTTGAAAATTCCCCAATTGTTTCAAAAGCCAAAGAAATCAGACCTGACACATATTTACACAGGCATTATCATGCCTTACACATTCGCTTTCCCTTCCAGACGTGGGTTTACTTTCCCAAGAAGAGTGCCATTTGCTAACACAAAACAAAATGACAAATGAAAGTTCTTCCGACCAGCACGCACTTCCCATGCAAACACTCTCTGACGGGCATTTCCTCTCCATCTCTTTCTTCTTCCTTTGGCTATGGAGGCAGCACACGCTGGCTTGCTTTCGTAATCCCCAGCATCGCTGAAAACTGTGTCCAAGGTCAGGTCCTTATACGAGTTCATAAATAGCCTTACATTTAAACCCACGTCGTCCACCACCACACTGAACAATTCTTCACCAACCCACCCACAGATTCTTCTGTCCACTCGCCATTTCAGATCAGATCTTTGCACTTTCTTCCTGCTCTTTTTATTTTGGCAAACTTGTTCTCCGAATCCTTTGTAAGAATGACACGCTTACAATGTCCAGTATTCATATTTGATTGTAAAGCCAAACATAATCATTAATGAATGGGAAGAGAGTACGGCTTCCGTATCTAAAGAAAAGCCATAGCATCTGGCACTAGGAGGCATTCACAATAACTTGAGTGACAGAAGAGGAACAGATACTAAGTCTCTGAATGCCTCATTAAGAGTTCTCTGGGTTGTGTAAAAGCTATACAGGGAGGAAAGCTTTACAAACTAGGTGTCAATACTGGAGCACTTTACGTTTAGGATGATGATAAACTGAGACGAAGATGTATAAATTAAGGTGGTCCCCTTCCATTGGGCACACATATGTCTGTTACTGGAGATCAGCTTTAGAATCATGATGTCAAGTATGTCCCAAACTCCCTCTGCAATTCTAAATTAGATGATATGAAATTTATATATCAACTTAGGGAAAATCTCTCTCTCTCCAATGCCTATCTTGAAATACAGCATACCCCTACATTTAATCAAATATTCTCTGTCAATAGCTATAATTTTTCCTGACTTTCAACTGTTACCCCAACCTACCTGCATACCAGTCCAATCAAACGGCCTGCTTGCACCCTAAGCCAAATACAATGACCCACATTTCAGGGGGAGAGACAAGACTCCAGAGAAACTGTCCCCAGGACTCTCCTAACAGAGGAAGGAGGACAATGAAAGGCTCTGCTCTCCACCACAAGGGAAAGCCAGCCCGTGGCAGGAGAGAGTGACCAGGTGGATGCAGCCCCACCACCGACCCAGATGGTGTGTGTGAAACAGAAAGAAGCACTCTGTCCTCACCGTCCTAAAACTGCTGTCCTAATACCAGGTGTGCCGGCTAACAATGCAGGTTTTGTAATAAAAGAAAACAAGATAATTTCAAGAGAAACATCAGAAGTGCTTTATTCAAAGTAATGTCCATCGCTAGCTACACATTCCCCCCATCTTTTGGGTAATTTGTGGATACCGTCCCAATAGAACTTTCTTTGTTTTGAGGCAAACCATTTAGAGACCCAATTTTCCACTTCCGGGTATATTTTGAAGTGGTGCTGAGAAATGCGTGTGCCATCGATTAGAACAAGTGGTGATCTGAAGGAGCAAGGTCTGATGACTATGCCGGTGGGTTAATACTTCCCAGGCAAGATCTTTGAACGTGTCTTTAACTGGTTTTGAAGTGTGTGATGGTGTGTCATCATGAAGCAAAATTACTTTGCCGTGTCTTCTGGCCCATTCTGGTCATCAAAGAATGGTTCAAACTGATTACTGAACCACTGTTGGTAGCAATCAGTATTAACGGGTTTCACCTGGTTTTAGAAGCTCATAACACCCCACACCTTCCTGAACCCACAAAATGCAGAGCATTGTCTTCTTTCCAAAGCGATTCGGCCTTGCAGTCGATTTTGATGGTTGACCTGGATCAACCCATGATTTTGTGCACTTGGGATTCTCAAAATACATCTACTTTTCAATGCAATTCAATGCAAAAAAGAATTTCTTTCATGCCGTTGAAGCAACATTTTACTGATGATTTTTCGATTTTTTATTTGTCTTTCCTTCAGTTGATGTGGCACCCATTTTCCTTCCTTTAAAATCTTCCCCATTGCTTGTAAATGATCGGAGATTGTTTGCTGAGCAACGTTTAATCTTTCTGCAAGTTGTTTTTGAGTCTGAAACGCATTTTCATCCAATAATGCTTGTAATTGTTGGTCTTCAAACTTTTTTGGTTGACCTGCATGTTCTTTATCTTTCACATCGAAATAATCATTTTTAAAGCGTTTAAACCAGCGTTCACAAGTATCTTGAGATGGAACATGTTCACCATAAGCTTCCTAAATCACTTTTCTTCAAAATAATGAATTCAAACTTTCCACAAATGCTCTTTTTTTTTTTTTTTTGGCATGAGATTCGACATTTATAAGTGTAAAAATATCTGTGATGTTAACACCTTCAGCAAATTTGACATATGAAGTTATGAAGCTTGCTGTCAATACAACAAAACAACATACATATCAAATAGCATATATATATATATATATATATATATATATATATATATATATATACAACATAACTGTAACTCCATCTATTGAAAAAAAATCCGCATTATTAACCGGTACACCTGGTATATACAGCTGTGGTGATGATGCTGACCAGTGGCAAGCCCTTAGTTCAGAGGTGCCCACTGCATGCTCAGAATCTCTGAACTCTGCAGTTCTAACGGAGAGTCCTGGGAGCTTTGAGAATCAAGCTCTACTTCCCAAGGCCTCAGAGCCGCCTTGACTCCTGCAGTCCTTCCCCTGAGCTATGATCTCCTCAGTCACAATTATGGTTAATCCCCCCCCCCCTTATTTTGCCTCACCTAAACTTGGGTTTTGAATTTAGTGATCCTATTTCTTGTTGAGCTTTTGAAGCTGTTGCTAATGTGATCTTTTCTCTGTTCCCTGTGACATTTTCTGATTATGGGTGCTTAATGAGAAAATAATCTTGTATATTTATTTTATAATTGGCAAAGGACTTGGCTTTCTTTTTAGTTTTCCCATTGATTCTCTTGAATTTTCCAGGTAGGAGATTGTAAATATTTACAAAAATGATGATAATTTTGATTTCTCCTTATTAATTAATTTGCATACCGCAGAGGCTAGGTCTTCCAAATTAATGATACATATCAATGGTGAGGGGGGACGTTCTGATTTTCTCCCCAATCTGATCTTCTCACTTAGCTTGTGACAGTTATGATGCAGCATGATAATGAAGTGCCCTTTAATGCCCACTTTGAACAGTTGCTTTCTTTTTTATAATTAAAAATGTTTTTATTGATTTTAGAGAGGAAGGGAGAAGGATAGACAGAAACACTGTGAGAAACACTGATTGGCTGCCTCCTGCACACCCCATACTGGGGGTTGAGCCTGCAACTTGGTGATGTGTCCAGACGGGGAATCGAACTGTGTGACCTCCTGGTTCATGGGTCGACACTTAACCACTAATCTATACAAGTGGGGCTGAACAGTTGCTTTCTTTAGAGTAAAACAAAAAACAACAACTAAGAATAAAACTCAGTTTTATTAAATGCCTTTTTATTGTGTATTAAGGTGATCATATGACTTTTTCCATTTATTAATGTGAAGAAATATGTTACTATTTCACTAACCACTCTTTGCATTCTGGTTGACTTGGGCTTTATTCTTTTAAAAGAGTACTGAATTGCTAGAGTTTTATTTATCATTAAGTGAGACTGGACCACAGATTTGTGTGTATATGTTGTCTTTGTTGGGTTTTGATATCCGAGATATGCACACTTCATACAAGTGAAATGGGAAGCTTTCCTGTTTCTCTATATTCTGAAAACAGTTTTACATAACATGCAAATTATCTTTCTAGGGATGTTTGAAAGAGTTTGCCTATAAAATTGTTTAACACCAGAGCATTTGGGGGGAAGATATGTGCTTTGGTTTTTCCTTTGTGCCATTATGCTTGACATACATTTATCTATTTGATTAGCCTTTTCAAGTAGACAGCTCTGATATTTATCAACACATATTCACATGCACTGAATGGTCATCCTCCTCTAAAAACTATCAACAGCTCTTTATGACTAAGGACTATTACATTTTGCATTCTCCATGTTTTAATATCTCATTTGGCCTATTTTAATAGTAATCGCTGAACCAGAAGACTTGGTAAGAGCCAGATCCTCTCTGCAGGGCACTGATACGGCCTTGTCAGTGCCCATACCCCTCTGCCCAGGCCAGCAGTGCTGGCAACACTGGTTTTTGTGCTATTAATGACAGGTCTTTATGTGCTTGGTTTTCTACGCCTGCTTTTTAAGGAATTTACTCACACTCACACAACTTAATCCTAAAAATTAGGTGGTAGGAGATTGCTTAACAGCTTTCTGTTAAAATAACTATAATAATATAATTAAATATATTTAGAGATAATGCACATGCGGTAGTTAAAGAAATAAATGCTTCTACATAATTTGTTAACTTTAAGCAAGCCATTACAAGAAAGCGATGAGCTCATGCAAGCATTGGCCAGATTACGAGAAGAGATGGAAGGAAAAGTCTAGAAAATGGGGGCCTTGCAGAGCTGGAAAAGGCAAGCAGCTGGGTCCCAAACAGGGGGGGATGCGACCGTGGGTGACCTAGCCTTTCTTAATAGCCTCCCAGGAAGCCAAAGAAAGAGGGTCACCCAGTGGCAGAGGTCAGGTTTACAACTGTCCCTCCTAAATCTATCTCAGGTAACCCCGAAGTAGCTACTTTGAAAACAGGGAAGAAGCATTAATCTAATCAGAAGTCAGAAAACCAATCAAAACTACGTAAAGAGATGGAACTCGAAGGTGGTGCCAGGCACAAGGAACGGAAGTCCCATAAGTTGGAAGGAAACCCCAGTCCTGGGGAGGAGACGGGAAGGACAGGTACACATAGCTTGAGTTTTAGTCTTGAGGTCGCTAGACCATGGGCAGCCCCCTCAGAGCCAGCTGGAGAAGACTTCCCCTCACTCAGCCACCCTGGCCTTTGTGCAGGATTTAGTAACTGGGCAGGGTTTGAGGCTGTCTCCCTCGGGAAGGGGGTGTGTTCTCTGTGTGGAAATAGATGGCAGTGGGTGTGTTGGTGGCCAGGCTGTAGGGGTCATGGCTAGATTAGTCCATCAGGACTCCCTTTCCCTTTCTTCAGCAGAAATACAGTACATTTCCCAGGTCGGGGAGCATGTACTTAAATTCGCACTAATGGACAGTGAGCAGATGTGATGTGTGCCACTTCTGGGTCTGAAAACATTAACAATGCATGTTAACACTCTTGTCCTCTCCTTGAAGTGTAGCATGCTGTGCCGAGGCCTAGCTTTGACTCTGGGGACAAGGATCCATCCAGCACAGGGGAGGAGGAAGGGAGGGAGGGAGAGAAGGTGGGCTGGTGGGCCAAGAATGATCCCAAGAAAAGGCAAAAGCATTAGGGACAGACTTCAGACCGGTGATTATCAGGGACTGGGTGGGGAGGTGGGGAAAGAGGGAGGGAATAAACTGACCACTAAGGAATATGAGGGAACTATTTGGGATGGTAAGAATATTCAATATTTTGCCTGTGATGGAAGTTACTCAAATGTATTTGCTTGTCAATATTCATAAAACTGGTCACACAAAGATGTTGAATTTTACTGTATGTAAATTAAACCTCAATATATTTGACTTATGATAAAAGAAAATAACCCACTAGAGAAGACACCTCCCTGTTTCTCAAAAGTTTCTAATATTTTTATAATTGTAATTATCAGCTTTTTAATTTTTAAGTTCTTTTAAAATTGATTTTTAGAGACAGAGGGAGAGAGAAACATCGATCAGTTGCCTCTTGTATGCACTCCAAACTGGGATTGATCTTGCAACCTGGGCATGCACCCTGAGAATTGATCCGGTGACCTTTTGGTGCATGGGATGACACTCAACCAACTGAGCCACACCAGCCAGGGCTCAATTTTTTCATTTATGATGCCAAGATTTTAAGGCATAGCAAGATCATCTCCCCCTCAAGGATATAAAGGAATTTTCCTATATATTTTTTCCTAGAATTTTAATGGTTTTTTTTTTTTATTGCATTTAAAAATTTGACCCATTAGTTTATCCTAGATGGGGTATAGACCCACCTTTTTCTACTTGCACAAAACTACTCAGTTGTTCCAATACTATTTATAATTTAATAAGTCTATCCTTATTCCTACTGATTATGGTTGTAACCATGACCACATACTAAATATGGAAGATTATCTTTAAGTCATAGCAATTTAGTTTAACTTTTTGGCTTAAATTACAGATAAATTATGTGGCTTTCCTTAAAATATTTTTTACTTATTGTAGAATATATGTTTGAAAAAAACACATTTATTGAATAAAATATAAGCAAAAATTTAAAAATTATAAAAATTAAATAGCTCTAATCCTGCCATTTACCAATGTTAATATTTTTATGTGTATCTGATACACACTCACACACACATGGTGTTGAATAAGCTACTATAATAACCAGATTGGAACAATACACATTTGACCCTTAAACAACATGGGTTTGAACTGCACAGGTCCACTTACATACGGATTATATGCAAGAAATCATCATAAGCAAAGTCAAAAGACAAATAATGAAAAATATTTCAACTCATTGTCACAAAAGATTCTTTTCCCTAATGTACAAAGGGCTCCATAAAACCGTTAAGACAAAGACCAGCAACAGAAAATATACCAATAACATCAACATGCTGTTCAGAACAAAAAGAAATACAGTCATTAAAAAATATTAAAAGGTATTCTGTTTCACTCATAAGGAAAATATAGAACAAAGCTATTAGGTTGAACCATATGAAATTAATGAAGGTCTACCAATTCTGACCTACATAAATTGCAATTTCATGTGGTTCAACCTAATACAATGAAATATTATTTTTCATCTTCAGACTGGCAACATTCCAAAAGCTGAGCAACACACTCTTAGCATAAAGGCTGCAGGGAAATGCTCTCACACACACTGCTGGAAGCACTAAGCTGTACAGTTTCTGCAAAGGGCAGGCGGCAACATTTATAAACATTTCCATGCCTGTGAATTTATCCTAAATATACCTATATACACATAAAATAGTAAATGTTTGAGATGTAGAAGATATATATCTCTCTCTCACACACACACACACACACATACACACACACACACACACACACACACACATTATCCTATCCTATATAATAAAATGCTAATATGCAATTAGATTGAACAGTGGAAAAACCTACAACCAAACAACCAGTCGCTATGACATGCGCTGGTATTGGCAGCAGGCGGTAGAGAGGAAAACATGACGGGTGTTGGCCGTGGAGTGATGGTGGAGCAGGTGAGCAGGGGCACCAGACCAAGGCTGGGCACCAGTCGCTGTCATCGGGGCGAGCCTCTGGCTCCCATGGGCTGCGGCCCGCCCGATGCTCACACCTGCTGTTGACACTGGCCCCACTTGCACCCGCTGCTGTTGGCAGGTGTGAGCGGCAGCTGCTGGCACCAATTGCCCCTGAGGGCTTCTCCACCTCCTCCTGCTCCTGAGGGGTGAACAGGGCAGCAGCTGCCGCTCGTACCCGCTGCTGGTGCCAGCCCCAATCACTCCATGCCATCAGCGGGTGTGAGCAGGGCCGGCCCTGTCACCACGTGGGAGTGGTGGCAGCGGGGGCGGTGGGAGCAGCAGCAGTGGGAGCAGAGCTGCCGGCAGACAGGGGACCAGGCTTAGGCAGAAATGGCCAGGCAGGAGTATGGAGGATGGGCTGAGATCCATCCCTGTGCCTAATACAGCCTCAGGGCCCACAGTTCCTTTCAAGGTGCACGAATTTGTGCACTGGGCCTCTAGTACATATATAATATGCTACCTTTCATTTGGGAGGTAGGGCTATAACATACACAATATACACAGATTTTTCCCTATTTGCATCTACTTCAAAAAGGAGCACTAGGAGGAGACAGGAAAACTGAAAAGAAAAAATAAATGGTTAACCATATGTGGAAGGGAAAGAGTCAAGATAACAAGAGTAAAAGTTCTCAGGTATACCCTGCTCATTTTATTGGTGACTAAAAAATCATATTAAAAGGTACATAGAAAAAGTTAAAAAGTTAACCTGCAGGTATTTGAGAAAACTGGCTATTAAAATGACTCACTTGCCACAGTCTTAAATGATGCCACTACGATATATAATTTATGCATTTACAAAGATTTTCCCACTACCAACAAAACAGACAAAAGAGCATGCATCTAAACTCCCTCACCAGGCTGATTATTTTCCATTTGCCTCTCTGGATCCTCTTTTCTGCTTTCTGGAATTTGCGGGTGTGGGGTATGAGGTGTGGGGGTGAGATGACCCTCATATACTGCATCACCTGGGCTCTCCTGCCTCTGGCTTCCTGTCGGGTTTGGCGAATGAAGGCATTGGCTGGAGGTTGGAGGTCAGGGGAGAGCTGTGCTGGAGAATTCTGGTCTCCCCTTGCTTCAGCACTGCCCCCTCCACACCTCCCTCAGAACCACACTTGCCGGCTGCTGGCCTCTTCCAGGCCCAGCTCCTACTAAGCTCAGGAAGTGCTTCTCCCCTTGCTCCCTAGGGATGGGGATGAGCATCACTTCCCACTACTGCCGGTCCCTGGGGGCCCTGCGGTCTCTGGGTGGTTCCCTCACCCCTGCTAAGACCTCTGTGCGTTACCCAGCTGAGAACGCTCTCCATTTCACGCTGGGAACCTGGCTGATATATTGTCATCTGTTCCTTAGATAAAACCACTCAAAAGTCATTCTCTTCTCATTTTTATATCAAGGGCCAGCTTATTTAAGGAATATTTCTCTCTCTCTCTCTCTCTCTCTCTCTCTCTCTCTCTCTCTCACACACACACACACACACACACACACACACACACACACTTTTGCTCCCATGTTTCTTTTCTATACTTGCTAGGTTCATAATTTTTCCTCCTCTGTCTTCCCTTGATGAATCCTCTTAAATTCTTTCTGTGTAGCCATCAGTTAAGCCATGAACTCACTCCAATATCCTTCGCCAGAAATACTTTTAACAGCTGTACTCCCATCCATCCATCCAGTCATTCAGCAAATACTGTTTGAGAATTTACTGAGATTATAATGGCATGTAAAAAAAAGGCACGATCCTTACTTACTCTTTGAGGGTGGGCGAAGTTCAACTTTTGTGGGGACAAAGAAAAGCAATTTGACCAAAAATTGTGCAATTACAGCTGTGCAAATGCTATGAAAGCAAGATGTAGGCGTGCACAAGAGGCTCCTGTGGGGACCAGAATGGGCTTCCTGGAGGAAGCGATGGCTGGGCTGAGATCTGAAGGATGTGAGGCAGTGACCGAGCGGAGAAAGCAGCACAGGTGTTTCTGGCTCCCGTTCCCACAGCCTCTTTCCAACAGGAACTTGCTCTCCCTCTAAACGCGCCGAGCTTTACCTGGTGGTTGGGTGATGGGGAAACACAGTATGCTTTTCCAGGCCCAATGTCATTCAATGTCCTCTCACCTCCGGACTTTAAAATTCTACATGAGGTCACTAAGTCCTCTCTGCCTCCCAGGACACAGTGCAGAACAGCCTGGCCCCTCCTTTCAAAGCAAACTGCATTCCAATGACTTTTTTCCCCCCAAACAGAAAAGCCATTTTGTACTTGCTAAGTTGATGTGTTTAATACTAACAACCTCAAGGATAAATGTGAAATGAACCTAAGAGGAAATACGATCAGAAAATTATAGGAAGCGTATTTTTTCCCCCCTAAGTGATTTTTCTACTTGTTTGCTTACAACAAGCAGCTTATTCTTCAATTCTGACAACTAAAAAAAGGGGGGTGGGGGCAAATGAGCGTGATCCACTGGAAAGACAGAAACAAAGGCCTCCCCAAACTTAAACAAAACTTCTCCACGTCGCCAACATCCAGAGCTCTTTGCAAAACTGCTCGTCCTGTCCCTGGAAGGACGCTTTTCTCACCCATTTACATGGCCAGGGAGGAAGCCACATTTTTAAGATTTCAGCTTTTCAACGAGGGGTACTTGTGATAAAGGCTGTTTTCAAGCCTTCTTCTCTCCACTCAACCTGCCAGCTCACACGGGAAACCATTAGCTCAGGCGCTACAATTAACTCGGGGCTGCTTGGTAAAAGGCTCACACAATTCCCAGCTACTTATCATGCAAACAACCTGGGGGCTCATTTTCCTCGCAGTGCAGTGGGAGGGGTAAATTACTGAGATAAGTAGATTATTGGGGAAAAAGTCACACTCGGAGGCCTTATGGAATGATTAAGCCCTGGGAAATTCACCCGCTGAAATCCCCGGCCTGATAGCACACATTCACTCCTGACTCCTGGAGAATCCACAATGAAGCACCTTCTTTGGAAGCAATACACAGTCCCACTCGGCTGAGTTTTCATCTAACTTTTCAGACCAGTGGGTTCTTTGGTTTTGGTAGGCGAGAGTCACCATATATGAAGCGAATTAAATAAAAGAAGGGAGGTTATCAAACTTGTAAGATTTAAAATTTTTTTCTGAAATAGAAGTATTTCAAATGCGAAAGCCAATAAAATGATCATTCTAGGAAAATAATTCTTACCGACTTCCTTGCATTAGCTTCAAAAATTCTGTATTGTCGTGGCTGGTGGGGTTTAGTTGGTTGGAGGGTTGCCCAGTACACCAAAAGGTGGTGGATTTGATTCCCAGTCAGGGCACATACCTAGGTTATGGGTTCAATCCCCAGTCAGGGTGCGTGTGGAACTATCTCTCTCCCATGAATGCTTCTCTCTCTCTCAAATAAAATAAAAAACATTAAAAAAAAAAAAACCCACAAACTCGTGTATCAATAGAAACCATTTCACATGCGATTAGCCATCTTCAAGGCTACTGTGAAAAAATATATCTTCTCTACAAGAAGGACTTGCTTATAGCATGTATTAGTCAATCATCAAGTTGACTATTACTAGTCAAGTTGATGAACAACCCGAAATAATGTTTCAGAAGAAATATATACTGAAAAACAACATAAATAAAGGTAGCCGTGACCTGGAGACAGAAAATGAACGTTTGCTTTCTGGCAAGGGGGAAAAGCCAACCAATTAACCAGACGCTCTGATAGCCAACATCGAAATGAGAGGGTTTCACGGAGGAGGCTGCTGGTATCAATGAGGACGTCAGCGGCCAGGTTGGGCGCAGGTGGTATGAACAAGCAGAGCTTCCGGTGAAGAGGGCACAAGGCGACTGGGACACTCCCAGGCTGGGCAGGGCACTCACTGTCATCCCTCTAGGAAATATGCAAGGAATCAGCAACTCTTACGTCAAGCTTAGATTGAACTAGCTAATTTAACGGAGTGAAATACTTCTGCTTCTTTCTTATAAGCGGAATAGGCACTGCCTCCAGGAACTTAGGCTTCCCCCCACCTGTCTGATAGAGCAGAACTCAAGATGATTTCCCCGAACCAAGGCCGGGAGGGTGAGGACCAGGGAGGCTGTGGGGGCTTCTGGGGAAAGAGCAGCGAATGACAAAGCCCTGACTCTACTTTTATTTATTTTTTAAAAATATATTTTATTGATTTTTCACAGAGAGGAAGGGAGAGGGAAAGAGAGCTAGAAACACTGATGAGAGAGATACATCGATACTCCTGCACCCCCCCCCCCCCACCGGGGATGTGCCCACAACCAATGTACATGCCCTTGACCAGAATCGAACCTGGGACCTTTGAGTCCACAGACCGATGCTCTATCCACTGAGCCAAACTGGTTTTGGCTGACTCTTCTTTTTATTTCTTTTCTTTTTTAAAATATATTTTATTGATATTTTACAGAGAGAAAGGGAGAGAGATAGAGAGCTAGAAACGTCGATGAGAGAGAAACATTGACCAGCTGCTTCTTGCACACCCCCTACTGGGGATGTGCCCGCAACCAATGTACATGCCCTTGACCGGAATTGAACCTGAGACCCTTCAGTCCGCAGACCGATGCTCTACCACTGAACCAAACCGGTTTCGGCAGACTCTTCTTTTTTCAAAGGGAAGATTGGCCCTGGCTGGTTTGGCTCAGTGGATGGAGCAGTGGCGTGCGGACTGAAGGATCCAGTCAAGGGCACATGCCTGAGTTGTGGGCTTAATCCCTAGTGGAGGATGTGTAGGAGGCAGCTGATCGATTATTCTCTCTCATCATTGATGTTTCTAGCTCTCTCTTCCTCTCCCTCTCTGAAATAATATAAATATATATATTTTAATATATATATTTATATACTTAAATATATATACATATATATATATATTTTTTTAAAGGGGAAGACTGGCTTTGTGGGTACAAATGTAACCTATTCCTCTGTCTCAACATGAAATCTTCAGTAAACTCTGTAATTCAGCAAAATTCCTGAAGCTATTTTGTATGTGCACATGGGCACATGCTTGTTTGGGAGGAAAGTGTGCTATGATGTACTGGGATTAACCTTCTGGGCTGGGGATACTTGGGGGTAGGGGTGGTGGTGGTGGTCCATGGTGATTTTATTCCCATTCAACTTATAATATTGCTACTCCATTGTTACAGATGAAATACCCTAACTTCACCTTACTTGCCCAAGATCTCAGTGCTTGAACTGGGACTTAAGTCCACACTGTCTGATTCTGGAACTCAAAGTCTAACATCACACTAGACTTAGACGATGGTGGAGGGAAAAAGGACCAGCTGATATCTCAAACTGCGATGCCTCATTTATGAAAGTATGCAATACTGGAGGTAACAGAAGTGATATTTGTGGAGTAATACAGAAATCCATCACTCTCAATATTCAACAGTTGCCTGAGCACATTTATTGTCAAAAGCATAACACTATTTCACCAACAGAATTGAGATTCAAGTCAGAAGGCACAGTAAGGAAATAATATGAGAGATAAAAAGAACATTTTTTCATTAAAAAATGGCAGATTTATTAATAGAGTATTGCTTTTCAAAACCCCAATATGAGATAGCAACAGTGAGATATTAATCATAGTTATGGTAAAAGAGAAAAAATGTTTTTAATATCCACATAAAGATGCACAGATATCTTGGCATCTGTTAAAACAGACCGAAGGAATGCAGACAGAATAGTTATTAACAACGTGGGCAGTTTGAGTCCCAGCTCCACCATTTACCAGCTGTGTGGCCTTGGGCAACTCGCTTAACCTTTCTGTGCTTCCGTTTCTTCATCTTTAAAACTTGAACATAAATGTCCCTATTTCATTGGATAGTCCTGAGGATTCAATGAGTTCATCTATGACAGTGCTTGGAACAAAGCCTGGTACATGTACTAGCTAATATTATATTCTTATTACTGAACATGTGGGAGCAGGGGACTATATTAGCATGGCACATGTTAAGGGTTATCATAAGAGACAGTACATGTGCAGTAGGTTTCAAGTGAGGAAACTGCTGGGTGTGTAGTTGAAATGAGTACCCACGGGGCTGGGGCTTACAGGGAAAGAAAGTGGACTGTATGTTAGGAGGGTAGAGATGGATTATGAGACAGAAGGTCACTCTCCGGTTAAAAAGCAGGTCTGAGTGGGGTGAGAAAGTGGAATGCTCTGTGGTTGGGGTCAGAGAGGAGCTGTAGAAGCGATACAGTTCCAGATGTACAAACTCCAGGCCGTAGCCATGGAGATGGAGAAATGACGCAACCAGGGTGTTAGATAGGTCATCGTCCCCGAGCACAGTGTTTCCCAAACTTTTGACATATGTGTACTCCTTCTATAATTTTCGTAACGCTGAGTACCCCTCGTCAAAAAAAATGGATTATTTTAATAACAATCAAAATATATTTTTTCTCTTTTTGGTACATACACAAAATAATAATAAACGAAAAATAAAATTATTCATAATAAAATATAAATAAAAGTTACATTATAAATAGCATTTATTTGCACACCGGACCATCGCACGCCTCACAAGACTGTCTTGACTTGACTCATGAGAACGTAGAATTAGGTGCAGCTGAGCACGGTGCAGTGCATATCCCCACCAAACTCCGGTGCAACGCGTACCCCCACCAAACTCTTCCTGTACCCGTTGGGGGTACACGTACCACACTTTGGGAAACACTGCCCTAGCACAACAGCCTAAGATGGGTGAAAGAGATAACTGTGAAGTGAGTGTCAACGTCCTCAAGAAGCATGGTGCAAGACTGGAATGTCAAAACACCGCGTCCATGTTGTTGATGGTAACATCTGCTCTGATTAGTTTAGGCAAAGGGAATTTTTTTTTAAGGCTATTTGGCACTTAACAAGATCTTCAGGACAACCAGAAAACCAGATTGGAGGCTACACAACCAGAACCTATAGAGCAAACCACACAGGACAGGCCTTTGCCACTGTTGCTGCTGCCCGCCACATGCCACATGTCACACAGGGCCACGGGAACCAGGGGCTGGACTCTGCTGAGCTCCCCACAAAGAAGTGAACACCTCCAACCACCGTGCCCACCTGAAGACCTCAATCCCCGCGCACCGCTAACATCTCACAGCGGTCACTTACACCTCAAGTCTTCTAAGGTAGAAGCCAGGCCACAGGCGGATTCCTTGTGGCAAGGAGTCTGAGAAATTACCGTATTTGCCGGCGTATAAGACGATTTTTTTTGCCCTGAAAAATACGTATTTGCTGGCGTATAAGACGACTGGGCGTATAAGAAGACCCCCTAACATTACCACAAAAAATACAGTTTGTTATATACTCGCCGTATAAGACTACCCCCCACCTGGAGGCATATTTTTCAGGGCCAAAAAGTCGTCTTATACACCGGCAAATACGGTAGCTTTTGACTTTGCAGCCTCTATAATTCAGGGAGGAACGGAGGACGGGGCTGGAGTGGGTGGTGGGAAAGCCTGCCTGCCAATCAGAACTACCCGGCAGCTCAGGCCCCGAGGAGAAAGGAGATGCTGATGCCACACAGCTGGGCTTCCCCGATGGGACCCCAGGAGAACAGGTGCTGAGAGGGAAGGGGGGGAGGGAGCTGTAGTGTTATGGCGCTGAGATATTCAAGTCATGGAAGAATAAAGACCCTCAATAGAACAGGGAGTTGTAAGAGGAAATCTGTGCTTCAATTAAGCCCGTGCTAGAAGCCATGTTCTAGGAAAAGGTAATTACTCATGATGACATATTGTGAACACCTTTCATATTCTGGGTTCCAGTGGAGACGAATTTCTCCTTGTACCCCTGACTCACCCAAGCACCATCTCTCCTCACCATTTCCAAGTCTTCTTTCAATGAGCCATTTTTCAATGAGCCTGTTTTAATTTCCCTTCCTCTGCACGCACTTGCAGGAAGGACTTTCTTCCTTTAAACTCTCAGAACACTTTACCTGGACTATACTCACACCATTTATCTCACTTGGCCTTGTCTTTGTTATTTATCTTGTTTCCAGTTTCTGTGAGGAAAAGGATTGCCAGGTAGCCAGCTCCTCTGTTTGAGGTTCATTCTAACTGAAATGCTAAACCTTTAAAAATGCCCATAATTTTTGGCCTTGCTCTACCTATATTATGGGTTTTTCATGAGATTTAGTAAGACAGAAATACTAACCAAAATGAATGAATATTCTATAGCTGAACACTGATGGTGGAAGCAGAGGAAATTCTGAAAGTGGAACTTGCTTACTCAAGTTGTGCCAGTTTCCCAAGCCATTTAAAAATGTTTGAGTATTCTATATAGCAGTTTTTAAAAAGTATCCCTCACCCCCTTAAAAAAAGAGTTATTTAAATTCATCCCTCCCTCTTGAGGCAGGGTGTATATCTGATGGACTTTGGTGTTCTTCTCTGCATCTAGTACAGTCCCTTGCTCTCTAACAATCTTTGATGAATGAAGAATGAATGAGTCATCATATGTCCTTCCCAGTATTTTGAATTTAAAAAAATATTTTTATTGATTTTAGAGAGGAAGGGAGAGAGAGATAGAGACATCAATGATGAGAGGGATCAATCCAGCATTCCGGGCATGTGCCCTTTACTGGAATCGAACCTGGGACCTTTTAGTTTGCAGGCCGATACTCTATCCACTGATTCACACCGGCTAGGGCTCTTCACAGTATTACTTACCAATTTCCAATTTCTGCGAGGAAAAGGACTGCCAGGTAGTTAGCTCCTCTGTTTGAGGTTCATTCTAACTGAAATGCTAAACCTTTAAAAATGCCTATAATTTTGGGCCTTGCTCTACCTATATTATGGGTTTTTCATGAGATTCTGAGATTAGGGTTATGTCTTTCACATCTTTGTATATCCTATAATGCCGATTGTAGAACATACTCAAAGAACACATGTTGACTTGTCTAAGTCCCAGATGTTGACAGGCCCTGAACTTTGTCTTACTGAGGATGTCTACTAAGATTTCTATAGGACACATCTGGAGAGGTGAATAGCAGTAACAGATATTAGATCAGATTTACTTTGGAAAAGATGGGGTTTAAGAGGAGATGAAGAGGATGAGGCATAAAGAAAGTGCAGATCTGCAACAGTGAAGAGAACTGGGGAGGAACCATTGGTGAGAGAGAGATTTCCACGAAGTTCTGGAAGACTGAAGACAAATGGGACAGGGCTGACTAGTCAAACCCAGGAGGAAGCTGTGGCTTAGAAAACACAGAAGAGCCATAACTGAAGGGGCACCAACCTGCCAAGCACAACTCCTGAGAGGGTCTAGATTGGGGGGGGGGGGGGAGAAAGAGAGAGAGCAAATAAGACAGTGAGAGAAGAAAATAAAAACAAGATTAATTTAATATCTTTATATGGCTTCTCCCTCTTACCAGGTGACAAAACCACCATGCAGCCAAGTGTTTACACCTACATAAGAAGATGGAGTGACTTGAGCTGCTAGTGTGGGTTTTGCTGTCCTAGAGACCTCTGCTTTTTTGGGAGGACTCTAGGACAGCAAAACCCACACTAGCAGCTCAAGTCATGCTCCCCAACCAACCTGGCTGGGAGGCCTGTTGGTCAACCATATCCATGCACTTACACAGAGCTTCTCATCAGTTTTTCTACTATCAAATGTGCATACATGAACTCATCCCCATGATTCATCAAGCATGACATAGAAAGCACAGTTAAATGGACAAGCTGACCGGAGGCCTAGAGGATACAAAGATAATTCTGATAACAGAACTTAAAAACACAACATGACCAAAATCTCTAGGTAGTATTCTTGAAGAGACTTCATAAGAACAAAGATAGAATCCATTTTTTTTTTAAAAAGGGGAACAATCAAGAATGAGCTTTTACAAATTAAAAGACCTACAACCAGACACATTGTTTTGACATTTGAAAATAGCAACAGTAAGAGAGAGACCCTAGAGAGAAGGGGGTACCTTGCCTGAGAGGGAACCTCTGTGCCAAGTGTGATAACAGAGCGAATGAAAAATGGGTGATGTTAGGAAGGGCAAGAAGATTTTTGTTCAGAAGTGTGCCCAGAGCCATACTTTGGAAAAGGGAGGCAAGCGCAAGGCTTGGCCAAAGCTCCATGCTCAATTTGGGCAAAACAGGTCAGGCCCTGGATTTCCTTACAAGAACAAAGGCATCAGTTGGAGAGATGGTACACTGAGGGAGTGTTTGAAGAAATCCCAATAACTATAAACCTGAAGATAAATTTTCACTGGCATTAAGAAGTGCAGAAAGAGCAGACTTGATAGCTTATATCAGAAAATCTAATGAGTAATAGTTGGCCACACCCTTATTTATTAAAAACTAGAGGCCCAGTGCACAAAATTCGTGCATGGGGGGGGGTGTCCCTCAGCCCAGCCTGCACCCTCTCCAATCTGGGACCCCTAGAGGGATGTTCGACTGCTTGTTTACAGGGATCAGGCCATGGGGGAGTGGTCAGCCTGGGTGAGGGGCTGATGGCTATTTGCAGGCTGACCACCCCTCCCGGCTACCCAAGCTCCCAGCCCCTCTTTTTCTTCTTCTTATTTTTTTTTATAATGCCTCCTTGAGTGGAGGCCTGAGCAGGTATCTGGGATTTATTTATCTTCTATAATTGAAACTTTGTAGCCTTGAGAGGAGGCCAGGGCCGGCCAAGGCAGGCAGGAAGCTAGACTTCCTCTATCACCAGGGGCAACCCAAGCCTCATGCTCACTCCAGCTCAGTGGCCGCAGCCACCTTTGATGGGTTAACTTGCATAGTCACTCCTGATTGGCTGGTGGTTATAGCAGAGTGATGGTCAATTTGCATGTTTCTCTTTTATTGGTGTAGATATCTCGTGTCTTTTAAAATATGTACCATATTTAAGTCAATCTCATACACCAGAATTCAGGTCACGAACAGCAGATAAAACACTTCTTTGGGGTAGGCCTGCTTTAAATAAGATTGACTTGTGGTTAAATGAATATGATCAGCTTCTTGAACTTGGACAGCGATTTTGGTTCAGCAAGTGCTATCTCTGTTCTCTCCTAAAGGTATGATTGGACTTGGTTCATAATGTTCAACTTTCCAGAGATGGCGAGTGCTATCTCAAAACCTACAGGAGATGGGTTTCTATTAGATTTGTAGAACTGGTTGTGTTAATGTGTTTAAACATAGAGGAATTCCCTTCGCTCTCTTAGGCCAGCTGGGCGGGCCTGCGTTTCAAGTTGTGCTCATCGGCCTGTTACAGGCAAGGGCTGCAGATGAGCTGGCGGTGTCACTTTATCCTTTTGGTCCCAACTGTGCCAATTTAACGAAAATTCCCTGTATCTAAACTGCTGCCTTTTACTGAATGGTAGGCACTTTAGTGTGGTTTAGGTATACTATAGAAGAAAAAGTATTTAACACTTCTCACATTTTACAGATGATCTATAAGGCCAGAGGCTTTTAAAAATCAACGTGACAAAATATACTAGTAGAAGCAAACTTTGCTTGTGAATTCTCTAAGTCAGTCGAAGTTTTAATTCAGGACTGTCTTGACCAGATATCCACAAGCAACTGTAGAATGACCGTATGCACATGATCCATAATGGTGCTTTTGCCCACTCACTAGAAGGATTAAAATACAGGAGTCTAGATCATCACAAAGCTGTAAATTATGTGATCATAACGCTTAAGATAATTAAAAACAAAATCACAGATCAAAAGAAGAAGAAAAAAAGAAAGACCTTAAAAGCTTCCAAAGTGAAAAACAAACAACATGACGATGACAGGATAAATAAGAACAGATCACAAACGAAGGCCCAAGACTCAGGCTGGCACGGACCTCTCATCAGCAGCACTGGATGTTATTAGACATTAAAGCGAATTTGGAGTAATTTATAACTTAGAATTCTACATCCAGTCAAGCATGAGGACAGGATTGTGAAAGCATGCATACTACACATACTACTTTCGCCTCCTAATTTTGGAAAGTTGAGAGACACTGTTCAAAATGTTAACTCTCATTTGGACAGCAAAATGAGGGTTAACATTTTGAGTAAAAGGAAGACTTGAGATCAGAGACACAGCGTGAGTACACAGGATTACAAAGAGAAATACCGGGATGGCAAAACGTGCAAAAAGCAAAAACAACCCAGTTTAGATTGGAGCAGAAAGGGGATCTGGAAGGGAAAAACTCTGGGCAAACACACAAACCAACAAAAGGCAAACAACAAACAAATGAAAAGATAAACAAATAAAAACCTTGCGAGATTTTCTGATAAATGTTTCCATGTGCAAGTTATTGTGAGGCATTTTAGAGGGATGTTGACATGCTGGGAAGAATTACAAGTGCATTAAAGACTGAACAAAAGATAAAAAAGGAAAATTACCAAGATCTGAAAAATCAAAAAGTGACATAAAACAGAAAATATAACAGTATCATACTACTTGATCCAGCAGTAAACATATTAACAAAGTAATAATCTCATCCAAATGGAAATGGGAAACTTAGGGAAATGGGAAACTTAGGGTATATGTTTCCAGGGAAATCCAGGTTAGACAAACTTCCAGACAAAACAAAGGCAAGGAATATAGGAAGGGGGAAAAAAAGGCAATTATAAACCCCAAGAAATATAAAAGGCAGTATAATTTTTTTTCTGGTATAAGAAGCTGATTAAGACAAGCAAATGAGAACAGAAAGTTGGTGGGCTTCTAGAAGGATGACATGAGTTCAGAAGAACAGAGTTAGAAGCAGGAAGGTATCAGGGGCCTGGTGAAAAACACACATATTGTTCCTCCCAAAAGCGGAAAAAGGAAAAACAACCAGACGAATTACAAAAACAATAAAATCTGAAAATAATGTTAGCAAACTAAAATGTGGCATGGTTATAAACCAATGATGGAATGTAAGAAAAGAGAACAGGCTTCAGCCTTCTCCTTTGGGATTCTGACTTAAAATTTATAGGGAAGGAAATGCTAATATAATCAGCCACAGTGTACGTCTTGGTTTTTCAGTGCCCACCATTCATACAGGTATAATCATAAAAAAGCCACCTATTGGCTTTTAACTTAGAACGTATAGAAACCTTAATTGTGGTCAAAATGGGATGCAAGTTGTCAACAAGCTGACAGAAGTGAAGGGTAGGAGAGATGAGAAGAGGTGGAAGAAAGGTGAGGCAGGCATACTGTTCAGAGTCAATGGCACAGGAAATAGAGGTTTAAGGATATTACTTAAAGTTACAACAGTCACAGAGGAATGAAAACAATGGCATTGGGAAGAGGAGAGGTGTGTTTGGAGTTGGAGTGAAACCCTATATACCGGACCAGGAAATCAATAGGCAATGTCTAAAGTGGAGAAATAAAACTCAGTGTATGAATACGTTATTTAGCGATCTGCAAGCGATCACCTGGAGAAGGAAAAGCAACAATGGTTACAAGCGGGGATCAGGACGGGGATGAGGAGGGACAAGGCCAGGGAATGGCTGCTGTTGTTGTTTAACTGTGTGCATGCATTATCTAATTCTTTTAAAAGTAAATATTTACTGGCTATGTTGGCTCGTGGCTGCTAAGACATTAACCTTTGACATGTACTCCTGGGTACACTTATTCTCCCTCTTATGCCTGCTCCCTGGTTATCTAGCAGTACCCCCAGATGGCATCCCACCGAGCATGCTGCAAGGACGGAGGAAGCAGGAGAGGTGGGCCGCCGGTCATCCTGGGGAGCGCCTACTGCAAGTCATGAAAGAGGAAGATGCCCCCCGGGGCTGCCTGCAGAATGGCCCTGGGTCTCCCCAGACTGCCGTGCTCCTGCCGGACAGAAAGAGGAAAATGTCTGATGTTTTCCCTTTGAAAGCCCGAGGAGCAGCTCCCGGGCTTCACAGCAGAATGAAAGAGGGGGCTGTCACTTCGTTCCTGAGGGCTCACAGCTTGAAAGGAGAGGGGAGGCCCCCAGGGGGCCTGTGCACCATGCCCAGCTGGGAGGCCGAGCTCTTCCACAGCCCGGGGGGTGGGACCGAAGCCCTTAAAGCCACAGATCTCCTCTGCAGGCACAGAGACCCTCTCAGCAGGAATCCATTCACACCAGTCACCCTTGGAGACTGCTATTTATGCTAAAGAAATTTATCCCATTCCATTGTATGTTCCTTGTCCAGAGTTCTCTCGGATCCCTTATTTAAGGCCTCAGTCCTATATTGTGAGCCGGGGAACGGACAGGCCGTTTAAGAGGGCAGAGATGGCTAATGATGGGTCTGTTAGCTTTGCAGCCAGTCTTTCCTTTGTGTACCAAACCCAATTTGGGTGCATTTGCTTAAAAAAGAAAGAAAGAAAGAAAGAAAGAAAGAAAGAAAGAAAGAAAGAAAGAAAGAAAGAAAGAAAACATCCATTTGCGGTGAAAGAAATGTTAGTTGTGTTCTATTCCTTTTACTAGGGAAAAAACCAACACTGGAAGAAACTTTATAATATTTATAATCCATTCTTTTGGTTGAAATACATATCCAATTATTTCAAGGGTAGGGATAAATACTGCAGCTGTATCTCCTCAAGATCGGAAGGATATGAAAAAGGAGAAGGCCCTTTTATCACTAGAGAGATGCTAATTTTTATCTCACAACACGTAAGGGGAAGCCCCTTCTGAAATGTTCTCTTTTGAGGCAGAATTTAAACGTACGCTGCTGCTTTCATGGATTCTGCGAGCCGGATCCTTATAAATCCTGTGAGCTGACAGATCAATTATTCCTTCTAACAGCTAATGAACTAATAACCCTTAGAAATAGGGGGGAAAAATACTTCAGGGGAAAAATCAATTAAAGACTACATAGCAATAAAAAACAATTAAATTCATTAAAGCCTTTTAAAGAGAGCTATATTTTGTTTGAAAGCTGTGATTTTAAAATTAAAAACGTCAAATAACCTTGTATTTTGTAAGCATCAAAAATATTCCTAAAATATGCCTTAATCTCATATTGCGGTCCTGTCAAGAGAAGGGACTTGAGAAAGGGCGGGGAAAAAAGAAGAGGAGGAGACAGGCACCGGCGAAGACAGCCATGACATGGCGGGTACTGAGCGCCTGCTCCCGGCAGGCCCCGGGAAGCAGAGGGGAGAGGACAGGCAAAGGAGACAAAGGAGGGGGAGATGCGTAACTCCAGCAGCACCCACAGACCAGGAGGCCTGGCTAAGTAAGCATTCTGCTAACAGAGGGAGTCTGGGGTGGAGGGGGTGGAAGTGGCATAGCGTATAGGCTGGGCATTCAGGGGGTTGGACAGAGGGACACTGAGGGCTAGGCTAGATGGCAGAAAGGGAGCCAGGAGAACGGGAGTGCTCGAGTGCACTGGAGCGAGCTCTGACCTCAGGAATGGAATGGCATCTGGGTGTGCAGGGCAGAGACATCGATCCTACGCTGTGGGAGAAGGTCAAGGACTTGCACATTTGAGAAAACTGAAGCACTGGGAAGTTGAGTAAATGACTTGCTCAAGGTCATGTGGCATCACACGCATCACACGCATCACACGCATCACACACACACACACACACACACACACACACACACACACACTGGTGTGTAAAAGAGAGCCTGTTTCTTTTTAATGGAGGAACTGGAGTGTGGTGATGGTCCGGCTACAAGCTGGTGAGCACGGCTCCCCTTCCTGCCTGCAAAGCCGTCGCTGGCAGTGAAAAGCCACGCCTCATTGCAAATGGAGTGAGCAGTCCTTTTCCCACAACATTAAAACCTCTGGAGGATGGTGCCCGAGCACACCGTGTGCGCTCCAGGGAGGCCACCCAGCTCTCACTGTGAGCGCCTGCACCCTGTGGCAGGGGGTAGGGGCGGGACTGAAGCGTCAGAGGCCTGGCCTGGGACCAGGGTCCCAGTGCTACCCAGCCTCATCTGCTCCAGCTGTAAAACAGGGACAATTATAATCAAGTTGTGAGTGGGAAATAAAATGGAGTAACGCTGATACAGCAGAACCCACGTGCACAGCCTTGTGAAGGCCCCAGACCCAGCTGTGGACCCGGGACCGGCTTCATGGGCGTGCGACGTGAGCATCCCTCGGGGTCCCGTGCTCGGGCCCCAGGCTTGGTCCACTGCCCTGCTGTCGCCATCCTGATGTCCCGAATAACTTCTGAACAAGGGCCTCGTTTTCATTTCTCACGTGGCCTCACAAATTGCGTAGCTCATCCTGGGTGAGGATGGGCAGAACCCGGGAAGATGTCCATCTTTGGCCAATCACTCCGCGTGGAGGCAGGTAGGAGGCAGGGCCAAAAGGGCCACATGCTGGCATTCCCCGTCTCCTGCCAGCTAGCCTGTAGCCGGTGAGGGGCCACGGCGAGCTCACTTGGCGGTGTGGGCAGCAACGCCAGTTCTCCGGGGGCATCGGCGGCAGCCCCTCCAGCCGTAGCCTCTGGTGTCCCCGGGAGAGCTGGGTAGTGAGGGGTGTCTGGCAGTTGTGGCAATGAGTCCCTCCACCAGGTGGTTCTGGCTCCGTGGCTGGGCTGTGGACATGGCTCCAGCCACCCTCGGTTTCTCCCCACGTCCTAGTTCTACAGGCTTCTCAAGGATTTATTTTCAGACTACTCAGTATCCTTTTAATAAGTTCCTTTTGTGCTTAAGTAATCAGAGATGGTTTTTGTTCTTTATGGCCAGGAGTTGGACTCGTTATGGAGTTACTGCCCTGATGTCCACTCAGCTGACAGGAAGCCAGAGTCCTGTGTCCTGAGGCAGAACGTGTCGGGTCCCGCCCCTGGTGTGACATGAGTGTGGCGCCTGCCCGCACGGAAGGGACCTGGGAAGTCACTGGGTCCACACTCCTTCTAAAAGTAGGAATCCTTCCAGCACAATCCAGAGTCTAGGTAAGATTTAAATCAAGTTGCTCCTGATAACAGAGGGTGTGCGCAGCAGAAAGCCTCATCGTGGGCGACAAACCTAGAGGCCTGGCAGCTTCCCCTCCGCTTCCCCAGGTCATGGTCACCTTAGTGCTGTGAGGCCAACCTGCCTGTCACCACACTGTCACGGAAGAAGTTCGGGGAAAGTCCATGTCACTCAGGAGATGGAATGCCATTCCTTCAGAGCAGGCAATTAAGATGGTAGGTGAGTTGCTAATGGACTGCCAGAGCATCATGCATGGGGTTGCAGTGCTCTGGGACCCCGAAAACCAGGGACCGCCCAGCAAAGAGCCCGCATAACTATCACTGCCACATAGAACACCGCAAGTGTCGGGCACGGTGCTGCTGGCACCGGCTCAAGGATGCCCGGGCCTTTCTTTCTTTTCTTTTTTGGGGCATGTCCTATATCAAAGGCAACAATAGCCTACATTTCGCCAAGGGCTGGGAGAGAAGGCGAAGAGAGAGCTCGGGCAAGCTCATTCCCAGCACGAGCTGAGCTGAGCTCCTGGCTGAAGCAAAGCCACTGGGTCACTGGCATCGCAGCTGGGTTCCTGCACCTTGCTTGCCTGGCCGGGTGACTTTACAGTCCCCGAGGGGGTGGCATCAGTTCCAGAACAGGGCCCAGAGCCTGAATCAGACCCAATTTTGAGGGACCTCCCAGGAAGCCCAGGATGCAACCCCCAACTCAGTGTGATTAGTAGGCACGTGAGCAGGGGCAGAGGGCTGCCGTGACGGAGAGGGAGCAGGTAGGACACAGAGCACTGCGGGTCCCATCAGACCACTCAGGCAGCTGCAAAGTTGCTCTCAGGTCAGGACACTCAATGCCAAAGTCACGAGTAGGGCCCTTCCCTCCCCTTACTGCCAAGCAACTGGCAACTTCCGAGCTGGCCGAGGGCTGCCATGCAGGCAGAAGGCAGTTAGTTATCCTTTACTTGGGACCTGAATTGCATCTCATCAAGTCAGTGAGCTCAGGGGAGTGCGGGGGTTCAGAGGGTCCAGGCCAGGGGTGGGCAAACTTTTTGACTCGAGGGCCACAATGGGTTCTTAAACTGGACCAGAGGGCCGGAACAAAAGCAACCTGACCATGCTGGCACTCTCATCTTGGGCTGGTGAAGGAGCGGAGGGGAGAGCAAGAGAACCCTCGCTTTTTCGGCTCCGTGGGCCGGATAGAACAGCGGAACAGGCCGGGTCTGGCCTGCGGGCCTGAATTTGCCCACGGCTGATCCAGGCAAACCAGGGCCAGGGCTGGGTTACAGGGCCATTGGGAGCAGCAGACCCTGCAGGGGGCCTGCACCTGCGCAGAGGGCAGAGCGTGGGGCTGCAGGCCCCTGTCCCGGGGGAGGAGGAGGAGGAGGGCAGAGGGCCCTGGGAGGTCCCGCAGCTTCAAAGGGAAAGGGAGAGAGCTGGGCGGGAGAGGGAAGGGAGGGAGGCCTGGCTCTGCGGGCTTTCCAGAGTAAAGTGCTCAGACCAGGGCTTTCTGTGAATTTATCACCTCTTATTAGTGTCTTCTGAAATGCGGATTAGCTGATTACCCACTGCTCACAGCCTTCCAACTGCTCTTTATTCTCCAGCACTCAGCAACTCCACTCTAAATATGGCAGCCCCCGCAGCTCCGGGGCCATTTTCCTCAAGGTTAGGAGAACAGAGATCAGGCAAACTCACTGCCTGGCGGGTGGCGAGACTGTGCCCGAGGCCTGTGCTAACCACGGCTGGTCCACACGCAGCCCTGGGTGGTCACTGTTACCCTCCTGTGAGCCCTCAGCCCATCCGGACGGTTCCAGAACAGGAGCCGGAGGACAGCCAGGGTCTCCTTCCCCAACTCCTCTGGTGACCACGTGCCTTTTACGGAGGCTGCCTCGGGCCCAGGTCCCTGCCCAGGGTCCCGCCACTGGCTTTCCTCCGGGTCCGGGCCCCGGGCTCACATCTCTGACCCCTGGCAGAGCCTCGCCCGCGCCCGCCCGTCCAGTCAGGCAACGGGACACAAAGGCGGCGTGGCCTGGGCTCCCTGCGGGCCGCGCCCCCAGTCAGCGGGCCCCCTGCGGACAAAGCCAGCAAGTTCCTTAATTAAGTCCGAGTGAAAGACGAGGGATCCCGCTCACATCTGCAGAGAACCTGCCGTCGGAACTTCAAACACCCCCGGCACTGCCCATCAAATCCAGGCACGAACGAATGCCCGGCGAGCAAGGTCTTCTCTCTCTTCAATCTAGAAAGCCAAGCCCCGGGGGCCCACTCCCCGGCCCCCTCTCACTTTCCCTGCCGTTTCAGGCGCGCCTCTGGCTTGAGAAACGGGAAACAAAGGGGCTTGTTGTGTGTGGAGGAGCCCGCGTTTCACCGGCCTTCCCCGGCCGGCTGTCTGAGGCTCTGTAACCGGCCGCGTCTCATTACCATTTCAGGGCGGTTTCAAAGGCCTCGCTGGGAAACCAGCGCCCGCCCGTCCGTGTATCACATCCGGACACATCCTGGATGGAATTAATACGGACATTTAATTATTAGCTAATTGCCTTTTCAAAAAAAAAAGGGATTTTCACAACCCCCCCGACCCCTGCCCGACTTCTTACCCCGGCCCCAGCGACGCCCTCGCGCTCAGACAGACCCGCTCCCCGGGCCTCGCTGTGATCATGTTCTGTGCACTCAGAAACCAATTACTCTGCCGCAGTAAGTCACCGGGAGTAGGAACTGCTTTAATTTTTCCCCTTTCACCAGCTGCCCGGGGTGGTTGTGAGGTGGCCGCAATCATGGAGCCGGAGTGAATGCTAACGCGGCACGCACCGAGGCCCGGCGTCCCGCAGGGAGCATGATGGGCACAAATAAAAAATGCGCTTTTGATGTGAGAGGCTAATCAAGGAGTCGGACGCTTCCAAAACCGCGCTCTCCGCTCCGGATGTGCATCGCGAGGCTGCTTTGCCCAGCCATTCCTGTGCACCTGCCCGGCTTGTAAAAACGTCACCTGACTGGTAAAGTGTAAACGCCTGGTTTTCCTCCCGGTTCTCGCCTCCCTGCACCCCCCACCTCCCCCGCCCCCTGCCTTTGCCTCTTTCCTCCTGCAATTCTTTGCTTTCTCATTAGAAATGCCCAGCAACGTCTGGCGGACAAAGGCTCTACAAATAAAGTGTACGGAAAGGGGAAAAATTAAGGAGAAGAGCGCAGAGGAATGCTCGGTGCGCTGATCTCTGGAATACATTAATATCTGAAGCTGTTGGCACAGCCCGAAGTGCTTGGGCAGCGAACAATGCGAGCAATGGCTGGGAGTCTGGGATCTTCAAACAAACCCCCGCGCTGTCATGGCCACCAGGAAGGGGAATAATGGCGATATTAGCTGACCTTCATTTCGTTGTTTCTTCAGGCCTGACTGCTGGACCTCTGTTCGCTTGTTACTAGGATTTTTTTTTTTAGCATTTCCCAGGCGATACAAGAGCCAGTTTATTAGGCAAACAAACTAGGCCCTGAGCAGTCTTTTCTGCTCCGCACTGGGAACGGGGGGCGTTGGAACGAGGGCGTCGGGAGGAGACTAAGAATCAGAGCCAGACAATGAGGACAGACGCTACAAATCATCAAACCCGTGTGCTGGCTGTGGTTAACGTAGCCGATGCCATCCTCGGCGAGAGGAGGCTACGGCTCACAGAAGCCAAGAACGAAAAGAGCGGCTTTCTTCCTCGGACGGCAGCTCCTCCGTGGCATGTCCCCTCTTACCCAAGTGTGCGAGGAACTGGAGACCACGTGACAGCACACTCAAGTGGAAGCGGCGCTATTGTATTTCACTCATCTGTCATAATTACCTAAACGCACTTATGTTATCCAAACCACTCTCCAGTGGCCATCTTAACGACGTTAATAAAGTTAAGTGATACAGAACTAGAGCCTTTAGATCCCCTGGGCGGGCCGCTGGCTGCCCAGACCGTCAAACTGGCGATTATTACATTTACGTGTCTGTTTACTGCCTCTCTCCCTTGCCTCTCACTGCAACAGAAGCCCATTAGGGCAAAGACCACCAATGTACACCGTCTCACCGGGCACAGCAGCCGTAGCACCCAAGGTCGTCTTGCCGAAGGAGCTGATGTTACTGTTTGCCTGTCTCTGGAAAAATATACCATGTCTTTAGTCTTTCGGCTGCAACACCTAAAAGGTACTAGATGCAATACTTGCCTAAAATGCAGTAATTCTCCACTGAAAATGAATACGGGGGTTGAAGTTTCCTGTGGTTCCCAACTTTCAAATTAGAATGACCTGATAATACGCCAGGCTTTGGCTCCAGTGGTTGAGGGTTGACCCCTGAGCCAGGAGGTCACTGTTTAGTTCCCAGTCAAGGTTCATGCCCGGATTGCGGGCTAGATCAGTAGGGGGCATGCGGGAAGCAGCCAATCCATGTTTCTCTCTTATCATTGATGTTTCTGTCTGCCTACCTCTTCCTTCCTCTTTGAAATCAATAAAAACATTTTAAAATATATATCTGATAATAAATGCAAGAAATGTTTACTCTTGCTTAAAGCAGGAGGTCATGTGAAAGGTACACACACTTTTCAACAAGTTATGCGGTCATTAGAGTTGGAAAGACAGAGAAAATTTCACACTTCAGAAAGAAAAGCAAGTTACATGGCATGTGGGATAGGATATCAAAATGGTTTTAAAAGGTAGTACATGTAGACATTTGTATGCATGAACACACACAAAAACTAGAAACATACACCAAAGTGATAAGAGAGAATGTCGGTGGTGAATTTTTATTGCTTACTATTCTCTAGTTTACAGTTTTTCTACAGTAAACCTATTATGTTTAAAATCAGAAAAATTCAATAAGCTTCTTGTAAAAAAGGAAATACATTAAATGAGGCACATCTCTGCCTTAAACGTTTTGAGAAATAAATTATAGTTAATACAGGCCCCCAATGATATTTCTTATACACACACACATACACAAAGCACACATACTTGCTTCCTGCGTACGCATGTTCAAAGCTATTCAGAAACAGGATGGGGGGGGGGGGTTCTGTGGCAATTATTTATTTTTTAGTTTATTGAGACAAAGTTGCTACAGGAGTCTGGAGAGAGTTTTGTCTCTCAGCATGAAGGGACCTGGTTTCTCACGCCTGGGTTTTAAAGGAGATTACATTCAAGGATGCTCAATTACCCTGAACAGGTGTGACATTCCAGGCCTAGGGGTAGTCACAGCTGTCAACAGCTGAGGATGAGCACTTCAGAACCTTCTACAAACTTCTTCAGCGTGAGGCTTCGGCACCTTGCAGAAGCCAAAGGCTGAGGGCAAAGCAGGGTAAACCCTCTCTGATGGGGAGTGGCAGCCAAAGCATGCTAGATGCTAGAGACCCAGCTGCCAGGCATACCTTGCCGACCTGCAAGTCCACAATGGCTGCCAGCAGTCAGGAACAAGAGCGCTGCTTCCGATTTTTAATGGGGCACTCTGAGGGGAGTAACCATGCTTGGGGGGAGAGTGTTAGGGGATGCGGGATATCTTACATAATAATAGATAAATATGTAAATTGGCCTTACTTCCGCCATGCACACAGCCAATCAGGAGTGAATATGCAAATTAACCCAACAAAAAAAATGGCGGGTTGATTTGCATATGCTGGCGCAGTGTGGCTGGGGGGGCAGGACACCTGCTATGTAGGGGAGGGAGGCGGTGGAGAGAGCTACGGGAGCGGTGCTGCGGCCAGGAGCAAGGACTTGCCTGACAATATTTACTCATCAAGGTTCTCCTGTAGCATCACTCTCTGTGCATTTCTGCTCTGATCCCTACAAGGCCACAGTGAGAAACGGGAGGGGAAATAAAGTTGAATTAAAAGCCTATTTCAAATTCAAATATTCCCTTGAAACTGTACTTTTAAGTAAGATGGACCAAGAGGAATAGCCTCACCCCTCAGACAGACCCCTGACAGTGCCCGAGTCTGGAAATGCATCCCCAACACGTGTCACCCCTTCATGCACACGTGAAAACACCTGGAGAATACCACGGGAAAACACGTGAAAGGGACCAACCATTTTCCTGCCCTGGTGCTGCTTTTCTGGATACTGAGTCTAAGCCGGTTGTTAATAAGACACAGAAAGAAACTCGGACCCTCCCCTTTCCTGCCCAAGAGATTCAGACAGAAAACCCTGCTTCAGGAAGGAGGTCTGAGGATGTCGCCTTAACCTGGTTTGAATTAAGTGAGGTAAACAGGAGGGCTTCAGGCAGGGGCCTGTTAGCTAGGACCCTAGACACCCACTGCGTGTGAGCTGCCTAGAGAATGTGCCTGCCGTGTGTGTGCTCCACTACCTGCACGTCACCCACGCCAACTTCTGAAATCTAAGACCCCACCCCCAGCCTGTCTCCTTTATCTAAAATGTCATATATACCCAATGTTGCCTATCATTATAATTTTCATACTTAGATGAATTCCCCATGGAGGAGGAAGGAGAAGCAGAGAAGGAAAGAAAGGGAGGAGAGAGAGGGAAGGAGGAGGGTGGAAGGGAGGAGGGAGGAAGAGGAGGGAAAAGGAGTAGGAGATGGAGAGGGAGATGGAGAGGGAGAGGAAGATGAAGGATAGAATAGAGAGGGAGAAGGAAATGGAGAAGAAGAGAGAGGAGGAAGAGGGAGGATGGAGAGGGAAAAGAGGAAGGAGGGGGAGGGAGAGGAGAGAGGAGCAGGACCGCATCCGGTTTCCCTCATCATGCACATACGGCCACACTGGACCCGGGTTCCCACAGGGCGATGATGTCCGGACCCAAAGAGGTGTGTGTCTTTGAAACACTGGACTCTTCTTCCTCGTATCACTGCTAGCTTCTTGGACAGGCCACTGAGGAGCCCGGGACACGGATCACGTGCTCCCTGGTGTTACTGTGGTGGTCAGGCTGCTTTCTCTCCCACTGGACTTCAAGCCACTCACGGGCGGGACCATGGCCGATGCCCCTGGGGACCCTCCCTGCAGCTCATCATCGCTGAAGGAACTCAATAAACCTGCGATGAGTGGATGAAAGATGACTGTGTCACGGAGGCCTCCATGTAATAAATAATAGCTCGTTCAGAATCTGCACCTGTGGGAGAATTCTTCCAGCACCTGCTGAGGGCATCCGCCTGTTTCCCAGCCTCCCAGAGGGCAGCTGCTCCGCTCCTCCTGGGATGCCCCCATGATCCAACTGGAGAGGGCGTGGCTCTCCCGTGTCCGGCTCTCCCAGCATCCAACAGGCCCACACACTCCCCTTTAATGCCAACCTAGGAAAGTCGCATTTAAAAACCGGTTTCGAGGGGGAGGGGGAGGGAGAGGGGAATGGGAGACATTTGTAATACTACCACCCATAAGAAATATTTTTAAAATAGTGGTTTCATTGAACATTTTCATAAAATGGAGATAAGAAGTTAAAGACATCTGGTTACGTTAATTAGTGGAGATGCCGTATCACTCATTGCATCTGTAAAAGGAAAGGTGACAAACACGGCCATATTTCCTCCTATCATTTAAATCCCCTCTTCACAGGACCATCTTGCAGCACCACTTTTACAGATGCCAAACCCCGCCTGTTCCTCTCGCTTGTATCTGTACCCCGATGCGTTCCCATTTCTGTCCATACTGCACGCCAAGGAGTCTTCAAACTGTCATCGAAGGGGCTATGTCCCCTGGCAGGCACCGCGTTCAAACAGGATGTGGAAAATTTAAACTAAGCATTTTCCCATGGAAATCGAGGCTTCTGACTTTCCAGGAAAAACCAGGGGCCCACAAGGCTACCTTACAGCACCCCCCGGGCCTGACACACACACACACACACACACACACACACACACCCGTGAGAGGGACGCCGAGTCAGTGGCTCACCTCAGCTCCCTCGTCTCCTGCCTGCGGTGACCACACAGGAGGCCCGCTCCTTTCCCGAAGGCGCTTACGTGCACGGACTGCCACTAAATCCACGTGTGGCACAGAGCTTTGGCTACGCCAGGAGCTCTCAGTGGCGCTGAAGGGAGACTGGAAGTAGAACAGCACTGAGGGAGCCGCCATGTGAGCAAATGCACAGGCGCAGAAAGAGCAGGCCGGGTTTAGGGAGTGGAGACAGCGGTTTGGATGCGGTGGAAGGGTCCCAGGGGGACCCAGAAAGCTGGCAGCAGCTGAGACATGGGGGGGGGGGGTTGCAGGAGGCATGGTGAGGCTGCCACGGGCTCTGGATCCGGAGCAGGCACCTGGGCTGCGTTCCAGGGGCACGCGGGCGCTCCGCACGGCCAGATGGCAGCGGCGCTCACAGTGCGCCTGGGCCGGGCCGAAGACCCACAGGAGAAGCGTGAGACCAGGGACGGGGCCACGGGTGAGCCCACCCAGGAAGGTACAGGAACAGCAGCCCAGCCCTCAGGAGAGGGTGACAGGAGAATGAGAGGGGAGGGGCCGAGTGTGTAAGTGACACGACCAACTGGGAGCAGAAGGCACTGCAGGAGGAAGGACAGGAGGTGGTAAAGGTCCAGCTTGAGCCGCCGAAGAATGGTGGTGCCAACACAAGGAGTGGGAAGGCTGGCCGTCCACTTGGCTGCAGTGTGCACAGGTGTGCGTGTGTGTGTGTGTGTGTGTGTGTGTGTGTGTGTGTGTGTTTGTCTGTCTAAGGTGGCAGGGTGGGGGCTGTAAGTGATGAATGTGGTTTGAGACTTGCTGGGTGCCAGGAAATGACAGGTATGCCGCTTGGGAGCACACACGGGAGACGCTGGGTGGCGAGCAGGACCGGAACCAAAGGACCGGGGGACTCCCGAGACAGGGAGCCGAGGTCTAAGGACGACGGTGCCACCAAAGGCAGCTGTCCGCTCCAGCGAGAAGCAGCGGAGGCCGTTCTCCAGGCGTAGCCTTGGAAACCGGACCCAGCCCTCGTCCTGGATGCGCCCACCCTCAAGCTGTCCCTGAGCCTCCAGCGTGGTGGGCGGGGCTCAGTGAAGCCAGAAAGGGCCTAAGTGCAGCAGTTCGCTCTGCTGCTGGTGCAAAACAGCCAAGAGGAAGCCACAATTAAACTGCAACTGCTTACACAGCCAAACTGGTCGCTGTAGCCGTGGGGTTTTCTCCTCAAACACTCCCACGCCTTTGAGGCCATGCCCCTGCTTTCCAGAGCCCCTCAGAGAAAGAGCCCCAAAGTCAACGATGCCCAATAGCCCCGCACCGTAAAGAGGCCTTGATTTATCACTTCACAACTGGTTCCCATGCATCCCCGTCCGTGCCCTTCCCCTCTTTCAGAACCTAACAACCATAAATCCCGCCGCCAGGCCCGGGGGCAGCAGGTGGTGACGGATGGCAGGCCGGGGTGGGGAGGTGAAGTGCAGATCCCGCCGGGAACAGATAAGCCCGCACGGCTGGGCTGCCTGCAGGTTCTCACAGCCAGAGAATGCTTATGACTCACCCCTGCTCCCCAGGCCTCCCACCTGCCCTCTCCGCCTCCCCTCTGCTACCGAGATCTAGCCCTGCCCGCCCCTCCTCCGCTGGGGAAATGAGGCTTCTGCTCCTGGTTTGGGCTTTTTAAAAAAAACAAGTTAATTCATCTTAATTAAAATATAAGGTTAATTTTCACCCAGAGTTTCTTAACTTAATTTGTTTTAAAGAGCAGATAACGTAAAAACGAGGCCCAAGCACAACAACTGACTATGGGACAACGAAATAAGTTACAAAATATAAAAACAGCCACTTATAGCAAAGTTGGTCTGCTTGTCCAGGCCCGGATTCTTGCTGAGTGGTACAGGGCTCCTTGCATTTACTTGTAGGTTTTACCTTTAAGCAAAGAGGGGCACTTCCATTGGACATAGGGCTGGGACTGGGACACGTGGGGTTCTGGAAGTCGGGGAGTCAATCTCATTATTATTACTATTATTATTATGAGAGAGAGAGAGAGACAGACAGACAGACAGACAGACAGACTTTGATTGGCTGCCTCTGCACACACCCTGACCGGGGCTCAAACCCAAAACCTATGTACGTGCCCTGACCGGGAATCAAACCTGCGAAACCCTGCACATGGGACGATGCTCCCACCAGCGGAGATACCTGGCCACGGCGGGCAATCACTCTGACACCAAACTTTCCTTTTCCTTCTTTTCCTTTTCCTTTTCTTTCCCTTTCCCTTTCTCTCCTTTCTTTCTGTGCCCCCTCCCACTGCCCAGTCCTCCTCTGCCCGGCACCCGGGCCCTGAGCTCTCACAGTGCTGTCTCTGGCTTGCCAAGGTGGCCCTGTCCCACGGCTGGGCTGGCCCTGGCCCTCAGTGCCACCTCCTCCAGGCCTCCCTCTCTTCCCCGAGGGCATCAAGTTATTTCCCCATCCAAGTTCCAGACTCCCTAATATGAACGCTTTCCTGGAGATACTTTTTTTTTTTAAAAAAAAAAATGAAATTAAGTCACTGAAAAGGCGAAGAACGAACTCTCTGACCTCCCCTGACCTCATGCACACCACATCCGGTCTTGTTAGCTTATTAGTAATTAGTAATTCGTTAACTCACGTCACTGCTCCTAACCGGGCAGCCAGGGAGCCAGGTCCGCTCCGCGGTGATGTTTTAACCGGGACACGGTTTTAAAAATTGGCAAGTTCCACACAGAACCAGGTTTTTCTCCTTCTCCCAGTGCCTCCCTCTCCTCTTTTAAAGGAGACAGCCACCTCTCCTTCCCCTCCCCACCAGCCCAGGGCCACAGCTCTGAGACCGAAGAGCAAGCTCTGTCCACGGGCACACGCTCCGTCCGGAGGCCATCGCCGCTCCCACTGCCGGTGTCAGGGCCCGGTCTGCGGCCGCGGGCTTTTTACGGGAGCTTTGCCTTTGTGACCTGAGCGAGTGGCTCTCTCACCGAGGGCACAGTCATTTAGAAAAGACGTCTTTTGAGGTGTGGGCCTTTCCTAGGCTTCTGCTGTGGACCTGGACATCGGCAAGGCCTAACACAAACGTCCATACCTCTCACATTCATCATTCGCCCAGAAGCCCGGAAACAGCCACCGTGGGCTCCTCACGGCTGAGACCAAGAAAAGCCGTCATGGCGTAGGAGGCATTCCACTGGCACACGGGGGCTTCGCAGCAGATCTGTCAGCCTCTCCTCACCCTTCTCCTCCTCGCCCCTCTTTCCAGTCTCTGCTCCCGATGCTGCCCCCCGGCCCCTGCTCCCCGCAACCCGGTATGGCCCCAGGAGACTCCCCTCCGGCAGGTGGCCTGTCCGCCCACCTCCCTCAGTGCCCAGCAGCCGTGGGCCATGGAGAATTACGAGCGTTTGGCAGGCACCAGGGAAAGGAAAAGTTCAGCAAGCGATGGCCACAAACCGCGAGCACTGGCCACAACCGGTCACTTCCTGCACGAAACTCGCAAACTTTGTCAAACACTCGATGGGGGGTCTTCTAGACTCCGCAGGTCTGAGGGTGACTTCACAGGCGCCCAAGCCAAGTGTTTTAGGAAAAAGAAAACAGACCCAGGGGCCAGGGGGCCAGGAAGTGCACGGTCTCCCTGCAGCTTCTCGCTCGCTGGCCGGCCACACTGACCCACGGGAAGGGCCTTGCTGACGGGACCCACGCTCTCTCCAGCCGGTCTCTATCACAGCGGCGAGGGGGAGCAGTCGGAAAGCAAGCTTCGAAGGTTAGATGTATCCCCAATGTACCCAGGCTCACTTTCAGTAACCTGCTGTCCTTCGACAGAAAATGGTTGTGAACATTTAAACCAGCAAACTCCAGCCCTCCCAAAGTGCCTGTGCCGCTTGAAATAATAGGATCCTCAAGAAATTCCTTTCTATAAGAATTAGTCCTTGCTTTTAATGGCTTTTCTTTTTGCCATTTTAACATATACATTCATTGGTGTAAATTACACTCACTATATTGTACAACCTTCACTACTCTCTCTACCCAGAGCTTTTCCATCGTCCCAAAAGGAAACCTCATCCCCATTAAGCTGTTTCTCCCCATTCCCTCCAATCCAGCCCTTGGTGACCATTAATCTGCCTGTCTCTGTACATTTCCCCATTCTAGACGTTTTGCATAAATGGAATCATTCGTTATGTGGCCCTTGGGTCTAGCTTCTTTCAGCTAACATGTTTCAAAGTTATCCATACTGTAACATGTGTTGGTATGTCACTCCTTTTTCTGGTTGAATAATATTCCATTGTATGGTGTGTGTGTGTATGTGTGTGTGTGTGGTGTGTAAGTTTAGCAAAATGAATATTTGTGGCTCGGCAGTATGTGGCTGCAAGCTACACAACTTAAGGAATTTACCTATGTGACAGGTATTTCTTTTCAGTGGCCATTGTGGAGTATTTCAGACCAGGAGGACAAAACTCTAGCGTACCTAGCCCACACCATTCGTGACCTAATAATTTTCTCTCTGTACTCAATTCCATCTTTCCCGACTTGAGTTACTAGGTTGTCACATTGCTGGTGACTGCTAAGTTGGATTACTTTGTTCAAGTATCTTCCCTCCTTCGTAATTAATAAAGAATCTGTGGGGTGATAATTTGAGAAGTGAATAAGTATCTTATTTCTCACAGTCTTTTACCCAATAGTGTAACATTTATTGGTGGCTGTGAAACAGTTATACTCAATTAAACAATTATACAACCAACAATTATTGGTTGCAATGTGGTGATTTTATAGTTTTATCATTCTTCCACCTTTATTAGCTGTCAATAAGACCCTCTTCCCACCCTCACCTCTGCCTTTATTTTTACTACCACTGTGGACTCCTTTTTAAAATTCGGTGTTTAATACCATCATTACCACCATTTTCCTTTTGATTGCTCCAACTGCGCCAAGTTTGACCAGTGGGAGTCCCGGTAAGCCAGCGTCTGTGTTCTTTTCACACGTCCTCATCATTGTGTGTTCAGTTCTTTGATTTCTGACAAAAGGCATAGTAAGCTTCACTTAAATTTCTCTGCCCCAGACCTGGAACTAGCAGTTTCTGCCAGGAGCCTCGGCTCCTCTTAGTGGTGAGTAGTATTTAACCCAAAATCTGGGTGCTGGCTGTGCTCACCGCTCTGGAGTGCCATTGCTTCTAGGCTTTCAGTAGTTAAAAGAAGAACATTAAAAATAAACAAATACATTAAGCAGGAAATTTATTTTTAAATCATGAGTCCACAGTAATGCTTCTAATTCCAATCTAACGCCGTGTGTTCTTGCTTCTCCCACTCGCTGTGTCTCCCTGATCCCTAAGAGCATCACCACATTTACTCATCTCTGCTAGTAACACACAAAGTAGACTCAGAATTACATCTCCACTATCATCCCCAAAACAAACCCTTAGTGCAGCTTGAGATTTCTGCGGTGCATCATCCTGCAAATATATTTAACTCAGGGTATGCAAAGAAATCTAATTTAAAATTACTTGAATTCTTTCACTAAGTAAACTCTCTACATTTTTAATTAACTCAGGTTTTGATTGCTATTTACAAGCGTATCCCTTAAGACAAACAGAACCTACAAATCTAAAAAGCTCAACATCAGAGAGAATTATGGTATTAAAATGATTCATGCACAAATTTAAAAAGTCAAATAATTATTTTAAAAAATGTTTATAATTAAAAACAGTAATCTGTGACTCCCCCTTCTAACTCCTCCATCATTAATCTCCACATTTTAAAATATGCTCACACCAAAATCTCAAAACTCCAACCGCTTGGGAAGTGACAGTTATTTCTTCTTTCATTGTGGAAGGGATTCAGACTCAGCTCTCTTACGCTCCACCTCGTCCCTCTCCCATCTCCCTTACAGTTAAATCAGACACGGCTATGTCCAGTCACTCGTAAGTCACACCTTATATTTATGTTCCCTTTCTTGTATTACTTTGTCTTTTCCTGGAGTTAATAATTGCCTTTCTTTTTCGGTTGCTTCGGTTTTCTCCAAGTAAATCCCACTCTCCTGTAGCCTCTCAGTGTAATTTGCCATGAGGGAAGCATATTCTAGCTTCTCCCCTGACTTCCAGCTCTATTCTCGAATGGTGAGCCCCTTGGTCTGTTGCCTAGCAGACACCCCGGTCTTCCCACTGTTATTATCCAGAGCGGTCTCTTTACGTCTCTCTCATTTCTGGCATCACAGCTCGCCTTCCCGAAGTCACTTCCTCATTTAGGGAAAGCACATCTGCCCGGAGCTTCCTGCAGTGCTGCCATTGCTGGGATACTAGATGCCATTCGGACTTCAGATCCTCCGAATGTGATCTACCCTGACGACCCCAAGTGATCCGAAGATCCCCCCTCCGCCCCCTAGTCCCATTGGTAAGCTTACAGCAACGTCTCTTTATCGGATATTGAAAATTTTCACCACTCTGTGCTTCAACATGCGCCTTTTCTTCATTTCTCAAGCTAGAGGACTCTGCCAATATGGTCACTCCTTTCCCTCTGGTCTAGGGAAATGTCTTACATTATTTTCTTTGAAAATTTCCTGGCTCCTGTTTTCTCGTTGTGACATCCCCATTATTTGGATCTTGAACTGATCTTTTAATTTTTTTAAATATATTTCATTGATTTTTTTTTTACAGAGAGGAAGGGAGAGAGATAGTTAGAAACATGGATGAGAGAGAAACACCGATTAGCTGCCTTCTGCATACCCCCTTCTGGGGATGTGCCCGCAACCAAGGTACATGCCTTTGACCGGAATCGAACCCGGGACCCTTCAGTCTGCAGCCTGATGCTCTATCCACTGAGCCAAACCTGTCAGGGCTGATCCTCTAATTTTTATATCCTCCTTTATCTGGAATATTTCTTCAACTTTTCCTTCTACTCCTTAAAACTGCGGAAGGTGGCCAGTGGGCTGTTTTGTTTATCACTTTTTAAAGACAACTTCTCATAGTCCTTTCTTTCACAGAAAGATAGAAAGGAAATGACTGAAGGGTGTAAGCCAACCCAAATATAAGACCTTAAGGCAGACTACTGTACGTGTGTTCACATCTCTAAGTATTTACCATGCAAGGGTAGGTCAGTGCCAAGCAGCAGAAATGGCATCACTCCTTTCAGTAACTCAGTGTGACAACATTTCCTTCTGCTCATGACCACCGATGTATTTCAGGGTTTTCTGAGATTCATCTTGCCTGGTATGACTTCCAGAATGGCTCTAACTCAGCAGTCCTTTAGAGCACATATAAAACTCCTCAAGCTCCACAGGCCCAAGAAGGACCTAGTAATTCTGAAAGGAACGTCAAAGGCTGGGAAAACAGCTCAGATGACTCTCGGTAAAATATATACAGAGCACCTCGATGGCCCCACAGCAAGAGCCCGTGGGCCAGGAATAGCTGCTGTCTCCTACTGCACACCTGCCCTGCTCTGCACCGCTCTGCTCTGTCTTGCTGGGGCTTGGAGTCTGCAAATGACTCTTCCCAGGCTCCTGTAGGCGAGCTTCCTGCTTTGTTCTGCAGTGTAAGGTACTGGCGGGAGTTCAGGAAGATGCTCTTCCTCCCTCTTTCCTCATCCGCTTCTTGCAGTGTCTCTGAGAGTGTTAGCATTCCTTCCGTGATCCCAGCTGCAGCCACAATAGCCTCTCATTAGCAGTCCCAGCACCGGAGGCGGGCCCCCTGGTCTGCTGGCACCTCCTCGTGGTCCCAGCGTGCCCTGGCTGAGAAGCCACCCCAGGGTGCAGCAGTGAGCGTGCTCCCGGCTCTAGAACCCCACTTCCGCAGCTTCCTTCGCCTTTGTCTACGGGTGGTTACTAATTTCTGGGTTACACCGCTCTCTCCCCTCTTATTCTCTCAGTCCTTCCACCAGTGTGGTAGTAAATTCTCTGCATTAAGTCTTCTCTTGGTAGGTACTTCTTTTCCTGGTTGGCCCCTGACTGAGAGAGCCTCCCTGAGGATAAAAACGTTTAATAAAACCTCTACAAGTCCTCATAACCAGACACCGAGCTAAGGGCGCAGTGCCTCATCTATGGTTACAATGGCAAGAGTATAATCTGACTTAAACTGTCTTATAGATAAAGTCCTCCATCTCTAGAAGATGGCAAATTTACCCTAACATGAAGCCCAAAATTAAAGCCGGTATCCACCACTTTCCAGACTAAGTGGCTAAATGCACAGCAGACCCTTCTCCATGAGGTTTGACTGGTGCAAAAATGGTTGCATTTCGCTAATGTGACCAAAAACGCAGCACCTTTCCATGAGGAGATGAAACTGAGCGGGGAGAAGCTGCTCCAGTCTTCGCTTCTGCAAAACGCAGCCACGCTTCAACCCGCATGGCTAACCCCCCTCAAAATGAGGAAGGGAGACAGCAAGAGAGCAGATACAAATGGTCCTTTTAAAGGCAAGGACCAGAATATGTCATAAAGACACCATCAATAACATTTTAAAAATGCAGTTCTTCCTCTTTCTGTTATATTCTTAACACCCTTCCAGATGGCTCACGCTCTGTGATGCTACCAGGGAGAGAGCGACTGGTTGGGACAGACAATACAACCGGGATGGCGCGGCTTCCTACGTGCTGGGGAGGGTGGAGGAGGCTGGGGAGGGTGGAGGAGGCTGGGGAGGGTGGAGGAGGCTGGGGAGGGTGGAGGAGGCTGGGGAGGGTGGAGGAGGCTGGGGAGGGTGGGCGAGGCTGGGGAGGGACGCCAGGAAGGTGTATTTTAGAGATGATGGACAGAGGAGGGCAGTGGGGAGACAAAGGCTGGCACTAAGAGAAGACAGGGAAGGAGAAATAAGGAAAAGAAGACTAGGAAGGGGAAAGAAGGGAAGAGGCGAGAGGGAGAGCACAGGAGAACAGGGCGTGCCCAGCACCCAGCCTAGAGATGCAGCGCCAAGGAGGGTGTTAGGTTCGGGGTGACTGGCTGATGCCAGAGCCCAGAGCCCACAGTGAGGCCCTCGGGGCTGTTTGCTCAGAGAAAACACCTCAGGTTATTCCCAGCGTCCTCTCGGCCGTGACTTTCAACACGCACAGGGAGGAACAGAGACAACCCTGGCTGTGGGAGCTGCTCCCCTCAGAACGAGCACATCAGCCCCGGAGGAAAGGGGGGACAGAGAGCCTCGAGTCCCTACACGGCAAGTCTCCCAGGGGCTTCCGCACCCACAGCCCGAAGGCTCTCCGGGGTCCCTGATGCCAGAGACTCGCCTGGGCTTAACTCAAGTGAGCAGTGTCCACAAGCAGAGTTCGTATGCACTTCGGGGAGAACGACTCAGAGAATAAAACTACCGGGTTAATTCTGAGGGTTCCTATTGGGGTAAGTAGGAGTAATTTTATTTCTCTTGTTCCAAAGAACCTGCATTTGCCTTTAAATAGTTAACCCTTCTGTTAGGGCTTCTGTCCTGGAAAACATGCCTAAGGCCCAGCATTTATTTATGCAACTGGCAGGTGAAGCTGTGTGTGTGTGTGGGGGGGGGGGGTGGTAGTGGAGGTGGGGAAGGAGGAATATTTAAACATAATCACATTTTAACTGTTACATTGAGAGGAGCCATCATATGCCACCAAAAACCTAAGCCACAGCTTAAAAACTGCTATTGTCAGGAGATAACCCACAGAAAGCAGTTCCAGAATACAGTTTGTTTGTTTTTTTAAGAAGGAAAGGCAGAGTGGAAAAAGTAGACGGAGGTGTAAAATTGGATCACAAAGAACAGCCGTGTTTGGAAGGACTGGAAGGTTAGCCTGTTGCAGGCACAGGAAGTATAACGCAAATTCAGTGTCACTGTGTCTGCTGCCTAACAACAAGCACGTTACTGAAATCACCTAATGTAACCTCAGAGGATTGGTGACAGGAGTAAGAAGTCGGCAAATCAGACATCCTAGGCAAGAAACTTTCCTCCGGGTTTCAAAAATAAACTGGCAATAATTTAGATGCATGAACACACTGATCAGTTAACTATGTATATCATAACACAGTATATGATCAATCAGTTAACTATGGCAAGAATAAGATATAGTAACAATGACGCTTAATTCACTCTTAGTTGTTTTTAAAACCTGCTCTAGTTTTTGAAGCCATTTTTGTTATTTAGGCAAATTAAGTAGATATTATTAAGATTCTGTTACCATATGATGTAAAAAATGGTTGTGTGAACCAATGTGGCACGTTATTTTAAAGATGCCAAGGAATTTTAGAAATGCTATTATCCTAACTCTATCATAATTTCATGGAATGGAGAGCGCCAAGCATTTTTTCAGTTTTTATTGAAAAAACAACAACAGGTTATTGTAATAAAACATACAACATAAAATGTACCTCCTTAACCATTTGTAAGAGGACAGTTAAGTGGCATTAAGTATATTCACACTGTCATGTCCCTGCCACCGCCATATTAATGCATTTCTTTAAGTGACCATTTTCGCCCTGGTCAGATGGCTTGGTTAGAGCACTGTCCCAAGCACCAAAACCTTCTATTCCCAGAGAGGGCACACACCTAGGTTTCAGGTTTGATCCTGGTTGGGGTGCGTGTGATTGATGTTTCTCTCTCACATTAATAATTCCTTCCTTTCCTTCCTTCCCTCCCAACCTCCTTCCCTCCCCCTCTCTGTCTCTCTCTCTTCCTCGCCTCCCTCTTCCCCTTCCTTCCTTCCTTCCTCTCTCTCTAAATCAATAAACATATCCTCAGGTGAAAAATTTTTAAAGGGAAAGATAAAATATTTTTAAAAATAAAGGGACCATTTTCAGTTTTCTTTCTAGTTCTCTGTGTATTTACAAGGTAAGAGGCTATTCCAGACAAATGGCAACGCAATGACAAAAATCCTTAGGTCCATTTCTGCAGTAATTTTTTTAAGTGATATTTTTCAGAAACCCAAGAGTCACCGTGAATGGAATTGCTGCTTAAGGTCTCAAAGAGGGAACGGGATCTTAGAAGCACAAGTCAGGGGAGGCAGGGCATTGGGGACCACTGGACCCCTGCTCCGCCGGGGCCCCCGAGATGCCGCCGCTGTGCAGTCAGCTCCCAGCGCAGGTATGTGAGATACATGGGACAAGCGGGAGAGGGGGGGGGGGGGTTTGGGGGGAGGAGTGTGTGGAGGGGAGTTAGTCACGGACCACTGATACCCAGTGCAATACAAAGATCATTTTGCTTCCAATCTAGAGAAATTGATCTCAGTGTTCACACTTATGGACAGATAAAACCCAACAGCGATGGAAAATGAGCCCCAAATCAATTACTCCAAGGGATTTAGCGCTGGTTCAGGGAGTGAGAGTGGTCGTCATTGCCTGGCTCTGAGACACAAAGGAAAGGTGGGTCGAAAAAATAAACGCCGAGTCCCGGCGAGGCTGTGGGAGCTGATTAACGGATCCCTAGGCCGGTAAAGACTTTAATTAATGCAACGAGGCCTACAGTTAGTCACGTTCTTTAAAAGTTGACATCAAGACTCATCGCACTGTTTCCAAAGGGTTTGACAAAGGAGAGGTATGTTTCCTGAATACCACACATTCCCTTAAACTCTCCAACCCCTCCCGCCTTATTCAAACACGTGCCGTTCCAAGTGGGCATCTGTGTCCTTAGGACCAAAGAGCATTGCCAGGGCAGGCCCTCTGGACTGTAAGCATTGCTTTGCGACTGAGCCGCTGCTCACGTGGGCACCTCAGTGAAGCGTGCGGGCGGGGGGGGGGGGGGGGAGGGGGGAGACACGGCGGGGCAGGGATTTACTACGGACAGAGCAACAACAGTGGCTGGCAGAGGGGCTTTGCAGAGGGTTAGGAGTGACTACTGCCAGGTGTTAATTGCTATAATTTCTAAAATGTTATAACTCCTTCTTTAATTTTGTTTCTATGTGAACCCCAAGAAAGAAGATACCTACTAAGAAGGACTCCTGGAGGATAAGTGGGCTCAAATTAAAAAAACAAACAAAAACAAACACAGCTTCCAGCCATTTCTACACTGGGGCCTCCCATGCAAACTGTACTTCAAGGAAAGGCCTGCACTGAGCTGCCCGCCCGTGCTGTGTCCTGCCGGCGCACCAGCCCTTTATAAAGGAGCTCCTGCGATCCCAGTTCAACCAACAGGACTGAGGCTTCCTCCATCCAACCAGAGTGTCTCTATTCTGACCAATCAGGAAGTGCCTTCTGAACCAATCAGACTTCAAGAATTTGGAGTCCTCATTTGCATGAAGACAGACCAATTAGGGACGAGGGGCAGGGACTTCTGTCTATATAAGCCACTCCCCGTGGCCCTACGACCACACTTTCCCTTCCCACTGAAGACTGAAGAATGCATTTCCCTGGCTGAGCTGAAACATCGAAGATGTCTTCCAGAACATAGCTAAGCAGGCCAGCATGGAGCAAAGCGGGCCGGAACCAACCCAGAGCAGACTGGCCCAGAATGCGGCCATCAGCGCAGAGCAGAGCAGCACAGCACAAAGCAGACCGGCTGTTCAGCCCCCTCACATGCGAGCTGTTTTCACAGCCTGGCTATATCACAATAGAGCTGTTTTGCATAAATCAAGTTTCCTTCTTCCCCACACCACAAACTGGGAATTCCTGTTGGCATTGAATTGGCACCAACGGTTGACATTATCCAACTCCATCCATAGTGCCTGTTCTCCTGGGCAATGCTGGGATCACCGCTAATAGTCAAGTAAAACAGTCTCGTTCTCTGAGCACACGCCAGTAACCGGCTGGGCAGGAGGACCTATCAAATCGGACAGAAAGCACTAGAAGGTCAGGAAGGTGGCCTGACATCTAAATTTTTGTTTTGATAAAACACAAAGAAGATAACCCACTTGTGGATAATTATGTGTTTAATAACCCTAAACCATCTACATGCCCACTTAATCTGTTTTATAGTTACAATTTTTAAGGAGGGAGAGGCATGAACATCTCTACCAAAACTTAAGTTTTAGGGAACTTTCTCAAAAGATTTAAAAAAACAACAACCACCCACCAGATCACTTTTTAAAATGTAATTAACAAACTAAACAAATAAACAACAACAATGTAACTGAAAATAGTCCCAGAGCTGTGATGCCTACTTAGAGGAAAGCATAAGGAATCTCTATCCACCAAGTTCTTCTGAACAAGGACTGAAGGCTTCTCTCAAGAACTCCTTCCTTTCTTTTCCCATGTGAGTGGTTACGTACCACCCAACTTCCTCAGACCTTCCGTTAGAACCATTTCCCTTTCGATCTTTGTTTTGTTTGGATGAGAAAAAGTGTATTGTATGTGTTTCTTTAACAGTTTTCAACCAACACAGCAATACATAACATTTAAGGTAAACGTCTGTTTGGGTATGATTCATCTCTGCACGTATCTCACCTGGTGCTGGCCACCCTGGGAAAGGAAGAGATTGACAAAGGTCTGACTTAAATCTGATTTATTGGTGTGAGTGTGTGTGTGTGTGTGTGTTTGTGTGTATATGTGTGTGTATGTGTGTGTATGTGTGTGTGGTGGTGGGAGTGTCTAGTTATCTTCAAAGGGGTATGGAAGGAGGATGAGAGAGTTGGATGGAATCTCAAAGACCATCTAGTCCAGGGGTGGGCAAACTTTTTGACTCGAGGGCCATAATGGGTTCTTAAACTGGACCGGAGGGCCGGAACAAAAGCAACCTGACCATGCTGGCACTCTCATCTTGGGCTGCTAGTGAAGGAGCGGAAGGGAGAGCAAGAGAACCCTCTGCTCTTTCGGCTCTGCGGGCCTGATAGAACAGCCGAACAGGCCAGATCTGGCCCTTGGGCCATAGTTTGCCCAGGGCTAGTCCAGTCTAAGCTATTGATTTTATATGTAAAAAGACATCATGACTTCCCTCCCAGGCTTATCAGCTTGGGTAACTGCAGTCAGAACAGAATCCAATCCCTCGGTTCATTTGAATTTACAAATATACAATAAAATCAACATATGACTGAGAAGCACTTGAGGGAAATGGTGAACCCCTGAAGGATTAGGTTGGGTTGGCAAAGTATCTTGAACGGTGATGGGGTGCTCTTCCCCCATAAGCAGTAGACAAAGAGCAGGGGTGCTGTACACTTTGCATACACAAAGCATACTCTGCCCCAGGCCTCCGTGCGGTGGGTGGAAGCAGATGCCCTCACTGGTGAACACACATTACCAGAAAACACGCACAAACACGTACATGAGCAGTCGCATCAGCCGAGGCCGTGCAGTGTAATTATTATTCCATAGCTCCATAAGCCACTCTTGGAAATCACACCTTATCTTTCCAAACCACACCAAGCAAAAACAATAATCAAAAAAAATGATTCTACTTTGTGATCATTTCTGACCCTCTTGATGATAGCAGAAGCCATACCTCCTAACGGATTACGGGAGCGTGGGGCCTCCGAGGTGGTCACGGTGACGGCTGGGAGGCTGTCAGTCCCTATCCATCACCTTCCATTAAATAAAGGTTTTCCAATTTTCTGCCTCTCTCCAAAGTTTTGTTTTGCCTGGATTAAGCTGAGGCATCAACATTTGAACTTACTGTTCCTATTACTGCTCCCTAGATAAATGCTATTAGCAGAAAAACTAGCTTTTCCACAGAAAGAACTCAAAATCAAGGCTGACAGCGGTGATGTGGTCGCATACAAAAGACATCTGGCTACAAACACTTCACAGGTACCCATTATGTGAAGTTCATGAGCAACTCCGGGGCCCAGGGGGGAGGGATGATGTGAGGCACCCAGGGGAGAGGTCTGCGAGTTGTACATTTTAGCTCCTGAAATGAAAATTGAGCAACTCCAATACCGTCACTGGAGTGCCATCATACTCTCGGATTTCAGAAGCAGGCCTCCTCAGAGTTTTACATGGTTTCCCTACCTGGTACCCATTATCTTCATGGGGGAGAAAAGTGGTTTTTCTAAAATATAGCAGATATGTTGGGGGGGGGCAGTTTAAATCAATTCATAAGCTAGGGGCCCGTATATGTCAGCACGATCAAGGTCACAATCACGCACATTCCTCTGTACCAATAAATAGACTTTTCATTATGACGTTTAATGGCTGCATCAGGGTGACCAGAGCCAGAAACAGTGGTAAGAACAGAGAGTGGCGAAGAGGGAAGAGACATACTTTCAGAGTCAGTCTCAAACCAGGCCTGGGGGCTACCCAGATCGATGTGTACGAACGAGGTCCCGAGGTGTTACACCGCGACGTGTGTTATCTGGCCCCCACAGATTTTGTTTAATGTTAATTTACTATCAACATTAAAATATTGGGAGATTTTACTTAAAGATCCAGAGTTCAGGCTTCTCCTAAAGAAGTAAACAAACAGATGATCTGGCTATTCTAGGCTTCATCCCACCGGAAGGAACTGCTGTGCAGTCTCTAGCGTGCCCCGGGAGATCACCCTAGGGGCCCACTGCATTCCGGGAGGCTTTGCACAGCAAGAACCTGTGGCTAACAAGTTCAGGTGGGGGTGGTTTCTGATACATTATTGGAAAGTAGTTTGGTAATGTGTCTCAAAAGGCTTACCACTGCTCACCCCCTCTTTGGGAAATCCGCCTGTAACTGACAACTTGCTGTATTGGCTCCCTGGGGGTTCAGATCCACCCCCATTTCCATGTGGAGGGAACTAAAACATGGAAATGGGGGTGGATCTGAACCGCACTCACTCCTCTCAGGTGAGTCCTGGCAGGAGGTGGTGCATTGCTTCCCACTCGGGATGCCAGTGAGACCAGACTCCTCCTCTGCCGGCCCTGGCAGCCAGGCCTGGCCACCGGCACCCTCCTCCAGCAGGGGAGCAGGCACTCCGAGGCACTGGCCTCACTCAGCGGCTCCGGATGCGGCACCCCGACCTCGCACTCCCAGGGACCCCTCAGGGATGCTGCTCAGACCCCTGGCCCTCCGCTTCCTGTCTCTTCTCTGGACCTCAACCTTCTAATCGGGGCCCCACTTTTAGAAGACAGCCAGTTCCAGTCTCTGGAAATATCCTGATAGGAAAGAACTCCTAAGTGTGGGGAAAAGCTTTGTGCATGCAATGCAACATTACTTATAAAGCAAAATGTGGAAATAATCAGAATTCTCCCAAACAAGTCAATGGTAGTACAGCCACTTGAGATAACAGCACTAATGGAACTAAAAGGAAATAGGTTTATAATAAAATGTTTTTAAAAATAGAGGGGCGTAAAAATACGGTATTATTGTACTCTTACAAAATACAGGAAATACCAAAATGTTGAGTAGAAGTATCTTCTTGTTAAAATGTTAATTATTTTTTAAGTACAAAAGCAATTCAGGTTTACTGCAAAATGTTCTGGGGGGACACACAGGAAGCACTGGCACTGCTGCACCAGCTCCAGCCTGGCCTCCGCGGTGCTCCGAGTCACCACTGTCAACGCCACCTGCTTCGTGCTCTGACCTCTACGCAGCACCCCCGGCCCCTTGGTCTCCCCTCTCCCCCTCCCTCCTCCTGCATCTCTCCCTCCCTCTTTTAGGCGGGACTGCAGACCCTGCTTCTTTTGGTTTTGCCCTTTGCCCAAAGCAGCTTCTGCTCAGTCCTCAGACCTCTGCCCAGTGTTCTGTCCGCTCGGAAACCTCTGGACCCTCGGCTGACGCAGGCCTCTTTTCTCCCGCGCCCCATACGAATGCTTTGCCAGCGTCCCTCCCATTTGCACTAAGTTCCCCGAGGGCAGGAACTGTGTGTGCCCCGTTTTCCTTTCACCTCCGGTACCTCGCCCAATGCCAGACACTCGGATGGCGCGCAGTGACTGTGTTGGCACGGAGGAGGAAGAGGAGGATGTGTGAATGGGTGAGGGAGCACGGAGCTGGAGGGCAGTGTGGCTGTGAGGGCACGGGCATTGGCAGAGGACTGGGCACTTCTCCATAGAGACGGGCTGAGCGAGGACACGAGGAAACACAGCCACGCATGCCTGGGGAGAAAAGGGAGCTGCGGGGCTTAACTAGATTATCTCGGCCGAGGAGGACGGAGGACAGAAGAAAAGGCGGGAAACAATGGCCAAGGAGGATATTCCGGGTAAACAGTAAGACAAATAAAAGAGGCTGCATGCTTATTCTTCTCCTTCAGATGAACTGTTTATGTTTGGGGAAGGGTTTTAAAAATAATCCCTTAAAAGATTAAACTGTCTCCGAGGTCAGTTAAACACACCAGGCTGCTGAGAGCCCAGGCTCCGGCCCACGCAGTGCTGGGCTCCCAGGAGCTCACGGGGAGAAAGTGTTGGGTGAGATACAAACCAGGCTGCGCCGGCACCCCGCCGGCGCCCCGGGACTCGCGCTAATTCCACGATGGGGACTGGGCTTCGGCCACAAAATTCCAAATTCCAGGCTCAGTTGCTTTTTAATCAACTCTGCTTCTGGTCATTGCCAACCTCCTAGCTGCAGAACACCCTGGGATAGCTTACTGGAGGTGTCAAGGCCCTTGTATGATGCTTCAGACGGAGCCTCTGAGTCTTCCCTCCTGAAGCCACTGTAGGCAATCGATTCAACTTCCATTTGTAACACAGCCAACTTTTACTAAGGGCTCCTAGAGCCGGTCACTAAGCCACCAACTTGTTCTCGGGAGCCTGCAGGATGACCACGGGTCCCAGTCACTGCTGCCCGAATGTTGCAGAGAAGGGAGCTGAGCCTGAGGGCCAACGGCTCCACCGAGCTGCAGGTGGCAGAGCCCAAACGGGGCCCGGTCTGTCCCTCCGGCTGCAGGCCCCCACCCTCCCCTGCTCATCCCCACCGAGGAGCTGCTCCGCTCCCCAAGACACCCCGCTCCCAGGAGCTGAAGGCAAACCTGTGGTTCCTAGAGAAAGTGTTTATGCAAATGAAAGCCGGGCTGATTTCTAACCACTTCGCTGAGACCTTGCTCAGCTCACAATCGGCGTGCTTAGACACCATTACGTAATAGTGGGTGTGCTGGGAGGCAGCCGTCCCTCAGCCCGAGTCATTCAGGGCTCCTCGTCTGGGCCCTCACAATCGCCTGTCCCTCAGACGCAGACGGGGCTCTATGTTGAATTCTAATGAGAACGAGGCGCGCTGAATATTTAAACTGCAATTACAAAGATCCTGCTTTTACACAGATGTTCCCACTCCAAGGAAGGGACCTGAAAATACACATAGGTACCGACGGAAAACATCAGGCTAATTTACATGTAGAAGCTGGAAAAAAAGACAACATTGCTATCATTGAGGTAGGGGTGGGTGAAGAAAAGGGAGGAAAAAAACAAAACAAAACATGCAAAGATCTCGGGGAAAATGGTAAAGCCGGGGCTCCGAGCGGGAGGTTCACAAAGAGGTGCTTGAGTCCTTTGTGAACAACTGAACAAACTAATTCATCCCCAGGCCCTTCTGTGTGGCCCCTTGCAACCCAGTCCGTACGTGTAACTAGAAATCTCCTCGCTGCAGAAGCATCTATGACTGATGCATCCGATCAGCAAGGAGGATACGCCGAGGGCAGGGAAACAAAAGATCATTTCACGGTTCGCAACCCATTTTCGCAGTCTCTTAAGTCACACGGCGTGCCGGCTGCTCTCCGTTCACAAGGAACAGCGTGCCCTGTGAACAGCCAGCGACGTACACAGGAGGGAGCGGCTTGATCCCCGCCTCCCAAATCGTTAAGATCTCTCCTGCTTGCAGTATCGTGTGTGTATATGAATGTGTTTACGTGTGAGACGATTAATCTGGGCTTGCATTTTGGGAAAAGCAGGTGATTAACTCCCTGCTCTGTCTTGAGTCTCCTGGACCAAGCCCCTGCCCCCAAACGCCTTTCTTATGAAGACCGTAACTGGACTTCCGTGGGATCTGGCTCTCCTCGTGTGAGTGCCAGCGCTAAGGAAAGGGGCTCTTAGGTTGTTATTTCTGTCTTTAAAAGGTTGTTATTTCTGTCTTTAAACATGGAAGCATAATTGATGTTACCATCCTTCTCCCATCTCTCTGGTTGCTGCCCTCTTCAGCTGGTATGCAACATGTCCAGTGAGTTTTTAATTTCAGTTATTTTTTATTTCTAGACGTTCCACTTGGTCCCTTTTCAAATGTTCTATGTCACTCTTTATAGTCTCCTCTTCACTGAAGATCCTTTCAAGGTTGTCATTTCTGCAGAAACTGGTTTGGCTCAGTGGATAAAGCGTCGGCCTGCGACTGAAAGGTCAAGGGCATGTACCTTGGTTGCGGGCACATTCCCAGTGGGAGGTGTGCAGGAAGCAGCTGATCAATGTATCTCTCTCATAGATGTTTCTAACTCTCTATCCCTCTCTCTTCCTCTCTGTAAAAAAATCAATTATATATATATATATATATATATATATATATATATATATTTTTTTTTTTTTTTTTAAAGGTTGTTATTTCTGTCTTTAAACATGGAAGCATAATTGATGTTACCACCGTGTCTGATGATGGAGCACAGCAAGTCTGTGCATTCCATGGTCTGTTGCTGGTCCTGGCCCGTGACATTCTGTTCCATGTACTGTGGCATCTTTGGCTATGTGCTGTCATTGCCCTGGACATTTTTTTTTTTTTTTTTGGTTGAATCCTAGCGACTGAGTATAAATATGCCTTTCTCTGAAGAGGCATTCCATTGTTTTGGACAAGTACCTGGAGCTACTACAGGTGAGCCTGTCTCAAACCAAACTCAGGGTAGGAGGTTTGCTGAGTGTGGATACCCAGGGTGCCAACCAGAGGAGGGCCTTTTGTGCCACACCTATCAGGAAATGTAGATTTTTCCTTTGTTTTTCTTCTGTTGTGTTCAGTGCCGAGGCTGCCTTCCCTACAGTCCTCAAAGGCAAGTTCCCTTCTAGTACATTTCTATCCTAGGGGGTAGCTCTTTGGGGCCCAATCATCATCATCATCATCATCATCATCATCATCTCCTATTGCATTCCCAGTGTGGAGTGAGCCCGGGACTTCACTTTTACTCTGCATGCCTGCCCCTCTCGGGCTGTGCAGGTCCCCGACTCCTGCCTGCAAAAGGGCTCTATCAGGTAAGGAAATAAGGCCCTAGGCCAGTGGTGGGCAAACTCATTAGTCAACAGAGCCAAATATCAACAGTCCAACGATTGAAATTTCTTTTGAGAGCCAAATTTTTTACACTTTAACTTCTTCTAATGCCACTTCTTCAAAACAGATTTGCCCAGGCCAAAAATTCACTTCTGTGCATGGGCCAAGAAGTTTCAATCGCATTGTACATGCACATCCGCACGTGGTATTTTGAGGAAGAGCCACACTCAAGGGGCCAAAGAGCCGCACGTGGCTCACAAGCCTCGGTTAGCTGACCACTGCCCTGGGCAGTACTGAGAGTTCAGAGGCTGGAAGCAACACAACAGGTCAGCTTACGGCGGTTCCTCGGAAAAATGAAACACCATATGACGCAGCACCTCCACTTGTGGGTGTATGCACAGAACACAGGCTTGGCCCAATACCAGAGCACTCATGTTCCCAGTAGCATTATTCACAACAGTCAGAGTCCACCGACAAAGAAATGGACAAACAAAATGTAGGATATGCATTCAATGGAACGTTATTCAGCTTTAGAAAAGGGGGAAGGAGATTCTGACACGTGCTACAAAGTAGAGGAATACTGAAGACATTATGCTGAGTGAAATAAGCCAGATTCAAAGGATAGATGCTGTGTTATTTCACTTACAGAGGGTCTTAGAACAGACAGAGAGTAGGATGCTAATTGACAGGGGTCACGGGAAGTGTTTGATGGGGACAGAGCTCCAATTTGGGATGGTGATAAGTTCAGGAGACGATGCTGGTGATGTTGGCACAACCATGTCAATGTGCTTAGCACTGAAAATAGCTGCAATAGTAAATTTTATGGCATGTATATCTTACCACCATAAAACAAACTTTTTAAATAAAAGGTCTGGCTAATTTTGCCAAGGGCTGCTAGACCTACTCACTAAATCCCACAACATGCCTTGTGTTCAAAGGCTTACTACTGACCAATGGAAGTCTCAGAAGTTAATTGCTGGGTGTCATAAATGCAAGTCTGACCCCCTCAGAGCTCCGGAGGCCACATGCTGAACCTGCAGGATTGTGGGAAAACTCGCACTGCGTGTCAACAAGCACATACATAATTACACGTTTCCTTTAAAAATATAAGTGCAGTACGTTTTCCTTTAGAGGTATCAGGCACCAGGAATGGTAGAGGGGTAGTTATGTGGTGTTGATCTACAACATTAATGGAGCTGCTACGTAAATATTAGGAAAAAGTTGAAGGGATACGAGAAGCAAATCTCTAAAGTATTTCCTTTGGAAGAAGAAAGAAATTCCTTCTTTCGGTACCTGACTCTGCTGTCCTGTGGCATCTCCCTTCTGAGTCACTACATGTAATTCTGCTTTAGATAACATATGTTAAATATAACATATACTTACTAGATAACAAATTACTAAATACAAATGAGGCATAAGATAAATTTACAGTTAACATATTTTAAGATACCAAGTTTTAAAAACATAAACATGCATTTCAGTAATTCTAGGAATCTCTTAAGTTTCTTCTATTTCAAAAAATGAAGCCGAGTCCAGCTCAGAAGGTCGTATGGAAATTTATGGGTATAAAAACTAACACTAGGTATTACCATAAATTGAAAAGGTGGCAACAGTAGAAGTAATGTTCTTCACTGTGACTCTATGAATGGTGTATACTGAGGCCACTACATTGCAAATGCAAAACTTATTGACTTGTCTATGAATATGTTCATTCCAAAATAATAGCAACATGATTGCTCATCAGATTAAAAAAAAAAAAACCTCGGGAAAGTTATCCCTCAACTGGGAAGAGTCTTCCTCCTTCAGACATGATGATAATGCCTCATACTTGCTCGTTGCTCACTATGTGCCAAACACTGCTCTAAGTGCTATCTACAATAACAAGAGCATAATATGCTCATTAGACCAGACGTCCTTCCAGATGAAGCCAGGGCTGTGAGGGAAGCCCGGGTCCTGGGTGCCAGAGGGTAGTTGACGCTGGCAGCCGGCAGAAGGAAGGCCGGCTCTTGCGTGAATTTCATGCACCGGGCCTCTAGTATATCTAGATATCTGTATCTGTATCCTTTATCTCAATATGAGCTATAACTTGTATCTTTATCTATATTAATTCATTTACTTCTTACAACAACCCTCTCATTCCCATTGCAAAGATGAGAAGCCCCGGCAAAGGTGAGCATGGGCTTCCCCCAGGCCCTCCAGCTGGTGAGCGGCAAAGCTGGGTGCAAGTTCCGGCTCTGGAGCTTCTACCCACTGTGCCCTCGGGCCTCTCTACACAGACAGGGAAATTCGGGGAAGACGGGCAGCGTGACACAGGTTCCAGATGCTATTCAGTTTCATTCGGAAAACCAGATCTTCCACTTTGTTATAGCCGAGGAAACCAAGGCTCAGCAGGATTAAGTTTATACGGAAGTTGAAGAGAGTAAGAGAGGCAGGTGGGAGCGAGCCCAACCTCTCTGCCTCCCAAGTTCCAGGGTCATGTGCAGAGAAGTTATGTGAGAAGGCCGGGGTGGCGGTGGAGGAGGCTGTGCTTCTGGCAGGAAGGAAGGAGCTCACGCCTCAGGAACAGAAGCACAGAGAGGGTTGCTGTCTGAGGGATGAGGACTGGGGGTGAGGGGAGCAGGACAGGCGATAAAAGGGAAGCAGGTCAGCCCCTCAGTTTCCCTTCTTCTGAGGTTCTGGGGTCTCCAGCTGCCTGGTCCTGCCTCGGCCTGTGCTAGACTTCTGCTTCACCACAAGTAACACGGGGTGGACGGCCATGCTTCTCAAGGTGGAGCCTCGGGTGAGCCTTACACAGAGGTCTCTGCTCTAAAACGAGGTAGATCAGAGGGATCCGTTATGTTTTTTGTGTTGAAAGGGCTACAAGTTAGGCTAAGCATGTCCTCGAATCAATAATTGTTTTTCTTGCTGTATTTCTATTTACAATAAAGCATCAGCTGGATACACTTGGTGCACCTTTGTGGGATGGAGCCCCGGCGACAGTCACTGTGATTGCTCCCACTGCCCCCACTGAGGATCGGCACCGGCCTCGGTCTGACAAGGCACGGGACGCAGGCCGCGTGTAACGGAAACCGCGTGAAATCTGCATCGGGACCTCGCAGAACAGCAAGTACCGGCATCAGAACTGCTTGGCATTCCTGTTACACAGCGAACGCTCTTGAACTCTGACCTGTGCCTACTCAGTCAGAACCTCTGGGGGTGGGGGCTGGGAATCGGCCCTGAAATTACTCCGAGTGGCCCTCATCTTGGCATGTGAACCCCCATTTCACTTACAAGGTATTAAGAAGTAAAATGACTGCCAAAGATAACATCACCAAACACAGGATTTGAGCTCGCTGGAGCTTCAGAAGCTGGGCTCGTATCTGCTCAGGCGTTCTCCCTTCAACAATTAAGCTCTGATCCCATTAAAACGAGGCACAGCAGTGAAGGAGACTGCCGTGAAAACCCGGAGCTCCACCACCACCAAGCCGCACACAGCTTCCCAAGCAATTTTCCTCTATGAGCACACGGAAAGGCTCCTTCTTTTAAATTTTAAAAAATTAATACATTTCACTTCCCCCGAACTCGTAACAACTCATTTCAGTTGAGCGACACCTGGGTTATCTGTTAGCGGTTCGTGCCCCATCGGATGGGGCCGCCATTGGAGAAGCGCAGCCAAACCTGCATAATTAGACAAACGTGGGGAAGCCCACCAGAGGCGCCACCGGAACTACACCCCCGCTCACCGCAGGACGCCGACTTCCTGTCCACCAGGGTCACACGCCGGGTCTCTGTGCGGAGCCTCTCGTCCGTGTTCTCCACCAGGTGGGCGAGGTCGTCGATGATCTCTACGGAGGAAAACAAAGATGCCCAGTTAACACATGCCCTGGCCACGCCTAAGCAGCACAGCGCTGGGCCTTCCCAGGCGTAATCCTCCCAGTGCAGCTGGGGAAGAGGCAAAAACTCATGTGTGTTCTTTGAAAACTGCCATGTTGATTCAAAAAAGGGGGGAAACAGGCCGAAGCCGGTTTGGCTCAGTGGTAGAGTGTCGGTCTGCGGACTGAAAGGTCCCAGGTTCGATTCCAGGCAAGGGCATGTACCTTGGTTGCGGGCACATCCCCGGCAGGGGGTGTGCAAGAGGCAGCTGGTCCATGTTTCTCCCTCATCGACATTTCTAGCTCTCTATCTCTCTCCCTTCCTCTCTGTAAAATATCAATAAAATATATATATACATTTTTAAAATAATAAAAAGGGGGGGGGGGGGAACTGGAGCGGTAAAGAAAAACCTGGTTTAACACAACAGACAGAGGAGACGCGTCACAAGTTCAGGGGAAAGGACACGTGACCCAGAGGGCATGGCTGCCAAGTGGTCATTCAGATGCTCAGGTGACAGACAGACAGACAGACAGGAGGCTTCAGGGACAACGGGGTCCTTCCTAAGAGGCCTGCTTGGTGGGGAAATCTAGTCACTAAGAATGGAGAAGCCAGAGACCATGGCACAGAGGGTGGTGAGAACGGCATCCACTGGAATACTGAGCAGAGAACACACAGACGCGTGGAGTAGGTTACAGAAAGGAGACGCGTTACCACTGGAAACCAGGGTGCTCTGGGGGAGGGAAAAGAAACTGAAGGTGTTATTCTTCGTCACTCACAGCAGAGCCCTACTAGGCTGTTAAGAAGTAAAATATATAGCAACGTACAGCTTTATAAAATCACCAAAGCTTCAGTATTTTATGAAATGGTAGGTGGATTTTTTTGGTAATTAATCTCTCATAAAGAATCCTTTATGTGGTCTTTTTATTTTTAACACTAATCTTTTAAAAGTGAAATTAAGCACTTAACATTTAAGATAGCATATATATATATATATATATATATATATATATAATCATGATTCTAATTATGTAAAAATATTTCAACCTATCTTTTTATATAAAAACCAAGAAGGAGCCGAAACTGGTTTGGCTCAGCGGAGAGAGCGTCGCCCTGCGGACTGAAAGGTCCCAGGTTCGATTCTGGTCAAGGGCATGTACCTTGATTGCAAGCACATCCCCAGTAGGGGGTGTGCAAGAGGCAGCTGATGGATGATTCTCTCTCATCGATGTTTCTAACTCTCTATCCCTCTCTCTTCCTCTCTTAAAAAATCAATAAAATATATTAAAAAAAAAAAAAAACAAGAAGGACCTATCTGGATTATTTATTTATTTCCAGGTGATGGGACCCTGGGTGAATTTCCTTATATTTCCTTTCACATTCCAATTTTAAAAAAAAATAATGGAAATATTATTTTTCCATTTTGATTCTCTTTTCCTCCCTTTTTTTAGTGATTGGTTTAGAGATATGTTGTCCAATACACATCATCCCTTTCCGTAAGACTAAAACAAACAAGGAAGCCAGAGGAGGGTTCTGGAACAGTGCTGAGCTGAGGTGAAGGCCACCTGGGAGAAGCAGGGAAAGGGCGAGCTCTGCAAAAAGAACAGCGCGCGCGAGGCGCAGAGGGAGGCTGTTCTTCCTGCCAGCCGGCTGCAGCGCTTCCGGCAACTTCTTTTCCTTACAGACCTTTAGATCCGTGTATTCTAATTATTTTTTGCATGCCTTTCTCTTACAGAAAGACTATGACAAAACCTTTTATTCATCTCTATGCCTCCCATCCCAGATTAGCTGATGCACAGCCAAGATAAAAGAAAGACTGCCCTGGCTGGTTTGGCTCAGTGGATAGAGCGTCACCCTGCAGACGGAAGGGTCCAGCCAAGGGCACATGATCAGGTTGCAGGCTCGAACCCCAGCGAGGGGCATGCAGGAGGCAGCCGATCAATGATTCTCTCTTATCATTGATGTTTCTCTCTCTCTCTTCCTCTCTGAAATCAATAAAATTATATTTTAAAAAATAAAATACTGAAAGTTAAAGGCAATGAATGAATGAAGTCTCTAAGATAAAAGCATTGAACAATTTCAAAGCACTTTGCTGCTTCTTTAAAAAGTGAGTCTAAGCCAAGTTTTCAAGTATTTATATAGCATCTGTCTATAAAATCTTTCATATTCATTCACAACTCTCTATTCCCCTGTATTCAATGACATTCCCGTTCCCATTTTTCCTTTCCCCTATCTATAAGCTCTTTCTAGGCTTTCCTCTTACTCTGAAATGTTGGCGATCCCACGAGTTCTATTTTTACTCTATAATACTACCATGGTGATTTTTTATGCCTTTTAGTTCATCAATATTTATATTAAAAACATGAAAATTTTCTGATCTCTCCAAAATTCTTGACCCATACAGCCAACTGCCTATTACTTATCTTTACCTTGAAATTCCTGCAAACTTCTGATTCCCAAGGTCTCTAAAATTAAATTCTTCATGTTCCCCCAAATATTGCTTCCCTCCCCTTCCTTTGCTTGACCAAAATAGAAATCTTAGGAGTTACTTGACCTTCTCCCTTCCCCTTCTCTTTCTTTAGAAACCCTATTTTTTAGCCACTCCAGTTGATTCTCCCTCCCTAGTATCTTTCAATCCTACCATCTCTCTTAAATTCTATTGCTAGTATCTCACAAAAAGTTTCCACTGTTTCTGAGACAATTCCTAACTTACCTTCCTGTTTCTACTCCTGGGACCTTTCAATTCATTCTCCATACTATAGCCAGGGACATATTTTTTTTCATATTTCAATTAATTAAAACTTAAATAGCCATGTGTGGCTAATGACTATTATATTGAATTACAAAGCTCTAAGTATTTTTTTTAAAGAAAACCAAAGCACATACCACTACCACTGTCACCACCACCACTGAGTTATTGCTTTAAAAATATTAACAGAGGGAATAAAAATAAATACTAAAAGTGTGCAATTCACTAAAGGAAAAGGAAAAAAGGAGGTACAGAGAAACAAAGAGCAGACAGGACTAAAAGACTATAAATACCTAGATGGTAGACTTAAATCCAACTATATTAGTGATCAGTTAAATATAAATGGGCAAATTGCTCAATGAAAAGACAAAGAATGTCAGGCAAAATTTTTTAAAAAGACAACACAATTACATGCTTTCATATAAAACTCACTTTAAATATAAAGCATAGAAAATGTTTGCATGAAAAAGCTGGCATGGTTTTATTAATATCAGACCAGGCAGACTTCAAGCCAAGGAGTATGATCAGATATAAAAAGGACATTTTCATCATCATGAAAGAACACACGTGACAAAAATGGGAAAATCTTCAGTGTCTGAATAATAAGGAAACTGCCTGTAAATAAACCATGGGATAAGAATCAAATCACAAAAGAACATAGAAAATGTTTTGAACTGAATGATGATGACAGTCCAAAATAAAAGTGTGTGAAATGCAACTAAAGCAGTGCTGAGGGGGAGGTTTACCGCTTTAAACACGTATATTAGAAAAGAAAAAAAGGTGTAAGAACAATGATTGGACTAAAGGAGATAATCATATGATCATATCAATAATGTATAAAAAGAATTAGACAAAATTCAGTGTTCATTCATGACACAAAATCTCAACAAAATAGGAAAGGGAGCTGCTTCAACCGGATGAAGGACAGCTATGAAAAACTTAGAGGTAACATCACCCTTAATGGTGGACACTGAACACTGTCTCTAAGGTCAGGAACAGGTAAAGACATCTGCTCTGATGACCTCTGGTGACTATTTTATCATAAATCCTACACCGTTTAATGACGGGGGAAAAGGCAAAAAGATTTAAAAGAAAGATGTATTTATGCATACCTAACATGACTGTGTACATGGGTATTCTATGGAGTCTATCATAAAACCACTATATTAAGTTAATTTAACAAGTCCACAGGTATAAAACCAATTGTAAAGAATAATCTGTTTCTATATAATAGTGACAAGCAACTGAAAAATGAAAGTGAAAAACAGTATCATTTAAATAGCACCCAAAACTACATCAAATACTAGAACTAAATCTAACAAAAAGTGTACAAGACCTCTATGCTGAAAACAATAAAACATTGTGGGAGAAATCAAAGACCTAAATAAATGGAGAGCTATACCATGTTCATGGATTGAAAGAATCAATATTTAAAAGTTATCTGTGTAGTACAATTCCAATCAAAATTCTAGCAGGCTTTAAAAATGAAATTGGCAAGCCAATTCAAGATGTGCATGGAATGCAAGTGATTTAGAATTGCCAAAATAATCTTAACAAAGAAAAAATTCAAGATTTGTTAAAAACATATAATAATCAAGATACTATGGTATTGGAATACGTATACACAAATTGATCAATGGAACAAAACAGAATCCAGAGGTAGACTTTGTGTGCTCACACACACACACACACACACACACTCACACCTACAGATGCACTCCATTAATTCTCAACAACGTTGTCAATCACAACATCAGTCAAATCAGGAAAGAAAGGTCTTTTCAACAAGTGATGTTGTGACAACTGGAAATCTGTATGGGGAAATGAAAATAATCTTGACCTTTTCTTCCCACTATACAAAAAAAAAAATTGACTTGAGATGGTTCATAGAACTAACTGTAAAACCTAGAATTGTAAATCTTCTAGAAGAAAAAAATAGAAAACATTCATGAACTAGGGTGGGCAAAAATTCTTGGACAGAACATAAAAAGGCTACACACAAAAGACAAAAAAACTGGTCAATTGGACTTCATAAAAATATTTTTTTCTGCTCATCCAAGGATACCATTAAGAAAATTAGTAAACTACAGACGGGTAAATATTTATGGGCCATATATCTAAGTATTTGCATTCAGAATACATAAAGAACTCATACGTATTAACAATGAAAATACCAAGGAAACCTAATTTTAAAATAGGCAAAAGACCTGAACAGATGTTTGTAAAAGGAGATGTCCAAATGGCTGATATGCACATGGAAGAGGAGCTCAACATCATTACTCATTAGGGAACTGGCACATTGAAACCACGGCAGGCGCTACTGCATACCTATCAGAATGCTAAAATTAACCAATTACAATACTAATTATTGGGGAAGATTTGGCACAAAGGTAATTGTAGATGTGCTTGTCAGTTTAATCAAGTTAACCAGACACTGATCCAGAAATTTCACTCCTAAATACTTGCCAAACAAAAATTTTAAAAGACCTGCATAAAAATATACATAGTAGTCTTGTTATATATTAAAAAAACAAAACTAGAAAACAACCCCAATATCCATCAGAATAAGAATGAATAAGCAAATTGTGATCTATCTGTACAGTGGAATAATATTCAGCAATGAAAACAAAGAATTATTTTAATACAACAACTGTATAAATCTCAAACGCATTTTGTTGGCTAAAATAAGGAAATAAAATCTATATGTACTTAGTGATTCTATGTACACAAAGGATAAAGTTAAACCTAATCTATTGGATAGATCAGGAGGTAGTAGCCTCTGCGGGTGGAGGGACTGACTTAAAAAGGGACATGAGGAATTTTCCAGATGATAGAAATGTTCTAAATAGTCACAGAGCTGTCAAAACACATAGAACTGAACACTAGATATCTGTGCATTTTGTTGCATACAAATTATACATCAATTAAAAATATAAATCAGAAAAAAATTAAAGTTTACAATATTATGATATTCCTAAGATTTTTCAGGAAGGAAGGAAGGCAGACAGGGTTACATACATGGATGCTGGAAAGACAAAGCAAATGATTCTAACAAAATTTTAGAGCGGCAAGAGGTCATGGGATCATCTCGTTGCTCCCTGCCTTTTAAGATACCCTGGCAGTGGGGTAATTTCTTGCTGAACACTCCCAGTGCCTGGTAACATGGAAACTCACGAGGAAATTAGCTCGATGGCTGAGCTGGAGGGTGACTATTTATTGTAGGGTTCTGTGTATTGAGCTGAAAATCTGCCTGCCTTCAACTTCTAGACAGATTTTGCTAGAACAATGTAAGTCCATTACTCTTCCACAAGACAGTTCCCCTCATATAGCTCTTTTAGCTAAAGACACTTAGCTGCAAACTTTAGCAGATCCTCGGAGGAAGAGATTTGTAGAGCTGGTGACACCTTGATGCGTAGGGCACCATATTCATCCTGAAATGTGTGCAAAGACTTGGATTGATGGGTTCAATTTTGTGTAGTCAGCAAAGAACGCAGCTGAGTTTATTTCAATGGCACATATAGAAGTGGATATTTTTATGATCCATTCCTCATGTCCAATCAGGATATTCTACAGTAACACCTGTGCTTCCGATAGTTGCTTGGTACATTGTTCTCGTGCTACCAAATTCAGTCAGAATTTCATGACATGCTCTGTGCTGCAATATGAGATACAACACTCAGGCTTAAGGAACCTCTGTCGCTATGAGAAAGTCAAGCACAGAATAATCCTGTCTGATGCTAAGTATGTCAGCTGTTAAATATTAACTGCATTTATAGATAGATTTTTTAAAAATTTGTAAATATTCATAACTTAGAGGTCAATAAACTTTCTGTAGCAGATTAGCTCAGCAAAAATCAGTAATAGACACTGAGGAGTTACCTCTTCTGATGACTAGTTTGCTGTTTTCTGTTTTTGTTTCTTTAAAAAACAAAAGAAAAAAACCCCACAAGCCGAAACCTGTTTTGCTCAGTGGATAGAGCGTTGGTCTGCGGACTGAGGGGTCCCAGGTTCGATTCCGGTCAAGGGCATGTACATTGGCTGCGGGCACATCCCCGATTGGGGGGGGGGTGTGCAGGAGGCAGCTGGTTGATGTATCTCTCTCATCGATGTTTCTGGCTCTATCCCTCTCCCTTTCTCTCTGTGAAAAATCAATAAAAATATATTTAAATAAATAAATAAATACAAAACACAACACCTCTACTTTTAAGTTATAAAAGTTATTTAATTGAAGTTTATAAAGTAGAGGGGAAAAAAGTAAAATATTATTCAAATGCCTTGGTAACTACCTTTATGTGTTCCCTTCTAAGATTTGCCATAAACACATATTGTTTATAAACACAAACAGTGAATAAAGACTTTTTCTTACAGGTATTAGCTTAAGGCCCTCTATTTCCTGTACTTGCAATAGAAAGTCTTTTGCCCCTGTGAACATATCATTTGTAGTCTTTGATGTTGCTGTACCTCCTCCTTCAGTTATCATTTCTAATGGTTAGTCATTAAATAAACATTCATTCTAAGTGTGAAATACTTAGAATGCTCCTCTATTTCTGCATAATGAGTCAATGAATTCTTTCCTCTATTATCATTTTCCTTCTCTTGTATCATTTCCTGAAGTTAACAACGTGTGATTATGATGGCTGCACGGGCTTTGAGACACATGGCCAGGCCAGCGTTTGGAAGGTTTATACTGCCACTGTTGGTCGGTTTGCTAGAATTGCTCCCTTGTCAGCTATCCTGACCTCGGAAGGTTTCCCAGGGCAGGGAGGCTGGGGAATTCCCACCCTGCAACCACAGGCTTCTCAGGTGGGAATTCCCCCAGCCAGAGTCTATTCCGAGCAAATTACACCCAGGTTTCAGAGTACAGGCTGAGAAACAACCAGCAGACTCTTTCAGATTCCTGACAGCACAACCCCCAGAGAAACTGGTATTTGGTTTCCTGTAAGTATTTGCATTGGCTTCCAGAAGGAGCCTATATTTCCGCCCCGTGTTAATTTGAGACACCAGGTGCCATTCCGACAGGTAGAAGGGGGGTGGGGGTGGGTGGGAATGGGCAATATAAAAGATGATGCAAAATTAACAGGATCTAAAGCAGTAACCAATATTATATGGTACCAAAATATCTGACTTCAATTATATTTCATGTTTTTTCCACTCCCAATTATGGTCTCAATAAATTCCATGTAAAGGCAGAAAGTGTGCTGCACATTTTCAGGTACCGTATTTGCCGGCGTATAAGACGACCCCCTAACATTTCCACTAAAAATACAGAGTTTGTCATATACTCGCCGTATAAGACTACCCCCCACTTGGAGGCATATTTTTCAGGGCCAAAGGGTCGTCTTATACGCCGGCAAATACGGTAATTATGGTGCCTTTCGTATCAGAATGGATGCTGGCAGTTGCAAAGTCATTGTTATTTGGCCTTCCGCTTATACTGCTAATACCACTTGGAGACAAATATTAAAAAACAAACAGTGAATAAAGAGTTTTTCTTACAGGAATTAGTTTAACTCCCTTATTTCCTACAATGGAAGCTTTAAAAGCGGGGAGGGGAGGTGACCTCTAACAATACCTAACACTAGGAAAACAGCGTCAAATAGACTACAGAAAGCAGGAGCAGAAAGTCCAACGTGTGACTCAGCAGGAAAAGCACGAACTCACCCTCTGGCACCGGTGGGGGCAGTTGGCGGGGCAGCGGGCAGGAAACGCCAGCACCCCAAGCAGAGCCTCTCCGACAGGCTCAGGCCTTGGGGGTCAAGGTAGGAGGAATCCCCTGGCCACGCCTGCTCGAGCGCCAGAAGCAGGAGCAGGTGGCCCCGGCTAGGCAGAAGGCACAGGCTCCTTTCCTGCTTCCTCTTTACTACCCGCCAGGGCCTCTCCTTCTTTCTTCATCTGGGCCTAGAAATGTGGACCTGCACCAAGATGGCACCGCCCCGAGTTCTAACAACGCCTGTGTGCGTGAAGAGGAGCAAACAGCCCACAGGTGGGAATGGAGCGCTCCCGATGGGGAGCACCTGAGGAGCATTCGAGGGGACGGCCTCTCGTCATCCCGTGTCCGTGCTGCCCTGGAAAACACAGTTCCTTCCAGATAGGAGAAACCTTGAGAAACTGGCTTCTTAATTTTTACAAACAAGGCTTAAGAGGACACCAAATTAACAAAAGCAGAACAAAGAGCCACCAAGAGGGAATTAAGAAGACTAGAAACGCTGCATCCAGATAGAATCAGGATTGTCAAATTAAATTCCACGGCAATTAAACAGGTTGTAATCGCAATAAGAGATTTAGAAACCACGCTTGAACTGTCTCCTGGAAGTCAGAAAAAAAGACAGAGAGGACAAAATATGGGAGGGGAGAAAGAAGTGACAGATAAAAAATCTAGGAAAACTAAAGTAGAAACAATAACCAAATAAATAATTTCCTTTGAGCTGAAAAAAAAATATGTGAGTTTTATTGTGAATAAAAGCTCACCAAATTTTGAACATTGATTTTAAAAATGTCTAGAAATATCTAGTAGATATTTCTGAATTTCAGAACAAAAGGGAAAATGCTAAAGCTTTCAACATTGTAGACAAAGCAGAGAAGCTTCCCAACATTTGAAATTAAGGAAATTAAAGAATTAAAGAAAATTAATTAACTTGCATCAGCTTGTTCCTGTGAACCACTAAATATCAGAAGGCAACAAAATAAAAGAGATCTTAGGGACCAAGGCTGTAACCTAAGGACTCAAAATCTAGTCACATTGCGGTGGGTGCCATCGGTAAGAGGAATGCATAACTGCGCACGGACTCAGAAAGCACCATCGACTGGTCAAACAGGGCAGGAGGTCATGGAAACAGGAGCACTACCGAAACAAAACTACCCGGTGTGTGACAGTTAAGTTCTTAGAGCACTAGGAAAACAGAGTAGGATGAGGAGAATTACCATAGCCTCAGAGACCTGGGGAACACCACAAAAGGTCAAATATGTCATCAGTGTCCCAGAAAGAGAGCAAAAGAGCATGGGGCAGCAAAAATATTTGAAGAAACAATGGCTGAAATTTTCTTAAATTTGGCAAAAACATAAACCCCAAACACGATAAACACAAAGAAATCCATGCCCAAACACATCCTAACCAAATTGCTGAACACTAAAGGCAAAGGGAAAAAAAATTGAAAACAACGACAGAAAAATTTGACACATTACTTACAAGAAAAGATACATTACTTACAAGTGAACAGAGAGTTGAAAGAAAAAGGAAGTGTAAGATTTTTAAAGTTCAACTGAAAGAACTGTCAATACAGGATTCTAATGCGATCCCTTTCGATTTTAGCTGTTGTTTTTTTCCAAATTGTTGATGAGGCGGCAGCTTAGGAGACTACCTAGGCCGCCATCTTGTTTCGGTCCTTCAGGATTTTATATTCAGTGAAAATATCCTTTAGGAATGGAGGTGGAAGAAACACTGTCAGATAACTAAGTACTAAGAAAATTTGTAGTCAGCAGACCAGAAAACAAACAAACAAAAAAATCCAAATCCCAAATCCCTTCAAAAAAACAACAATAACAAAAAAACTGCTAAAGGAGTTTTTCAGACAGAAGGGAAATCATACCAGTAGGAAAATCTGGGACATCGGAAATAATAAAGGAAGAGTAACATAAATGGGAAGCATCTGGGTAAATGTAATACAGTATTGTCCAACTGAGTCCTTTAATATTTGTTTGACATTTGAAAGCAAGACCTATAATGTCTGGTGTTCAATACACACTGTGTAATCCTATATAATAAAAGGCTATTGACCAAACGGTGGAACAACCATTTGTTATGATGCACACTGATCACCAGGAGACAGATGCTCAATGCAGGAGCTGCCCCCTGGTGGTCGTGCACTCCCACAGGGGGAGTGCCGCTCAGCCAGAAGCCTTGAGCTGGGCTCACGGGTGGCAAGTGCAGCAGTGGTGGTGGGGGCCTCTCCCACCTCCGTAGCAGAGCTAAGGATGTCTGACTCGCTCCTCTAAGGACATCCCCTGAGGGCTCCTGGACTGTAAGAGGGCACAGGCCAGGCTGAGGGAGCCCAGCCATATGCACATTGGGGGCAACCAAGCCAGCAAGGGAGGGCCGTTAGGGTGACCAGACAGGCAGGCAGGGGAGCAGTTAGGGGCATTAGGCAGGCAGGCAGATGAGTGGCTAGGAGCCAGTGGTCCTGGATTGCGAGAGAGATGTTGACTGCTGGTTTAGAATCAATATTTTAGGCCCATAGGGATCGGGCCTAAACCAGCAGTCAGACATCGCCCAAGGGGTCCCAGATTGGAGAGCATGCAGGCCGAGCTGAGGGACACCCACCCCCATCTCCATCCCCCGTGCACAAATTTCATGCACTGGGCCTTTAGTATATAATAAGGCAATCCCAGCATAAAGGCGGGGTAAAAGAACCTATATGGTGGCAAGTTTCTACAACCCAGTGAAGTGGTAAAGTATTGATTCTAATTTAACTATAAAATGTAAATATATATGCATGTGTATACATCAATATCTATAACAATTAGATATAGACATAGATACAAATATAGATATTGTCATTCCTGATAACCACTAACATAAGCTATACAAAGAGATATAGAAAAGGCCCTGACTGGGTAGCTCAGTTGGTTGGTGTGTCATCCCAATACCCCAAGGTTGCAGGCTCCATCTTGGGTCAGGACACATATAAGAAGCAACCAATGAACACATAAATAAGAGGAACAAATCAATGTTTCTCTTTTTCTCTCTCAAAATCAATCAATAAAAAATAAGATACAGTAAAAATACATTAAAGATTTTTAATAGAATTCTAAAGAAGCTCATATAGACGATTTAATTTATATGATATTAGAGGCCCGGTGCATGAAATTCATGCACGGGGGTGGGGGGCTGTCCCTCAGCCCAGCCTGCACCCTGTACAATCTGGGACCCCTTGAGGGATGTCCGACCACCCGTTTAGGCATGATCCCACTAGGATTGGGCCTAAACGGGCAGTTGGACATCCCTCTTACAATCCAGAACTGCTGGCTCTCAACCGCTCACCTGCCTCTGCTTGATATGTCCCTAACTACTTCTACCTGCCAGCCTGACCACCCTCTAACCACTCCCCTGCCTGCATGACTGACACATAATTGCTCCCCAACTGGCCCAATTGCCCCTAACTTCCCTCCCCTGCCAGCCTGGTTGACCCCAACTGCCTTCCTCTGCTGGCCTGGTCACCCCTAACTGCCCTCAATGTTGGCCTGATTGTCCATAACTGCCCTCCCCTGCAAGCCTGGTCCCCCCCAACTGCCCTCCCCTGCAGGCCTGGTTCCCCCTCCCCCCAGCTGCTCTCCCCTGCAGGCCTTGTTCCACCCCTCCTCCCCCAATTGCCTTCCCCTGCAGGCCTGATCTCCCTCAACTGCCCTCCTCTGCTGGCCCAGTCACCCCTAACTGCCCTCCCCTGCAGGCCTGGTCCCCCCACAACTGCTCTCCCCTGTAGGCCTGCCCCCCCCTCCCCTGCTGTCCTGGTCTCCCCCAACTGCCATCCTCTGCTGGCCTGGTCACCCCTAACTGCCCTCCATGCCTTCCTGATCACCCACAACTGCCCTCCCCTGCAGGCCAGGTCCCTCACAACTACCCTCCCTTAAGGCCTGGTCTCCCCAACTGCCTCCCCTACAGGCTTAACTCCGCCCCCCCCCTCAACTGCCCTCCCTTGCTAGACTGGTCTCCCCCAACTGCCCTCCTCTGCTGACCTGGTCACCCCTGACTGCCCACAACTGCCCTCCCCTGCAGGCCATCTTGTGTCCACATGGGGGTGTCCATCTTATGTCTTGAAGCGATGGTCAATTTGCATATTACTCTTTAATTAGATAGGATTCTCCAAAAGACAAAACTGTAGGGATGGAGTACAAATCAGCTGGTGGTTGGCAAGGTTAAGAATGAGTCAGGGTATGACCTCAGAGGAATAGCACAGGGAAGTTTCTAGAGTGAGGGAACTATTCTGTGTCCTGTTTGTGGCAGCAGTTACACAAACTTACATATGCGTTAAAATGCACAGTACGATATAGATACAGATATAGATATAGATATAGATATAGAAATAGGGATAGAGATACAGAGATAGATACATAGATATAGATATGTAGCTATAGATACACACACAAAGTCAATTATGCTGTGTTTTAATTTAAAATTTAAAATTACAAAAGATATAGTGAACAAAGAGAGGTGTGGGTAAAGGCAGAATCTCAGAAAACACTAGTATATAAAGAAAAAGAGGAGGGAAAAATAAGAGGAATAAAAATAGAAGCAAAGAAGGAGGCAAAAAAAAACCCAGAAGCCCACGCTGTCAGGAGAGCAGCACTGCAGGAAAAGGGGTCCGGAACAGACCCCGTCCACCGGCCTGGCAACTGGGCACTCGGTGCGGGCTGTGCTCGCAGCTGCTTCGGGTGTGGGAGGCGAGGGGGAGCAGAGGCAGTCTGCCTGAGCTGCAGAAGTGAATGCGTGCCATGTGTGGGGAAGGGAAGCGGCCAGCTTGGACTAGTTTATTATAGAAAGCGCACATTGTATAAAACCATAACAACTACTAATATTTACTAAACACTTGCTAGGTGCTAGGCCACTGTTTTCCAATCTTGAGTTGCATATGCTTAGTTGTAGTTAAAGTTAAAAAAGTTCTTCCATACCCCTTTTATTTAATTAAATAAAAAATATCTGTTCTTTATGCTTACAGCTCTTGATTCCATACTTCTAAGAATAAATATTCATATTAAAAATAAGAACTACAACACTAAAATTCTAGCAACAAAAATTTATTCTTAACAGATAAAGCTTGTTTTGTGAATACTAAATGGCTGCTTAAAACATGAATATGATACTAAGATATAGGTCCTTGAGACTGTTCTGCTAGTCCTTTCTTGAAGATCTTAATTGTTGAGACTATTACAGATGCCCCTATGGCCCCCCTCCACCCGGTTCCCACCCCGCCCCAGTCCTTCCCCACCCCATTGTCTGTGTCCCAGGGCGATGCACATATGCATATAAGTTCTTTGTCCTGGTGTTCTTTATTCCAACTGTGGAGGCATCCTTTACACAGAGCACAGTGACAGCCCTGGTCTTCTCTTGGAAGCAAACACATGGTTACGTGCTAAGTATATCTTTTTGTTCTCACCAGCCAAGAACCACTGGGATCCGAGACAATTACGTACACAAATACCAATGTGGGCAAGAATGTGTGGCAAGACACAATACATGGGTCACCCCGATGATCCAGAATATTAATTTTTAAATATTATCATCAGAAGGAAAATACAAAATTTAAAAACAGTCATTAAAAGAAACAAACAGACCCAGAGCTCAGAGAAGACAGCGTCAGCCCTAATTAGAAGACACGATGCTAAAAGCAAACACACATTATCTTAATTCAGGCATGACAACGCTATGGTAGGTGCAACAAATAAAGATCTCACCAGTTCTCCTAGCCCCTCAGCAAAAATTTCCCTTAAAAAAAAAATGTAAGTCACCTCAGAATTCTTGCTAAATAAGGTAACAACAAAAATCTCCTTCCCATTATGCAGAAGACTGGAATCCTGGCGATAACAGGCTCAGCTCCAACCGAAATGATTTATAGATGGTCAACATGTGTTTTCTAGCACCCTGCATGCATAAAAAGGTTACATCCTGACGAATCCAATTATATAACATTCTGCAAAAGGCTAAACTATAGAGAGAATAAAATAATCAGCGGTTGCCAGGAGTTTGGAAGGGAGGGGAAAAGGGGTGGATAAATGAAGCATGGGGGAATTTTAGGGCAGTAAAAATACTGCGCATGATATCGTAATGGCAGATATGTGACATTATGCATTTGTCAAATCCAATAGAATGTTACAGCACAAAGAGTGAACCCTATGAATGTGAATTTTTTAAAAAGTCATTTAGGAGCCTGCGGATTCTAGGAAAGAATGCAGACTGTGATAAGAGCATCTCAATGCTCTACACACACGTATAAAACAACACGAAAGGGGTGGAAAGGAACGATGATGACTTAAGTTACTATGGAAATGAGCGGAATCGGTGAGACTAAAGGCAAAAGGAACTGCACATAAATCAACAGTGTACACTAGGCTGTAAAGTAGTTTTCTACAGGGTCTGAGTTAATTCAGATACATGTATTCTGGAACTGATAATTAAGGAAATAAAAGATGGGTGTTGGGAGACAAATGCTCACTGCTGGAGTGAGAATTTAAAGATAAGCCAGGGATGAGGCTAGAATGACCCATGTGGCAATGAATTAGTCAGAGACATTGGTATGAGCTCATGTTTATCTTAATACACTAGGTGTACTGGTTAATAATGGCCGGATTTTGTAATCAAAGAAAACACGATAATTTCAAGAGAAACATCAAAAGTACTTTATTTAAAGTAATGTCCATCCCTAGCTTCACATTTCCCCCATCTTTCAGGTAATTTGTGGATACCATTCCAATAGAACTTTTCTTGTTTTTGAGGCAAACTATTCAGAGACCCAATTTTCCACTTCTTCATGTTTGGAAGTACTGCTCAGAAAGTCCCTGTGCCATTTATCAGAACAAATGGTAATCTGAAAGAGCAAGGTCTGGTGAATACAGCGTGGGTTAATACTTCCCAGGCAAGATCTTTGAACACATCTTTAACTTGTTTTGAAGTGTGTGATGGTGCATTATCATGAAGCAAAATTACTTTGCCATGTCTTCTGGATCATTCTAGTCATTTCACTGTCTAAAAATGGTTCAAACTGATTATTTGTCAGTAGCAATCAGTATTAACGGTTTCACCTGGTTTTAGAAGTTCATAATACACCACACCTTCCTGATCCCACCAAATGCAGAGCATTGTCTTCTTTCCTTGCAGTTGATGTTGATGGTTGATCTGGATCAACCCATGATTTTGTGCATTTGGGATTCTCAAAATAAATCCACTTTTCATCACAGGTCACAATTCGATGCAAAAAAGACTTTCTTTCGTGCCATTGAAGCAACATTTTATTGATGACTTTTTGGTTTTCTATTTGTCTTTCGTTCAGTTGATGTGGCACCCATTTTCCTTCCTTTAAAATCTTTCCCATTGCTTGTAAACGGTCGGAAATTGTTTGCTGAGCAATGTTTAATCTTTCTGCAAGTTGTTTTTGAGTTTGATATGCATCTTCATCCAATAATGCTTATAACTGTTGGTCTTCAAATTTTTTCAGTTGACCTGGAGGTCCTTTGTCTTTCACATTGAAATTATCACTTTTAAAACATTTAAACCAGTGTTCATAAGTGTCTTGAAATGGAGCATGTTCACCATAAGCTTCCCGAAGTATTCAGCAGCACTTTTCTTCAAAATAGAACACTGAATTAAAACTTCCCGCAAATGCTCTTTTGGGGGCACGAAATTCGACATTTTTAAGTGTAAAAGTATCTATGATGTTAGCACCTTTAGCAAATTTGACTATGAAGTTTTGAAGTTTGCTGTCAATACAACAAAATAGCATACATGTCAAATTGCATATATATCAACATATGTGTAACTACATCTATTGAAAAAAAAATCCGCATTAACTGGTACACCTAGTAAATAAAGATGGCTACATATCGATATGTGTATATAGACAGGTTAGTAAACATCTACGTATTTCTGTGTTTTATCAACTGAGTAAGAATAAAAACTCAACACCCCAGTCACAATGAACACACGCAGCACCCAGATCTTGGTTTCTAACGCCAATCTCCAATAAAGACATGGCTAATTCTAGGATGGGGGCAGGAATACACAAGACCAATCTGAAGTATCTGGTAGTACCAGGAACAAAGGAAATGCTTTAAAAAACAAACAGCAACTGGTGGGGGTATGCCAAGGAGCACAGGAGCCAACCAACACAATCAGATAGCAACAAAGTAAAGTATCTTTGAATTAGAACCAAAATGTGAAATAAAGTTTCATGAGTCCACGCTGACATAAACACATGATTGAGTCAATTCATAAATAGGGAAGAAGAGGCAGGTCCCCATTCGGATTTCCAAATAGTTTACGTAGATACTTCTCGGAGAGATGAGTATCCCCTCCTTCCTTGGGTGCGGGCGCCTGTAGTGACTTCCTTCCAAGAAGTAGAGTATGGAAATGGGGGAGCAGAAGGAGTCACTTCACGGTGAAGCCCAACAAACACAACCTCAGCCAGGTGATCAAGGCCAGCAGTGAGTCACAAAGCATGTGGCGGATGTACCCTTGCTATGCTACGATGAAAAAGGTGCTTTACCCTGTGGTTTTCCTCCTAATAACATAATTCCAGTCTTATCATGAGAAAGACATCTAAGTCTAGCTGGGTAGCATCCTACAAAATACCTGATGGAGATCCCTGAGGACTGTCAACATCATCAAAACTGAGTCTGAGAAATGGCCACAGCCAGGAGCTGCCTAGCGACGAGGCAGTGGAATTAATATGGCGTCCTGGAAGGGACCTGGGAACCGGAGAAGACATCCATCAGGTGAAAACTAAGGAAATGGAATAAACTAGGGACTTTAGTTGATAACTATATATTGATATTGGCTCCTTAAATGTGAAAAATATGCCATGCTAATGGAGAAAAACCGGGTGTGGGGTACATGGGAACCCTCTTGAACTATCTTCTCAATTTTTCTGTAAAATTGTTCTCAACAATAAAGTTTATTATGAAAAGAAAACAAAACCCTACAGCTAACATTTAACGACACATTAAACATTCTCCCCAATATCAGAAACAGGGCAAATGTGCTTATTAGTCTCATTACATCTAATCAATGTTTTGGAAAACAAAACAAAACAAACCCATAGTTGGAAAAGACACACCACATGATATCAAGGCTTCCTATAAAGCTTCAGCAATGAAGACAGTCAAGACAGCATGGTATGGACAAGAGTCAGTGGAAGAGCCCAGAAGTAGATTCACACATCTGGCCACATGAGTGTCCACTGATATCTTGCAACCTCAGGTTCCATGAGAAATGTCGGCAATTGTCTTCAACTGTCAGGCCTATGTCTTCAATTTTCTTAGGAACCCAACCTACATTATATGCAAGAGTGAGGACACAGTAAGGGAATGTATGAATTCTTAAGAGGCTCCTGAAAGCCAGGTATTATTTCTGTTCGTCCTTTAGAGAATCCTGTGAGGCAGGAGTTAACTAGAGGCAAAGCTCACTGAGGTTAAGTAATTTGCAGTTATACCGCTGGTAAGTGGCAAAGTTGGTCTAAATGGCAATCAGTCTGATTCCAGAGAGTTTTAAATCACATTCAAAAAGAAAACAGAAGATAACAGATCGAATAGTCCACGGCTGCCTTGTTTGCTCTGTTGTTCTGCTTTGTTTAAAAGATGACATCATTCAAGTTTCCTCTAGAAAGTATCTTTTAAATTACTCAGTAAGTGTTTAATTACAATTTACTCCAATGAACATATTGGTTTATTAAGTCAAATTTATGATCCAGTTGGGTGTTTCTGCATGCTGTGTATATACTTTGTAGTAACTGCAGAGTTTTGTGTGTTTTTTTGCATAGTCAATGGAATTATTGAAATGCTATGAAACTAAACAATAGTCTTATTTGTAGTTGTTATAAAATCTCACAGTTGTTACTTGTTAGGTTATATCTTATTGGCCATTACCATGAATATATAATGTCATGGCTGTGGTCAAGAATGTAACTTCCTACTGAGCCAAGGTCATTTGCTAACATATTTCCCCCTCTCTCAGTTGATTGTAGGGACCCAAACTATGAGATCTCTGCTCCCTCGGATAATAGCACATAGCTCACATCCAACAGGACATGTTTCTCTGAGTACTTTCCTTCCTCCAGGACTCAAAAATGCCCAGAGGAGATCACAGCCTTGTATTTCCACATCTGGCCCTGCTACTGAATATTTATAGCTGTTTATGACACTGAATATTTATTTACAGCATGTTTATATTCTCATAGAACAAAATATGTAAATCCAAAAAGAGAACATTAGAAATGGAGAAAGTCTCATACATTATTTCTGGGTTCTTCCTCTTAGATCTCAACGAAACAGACTAGCTTTTAATGAAATTCATAAAATGGTGTTATTTCTAAATTAGGGCTTACTCTCCTTGCTTCGATTGGATTTCATATAGATGAAGAACTATAAATATACTAATGATGATGGTAACACAATTTTAATGCACTGTAACCACTTATTATCTCAACCTATACTCCTCACAATCTTGAAAGGTAGACAGGGAAACTGTTATTGCATTTTACAGAAGTCAAAACAAGACAGCACAGATTGCGTAACTCGTCCAAGCTACCACACCAGTCAGTAGTAGTGCACAGGACGGGTCTCTGGATTTCAACTCAAAAGCTTTACTCGGTAGCTCATGCCTCTTATGTCTCAAATTTCAGGTCTATGTCTCACTCCAGACTAAACATAGTCTGCATTTTTCCCATTCCATAGGAACATCGCCTTCGTTTCTCCACATTTCCCTTTCTTACAGAAGATCTCTGATGAAGCTCAGATAGTGGCTTAAGACTTCGGTTCTGAGAGATTGAGAACCATGACATCTATCAGTCAGAGAGCTGAAATTAACTATGTACTCTTGTTGGTTAAAAAAAAAAAAATAACAACAAAAACAAATAGCTTGAAGAAGAAACATATTTTCCACTCAAGAAGAGAACATTCCTCTTTGCAGAAGTTACCTACCTTCTTCCCAACTAGTTTCCAGATTCCGGACACATTTTAGGTGTGTTTCTCCTTTAGAAAACGGGGTGTAAATGAAAGAAGCCTATGCCGATGTTCTCCTGAGCCCAGTATTTACAGGCAGGCCTCTTAGAGCCGCAGTCCAACCAGTTTCTTTGACTTTCTGGTAACATATATATATTTTAAATAATCCTAGTGTTTTACTTTATATGTATTGTTAAACACTCCCATCATAGAAAACAAAAATCCAAATACAAAACACCATATGAAGCATCTTATAACTAACATGTTGCTTACTTGAAAATATCCCAATTTTATAAGAAGTATCAACAGAATGATACATTGCATTGTATTTTATTCCTCTATGCCAGTTATCAATATATTGCCTCTCAGCTCCAAATTCATCCTTCACTACCAAATCGGCCACTAATGGGCTGGACTCTTACCTTTGCGCCTTTGTAGTGACCACTGCTGTTGCACCTTAACAGTAGAGGGACAATGCAGAGGAAAGGGCCACTCCAGGGTTAGGGCGCTGCTGTGTTTCCTCTGCTATGCTGTACCAGTGACTATGGGTACACACAGCATCGGCTGGTGCCGGGCCCAGCTGTGAGCCCGGTGCAACAGCCCTTCAGTGCACTCGGGGCCTCCGACCATCCTGCCACGGCCCTTCCGACAGGGACACATGCACCATCCTGCCAGCAGGCCAGCTCCCGGTGCCAGGACTCCGCCGTGTGCCCGCCTACCAGCCTCCGCCTGCCTTCAGCCCAGAGCGGTGTTTCTTGCTCACTAGCCCTGGTTGTGGCTCCTCACTGGCTGGCCTCAGTCCACCGTCAACCCAGGAGCAGCGTCTCCTGTGGAGCAGCTCTGGCAGGAAGCCAACGAACTTCTCTGCCATCAACTGGGCTATGGAGAGGCCCACACCTTCTCTAGTGAGGTCTGGCTCCCTCTTGGGGAGCTCTGTGTCAGGGATCCGGGCACCCCTGAGGAAGTGGTCTGGTGTAACAAGAGGAGCAGCGTTACACAAAGTGTGACTACTAGAATACACCCGCCCCAGCTCACTACCCCTCCTCCTGGAATCTCGTTCCCCAGCAGCACCCAGAACTCGGGGGAAGAAACCACTAGGAGGGGACAGGAGGGTTGTCTTCCAGAAACAGGCCAGCCCAAGAGGAAAGACGTAGACATTCTGACACTGAAACTCCTATAATGAAATGGCTGGGTGCCCCCCATACTGCCCTACAGTGAGGCCTACCAGTTAAACTTCAGCCAACTTAGTCCTTCCAACCAGGAGGCAGCTGGTCGATGATTCTCTCTCATCGATGTTTCTATCTATCTATCCCTTTCCCTTCCTCTCTGAAAAATCAATAAAATATATATTTTTTAAAAAGAGAAGAATTTAGAATCAACAGATATTTGATTTAGAATCAAAAAACCTTTTTTAAAGACACACACACACACACACACACACAAAGAAAACCCAAAACACACACACACATACCCTCAGAGAGATAAAAGAAGTTAATGTAGTGACAAAATTATAACCAAAGGATAAAAGAGGAGCTTTCAGGGAACAAGAATGAGTTCTTAGAAATTAGGATACGAGGGTGTGGAATGGAAGGGGTCAATGGGGGGGGAAAAAAAGAATAAAGATAAATTTAAAAAAAGAACTTAGGATACCAATAATAAGTTGAGTCTGGATTGTGGTAACGGTGAAATGAATCCACATGACAGAGTGACACAGAGCTACCCGCACACACTGTGCGGATGCCATGCTCTGATACTGTGCTATAATACTATCCGATGTAAGCACGAGAGACACGGGGGAAGGGACTGTGGGACTACGTCCTACCTTTACAACGCCTTGTGACTCTCTAATGATTTCAGAAGGAAAAGCTAAGAAAACATTTTTTTTTTAAAGTAAGGGAGGATGAAGGAAAGAATTAGAAGGAAGACATCATTTAAGAAATACAGCAGTAAGACAAAGCAATGAAAAATAAGACCAAAAAATTTTTTTAATTAAATAGAGGATCAATTCTTGAGGCCCAACACTGATGATAGGAACTACAAAGAGAAAAAGAAGAGAAAAATCATGTGGAGGAAATTAACAATAAAATAATACAAGAAAGTCTCCCAACATGCTGAGCGCCCCGATGAAAAGTGAGGAAGAAGTGCTGAGAACAATGAAAGAGCAGTCACACCCACACCACTGAGACGCCGCAGAACGCCCGAGATGAAAGACTCTGGGAGCGTGGAGATGGGAGAACACCAGCTCATGGAATGGAAACCAGACGCAGACCTCTCACAAACAGCCCTGAAATCTGGAAGCAAATGGAGGAAAGCCTTCAAAATTCCGAGAGAATCTGCCCTAACACACTCTTTCAAGAAGGGAGAATAAAGGGATTCTCGAATGTGCAAGGTCTTAACGCTTTTTACCTCCCACTCACCCTTGTTTTGGAAATTCCTGGTAAATGTGTTTCATCAGAAAAAGGGAGAGGGAAGAAAGAAGAAGACCCGAGAGCCAGAAGACGGGAAAGTACCTAAAGAGAGACGAAGACCCTGGTTCCCAGAGTGCCGGGAGGTGCAGGGACATCCCTCCAGCGGGGGCAGCTGCCGGAGAGCGGTCAGCCAGACAGGACCAGGGAGATACGGACTCCAATGGCTAGACGAAACTGACAGCCTACTGCTCTGATCTGTGGTTCCCCTGCCCCCAAAGCCATCTGATGAAACCCTGACCCCCAAGGTGCTGGTTTTAGGGGGTGGGGCCTTTGAGAAGTAGTAAGCTCAGAGGGTGGAACCCCCAAGAATGGGATCAATGCCTTCTAAAGGAGGCCCCAAAGAGCTCCCTAGGCCGGTGGTTGGCAAACTCATTAGACAAAAGAGTGGCAAACCATGTGCGGCTCGAGAGCTGCAGTTTGTGGGCCACTGCCCTAGCCTAGCCCATTCTGCCACGTGAGGACACGAGAAGTGTGCAAACTGGGGGAGGGGGCACTGGCCACGCTGGCTCCCAAGTCAGGCCTTCCGCCTCCAGAACTGGGAGAGTAAGCTCGTGTTGTTTACAAGGCTCCCAGCCTGTGCTATTTTGTTATAGCAGCCAGAACGGACCAAGGCAGCTAATACAGTGCTTGTCTGTATTGAAAGGAATTTTACAATTCTATCAGAGGCTTTTTTTTTTTTTTGAAGAGAGGTGGGATTAAAAAAAAAGTGTCAATAAAGACAAATTGTTTCTTTCTTATATTCAAAAACAAGAAAGAGGCAATTATTGACTTGATGGAAAATGGTGTAACGAAACAACAGCTATTCTAGTGCACACGGTGGCTCAGGCATGAGCAACACTTACATGGTCGTGACTCCGACTCCGTAGATACTAATGTCACGACAATGTGTGAGCAATGGGGGAGGGGGGCGTGTGTATGTGTGATTACTGTAGGTTACAGGAGCACCTTCCTTCGGAGGAAGTCCACAGAATCTAAGATGGAAAGCATGAAGAAGTGGCAGCGTGTTGTTTTGAAATATCAACATTGTGCTGTAGATGTGGACATATAGCCCACGAGCAAAGCAGAGGCACTGCTCCTCAGGGGAGGACTGCGAGGAGGGGAGGGCCGATGGGGAGATCTGCTTCTCCCATGCCTTCTCTCCGACTTTTCAAACCATGCAAAGGGATTAGTCTGGTCATAATAATAATAATAATAATTTTAAAAATTAAGCCCAAAGAACTTTAAATGAAAATCACTACAGGTGAATACGACCAAAATCATGAAGGTCTTGGAAACACAGCCGAGGCGATGAAGGGCCACTATAGGTTTCTAGCAGGTAGGTGACATGATCAGAACGCTACTTTACAAAGGAAATTATTGAGATAGAAAAACAAAGACTGGGGTGAGAGGGGGAGAGTGTGGAGGTTTAAAACAGCAGGGGGAAGTTCCTAGTGGCCACCACGCTGGTGTGAGCGAGGGCACTTGGGCCCTGGGCAGGGGAGGGCTATAGAGGAGTGGAGTGGTGGCCACCGCGAGGCTCTCTCGGTCTCTATCCACCTCGCAGTCCTCTGACCGTAAGTCAGTCCTAATTGTCACAGTCTGCCGTAGAGCATCTCGTCCACGGACGGAGATCTGCCCTGAGTTATGAATCAGTCTTTCAGGAGAGTTCCCAAGGGTGGATTTCCACCGGGTCCCTTCAGACCACCGTGAAAACGCTGACCGTCCAGTGCTGGGCTCCGAGCCTCGGGCCACACCTGGAGAGGAACGATGCTGGAAAACCCGCAAAGCCCACGCTGAGTCACACATCCTTCCATCGCCAGGCTCTGCCCACACGCTGGGGAACAGAGACCACAGCGAACACCGGGCTCACTTTCCTTTTTCTTTCTTCATATGGCCACAGAAGGATGGGTCAGAGTGCGAGGCAGACCGTGCATCTGGATTCCAGGAGGATGTGACAAAGGAATGAAGCTTATCTCCTGCGACTCGCCAGTTAGAAAAGCGCGCTATTTTGCAAAACAGCGGGGAGAGCATGCCCTGTGAAGGTCTATGGGAAATAAGTAAGCCTATATATACCAGGAAGACAAGTAAGAAGCATTCCCACCCAAACGCACCGGGGCCAAGCCACAAGTTGGAGATCAAGGTTAAGTCCAGATCTGCTCCCCCACCCCAGCACCCACTGCTTACTGGTCGACCCGCAACCCCTCCACGTGTGGTCCGGGCCAGCGGCAGGGGCTTCCCCAGGGCTTGTCAGACATGCAGAACCCAGGCCCCGCCTCAGAACTAAGGAATCAAAGTCTGCACTTTCACAAGGTCCCTATGACACTGGGCCCGTTCAAGTCTGAGAAGCGCTGGCTTCGGAGAGAGCACCCTCCACTCCCCGGCGGATCTTCAGATGGTGCCATGGGGAAGCTGCGCCCCACCTTGGGGCCGAGGCTGCTGAGGCAACAGGGGATGGGCACAGGGCGAGAGCGGGCTGAGGACCTGCTGGCCAGGTCTCGCCCAGACACTCACTCCGGGACGATCGTTTCTTCGGAGCTAGGCTTGAGACTACAATTAGAGCACGGACTTTCCTTTTAGCTGCCCATTTAATTTAAACAAAAAATACTAAACATTAATTTCAGTTGTACTTAATTGAATAATTTCTCGGGGGAATAGTTCAGGGAGAGTTTAAAACTGCCTGTTTCCAAAAGCCATTACAAATTGGCATGCGCTCCGATGTCACCGTGCCAACCCAAACAGCGCGCTTCGGCGTCCCTGGGGCCGCCTCTCTCCAGATGTGCTCTGAGCTCCCCGTAATGGACTGCAGGCGAAAACCATATTCACACCAAGTCCTATTTTGAATATCCTTTTCCAATTATCTGGAATGAGATAATAGATCCCTAATTGGAAGCACTGGGTGGGGGGAGGCCAGGTCTGTGGCCTCTCCCTGTGAGTGCTTTTTACTGGGCCAAACTGAGACCGTTCGTTGCGTAAGAGTAAAAGAACTCGCGTTTGCCACATTTACTAGTAACCATCTGAACATCTATGAGGTTAGAATCTAGCCCACGGTCGCCTCTAGTGAGCTAGCTGATCTTTAAAAGATTGATCTTTTCCTCTGAATCGTAAGTACGCAAGGACTGGGGTTGGAGGAGGCAGAGATGGAACTCGAGTGGGTGAAATCCAAAGAGCACTCTGGGTGGGATGCAGGTGTTGTCCTCTTCCCCAGCCCCATCCCACCCAAACGCCCTCGACTCCGCTCCATGCTGACCCGCATGGCACGGGTCTGACCCTCTCTGCCTCTCCTCACTCGGGATGGTGAGGACTCGGCCAGGTAAGCCATCCTGCTCGTGCTCGTGAGCGGTTTTGTTAGCTTGCATCCCCAACGAAATCATCTTTTTCTTCTCTACCTTAAGCAGGAATAGACAAAAATTAGGTGATGGGTTTTACCGTTTCTGCTACACTGAGGTGTCCGCCCTTAGCATTTCTCTAATAAATGTCCGTTTAAATCCAGGTGTCAGTCAGATAACGTTTTGTGCACAGCGGCCGTCCGTCAGTTCCGGGGAGACCGGCCCCACGCATCACACGCGCCGGAGCGTGCCACGCGGTCACCGTTTGCTCGGTTTCTGAAGTTGTCTGTTTCCACAGATGTCGCCGAGCAGCCATCTAAAAACTGCACAGATGCAGCTGTGCCTGGCCGTTAGCAAGACATACTTGGAAACCTTGTTCCCTAGAACGCTCAAAACTGGAAAGGGTTTCCTAAAGAAAAATTAATTATGGAATTCCACGTGTTGACAAGCAAACCCTCTAATGTGTCTGTTTCAACCTGACAAAGGAAACTTAAGCATATTACCCAGAAACCTCTAACGAAAACAAAGTCCATGTATGGTATTTACTCCACTGCATTTTTCTCCTAAAATGTTTAGAAAACATTTTTTTAATCATGGAATGTAACTTGCAAAGAGAAAGAAGACTCATGTGTACAGCTTAACACACGGAAGCAGAGCAGAACCTGTATAGCTATCACATGCTCACCCAGCTTGGCACCACAACGCTACAGACCAATCTACCCGGCGAAAGTCTAGCTCACTCACTCAACCGTGCGATCAACAACGCCCATGCCGTGCTGTCACGTGCTAATGTGAACACCTTTCCGGGTATGACTTGCTGGCACATTTGCTCAAGTAACTACCACGGTCCTTAGCTGTCACCTACCTGAGTTTCAAAGAAAATAAACTCCTAACTCTATCATATGGACAGGGGGCATTTTCCTCCAATAAATCTACGCCAGCGGCTTGTGCTCTGGGGATGCTCAGCCATGCCTCACAGTCTGAGAGGACCTGGAGGAAGGGCTTGTGGTCAGTCGCACCCAGATGTGAACTTTCCTCCCCGACCTGTTGCGGCAGTGCGCGATGCCCCATCGTCCCTCTGGCTAACCCTGAAGTCAGGCCTCTTCCACCTGAACAAAGCCTCGCCCCTCGGAGCTCCCGAGAGCGTTCCCAGCCCCGTGCAAGCTGCCTCCTTTTCCGTGCTGTTTCCAGATCCAACACAAGCTTTCATTCCAGCATAAAGACACTAAAATCCCTGGTTACAAGATGAATGTTCTTTTAACTCTAAGAGGAGCCTAATCCACAGCTTTGCTGTAAGAGAAACAGTTTTCAAGTAAACTTGGTTTGCGAGATTCTCAGCAGCAGTTCAGCTGCTTCCAAATCGCACATCGGAAAATTCCTACGTTACACGGTCCAGGATAATCAATGTTAAAACAATATACAAAACATCATCATTTCCTGTACGAGGCGCCATTTCTGTCGGGAAAGGAGGGAGACATCTAAACCAAGATGGTAACTTAAGCCAATAATCTACAAACTGGGGTGTGCAAGATGATTCCTTGGAATGTGGAAAGAAAGAACTGAAACTTCTATTAACATGCTGGGTTTTCTTTTTTAAATCTCCATCTCTTCTAATTTCTAATTTTAGGAGCCAAATAATATAGAGAAGAGTAGTACATATAATTTTATAAGTGCAATTATGAAAGAATGTTCTAGAGAGTTGTTCGTACTTTTTTACTAAAGCGATGGATGATCTAAAATGTTGGAGGCCATCCCGGTAAGAGTGGTATAGAGCAGTGGTCGCCAACTGATGGTCTGTGGACCACTGGTGGTCCATGAGGTCTGAATGGTTGGCAACTGCTGGTATAGAGGATCCACAGAGGAACAGGAGACAATTAACCCAAGGGTCTCAAGTTAAATGTCTTTGCCGTTATTTAATAAAACATTCAATATGTCCTCAGAGAAATAACTGAGCATTCGGTCTATCTGAATTGCGAGAGGGTTAAAAAAACCACACAAACACATCACCCAAAGAATATAGTTAGTAGTAAAATGTTCATATTAGGGAAAGTGGAATGAGGGATATAAGAGAACTCTCTGTATTATTTGTGTAACTTTTCTATAAATGTAAAAGTCGTTCAAAATAAAACACTCAAAATGTGCAAATTATTTTCACCAAAGCAGAATGTGGGTGTACCCTACAATGGCACACTCCCCTGCATTTCCCAACACCCAGGCCCTCCTGCACCCCCATCGCTGTAACTGCCCCGTAGTCGGGGCAATTAGGGGTTATCTCACCACTCCACTTCCTGGCAGCACTTTGAGAGCTTTTTGTCAAAATGTTTGTTCATAGCGTGCACTTTGCATATAAACATGATTTGTCTTTGGAGTTCTGGTCAATGACAAAAATAGCTGAGAACTGCGGAACCATGAAAGAGGAGAGAAAGCACATGATTGCATAACCAAGGGAAAGATAAGGAAAGAGCTCCCAGATGCGATCAGAGGTTTGCTTTAGGAGAAAAATGGCAACAGGACAGAGTGCCCGGGAGTACACAGCGGTCAGACCCGGACTGAGCAATGGGGACACGGAGGGATGGACAGACACCCACTGCCCTCAGGAAGCTTACAGTCTGGATTCAGGGAAATGGACCAGGGAGGAGGCTGAGCTAAGCCAGTGGCGTGAGAGGGAAAAGGAGAGGCCAGGAGGAGGGACAGACAAGGAGGAACAGAACTCCCCGGGGTCACAGGGAGAGAAATCCTTTGCTCACAGGCACACTGATGAGTGCCAGCCAAGTGGATCTTTTCCCTTGAGACACGGAACCAGGGGGTGGAGCAGGGAGGTGAGGGGGAGACAAACCCCTCCATTGTTACTGACATAAATTAGTGCTGCCCAAAGGTAAGGACGGAGTGTGAACAGAGGCCGGGTGAGGGCTGAGGCCGGTCCTGGAGAGCAGCTGTGACTGTCAGGAAGGAGGCCTGCTCCGGGGCGGAGTTGTCACAGCTGAGCACCGGGAGAGGGGCTTCCTGGACAACAAACAGCAACTCCTCGGCCGAGCCGCGGGCTTTGAAGGGCAGCCTTTCTCTCTCCTTTGTTTGGTTTTGTTCTCAGCTCCCCAGCCAGGGCATTCCCGGCCTAAAGAAACAAGCCTCAGTCCAAGAGGAGCCACCGCTGAGTTTCCAGTGCTTCAAACAACCCAACACCACATCTGCCCGTGGACTGTCCGCTGAGTGAATGGATGAACGAAAGAAGCCTGGGTCAGGGGCCCCGAGCGAAGGAGATGAAACAGCCATGAATGTGTCCTTCTTTCCTCTCTCCCTCCTTCCCTCCTTCCCTCCCTCCCTCTCTCCCTCCCTCCTTCCCTCCCTCCCTCCCTCCCTCCCTCCCTCCCTCCCTCCCTCCCTCCTTCCCTCCCTCCCTCCCTCCCTCTCTCCCTCCCTCCTTCCCTCCCTCCCTTCCTTCCTTCCTTCCTTCCTTCCTTCCTTCCTTCCTTCCTTCCTTCCTTCCTTCCTTTCCTCCCTTTCTTCCCTCCCTCTCTCCTTCCTTCTTTCATCCATCCATCCATCCATCCATCCATGAAAGCAACACCAACATCCAAGAAGTGATGACACCCAGCACAGAACCCAGGAGGTGAGAGGGAGCTGCAGGGCTCCAGATGGGAGGGGAGCGGCTAGGACACAGCGGCTCAGACTCCCTGTGGTGCAGGATTTTTTAAAATGTCCAGCCGTTACAGGCCAATGCTTTCGGAAAATGCAGTGAACATAAATTACTAGGAAAATAATATCGTAAAATCCACAAAACGCAAGCCCACTAATAATGCACCTGGACGTCATGGCAACGCCAACGTGCTGTCCTGAGGTCTGGCTCCCCACTCTGGTGTGCACTGAGCTCGGTGAGCACCGCTCACCCACAGTCAGGGCAGGCTCCGGTCCGGGGGCCGCAGTTTGGGCTCGGGGGCTTGCCGGGGCTGAGTTTGCAGAGCGAGCACACTCTGCGCTTCTCAAGTGCTCAGTTAGAACTACAGCTGCTGCCAGGGTGGCCCGGGCCAGACAGCTCCACCAGGGCCAGCCACGGGAACCAGGTATGAACAAATCTGTCCGTGTCTTTTAGAGCTTCCCCATCATCACAGCCTTGGAGCTGGTTTTCACTGGATGCCTGAAGCCGAGTTCTGCATTCCACCCCTCCACACAGCCCGAGGAAGGTGGGCGACTCAGTACAGACTGGCAAGGCTGGCTCTTTCCCTTTCTCCAGACACCGCTCTTCTGCTTTCCACACTCACCCCAGTCTGGGCTCCTCTCCTCGGGTCTTAACCTTACTATGAACAACCCCCCAGATCCTTCTCTCCACCATGATGCCTTCCCAAGTTATCCCCTGCCCTGGTCTGCACCTTCCTTTCAGGGACAGGTTCCTGGCACCTGGGTCTACTCTGTGGGCCGTGGACTCTTCGAAGAAGGTCCTAGAACCTGGTTCCCACCCCTCATGCACTCTAGTGAGATTGGTCCTCCATTAACCACCTCAAGATCCAACGTGACAAAGGCCATGGCTACTCTTCTTGGTCATCTTACACCAGCTCCCCACGGCCTCCCCAACAGGCTGGCCACCTCACCTTTGAAAACGCTCCCCTCTGCCAAAACCGGTTTGGCTCAGTGGATAGAGCATCGGCCTGCAGACTGAAAGGTCCCAGGTTCGATTCCGGTCAAGGGCATGTACCTTGGTTGCGGGCACATCCCCAGTGGGGAGGTGCAGAAGGCAGCTGGTCGATGTTTCTCTCTCATCGACATTTCTAACTCTCTATCCCTCTCAATTCCTCTCTGTATAAAATCAATAAAATATATTTTTTTTAAAAAAAGAAAGAAAGAAAACGCTCCCCTATGAATCCCATGAAGCACACTCACGCCTCTCTCTGTTGGCCTTTTCTCCCTTTGGGATGTTCCCATGTCTTTGTCCCGGGCCCCTCTGGTTTGTAACGGTAATGGCGCCCAGATTTATTACCACTTTACGATGACCCACAAGTGAACACCTCCGGGTCGTCATCTCTCTGGGGCGCCAGCTCCCTCTGCTCAAGCATCTCTGGGACCATGTCAACCTGAAGGTCCCCCCATTCCCAGGCCCGTGAGCACCTCAGAAGCACCTGGAGCTCTCTTACGTGGTACCAGCCCTGGCAGCACACCCAGGGATCCTGACCTGATGGGGCCGGAAGGAGGGCTAAGGCTTTCTGACTGTAAGACGAAGCTTTTAAAGGACTGCCTGAGAACAATGCTTCTCGAACTTGGCTGCACACGCTGGAAGCATCTGGGGCGCTCTAAAAACGCAGATGCCTGGTTCCCACTCCCATGAACCTGACGGAACGAACTGTAGTAAAATAAAGAAGACACTTGGTCCGAGTCCCTGGTTCCGGGCTCAGTTCCTAAAACACCGGGACTTCCTTAGTGATGGGAGTGTCTTTGTTATCCTTAACTAGTCCCTCTCAATCATGCCTGAGTTTACACCAAGGAGGTGACTCTTGGTGATCCCACACACACACAGCTTCATGGAGGCTGGTCAGAAGAAGGAACCCTGTGATCAAAGAGCATTGAAATGAAGTTCAATCACCAAGGTCAACGATTGAATCAGTTTTGCTTGGGTAACGGAACGCCATAAAAACCCTTCCACAGTGGGGTTCTGAGGGCTGCTGATCGGTGAAAGCATCCACTACTCATGAGTATCGGGAGCAGACTGGACACTGGGATTTTTAAAACTCCCCAGGTGATTCTAATACGCAGCAAAAGCTGAGAACTACTGCCCGAGACAACCTGTGTACACACAACCTGCCTTTCACTCCAAGTAAGAGCTTCCTTCTTTTTTAAAAAAAATATATTTTATTGATTTTTTACAGAGAGGAAAGGAGAGGGATAGAGAACTAGAAACATTGATGAGAGAGAAACATCGACCAGCTGCCTCCTGCACGCCCCCCACCGGGGATGTGGCCGCAACCAAGGTACATGCCCCTGACCGGAATAGAACCTGGGACCTTCCAGTCCGCAGGTCGACGTTCTATCCACTGAGCCAAATCGGTTTTGGCAAGAGCTTCCTTCTTATCCCAAATACTACCTTAGCTTCCCAGCCACAGTATACCTGCTTTTAGTTGCTGTTGTTTTTATGTTTTTATTGATCTCAGAAAGAAAGGAAAGGAGAGGGAGAAAGAGATAGAAACATCGATGAGAGAGAAACATCAATCTGCTGCCTCCTGCACGTCCTCTACTAGGGATCGAGCCCACAACCTGGGCATGTGCCCTGACCGGGAATCGAACCAGTGACCTCTTGGTTCATGGGTTGATGCTTAACCAATGAGCCACACCAGCTTAGCTGGTGTACCTGCTTTTTAAATTCATGTACCAGTGTGGCTTAGTGCTTCATCGTTTAGTCCCATGGTCGGCAAACTGCGGCTCGCGAGCCACATGCGGCTCTTTGGCCCCTTGAGTGTGGCTCATCCACAAAATACGACAACATGGGTGAGTCTATTTTGAAGCAGTGGCATTAGAAGAAGTTTAAGTTTAAAAAATTTGGCTCTCCAAAGAAATTTTAATCGTTGTACTGTTGATATTTGGCTCTGTTGATTAATGAGTTTGCCGACCACTGGTTTAGTCCCACACTATTCCCTGCTGCACATTAGTGCAGTGGTCGGCAAACTCATTAGTCAACAGAGCGGCAAACCACATGTGGCTCGAGAGCCACAGTTTGCCGACCACTGCATTAGTGCATTAGTTTTCCCTCCCTGGCTACAGTGCAGGCTTTCTGAAGATTCAGACGCCGTTTCCTAATTCTCTCCCAACACTTATTGTCGACCACACTGCTAGGCCCACAGCGGGTACTCGGCACAGTCGACCACACTCATAGGCCCACAGCGGGGACTCGGCACAGTCAACCACACTGCTAGGCCCACAGTGGTACTCAGCACAATGTCGACCACACTGCTAGGCCCCCAGCGGGGACTCAGCACACTGCTGGTTAAAACTACTTTGCAGGCAGTAACACTGACTCTCACCCCAAATTCCATGGACAAAATAGGGAATCGTATACTTCGTTTTAATCTCCTGTGACATGCTTCATAATATCATGGTTCTTGGCATTTTTTATACTAAAGCAAGATTTATTAGCTTATGGCCACAGAGTCTAAAACAGCCATCTTAATGTATTCTTCTTTTTCCCCCCAGAGAGGAATTTTACATTTTAAAAGTGTTTATTTTGAAGGGGGAAAAAAAGTTTTCACATCATAATTGATTAAACTGACCATTCCTCCACTAAGTAGCAAAAACTTTTCCAGAGAGTTCTAAGCATTGAATCAATCCTACAAATATTTTTCTAAAAGAAGCTACAGGATAAAGTCCCATTAGGAGATGGTTCTAGAGCTAATCCAGAAAAGACCAAGAAACCCAAGAAATAAAATACAATGGCCTGGTTTCTCCCCAGAGTTTGCTCTTTCACCATGCTCTCCCAATTGTCTGGAAAATGGGGAAAAGTCTTAATTGAGAATTGTCTTAACTGAGCATCAACAATCGCTGACTTACTTTATAAAAGCCTGCTGACAATCAATCACTTGTTAAACAAGGGGGTGCACTGTAGATTCCAAAACCACGTGGCATCAGCTGGGATCACTCATGAGAGAAAGGGAAGGAGGAAGTTGAATTTCAGCAGCAAGCAGGTCAACAAACAGGGTGGACAATCAGCATCTGGTAATCATTTCATAACGTATATACATATCTAACCACTATGGTGAACACCTGACACTGATAAGAGATTATGTATGCCAATTAAACTTCAATGAAAAAATGCTCGCCGAAACCAGTTTGACTCAGTGGATAGAGTGTCGGCTTGTGGACTCAAGGGTCCCAGGATCAATTCCGGTCAAGGGCACGTGCCTTGGTTGTGGGCACATCCCCAGTGGGGGGTGTGCAGGAGGTAGCTGGTCGATGTTTCTCTCTATCTATGTTTCTAACTCTCTATCCCTCTCCCTTCCTCTCTGTGAAAAAATCAATTATATATATATATATATTAAAGGCATTCCTCATCAGTCAGCCTCAGGACACTGCAAATCTATCGCTGGAGCTCAGGACGCAGTGACTTCACTTCAGCACACCTTATTTTCTCAACCAGTCTATCCTCGAACCCTGCCCCTTGGGTCAGATCCCCGGGACTTGCTCCTCTCAGACCTGCCTCCAGTAGAGGGGCCGGCCTCCCTCCCTCCACCGCCAGCCAGGAGCTCCTTTCTCCTCGATTCCTTGCTTCTCCCTCCCCAGGTGAAACTCCGGTTGCTAGACCCTTTCTTTCTCCTCTGCCCTGGCCTGTTACTGACCGGGCCCTTACGGCATCAGCGTTCTCGCTGAAGAATCCTAGACAAGTCACTGGGGCAAGATAGATACTCGCAGCGCATTTTCTTCCGGTTACAAAATAAAATTAACGGACCCCAAATGGAAACTATCTTTCTTGGTGTTGCCTTTGTACAAGGCACTTTGTACGTCTTCCAAGGAGGCAGAGATCCGGCCGTCTTGTCCCCTTAGGGAGTCTGAGACGCAGGAGAGAAAAAACAAATTGAGAAATAACTATAAATAATCCAGCGCCGAGACCGGGCCAGGACACGGGAGAGGCACAAGTGCCGCGGAGGCGCAGGATGAAGAGATCACCGCCGCCGCCGGGGAGATTCATGAAGGAGGCCGTTTGCGGTCGGTGCTGATGAATGACGGGATTTCTGCGAGGTGGGACGCAGGCCACGGTTTCTGACTGGGCGAAGGTCCATTTATCAGCTCCTCCGTGTGAGTAATGAGCAAACCTGGCCTCTTGTCAATATATGCTTTGTAATCGGCTGGCTTTTTGTCGGACAGGCCATCCTCTGTCATCTGAACTTGTTCAGGGAAGACATTTCTTTTAGGGAATCATCATTCAACCCTCTGTGAAATGTCAGAAACTTTCGTTTATAACATGTCCCCCCATCCAGCGTCTTTCTTTTCAATTGCCTAGTTATATATACAATTTGTACATTGTGTATAGCGTTCGTATCGGTATGACATGTGCCATGCTTCCTGGCTGTCCTTAGGACAAAGACGGGGGCCGGAAGTGAGGGGCACTCTACTTAGTAACTGCACTTGACCATGAGAGCTGCCAGCCACCCGGCGCTGCACGGGCCTTAAACACTACCACCCAGAGGACTTCACAGTGAGAAGTAAATCATATTTAAAGTTTCCTTACACCCAGACGGCGTAGCTCATTGCTTAAGGGTCGACCTCTGAACCAGAAGCTCACAGTTCGATTGCTGGTCAGGGCACATGCGGGCTTGATCCCCAGTGTGGGGCATGCAAGAGGCAGCCTATCAATGGTTCTTTCATCATTGATATTTCTTTCTCTCCCTATTTCCCTCCCTCCCTCCCTTCCTCTTTCTTTCCTTTCCTCCCTCTCTCCCTCCCTCCCTTTCTCCCTCTCTCCCTCTCCCTTCCTCTCTGAAATCAATAAAAGTATATTTTTAAAAATTTCATTACAACCCATTGTGATAAAAAAAAATTATTTACTTTTTTTTTTAAATTGATTTCAGAGAGGAAGGGAAAAGGAGGAAGGGACAGAAACATCAATGATGAGAGTCACTGATCAGCTGACTGGGAACCGGGGCACGTGCCTGACTGCGAATTGAACCACAGCCTCCTGGTTCATGGGCAGATGCTCAGCCACTGAGCAGCACTGGCTGGAGCGATCAAAGTTTTTATTTATTCGAATGTTACTTCAGTCATACTTGCAGGATAACTGCAGTGCAGGAGCTAATGCTGCCTTCTGGCTAAGTGACAGGTAAACTTATTTCCCACCCTGTGCTAACACGGAGACTCCCTGACACACCTGCTAACGTCCTGCTCAGCTCAGATCCCCATGGCTCCTGGAATATGGACGTCAGCCCTGAACCAAAGACTCAGCACACACATCCAAAGGCCTGCACGTATGCAGACAAGTCAGTCTCCATCTCTGTTCTTCTCTCTTACACACGAACACATGCACACACTCACATGCACACACATGCATGCACCACACATAGCTGAAACATGGCTTTAAGGCCATGTCCTTTAGCTGTAATACTTGTCCCCCCTCTTCTCCAGCAGGATCAGCCAACCACAAAAAGGCACCCTACTAATTAAAAACCAGATAGTTCTTTTAATTTGACATGGTGCCAAAGTAGTCCCCAAACCCTGAATCTCAACACATAGAAGGATTTCTCCCACATTAATAAAGCCCTGGGTGGAAAAGATATATTCTCTGAAGATTTTCAGAGGTGCAGGCCTGAGAAAACAAAACAACTCAATGTAAGTTGTGTCTAGATATATTTATTGATGAAGAGGTAGCAAGGTAGTCTGAAATTCATGTTACCACTTACTACCTTCTCATTTCCATGATTTTTCACCACCACCTTCAGCTTCCCAAAGTCCACTTTTCCTACTCTCACCTCACTAAGTGGTGGGGGGGGGGGGAGGGACAGGAGAAGGTAGAGGGAGGGTGTTGGGGGGGGGGACTGTTTTCTAGAGGCATACAGGCACTTGCCAGTTTGCAAAGAGAATGAATTTCAAACATGTATTAAAGAGTTGGTTGTATACAACTCAAGAATGCCAAAAGGCACTTTCACGCAGAAATAATGTTGTACCCATAACAGACTGGTTCGGAGGCAGCCCTGGAACCTACATTCACCATATCCTCAGGGTGACAGCATTAACGCAGGCACACCTGGCCACCTTTACAAGTCTCAACCTGAGTCCGCTGTGAGATGCCAGGAGCGCACCTCCCCGTGGGGCAGCGCCTGTCCCCTTGGCCTCCTGAGACTGGTCTACTGAAGGAGCAGGTCAAAGTTCACGTGGGTATTCCCTCTATAACTCGATCTACGCGTTTCTGAAAAACCTCACATCCGGCAAAGTCACACTCTCACAATAGCAGGGTTTATGGTGGAAAACACCGTTAGGGGCAGACCGCCTGAAACCTGTGTGACTCTGTAACCAGAGAACTAACCAAGGGAGTGATTAGTACCGAGGGACAGGGCTTGGACAGCCCACCCGGGCCAGCCGCTCGGCAGAGGCTGCGCTGCCCCCGGGGATATTAAACACGCAAACACGCGTGTGACAGCAGAGAGGCTCTGAGCCCACGGCCTGTGGGTAAGGTGGCCACGGAGGGAGCACCCTGCCAGGAGCCCAGGTCCTCCCAGGCTGGGGGGCCCTCTCTGGGATGGGGCCCTGGGTGCAGGTGCTCATTTTTAATTTTCTTAAAATAGAGTGGAAAGGGAGTCGGCAGCCTGAGAGGCCTCTCCTTTCTTGCCTAGGGCTGTAATTCTACTCCTACGATGCCTGCTTCTCTTGCCAAAGAAAAACCGCCTCTGAACCAATCCAGCCTCCAGAACCTACTGACATCATTTCTCTACTTTTCAGCTGAGCTAGCTCGCTGCCTTATGGAACTGCGTGCCCAGCGGCCCCGCTGTTTTCCTAGGATGGGACCTGTGGGCCCCCGAGAGCTCTCCGCCGCTGAGAGGAGGGTCTTTCCCAGGCCTCCGTTCCCAGAAATCCTGAATTAGAAAAGGGGCAGCCATCAACAGCATGTCAGTCCAGCGACCTCCTGGGTTCTACCTCGTCCTCAGAAATGAGTCTGACTCCCCCTCAAAGTCTGCGAGTCCTGGGTAGGTCAGGATTGCGAGACCAGCCCTGTCCAAGAGAAATGTAACGTGAGCCCCAAATGAAATGTAAAAATTTTAGTAACCACATTAAAAAAGTAAAAAGAAACTAATATATCTAATGTTGTATTTTATATAACCTAGCATATACAAAGTATGTCATGGATATAAAAGTCATTAACGAGATTTTCGCATTCTTTCTTTCATACCAAATCTTCAAAATCCAGTATTATTTTGCCCACATAGCACATCTGATTGGGAGGTACCATATTCCAAGTGCTCAAAAGCCACCTGTGGCCACTGGCAGTACAGTTCTGTTCAGATCCTCTGCAGATAGCAGTGTCATATTTTTAAAACTTCATCATTAAAAGACTATACCACCCAATGAAACACACACAAAAAAATGTTTAAGTTCATATTCATATTCCCACAAAGGGGACTGTCACATGTTAGCTTCAATGTAATTTATTAGTCCTTAATTACCTAGAACATTCAGAACACTCCCTGTTTGAATTTTAACAGCTTTATTGAGATATAATTCGCATACCGTAAATTCACCCACTTAAAGTATATAATTCAATGGTTTTTGTGTATTTCATTAATTTTTAAAAACTGGTAAAGTGCCCAGCCAGGATGGCTCAGTTGGTTGAGCATCACCCTGTGCACCGAAAGGTTGTAGGTTAGATCCCACCTGGGTTGTGGGTTCAATCCCCAGTCAGAGAGTGTACGGGAGGCCACCAATCACTGTTTCTTTCTCACATTGATGTTTCTCTCTCTCTCTCCTTTCTCATCTAAAATCAATGAGTATGTCCTTGGTTGAGAATTTAAAAAAATTTTAATGGTATTAACTATAATAAAGTCATACAACTCACCATAATTTTAAATTAAAAACAAATACTGAAGAAATCAAATTTTAATGTTTGAAGAAACAGGAAAGCACTGCATTATAGACTCTTTTTTTTTTTTAACCTACTTTTTTTTTTGTTTAAGTTCTTGAGGAGACGTTCCAATGTTACGTATTTTATATTGGTAAAACAAGATGTGGAGAAAACTTTTCAGAGCACCAGGCAGAGTTAATTAATTCGGCACAGCCTCCTCAGACGGGCCAGTGCCTGCAAGCAGATGTGCCGGTAAACAGCTCAGGTCACCCTCGGCACGTTATGGAGGGCAGCCTCCCGTTCCTCGGAAGGTCTGGCAGGCAGCTTGAGTCGACAGCTAACACTGGGACACATGGAAAAGTGCGATTTAATCTCTCTTAATTTGCACTCTCCATTTATTTCCAAACCTTTGCATTTACATGGGGGGGGGGGGGGGGGGGCATAGTCAGACATAGCCCATACTTACGTATTAGCCACTGAAGTAAAAGACGAGGAAGCGATTTTAGGCACAGTTACCACAAATGTGTTTTTGGGAACTTTTACCTTGTTTCTCATAAACCAGAAAGGGTACTTCGTGTTTCTTTTGATTCCTAATGACCAATGCGTTTAAACTATTAACATTTCATTTGCAACACGTGTCTGTCTCAGAACTAGCAGCTGGACTATTTATTTTGCTAGCTGGTGAGAGAATTCAATGCAGACTCTTTGAAAAACATTTACCAGCTTTCCCCGTGACCTTCTGTGTACTTTCCAAATCAGGCGGCTTTGATTTTTATGAGCTAAAGGTTTACACACTGCAACGCTCACACTGTTACCTTCAGGATAAATTGTTTATGGCTCAGGTGCGGTTTGAAATATTTTCCTCCACGCAATGCCCCGGAGGTCGGGGAGGAGGAAAGTTGAACCCGGTCACTCTAGAGCAACAGTTTTCCTTTGTGAGTCCCACAGTGTGCGGGCCGCGGATCGAGGCGCAGGCAGGGAGACCAGTTGTGAAAACAGTGCTGGTCCTCCACAAAACCGCAGGCTTCCTCTGCGAGCTCCCGGGTGCTTCATAATCGCAAAATCGCCGTCCTCCGGGAGCGCCTCGTCATGCATTCTTAAGATTTATTCTTTGACGCCAGCGTCTTGACAGGGTAGACGAGGCCCGAGCCTGGAACCCAGACCGACCCGACTTCACATCACGACGCTCGCCGATTAGCCGGATGGTCTTAACCAAACAGTTCAACCTGAGTCACAGTTTCGAGCTCTGCAAAATGGAAGCGATTGTTCCCGCCTCATGGCTGGATCGCGAGCGCTCGCACTGAACAGATGCTCAATTCAGCGGTCTTCTGATGAGTCAAAAACACCCCCCTTCACAAAGCCTCTCCCAACATTCTCGGCCCACAACATCATTTATTCGCCGTTCATTCATTCACTCAGTCCAAACTATCCACCGGCTCCACTGGCGATGAAAAGACAAATTGACTGTGGCCCACACACTATGTCTGCGGGGTCCCAGATATTAAATGGGGGAAATCCAAAGTAGCGAATACTTTAGCCACTTCAGGGAGTGCTGTGGGGCCCACGGAAAGGGCCACCTTCCTGAGAACGTGGGGAAGGGTTTTATGCAGAAGACGTCTGAACTATGGCCCTTTTGGGCAAGGACAGCGGGAAGAGCATCATGAGTAGAAGAAACGACACGGGAGGCGGAGTTGTGAGACGGATGCCACGTTCAGTGTGGCTACACACAGGCTGAGGTTGCCCAGGGCGTGAGATGGGCTTCTGTATTTTACCCTAGGTGTGAACAGGAGCCACGAGAGGTTTTCAGCAGGAAAACAGCACACATTTATTTTTAAGAAGCTAATTCTGTCCACAGTGGGGACGACAGACTGGAGCACAGAGAGCTGGTGACAGGAAGCCACAGCCCCAAAGGGGAAGGAAGGTGGGGTCCTAGGTGAAAGCAGAGGCGGGGGAGAAGCTGGGAGGTGATGGCAGAGGAGACGTCTACAGAACTGAGTGACTGGCCGCAGACATCGAACCCGGGAGATAAGCTGGAAGGTGGCGCTGATGCCCAGAAGGAATTGCAAGGAGTGGAGCGGGTTTGAGGGGGAGACGATGACCTGAGTTTTTAGACATGGTGCACTGGCAAATCTTAGGCGAAGATGCTAAGGCAAGTTGGGAGTATGGATCCAGGACTGTGGAGAAATACAGACTGAAACATGATCAGCATTTATGAGGCTGAAGCCACAGGAACAAATTAGGATGTGGATTAGCCAGTAGGAATAGGAAAGGACCACAAGAACAGCAGGCAGAGTAAGAGAAGACCAACAAAGGGCCCGGGAGCCCCGGATTTAAGTGATGCTTACCTATGTGACTCAGTATATACTTAACTATATGTTGCCTTTTATTATTATTACCAGAGGCCCGGTGCACAAATTCATGCACCAGTGGGGTCCCTCGGTCTGGCCTGTAGGATCGGCTGAAACTGGCTCTTTGACATCCCCCGAGGGGCCCTGGATTGTGGGAGGGTGCAGGCTAGGCTGAGGGACCACATCAGTGCACGATTGGGGTCGGGGAGTGATGTGGGAGGTTGGCCAGCCAGGGAGGAACCATGGGAGGGCTCCAGGGCTTGTCAGGCCCATCTCACTCAGTCCCCAGCAGCAAGCTAACCTACTGGTCGGGTCGTCTGCCCCCTGGTGGTCAGTGTACATCATAGCAAGTAGTTGAGTGGCCTTAGCATATCATTAGCATATTATACTTTGATTGGTTGAGTGGCTGGCTGGATGACCAGACACTTAGCAGATTAGGCTTTTATTATATAGCATTATTTTATATTTAAATTTTTAAATTTATTGATTTGAGAGAGAGAGAAACATCAATTTGTTGTTCCACTTATTTATGCATTCATTGGTTGATTCTTATATGTATCCTGACCGGGGATTGAACCTGCAACCTTGGTGCATCAGGATCATACTCCAACCAACTGAGCCTGCGCTGTGAGAACATACAGTCTCCCCAGATAGGTTAAAAAGACAGAGCTTATACCCATTGCTTAAGGAGCACCAGAACAGTAACAGGTATGTAAACGATACACAGAACTGAAACAGAAGAAACTTACATGGAGTACAAGAAAACGAGGGCTGCATTTTAAAAGTGCCTTAAGTATTGGCCTAAGGGATTTTAACATCATCCACTGGATAATAAGAAAACAACCAAAGTTTTTGAGAATTGAAGTCATCAAACAAAAACAGTATTTTTAAAAGATTTATGTAGGGTGGAAGAAAACAGAGGTTCCCCAGCACAGGAACTCATTAGAAATGAACTGTGGGAACTGAGCCACTGGTCCGTGGGCTGTGGTTGGCAAACTGCGGCTCTCGAGCCACATGTGGCTCTTTGGCCCCTTGAGTATGGCTCTTCCACAGAATCCCATGGCTTGGTCGAGTCTATTTTGAAGAAGTGGCGTTAGAAGAAGTTTAAGTTTGAAAAATTTGGCTCTCCAAAGAAATTTCAATCGTGGTACTGTAGATATCTGGCTCTGTTGACTAATGAGTTTGCCGACCACTGTTAAGGGAACACAAAAGCCAAAGGGGATGTAATCCATTTACCCTGTTTCCCCGAAAATAAGACAGTGTCTTATATTAATTTTTGCTCCCAAAGATGCGCTAGCTCTTATTTTCAGGGGATGTATTATGTTTCCACGAAGTAGGTCTTATTTTCGGAGGATGTCTTATTTTCGGGGAAACACGGTAGTTGATGAATGGAACAACATGCATGGGTCCCCCGATTTCTTTTTAAAAGAGACTTGCCCAAAGAGAGAGAAGCAAGGATTGCATGAAAGGGGAGTAAGAAGTGGGCAGGGGGAAGGGGAAAAGTAGGCAAGGGTATCTATTTACTTGTAGAAGTGGTGAGAGACCTGGACTACGTGAGATAACAGGAAGAGGGGGCATCTGAAATGTTAGATTTTGAAAAATATTCCTATGGTGGCTATTGGTGGTTTTACTTTCCGAGGTTTCAGTTACCCAGGGAACAACAGCAGTCTGAAAATATTACATGAAAAAAAAGCCAGAAATAAGTAAGTCATAAGGTTTAAACTGCATGGCGGTCTGAGCGCCATGGTGAAATGTGGTGCTGTCCCATCCCATCCCACCCATACCTCTTTGTCCAGCGTCTCCCCCCCCCCACCTACTAGTCACTAATGCCTTGGCTATCAGATCGACTGTCACAGCATCCCAGTGCTTGTGTTCAGGTCACTCTTATTTCACTTGATTATGGCCTCGAAGCGCAAGAGTTGTTGAAACTTTATCATAGGTGTGTGTGCGTGCAGGGAAAACACAGTACAGGGCTTGATATTATCTGCGGTGTCAGTCACCCACGGGGAGTCTGGAAATGTATCCCCTGCAGTGGGGGTACTACTGTGTGTACACACACACACACACACACACACACACACACATCTGTAAGATCACCAACATGCGTGGGACAGAATCTACTCTTCATGCTACTTGGGTTTTAGGGACCAGAATAGCAATCATGACGGCGATTGGGTGGATGATGAAGAACTGCCTGAAAAGTCTTCCAGAGCTGAAAGGTATTTGGCCCGTGTCACCGTAGCCGAGCTCTGGGACGGGGGATATAGGTGGATTTACTGAAGAAAAGGCAGCATTGTGTGTTCGCTGCCTCCACCATCTGTTCTTCCCTCCGGTTAGCAGAATGACACACGCTCTTTGGGCAAGATATTGATTCACATTTTTCAAGCGCTGACTCCTGGTTTGGATATAGAGCTGAGGTCAGAATTCCTGTGTCCTTTCCCAACCAAACCGATTTTAAGACAGGCAAGCAATCACAGAATGCTCTTCCGTGCAATAAATATGAAAATACTTAACCTCCCTGGGGTATTACGAAGCATAAATCACGTCTTTAAAGGCCCCATGACAAGCTGAAATGAAAAGCATTCCAAGCAGAGGAGCACAATGAGAGCACTGCCACAACCACTCGCTCAACTGTGTGTGGGTAGTTGTGCTATTAACTTAATGAGTTTTACGGTTTTGAAAGTATTCATTCAGAGCTAAATATTAGGTTGCTAAAATACTCTGTGACTACTCATCTGCCTACATATACTACAGACTCCAACACTGATCAGCTTGCTCAAATGGCTAGTTTTGTTTCTTTGCTTCTCTCTCTCTCTCTCTCTCTCTCTCTCTCTCTCTCTCTCTCTCTCTCTCTCATACTTCTTAAAGGAACCATTAACAAGAGGATTCACTCATCAGGGCTGAAAATGACTTGCAGCTGGAAGGCCCGACTACAGCCATGGACCTGGTCGAGGACTGCTGATAACAGTGCTCAGGGAAGGGATGTGGGAGCAATGCACCCGAGTGGAGAGTAAGAAAGGCAGGGATTACCTTTAACTGCTTCATAAGTGAACAAACAAAGTCCTATGAGTGTGACAACCGCAGCCTCTTCAGTACACGCAAGGGCTGAGTCCAGTAACATGAAGCACAAATTAAACTATAAAAATCAAAGCTAAACACTTACTCCATGAGTTTACTGAATGTTAAGCCTCAATAGTTTGCTACTCCCCTTACAAAAAGTAAACTAGCTCTTGTACCATTTAAGAGAAATTAATCCACCCGGCCAGTGTGGTGCAATGGTTAAGCATTGATCCACAAACCAGGAGCTCCTAGTTCAATTCCCAGCCAGGGCACATGCCCGGGTTGCGGGCTTGATCCCCAGTAGGGGGTGTGCAGGAGGCAGCTGCTTGATTATTCTCTCTCATCACTGATGTTTCCACCTCGCCCTCTCTTTCTCCCTCTCTCTGAAATCAATAAAAACATTAGAAAGAGAGAGATTAATCCAGTAATACCAAGCCTGCTAGACTAGACCAGGCCCTGTATCTATGAGCAATTCAGCTGTCCTCCCACTCACATATCCTCTCTTCCCTCTTTCATGGCAACCAAAGCCACCGAGCTGGGAGACATCACAAGCACCCCGTCCACTTGGGAAAGTCCAACCACTTGTCCGATTTCGGAATCTGCTCCTGCTCCCAGCGTCACCGCAGCCCCTGCAGGGACTCTCTGATTGCATTTCATTAGCAAGGGCCTGCTAGTAAAAACCAGAGCTCCGGAGTAACGTGGAACACGCCTCGTTCCACTTTAAAAATGTGATAATCTCTCCTTTACAACACATCTCTTCCCGCCTCCTCTCCTCTCTTAACTGCCGGGGCCCTCACCACTCCGAGGCTAACGGGAGGCCCGGTAGCTTTGGCACTGCCTGGGAGCTTGTGCCGAGTCCCCGGCCCCGACCTCCTGACTCGGAGTCTGCAGTGTGTGTAACCAGAGGCCCAGGTAACTCACCTGCCCAGGAAAGTCTGGGACCCGCTGCACAGGGCCAGTGGTTGGGAAACATTTTCTGCAACGGGCCAGCTGGTAAACATTTTAGGCTTTGCTGGCCATATGTCTTTGTCACAACTACTCCACGCTGCTGTAACAGTGCAAAAGCAGCCACAGGTACGCTGTACCCCAGCAAGCATAAATGCACTAAAGAAAACGTTAGGCCCTACCCTAACTCATGGGTCCCCAGGTTTGATTCCGGTCAAGGGCATGCGCCTTGGTTGTGGGCACATCCCCAGTAGGAGGTGTGCAGGAGGCAGCTGATCGATGTTTCTAATTCTCTATCCCTCTCCCTTACTCTCAAAAAAAATCAATAAAATATGTTTTTAAAAAAGAAAGAAATCTTTAGAGATACTGGAGTTTGAATTTTGTATAACTTTCATGTCAGGAAATAGTATTCTGCTTTTGAGTTTTCAACCCCTTAAAGAGATAATAATCTAAATTCTCCCTTGTGTGCTGTACAAAAACAGGCCGTGGGCTGTAGAGGACTGAGCCCGCTCTGCACCCTGGTCCTTCAATGTGAACACGATAACACTGCTGGTTCTGCCCCGGCCTGGTCCCCAAGTCTAGGAAATGTGTGCCAGTTCCTCAAGGTGGCACGCGTAGCCGAATCAAACACAACGGGTGATGTTTAACAATAGAAAGTAGAGCAAGACCACAATTTCTTTTACTTTTTACACAGTATTTCTTTTAATGTAGACGGATGCTTAACACCATCCTTATTTTAACAAAGCAGTACACAACATAGCAGGAGGGTGGTATATTTGTGAGTATTAAAAGGTATTTATACTTTTGCAAAATGGACTTTTAACTTCAATAGTCACTTCTTCTCATACTGTAATAGTTGGTTACTAACAATGCCACACTTTCCTCTCTATAAATTCTGTCATTCTTATCAAGAAAGCACCAGCGATATCACTTCCTGCTGGCCGAGGGGGAGGTCTGGCGCTGGGACACACAAGCATTTTAAAAATTCTCGCCAATGCCCCCCTGTGTACATGAGAAGTAAAGGGGTGCAGAGGAAGGGTATTCTGGGAGTCCCTCTCCATGGGGGACTTTTCAAACCTGGTAGGGATGGATAAGAGGAAGATGGAGGCTCAGTTGGTGGTGGATAAGCTAAGCCGTGTCCAGAGCCCTGGAAGAATCTCACTAGTAAAGGGACAGGGAGAAGGGGACTCAGAAAGAAAGGAGCTGAGAACTACGTTTGCAATCCAATGGCTCCCAGCCTGCGCTATTCCTCTACGTCTTAGATGGAAACACTGGATGAGATGTCCAGGCAGTCGGACATCCCTCTCACAATCCAGGACTGCTGGCTCCCACTGCTCGCCTGCCTGCCTTCCTGATTGCCCCTAACTGCTTCTGCCTGCCAGCCTGATCACCCCCTTACCACTCCCTTGCCAGCCTGACAGATGCCTAACTGCTCCCTTGCCAGCCTGATTGCCCCTAACTGCCTTCCCCTGCAGGCCTGGTCACCCCTAACTGCCCTCCCCTGCTGGCCATCTTGTGGCAGCCATCTTGTGTCCACATGAGGGCAGCCATCTTGTGTGTTGGAGTGATGGTCAATTTGCATATTACTCTTTTATTAGATAATATACTAAATGATAATAGACACCATTTATCAGAGGGTAACATGATCACAGACAAGAAGGAACAATAATCTGTGTCACAAAATCTCCACCAAATAATATAAACTTTTCTTCCGACCCTTTTCCAGTTTTCCACTTTGCCTTCCCATCCACGAATAGCTTCCTCGTGGCTGTTCTTCATTCATTCACACCCACTGAAAACACGCCGTAGCACTGTACCAGAGTTCTAGTTCAATACAAAAGCTCTCTTTGGAACTTCTGCTTCCATCCACAGGTCATCCCTCCATTCCTCATTCACATAACCGCTCACACTCTCTTCTCTTAGTTACGTCTTCCGCTCTGCCGACTCAAAGTCCCTCCGCCAGGCCATGGTTTCTGGCCTACCCGGGCACTCCTCTGCCCCGGTGAACTTCAAGGTCTCTTAAAAGTTCACCAGTAGTAAGCCCACATCGTGTGTTCTGATTAGCACTGAGTCGATGGAATTGTTTCGGGCGATCAGTCTGTGTTAGACAGCAATGTGTTTGTTGGTGCAAATGAGATGGACCCCCCCAGCCATAGAGCTATCTACCTTAGCCAGCAGTAATAATAAACCTAAGCTAAAGCTTCAGAGCATATTTCACATCAGTATCAAAATGTTGGCTTTAGCTTGAGGTTGGAGAAATCAACTAAAATTCTAAACCTCAGGGTCTTTTTGTATTGCAGTGAGAAATCTCCAGAGATGGTACAAGTATGAGCACACCAGCTTTACCGAAGAAAAACCGTATTTATCGTGTGTGTGTGTGTGTGTGTGTGTGTGTGTCTATTTTTTCTCTCTTCTTTCTTTTAGTGCTACTTCCTGACCTTTTGGAACAATTTCCTTAGGACACTAGCTAGACTGCAGCCGTGGGCAAACTATGGCCCGCGGGCCGGATCCGGCCCTTTCGGCTGTTCTATCCGGCCTGCAGAGCCAAAAGAGCAGAGGGTTCTCTTGCTCTCCCCTCCGCTCCTTCACCAGCAGCCCAAGATGAGAGTGCCAGCATGGTCAGGTTGCTTTTGTTCCGGCCCTCCGGTCCAGTTTAAGAACCCATGGTGGCCCTTGAGTCAAAAAGTTTGCCCACCCCTGGGCTAGAGGTATTTGCATGGATTCTTCAATAGCTGGTTGTGTAAAGGGAGGCGGGCTTTTTGTCTTGACCCCGCGAAAGAATGGAAGCAGACTCTTTCCTTCAAAAGTTGGCAGAGATGTGGCAGAGGGGTCCAGCTCATTTGTCCAGGCAGCCACGTTGCCGTCTACCCCAGACTGATCACCAGCTGGGAGCAAGTCGTCCCGCTGCAGGCTCACAATAACACTGGCCCTCCGCGGCTCTGCGGCCGTCAGCGACAGATTGATGTGCAGCTCTCTGAGGAAGGCGCTGGCCAGGGAGAGCACTGGGGGGGAGGACCGAGCAGGTTGCGAGTGTATTACTCACGGACTCCCTGCCTAGAAAAACAAAAGTTTCCCACCTTTCTGACCCCAGTTCGGAGAACTATGAGGGGCCGAGTTTGCTTTGTGACTTGGAAGGCTGCACACGGCTTTTCAGAGCGACATAAAAGATGAATACCTATTGGCACTTCCCAACGAAATGCCAAAATCCACAAAGAGAGATGACCAGGGAGCATTTTTTTCCCTCCTTTTCCCACTGCGAGTGAGAAAGAAGAGACATGATATTTCATGTCACCGCCGGAGAGTTTGTTTTGTAGAAACAAATGAAGAAGTGCAGCTTGCAGCACCAGCCACATAAGACAGCCCAGGGGCCGGAAAGGGATGGGGCTCCCCTGGGTTTCGGCGGGGATGACGAGAACAGGGAAACTCCCCCAGGGAACACCGTCCCATAGACTAGGCATGTTTGCTGCTTAAGAAAATCAGGCCGAAGCGGGTTTGGCTCAGTGGTAGAGCGTCGGTCTGTGGACTGAAGGGTCCCGGGTTCGATTCCGGTCAGGGGCATGTACATTGGTTGCGGGCACATCCCCGGTGGGGAGAGGGGGTGCAAGAGGCAGCTGGTTGATGTTTCTCTCTCATCGACGTTTCTAGCTCTCTATCTCTCTCCCTTTCTCTCTGTACAATATCAATAAAATATATTAAAAAAAGAAAAAGAAAAAAGAAAATCAGCACCAAAGTGGCCAATTCGGAAAGCAGATCAACCTGCTGATGTGTTTTATCCTGTGTAGGTTGGGGTAACGACGTTTTTCCAAATTGTGCACTTTTTAAAAAAACTATGAACATGCTTCTAATCTACTGCTTTTTAAACCATGTTGAAACTTTAGGTCCATTCATGTTTCAGTCGTGGTTCTCCGCACTGGTTTTCCGCCATCTTCTAACAACGGACACTTTACCCAAAGACACTGAGCATAAGAAAATGGGCAAATTGCACAGCGGTTAGTAACTTTCGTCTTCGTCACGGTATCGCTAGGCCGAGAACGCCTGGCACACAGCAGACCCTCACTAAATATTTGCTGGCTGCCCGCTCGCTGGAAGCCGGCTTAGCAACGCCATTTCTTATTCTTCTGGCCTAACAGAAGGTTTAATGACAAAACATCATGGGCGGTTTTCCCACAACTTCCACAATACCTCTTCATGAGGCAACACAAGCATGATCGCACCGCTTCCGCTGCTACCACTCGGCCCACGGTCAGCGCTGCTCAATGGAAGCTGAACATAACGAAGACATCTCACCCGTGGCATTGATTTCTGCAAAGCCAGGGAGAGGGGGGACGCAAACTACTGTTTCCCTTTTCACCGGAGCCCCGTGCAGGCTCCTCTCCACCAAGATAGGAGGGCATAAATATGTAGTAGTTAATGACGGGGCGAGGCAACAGCTTTCTGGCCGTGGTACAAAGCCAGGAAATTCAGCAGTTTCCAGAGAGCTGCATACGCTTCCCAGCGCAAAGGTTTGCGATAGCACTTCCTAATGAAATGCCAAAATCCACACCGAGAATGAGTGAGTAGCAGTTTTTTGTGTGTTTTTTTTTCTGTTTTCCCACTGAGAGAGAGAGAGAAGATACATGATGTTTCATGTCTCGGCCAAAATAGTTTGTTTTGTAACAATATATGGAGAGAGACAGCTTATTACACCACCTGTGCTATGCTATGTGTTAGTATGTTAATAGGTAATTAATCTTGATTTGATAGGATTTAAGATTTTTATTTTTTGGCGCATATGCTCAAGCTATTATGTTATAAATCTCCAACATTTCAGCAAATGTCATCCTGATTGTTCCCTACTGCACAGAACACTACCAGGGAAATATTCAAGGTCAAGAACTTGGATTCTTTACCCACTGTATTCAGGAAAACCAATTTATTGTTCTGTCTTAGTAAAGGGGGGTGATTTCTTTGGGGCCTATATCATATTGGCAGTCAGTCTAGAAAAGTTAGAATTACTTTCAGGCAATGCAGGTTTGTTAAGTACATTAACCTGTCCCGGTGAATTTAAACACAAACCCTGTAGCTATTGCTCTGATAAAATTTGAAGTTCAACATTTTATACTACTTCTTAAGAATTAATTGAGTGCTTAATATGTGTGAACGGTGCACAAATGTGGCATAAATAGTAAGTGTAGTTTTGCAAAGGGGAAAGATCTTAGGACGGTTTTGAGGTGCTTTAAAAGCAACTTTAATATTGAATGGTCCTGGTTTACCAAATTAATTTTTCTTATCAATTTATTGGGATAAACATATTCAATTATGTTTGGCATTGAATCAAATTACTACAGGTCATTATTTAGATTAAATAATATTTAAGCACTTTATAAAATATAAAAATCTGGTGAACGAGCCTACTCACCGATATTTCTTTGTGACCCAGATACAGCAGTTGGGGCGCCCTGACTGTCACCACTGCACATGTCGAAGGGGTGAAACCTGCATCACCCACCAACCTCCCAGCCGAAGTGCAACGAGACAGAGCCCCCTTCTCGTTTTTGTCTCAGACTCGAAACAAGGGTCTCTTTCCTGGCTACTTAGTGCCACGTTTTCCAAGTTTTGTGCTTTCTGCTAGTGATGATGATTGTTTAGAATGACCCACGAGTACGGGCTGCCACGTGCCTTACAGGACAAATTCATGTATTAGTGAAGCCATGTGCAGGTTGCTGGCCATGAGCTCAATGTTAATGGATCAGCAAAACTTACGAAATGATGGGTCTTTAAACAGAAACACACTTAAAACAAGGCTACGTACTGGTCAGCTGTAAAAATGTTGTGGCCAAAGGCTTGGGGAACCTAACTAACCCTGAATTCCGCTGGGAGCAAGGGCTCAGTACTCACGAATTCAGCTCTCATGGTGACTTTATAGAGCATAAGTGCTGCAAATAACGAGTGACCTTCATACAAAATTTTCACTCTTCAAATAGAAATCATGCTTCTGAGGGATATGGTAAAAACTCTCTACACTATAAAATGCACTAAAGGAACCAATTTTTAAAGAGATATTAAGAATGGCTAAATTTTTTTTAATGACAATACCAAGAGCTGACAAGAATGGGGTGCAGCTGAAAGTGTCATACACTGCTGGCGGGAATGCAAACGGTACAGACACTTTGGACAACAGTTAGTCAGTTTCTTAGAAAACTAAACAGATGCTTAGCATATAAACCAGCAATCCTACTCCTACAGATTTACCCAAGAGAAATAAAAACATCTGCTCACACGAAAATTTAAACATAAACATTTGTAGCAGCTTTATTCAACATTGTCAAGAGCTGGAAACCTCAACTGGTGAGTGAATAAACGAACTGTTGTGCTGAGATCCAAGGGAACATTCTTTAGCAATAAAAGAAATGAACTACTGATACACACCACACTATGAACGAGTCTCAGGTGCACTTCTTCTTGGTGAAAGTGGTCAGATACAAAAGCTACATCCTGCCTGATCCCGTTTTATCCCGTTTTGGAAAAGGCAGAACTGCAGGGACAGGAAACACATCAGTGATGCCCAGAGGCTGGGATGGAAGAGGAAGAGACTGCAAAGGGGAATGAGAACTCGGGGGGAGGGGGGGGGTGATGGACCTGTTCCGTATCATGATGAACCATAGAGCTTGTCTATGTTTATTAAAACTCAGAACTGCTAACAAAAGGAAAAAATTTACTAAGTGTAAATTTTATCTACATAAACCTAACCCCCCCCACACACACACACATCACAAAGGACAGTAGTACTACTGTAAAGACGGACATTGCTTCAAATTCTCCACTAATTTTTGTCAGTGTTCAAAGGCACAGTTGTATCTAGCTAGCATATAAATTGATGGGGGTTTTTTTCTTTTTAAAAATCTGATTAATTTTTCCACTCCATCAAAGACCTGCATGAGGACCTGGCCAGGTAAGACCCCTTAATCAGCTTCGAGTTGACATTTTCTCTGTGCTTGTGCAGCAGCGTGTCACATGACCTGGGTTAGCCCCCGGTGGCCTTCTCCTAGTAAGTCTTGGTGCACATACAGGCTCTACTCACCAACAGAGGAAGTCAGTGACTTCCTAAAACAAGCCGCTCTGTGAGGCGCTGCCTCCTCCTGCCCTGTTACAGCAGAGCAAACGTTTGCAGAGCACAGACCAGACCAGGCCCCACTCTCAGCCCCGGGAATACAAAATGGGACCGGTCAGCCCGCCTGCCTTCTGCCCCTTCCTCACTTTAGCTTCACGTGATGGAGCCTACATGGACTTCATCCCTCAAAATTTCTGGCATGGGTTGTATCTCCTTTGTTTATACTTCTTCCTTCCAGCATTTACCTTCTGGATTATTCACTTCTCCCAGGTCTCATCCTCACCATAATCCCATTCACTTATTAAAGTCTGACTCACAGAGAAGTCCGAGCTGGTTCTGCTAAATCCATCTCCGTGCAGAGAAAAAACAGGGTCGCACAAGTCAACGTCATCTCATCTCATCTCATCTCATCTCATCTTTTCCTCTCACACGCTGTTACTAAGTGTGCTATCTACAAAGACAGACCATCGCAGTTTGAGAACTTACACCAGGCATCATTTCAATGTTTAAAGTCATCATCCAAAGTAAGCACTAAGTCCCTTTGGGTACAATGGTTTTCCATAATTTTTCTAAATGAAATGGTGCCTCTGACACAGATATGGCCCTTGATAGAGTTCATGGTTTCTAATGACCCATAGAACTTAAAATATTATATACTTTGTGGCAGGTAAAAGTAACTAGAATCACTATTCCAAGAGTTATAATTTAACTCCCACTATACATATGTCCAAATTATTTGTGTAATTGTATAAATAATCCCTTCTCTAAGTTTTCCTTTTAAGGAAAAATGAGCATTTATGAGAGAATGAAAAAAATACCCCAAAATCATAAGAAACAAATGTGCAATTTAAATATGCACACACACACACACACATATATATATATATATATATATATATATATATACATGTATACACATTTTGTATACACAAATGTATATACATTTGCACATAGTCCTTACATTCTTAGAAAACCGAACAAAAGTTTCACTGCTTAGAAAATCCGGGTTTCATAGTTTGCTTCTTTCTTTCTTTTTTGGTTTAATTCAAGTTGTATCTGATATATACTTTCCTCTTAATCCAATTAAGTTCTCTTGATTTATACTTAGAATGTAGAGGCATTTACTGTAATCTTTCTTAATATAAGGCGCATGACTTCTTCTGTTGGGGTCAGATAATAATGAGAAACTGTAAGGTATGTCCCAGCCACAATTTCACCATCGTTATGACGGGGCTGTTATGAGACTCAAATTCTAGCTACTCAGCAGCAGCTAGAACGTAACCTGATTTCTCCTTTGATGCTTTATACTAAGTATCTTAACTTATTTTCACCCCAGGCATTCCCAGGGCCTGAATGCTTCTTGGTGGAGCCTTTGTCTTGCCTAGAAATACCTGAAACGATTAGCTCTGTTTTCCCTCCTTTCAAACACAAGGTGCTTGTGCGGAAGAAAACTGATGCTAGAGAAAGGTGGGATAAGAGGGAAAGAAATTCTCTCCAATCTTTAGTGGAATTTAGAAAATTAAAAAAAAAAAATCTTTGTTCAACTAGAAGCTTATTATAAATGTGTCCCTATTTCTAAGCACTGGTCCTGAGTTACGATTTGTGATGCTTCCTAGAAGAGGGAATCGGTGCTGTAGAGCGAGCGCACTGTCGCTCTGAGAGACTCCGATGAGAGGGGGGAAGTACCCAGCTCTGGGGCCGGCGCTCAGCCTGACGAAGTGCACGCAAAGAGTAAGCACCGGGCAGATGGCCACGCTGGCCGTGACTTCCGGCTCCGGATGGCAGCAGCAGAGCAACAAGGTCTCATACATGTACATACATGAGCACCTGGAGGATCAGCCCTGCAAGGTCAGTCATGAAGACTGTTCCCCACGAGCGAACTTCCACGCCCCTTCAGCTGTCCGTGGCTTCAATGCCCACGTCCACCTGGGACTCCCAGAGAGCCAGTGTCTCAGTAGGACGGGCCGGACCGCCATATCTTTAAGACCAACGTGCCTAGAAATTGGTGTGGGGATCCAAAAGGTTAACTTCCCAGGCCCTGAAACTCGCCGATACTGGCTCATAGTGTAGGTTCATCCAATCCACTGTAAAAGTCCAGGAAAACCAAATACGGTAAACATAAATCAACCTAGCTGCCATAGCTCCGGTAAAAACACATTTACTCCATGAAGAAAATACCTTTGTTATTAACACTGACTTTACCCTAACGGCCCAGGGTGAAGAATATACCCGCTCGGATCTGAATTAGTAGGCGTTAGGCACAGACAGAGCCCTCAGACAGCACTTTATAGCTCCTGTGCTTCTTCTCCTTTCTTGAGGAATACCGTAATTCTCCGTTCACCACGCTGCCTCTGCCACTGGAGCGTCAATTACATGGAGGGGAAAGAAAGCTAGGTGAACACATTCTGATTTCTCAGTGCAACAGGGACGTTGGATTACCATTTGGGGAGTTAATAAGTAAAATATGCCACCAGTCTCTGGCTCTGCCGTCGGGGTTTTCTGTTACGACTCTGAACCCGCCTAATAAGCCGCTGCCCCGGGCTCGGGGACCACGGGGAAGCGCGGGCTGAAGCTGACGCAGAGGGAAGGAAGGGCAGGCTGTGGGATGTGGCTCTAACACGGTTTTCAAACACAACGATGCCAACGAGGCAGAGGAGGAGTGTGAATAAAATAATTTCATAAAATTAAATTGGAAGTCTCTATATCCCTACATATGTTTTCCAAGTCATTTAAACTATGTGCAACTAAACAATAAATCGAATAGCATAAGCAGACCACTGATTATTTATTTCAACTACAGACTTAAAAGTATATACACATCTCCCCCACATTGAGAAACTGGTAGGGGGGTGGGGTCTTCTCTTTGGAAAACAAGGAATTCTATTCGGGAATGCACTCTTACGAGAGAAGATAGTTGTGAGGGCTTTGGGAGATACTTGGAGAAGCAGAGCAAGGGAGCTATGTTGGCGTGCTTGTGCGAAAAAAAAAAGCACAAGTGACAAAACTACAGTGTGGCAAGTAATTAAAGCGACAGTTGAGTAAAAAGTGGTCAGATTTTGACTACGGCGTCCGGAAAGGGAAGCATAGGGAAGAGAGAACCCAAATATGGATGGGATACAGAAACTCAGCGATGGAGGCAATGTGCTTCGCAGATGGCACATTTCATTACCAACAAAGTGGCCAGCGAGGCACACACAGCTTTCCAACCAGGACTCTCTCAAAATTATTTATAAAACTTTATAACTTACACACTGTAAGAGAAAGTCTGCAACCAATAAGTTGAATTAAGGTTCCGACCATTTCTCATATGAGAAACCACACTGAACTCCTCTGTGGTGTACAGCTCATCCCCCATCTGGATTTAGGCATGTGATTTACTGTCCCCGGCGCGCTCCCTGCCCCCACCACCCTAACAATACGGCTGCGCTTCACACAGGAGCCAGACCCCCGGAGGCAGCATCGTGCCCAACAACGTTAAGTATACAGAGCCTGCAACCAGGAGAGGGGGCCCTCACTAGATGGGCAGAGAGAGGCTGGGTGCCAGGACAAGAGAAGGCCTTCATCTCCTTCCGAAAATGGCTTTGCTGGTGAAGGGGAGGGGAGGGGTTATTGGCTGAGCAAGTGCACAGGTGGGTGAGGGAGTCAGGATGGTCTGTGGAGAAGAAATTACGAAAACTAATTTGAAACCCAGAGGTGGTAGAGAAGGGGTCTGGAAACCAAAGGAAATAGCGTTTGATCTTTGGCCTCTGGGAGCTTACACTGGGCTGAGCCTGCAGCTGAGTTCACCGGGGCCACTGAGCAGCTGTCCGGGGAGGACCGCTTTCAGGGTTGTCAGCAGCATTCGGGCCGAGCCCGTCCCGGCGCTGCTCCCACGCTGGAGATGGAAGGGGGTCTCCGCTTCCCTTCGCTTCTACCTCTGCTGGAGCGATCCCGAATTAGGAAATCATCTGGATCTGGACAGATAATCACTTCTTGGCTTGTTCACAGACTCTGCTGAAATGTTATTTTGGAAGGAGAATTTGAATGCCCGGAGGTCACAATAGGAAATGAATCTGGCAATTTGAAAGTGCACCTGCTTAAGTTGCAGGCCATCTCAGTGTTCAATAATTCATCCATCCTCCCAAACATCTTCTGTGTCTTTTTTTTTTAGAGTGTTACGTTATTACACCTAGTATCAGAAAGCAGCCCCGCTTTTTTAGGTGTGGATTCTGGGACTTTTCTCCAACACTTCTTCACAATTCAATAAATAACTCATTTGGAGTCTATCTTCTACACAGCACTCTGCTAAGCATATACGTATCAATCAGGACAGCTTAGGCTGCGAGCAGCAGAAAATCATTCTCAAACTAAACAAACATCACAGAAACGTGTCACCTGGGCTGAAAAACGCAGGGGCAGCTCCAGGGTCAACTGATTGAGAAGCTGAGCAAAGTCATTAAGTGCTGCCCAGCTTCTTTTCATCTCTGTATTAGTTTCCTGTTGCTGCTGTAACAAATTACCACAGACTCAGTGACTTACAACCACACAAAGGTATTATCTTCCATCTGGAGATTGGGAGTCTGACGTGGGTCTCATTGGGTTAAAATCAGTGTGCCAAGGGGGCTGTGTTCACTTCTTTTTTTTTTTTTAATATATTGTATTGATTTTTTACAGAGAGGAAGAGAGGGGGATAGAGAGTTAGAAACATCGATGAGAGAGAATCATCGATCAGCTGCCCCTTGCACACCCCCTGCTGGGGATGTGCCCGCAACCAAGGTACATGCCCTTGACCGGAATCGAACCCGAGACCTTTCAGTCCGCAGGCCGACGCTCTATCCACTGAGCCAAACCGGTTTCGGCTGTGTTCGCTTCTGTAGGCTCGAGGGAAGAGCCTGTTTCCTTGCCTTTGCCAGGGTCCAGGGGCTGCCTGCTTTCCTTGGCCCATGGCCCCTTCCAGCTTCAAAGCTAGCAATGATTGGTTGAGTCTTTCTTACACTGCATCCCTCTGACACTGATTCTTCTGCCTCCCTCTTCCACTTTTAAGGACCCAATCCACATTGAGCCCATCCGGATAACCCAAAATTACCTCTCCATCTCAAGGCCTATACGCTTAATCACATCTGCAAAGTCCCTTCTGCAGTATAAAGTAATGCTGTCACAGGTTCAGGGACAAGAACATGAGTTGTTTGGGGTTATTTGGTCTACCACAATCTCTACCCCTCCAGAGTCAGTGAGACCTGGCTCCTCCCAAGAGTCATAAAATGGTAATTAGAGTAGTTCCACGTCATATCCAGACAAACCTTCCAGAAGAAGAAAAGGGTGGGCCATCTCTTTCTTGGAAGGAAAAGGAAACCATTGCCATAGGCCCTAGAACAGATCTTCCTGCCAGTTTAATTGACTGAGATGAGTCACCCACCCATCAGGAAGCCAAGTTTTGCCAAGGAGGATAGGGTCACTGTAGCTGGCCCACACTAATGATTTGGGATGGCTGTGGGAAAGTCAGCCACCATATTCACTCTAATGTAGCCAATGCCAAGAAGGGAATATAATTGCAATTTGTAGAACACTTACAATTAAAGGTCCACTACTGTGCACGTCATCTTGCTTAAGCTCACATCAACTCTGTGAGGTAGGTATTAAATTCAGAAAGCTGAGGCTCAGCCTGAATTTTACTATTTGTTCTAGTTATAGATATTCCTGTTTTTACCATTTCATATACAGATGCAGATGCAGAGATGCTGGTTATTAAGGACAGGAGAGTTGAGTTGAAATCCACTGTTCTCTACCAAAAGAAGGCTCCTTGATCTGACAGTGCTGTCCAAAGTAAGCAGCCCACCTCTGGCTAGGAAACCAACGAGAGGCCCTAGCTTCGAGTCTGTGGCTCCCCAAAGGCCAGAAATCCCCTTTCCCAGTGCAACGTGACACACCTCAGAGGATGCACAGACCACTGCTCCCCAGACACATCCCTGTGCCTAACTGGCCTGACGTATACAGCCTGAGTGGTTTCCACCGCGTCACTGCTGTGTGATTTCAGGCAAATATTCAATTCTCTGAGTGTCGGTTTCCTCGTCTGTAAAATGGGAATGGCACTGCCACCCGCAGGGTTGCTGCAAGTATCCAATATGATACTATACACAAACCAGAAAGAACAGTTCCTGGAACAGAGCAGGCAACCAGTATGCACTGCCAATTTTATGGATTTTTACCCCTACTACAGAATTTCTGATAATAAAAGGCATCACTAGAATCAATTTCATCAAGAGACTTATTAAAAAATATTTTTTAATATTTTTGTTACTCCTCACCAGAGGACATTTTTTCCATTGATTTTTAGAGAGAGTGAAAGGGAGGGTGAGGAGACCGAGAGAAAGAGAAATATCAATGTGAGAGAGACACATCAATCGGTTGCCTCCTGTACACACTCCAACTGGGGCACGGATTGAGCCCGTAGCCAAGGTACGTGTCTTTGACCAGAACCGAACCTGGGACCTTCAGTCTATGCGCTCACGCTCTAACCACTGAACAAACTGGCTAGGGCAAGAGACTTTTTTTTTTTTAGTATTAAGTTCTTCCCTCCAAATCAAAATAACTCTCCAATTCAAAGTCAATATTTTATTTATCAAAGCACTAAAATATTCTGCTTTCAGACAGTTACCATATATGCTCTATACCTTTCTTAAATCTGATTCCTAAAAATCAGCGGCTGCAAGAGGCAACTATCAGAAAGAGCAGTTGTTTTAGAAAAAGATTTTCTAAGGTATTCCTAGAAATAAAAAGCTACGCTAAGGGATTTAAGTTGTGAGCTGCAATAGCAATCTTTCAATTATGATGTGCAACTATTTTAGGAATACACTTATGACACAGGCAAACGTCTACCGCTGGGTACAATCCTTAGCTCAGGTCTCAGACTTAGACATCAGTAGGCTGAGTAAGGACAGCTGAACATCGAAAAAACTTTCCCTTTAGCTATACAAAACAGCACAGGAAGCAATGAAGGGCATTTAAATATGAAATCAAACCAAGTACAATTTTTCTAAGATTCCTGAAGGGCTCCAAGTGCTGAGAAAGTTCAAGTACGTGTCGTCAGTGAGGGGTGTCAGGAGCGGGCACATAATGAATGTTCCAACCAGCGTGGCGGCCAGAACAGGGGCCAGCTTCAGAGCCCAAATGCCCTCCGGTGCCCATCTCAGCCCCCTGGGCACACACTGTTGGCCAGGCCTTCGAGCCCCGTAGGTTTAATGTATTCCCCACCACGAAGAGATCCAGAATTACTCTTCTCCCCGAAGTCACGCAATTTCCTCTCCTTTCTCACCAAAAACACTTCCTCAATAAGAAGCACAGTGTTATTACTTCAGGTTGCTGTTGCTTTTAAACTGGAGACATGTCAGGCGTGTTCTTTTCAGAGTGATTTAAACAGCTTCAGTGAAATAACTAAAAAGGAAAGAACAAAGATGCTAAAATATGAACCATCCGCCCGGCTGTCCACGGGAGTAGCTGGCCATGGCAACGCCACGTCTGCTGGCCCCGCGGCCACACCGCGGCCCCCTTTCCCGAACGTATGGGGCAGGCTCAGGAAGGAATGTGCCTCGGTGAACCCCGGCTGGCCAATCAAAACCAGAAGGTTCCCAGTTCGGTGACTAATATCAGAAATGAATTGTGCGTGGTGAAAAGGGAACTTTGTGCGGCGGAGAAATTTATGCCCTGAGATCAGCCGTATCACAGGTGTGCGGGATCACCTGCAGAAACTGAACTTTCAGAAAGGCGAGTTCAAACATTTCTTCAAGCAGCGCGCCTGTCATCGCCCAGGGTGGAGAGCTAAATCGCGTCCCGCGGTAACTGAGGGCTGCCCAGCGGGGCTGCCACGCACCGGGACTGCCAGGGCTCAACGCGGCCGCCCCTGTGCTAAGCACCGAGTAAGCCCGATGCTGGTGAGGCTGATCCTCACCGCCCACAGGCTAGTGCTGTCCTCCCTGGTCGGCAGGGAAGGCAGCGTGGGAAGGTGAGTCCACTGCTCTTGGTCCCACAGCCAGAGGATGAGGGGTGGAGGAGGGCAGGGGGCGCTCTCTCCAATCCCAGAGCCTTTGTGCTGAGCCACCATGCTATTCAATATTCTTTAACCTCTTCCTCGTGCCCCGAAGTTCATAGAAAAAGATTTTTAAAAACATGGGAAAATTAGATGGAAGAAATGTTCAAACATGAATGGGCACTGGCTGAGCAGAATGGTCTTGAAAGCATGGGGGCGGGCACCTATTTCCAGCATGGATTATATTCATTAACATCCATGGGAGATAAATTAAGTACAAAAGTCAAAGACATTTTGGCCGCTGATAGGGACTAACATTTTTTTTAAATATTTATTTTTATTTATTTCAGAGAGGGAGAGAGAGATAGAAACATCAATGATGAGAGAGAATCATCGATCGGCTGCCTCCTGCACGCCCCCTACAGGGGATCGAGACCACAACCTAGGCATGTATCCTGACCGGGACCTGAACCCTGGCCTCCTGGTTCATAGGTCGATGCTCAAGCACTGAGCCACGCCACCCGGGTGGGACTAACGTTTTGACTTTTCAACATAGAGTGTGTGAATAAGCTTCAGAGAGACCTTTGCCAGCTCTTCCAATTCTACATAAAACAATGAAAACTCAACAAGGGTATTACAGAACCCTCGCCATTTTCATCCTAAAGATACAAAGATATTAAATCCCCTCACTTATTTTCAACAACAAGGTGCTTAGACCTGTGTCCACTATGCCTTCATCCCCTCTCCCTTGGCCCAGCAGAGTTCACGAGGTCACGTGTGGCCCAGTGGTCCATGCAAACGAGGAGAATCTCGACTCAGCACACCCTCACTAACACCTGCGAAGCACCAGGCATCGTGATGACAACCGCTTCACACACGCCAGGCGGTGTGCTCTTTACGCTTTACCTCATTTAGTCCTCCCCAAACCCTGGGAGAAGAGTCCCACTGTCTGCCCACTTTAAAAAGGAAACAGCTGCCCTGGCTGGTTCTGCTCAGTGGATAGAGCATGGGCTTACACATTGGAAGGTCCCGGGTTCGATTCTGGTCAAGGGAACATGCCTGGTTTGTGGGCTCGATCCCCAATAGGGGGCATGCAGGAGGCAGCCAATCAGTGATTTTCTCTCATCACTGATGTTTCTCTCTCTCTCTCTCTCCCTCTCCCTTCCTCTCTGAAAAGTCAATAAAAATATTTTAAAAAGGAAATAACTGCTCTGGCCCATATTGCCTGGTGGTTAGAGAGTCGGCCTGTGCACCAAAGGGTCTCATGTTCCATTCCTGGTCCAGGGCACGTACCTCTGTTGCTGGTTTGTTCCCGGTGCCCCAACCTGGATGCGTGTGGTAGGCAACCAGTCAATGTCTCTCTTTTCCTCCCTCCCTCCCATCTACTCTCTCTGAAAAGCAATGGAAAAAATAACCTCAGGGGAGGATTAACCAATAAATCTTATATAATAAAAGGCTAATATGCAAATTGTTCCGGGGGAGGGGAGGCTGGCTGGCCAACCTCCCTCACCCCCTCCCCCAGCCGGCCTGGCCCAATAGGCCCCATCAGCCCCAATCAAGGCAGGCCAAACAACATCCGTGCACGATTTCATGCACCGGGCCTCTAGTAAATACATAAACAACTAAGTAAGTAAAAGTGAAATAGCTGAGGCATGCAGAAGAGTTAAGTACTTTGCCCGAGCCTCATGCTTCATTGCTGAGGCTGCGCTGCAGGCTCCGTGGAATGAAACAGTGCCCAGCAGCCAGATGGTACAATCATGTGAAGATAAAGGGAGGTTTCCCAGCTCCAGGGCTGAGGAACAGGCTGAGTACCCACTCCCTCCCCCACTGAGGACATCGTAACTGGAAAACCTCCAGGCGGCCTTTTCCTTCCCAAGAGGGGGGGAAGGGGGCGTGGTTACCTGTGGGAAGAGAAGAGCTTCCCAGAGGGGGGCTCTCTTTGGAAAAGGAAGAGGGGACAAGGAAGAAAAAACGACAACCTGAGACCCCACACACACCCCTGCTTCTCTGAAAGCAGATACCTCACCCCGCCCTGCAGAGCGGCTCAGGGCCCATAAGAGTCACCTGCTCTGCCCCCTCCATTCCCTGCCCTGTCCCCAACCCCGACCCGCTGGTTCCAGATGGCAGGGTCCAGGGGTCACCCCTCGGCTGGTGGAGTCTTGTCCGGGCCCTGCACCCAGCACGTAAGGCCCATCCCACAACTCTATCACAGTTAGCACCGAGAGGCTCCTGAGTGGATGGTAGATACAGAAAACGCTTCTGGGGAAGGAGATACTTTGTTATACTTAAAAGAGAGCATTAACCATCCTATTTCCAACTGAATTGGGAAGTTTGGTTCTTTAAGTAGTTTCCTGTGGAGAAGTTTATTGTCTCCAATTAAAACTCTGCTCATTTTATCTTTCTCTTAGTTAGTAGTAAGACTTAACCAATGTGTGACATTTTTAAAAGAATAAAACTATAAAGTCTAACTGGCTTTCTTTCTTTTGTTAATCCTCACTGGAGGATATTTTTAGAGAAAGTGGAAGGGAAAGAGAGAAACATCTCTGTGAGAGAGACACATTGATTGGTTGCCTCCCACACATGCTCCAAAGGGGGGCCGGGAATCAAACCTGAAACCCAGGTGCATGCCCTTGACCAGGAATCGAACCCACGACCCTTTTGCGAGGGGAGGGGGAGTGTGTGGGGTGCACACAATACTCTAACCACTTAGCATCGCCGGCCAGAGCTGGTTTTCCTTTTTAAAGTAAAAAGGATGCTGAAGATGCAGTTAGAACATTGTTGTATCTAAAATAAAGCAAACAATCATTTCTACAAGGTTTGGGCTTTTTATTCTTATTCCCCAAGTACCTGAAGAGAACCCTTTATGTCTGCTGACAGATTCCAACTGTTTCTGAACAACGGTAACTGAGTAATAGCTTTTAAGCACAGAGGCCCTGAAATATACAGCTCCCATAACAATACGCACTGAACTATGAAGGGTAAAGAAAAGGAACAACGTTCCACATTTTCACCCCAACTACGAGCAAAGCTCTGCTTCGGAACAGGGGAGAGGCAGTACACTGACTTACTTCCCAGGATTTATAAACATCTTTCCAAAGGTTGGGTTGGGTCAATCGCTTCCAGAGACTGCATTCCAGTTTACTCCTCCCCGGGACCTGCTGACTTCTTCTTACTCCACAGACCTGACGTGTCCAAATGCTGAAAGCTGGCCCACTGTGTGATGGCCTCAAAGCAGAGGCTCCGCCCAGTCCCCTTCCAGGAAGGGCTTTCGGCCCCGCTGCCTGCCGGGAACGCGGCCAGCAGCCGCCTCAGGCCCCGGTCGCCGCAGGGTACTTACTCTCTCAAGGGCACAGAGCGCAGCCGAGGACTCGCTCCTCCCAGGGTCTTCCCTCTTCACCGCGGAGCGAGGTGGAGGTGTAAAGGCCCAGACATGTGAATGCAACTTGGGCCAACTCCGACAGACCACTTGGCTCTAGAACTTCCCACGGGGGTGGCTGAGGCGGTCTGCGAGCTCGGCTTCTCCTGCCCATCCTGCTCGCGTGGCCTCCCTCTCACAGGTGTTGATCCCACAGGAAATCCCTAATCAACAGCCTGCAAACTCAACTCCCCCCTGCCTGTGCTCCCAACAGAGTCCCGTCTGTAACTCAAGGCCTCTATGAATAAGAAAACGATATCCCATTTTCAAAGTAAGTGGCACATGTTGAATGAAGATGCTGGAAAAAAACTTTCATAATTATCTTAGTACTCTTCCTCCTCTATTTGACCTACACTCCATGGGGCTTTAAAATTCAAGCAGGCCCAGCCTGTGTGGCTCAGTGCTTGAGCATTGACCTATGAACCAGGAGGTCACAGTTTGATTCCTGGTCAGGGCACATGCCCAGGGTGTGGGCTTGACCCCCAGCAGGGGGCGTGCAAGAGGCAGACAACAGATGAGTCTCATAATTGATGTTTCAATCTCTCTCTCCCTCTCCCTTCCTCTCTGAAATCAATATATATATATATATATATATATTTTTTTTTTTTAATTCAACCTAGAACAAGACTGAACAGATCAACCTGAGTTGGTCTTTCTCATTATTGCATGCATAGGAGCACAGCAGAATTCCCGGTGAGGCATGCTGATACCTGGTCAGCCCACAAATGCCCTGAGCAGTGCAAGTAGCACTGCTACCTGGTACTTTAGTGTGTTGTGAGCTCCTAGACCATCAGATGCATTCCTATTCACATCTCGGTCTAAGCCCACATCAGTCTGTCTCTGTCTCTCTCCTTCTCACACACACTCACACTCACACACACACTCCACGCCACTCTTCCTTCACCTGGGAAATTGAGGCCTAACTATAGTGGTGCCAGTCCGGTTACATGTACACAAGTGATATAAGATGAAAATCGAATACAGTCACCTCAATAATTTACATCCCAAACCACCACTTTAAGCCCAATCTCTCCATGAGCCCATGGAAACATTTCCCATAAGCACAACTACTTACTTCTTCCTAGATTCTCTGCCCATTTCTGGCAAGAAGAAGTACAAGAGAACGTATTATTTTTTAAAACAAAGCAAAACAAAAATGGCTACTCTTATGTTCTCTGATTGGATAGCAAAGTAAACCTGTAAAGGAGACCCACTCCACTCCCAGCCCCAGGAAATGGCCAAGCTTAGGATGAGTTGGGGAGCATAAGCCCTCCCTGAGTCAGGGGTGAAGCCAGAAGCAGAAGTGAGGGCCACATCTGTGCCCAGAGCCTCGAATGATCCCATCCAAGTGACTGCAAGGGGCACCGAAACACCCTGGGTGCCCTGGCGTTCACGGAGTCATACGTGTGCACGCACATGGAAGCACACATGAAGGCTCATTATACATACAGGATGAGGAAAGCAGGTTTATAAGGACCTCTGTGCTCAAGTGTGTTTGAGTGTGGCAAGCAGACTACCAGAACATGTAAATAACCAAGGCCAGCAACTTGAGCGCTATCGAGATGATACCCAAGAGCCCAGAACTGTGACTTGCTTCTGAGTTAATAAAGCTACTGTGATTATCACACCGCTTGTCTTTTTCGATATGAGCTGTAAGCCTACTTTTGCCCACCCTTCTAGACACACTCTAATCGACTAGCTGTTCATTCTTCAATATACAATAAAAGCATTTGAAGTCCTGTTTATGAATGTCAACCTAATCAAATTGACGGACAGAACACTTTGACCTTGGACCTCAATCCAGTTCCTTCAGTGGACTGGTTTAAAACACTGAGAGCAACTGCATTAATAATAAAGAGAAAATGAAAGGCCTTTATCACCGCATTCAACGTGTTTTCTCTAAGGTTCCTCTCTCCTGGCGGCACCGTCCAGATGGAGAGAGAACATCGAGTCCCTGCCCAAAATAAACGGTCCAGGCCGCGCCACCTTCCTGCGGCCGCTCCGCGAAGGGTCCTAAATCAACCCAAGCTTCTGCTCAGCAACTTCGGTTCCTTTCTCATGCTCTTTCTCCGCGACGCACTTGGTTCTCATCAGACCACTTCCTTCCTGCCGCTTTGGTTTTCATTACCAAAGTTCTTCAGTCCTTTTCACCACCCCAGATGCTACGCAACTCCCACTTCTAAAAGCACACTCTCGGAGACTCCCGAAGAGAAGTCAGGCTCAGCTAAAAGTCTTCAGCAACGGAACTGGCCCTCGAATATTCTAGAAGAGACTGGGGAGAGACAAGCTTGTCTCGGTGGTTTTCCCCTCTCTCCGGCATCCCTTCCCTTCCCAAGAGCACACGCCTGCTTTTCCCCGGAACCAGCGTCCTCCATCCCTCCGCACACCCGCCAAGCCCGGCAAGTGTAATAACGTGACCAATAACTCCCAGCTGGTGTAGACCTCCATTCCGCAAGGAGCTAGCACAGCAGGCCGGGCTGCTTTTCTTAGAAAGACCTGCTCCCAACGTTGGCTCTAGGCTGGGCGTTCGGGAGCATGAGTTTGGGGAGGGTTCCCATCGTTAACGAAGAGTGGTCGCTGCTCCTAAATTGTATAAACGATATGGTTTATGCCGAACACCTGCTTTCCTTCTGAGCGTCTGGAGTTTGGGCAGCTGCCAGGCAGAGGGGCCTTCATGACCAATACCCTCGAAAAAGCCCCGGGCCCGAGTCCTCACGAGCTTCCGGTTGGCAGCACCTCACAGGTGCTGCAGCAGCGCGTGGGGGGGGGGAGGATAAGCACATCCTGTGTGGCTCCACTGGAAGAGCCTCTGGCAGCTCCTGCCTGGTTTTCCCTGGACCTCGCCCTTTGCCCCTTTTCTCTTTGCTGATTTTGCTTCGTATCCTCTGGCTGCAGCAAATCACAGCCATGAGCATAATTAGAATAGATTCTCACTATTCGTGGAAGGTGTGTTCTAAAGGTCTCCAGGGACAATTAGCAAACACTGCATCACTGTTCCTAAAGGAAATACATACGTGTGTGAGTGTGTATGTATGTGGGTGTGTACATTTTATTTGTATAAAGCTACATATGTGTGTACATTTTATTTGTATAAAGCTACATGTGTGTGTGTATGTATATATATATATATCATACATACATACATACATACATATATATCACATATGAACTATATCTTAAATCCTAAAAACAACTCATTGTGGTAGATTATATTTTTTTTTATTTTTCAAGTGGGAAAACTGGTTCAGAAGTGTTGCTTTGGCTTGCTTGAGACTGCCCCCTAACAGGAGCCAGAACTGGGATTCAAACCCCATCTGCCCGGCCTCCATCCTTAGGTCATCTCTGGGTGAGCGCAAAAATGAAAAGGCAGAGCCCTGCCTTACGTGACCTTGGCTCGGAATGTGCGCAATGGATCACTCAAAATCTTCACCTCTGTACACACGCCCGTGACTAACTGCTGAAACTGCAGGAACTGGTTTGGGGGTTATGAATTTTAGTGAGTAGAAAGTATACACTGAGTTCTATGAGTCCTTCCAGCAAATCACCAAATGTGGCGTGGTCTTGGGGACCCCGGACAGAGCCGCCTAGAAGAGCCCCGGGTCTCCCTCCTGCAAAGGCTCCAAGGAGGAGGGACACTGTTATCCTTGGGCCGAGTGGCAGGAGGCTGAGCTTCCAGGGACAAGAGGTTGACCCGCTCTCTGCAACCGTGATCACTGTGGCCTTTCCTCAGAGATGCTCTCTGGTCTCATTCTGGCTTTTGTGTCATCTATTCTCCGGTTCAGCTGCCACAACTGGCATGAAAGCCTCCCTCTTGGAAGTGAAACAGGAGCTGTGGTGAGGCCCCGGGGAAGGAGGCTCGATGAGTCACCGGGCCGCTGTCCTGGGACCTGAGGATAAATGCTCTTTTCCTTGACAACTGTTTCCACAGCTTTTCCTCTGAAAAATCCTTGCCCCTCTCTCATTAGGTCGCCTCTCGGCGTGGCCAGGGTGAAGACCAAGGCCTAGGCCAGCCGTGGGCAAACGGATCCGGCCCGTTCGGCTGTTCTAAACTATTGAAATAATAAAATAAAAAAAGACTGTACCCTTTTATGTAATGATGTTTACTTTGAGTTTATATTAGTTCACACAAACGCTCCATCCATGCTTTTGTTCTGGCCCTCCGGTCCAGTTTAAGAACCCCATTGTGGCCCTCAAGTCAAAAGGTTTGTCCACCCCTGGCCTAAGCCTAGGAGGAAGGGATAGAGCAGGCACCAGACTAGAAGGGGGAACTAAGTCCTGTGGGTCCAGCCCAGCTCATCATCACTTACAGCTAGCGGCGGCGAAGCCAGGTGATAAAGGCTGTGCATGTGTCTAAATATTGTTTCTGTGCCCTAGCTGGTTTAGCTCAATGGACAGAGTGTTGGCCTGCGGACTGAAGGGTCCCAGGTTGGATTCCAATTAAGGGCACATGCCTGGGTTGTGGGCTCGGTCCCCAGTAGGGGGCGTGCAAGAGGCAGCCAATCAATGATTCTCTCTCATCATTGACATTTCCATCTCTTTCTCCCTTCCTCTCTCTGAAATTAAATAAATAAGTAAATAAATAAATAATCATTCTACAGACTCGGCAAATGCAAAGGCTATGGGTTCCTCATGTGCCCAGAGATTGGGGCAGCCCTGCCGAAGTAATGAAACCTCAGACAAACTCTTCAACACTGAGGTCTGGGAGCTTCTGGGCTGGAGGGCACACTGATGTGCTCTGGGAGGGGGAACTCACATGGAGAAGGCATGCCCTCCTCCACACCCTCCCTGTCTTCTCCACCGCTGGGCTTTCCTGAGATGTATCCTTCCCAACAAAATAAGGATAGCATTGTCCTGCATTCTGTGAGTCGTTCTCGTGAATTACTAAATCCTGGAGGGGGAGATGGGCGCCCAGTGTTCGCAGACAGCAGGCGGAAGTGACTGGGGCCGCCGGGACTGGCAGCCGGCATCGGAAGGGAGAGCAGTCTTTTGGGATTGAGCCCTTAAACCTGTGGAATCTGACATTAACTCCAGGTAAAGAGTGTCACAATGGAATTAAATGACTGGTGTCAGCCGAAACCAGTTTGGCTCAGTGGACAGAGCGTCGGCCTGCAGACTGAAAGGTCCCAGGTTCGATTCCGGTCAAGGGCATGTTCCTTGGTTGCGGGCACATCCCCAGGAGGGGGTGTGCAAGAGGCAGCTGGTCGATGATTCTCTCTCATCGGTGTTTCTAACTCTCTATACCTCTCTCTTCTTCAAAGAAATCAATAAAATATATTTTAAAATAAATAAATAAATAAATAAATAAATAAATAAATTACTGGTGTCAGAAAATTGTTGGGATGACACAACTGCTCTTGCCTCTCTCTCTCTCTCTCTCTCTCTCTCTCTCTCTCTCTCAGCAGCCCCATTACTATAAACCAATCCCTCCCTATGGATGAATAATGAATGTTCTGATGACCGATTTTATATTCATCACGTACTTAATCCCATTAAGTGCATGGAAAATAATCACCTTGCATAGCTCTGACTGTCTTATCTTTAGGCAAACTCATCTCTAAACACATCAGATGATAACTTGCAGGTATTACCCAAACCACAAAACCCTAGAAAACAAGACTAATTACAAACTTGTTTAATTGAAGCTTCCAGAACACGTTTCAGCAAAACAACTTCTATAGATACCATGACCTCATATAAAATATAAACCCACTTTGAGCTCAAGACAGTGGCGTAAGCCTACAGAGCTGCCCCCTTCCTTCCCAGGACTCGGTGAGATGCCAATAACGATGTTGGTGAAAGAATGAACCTGTGGCAGCACTGACAACACGGAGTGCTCTCAGTAAATAAGTCAGCATAAAATCTTGCTTTAAAAAACGAAGATAATTGGGACTATATTGACAAACAAAAACTGTGGGGGGGGGGGGGAAATGTGACTTTAGATACATAATCAAAGATAGAGTCAAGGGTTCTTTTTCCCCCCGACAGAACCCGGAGTCTCCCAGCTTGGAGTCCACTGCGACTGGAGCCAAAATGGTCCACAACATGGACAAGAATCGGGGCAGAGGAGGGAGAGTCATCCACAGAGCAGCTGAGCCAGTGGCCCTCCCCCCTGCCCTGTCTGTGGGCCTGGCTCCGAGCTGGAACCACTGGAGTAGCTCTCTCCAGAGAGGAAGGTTTGGTGTTCAGGCTGGTGAGGGAGTTAAAAGAAGACCCTCTAAGATAGACACAGTGGAGAAAAGAAATAAAATAGAAGCCACCCCAAGGTTAAAGTCCTCCTTACCTGTGTAATCTGGGGGGAAGCGATACAACAAAGGGTCCTGGATCTGCTTATGTCCTCTTCTACTGACCACACACCCAAAGGGAAATTTGCCTCCTGGTCTATCCTGCCCACTTATACTGAGTCCATATCCAGTCCTCCCATTCATGAATGTCTGGGGTCAATGAACCTACCTAAGTACCAAGAAAGCCTATGTCAGCTGCCTCTATTCACTGACATGGTCCTTAATTCATAAATATGAAGTCAATGAAGAATTAGCAGATATGGAAGGAGAAGCCCACAGCATGTGTACAAGTTTGCTAGAGCTGCCATAACAAAGTACCAAGACAGGCTTAAACCACAGAAACCTATCTTCTCACAAGTCTAGAGGCCAGGTACAGGAGGTCAAGTGCAAGACGCGTTTCTCCTGAGGCCCCTCTTCAGCCTGCAGGTAACCATCCTCTTCCTGTGTCTTCCCTCTTCTCATAAGCCCATCAATCATACTGAGTAAGGGCCCACCCTAATGATGGAATTTTAACTGAATTACCTCCTTACAGTCTCTGTTTCCAAATACTGTAACATCCTAAAGTTTTGGAAGTTAGAACTTTCAACATGAATTTTGAGGGGGCATAATTCAGCCCTTAACAAAATTAAAGAGAAAGAATAATATGAACAACCCAAACTTTATCAAGAGGAAAAATAAATCTTGCAAGGAGCAGAAGGAAAATTTTAAAGTTCTAAATAGTATCATTTAAATGTTGAAAAGATTTTACAACCTTAAAAACATATTCTGTAAAAAAAAAGCAATGTGAGCATTAAAGCTTATTGATGCTTAAAAGTATAGTTCTCAAAATTAAAATATATATATATATATATATATATATATATATATATATCAATTAGAAGAGATGAGTAGCTAAATGGTTACAACAATTTTAACAGAAATCAGTAAAACATGTAATTAAATCAAAATAAAATACTGACTGTAAAAAGGGAAGCTTCGGTGTAAAACAACATGAGAGATAAGTTTGAAGGAAAGCTTAAGAATTCTAGCCTTGACTTATTCAGTGATATTAATTTACTTTGTTAGAAGAATGTAAATTTAGATATGCTAGTTAAAAATATGAGGGTGGCTGTGGCCCAAGATAGGAGCCAGAGCTGAGCATCTCCTTCTTGATGAGGAGAGAGGAAATTCATTTTCCCATAAAACTGCCATTTCCCAGCTTCCGGTTCTCTGTAGGGAGCCCACGTTCAGCCCCTCACAGTGCACAGGGTCCACAGCCTCAATGTCCCTCTCTGCATGAGGGTTAGAACGCTAGTCCCTGAGGTCTGTAGCTGGTCCAGTTTTCTCTGAGGACCACAAGACTTCCATTCCACTTGCCGCTACAGGTTTGTGCCTTCATTTCCAATACCTGAGAATTCCTTTTCTTGCTTACAAACTCAGCTAAGAATGGAAAGCCAATTTTTAAAAATACATGGGTGGGCAAAAGGAGGTATACAGTTGTGAGTATGTGAAACACAGAGTGTATCCTTGTATCATTATTAATCAACTGGAGGCCAGTGCACGGATTCATGCACTGGTGGGGTCCCTCGGCCTGGCCTGCAGGGATCGAGCCGAAACCAGCTCCCTGACATCCCCAAAGGGGTCCCGGATCCCTCCTCTCTGTGGGTGTGTCACCCGAGAACCACAGCTGCCAAGTCACCGCAGCTCAGCAGCTCCTGCGCTGAGCTTCTGTCCCCTGGTGTCAGTGAACATCATAGCTACTGGTCAGACGATCGGATGATTGCTTAGACTTTTATATAGAGAGATTATTGGATTATTTTCCATACAAACCACTGTAAACCTCCTTTTGCCCATCCCTGTATGTCGTCTAATATTTCCATGTGTTTGGAAAAGGGAGTGGTGGGACTCGCCCTTCAGCTCTACCATTTTGACCAAAAGTCTACACTGAGAATAGAGTTAATAATAAAAAATACATTTAGAGTGCACTGTCCTAAGAGCTTCATGTATCAACTCATTTCACCTTCATAGCAACACTATAAAATAGGCACTAAAGTCCCCATTTTAGAGACAAGAAAGTTAGGACAGAGAAAGAGGAAGTGACTTGTTCAAGGTCATAAGGTCACATGGCTAATAGGTATCAGAGGCAGTTTGCCCCTTACCTGCTAACTACCCCTGTGATATTCATTTGTGCTGTTCAACCAATGTTACTGGTGCTCCTCCCCCCACAACAAGATACATGAGTATGATTATCCCTCCTAGTATCCTCACTGGTGGAGGCACAGGATTACCTCTGACCAATGAGTTGTGAATGAAATTGGCACATCCCTTCTGGGCCAGAGCATATAATTGCAGGAACAAGACCCTCCAGAGCTCTCTTGCGCTCTGGCACGGTGACCAGCAATGTTTGAAACGGTGGCTATTCTGCCAGCCAGGGATCTTAAGTAGCTATGCCCATCACTGACCCCACCTGAGTTGTTTTTTCATTCTTGCTATAAACACCCACGTCAGAAGTCTGCCGTGAGCTAAAACCGGGTGTCAGCAGGGCTGCATTCCTTTCTGGAGGCTCTAGGGGAGAATTAAATCTCCTTGCCTTTTCCAGCTCCAAAAGGCTGCTGGCATTCCTTGGCTTGTGGCCCCCTCTGCCATCTTCAAAGCCAGCAACAGGAGATGGAGCCCTTCTCACATTACCTTACTCTGAGCTCTAACTTCTGCCTCCGTCTCCCACTTTTAAGAGCCTCTGTGATTACACTGGACCTACCAAGCTAATCCAGAATAATTGCCCTAAAGTCAGCTGACTCAGCAACCTTAATTCCACCGGTGACCTGATGTCCCTTGGTCATGTACCCTAACATATTCACAGGTTCTAGTATGTAGACAACTTGGGGGGGGGGGGGGGGAGGCGGCGTGTGTGCTCTTCTGCCTACCACAGTACTTTATACCAATCACATCAGCCCTTCTGGGGTGAGGCCCAAGCATCAATACTGTCTATAGGTGCCCAGACAATTTCAATGTGCTGACAAGTTTGAGAACCAGTGCCCTTGTTGAGTATGTGGAGAGAATACACTCAGTCCTCTACTTTCATATTGCCTCTCCAATGTGTTTGCATGACAGATATAAACCCCACCCATGCGCAGAAGAACATCGCACAGTTACATGCCCACACATCTGCCATCCTCGTTGCAGTCGGAGACTCTGCTCATCACGTTTTAACCCCATCCTTTCCGTTTCCTCCCTGCCGCCCAGACCTCATCCTCCTTCTAGCCCCACATGCGTGCATGTGTACATAGACAAACATGAGGTATTTTTCCATTCGTTGCCAAAATAAGCTATTTTCCCTGCGGGGGCCTCCCAGAGAGACCGAGTTACGCTGGTGGTTTTCCAACATGCACATTTGCTCCTCAGAAATGGGGCAGAGTCAGCCATTTTCTTTCACAGGAACAGAGAGGCTCCGAGGGTAAAAATTACATCCCTGCTCGCACTATAATCAGCCGCTTTTGTATCTGTAGGTGTTGAGAACAGGGCTGCAGCCCCCACCGGACTGTTACTGTGATCTGGGTGTGCACTGAGGAATCTGCACAGCGGAGAAGAACACCACTTTTGTTGTAAATCTCTCTATCTGATTTACTGACCTACTGAATTATTCTCTTGGTTTTCTTTAAATGAGAGAAACAATAGGGTAAGATAAAGGCCAACCAGGCCATTTTGGAATCAAGTATCAAAACCCTGCTAACAAAATACATTGTACTTAGAACATAACCACAAAGCTGAAGGGTCAAATTACCATCAATTTAGAAGTTCAGTTTCCAATCTCCTTATACGGAATGAAAAAGGGCCTGACCAACTGCAGGGATTGTCCTGTTCGTGTGTCAGTGACCAAGCCTAAGGAGGGCCAGGGTGGGCAGTTTGGTGGCAATGCCAGTGAGGGGAGACGCAAGTGCGCAGTGGACCTGGGGCTGGGCGCTGGTGAAGGGGCGGGGCGGCAGGAGAGAGCAGCGGAGGCCAAACCAGGGTGCCTCATACAACAGAGCTTAGTGCTTCGGTTCAAGGAGAACTGCACGGAGGCTGGGCACAGAGAGCTCCCTCCATCAGACTCCAGACACTGTTCATAATGAAGAACTGTGGTGCTGGTTTACTGGAAACGCCCTTCAAGTTCATGCTCAGGAGGACGGAACACAAATAAGAAACGGGACTGAACCGACTGAAGTAGGTGTTGCTGAGACCCAATTCTGGCATTGGCCAAACCTTTAAGCAGGGGTGGGGAAAATCTGGCCGTATAAGCCCCAAGAAATCACTTGGTCTGGCCCTGCGAAGGCATTAGGGGTGAGTTAATTAAATGTCTGATCAACTACAGCAGGCTAATCTTTAAGTTGATAATTCTGTATGGCCCGTGGATGATGTGATAAATATCCACATGGCCCTTGGCAGAAAAAAAAGGTTCCCCACCCCTGCTAAAGTCAACACACAAAGAGCCACAGGCACAGTTCTGGTGGACAAAACAGCTATTTCACCGGTCTCTGCCAGTGTGTGCCAGTCCCCATCATTCTTTTTGATGCTCAAATACCCCAAATTCGGCCAATCCTCTTTATGTATCTCTGTCAATCTCTGTGCCTTTCCTTTCCTGAAAGAAACCCAGGTGATAAGGAAGAGCACTGTCTCAATAGCATCAGTACTGGGTTTGAGGGGACCAGTGTGTCCTTTGAAAGAACTACTGTGCTCCCTGAAGGACACCAAATGATCAGAGATTTCACACACTTACCCGTGAACTACCGCTATAAAGGTGTGTCTGAGCCCGTGAGCTGAATTTCCACGTTGAAAGGTTAGGAAGGAAACGCGATAGGCTGAATAACAAGTATATACCCTCATCCTGATCCCTGAAGTCTGTGAATGTCACCTTATATGGCAAAGGGACTCTGCAGGTGTGTTAATAAGCGAAGGATAAAAACGGGGGAAGGATTAAGATATAAAATTGCCAGCTACGAAAATAGTCACAGGAATGTAAAGCACAACATAGGGAATACAGTCAATAATACGGCGGTAACTGTGTATGGTATCAGGTAGGTACTAGGCTTGTCAGGGTGATCCCTTCGTAAGCTATATAAATAACTAATCCCTGTGTTGGCCTCCTGAAACTAATAGAATATTGTATGTCAACTATAATTGAAAAAAAATTAATTATTAGTTAAAAATTTAAAAATTAATTATTAGTTAATTAAAGATAGGAGATTATCCTGGGTTATGTGGTTGGGCCCTAAATGTACCCACATGTCCTGAGAAAAGGGAGGCAGAGAGGAATTTGACACAGAAAGCAGTGTGACAACTGAAGCAGGATGAGTGGTGCTGGCGTCAAAGAAGAAGGAAGGGGCCAGAGCGGAGGGATTCAGGGAAGGCAGCTCTGGAAGCTCAGAAAGGCCAAGAGGTGACCTCTCAGCAGGGACTTGGAAGGGACCCGTCAGTTATGTCCAGTGAAACTCATTTCAGACTTCTGATCTCCAGGACTGGAAGGGAGTACGTGTGGGTTGTTTTAAGCCACTGAGTTTGTGATAATGTGTTAGAATGGCGATAGGAAACTAACTCGGGTGTGGCGTGGGCTTTGGGGGGACTTTAAAAGCTCCCCAGGTGATTCTAATATGCAGCCAAGCACAATAACTATTGAACCAGAGTTACTAGAGGAGGGACTAGATAAGGACATGCTGGCGTGGTGGCTTCTGTGGGGAAAATGTATGGGAAGTCAGCAAGTCACCTCACCCAAGAATGAACCATCAATCAATCCTTAACCATCTGCCCACAGACGACTGCACAGCGGCCTATCCAAGCACGTCATCGGATGGGCATGCTTCCCCAGCGTGGTGTCCCTTCCAGTCTGACCCGCTGCAGATGCTGAATTTCCTTGGGATAAAGAACAGCCTCACATATGGGAGGCAGACTTTGTACAGAGCCAACTTTCTTACCAACACCACCTTTCACGGAAGGAACGGGCCAATGGCTACATTATATGCAAGCACATGAATCAGCACATTCACGTGAACACTATCAGGAAAAGGAATAAACTGTCTTCCTCTCTGGGCTTAAACTACGAAAAACCACTATTAGGATTGTACAGATGGAGGGTTTTTTCATTTGCTTTGGTAATCTATTTACTTACAGGAGATTATAAGTGGAAATTGTCTATAAATTATTTATTTGGGAACCAAGTAACTCATTCTTCATAGAGATCCAGAAAAGCACTATGTGTACAATTTGGCCAGGGGCAGCCCTCCCTCCAGGGTGAGCACTTGCCTGCTCTTGGGGCTTCCTCATCCCACGGTACATGGCAAGTTTACTGAAAAGCCATTCCATCATGAGCCTCCACGGTACTGTCACCAACAGCTAAAACCCACCACCTCTCACTTCTTACTTTTCTCTCCCTACTTTGTCTTCTCCGGAGAGGAGGGTGGTGAAGTAGAAAAGGCAGTCACATGAGAATCCGAAGACCTGGTTGGAATTTCAGTTCCATAAGTGATGTCATGTTAGGAGTCCCTCAGCCACTCTGAGCTCTGTCTCTAACAGACAGATTCCGTTGCCTTCGCAGTGTTGATGAAACGAAACAACACGGGTGAAACTGCTTGGCACATAGTAAGAACTTCATGAGGTTCGGCTTTCACACATCACCCTAGGCTGAAGCTTCCCAGGTCTCCTTCCGCCATCCTCTCATGAGCTCTGGCCCTGTGTCTCCCACCGTCTCCTCCATGCTCTGGCTCGGATCTTTTACCGGCATCTCCAACTGGGCATGTCTAATCTGGATTTATGATCTGCACTCACAAACCATGACCCTCCAATTGCCCTGACCGTGTCCATCCATTAAAGTGCCCTCAAGCCCCTGCCCCATCCTTTCTTCTCCATTCCCACTGCTCACCTCCCATTCAGGCTCAGAGTCTCTCGGCTCACACCTCGGGTGACAGCTCTGTCTCTTCCAAGCCAGCCTGCTTGTGGACTGCAAATGCGTCTCTCTTCGAACAGATTCACCACATCAAGCCCTGAACAAAGATCCTCAAGCACTTTCTTGCCCGGCAGCCGGTGTCTGTGATGGAAGAGGAGCCACTCTGCCGGGTGTGCAGAGGACAGTCTTCCCCGTGCCTGCCGTCAGCGTGCAAGGCACTGAGCAACGTCACTACATTATGCATGGAGGAAAGCGCTCAGAAGAAATGGATCGTCAAACAAAGGATTTTTAAAAGCATTTCCAGAGAACTGGAAATTGTTTATCAAATTTCTTTGCGTGGTATTTTGTAACTACAATCTAAATCTGCCACAATCCACCCTCAATTGCATTCAATATAATAATCCATCGATAGTAAACGACGTTTTGTAATGTTACAACCATTTAACAAATATTCAAGCCTTCAGTATGTATAGTAGGTAGCAAATGTGGTCAATCTCAGAGATGTTCTTACCATTTTGTTCCTCCAGCTCATTCCCAATCTCTTGTCCCATTTGCTTTTGGCGACTTATGATAGAAGAAAGGGCATCGAGGCCTGCATCCTGTTCTGAAAGAAAAAGTAAAACACTCAACTAAGAACCAGAGGAAACCATTTAAAGTCCAGAAATATACCCAGGGGTATAACACAACTCAATATATGATAAAAGTAACATTTTAAATCATTAGGAAAAGGAGAGAGAAAACAGGTAACATTTTTTGGAACAAAATGAAGAAGAAAAAATTAAGTATCTACTTCATACCTTAAGCTAAAATGATTTCGAGATGAATTAAAATTTTTTTTAAAATATATTTTATTGATATTTTACAGAGAGGAAGGGAGAGAGATAGCTAGAAACATCGATGAGAGAGAACCATCGACCAGTTGCCTCTTGCACACCCCTACTGGGGATGTGCCCGCAACCAATGTACATGCCCTTGACCGGAATCGAACCTGGGACCTTTCAGTCCACAGACCGACGCTCTACCACTGAGCTAAACCAGTTTCGGCGAGATGAATTAAAATTTTAAATATTAAAAATGAACATAAGATTTGACTATATAAACATTTAAACTTTCGAATATTTGATACATAAAGAGCATGTGCAAATCAATAAGAAAGACTTATTCTCCTAAGTTTTAAAATGGGCAAAGGATATAAATAAGAAATGAAAATGAAAAAGAATGTAAATACGCAGGGTTAACTAAGTGTGAAGAACTAGAAGCTCCTATGTACTGTGTCATAGGAGAACAGTTCACATACCTTTCTGGAGAGCAAATTATGCCTACCTTTTTATCTGTCAGCTTTACGTCTAGAAATGTATGTAAGAAAGCAACAGACTGCATGCAAGATGTATATCCAATGACATTCCTTGATACATTGCTTCCTGTACTATTACCTCTCAGCTCCAAGTTGGCCCCCTTTTGACTGCTCTGTGAAAATGGACCTGGGTCCTTTAAATACATTTCCCTTGGCCATCTTTGTCAGTAAGAAGGGACTACAGAGACATCCCGGGAGGAAAGGTTTGCTTCCTGCCTCCAGCCTGCTCTCTCGCCAGGCTCCCACAGCCTCCCAGCTTCTCCAGTGTCCTCCAGCACACAGAGGCCAGCAGCACCCCAAGGTCAGCAGAGCACCCCCTCCGTGGGCAGTTTCTTAACAGAGTGCCTCCACTTAGACACTTCCCCATGAACGATATCCCTAGCATCCTAGAGGGCAGATTCCATCAAGTCCCACAGTCTGGCTGCAAACCACAATGACCTCTCTGAAATCATTACTCTAATATCCTGTTATCTTATCTAATAAAATAGTAATATGCAAATTGACCATCACTCCAAGACACAAGATGGCCACCCCCATGTGATCAAAAATCCTGCTCCCATGTGGACACAAAATGGCCCACCACAAGATGGCCTGCAGGAGAGGACAACTGTGGGCAGTTAGGGGTGACCAGACCATCAGAGGAGGTCAGTTGGGAGTGACCAGGCCAGCAAGGGAGGGCAGTTGTGTGTGGGGGGGAGACACAGGCCTGCAGGGGAGGTCATTTGGGGGGATCAGGCTTACAGGGGAGGGAAGTTAGAGGGGGAAGGGGGACCAGGCCTGCAGGGGAGGGAAGTTGTGGGTGATCACACAAGCAGGGAGGGCAGTTAGGGGTGACCAGGTCTGCAAGGGAGGGCAGTTGTGGGCGATTAGGCCAACAGGGAGGGAAGTTAGGGTGACCAGGCAAGCAGAGGAGGGTAGTTGGGGGAAACCACATCAGCAGGGGAGGGCAGTTGGAGAAACCAGGCCTGCAGGGCAGGGGGAGAGGAGGGGAGCAGTTGGGAGGGACCAAGCCTTCAGGGGAGGGAAGTTGCGGGGGGGACCAAGCCTATAAGGGAGGGCAGTTAGGGGCAACCAGACTGGCAGTAATCGCAGGCAAGCAAGGAGGGCAGTTAGGGGAGAACAGGTCAGCAGGAGAGGGCAGTTGGAGGGGGGGGCCAGGCTTGTAAGGGAGGGCAGTTAGGGGCAATCAGGCCAGCCAGGGAGCAGTTAGGCGTAAACTAGACTGGCAGGGGAGTGATTAGGGGGTGATCAGCCTGGTAGGCAGAAGTGGTTAGGCAGAGGCAGGCAAGCAGTTGGGAGCCAGCAGTCCTGGATTGTGAGAGGGATGTCCCAGATTAGAGAGGGTGCAGGCTGGGCTGAGGGACACTCAACCTCCCAACTCCCCATGCACAAATTTCGTGCACTAGGCCTCTAGTAGTAATAATTCTGTACATTAAACTTTCAATCCTCTTTCTCCTAATTGGACCCACACTGATACATTTATAATAGTAAAAAACTGGAAACTATCCAAATGCCCAAACACAATGATTTGTTTAAAAATGTGTATATAGCCATATAATAAAACACTACAGAGCCATTAAAAGTGATATGGTCCATGGATATTTTTATGTTGAAAGAAATCCATGATATGTTAAGTGTAAAAATGCAGTACATAAAACAATAAATAGTAAAAATACAATTTTTGTTTTTTAAAATGTATTGCTTTTCTAGATTGTAAAAATTTAAAGAAAAAAGAACTCAACGTACCTTCTTTAAAATTTTATATTGGTTTGTTCTTTGCAATGTCAGTAATCTCTCTGTAAGAACCGTTATCTTTGCTTTCAGGTGCATTTGGAAGAACATTCTGAAGCTGAATCTAAGGACTCTTTCTACCCAGGCAATATGCCAGATGAGGGTAACATGCCAATCGTGGCTTCATTTGTTGATCGGGTTCTTTTCATGACTAATTCACATAAAGACGTATTTTCAAAAGCAGAAATCACAATGGTCTTCTTATGCAAGATCATGTTAACATCGACTTGTATTTCTTCCTAGTCTTTTTATGGAATTAAGCCATTACGCTTAACTCATTAATTCATCTGGAATTTATTTAAACTAATGGTGTGAGGTAAGGACCCCTTAGTGACATTTTTTGACACTACGTATTTTTCAAACTGTACAAATGACCTGCCTTCTCCAGGGATCATTCTAAGGGACCATTTTATAGCAAAATCTCTTTATAATGAGGTCCTTTTGGTCTTTAGTAACAACCTCTTGGATGGCTTCCAAGATAAATCTATCATCAACCTAGTGCTGCTATACGATGACCAATATTATAGCAAAAATCCAAATGCATCCCGAAAAGAATCTACCTATAGGACTGAGGGTCAAGAGTCAACATGAATTAAAAGGTAAAACAATTTAAAAAGAGGATAGAAGATTCCTCTGCAGTTTTCAATTAGAAAAAGAATCATTAAAGTTATGAAGTTGCTTTATCTAGAAGAGACACAGATTGTGAATGAAAAATAACTACTCTGCACTCTTTTCTCTCAACCTTGACTCATGATATGGTTTAACCACCTAAAGGTTCTCTTTCTAATGCAAAACAGGAAGAGGGCTAAACAGTCTGCTCGACTGAAATCATTTCTGTAAGAACTTAGCATCTCCTCACTGTGGTTAAGTGTGATAACATTTTCATTTCACAATCCAAAGACACAGACAGACAGTCCAGGGACCTGAGACACTGCGTATGTGTTGATGATATTGATGACCTGAGCCTCTCAAAACCCTAAAGCAGCAACTCCAAGGACAGATGGTATGGTCATCTTAGAGACAATGAACCAAGTAAAATGCTGTACTTACAAAAATATAAACAGACAGTCATGCAGAACCATGCAAAACTATGATGTCATACTGACTAGCTCATTACTGTCATCTGCCCTACCTGATCACATATCCCGAGTCATTATATCACAGTAGATCATTTACAACCTACAACAGCCTATTCATCATTCTTCAATTTTATAATAATGTTAATTTTTTTTAAATGGGTAACCATTGTGATATGTAGAATATGTAGAATAATGTGCCCCCTGAAGATTCCTAATCCCCGGAACCTAATCCCCCAAACCTTGCTCAGCAAAAGGAACTTTGCAATTGTGATTAAGATTAAGGCATTTGAAATGGGAGACCATTCGGATTGTCCAGGGGGACCTAGTGGAATCATGAGTCCTTAAAAGAGAAACCTCTTCTAGCTGCCATCACAGGGGGACAGGAAGAAGGATCTGGAAGATGCAACTACTGGCTTTGAAGACTGAAGCAGGGAACGACGAGATGGTTGGTGGCCTCCAGCAGCTGGAAAAAGCAAGGAGATGCCTTGAGCCTCCATCAAGGAAGCCCAGACCTCGGTCCCAGCCCAGAGACCCACAGTGACCTTCTGACCTACGAACTGCAAAATAATAAGTTTGAATTTTAAGCCACTAAATTTGTACTAATTTATAATGACAGGCTAGAAAATGAATACAATCATTTTTTTTTTAAATCCCTTTGGAATAATTAGGTGTTTGGAGATTTTCTATCTTTAGATATTCAGAAAAGCCATCTTCTAACTCAATATCATGTAATTGTGGGAGGACTATCTGGTGGCTGCAGATTAAAAATAAAGAGTCATCATACTGTATTCTTACCAAAAATAACAAACTTGATCCTGATCAAGCCACTAAATCTAACTACCAATTTACAGAAAACATGCGGGACAAAGGAATATTTTAATATATGGGCATACAAATAGCAAGATCTAGATGATGGGAAACTACACGGCAAATGACCCTGTTTCTTCAACCAAGAAAAGGCAAAGAAAAAAAAAGAGAGAGAGCTGGCAAAGGAACCCATCTATTAAAGGAGCCGAAGGGACATCAATTAGTTGCAATGTACAGACTATATTCAGATCATGATGTGAACAACCTAAAACTAACAAAACCAAACATCATGGGACAATCAAGGAAATCTGAGCACTCAATGTTTGATTATACTATGGAATTATTGTGAACTTGCTAGGGGTGATAATGGCCTTGTGATTATATTTTTAAAAAACAGTCCTTATCTGTTTAAAACATTTTAGAGACATATTCTGGAATATTCACCCATGAAATAATACCTGAGATTTGCTTCAAAAATAATCCATGGAATAGGTAGTTGGATAGACATATGGATGAAACACAATGAACTATGAATTGGTAATTGCTGAAACAATTGATGGGTAGACTGGAATCATTATCTTACTCTCTCTACTTTTTTGTTTGAGATTTTCCACAGCAAAAAAAAATTATCAACATTTTAACAAGTAAATAAAACAAAGGGGCGGAGCTAAGAGCTGCAGCCTCAGGCCCCTGACTAAGCACATGACAAGAGCCCCCAGGGCTGGGCTGTGTCTTCATTTCCTACGTCTTTCTCCCAGTTCATAGCCAACTCATGGCACAGCACAAGTACTTAATAAATAATGTTAAGTCAAGGAATAACCAAAGAGACATCTAGGTCTGTAGAAGAAAGAAATGCAGTCTCCACTAGACCCATGAAAGGGCGTCTTGTCAATACAAGGCAGCCTTCTAAGTTCAGGTGGTAGAAGTCGTTGAAGTCCTCTAAGTTCCAGTGCCCAGAGAGAAGCAATGGAAATTCTCACGTTTTTACATTAGAAGGAGCTCTTCCTGGATAAGGAGACGTAAGGAACAAATGAGGGAAAGATTAGGTCAAGCTGGATAAAGTTAATCACTTTCCCAGCATTGGAAAGACTTTTAGAGCTAGATCTAAGAACAGATGATTTTATTTTGAGATTTTAGTGAAAGATTCCTGGTCTAGGTGATAGTTACAAGAAGAAGAAAAAAGTGAAGTAAGGATTGCCAAGGGTTTAAAGATTAGCTACTAAGACTTGCTGGTGTAAAATGGAGTCTGGCTAGCCACCTTCCCACCAATATTTTACATAAAAATATTTAGAGTTCTGAAGAACACAGAAATCTAGAAAAAATGTGCGGCTTTCTCCTAAAATCCAGAAAGGACACCTATAAAATAACAGTTAAGGAACCCCGTCAACAAAGACCTCCTGAGTGAAGGTAGAACAATACCTCATACCTTCTTCAAGGTCTGCCGTAGACTCAGAGACAGGGGTCTGTATTAATCAAAAAGTAACCTTCCCTTGTCCTATCTGGGGAATTTTGGAGGTGATCTACATATTGTCATCACCTCCTCCATCTCATGCTTAATGTCCATTTGTGCCTCAAATTACAGCATGTCTAACACGGAAGCCGAGACCGGCTGACTGGCTGTAACAAACCCTGGCTTCTAGCTTAGGCAAGGAAGGCGTTCGTTGCCGAGTCCAAGATCTGCCAACAAACTGTTATTTTAGGATGATTTTCAAAGTGTTTCTAAGGGTCAACTAAAGTGCAGAAAGGCTAACAGCGTATATGGGCCAGAGGAAGTTAGCAATGACCCTTCGTGGTGCTTTATTTTTATCTGGTGCAGGCCCCGGTGATGAAACAAAGCCATAGCAACCTCAGCACATTGCCAAGATTCTTGAGGCAGAGAAAAGGCCAATAGGGCTTCATGTAAATTTTTACTTCCATTTTTGTGTTTACCCTTGAAAATCAACTGCTGGAAAAGCAAAGAGGGATACAGCATTCCAAAACACGGAGGTAAAAGCAGAAAAACAAACTGACCTACAGCATGAGCTGCTCCTCTCATCCACTCCTTCCTCTCTCCACCCTCCAACAAGCCGCCACGGTTTCACATCGCAATAAGGATGCTCTTTGTCCCAGAGACTCACTGACAAAAACTTGCAAGTGGCATCCACTCACAGTGGACATAGCACCTTCCCAGTGACGGGGATACGGTACCTAACTGAAAATAGCTTTTCCTGGCACAAAGCCACAATGCCAGAAGATTCCTTAGTGTGAGCTAACAAGGCCCGCTTTTCAGGAGCCGTGGATCCCGGAGAGTGAAGCACGGCTAATGAATGGGCGTGCGTCGGGAAAAGCTGCATTGCTCTAGATTCTTCCACTTTGCTTCAAACATGACAATGGGTCAGGCATGTGGGACTGCAGATGCGAGGGAGACACCGTGCCTCATTCGCTGGAGATCTTCACAACAGAATTAGACTTCTGTTTCTCGCCAACATGAATGGACAGATTTACTTCTGGCCTGAAACTTGGGGGAAAAGCACACACATACACAAAACCACAGGCAAAATATACCTCCCCCCCCAAAAAAAAAAAAACAACATAGTTTCAAAACACAGACATCAGGAATTGAAGTACGTGATGTGATCCGAGAGATGGGAAATAAATAAATAAATGAGATTACTGCCCTGGGAGGGCTGCCGGGCTTCGGGGGTGGGACAGAGGAGCCCAGGTGGAGCCTGGCCAGCGCCCTGAGCTGAAAAGAATCGGAACAGGGCAGGGTGGGTAAGGTATACAGGGGGAGGGGAGAGGGGAGCAGAGAGAAGCCTGGGGGTCCGCACGGGCACGGGGTCCACCTGGAGGCTTCAGCTGAGTGCTGAGGGCATTGATCTGAGGAAGCTAACCGCGGCTGGAAAGCAACCCCCGAGAGGGGCCTCTGGGCTCAAACGGGGTTGGACACAGTTCCATTCCCACTGACCAGGTCACCTCATAACTCACTAGGCAGAACGCAGGCAGGCCTCGTTTTATGGCACTTCGCTTTATTGCACTTCGCAGACGTTGTGTTTTTGACAAATTGAAGGCAAGACCCTCCACCAGCAAGAAGATTACGACTCCCTTCACTGTGACGCTCGCTTCGCTGCAGTGGTCTGGACCCGAACCTGCAATGTCCCCGAGGTGGAGCTGTGCTCACATGGTTTTGGCTCAATAGCAGGGTAAACGACCGCTAGCCTGGCGTCAGCAAACATTTTCTATCAAGGGCCAGATATTAAATATGTTAGGCTTTGTGGTTCATACTGTCTTGAGACCAACTACTAAACTATGCTATTGTAGCAGGAAAGCATCCATAGATAATATGAATGAGCATGGCTGTGCTCCCAGGAGACTTTATTTATGGACACTAAACTTTGAATTTCATATAATTTTCAGTCACAAAATATTCCTCTTTTGACTATTTTCTGAACGCTGAGAAATGTAAAACACATTTTTAGTTTATAAAACACAGGAAGCAGGCCAAATGTGGCCCTCAGGTTAAGGTCTGATGACCCCTACTCTAAAGCAGACACTGCTCTGGCCCACAATACAAAGCAAGACCCAAATAACAACATCCCAGAAAAGAATCTCAAAAATATTTCTAGAAATACAAAGCTATCCAGGACCAGCCCTGGCTGGTGTTTGCGGTGGTTAGAAAAGTCAGCCTGCACACCAAAGGGCCATAGGGCATGTTCCTGGGTGCAGATTCAATCCCCAGCCCTGGTCAGACTATGTTTGGGGGCAACCAATCTCTCTCTCTTTTCCTTCCTTCTTTCTTCCTTCCCTCCCTCCCTCTCCCTCTCTCCCTACCTCTTTCCTTTCTTCCTCCTTCCCTCCCTTCTACTTTCTCTAAAAGTCAATGAAAAAATATATTCTCAGGTGAGGATTAACAACGCACACACACACACACAGTCTAGAGCAGGGGTGGGGCAAATTTTTTGACTCGAGGGCCACAATGGGTTCTTAAACTGGACTGGAGGGCCAGAACAAAAGCAACCTGACCATGCTGGCACTCTCACCTTGGGCTGCTGGTGAAGGAGCGGAGGGGAGAGCAAGAGAACCCTCCGCTCTTTCGACTCCGTGGGCCGGATAGAACGGCCGAACGGGCTGTAGTTTGCCCACGCTGCTCTAGAGGCACGATGCATGAATTTGTGCAACTGTGGGGTCTGGCTGGCCTGCCCTGATGGGGGCCTGATAGGGGTGGGCCGGTTTGGGGGTGGGGGGGAGGGACCACAGGTAGTTGGCCAGCTGGCCCCACCCCCGGTCAGGGGGGGCAATCGGGAGCTGGGCTGGCGGGGGAAGAAGATCAGGCTGGTTGACTGCCACAGTGCACGTCATAGCCACCAGTTGTTCTGATCATTCCACCATTCTAGTCGCTGGGCTTTTATATATATAGATAGAAAAATTCACAGTACCTGGCTTCCAAATGAATACTTCCCCTCTAATATTAGAAATAAGGCAAGGATATTTGCTCTTATCATTTCTATAAGGCTGGGGAGGAGAAAAAAAGACATCCAGATTGAAACGAAGGAGGGAAACTATGCCAACTGAAAAACAAAGACCATCAGAGTGGATCAAAACAGAGGAGTCAACTATATGCTATCTACAATGACCCCACTTTAAATCTAAAAGTACATATAGATTCAAAGTAAATAGATTCTAACACTAATCAAAAGAAAGCAGGAGTAGCTATTTTAATTTCAGAGCTGACCTCAAAGCAAATAAAGTTATCGGGAATAAAGAGGGGAATTATGTGATTATAAGGAGGCTAATTCTCCAAAAAGACATAATCCTTAATGTGTAAGTGCCTAACAGAACATCAAACTACATGAGGCAACAAGTGATAGAACTGCAAGAAGAAATAGATGAATCCACTATCATAGTGGGAGACCTCAACACTCCTCTGTTAGAAATGGGAAGATCCACAGGCAGAAAATCAGCAAAAAGATAAATTCAACTGGGTATAATGGACACCTACAGACTACTTCATTAAACAGCAGAATAAGCATTTTTCTCAAGCTTATATGGAACATCCACCAAGACAGACCGCATTCTGAGCCATAAAATGCACCTTAACAAATTTAAAATAGAAATCATACAAAGTTTGCTCTCAGACTATAATGAAATTAAGCTACAAATTAATAACAGAAAAATAAACAGAAAATACCAAAAAATACAGAGATTAAACAACACACTTTTAAAGACTTTTTATAAATGTTTTTATTGATTTTTTTTTTTAAGAGAGAGAGAAGAAGGGATAGGGAGAGAGAGGCAAAAACATTGATGAGAAACATCAATTGGCTGTCTCCTGCATGACTTCTAGCAAACAACCTGGGCATGTGCCCTGTCTGGGAATCAAAACAGTGACCTCTTGATGTGTGGGTGGATGCTCAACCATTGAAACACACCAGCTGGGCTAACCAATACACTTTTAAATAACACATGTGTCAAAGAAAAAATCTCAAAAGAAATTTTTAAATATTTTGAACTAATGTAAATGAAAACAACATTTACCAAAATTTATGGGATGCAGCAAAAGCAGTGTATAGAGGAAAAATTATAGCACTGAGATCATATAGTAGAAAAGAAGTAAGATCTAGGTTCAATAACGTGAACTTCACCTTAAGAAACTAGAAAAAGAGCAAATTAAATTGAAAGTAAGCAAAAGAAAAGAAATAAGAATTGGAACAGAAATTAATGAAACTGAAAACAGAAATTCAAAAAAAACCAATGCTAGTTCTTTGAAAAGATTTTTAAAAATCAATAACTCTCTAACCAGATTAAGTAAGAAAAAAGGCAAGGACACAAATTAATAGCAGAAATGAAGAGGGAAACATCACTACAGATCTCATGAACATTAAAAGAATAATAAAAAATATTATGAACTCTATGCCACCAAATGTGATAACCCAGATGAAATGGACCAATTTCTTGAAAGATACAAACCGCCAAACCTCACACAAGAAGAAACAGATGATCTGAATAAACTTATATCTAAAGAAATTGAATTAACAATTAACAACCATCCCAAATAGAAAGCACCAAATGGGTTCACTGTTGAAGTCTACCACACATTTACGGAAGAAATTACAACATTTCTCAAATGTTATAACCATAGCAATTTGGATTTATCTGAGGTATTTAAGGCTGGTTCAACATTCAACAATCAAAGTAATCCATCACAATTTGTGTTTTTTTGTTGGTTTTGTTTTGTTTTTTTATTGAGGTATTATATGTGTACATATCTTACCATTGCCGGCCCCCCACTCCCATGCATGCCCTTCCTCCTCACCCCACCATCACAACTTGTTGAGAAGACTCCAATTACCTTTGGTCCTTTATCAAATATCAGGTGACTATACTTATGTGGATTTATTTCTGGACTGTCTATTCTATTCCAATGATCTATTGATGTATTTTTTTCACCAGCATTAAATTGTTTTTTTATCTTTGATTTTCTGTAGTTTGAAAATGATATGCCTAGGTGTAGTTGGGTTTTTTTGTTAGTTTTTTAATTTACCCTGTAACTTTTAACAAATTTTAGTGAACAGGCTGTATGTTGGAAAAAGCACTGTAGCAATTTCATCAACATAAATAAATATTACATGTCTACAATTATAATCTACATATTTAAACCCAAGAGTTATCTCTGGTAAACAATGTTTGGCAAATAATTAGCACATGATCACACCACATGAAGCTAGGTAATTGATTCTGTTGTCACATGGCATGACTTTTTGCAGCAAATTTAATGCATGCCAGCTAATGTTCCATGTGCACTAAGCCATGCCCTAGCCTTATGCATTTGTTTACTCTTGGTGACTGGTGAATGCACACATTAACTAGACCTATTCAGTATAAATTAATACATATAAAATTTTTCTACAAAATTAAACTTTTCATAAATTTTAATTACACAAACCTGTCTATGTAAGTAAAATAATTAATTTGTCAATTTTTTAATATATACATTTGGAAAACCTACTTTATTATATAATGGACTTTTAGCTTTAATGGACACCCCCTTGCCCAAATTACTCTGTTATATCAATGTTTTACTGTAGTCATTAGGGCAATACATATTAGAACCACAATGAAATGCAACACAGATTATTAAAATGTCTAAAACGAAAAAGACCGACTGTATCACATTTGCTGAGGATCTAAAATAAATGGAACACCCAGCTGGTGTAGCTCAGTGGTTGAGCTCTGGCCTGTAAACCAGGAGTTCACAGTTCGATTCTCGGTCAGGGCACATACTCTGGTTGCGGGCTTGATCCCCAGTGTGAGGCATGCAGGAGGCAGCCGATCAATGATACTCTCTCATTATTGATGTTTCTCCTTCTCTCTCCCTCTCCCTTCCTCTCTGAAATCAATAAAAATATTTTTTTAAAAATAACACAAATAGGAGACATATATCTTTTGATGATGATATAATATAGTATAAACACTTTTAAAACTAATGTGGCAATTTCTTTAACAGTTAAACATACACCTGCATTGACCAGTCATCCCACTGGTAGCGATTTGCCTAAGAAAATGAAAATTTTATGTCTATACAAAGACTTGCATATGAACGTTCAATAGCAATTTTATTTGTAATACCAAAATACTCATCAACGTGTGAGTGGACACAAAGATTGCGGTTAATTCAGAATGTAATACTATTCCGCAATGCAAAAGAATGAAATACTGGTCCATGCAACAATGTGGATGAATCTTAAAATAATGATGCTTCCATAAAGAAGCCAGACTCCTTCTGCCTAAAAGGAGTACATACTGTATGATTCCATTCGTGCAAAATTATAGAAAATAGAAAATAATTTATAGTGACAGAAGCAGATCCACAGTTGTCTAGGGACTGGGGGAAGAGCAATAGTAAGAATCCCAAATAGACATGAAGAAAACTTTTGGGAATAATGATTATGTTCATTATTTTCATTATAGTGATGGCTGCACAGATGTATCCATTTGTCAAAGCTTAGTGAATCACATACACTGTGTGCTATTTATAATGTCAACTGCACTCCCAATAAAGCTGTTTTTAAAAAGCAGAATTAGAATGAATAACATCTCAACGATGACATGAAATAATATCCATGATACATATTAAATAAAAAAAATTAAAAAGCTGTGAAATTATATATATCATAAACCCATTTAGGCAAAAGTTGTCTTCTTATACTGAACATATACATGTGTATTGACAAAAAGTCTGAGAAAATATACATTAATTTGTTTATATAATGGAGAAGCAATATGGAAAGCTTTTCATTTTATATATCTCTGTATTGTTTGAACTTTGTATAACAATTGTGCATTACTTCTGAAATATAAAAGATAGAAGACAGCCAAAGAAATAATTAGCAGGTTAAAAGTCACTGGGCAAGATGAACTTCAAGGTAAAGGCCCAGCTGACTTATTTTAATAAAGAAACGATGGAGCCTGTGTTTGGTGAATAAATCCCCAATTGTGGAGAAGAGGCACGTGCCTCACGGGACTAACCAGCCTCAGAGCTGCCGGCCACTCTCCCGCAGGGGGGGTCACTACCTCCGGAGTCACGGATTCATGGATGACATCATTTGTCTGTGCCTCAGGTGTCCTGGGTCACAAAGCTGCCAGGGGCTTTAAAAGACCTACAGTTCTCCCTCCGATCTTCGAGGGGCAGAAGGAAGAGTCAAGGCCACCGTAAGAACCTGACAAGGTTCCTGAGCCCGCAGGCCCTGGGTAGTCAGTACCTTGGATGATTTTCTGCTGCTGTTGCCGGATTTCACCAAATCCCAGGCCTCTAGTCTCCTCCGGCTCCTCGAAGAGCCAAGGGTTGGGTGCGCCTCGCTTAGCCCCTCCCGTCATCAGGCTGGACCTAAGAACAAGATTAAATGTGTTACATAACTCAAAAAATATAGCTCCGCTGCAAATTACTCCCACAAGTGCGGAGGTGGCCAGCCTCGAGTGCTTTGAAAATTCAATTCAACCACAATTTATGGCAGCCCACGTCGATGCCAGCAACTGTGCTCAGTGCTGGACGAGACCGGAGGATGAATAAAGCACAGCCTGGCCCTCTGGAGAATTACAGCCTGCGGAGGCGGCCATGGCAGCACGAACACTCTTACTAATCCTCCAAGATGCATTAGAGTCAATGATCACAAATGAGGGCCTTAAATTTCAACATCACGAGGCCAATGGAAGGAGCCTTTTTTAAGGACAAAGTTTGTCTCACAGGCCTATGTAACATCAAAGGCACATATTTCATCTCAGGATCCAAATTTGCAACCGCAGATTGCAGCATTAAAAAAAAACGGCCACATAATTTTCTATTAATGGGTATTACATAGCTCACAGATAGACACACGCGTAGGGTTTCAAATCCGATTTTATGAATGTAATGTAGCATTCATAACATAATAAATTCTGAATTATCGATCTTAATCTCTCTCCCTCTGGTGAACCGCATGCCCCTTCTGTGCCAGACACGTTGGTCTCCTTGCTGTCTGAAGATGGGGGCACGCATGCTCCCGGCCTCAGTGCCGTGTTCATCGGATTCTTCTCATTTCCAGTACCCCCTCTTATGTTCCCACCTGCCCACAATGTCCGGGCCCCAAGGACCACCTTGTTCGTGAAATCATTTCTGACCGCTTCAATCCGGATGTGAACAGTCACTCACTTTAGAGTTCACAGGACTCATAAAAAATGACGAAGACCACCATGGCCACATAGCGGTAGGAGCAATGACAACGAATGTGCAGGCACAGCTCCAGGCGATGTACAGGTATTCACTAACACTGTCTGTGATTCTTCTAGCCCTTTCTTTCCCCCATCTCTTTTATTGTCTACAAACAACTGCTACCCTATTGTTTAATCTTCTGTATAAATGTCTACTAGGCAGAAGGCAGGAACTGAAAATCCCCCGTGATGGGCCTGCACACGGCTTCCAGCACAGAGCAAACAGCTGTCAGCTCCACTCCCTACCGGCAACAGGTAACATCTGCCTCGGAGAGCTCGGCTGGTTGCAGCGTAGTTAGTCCCCGCACATCCAAAGGTGGTGGGTTCAATCCCCAGTCCGGGAGAGTAAGGGAGACAACTAATCGCTCTTTCTCTCTCACAAGACTGTTTCTCTCTCCCTTCCTCTCTCTAAAAAATAAAATAAAAAAGTAAAACAATAAAGCACAAAGCTCTGAAAAGGTTCTAAGCAATGACAAAGTTATCTTGGTCTCACTCTCACTATAACAACAATAGTAAAATGTGGTAAAAATGATTCCTTCTTTCTCGGTTGTCTGATTCCAAAGCTTCTGTTACGTTTTCCAAGGCGGAGCTACCTCTCTCTCTCTGTTCTCCTGGTGTTTGTCTTTTGCTGATGCCCCCAAACCTGGGGCAAAGCCAGCAATGGCCACCCTCCACTAAGGAAGCAGGTCAGATGGCAGGCGTCACTACGCGGCGACTTGATTTTCTTTTCTTTAGGGTTTTACGCTCAACTTAATGTTTGGACTGATGCCTACTATTACTCAGTATTCTCCTAGGTAGAAAGAAAATATGGAAGAACTTAAGACATAATTCTTGCTTTCAAGGAGTTTACAACCAAACTGAAAAGAAAAACTAACCACACATGAAGGGATTACTAACTGAAGTAAGAAAACTGCAACTCTGTGTCCCCGGGCACTTCCAACAACCTCCTCAGCCCATAAAACACGTGAACTAAGTAGGTCAATGGTTTTCAAAAGTCCTGGTCCGATGCTGGAGGAACAGACACCCTCATTAACAGTCATTAACAGCGGTGTGGGAGGTGAGCGGGGAGGACTCATCTCGGTGGGGGAGCCAGGCATTCCCTTTTCTCCTGCAGAAAATGACTTTCTGTCATCGGACATCACCGAATGAGATGATCTGTAAGATCCATACTGCTTTAATTACAATTTTTTCTCATTAAGTATTAAATTGCATAAATAAGAACAGGAAAAAAAAAACAATCCCCCACATAATCCATTCTCCTCTCCCCCAGTCTTTCTATGTTCACCACAGACCCCTGGGCTCAGGCCAAACACGCTGGAATGATCTCTGACTCTCTCTCTCTCTCCTACGCGCACACCTAACGCATTGGAAATCCTTCAAAACGTATTTAAAATCTGACGATTCCTCCTTTACTCTGTTGCTTCCGTCCTATTGCTCCTGCCTCCTGCTTCCACTCCTACCCTCTACAATCTACTTCCCAAAGAGCTGCCAGAGCCATCACTGTAAAAATAGATCTGCTTCCTCTGCCCTTCCCTTCCACCTTTAAAACACAGCTTTACTGCGACTACAAGCCACGCTAGTTTCCTTGCTGCCTTTAAAATACACTGAGCACGTTCATACCTCAGGGACTTTGCACCCACTGGCCCCTCCAACCTACCTCGGCTAAGGCACGCCTCCCTGTCCTCCCCCAGCCCCACCCCGTGGTCACGCGGCCTTGCTCCCTTATTCATTCTACTTTGCTGAAATGTCACCTCAGACAGGTTTCCCTGACCACTCTAAAATAGTACCCTTCCCTATAACTCAGCCCCGCAATCCTGCAATATCTTCTTTATAGTACTTAAATCACCTGCTATTATCTGATATATATTTGTTGATTTTCTCTCTCCCACACAAGACTACAAGCTCCACAATGAGAGTGACTGCCTTGTTTGTTTGTACTATATCCTCAGCGCCTGACATAATAAACACTGAAAAAAAAGGCTGAATGAATTAACTAATTCAGCAAAAAAAAAACACAAAAAAAAACATAACCAAATGAATGAAATAAACAAGCGTAATCAGGAAATTATAGTATCATATGCTGGTGCTGTGTTTTGTAATTTCAAAGGCATTTCACAAACATTATTTCATTTGAATTGTACACAAGCTGTGTGTAAATCAGAGTTGGTATTACTGGCAAGAAAACTAAGGTAGCCCGGCTGGTGCAGCTCAATGGTTGAACATCAACCTATGAACCAGGAGATCATGGTTCGATTCCCTGTCAGGGCAAATGCCTGAGTTGTGGGCTCGATCCCCTGTGTGAGTGTGCAGGAGGCAGCCCATCAATGATCCCTCATCATTGATGTTTCTCTCTCTCCCCCTCTGCCTTCATCGCTGAAATCAATAAAAAATATACTTAAAAAGAAAAGAAAACCTAGGTAAAGAAACATCATAGTGACGTCCTCCAGGTCACACACTTAGTGGCAAAGCTAAATGTTCCATGCACAACTTCTGACTCTTAACCCAAGGCACTTTCTACCACCTCAGGAAAGGTTTCAGAAAGACAAGGAGACCCCAGACAGCCTTGAAGAATGGGTAGGTTTAGCTATGTGAGGGAGAGACATGCTAAGGCATTCCAAGGGTAAGGACATGAATGGAGTCTCCGGGGCACAGACTATAGGCCATATAGATGGTGGGATGGCAGTGGAGAGTGGGTGAAATTTGAGGGGCTGGATCTAGGGGTATTGATTCCAAAGTAGGTAGCCACTGTGAACCTCTTTCTGTTCTCTTCGTCACTTTCATCATCACACTCTTCCAGGATCTTGTCATTTTAGCCATACTATAAAACCTCAAGCATCAACTTTCTTATTCACAGCCCAACTTCCTGAAAACAATGAACTTTGCTCATCATTTCTACTTCCTGACCCTCAGTTCATCCTTCAGTCCACTTCTGCCCCATTACTCTATGAAAATTCTTCTAGCCCACAACCTCACTGCCGCCGAATCTCCTCCCAGGTGTCACTCTGCCACTTTTCTAGCCTCATGTGTAACGGCTGACTTTACTCTCACTCCCCTGGTTCCTTCTATCCCACTCTCTTCCACTGAGAGAGCTTTCTCTGGAATTTGCAGATAACTCTCCACCTGCCCCTTAAATATTGCTGTTCTTCAGGAATTCTACTTAGATCTTCTCAGATTTTCACTATATTGTCTCTCTCTGGGCAATTGTATCGGTTCCAATGATTTCAAGCTGTAAGAACAGGAGCTTTATGCCCCAACACAAACTCAACAGCACTTTCTTTTGAATCACTATGGTGGTGGATTATTAATTGGGGTGAGAGAGGGGCATCTCCCTTCCCTAGCAGGGCAATATCAGAATCTGGGTGTGGAAGGTGGAATATAAGGAACAAAAGAAATGAACAAAGAAAATAGAAACAGACTCACAGAAGCAGAGAATAGACTAAGGTTGCAGAGTGGAGAAGGGATAGGAGACTGAGTGGGTGAAAAAGGTGAAGGGATTAAGAAGTGCAAACTGGTAATCATACAATAGTCCAGGATGTAAAGTAAAGTAGAGCCTAGGGAATATAGTCAATAAGTGTGTGTGTGTGTGTGTGTGTGTGTGTGTGTGTGTGTGTGTGTGTATAATCCCCTAATAAAAGAGTGACATGCAAATTAACCACCATTCCACTACTCCCACCAGCCAATCAGGAGAGAATATGCAAATAAACCCAACCAAGATGGCTAGGCCACAATGAACAGGAGGGAGGCTTGGATTTCCCCGGCGATGAAGGAAGCCAAGCTTTCCCCGCACACCCTGGCCAGCCCAGGCCTCTGCTTCAGGCTACAAAGTTTCAATTATAGAAGACACATAAATCCCAACAGAAATGGCTGCTGCCACAGAGCAAGAAGGTGGCTTGGCTCTGCTCCAGGCTACAAAGTTTCAATTGTAGAAGGTAAATAAATTCCAGATACCAGGGCCTCCCCTTAGGTCACCAGGGGGCATGGCCATCCTGCAAACCATCACAGGCCCCTCGCCCAGGCTGCCCCACACCCCTAGGGAACCCCCACCCTGATCCAGGACACCCTCCAGGGCAAGTCAGTTGGCCCCCACCCGTGCACCAGGCCTCTATCCTATCTAATAAAAGAGTAATATGCAGATTGACCATCACTCCAACACACAAGATAGCTGCCCCCATGTGGACACAAAATGGCTACCACAAGATGGCCAGCAGGGGAGAGCAGTTGGGAGGGATCAGGCCTGCAAGGGAGGGCAGTTGGGGGTGATCAAGCCTGCAGGGGAGGGCAGTTAGGGGTGACCAAGCTGGCAGAAGACGGAAGTTGGGGGCGACCAGGCCTGCAGGAAAGGGCTGTTGGAAGGGACCCAGGCCTGCAGAGAAGAGCAGTTGGTGGGGACCAGGCCTGCAGGGGAGGGCAGTTAAAGGTGACCAGGCCTGCAGGGGATGGCAGTTAGGGACAAAAAGGCTGGCAGGGGAGCAGTTAGGCATCAATCAGGCTGGCTGGGAGTTGTTAGGGGGTGATCAGGCTGGCAGGCAGAAGCAGTTAGGAGCAATGAGGAAGGCAGGCAGGTGAGCAGTTGGGTGCCAGCAGTCCTGGATTGTGAGAGGGATGTCCGACTGCCCATTTAGGCCAGATTGGGCTGTCTGACTGCCTGTTTAGGCCAGATCAGGCCTAAACGGGCAGTCAGACATCCCTCAAGGGGAGGGTGTAGGCTGGGCTGAGGGACACACACACACCCATGCACGAATTTTGTGTACCAGGCTTCTAGTGTGTTGTGTGTGTGTGTGTGTGTGTGTGTGTGTGTGTGTGTGTGTGTGTATGGCTAATATGCAAATTGTCCACTTGGAAGTTCGACTGGAAGAAAGTTCAGTCACTCACTATGACATGTGCTGACCACCAAGGGGCAGCCCGAAAAATGGCAGGTGACCAGTAGTGACAGTGGGATGCTGAGCAAGTGAGGAGAGGAGGAGATGAAGAGGTTGGGAGGTGGGGAGGCAGGCCTAGGGACCCTACCCTGCACAATTTTGTGCACCAGGCCTCTAGTCCTATCAAATAAAGAGGGAATATGCCAAATGACCCTCACACCATCGCAAAGATGGCAGCCCCCACAGCCAATATACTAATGACTGACCCACCCTTAAAGATGGTGGCGCCCACAGCCACAAGATGGCGGTGCTCAGTCCCCTCAGCCCTGCCAGGGCAGCAGGCACATGGCAAGGCTGTGCACCTGCCTCCAGAGTCCCCCAGTTCCCTCAGCCCCCCAGCCACTCAGGGCCGCCCAAGGCTCAGGTAACCGGGGTTGGCTGAGGCTCGCGCTGCTGGCAGTGGCAGCAGCAGGGGTGTGATGGGGGCATCGCCTTCCCCTGATCTCAGATCGCCTCCCGCCCCTGAGGGCTCCTGGTCTGTGAGAGGGGGCAGGCTGGGCTGAGGGACTCCCCTCCAATGCATGAATTTTCATTTACAGGGCCTCTAGTGTTATAATAACTATGATGGTGCTAGGCAGGTATTGGAAATACCAGAGGAAACGCTTTGTGAAGTATATGCTTGGGTAACCACTATGCTGTACACCTGAAACAAATACAAAACACTACTGAATGTAAACCATAATTGAAAAACCATGTTTTAATGAGGGCGGAAGGGAGGAAGGAAAACACATAAACAGTTAAAAGGAACCCCACATACAGAACCCTGGTGAGGCACATCTTTCCACCCTCGGCCTGACTGACATTACTGTGCCAAAGACATCCCAGTTATCTCTACCCCTGATACTTTCCGACTGGCTCTACATTTGCATTTATTGCTTTTCGTTTAGGAAACTCCAACTGATATTCCACTCCAAATCCAATATATCCAAATCCGATTCGTTACTTTTACCGCAAAGCTGTTTTCCTCCTCTGCTCTCTGCTCTGGTTGGCATCACCACTGTGCTCCCAATCATCCAAACCTGCCCCTCCCCAACCCCACGCCTCTCAATGTCCCAGGCCTTCCCCAGAGGTGGTCTGCAAGGATGTGCCCTCCCTGCCCTCCCCACCGGCACTGCCCTCATCAGCCTTCTGACCGAACTCCCTGCTCAGTCACCCTCCTCCAAACCATCTCCGGAGGCCTCTGCAGCCAGAACTCTTTCTAAAGTGGAGTCTCACCGCGACGTTTTCCTGTTTTCAAGCTTTCACAGTTCCCTAGAAGGCACAGATCAGGTTCAAGCTTTTCAGTATGGCCCCACTGATCTCTGCAGCAGCATCTGCCAACGCCCCTTCCATGCCCTGCTCTTCCTCCAGCCCACAGACTGCTCACTACTTCTGAGACAAAGGCACCAACTTTCATACTCTCATGTTTTTGCATGAGTCTGGAAGGTCCCCACCCCCGCCCCTTTGTCCATCTGGCAAAATTCTATTCATCCCGTAAGGCTTAACTCAAATGTCACTTCTGCTGTTTAGTCTTTCCTGATCCCCGTCCCCGCCCCCTTCCCTCCAATCAATCACTCCCGGGTGCTCCCCTGGCACTTTGTTCGAAACCTCCAACGTGGCGTTTATCAAGCAGGGCTGTAGTTAGTTATTTGCTCATCTGTCTCCCTCCCTAAATTACGCGCTCTGTAAGGACAGCGGCCACAAGGCAGTCTTGTGTATACCGCTGGTGCCAAGTAAGCGTGCTGGACAGGAAGCCTTCAGTGCGTGTTCCTGAAACAGGACGGGAAAACCACTGAGCTGATTAAGCAAGAGAGACAAGATGAGAGGGGTAGTTAACATTTTCATCACGAGGTTGTCTTTTTTGTAATATATTTTTATTGATTTCAGAGAGGAAAGGAGAGGGAGAGAGAGAAACATAAATGATGTGAGAGAATCATGGATCGGCTGCCTCCTGCACGCCCCACACTGGGGATTGAGCCCACAGCCTGGGCATGTGCCCTGACCAGGAATCGAACCACAACCTCCTGGTTCATCACTGAGCCATACTGGCTGGAGGAGATTGGTTATTTTTACTAAAAAAAAAAAAAAAAAAAAAAGGCAAAAGAAACCAGCTGCTGCCCACCTTTCAGATTTTAGAGCGAATGGAAAGGATGTTACTAGAAAGGAAATTCTGTCACTGAAACATTTGGCAGCTCAAGCCTGCATTTGGAAGGACAACGAAGGAGTGTTTCTCCTTTGAAATGTAAGTTAAAGAAAGGAAATGCTAAAAACTCCTCTTCTGGTTAGCATAGACTCCCAATGTTCTTTTAAACAAATTAATAACTTCCATCCATATTCTTTCAAGATGCAAGTTACTTAAAAATGGCACTTATCAAACAAATGCCACATTAATAAATGGGTTAGATATGTCATAAAGATTTTACCCAAAAATTGTACAGTCACTTCTAAAGATATAAAAATACCGCATTTCCATCCCCCAAAGAAAATGATGTTTATTTTTAAGTTATAATCCATGACTTGGGGGGCACAGACACCCCGAGTTTTTCTGCGGACAAATGTGGTTGAAGCTGTTGGAGCTCGCCGGCTACTGACTCCGCCCTGGGAAAGGCAGAGAACTCCAAGAAGCCGCTTTCTTTGGCTTTGCTTACCATTTTAAAAAGAAGTCAAAATGACTACAGAAAATATCTGTTCTATCTGAAAAAAATTTGACGTCCTATTATATGATTATTATTCTTTCTCCTCCTCCTCCTCCTCCTCCTCCTGCTCCTTCTTCTCCTTCTACAGAAAATGTCTGTTCTATCTGAAAAAAATCTCGGTGAGTATTCACAGACTGCAGGGAGGCTGGGAGTTAGGATTAGGAAGATATTTCCTTTGTCTTGGTAGTTTCTTCCTGTGATTCCAGAGATGCACAGAGGCTCAAATGTCAATCCAAAATAGATTCTCTGACATCGATTCTTTCAGGGAAATCTGGCACCAACGTGCGGACTGGATCACACAGAGGAGAGAGCGGTCAGAGGTGGGCCGGGGCGTAGGTCCTCCGGGCAGAAGGTGACGAGGGTCTGGACAAGGGGAGTGACAAGGAACAGCAGGAAAATGGCGATTCACACAGTGACTCGGAGGAAAACCCCACGAGTGTTGGTGAACAGACTGGCTACAGGGGTCACAGGCTGCCACACTGGGTGACTTGGGGAAAGGACACAACTTGGGGAAAGTTTCGTTTTCTTTCAGAATTTTCTCCGACTTCAACATACCGTATTTGCCAGCATATAAGACGATTTTTTGGCCCTGAAAAATACGTATTTGCCGGCGTATAAGACGACTGGGCGTATAAGACGACCCACTAAAATTTCCACTAAAAATACAGAGTTTGTTATATACTCGCCGTATAAGACTACCCCCCACTTGGAGGCATATTTTTCAGGGCCAAAAAGTCGTCTTATACGCCGGCAAATACGGTAGTTCCTAGTAACAACCCTGAAGTAAAACTGCTCCTTTAAGATCATGATCTGTGGATGGATGCCTACTTGAAGCCATGCTTACTAGATGGCTCAAGTCTTCAGTCCAGTCCTCTGTCCTATTCTTTTTCTGTATCCCACCCGCCTGTCCATCTACAGATACTGAGGTGAGGACCTTCCATGTGCCAGGCTTGGAAGAAAACAGGAGGACAAACACCTGACCTCACAGGGCTGATACTTCAGGGACAACAAACACCTAAACTGTGACTTTTGCAAGTAAGCACTTGAAATAACTTTTTCCTTATAACAACTTTGTTGTTAGATTGAATAAATAATCTTTATTATGTATTAGTCCAAAACAATAAGAACTCAAGCAAGAAAAATAACTTACATATCACCCAAGGACATTCTCACCATAGCATCTTTAAAATATACTGCAATGAAATATTTTTCTAATTTTAAACAAATCCCATTTTGTCCCTATTCATTGCTGGCCAAATTTACCAATAAAATGTTTTAACATTAAAGTAAAAAGTTAACCAAAGAGTTCACAGAAACACGGAAAGGCCACAAAGTCGTTATTTTGGCCTCCACCCTAAATTTGAGAAATTCCGGTTTGCTCTTCCAGAAAGCCAAAAATCAAGCAAATAAAACCAGGTCACTGTACCTAAGTGTGACTGTCACCGTACGTGAAGAGGGGCAGGAAGGGTGGTATACGAGAAGATGAGAATTCTAAGTGAAGAGTGAATTAGCTACTCTGCAAAATGCATGGTGACTGAGAGCCATCTGCTGGTTAGCAATTAAAGTTCAACTACAGAATAAATGTTCAGAAACCCAATAATTACCCTTTATTATAAGCAGCTCCTTACTTTGTTACACAATGCACTCCTAAAAACATGTTTCAAAACAGAATGAGCAAAAGTCAACAGTTTGCTTACATATTACCAGGGAGTTTCTAGTGCCAGAGCTGTTACCTTTTTTTTTTTTTTATCCTCACCTGAGGCTATTTTTTCAATTGATTTTTTTTAAGAGAGGAAGGGAAGAGAGAAAGAGAGATACATCAGTGTGAGAGAGACACACACATTGATTGGTTGCCTCGCACCCAACTGGGCCAGGTATCAAACCTGCAACAGAGGTATGTGCCCCAGAGTCTGAACCCGCAGCGCTTTGATCTGCAGGCCAGTACTTTAACCACTAAGCAAAACCAGCCAGGGCAGAGCTGTGCCTTTTTTTGACATTATTTTCCATCCTTCACTTTGCTCTGCAGAACCAAACACACTTACATGACAAATCCAATGAGTGCCAACTGAGGTTATCAATGTGCATGTAGGCACTCGGCAAGCCCAATGACCATCTTTGTATTAACTCTACTGTTTTCTCCCTTTAGTATGTATTCCCATTCGCACTCATTTTATAAAATAAAGATTAGATGCACTAAAATATTCAATAAATTGTACAAATTATCACTGTTCTATGAATAAAGATGCTAAGTCTAGTTAAGCAAAATTATTGGCTGGCAGTGAGTAGAATTAAACACTCTATAGTGTTTAAACTCTAGTGTCGAAAATTTTACAGTAGAAATTGCCAGCTGACCTACAAAAATCCAAATCTGGCATTAAAACACTGTTTTAAAGTGTCAATGAATAATGCATCTATAATCAAGACATACAAAAGCCAATAATCATCTATATAGTCATCATTTCCATCTCAATAACCTTGCTTTTTACATCTAAAGAGGCCCGGTGCATGAATTTATGCACAGGTGGGGTCCCTTGGCCTGGCCAGCGATCGGGGACAATCAGGGCCGTCTTGCCCAGTCCCAGCCAGGGCTGGTAGGGGCTGGCCAGCCAAGGTAGGGACAGTGGGAGGTTGGCCAGCCAGAGGTTGCCTGTAGGAGCACACTGACCACCAGGGGGCAACTCCTGCATTGAGTGTCTGCCCCCTGGTGGTCAGTGAGCATCATAGCTACAGGCCAGCCATCCGGTCGCAACAGTCGCTTAGGCCAGCGGTCGCCAACCTTTTGGACCTCCAGGACAACCAGTGGTCTATAGACCACTGGTTGGCAAATGCTGGCTTAGGCTTTTATATATATATGCTTTTAACCATGCTTTTAACTATAGCATCTTTCCCTCTGGAGGCAGGGCCCAGGAATCTGTAAGCTCTCTCAGGTGATTCTTATGCAACCAGCTGGGAACCTATATGCAGATGGGTATGGACATTATTGTCTAGAAAGAAGAGGGTCAGATAAAGCATATAAGAAAGCAGAAAAATGTATGGTATACAAATCTATTCACTCTACAAAAGCTATCTGGAGTCCACTTATTTCATGGTCTTCTCAAGTTCCTCCACCTCACATGCATCTCTCCTTTCTCTGAGAAATCACTTACGGCCCACACCACACAATTTAGCACTTAATTATAGACAACAACTGTTCTCTAATTATTCTGTGCAGGATAGAAAGACCTCCCCCAATGGCATGCTAGTTCTGGATTCACCTCTGCTAAGACCAGAGACAAGTGTTCAGTGATGTTTACAAAACACTTTCCAAAGCAAAACACACTTTTCCACATAGATATGTGTCACTGGAACTTTACAGTATTGAGGAGTCATGATTATCTTCATTTGACAGAAAATGAAATGGACTCAAAATTCAAACATAGGTTTTCTAATACCAACCCCCCACCTTTTTTTTTTTTTTTTTTTTTACTGTATTATACACGCAAAGTTAGCAATATTATCTACTGGGTGCCATGAACAAGAAGGCAATGAGAAATGAATAAAAGAGGGTGCTTACAGGGGAACCATGATGGGACACCAAAATTAGAGAGAAAAGGCCTGAGAGACAAACACAGGGCAAAGGACAAGGCTTTCTAGTTCTTTCTCTGCCACTTACTCACCTCAGGCACAATGACTTCTCTAAGAATCAGTCTCCTCATCTGTGAACCAAAACAGTAATCCCTTCTCTGCTTACCTCTAAAAACTAATATGAGGGTCAAATAAAATAATACATGAAAGTGCATGGTAAATGGAGAAGAGAGGGAGAGAGACATAGAAAACCCTTTTCAATAAAGAAGAAAGAATATTTTCAGCAGTTTCTATAAAATTTCACTTATTAAGAAAGTAGTTTCATATATAGTTAGTACTTTTCAAATTAAAAGTATTAAATAGTCTTTTCAAAAATTCAACTAACTACCTTACAATAAGGGGTATATAGGTAGCTCCTCTTTCTTCTTCCTGCCTATTCGTAGACTAGAATTCTCCCTTTTCAATTCCTAGATGATTTTTACAATTTAATTAATGTGTACAGGGGTATCAAATCTTTTTTAATTTCCCTGTCAAAACTCACAAGCACACCAATAGTTAGGGACTGCAATTCAAAACAAGATACCATATGTCACTCATCTAATTGGCAAAACCCAACAAGTTCCATCACCCTCTGACAGCCACGGTGTAGGGAAATAGGAGCTCATATATTGCTGGTGGGGATGTAAAGCATTACAACTTTCAAGAAACATACATGGCAGGACCTGTTAAATTTGAATACCCATACCTTTTGTCCCCACTTTGAGGACTCCGTCCTACAGAAATTGAAGCCAATTTTTAAAATATATTTCTTTATTGATTTCAGAGAGGAAGGAAGAGGGAAGAGAGAGATAGAAGCATCAATGATGATGGAGAATCATTGATCGGCTGCCTCCTGCACTCCCCCTACTGGGGATCAAACCCACAACCCAGTTCGCAGGCTGAATCTCTAGCCACTGAGGCAAACTGTGTGCCACTCATGCACACATTCTTTATGGATATTTGCTGCAATATTGTTTGTAATGGCAAAAAAACTAGACCACCCAATATCCATCAGAGTGGTTATAATGATTGCATATTCATACTGTGGAATAATGTAACTACTAAAAAGAATTTTGGTAGATCTATTGACTTGGAGGAATGCCCAAATGTGAATGAAGAAAGTAAATTACAGCCCTGGGTCCCTTGGTTGGGTGTTGTGCCGTGTACCAAGAGATTGCTGGTTGGATTCCAGGTCAGGGCACAAGCCTGGGTTTGGGGACTGAACCCAGTAGGGGTTGTGCAGGGAGTAACCAATTGATGGTTGACTCTCACATTGATGTTTCTCTCTCTCCCTTCCTCTCTCTAAAAAAAAAATAATAATCAATAAAAATATTAATAAATAAATGAGATTGCTATGCTAAGTGAAACAAGCCAATCAGAGAAAGACAAATATCACATGATCATATATATATATATATATATATATATATATATATTCAAATGAACACAATAAACCGATAAATAAAATTGAACCAGTGGCATGGAAACATAAAACAGACTAATGAATCTCAGAGGAAAAGGGGAGGAGGTTAGGAAGAGATTAACCAAAGAACTTATATGCATTTATGCATTGATCATAGACACAGACAATAGGGTGGTGAAGACCTGGGAAAGGGTGGGAACTATTGGAGGGGGTAATGAGGGGGGAAAGGGAGGTTATCTGTAATACTCTTAACAATAATGATTTCTTTATGGTAAAGGGGCATAGGTAAGAGATCAGCCAAAGGACTTGTGTGCATGCATATAAGCATAACCAATGGACACAGACACTAGGAGGGTGAGGTCGGGGAGAGGTCAATGGGGGTCAAAGGAGACTTATGTAATACTATAATACTTTAAACAATAAAGAATTTTTTAAAATAAAAAAAGAATTACAGAGTATATTCAGTACAATTCTGTTTTCATTAAAAAATAGGAAAGTTCGCATTTATGTAAAAACGTGCAAATATTTGTATCAGCACAGATAGGCATGGGGAAGGAAACCCTCCAAACAATTAACACTGTTACTTTAGGAGAACGACACTGAAGGGAAAGGGAGAGAAGCTATTAACTTTTGGGTTACACCTCTCTATGGTTTGACTTGTTATAATGAACATGTGTCACGTTGATAATTTGTTTTAAATCCAATAAAGATGAGCCATGTTCTCATGGTGAGGTGAGACCGGAGAAGGGGAACAGATGCCCACAAAAGCAAACAAGTGAAGACTATTAGAAAGAAGTATTGAAAGCAAACCCTCTTCTTTCAAAATTAAGAATGGGAAACAAAAACTAAAATTAAAAAACACAGAAATCAAGCAGCCTTTTCCAAGGGGAAAGAGCAACGGAAGAAAAAGACATGAAAGGAAAAGGCAAGGAAGGAATATGAAAGCAAGAGAAAGAAAGAACCGAGTGGGGATGGGGCAAATGTTTAGTCACTGAGAAGAAAGTTTAAAAATGGTAAACAGGTTTTTGTTACATGAAGAAGGAGGGAGAAGATGAGAGAGAACTGGAAAAAGTGAGATGGGTCTTTTTCTAAAATCATGCAGTATAAGCAATCAACATTCTCTCCTTACTTTCAAGGGGGGAAATTGCTAAACTTTCCAAAACCTAGAAACTAGAATCAATGATCTAGTAACTTCCCCCTTCTATTGACTTATATCCCCATCTTGTGGTCTATTCAGAATACAGCTCTTTGTGTAAGTGTGTGTTTGTATGTGTACAAATGTATGCATGAATATGCATGATTGTAAGTATATATGTGGTTATAAACATATATCAGTAAACTTAATAATATACATGTTACATATACTTATTATATATCATAATTACATATAAGCATATGTGTTTAGATATGTATGTTATACATATATTTATATATTCATACTTATATACATTCAGTATATATGTATAATACATGTGACATAAATGTTTGTGTATATATGTACTTATATACAGATTTTTAAATTCAAATAGAACACATAAACAGAAAAACCATAGTGTATATAGCTCAAAGATAATTAACATAGTGAACACTCCAGCTGATCCCACCCAAGGCATAAACAGAGCAGTAGCAGAACTCCAGGGTCCCCTGTGCCCCCTGCTAATCCCTCCCCCCAGAGGGAGACACTTTTGTGATATTAGCACCATAAATAAATTAGCCTTCACAGGAGTGGAGTCATACAGAACGTACTCTTCTCTCCGGCTCACTTCACTCAACATTCTGTTTGTGAGATTCATCCGTCGTGTGGTGCGTAGTTGTAGACTGTGACCTCCCACGTGCTGTGTGGTATCATTGTATAAATATGTCATGATGTATAGTGCTGATGTTCTTTGGACTGCTTCCAGGCAGGACTATTAAGAACAATGCTACTGCCGAGGTCGGTTTGGCTCAGTGGTAGAGCGTCGGTCTGGGGACTGAAAGGTCCCGGGTTCGATTCCGGCCAAGGGCATGTACATTGGTTGCGGGCACATCCCCGATAGGGGGTGTGCAAGAGGCAGCTGGTCGATGTTTCTCTCTCATCGACGTTTCTGGCTCTCTATCTCTCTCCCTTCCTCTCTGTAAAATATCAATAAAGTATATTAAAAAAAAAAAAAAGAACAATGCTACTGTAAATACAGTTCTGCACATGTCCTATGTATACTTCCATTTTAGGAGATACATCAAAGAATTTTCCCAAGTGGTTGTACAACTGAGAGTATATTAGAGCTCCGGTCACTGCACATCCGAGCAACACGTGAATTGTCTGTTGTTTTAATTCCAGTAGGTGTACTAATATGACATCATGGTTTTAGTTTGCAATTTCCTAATGACTAGTGAAGTTGAACACCTTTTCATATGTTCATCAGTCACTGGATATTTTCTTTTTTTCTTTTTTTTAATATTTTATTGATATTTTACAGAGAGGAAGGGAGAGAGATAGAGAGCTAGAAACATCGATCAGAGAGAAACACCGACCAGCTGCCTCCTGCACACCCCCTACCGGGGATGTGCCCGCAACCAACGTACATGCCCTTGACCGGAATCGAACCTGGGACCTTTCAGACCGCAGACCGACGCTCTACCACTGAGCCAAACCGGTTTCGGCAGTCACTGGATATTTTCTTTGGTGAAGTCCAACTTCATTGTTTTGCCTACCTGTCTTCTGTCTGCTTTTCTTCTTCATTATAGGGGTTAGGTACAACTCCTGAGTCAGATAAATGTGCTGCAAATATAGATTCCTGCTCTGGGACTTGTCTTTTCCCTCTCTCTGTGATATCTTTAAGTAAAAAGAATTCCTTATTTTAATGGAATCCAACTTACCATGTGTTTCCTTCATAGTTAGTCCTTTTTCTGTCCTGTTTAATAAATCTGTGCCTATCTCGGGGCCATAGGCAAAGATTTCTAAAAGATTTCTAGTTTTACCTTTCACATTTAGAGCTACAATCCTTTTGGAATTGGTTTTTGTGGAGGGTGACAGCAGGGCGGAGATTCATTTTTCCATACGGCTAGCCAGTTGACCTAGCACTATTTACTGAAGAGGTCGGTTTTTCCTCCGCAGCACTGCAGTGTCACCTGTGTCATAAATCAAGTGACAGTACATGTGCGAGACTGTTTCTGGACTCTATTTTGTTCCAGTGGCTTAAGTGCCTATCCCCCTGCCAACACCACACTTCAGCTTTGATATGAGAGTTGATAACATAATGTGAGTCCTTAAGCCTTTTGTTCTTCAAAATTGCCTTAGCTTTCCCTGGCTCATCCAATTACCATTTAAATCTCAGAATCAGCTTAAGTGACAAACAGAAAACAAAATGTAAAATAAAATAAAATAAAAAACTGGTTGGTGACACTACCGATCAATTTTGGGGGGGAGAGGTAAGGGGGATTGTTGTTGTTGTTTGTTTTGTTTTGTTTTACATTTTTATTGATTTCAGAGAGGAAGGGAGAAAAAGAGGGATAGAAACATCAATGATGAGAGAGAATCATTGATTGGCTGCCATCTGCATGCCCCATACTGGGAATCAAGCCTGCAACTCAGGCATATGCCCTGACAGGGGATCAAACTGCAACCTCCTGGTTCACAGGTAGATGATGCTCAACCACTGAGCCACACCGGCCAGGTCTCAATTTTGAACCTACGGCTCAATTTTGAGATAACTGACATCTTTACAGTATTGAGTCTTCCCATCTCTCTACATGGGATAGCCTCTAATAGGTTTTCCTTAATTTCATGAGATGTCATGTGCCTTTCATTTGATTCATTCTTACATATTTCTTGCTTTTGATGCTACTATAAATAGCTCTTTTCATCATTTTCATTTGATATTTCTTTGTTGTCCAGCTTTCAAAACCTAAGGAGAAAAACTACCAGGTTGCTATTGCTAACCTGTTTATAAACAGACTATGCAACTTTTAAAGGATTTCAGGATTTAATGTAATCCCAATTAAAAAACAAACAGTTGTGTCCCCTTATTTGGTATTTGATTAGCTGACTCAAGAGTTCACATAAAAAAAAAAAACCACAATGACAGAAGACGAACCCTATCATATAATAAGACATAATAAAGCCTTAAAAGTAACGGTACTAGCACCATTAGTAGATAAAGGGACCAATGGAACACATTACAAAGTCCAGAAATAGTCATAAATATGTATGAGATTGTATTATATAAACCTCACCATCTCAAAATTTGTGAGGAAGATGGATGACTCAATAAAATAAAATAAAAAAATGTAGTCAGTCACAAAAGTAAGGTAGCCAAGTAGGAAAAAAAGTTGGATTCATACTCTGCCAAATTAATTTCCAAATAGATTAAATATTTAACAGTTAAAAAATAAAATCATGAAAGCACTAAAAAAAAAAGCACGGGATAATTTCTTCATAACCTTGGTTCACTATACCTATATGTAAAAACTACATAAAACTAAGAAATACAGGCTACAGCATATAAGTGGGTATGAATGCTCCATTCCCTCTCTCTTCTCATATCATAGTGAGCATGAAGCCTTGTGTCAAGATAGCACAGCCATAGGTGAGAACAACCTAAGTCCCCAAATCACATATCCCCCCCCCCCCATTGGTTTTCAGAGAGTGGAAGAGAGAGGGAAAGACAGAGAGAAATATCAATGTGAGAAACACATCAATTGGTTGCCTTCTGCACAAGCCCCAACCAGGGCAGGGGCCGGGGAGGAGCCTGAAACCAAGGTATGTGCCCTTGACCAGAATCAAACCCGAACCTGGGACCCTTCAGTCCCCAGGCCGACACTCTAGACCAGGGGTGGGCAAACTTTTTGACTCGAGGGCCACAATGGGTTCTTAAACTGGACTGGAGGGCCGGAACAAAAGCAACCTGACCATGCTGGCACTCTCATCTGGGGCTGCTGGTGAAGGAGCGGAGGGGAGAGCAAGAGAACCCTCTGCTCTTTCGGCTCCTCGGGCCGGATAGAACAGCCGAATGGGCCGGATCGGGCCCATGGGCCATAGTTTGCCCACGGCTGACTAGGCACTGAGTCACAGACTAGGGCCGTGAGACATGATTTGAAGGCAGCTACCTGGAGCACCACCAGGCTTTACGTGAGGCAGGAAAAAGAACGCTTTCATGGGAGAAGCGCCTGAGATCCCCAGGGCGGTTTGTTAGCAGAGCCCAGCCTATCACATCCTGACCCAACCTTTCAATCAACAGAAATATACTGAGGGCCTATTGCCAGCATATACCCAACTCTGTGCTAGGTGTTATGAAAGATAGAGAAAACAGAGCAGATTTTTTTTTCATTGAGCAAATATATAGCAAGCACTGTGCTAGGCTTTGGTCCCCAGGCAAGTTAGCTCCCCACTGATATTCTCTCAACACACAGTACTTTTCTGCTGCAGTGACTTGTATCATTCTTTAGTTCCTGTCTGTCCCCTTCACTGTACTATATATAGCTCAAATGCATAAAATAGATGTTTTTGTTGTTTTGGTCATTTTGCTTCCACATTTCCAGTACTATTGCTTGGTACATAGTAGGCACTCAGTAAATATACACTTAATGAAAGAAGGCTACCTTAACCATTGTTACTGAATTAGCAGGGAATTTTAATGTCCTTGATTATACTTAACATAACCTTGGTTCAACTATCCTTATGCTCAATAAAACAGAGAAAAGCAAAGCCTTCCTGATTTCAGCACATCCTTTACACATCAAAAAGCCTAGGAAACTAGTGTATTTCTGGGACATGAGATAAACTATTATCACTTATCCATTGTCTCACATGAGCAGGCTAATGATGCAGGTGGATATTTCTTAGCAATTTCCTACTTCTAGAAGACTAGGCTGGTCGTGTGTTAATAACTTTAGGCAACACAAAGTATTAATCAATGATTCTTTAGAAAATCTCAGGACTATCAGATACAAAATCATGCTTCTTATAAACCAAGCTTAAAAATGCAGGTAAAACATTCAATGGTTTAAAATAGAGGAGGACCAGTACTTTTGATGTAATATTTAATGTTAATTTTTTCCTATCTACCTTGACTGTGATATGAAATATATATTGGAAGTATCACAGCTTTTTTAGCAGTTCAAATATCTGAAGTTAAATTTAAATGAAATATCATCTGCTACTCTTTACATTTTAGCAATTAGTCTGCTTGTTAATTTACCATTCCTGACAAATAACTACCATCTTAACCTCTAAATAACTTCCTATTTCCTACAATCCTTCATATAGGTGGTGTGAAGATTCAAAGCTAGCCAATTAGCCGCCCCCTACAGCCCAGTTAATCACCTGATCTTGAGATGGTCACAGGCAGTGGAGTATGCAATGATTTTTTTTTCCCTTTTACAGACAAAGATTTAAGTAATTGTGAGACTCAACAACACTCTCAAATATAAGGGGCAGCAGGGTTTTCATCAGAAGCTGTGTCACTGCTTCAGAAGTCATGGCTTATCTTCTAAGAGACACGGTCACGCAGAGACTTCTTTAACAAGGTTCCAAAGGCCCTGAACTAGCCAACCATTGCTTATTTAGACCACAGCCTCACATCAAGGCTCTCTGCCTCCGAATAATGGCCAGTAATCCGTAGGTAAGGCTAACATCCCATCACATGACAGCCACACATTCAATTGTGTGATTGCCACGTGAACGTCTATCTAAAGGAAATGTTAATCCAAGCTGAAGTTTCACAATTCTCTTCGCTCCTTAACAAGGCCACCTCTGAGGAGGGAGAGAAAAGAGGAGCAGGGGGGAGAGGGAGGGGGGGAGAGACAGAAGGACTCCTGGGAACAAGGGATGGGAAGACAGAAAGGAGGCGAAGGATTTGGGTGGGAGTGGGAGCGGAGAGGGAGCACAGAAAGGAAACAGGAAAAAGAGAAAGAAGTCAGAGCTCTAGGAGGACAGAGAACCAACAGGTTCCCAGTGGGTCCTGGTCAGGCAGCCTGAGATTGATGGGGGGACTGCTGCCAGGTATCACGGGGCTTTGAAATGCTGATTAGCAGACGAACCCCGTTCTCCAACAGTGACTGCGCTGCGGGGATAACCAGGCATTAATGACAACCGCGCCACAGACAGCACGTCTGCAACATTTTAAAGTGCTGACAAGGCTTTCTGGCCACGAGTTTCTGTAGGTCAGGACCTAAAGGAAAGACATATGCCACCACCACCCTCCCGCCCAGTGACAAGGCAGCCCACACTGATATCAAGAATTACAAAATCAAACAAAAATGCGGGAGGAATCCAGAGATTAGAGGAGCAAACAAAATCCCTGGAGGGGCCGGTGTAGATAGGAGCTGACCGTGGGGAGGGCTGAGGAAGTGTCTGTGCGTCGCTGGAAATGCCAGGCGCACCGCCTGGCAGAGAAGGGAATGAGGCTTCCCCAAAGACAGAGCTGAAAGGGCCCTGACAATTGGAATCAGAAATGACTAGGCAACCTGACCATCAGGAGGCAAGAGGGAAGGCTGAACGGTGAGCCGGAACAGTCATGTCTACAACTGAATTCCATCCTCAGAAGGCTAGGTCCAAGCAGAAGAATGTTTGGGGTATAAGAAGTTGGGATGGAAGAGAAGGCTTAAATGTGGGGTTAGGGTTTAAAAATAAAAAAATAAAAGACAAAAAATAATGCTGACATAGGCAGGTGAATAAAGTCAAAGATCAGAAACTCTGACCTCAAATCTAATCTACTTGTAGCACCTACTTCAACTCAGACATTCATTCATTCATTCGCTCATCTGTCCTTGCACTGCTTGACTCTAGTACAGTGGTCGCCAACTGGTGGTGGGTGAGGTCTGAAAGGTTGGGGACCGCTGCTCTAGTAAGCCTAAGTCTACAATGGTGCTATCCTCAGGTTCATCCTGAAGCATGGAAAAGAGCTGGTTTCCTAAAATACTCCACCCCTCAAGATGCTGGTTATTGTTGCTTCATAGATTCCCCTCCACTCCCATGCTGCCCCAGCTGCTCACCAAGTAAGACCGTTAGGCCCACCACGTGCACTATCCTTAAACACAGGAGGAGCAGGGGGCAGACCTACTGGCTGGACTTCAGAGGTCTCAATAGGCCTCCATCCCAAACACCTGTCACCAATCTGCCATATTCCCTAAACCCTCCCATCAGTTCATTTCCTTTAGACTCAAGGAGGTTTTAGCTAAACTACTCCAGAAGACAAGTCACTGCCAGCCATGGATCACACTGGGAGAATGAATACACAGCTGTTTAATAAGACAACAGCAGCAGCTGGGCACTGAGGAAAGGGAGCAGAACAAGATTCGCAAGGGGAGAATGGGAGGGCAGAGGACCAGGGGCAGAGCATGGAACAAGACCGGCCATGGAGGCCAGGACTCCAGCACTCAGGGGGTGCAACAAGGACAGAAGGTCTCCTGGAAACAAAGGAGGCAGCATGAACCCCTCAACCCCCTCCTACCCTAACGGTGCACAATGCTCCAAGAATAACGCCTTATGTTTGTAAAGGTTTTAGAGCTTACAATGCCCTTCACACAACAATCACCTCATCCAGTCCACACAACAACAGAAAAGAGGCAGAACACAGATACCCGTTTCAAAGTCAATGATTGTGAAGCCCAGGTGACTGGGTAACTAGTAAGCAACAGAGCTGGGTGCTTCCCACTCCTGGCCCAGCTTCTCATGCACAGTGGTTGAGTGCCCATCTGAAGACACACAGACCTACTAGCAGAGGAAACCCAAACTCTGAGCCTGGTTCCTTTTAGAGTCTGTGCAAGTTATCTGACTCCTCTGAGCCTCGATTCCTCTTCTGCAAAATGGGGATGTAGCCAAGATCTCCTGAGGAAGGTTCTTCAAAGAGCTTAGCATGGCACCAGGCACACAGAAATCAGGCAGCGGACTAACGCCATTAGCTCTCGTTACTGGTATCCATGACACAAAGCAGGGCTCTAACATGCCCTGTTGGGATCACCTGAGGTGCCCAGCATGACTGCCACCCAGGCCTCTCACCAGACTGCTAATTCACTCTGCAAGTATATGGTCCAGACACTTGTATTTTACTTTTCTCTTTCTCTCTCTTTTATCTTTTTTATTTCTTTTATGTCTCTTGAGTGATTCTAAAGCAAAATGTCACAATTAATCCTATCTAATAAAAGAGTAATATGCAGATTGACCATCACTCCAACACACAAAATGGCTGCCCCCATGTGGTCAAAGATGGCTGCCCCCATATGGATACAAGATGGCTAGCAGGGAAGGGCAGTTGGGGGCAATGAAGCCTGCAGGGGAGGGCAGTAAGGGATGGCCAGGCCAACAGGGAGTGCAATTAGGGCAATCAGGCAGGCAGGCAGGTGAGCGGTTAGGAGCCAGTGGTCCCAGATTGTGAGAGGGATGTCTGACTGCTAGTTTAGGCTCAATCGAGCCTAAAAGGGGTGGTCAGATGTCTGCAAGGGGTCCCGGATTAGAGAGGGTGCAGACTGGACTGATAGAACCCCCTACCCATGCACAAATTTCGTGCACCAGGCCTCTAGGATATATATAAAAGGCTAATATGCTAAAGTGTCCGACCATCTGACCATTCACTATGACACCACCAAGGAGCAGACCCACAACTTAGGAGCTGCCATGATGTGTACAGAGAAATGGCACTGCGGACCTGATGCCCAAAAAGCACCACTCAGCTTCCCCCAAGTGTGACACAGGCCCTGCCACCACCCTGACTGACACTCCACCTAAGAGGAATCCACCTGTTCTACTCCACGAACCCCAGACTGAATCTTAGGAGGACAATTTTTTCAAGGTGCCAATTAAAAACAGAAACATTTCCCCAGATAAGTATGTGACTTGGAGAGGTTAGAAGGCAGCTAACAGTGGGAAGCTCAATAGGGCACTCAAAAGAAAGGCGCTGACTGCCTGCGTTCTACCTAAATACCCTTCCTCTGAGGTGGGATCCAGCTGAACACACCTGGTGCTCAAAACCTAGAAAATTAATGAAAACGGAATTGAACAGATACGATAGGGAAACACTATAAATGAACAGAATACATTTTACTATTTAAAGGAATGAAGCCATTCAGAATATAACCATTCTCTGCAAATAAACTTCCCCCACCACATAACCCTGTGAATGGAAACACCATACCTGATGAGATCGGGCTCGGCACCCTCGTTCTTAAAGGATGCCAGGAGTAGTCTCTCTCGGGTTACCAGATCATCCAGTAGGTTCTGTCTTCGGTCCCCTTCAAGCTGTGTTCTGCAGACATCTCGTTAAGGTCCAACAGTGCGTGAATGACCTCATTCTACCTATCACGTTATTAACTGAGCTGACTGCTCGGACTCTAGTCCATCCTGTCCTTAAGAGATTTGAACCACCCTTCTCCTGCTCTGACCTTCAATTCCACAGTCGTTCAAGTAAAGGACCCTGACTGACCATCCCAGGGGTCTCACAAACACTGGAATGGACCCCTCACACAGTTCCTCCACTGGGGAATGGAGTAGGTGAACAGTCTTTTCCTCCCAGTGACCAACACTGAAAAGATCATTCCTGTCCAGCAAGACAGGCAGTGACTCCTCAGGTTTTCAGTTACAGCTGTCAATGGTCAAGCGGGTTTTCCTTGACATCAATATGCTAAATACTCTGTTAAAAAAAAAAAAAAAGGAAAAAAAGGTTCCAGCATTGCCTTCTTCCTTCCATGTTAACACCTACGAACACCTGGAACATATTTTGTAAAGTGCCACTTTATGCAACAGATTTGTTCTAAAAGTTGTTACCATCCGTTCATTATTTGAATACATTGCATAAGCCGAAACCGGTTTGGCTCAGTGGATAGAGCATCAGCCTGCGGACTGAAGGGTCCCAGGTTGGATTCTGGTCAAGGGCATGTACCTTGGTTGCGGGCACATCCCCAGTGGGGGGTATGCGGGGGGCAGCTGATCGATGATTCTCTCTCATCGATGTTTCTAACTCTCTATCCCTCTCTCTTTCTCTCTGTGGAAAATAACAAAATATATTAAACAATAAATACATTGCATGATCTTTAGAGAAAATTATAAGGAGATAACCATATTTTAATCTGTTGATCTACTAATAAACATGACTAGACTAGGAATCGTAGAAGTCCTATTTTGAACACTATCTATGATTTTGAACCATGATGTGTTTCTATGTGATGACAGATAAACTCTAACCCCTTTTCCAGCACAATTTGTAAAATTATGGTTAAAAAATTAAATCAGGATTAAATCCAAAGTTTTATATACTAGCTTTCTTGAAGTAAACTACATGAGCTCCTCTAGGCTCTGGGTGTGTGTGTGTGTGTGTGTGTGTGTGTCCACGTGTTTTTTTAAAAAACAAAACAAAGGAACTGTTGATGGAGAAAACTTCTGCCATAAAGAGAACGAGTGGAGAAAGCTAAGGAACACCTTTGAAAGGACATATATGGCAACATACACAAAAAGCAAGCACAAAGGTAAGCCAGCTCAACATGCTGGCATTTATCTGGCTTTCACTTTCCTATTAAATGCCCTTTATCTTCCTAGAGCTGAAACACTGGTGACTCAAAGCTCTGGCCACCACGACCTGCTCTGGAAGACACTAGTGAGACAGCTGCGTTGGACTTACAGATTCTTTTCTTTTAAAAGAGGGACAGCAACGCTGCATTTAGGTCCTCCAAATTCTAAGGAATTGGCAGAATCAAGTAGTAGCATCACCATTGCCTGGCGAATAAGGAAAAAACTTTGGCCCAGTGAATCTTCAGCTTCTGTTGCTAATTTAGAATACAACGAGCTGGCTAGCTAGTAAAATAGTAATAAACCTGTAAAAATTTTCCAAAAAAAACAGACAGTAGTTAAAAAAAAGTCATTAATCCCCAAACCAATGTGGCTAAGTAGTGTTAGTGGCCTTTCATATAAAAAAATAATAAAAAGTGAGTTATCTCAACATTCCAGAATGCCATGCTTTTCTGAGTAAAATTACTTCCACCGTTTTTCCATTTCCTTTTTGACTGTGGTTATTAAGTATCCATCATAGAGACCAAAGAGTAGCAGCTCTAATTAAGATATAGTGGGTTAAATACTTCTTCTGTCTTAATAAAAGGGCCAAACATTAGCAACATCAAGAATAAGTAATGATGTGCCTCAAATTATGGTAAATAGTCAATAAAGCAGAAGGCTCTTCTTCTATCTAAAGGAAGTTCCTCCGAAAACAAAACCAGAAATGACAGAAGCTACAACATGAATTACATAGGACAAAACAGGGATTTTACATTGTGGAAACCATTAATTATAGCACAATACTATGCTCAACTTACTCTGGCGACCTGTGGTTTTCAGCATCCAACACCCAAGCAAAGATAAGCTGAACTATAATCCAAGGTTACAATTAAACACAGATTTAACTGGCTCGAGGATTTAAACGTAAAAGGTAAAATGATAGGAGTATCCTTAGAAGAAAAACATAGGAGAGCTTTTTAATAATCTTGGAGTAGTAAAACTCTTTCTGGACTTAGAAAACCTATAGGCATGATGGAAAAGATAAATCTGGCTTCATAAAAATTGTAAATATCTGACCCCCAAAATTACAAGCTACAAATTAATAGTGGCAAATTTAGAAAGGCAAAAGACATAACAGAGCATAAGAAAAAACACTAATTAACTCTAATCAAAGGAAAAATACTTGGTTCTGCATTAGTAGGAGAAATGCGAATTTAAATTATACAGCGTTTCAGCCATCTGCAGGGAACCGCGGCCAGGCAGCTCTGGAAAGCGGGCAGGAATCAGGACTCTCAGACATGCTTGGCAGGAATGTAAACAGATTCAACTAACTGCCACATTGTCTTCCAATGGTACATTCGTTCAAAAGGAATTCATCCTGCAGATATATTCACACATCTACACAGACTCAGAAAGAAAGATTGTCACTGCAGCATTACTTATCATAGTAGATGAGAGGCCCAGCACACGAAATCGATGGGGGGGGGGGGGCGCTCAGCCCGGCCTGCACCCTCTCCAATCTGGGACCCCACAGGGGATGTCTGACTACCTCACAAACCAGAACCGCTAGCTCCTAACTGATCGCCTGCCTGTCTACCTGATTACCCCTAACCCCTCTGCCTGCCTGATTGCCCCTAACTGCTCCCCTGATGGCCTGATTGCCCCCAACTGCCTCTACCTCAATCCCACACCTGTGACCTAGGATTCCCTCCTCCAGACAGCCGCAGGCACCTGGTACCCAGGACCTGGGCTTCCCTCCCTCTGGCCGGCCACAGGCACCTGGGACCTGGGCCGGCTTCACCCAGGCCAGCCGCAGCCGCAGGGGACTGTGGCTGGTGGTAGCTGTAACTTTTATAATCTATAATAATAAAAGGGTAATATTCTAATTAGACCAAACGTCCTTCTGGGCATCATTCCGAACATCCTTCCAGACGAAGCCCAGCCAAAGAGAAGCAGCTCAGGTTCCCAGGCACCTGCTGCCAGTGGCCGGAGGGAAGCAGCCCGGGTCCCGGGTGCCAGAGGGAAGCCGGTGCCGGCAGCCGGGGGAAGGAGAGCCTACTCTTGCATAAATTTCCATGCATCCAGCCTCTAGTAATAAAATAACAGCCTGGCCAGCATGGCTTAGTGGTTGAGTGTTGACCTATGAACTTGGAGGTCATGGTTACATTCCTGATCTGAGCACATGGTAAAAACTAATAAGAGAAGTATGTAGGAAGAAAGTACATTTAATCATAAAAACAATAAAGACAGGTTTTTAAATTTAGCAGACATTAGTTACAGACTTAAAGTAGTTAGGAATAGACTAATTTACTTAGAGAACATCAATTTCAAAAGCAGTACAAACAACTCTCTTGTGGCCTCAATCCACAGTGTGGGGTATGCAGGAGGCAGTCGGTCAATGATCATTTCTCAATGTTGATGTTTCTCTCTCTCTCTCTCTCCCTCTCCCTTCCTCTCTGAAATCAATACAAAAATATTTTTTGAAAAAGAACAAAAAAATTAGTAGCAGCTAGTTCCCAAGGAGGGCTTATTATATGCAAACCACCTTCTATCCATATAATTTTATCCTCACAACAATCCTATAAACCAGGTCCCTTTTTTGTTATCCCTTTTTCTTTTTCACAGACGAGAAAAAGGAGGCGCAAAGAGGTTAAGTAACTCATCCAAGGTTACACAGAAAGTGTAACCATCTTTCGTTCTACACCCACCGCATGGGGCTGGTCCTGTGAGGTGCTTCAAATACATTTTCTTCAGTGTTCCCAACAGCCTCGCAAGGTCTGACCATTCCTACTCTACAGAATAAAACAGGTCAGAACGGCTACACAGCTCCTCGGCCTGGCGGAAGTGGCGGAGCTAGCTGGTCTTCCCTCTCAGTTCTGTCTGGCCCCAAAGCCGGTGCTGCTCCTACTTCTCCAGCGGTGCCTGGACTTGGATTTCACGGAGCAGAAACACTTCCAGACATACGGGAGGAGGAGGGAGACTTATAGGAAGGTACCAACTATATTTTGCCGAGTATGGATATTCAGGAAAAAAAACACTGCAGACAAAACTGATCTTACTATCATGATGAAAAGATTTGGACACTAAAAAACGAGAAAGAACCGTGTAACAGACTATAAACCAAAAGGTTTCTGCTGTCAAACGCGATCTGGTCTTTGTTTTTCTCACATCGCTGGGCACAGGGAAAGCGGCCACGGGCAGGCGCAGGGCCTGAGAACCACCGCGCTGCCACTGGGGCCACGCGGGGCTGTCACCGAACTCTCCAAGAGGCCTCTCCGCACCTACCTTACAGCGAGTGTTAGGAGGGGACTGCTGCATCTACCCTCCCATCTACCTCTCTACCTACCCTTTTCCCAAAAAACTAATACCAAGTGGAGAAGAATCATTCACAGATTTGCAAAAATTATTCTACAAAACGTCTCCCATTACACCAAAACATCTTTTGATACTGAATCCCTTTGTAAGGAGATTTTAAAATTCACTTTGCATCCGCCTTTGAAAGCCCAAGCGCCACGAAAAGAAACTGGAGCGCCACCTGAAATTCCGCATGCGGCTCCCGATCACACACCTCTCAGCTGCTGAGGCCTTACACTTCCACCTCAAAGAAGCCTGTGAATAGAAGCTAACGTCTTTCAGCAATTTAAACTCTCTGGCTGCAGGACGTGGGTTTATGAATTGCAAACTAACCTATTCAAAAGCACAGAACCTTCATTTTCACTTCACATTTATTCTTGCCAGAAGAAAAACACTTTTTCAGGAAAGAGCAATAACATCTTACGCTTGAACTCCATGGATTTCATTGTCTGGAAGGCGTTTTCATAGGGCTTACCTTTCTGGCAACTCCTAGTGTTCTTTGGAAAGCGTCACGAATGCAGAAGCGCATAAATTCACTCAGTAAAGTACCATAAACTCTCAACTACCCGACACGGTAAGGAAATGTGGAATTCAAATGTTCACTTTTTTAAGTAGTCACCCATCATTAATTATGCCCCGAAAACAGGATTAAAAAGTCACTCTTATTGGTGATTTATGGACAAAAATTTCCCTAAGAATTACAGCATCATAAAGTGTACGTAATAAGCCACAGGGAACACTGTTCAATCTCTGCGATGGGAGGAAGGGTCTGGAGCACCTGCGCCATAAGGATGAGTCTGGGCTCTGCAGCAGCAGCGCCAGTGGCCAGGGAGTTCTAGTTGAAGACAAGCCACGTGACAGCTGACTGTGTCATCTCGACTCAATTGGAAGTCAGCTGTTAAACCACTGGCTTTGAGGCCAGACAGCCCTGCGTTTGCATCTTAAGCTCTTCTACTTCCCAGCTACGAGGACCGGGGCACATTACTGAAGATTTCAAAGGTACCTCTCCCCGGTGTGAAAACCTCTGCTGAAAGGCTGGGTTCTCTCTCCCACTCCATCAGTGGCTTAGGACCGTGGTCGGCAAACTGCGGTTCAAGCCACATGCGGCTCTTTGGCCCCTTGAGTGTGGCTCTTCCACAAAGCACCACGGCCTGGGCGAGCCTATTTTGAAGAAGTGGCGCTAGAAGAAGTTTAAGTTTAAAAAATTTGACTCTCAAAAGAAATTTCAATCGTTGTACTGTTGATATTTAGCTCTGTTGACTAATGAGTTTGCCGACCGACTTAAGAGTATTGTGCAATACCCTCTTTGTAACGAAGGGAAGGAGCCATCAAAACAAATTGACAATATGAGCGTATCTATACTAATAATGGAGTAATATGCAAATTGGTTGGGACGCTGTCACAGTAATGACCAATCAGCAGGCTGCATGCACAGCATGAGCAGGCAGGTGGGGATTTGCAGCATTGGGGACGGGGGCGGGGCCGCAGCAGAGAGGCCTCTCCACGCTCCTGTGTTGGGGGTCCGCGGGTGCACGGAGAGGCCTCTCCGTTGTGGGCCAGCCCAGCCGAGGTCCGCAGGCACCACGGCCTGGCTAGGGGACAGGGTCACAGCAGAGGCCTCTGGGCACCTGTGCCAGCGGTCCACAAGCCTCCGCCGTGGCCTGGGGGTCCACAGGCCTCCCCCAGCTCCAGCCTACCTCTTTGAGGCAATCCATCGAGGAGCCATAGGTGGGTGGGGAGGGCTTACCTCTTTGGGACAATGGGTTGCAGGGCTCCTGCACTGTGACAGGGCACAGCCCCCCCCCTCCTGCCACCCTAAGTGCATGAATTTTGTGCACCAGGCCACTAGTTTAGACTAATAAATTGCTATCTGATATACCAAAATCTGGAGGATAACTGCCATAGAATTACTAAAAATACCTGGGAAGAGGGAGATCAGGGGAAGAGCTGTGGGGGAAAAAGAGAATTAAAAAGAGGCCTTCGTAACAGAAACTGCCTCCTTTCCTTTCTATCAAAAGTCTCCAGAAAATACAGAGGTTTGCACTCTAGGTGGTTTGGCTCAGTAGATAGAGCATCATCGGCCTGTGGACTGAAGGGTCCCAGGTTCAATTCCAAGACAAGGGCACATATCCGGGTTAGAGGTTCAATCTCCAGTAGGGGGCATGCAGGAGGCAGCTGATCAATGATTCTCTCTCATAATTGGTGTTTCTCTCTCTTCCTCTCCCTTTTTATCTGAAATATATATATATATATAGATAGATAGATAGATAGATAGATAGATATAGATATAGATATAGATATATAGATATATAGATATATAGATATATAGATATATAGATATATAGATATAGATATATTTTAAATACAGAGGTTTGAATGGTCCCCATGGAGTTATATAAATTTCATCTTTAGTACTGGTTTTATTCCAGGAGATACAGACCCAATTGTTTGAAATCTATATATAGGATTTTAAAGAAGGCTGTTATATTCCAGTTGAGTTTTGTAGTTCTCCTAGAAAATTCTAAATTATCCATATTAAGGTCTTTAAATATTTTCATAATATTGTTTAATATTCTGTTTTTAAATGCTTAGTGCTTAATCAGCAATTCTGAGATCACCACAAAACCAAAGTCTAAGAGATTCCAACAGATGGTCAGACTGCAAGCATGTAGAACAACAAAGTCAATATTTAGGGTAGAATACTTACTACTCTCTACAATTAACAACTTACTGGAAATTATTAACAGAGAAAAGTGTAAGTTTTTAATTTGAACCCTTTGTGCCTTACATGCTTTGCACATAAATATTATTAGATGAATAATAATCAGTTACCTTAATGGAAATTAGCAAATACATAGTTGTTAATATTCCTCTGTGTAACAATACTTGGTTACCTTTCAAATATATGTGCTTTAGATAACAAAATGAAATTTCACACCTTGACCTCATGTGCAGACTTCCCAGTACTTAGTACTAATGTGGAGAAAATAGCCCTACCAATTAAAAACTACTTGAGTGCTATATATTAAGACTTGTTGATTTTGAGAAAATAAAAACTCTGTATATAACAGATTAACTGTGCAGTAAGTAAAAAATGATACCAGATGGAAGGTACAGTTAGAAACTAAATGTATCAGAATATTCTAATCTAGTTAAAAATAAAGTCCTGCTTGCTTATTGATATTAAACTTTTATTCTGACACCTTAGTGGGTTAACTGAATATATGAAAAATCATGCAACTAATCTAAACAAACCTCCCTGGTGACATAAAAAGGGTTACACTTGGAGAAAAATATTTTTTAAAACATTTTCTATTGTTTTATCTTAAAAAAAAAAAAAAAAAAAAAACTATATTCCTGCCGAAGCCGGTTTGGCTCAGTGGATAGAGCGTCAGCATGTGGACTGAAGAGTCCCAGGTTCGATTCCAGTCAAGGGCATGTGCCTTGGTTGCGGGCACACCTCCGGTGGGGGGTGTGCAGGAGGCAACTGATCGATGTCTCTCTCTCATCAATGTTTCTAACTCTCCATCCCTCTCTGTAAAAAAAAATCAATAAAAAATATATTTTTAAAAATAAAAAACTATATTTCTACATTTTCCTCTATTTAAAAGTGTACAGTAACAACTATTTCCTGAGATACTACAATTTGGGTTTTGGTTATGAACTACTGACAATTTAAAGAAATGAAGAGAGAACTAGTTTGAGGTCAATTTCCAAACCAATATAAACTCAGGTTTAAAGGATTCATTTAGTTAATAGGTCACATGTATTTCACTAAATTGGCTAGATTATGAATTTCTAAAAATATATATACTTTTTTTTTTTTTAATCTTTGACAGTGTTGGTAGAAGTTGAGATGATGACTCAACTTGCTTCAAGCAACTGGCCTCCCTTCCCCTCCCTCCCCCCACCCCCACAAAATGCCCAAACCAGAGGCAGTGTTCGTACAGCATGAAAAATAATAAGGCAAACAAGTTACATCCCAATAATCTATATAAACAGGGGGTGGGGGATGGAGTATGGTTTCTACTGGGACTGGCCTTCAAGGCAGTCTAGACAGGTAGTAAGTGGCACCTCTCTGCAGACACAGCACTGACAGAACGCGTCAGCTTCCTGCACGGGAAGGACTACACCCAAGTAAGTTCACTCCTTTGGTGTGTCTTGCTTCGCTAGCATATTCACTGTAAAACATGTAACAGACCCTTAAAATAGAAATCAACAGTATAGGGATATTTTGGAAACCAGGTCTTCCTTAAGCTGTGGAAAAATCTGGGTGGCCCAGATTCCTTCCTTTCTTAAAATAAGGCCGTTTTTCCTCCCACTCTGGAAGAGAGGTGGAAATGTTTACATGGATACATCTGATGTGTTGACACAGCTCTTAGCAATAAGTCCTTCAAAAGGGCGATCTTTTCCTTCAGATTCTGCAACAAAGCTCTGATTGTCACGGTAAGCTGAAAAGAAAAGAACACATCCTAAGTATGCCAGTCCACACGGAGGGGATCCCCTAACAGTACCATATAAACGCTGCTTCCTGTGCTATTGACTCAACCCAGGGAGGACTGGAAGACACCCTTAGCCTCCCCCCGGCCCCCCATGACAGCCTCAGGATCGACGGAATCTTGATGGTCACTGCGACCTGAGCAGGTGGTAAGCCAGGCGGGTCTACCACTGGCCTGGCTGGAAACTGTCACTGTGCCCTCACCATCTACCGACTTCTGTCCCCTGAGGATCAACCCTCTGACCCCGTCTGCCCCTCCTGGAGCCACGCAGGAGACGGTGTTCTCCGGGCTTCCCTCTTCCCAGAGACAACCACCATCCTAGTAGGAATAACGCATTTATAAGTTCTATAGCAGTGTGTTCTTTCAACACACAAGGAATGTTAACCACACATTGCTCTTTCTTCAGGATTGTGTGAATTTTTCCCAATCATTCTATAAAGCCAGGGGAAACTTCCGTTTGTGACTATCAGTGTTACCTTAAAGGACGGAGGAAGGGTGGAGAGAGAGCTTCCTAGGAACTAAGAAATATGAAAAATAAAATCGCCCACGTAAATTAAACATAGTCAGCCACGGATGAAATCAGAGATATGTTTCAAAAGACAGACTCTCACAGGTTCCATTTGCTGTCATGTTAAAAATGGCAATTACACAACCAGAGTGGGAGCAGGGGCTCCCCCCTCAGATTAACGGCAGAACACCAGGAACTGGCCAAGGCTCCCCACATGAAGCAACCTTCAAAGAACAGACAGCCAAGGAAAGTCTGACCTTACCTGTCCTAATACCCCCGGGGGCCACAGAAACACCACCCACCCACAGTGCTCATGGGGGAACTCCAAGGAGAAGATACTTCTCCTCATTCACGAAGTAAAGAGCTAAGTAAACAACAAAAAAGCAACACACACACGCACGCACACGCACACGCACACTCAGGCCTAAGAAGAGTCTACAAAGTTAGTGCTCGCTTGGGCAGCACATACACTGAAATTGGAATGATGCGGAGATGAGGAGCATGGCCCCCACGCAAGGATGACATGCAAATTCGTGAAGCGTTCCATATTAAAAGAGAAAAATATTCAAAAGATGAAAGAGAATGTAGTCATTAAAAAGTATGACTGAAATAAAAATGTTGACATAGAAAGCCATCCATCATAATTTATTAAAAGGAGGGAAAAAATCGAGTCATAAAACACAACGTCACCCACACGTGGAAGAAACAATCCAGGAACTAAATACATCAAAATGGCAAGCGTAGTTATGTAAGTAGTGGGGAAATGATTATCTTTATAATCAGGGCAAAAAACTTCTATTACCATAATTTAACAGAAACTTTACAAAGAACAGAAAAAGAAGAAACGCCTAATTCTTAGTTTAAGCTTGCACAGTCTGGTAACAAGTGCTAACAGAGGTCATGGAGAAGGGAAACCACATGGCAATCTCCATTAAGGGTTATAAATGTAAAAGTCTTTTTAAAATATCAGCAAAGCAAATTCAGAATTACATTAAAAATTACAATAGATGATCACCAAGTAGAATTTACACTAGTAATTTAAGAATAGTTTGTTATGAGAAAAATCTAATAATAAAGCAAATAGGATTATTGATTAAAAACAGAAAAACATATGATTAATACAGTTTGGGAGAAATTATTTAAAAACAAAACAAAGAAAGAAAACTATGAATGAAGCACTATTGCCTTAACTGCAATATTATTTAACTTTGGTCTAGAACTTCTAACCAATGCAAGACAAATTAAAGAAATACATTAGGGCTAGAAAGGAGATGAAATTATTATTCAGATTATTAATACCCTATTTGGAAAAGTTAAAAGAACTGAAAGATTACTAGAAACAGGGAAAAATTCACTATGCTGATCAAAAATAAAATAAAAAAATAAAGGACATTCCTAAATTCAGTAATAGCTAGGGAGAATATTTTAATTATTATTTTAAGATGTTATTAACAATATCAACACAATCTAAAAATTAATCTAGCACAGTACCTGGTCTAGAGTAACTGCAGGAAATACTGCTGAAGGAGTGAGTAAAAGGAAAGACTAATCATATTGTAAAAAATGTAAACGCTCTCCAATGTAATATATTCAAAAATCCTATTTGGAGTTCCTTTATAGGACAGGAAGTGGTAATAATGGTAAAGGCACAGCACAAGTTATTTTTTCATGAAGCTGTGAAAGATCACTCTAAAAGAAGGAAAAATGAAGAAAAATATAGAAAATTCATGAATAGGTATAATACCGGGGAATTAAACAATCAGATAAAAAAATCTTTATTAAAAACTACAGGAGTATGATGTTGGCAACTGCTAACAATTTCATTAGTGAAATAGATGAGAAGGTCCAGAAATAGTGTAGTTGTGTGAAAGTTCAATGAATGAGAAACAGAATATTTCATATGTTGGGGGGGAAAGTAATTAATAATTTATCAAATGGGGGAAAATCAGATCCCTACAACACACCAAAATAAAACACAAATATTATAAAGATTTACTATGTATTTAAAAAATAAAAACAGAAGAAAAGCTTAATAGGTGGACAGAGGTAGATGGCTATCCAAACACATCAACAAGGCCTATATATTGATATCGAACTCAGAAACCAATTGTTTATCTTTGCCTGTCTGCTAATACTAGTCATAATAATAGTTATACTTGAGAGAGAAACCAAGATGGTGGCATAGACAAACACCTGAACTTGCTGCCTCGCACAACAACTTCAAAACCACAATTAAGAGATAAAACCGACATCATCCAGAACCACAGGAAGGCTGGCTGGGTGGAAATTCTACAACCAGAAGGGAAGAGAAAAGCACACTGAGACTCAGAGGAGCTGCAGAAGTGAAGTGCAGTGGCACGGGGGCGTGGTGCAGGCGGAGAGGACTAGCAACTGAGTACGTGATGGCTTTTTCATTCTGCAGGGAGAAACAAGCTCCCGATTGTTCTGAATTCCAAGTCCGGGAGAGACTCTGAGGACCCAGACTTATACGAGGATAAGCTGGACTATCTAGCAGTGGGCAGAATTCAAGGGCAGATTTCTTTCAGAGGTGCTTGCAGCAATTACCAAGGGACACTGAGACCCAGGGGCCTATTAGGGCAGGGCTAATGGGAAGCTATTGCTGTTTGCTCTGCCCTGAGACTCTGCCCCATCCAAGCTGAGCGCAGAGGCATTTGCATGTAAATGGCCTGATCTTCTGAAATCTAAACTTACCTAACAAACTGAAGCTGAGTAGAGAGACCCAGAACATCCAAAAGAAGCCCCAAGGACGCACTGCAGCTTGCATTGCTTCATAGCTGGGCCTCATCTGCGCACCTCCAAAACCCAAACAAAGAGGAGGAATCTGTAGATCTCTCCGTAGCTCTTGCTGGGTGGCCTCAGGCAGAGGCTAAATTAGCACCTCCTTGGAGATCCAAGAGCCAGTGTACCCAGGGGTCAGAATAGGACCATCCTGATTACAACTCCTCAGATCCATAAGGAACATACTCAGGGGGCAGACTCAGTGAGCACCAAAGCCCCACTGAAGCAAGTCTTGCCTCATAAGGGTGTCTCCAGCACAGAAGTTCTCCCAGAGTAGACACAGTGATCCTCACAGCCAATTGACCTGGAGGTCAATTCCTCCCTGTAATACCAACAACAATCAAGGCTTAACTACAACAAGACTATGCACACAGCCCACAAAGGGGTGCACCAAGATTGTCCACCTAAGGTAACTGGATAGGCTGAGCCACTGGGCCCTGCTAGGACACCTAGCACACAAAGCCACTCTATCAACTCAGGGAAGCAGCCAAAATGCGGAGACAAAGAAACAGGTCACAAATGAAAGAAATGGAGGAAAGCAAACGACTGGATACAGAGTTCAAAACCACGGTTATAAGGTTTTTCAAGAATTTTCTAGAAAAGGCCGATGAATTTAGAGAGACCTCGAGAATATGAAAAAGGACCAACTAGAAATTAAACATACACTGACTGAAATAAAAAATAATTATACAGAGATCCAATAGCAGACTTGAGGATCCCAAGAATCAAATCAAAGATTTGAAATACAAAGTAAAAAACACCCAGTGGAAAATAAAAAAGAAAAAAGAATCCAAAAATAAGAAGATAGTGCAAGGAGCCTCTGGGACAACTTCAAGTGTAACAACATCCGAATTATGGGGGTGCCAGAAGAGAGAGAGCAAAATATTGAAAACCTATTTGAAAAAATAATGACAGAAAACTTACCCCACCTGCTGAAAGAAATAGACTTACAAGTCCAGGAAGCCCACAAAACCCCAAACAAAAAGAATCCAAAGAGGACCACACCAAGACACATCATAATTAAAATGCCAAGAGCAAAAGATAAAGAGAGAATATTAAAAGCAGCAAGAGAAAAACACTTAGTTACCTACAAGGGAGCACCCATACGATTGTCAGCTGATTTCTCAACAGAAACTATGCAGGCCAGAAATATAAGTGATGAATAGCAAGAACCTACAACTAAGATTACTCTACCCAGCAAAGCTATCATTCAGAATTGAAGGTCAGATAAAGAGCTTCATAGATAAGAAAAAGCTAAAGGAGTTCATCATCACCAAAACAGTATTATATGAAATTCTGAAAGGTTTCCTTTAAGAAGAGGAATAAGAAGAAAAAGGTAAAGATAAAAATTATGAACAACAAATACATATCTATCAACAGTGAATCTAAAAATCAAGCGAATAAAAAATCTGATGAGAATAAACTGGTGAATATAATAGAATCAGGGGCATAGAAAGGGAATGGAGTGACAATTCTCAGGGTGAAAGTGGTGAGGGGGTTTCAGGAAGAGACTGGACAAAAATAGTACACCTATGGATGAGGTTAGTGGGGTAGGGGGTAAGGGCAGAAGGTGGGGTGGGAACTGTGTGGAGAGGAGTTATGAGGGGAATAAATAGGAATAATTATAATACCTGAACAATAAAGATTTATTTAAAAAATAATAAAATATAAAACAATAGTTATACTTGATCTTTTTTCTATATAATTTGTTTATGATTATTGAAGATGTATGAGAAAACTGTTAATACTCTTTTATTGCTTATGTAAATATTATACAAGATACCAAAATAGTGAATGAGACAGATGGCAAAACCTGGATCATGATCATTCACAGGACAGAATTGATCCAGAGTGTTTTTTGCAGAGGCCATAAGATCTAACTGCCTTCCGTTTATCTGCTCTTCCTTTTGGGAGAGAAATTAGGCCTCCGCTCAGATCCCATGGTAACGACATTGCCTCATCCCCAATGGTCAACAAGATGATGTGGATACTGAAACTTCCTAGGAATGAACCTTCCCAGATCTGAGAGACCATACTATTTTCAACCAAAAAGCTGATCATCAGCAAATCCTTGGGACTGATTTATGACCAAAAGGGGGAATTGTGGATTTTTTTTTTTTAAAAAGGGGTGTTCTATGCAAAGTAACCTCACAGGGTGATCTGATCATACATTCCTAACTGGGCAGGTCATGGCAGTAGTAATTTCTTTAGTAAAAGGTTTTAAGCCAGCTCTTCCCATTGTTCTTGTGCATCTAAGTTAACACACCTTTAAAATACCATAAGCAAGCCTGGCTGGTGTGGCTCAATGGTTGAGCATCGATCTAGGAACCAAGAGGTCACCAGTTCAATTCCTGATCAGGGCACATGCCTGGATTTTGGGCTCAATCCCCAGTAGGAGGTGTGCAAGAGGCAGCTGATCAATGTTTCTCTCTCATTGATGTCTGTCCTTTTCTCTCTCTCTCTCTCTCTCTCTCTCCCCCAAAATCAATAAAAACATATTTTTTTTAAAAATACCAGAATATCCCTGGAAGTGGGTATTATCCTCAAGGGAGCAATTAATCTTATTAACTATCCTGTAATCCACTTCCTGCCTTGATTCCTCCAATCTTCCTTACCCTCTCCTTCATTTCAAATGCATTTTTTAAAAGCTGCAAAACTGTTATTCTCTCTCTCCCCACCCCTCCTTCCTTCCATTCTCTCGGGGGGGGGGGGGGGGGGGGGGAATCAATCGAAAATTTGTTTTTTTTAAATCACATATACCTTGGTTCTAAGAATTCACACTTAGAAGATATTTCTAAAAATACAAAGAAAAAAAGCACAAAGCTATTTATTGAAGCATTATTATTCATAACAGCAACAGACTGAAAACAATCTAAATACCCACTAGAATACACACTAGAATATTATACAGCCATAAGGAATTAATAGAGAGATTTCTATGATATATAATTAAACAAAAAGAGCAAGATACAAAAGAGCATTTTGTTTAAAAGAGAAAAATACACACAGAGAGCAATGCTTATTTCTGCAAAACATAATACAGAAAGAGTAAATCAGAAAGTAATGAAAATACTTAGCTATAGGAAGTTGGTGAAGAAAGGGTGGAAGACCAAGATGGGGACAAAACTTTGAGTGTGCTTTTGTGTACAATTTTGACTTTTTAACAATGTAAATGTTTTACATATTTAAAATTAAATCAATAAGGTGGGAGGAAGAAAGAAAACCCTAAAATTGAATATAAACAGGAAAAAAAGGCTAGCATAAGACAAAGAAAAAGAGAATCAATTTTTACATTTTTAAATGTAACATGTAGAAAAAAAAGACTAGTATTCTTTTGGTGAGAGTGAATACCCAAAGAAATGAGGATATTGCCTCTGGTCCTACAAAACCTAAAAGAGTTACTATCTGGGGGGGGAAGTGTACCAACCCTAGAACCAGACTAAAATGGTTAGAAACTTGTGAGATAAAACAGGAGACATTAAAGAGATGCCAGGCTTCAGTTAGTGTCAGTGATTAACTATTAGCTGTTTGGTTGTAATGTCAATGCAACAAGCAAACATGCAGACCATTATACATGCACACATACACACACACACACACACACACACACACAAACCCTCAGAAATGGGAGGGGGGTGGGGGGTTCAGACCTCAAAGCTCAAACAAATCATTTGCAGTACTACTAGGAATTCCCTCCTGGTCATACCTTGGTTGTACTTTCACCATTTCTTTCATACTGGTTTCTTTGTTGAATTTTCTCAGCAATCTCTTGTGCAATTTGACAAGTAGAATCATATGTTGAGAACCTGTATCAAAGTCATAAAAGGAAAAAAAAACATGTAAGGTACTTTAAAAGGAATTTATGTATTATATATTTTATACTATATATATATATATATATATGAATTTTTTTCATGTATATCAAAAAAGAGCAGCTGATTCAAGACATGCATCATTAAGAAAATAGGAGGGCCGAAACCGGTTTGGCTCAGTGGATAGAGCATCAGCCTGTGGACTGAAAGGTCCTGGGTTCGATTCCGGTCAAGGGCATGTACCTTGGTTGTGGGCACAGCCCCAGTAGGGGGTGTGCAGGAGGCAGCTGATCGATGATTCTCTCTCATCGATGTTTCTAGCTCTCTATCCCTCTCTTCCTCTCTGTAAAACATCAATAAAATATATTAAAAAAGAAAATAGGAGGGAGGCTCAAAGGGGAAATTGGGTCACAGCTTTGCTACATTTTCTCTTTTTCTCCTCCACTCTATCTTCTATAATAATAAAAAGGTAATATGCTAATTAGACCAGATGTCCAGCCAGATGACCTTCTGGACGAAGCCAGGGCTGGGAGGGAAGCCTGGGTCCTGGGTGACTGCTGGTGGCGGGAGGAATGTCCGGGTCGCGGGTGCCATAAGGAAGCTGGTGCCGGCAGCTGGGAGAAAGAAGGCCTACTCTTGCACAAATTTCGTGCAACAGGTCTCTAATCATTTATAAAAAGAACAGCTTAGTGGAGGTATCACATTCCCTGACTTCAAATTATACTACAAAGCTACTATAATCAAAAAAACAGACACAGAAAAATTAAACAGAATTGAGAGCCCAGAAATGAACCCATTTGTATGTGGGCAGCTAATTTTCTTTTTTCTTTTTTCTTTTTTTATATATCTTATTGATTTTCCACAGAGAGAAAGGGAGAGGGGTAGAGAGCTAGAAATGTTAATGAGAGAGAAACATCGACCAGCTGCCTCCTGCACACCCCTACCGGGGATGTGCCTGCAACCAAGGTACATGCCCTTGACCTGAATCGAACCTGGGACCTTTCAGTCCACAGGCCGACGCTCTATCCACTGAGCCAAAACGGTTTCGGCAGGGCAGCTAATTTTCGACAAGGGAGTCAAAACCATACGATGGAGAAAAGAAAGCCTCTTCAATAATTAGTGCTGGGAAAACTGGAAAGCCACATGCAAAAGACTAAAACTACCCTGCTATTTGACACCGTGCACAAAAATTAACTCAAAATGGATCGAAGACCTAAATATAAACCTGAAACAATAAAATACATGGAAGAACACATAGGTACTAAACTTATGAACCTTAGTCTCAGAGAAGATTTTGTGAATTTGATCCCAAAGGCAAGGAAATTAAAAGCAAAAATAAATGCATGGGACTGTATCAAACACAACGATGGCTGCACCCACAGCGGAAGCCAAGTTCCCATAAGGAGCCTTAAGGAGCAATCAGCAGGGACCTGAGGCCACGCCCACCCCCGCCCCCATAGGGCCTGACAGGAGACCTCAGGCTGGGGGACCTCAGGCTATGCCCCCCAACCCGGCCCTAGGCCAGGAGACCTGAGGCCATGCCTCCCGCCCAGCGGGGCTTGACAGGGGACCTCAAGGTGCGCTTTGCGTCCTGGTGCTGGGCTAGAGAACCTCAGACTGGCTCTTCACCCCCCCCCCCCCCCCAAGGCTGGGGGCCAGGGACCTCAGACTGCACCCCCTGCCCAGCGGGAGTTGACAGGGGACCTCAGGCCATGCTCCCCACTCAGCACCAGTCCAGGGGACCTGAGGCTACCCTCCTGCCTGGCTGGGCTTGACAGGGGACCTCAGACCACACCTCCCGCCTAGTGACTTCAGACACTAGGCCAGGGGACCTCAGGCCATGACCCTCCCCTCCCCCATGCCAGGCCAGGGCACCTGAGGCCACACACCCCCGCCTGGCGGGGCTTGTTAGGGGCTCTCAAGGTGCGCTCCCCATCCTGGTGCTGGGCCAGGGGACCTCAGGCTGCTCCCCAGCTCCAGCGCCAGGCCAGGGGACCTCAGGCTGTGCCCCCCACCCCAGCAGTGCACCTCCAATGCTGGATCGGGGGAACTCAGGCTGCGCCCCCCGCCCAGCGGGGCTTGACGGGGAACCTGAGGCTGCACCCCCCTGCTGGTGGGGCTTGACAGGGGAACTGAAATTCCCAGACTATAAACTGGGCCTTCTTCTAGCACAAAAATAACGAATGCATGGCTATATTGATATATGTATAACACAATAAAACACACTCAGAAGAAGGAAAAAAAAGACATGGAGGACAGAGATGAAACAAAAATGGCAAAATATTGATAATTCCAGAAATTGGGTTATGAGTATAAAGTAAGGTGACCAGATGTATAAAGGGCTTTTTCCAGAAATGGTGTATCATCAACAAATAAGTTGTCCTAGCAGTAAAGCTAAATAACTTCAGCAAAGAGCCAGTTCAAAGACAATAACCACTCAGTACTCGTATTAAACTGTGAGCTTACTTACCACGTGCTGTGATATGCCACGAGGGCAGTAACTGCTGTGCTCCATTTCTAAATGCTAGAACGCTACTCAGGAGTGAAGCATCACTGACTTATGACTGTCAACAGCATGAGGCAAAGCCACAGCCAAGTCTGTTTTCATAGGTTTTCCAAAGTCCCACTGCACACTCCTTTCTCCCCTCCAGATCAGCAACCCATTTTGCAAAGTAACTGAAGCTCCACAGCCAAATTCCCCCATTGCTTCTTTCAACAGTCAAAGGAGAAAGCCACTGAATCAAGCTACTTGGGAGTAACAGAAAAATTATACACATTTTTTTCTACATTAACTGTGGAAGAGGCTTGGGGTCCAGTGATGGCTTCCACCAAGCTAAATGGATAACCTGTCCTAACAGGTTTGGCTCAGTGGATAGTGCATTGGCCTGCGGACTGAATGGTCCCGGGTTCAATTTCTGTCAAGGGCATTTATCTTGGTTGTGGGCACATCGCCAGTAGGGGGTGTGCAAAAGGCAGCTGGTCGATGTTTCTCTCTCACTGATGTTTCTAGCTCTCTATCCCTAGACAGGGATATATATAAATATATATATTGGACTTGGAGCGGATATATATTTTTTTAAATGCTCAACCCCTTGGATCTAATAGTTTCACTTCTCAGAAGTAAGCCCAGGAAATAAGAGATGGAACAAAGGGATAGTTTTTATAATGATTATAAGTGACACATATATATTATATAAAGTAATACATTCATTTTAAAAATCAATAATGGCTACTATTCCAAGTGACAGCTAAAGATGTCAAAATTTTTCCTCTATAAATATTCAGTATTTTCTAAATTTTCTATAGGGGTGTATACAATTGTTAAAAATAGGTGAAAAACATTAGTGTTAAATCAAGCCATTGGCCCAGATACCAGATCTTAGATAGTGCTAACTTTGATCTTGCAATCCATTCAAATGTCCAGGCTTAAGCAATTACAAACTATAATTAGAGATGTCAACCTAAGACATACACTCCAAAAAGAACTTTACGGAACTGTCATGTTTTTCATTATTACACAAAAAGGCTCAAGCCTGTTAAACTATGGCAATATGTTTCCTTGGGATCAGAACTGAGTCTCTCCTCATTCAGTCCTTGGGGGATTTCATTGTTGAATAAAATAAACAATTAAACAGCTATTGTTTTACTGCAGCAAGGGTGGCTGCGGTAGAGTCTTCTTGATATTGATTGGGGTGAAGATAAAATACCTTATCAACTAATGCACAGTTGCCCTCCCAGATTCCTACAAGTGTTTTTGAGGGACTCACAAGACGTGGGTCCTAGCGCCCAGTGGTCACCAACTGGCAGGTGAGGATGGATTCTGAACCTGTGCCATAAGGGGGTTCGCCCTCAGGAAGGTTACTTCCACTGCACTTTCCCGGGAGTCCAGCGGAGCCTGCCTCGGCCAGATCCACAGCAGGGGAAGCGGGAAACCCCCGCGGCGAGACGCGGCCCAGCAGGGCGAGCGGAGGGTCCAGATTCCTGCGCGAGCCCTCAGCTCCGAGGGGCTCCCGGGGCTCCGGCCACCCCTGCGAACCCCGAGGACGGCGGGATGCGCATGGCACACACCCCGTCGGCAGCGGAAGAGCCCCTGCAGCCCCTCCTCTTATTTCTAAAGGCCTTCTGCCGCCATGCCCAGCGGCCGCCTGCTCCCCGGAAACCCGGTCTCCCCACAAAGACCCCCACGCGCGCGGCCGCCGCCGCCTCCCGGGACTCACCAGGGGTCCGGAGCCATAGCGCTGTCTCCGCCGCTCCGGACACTTCCGGCCCGCGGCAGCTGACTACGGCGGCCCGCGCGGGTCACGCCCCGCGCTCCGACCCGAACGCGCAGATTGCCAAGAGAATGTAGTAGACCGTAAGCAGGTCTTTGACGCTGTGATCCCGGACAGCGCTCTGCCCAGGGACAGCAGGTGGGAGCGATCTGCTTCCGATAAGAGACACGAACCGCTGGGTACACTTAAAATAAAATTGTTGGACAAAATGTAATCATTTTCCCCGTTAGTGGAAGTGCCTCTAAAACCTCCTGCTGTTAACAGAAAATTGTATCCTGCTTAAAACTAAAACGAGCGGCGGTGATCATTACACAAGTGCATAAGTTCACTGAAACTCACTTTAAATGAATTTTATGATATGTAAGTTATACCTCATTAAGCCTTAAACTCCTTTTTAACCAGCTTCAAACTCGCAACCTGAATTAATTAATTGTGTATTATTTTATGGACGACTCCCCATCGCAAGAAATCCTCTGTGTAATTAATTTTCAAATGCCATTAAGTACTTGATTATATAGTTTACCAAAAGGATCACAGACTCTTTAGGGGAAGGAGTAATCCCTCCTGTGCATTCGGTAGCCCCTAAATTTGCAGAAAACTAGGAAAAAGAAGCCCTCTCTCCGTGTGCAAAAGAGCTTGCAGGAATTTGAACTCCCGCAGGCTAGGTTTAGCGCGGGCACGGGCCTGATTGCGCATGCGCGCGCGCGTTACCATAACGACCAGAAGACGCCGTGTGTCCCGGAGGTTGAGGGAAAAGGGAGAGGGGTCTCCGCAGGATGGGGAGCCAAATTTTGCCCAAGACCCAAGTGCTCGAGTTGACCACGGCAGCCGAGGTGGCCGACCTGGAGCTTCAGGCTGTGATCGGCTTCAATGGTGAGACCATGAGTAGTACGTCTGGGCTGGGTGGTGTGGGAACCCTGGGGTGCGTAGTGCTAACGGGAGCAGTGAGTACGGGATGGGAACACCTTCACCTCTTAAGGCAAAAGCCTTAGAGAGTCAATGCTTCGCTCCAAGTCTCAGAACCGGATGGTTATTGACAGCACCTAAAGGGACCAAATGTCTCCTCGCAGGGCTGTAAGGATGAATTAGCGTGTTTGTGAGTGTTGTAACCCTTCTCCCATCAGATCAGCCTTCCCTGGCGCTAACCCCCATGTAGTTGGAAAAGCTGTCCGCACCTCAGTAACCACTGGATTACCCAGTCCACGATGGCCCTTGGGACCAAGGAACTTCCAACATCCCAGCTGCTGTATACATAAGCACCGCTCTAGGGGATGATCCTGTGCTTTAACCCGAAATAAGGATTCTATTGCTGAGGACTTCAGACCACGACAGAAGCCACAAAAGACGCCGAGGGGGAACTGGAGGGGAGAGAGGGGCTTTGGTCAGAGGGGGCTGGTTGTTCTGCTCAAATCCTTGCTTATAACTGCCTATTCTTTTGGACATTAGCGGGAGAAATGGTTTTGTCTTTTTCTGAAGGATGAAAAAAAGCAATGAATTACATTTTTAGAAAGCGAGATTTTTAAAAGTACACTGTAATGCCTGGAAGCCTTAAAATTGTACATAGAGAACAATCAATAACCAAGATGTTAAGAGCCTTCTAGGACATGGCTCTTGACTCTTATCTTCGTTCAATTTAACCATCTCTTCTAGAAAGTGGGCTCTTTAGCACTAACTGGTTTGGCTCAGTGGATAGAGCTTCAGCCTGCAAATTGAAGGGCCGGGTTTGATTCCCGACAAGTGTACATGCCCAGGTTAGGGGCTCAATCCCCAGTAGGGGGCATGCAGAGACAGCCAATCAATAGTTATCTCTCAGATCAATGGTTCCCTCTCATCATTGATGTTTCTCTCTCTCCCTTTTCCTTCCTCTCTGAAATCAATTTAAAATTTTTTTTTAGAAAAAGAAAAAGAAAATGCGCATTTAGTACATTTGAGGTATGGACCATCTTTAGAACTGTTTCCAAAATCATTGGTAAAGGTATCTGGGGAGGGTGGTGGTAAAAATCTACCTCTTTACCCAGGCCACAGTTGAACTGGTATGTTTACTTGGTAAAAAGTTACTCGGTTTTCTTGCATTTTTGTCTTCAATGAAAAAAAATGTTTAAGAGGATTAAAAATGGCAGTGGAGTAAGTGGAAGCTACACTGACACTCTCCTAGGACCAAACTGGAAAGACATCTAAAATACAGAAAAACCGCCGAAATCGGTCTGGCCCAGTGGATAGAGCGTCGGCCTGTGGACTGAAGGGTCCCGGGTTCGATTCTGGTCAAGAGCATGTACCTTGGTTGCAGGTACATCCCCAGTAGGGGGTGCAAGAGGCAGCTGGTCGATGACTCTCTCATCAATATTTCTAACTCTCTATCCCTCTCTCTTCCTCTCTATAAAAAAAAAAATCAACTATATATATATAATAAAATACAGAAAAACCAGCCTGAAAAAAATCAGCTGAAGACTAGCTGGAGAGAACCCTGATAACCAAGGCCCGGAAGTGGAGCCTGCATAGGGACAAGGACGTCTTTCTCCTGGGACCTTCGCTAACCCGGAAGTGTTGACCTGGGGGAAGACAGTCACCCACCCTGAAGTCCATCTAAGGCCAATCAGGGTTGATAATCAGACTGCAAGCAGAGGCGGTTCTCTCTGGAGGCTTTGAGTCTTTGTTTGATCTCCTCCTACAAGCATGTCAAACTCAAAGGCTAACAGGCCAAATAAGCAAGGTGTAAGTGTATGTGGGCCACAAAAAAACAAAAGCTTCAATTTTCATAGAAACGTGGGTTTATTTCAATAGAGACATGCTGAATACAAAGGGCTGAAATAAATGAGTCATCCTTAGCATAAAATAATAGAACATTTTAAGAAATGTTGATATCTTTTCTTGAAAACATTAACTAACCAGACACTGAATAACTGCACAAATTAATAAGCGAAATGCAAATAAACCTATTTTTCTTGTTTTCCAAAAGTGAAATATTTCCTGTTGTGCACACCAAACAAGTCAGTCCAAGACTAATGACATGGAAATTGGCTGCTAAAATATTTGCTGCCAGTATTAGTGGAGAGAAATGGTGCACTACACGTAAGGGAAATGAATGCAACATGATTATAGTGATCAGTCATTATCAAACATTGTAGTTTGTTATTAATAATTATGTATAACAAGCCCTAACCGGTGTTGCTCAGTGGATAGAGCGTCGGCTTGTGGACTGAAGGGTCCCAGGTTCGATTCTGATCAAGGGCATGTGCATTGGTTGCGGGCACATCCCCGGTGGGGGGTGAGCAGGAGGCAGCTGATCCATGGATCTCTCTCATCGATGTTTCTGGCTCTCTGTCCCTTTCCCTTCCTCTCTGTGAAAAAGCAATAAAATATATTTTAAAAATAATAATTATGTATAACAAGATATTGTAAAAATTAAGTTATGACATTTTTATTAAAACATTTCTGACATACCGTTATATTGGGTGGGTCACAAACATATTGGGTGGGCCACAAAACACCGTGGGCCTCGTGTTTGACATGCTTGCTCTAAGGCCAATCAAGGCTAATAACAATCAGACTGCAGGATCTCTGGAGGCTTTGAGCCTTTGCCTGCTCTCCTTCTGGGCCCAGGAATAGGAAAAGCAGAACCTGGTGCACATCTTGGTCCTTTCCAAAGGTGTGCAGCTCCGGAAGAGGGAGCCGCAAGCTGTGGAATTGCTGATAACTCTGTACTCAGGGCAGAAACAGCATCTGACTGTCCTGAGCTAGAGACTGGGAGTCATAGCAGATCTACCTAACATATAGACACAAACCCAAACAGGTAGCCAAAATGGGGAACAAAAGAAGAAGAAGGAGAAGGAGAAGGAGGAGGAGGAGGAGGAGGAGGAGGAGGAGGAGGAGAAGAAGAAGAAGAAGAAGAAGAAGAAGAAGAAGAAGAAGAAGAAGAGAAAGAAAAAGAAAGAAAGAAAATGAAAGAAAAGGAAAAAAAAGAATTATCCAAAAAAGACAAATGAAATGGAGATAAGAAATTTATCTGATATAGAGTTCAGAATAATGATGGTAAAAATGATTTTAAAAAATTATAATACCTCTAATTTAAAAATAAGCAAATTTTATGAAAGTTTTGGATGTCAAGGAAGGGTTAATTCAAGTAGTCTTTAAAGCTGGGTAGGAGTCAGAGGAAAGACTGAGGAACAGAATATTCCAGGCAGCAGGAATATGGTGAGCAAAGAAGGAAGATAGAGCGTGTGGGGACTGGTTGGAGAATGGCAAAGGCGCGGTGTGGCTTCAGGGTCAGGGAGGGCAGGATAACCCAGGAAAGAACCTGGGATTAATTTTAGAGGCCTTAAATACCAGGTAATTGAGTTTAGTCTCCACATGGAAATAAATCAGAAGCAAAAGTAAAGCCCCTTTTATCATTATGACACTAGAACTCCTTGTAGTTTCACATTATAGTTTATGAGTTTTAACTTGAGGGAGTAGTAAATGTTTAACTGTACTTGACTCTTTCAGGTATTTTACTTTAATGGGAATTTATTATGTAAGCAAACCAAATACAGTTTGTTGCTTATGAAAGCATTTTATAAGGCTACTAGTGGCCCGGTGCATGAAATTTGTGCACATTAAAAGGGGAACCCAGTGTCAAGTCCCCACCCACCCACATGTGCCTCAAAGTCACGTGAGACCAAGATACTGCCCCTCCCCCCGCCCCACTAGGCTAGATCAGCCAGTCCCACCCTTGTCAAGCCCCACCGGGCAGGGCAGGGAGTGTAGCCTCAGATCCCCTGGCCCAGCACCATGAGAGCGAACGTGGCCTGAGGTCCCCCAGATGGAGTGGGGGTGTGCCTTGAGGTACCTCATCAAGCCCCACCTGGTGGGGGGGGGGGGCAAGACCTGAGATCCCCTAGCCCAGCACCAGGACTCAAAGTGCACCTTGAGGTCCCCTGTCAAGCCCCACAGGGGCAGGGGAGGGTGTAGCCTCAGGTCCCTGCTGATTGCTCAGTAAGGCTCCTTATGTGAACTTGGCCTCAGCTGTGGGTACAGCCATCTTTGTAATAGAGTGATGATCAATTAGCATATTCCTTCTTTATCAGATAGGATTATTATATAGGATAGGTATTTTTTAAATAAATCTTTATTGTTCAGATTATTACAGATGTTCCTCTTTTTTTCCCCCTTCATTGTTCCCCTCCACCAGGTTCCCACCACACCCTCTGCCCTTTCCCCACCCTGCCATTGTCCTCATCCATAGGTGCAGAGTTTTTGTTCAGTCTCTTCCTGCAACCCTGACTCCCCTTTTCCCCGAGAATCGTCAGTCCACTCCCCTTCCATACCTCTGATTCTACTATATTCACCAGTTAATATTGTTCATCTGACTTTTTAATTCCCTTGGTTTTTAGATTCACTTGTTGATAGTTGCGTATTTGTTGTTCATAATTTTATCTTTATCTTCTTCCTCTTCCTAAAGAACCCCCTTCAGCAATTCATATAATTCTGGTTTGGCTGTGATGAATTCCTTTAGCTTTTATTAATTTGTGAATATCTTTATCTGGCCTTCGATTCTGAATGATAGCTTTGCTGGGTAGAGTAATTTTGTGGGGTTTTTTTGTTGTTTTTTTAAAATATATTTTATTGATATTTTACAGAGAGGAAGGGAGAGAGATAGAGATCCAGAAACGTCGATGAGAGAGAAACATCGACCAGCTGCCTCTTGCACACCCCCTACCGGGGACGTGCCCGCAAGCAATGTACATGCCCTTGGCCGGAATCGAACCCGGGACCTTTCAGCCCGCAGACCAATGCTCTACCATTGAGCCAAAACGGCCTCGGCAAGAGTAATTTTGGCTGTAGGTTCTTATCATTCATCACCTTGAATATTTCTTGCCATTCCCATCTGGACTGCATGGTTTCTGTTGAGAAATAAGCTGACTATTGTATGGGTGCTCCTTTATAGGTAACTACCTGCTTTTCTCTTGCTGCTTTTAATATTCTCTCTTTATCTTTTGCTCTTAGAATTTTAATTATGATGTGTCTTGGTGTGGTCTTCTTTGGATTCCTTTTGTTTGGGGTTCTGTGTGCTTCCTGGACTTGTAAGTCTATTTCTTTCACCAGGTGGGGGATGTTTTCTGTCACTATTTCTTCCAATAGGTTTTCGGTATCTTGCTCTCTCTCTTCTTCTGGCACACCCATAATTCTGATGTTGGTTCGCTTGAAGTTGTCCCAGAGGTTTCTTACACTATCTTCAGCTTTCTGGATTTTCTTCTCTTCTTGCTTATGCAGAGGAGTGTCCTCTTGCTCTTTGTGTTCCAAATCTTTGACTTGATTCTTACATTCTTCTAGTCTGTTTTTAGGACTCTGTATAACATTTTTTTTAAAAAAATTCAGACAATGTATTCTTTATTTCTAGTTGATCTCTTTTCATACCCTCAAAGGTCTCATTTATTTTATCGGCCTTTCCTGGGAAATTCTTGAAAAAACCTTATAACTGTGATTTTGAATTCAATGTCCATTCTTTTACTTTCCTTCATTTCCTTCCTTTGTGTCCTGCCCTTTCTCTGCATTTTAGCTGCTTCCCTGAGTTGATGGAATAGTTTTGTGTGCTAGGTGTCCTGGCAGAACCCAGTAGCACAGCCTTCCCAGTTACCTGAGGTGGACAGTCTTGGTGCAGCCCTTTGTGGGCTGTGTGTGCAGTCTTGTTGTTAAACTTTGCTTGTTGTGGGTATCACTGGCTTGTTGTTGATCTCCAAGCCAATTGGCTGTGAGGATCAGCAGTTTCTTAGCTAGGAGGGCTTCTGTGCTCTGCTTGGATGGTGTGGAGTTTCAGGATGGCACAAACAAGCTTTGGTTCCCCGTCAGTCCTGCCTTAGGAAAATCCTATTCGCAGTGAGTCCCGCAAGACTGGCTGCAGGCTCTCGCACCACTTGGGGAAAGGGTCAGAGTCTTGGGGTGGTGTAGACAAGCTTTGGTTTCCCATCAGACCCTCCCTAAGAGGGTCTGGTTCCTGAGTCCCACAGTAATGGCTGCTGGCTATACGCACCTCCAAGAGAGCTTTGCCCACTGCCTGACAGTCTGGCCTCTCCCTGACTGGGGCTGTCTATCAGAGCAATAGGGCGGTTCTGTTTTCCTCCTGAACAAGAAAGCCAGCTGCTTGTTAGCTGCCTGTCCCCTCTGTGAGCCTCGAGCAAACCAGCATCGAACTCGGTGGCCGCCTTTTCCGTGTGCACAGATCTCCGCAACTCCACAGTTCCTGAGGCTCAGTGTCCCTTCTCTTCCCTTCCTAGATGGTAGAGCTTCCACTCAGCAAGCCATCTGGTGTTTCAGGGCAATGTTTCCTCTGTTTTCCAGATGTAAATTTAAAATTGTTGTGGTAGGCTGCATTTAGGTGTCTACCCTATGCCGCCGCCATCTTGGTTTCTCCTAGGATAGGTATTGAGAGTTTGGTATTGACACAAGAATAGTCACATTCACCAACTGACTGGTAAAGGAAGCTAGTGACCTGCAGCAGATAAGCCTGTGCTTTTCCTATTATGCAAAGAGTTCTTAAACTACAAATACTAACATTACCAAAATAGACTAGGAGTCTGCAAACTATAGCCTATAGACCAAGCCTGGGCTTCTGACTGTTTTTGTAAATAAAACTTTATTGGAACCCAGCCAATATAATGTTTCTATTTCTTTCTCCCTTACTCCCTCTAAAATTAATTTTTAAAAATGCTTTAAACTTTATTAAAAAATTGATTTAAAAATTTACAGTCTGGAAATGTTTTGGAACTAGATAGAGGTGGTGCCAGTGGATTGTTCATTGTTTAAAATATATTTTTATTGATTTTAGATTTGAGAGAGAGAGAGAGGAAAGGAGAGGGAGAGACACATAGAAACATCAATGAGAAACAGCAACATTGATTGGATGCATGTACTGGCATTTTCTGTTAGAATTGGCTCTTTTGGAGTTAAGTTTAAGAAGTCATTTCCTACAACTTGTATATACATTGAGTCCTATTTTTCACATCTAGATCCTTGTCCTACCTGGAATGTATTGTTTGTGGATGGTGGGAAGTGCAGATTTAATTTTACTTTTTCCATGTGGATAGCCATATGATTATTTATAAGGAGCCTGCAATTAGAAATAAACAAATATACATTTTAGTAGGAATAGATCCCCCCCCAGACATAAAGCTTAGTATTATGAGAACTTACTGCATAAAAAAGGAACAATAACAAAATGAAAGAAATAATTTACTCAGTAAATACATTTGGCGATTTGAGCAAAAAGGAAATCCATTTAGCTACTGGGATCACACCCTGCTCCAAAATAAATTCCAGAGGGAGTTAAATATAAAAGACAAATTCATTAAAGGCCAGAAAGCTACATTAATAAATATGACACTTTTGGTGGAGAATGGCAATATCAATATATAAGATTTTTAAAAATATATTTTATTGTGTTTGTTTTTTACAGAGAGGAAGGGAGAGGAGAGAGATAGAGAGCTAGAAACATCGATGAGAGAGAGACATCGACCTGCTGCCTCCTGCACACCCCATACCAGGGATGTACCCGCAACGAATGTGCATGCCTTTGACCAGAATCAAACCTGGGACCTTTCAGTCCGCAGACCCATGCTCTATCCACTGAGCCAAACCAGTTTTGGGCTCAATACATAAGATTTTGAAGTATCCAGAAATAAATGTAATAAGAAATGTGTGAGATCTTTCCAAAGAAAAATTGGAAATGCTACTGGATGAAGGCACATAAAAGGAGAATATGGAAAATATACCCTCTTTTTAGAAAAGAGACATAATGTACCATTATGGAAATTATCTTCCCTGAAATTAATCTATACGTTCAATACATCCCACTAAAAATGACTTTTTCACAAGTCAAGCTGAATTTAAAGCTTATATTGTAAAATAAATATGAAGAAGAACTAAAACAAATCCTAACCAAAGGTGAGTGACAAGGGGGATTTGTGCCTATTTCATATTAAAACTTTTACAAAGGCCTGGCTGGGTCACTTAGTTGGTTAAAATGTCTTCCCAATACATCAAGGTTGCAGGTTCAATTCCTGGTCAGAGAGCATACAAGAAGCAACCAATGAATGCATAAATACATGGAACAACAAATCAATGTTTCTCTCTCTCTCCAAAATAAATAAATAAATAAATAAAATCAATAATAAAAATATATTGCAAAGGTTTGAAATTGTTGACATGGTTCTTGGCAAATATCTGGAAGATGTCATCTTCCTGTGAGCGGTCCGGGGCTTCTTCAAAGTGCCTGGTGGAGACTTAGGACTGAAGCCAGAATTTTATCTTTGCTCACCTTGTGCTCAGGGCAGTGCATTCACGTTGCCCCCACGCCCGTGTTCTCAGGAGGATGCACTCACCAGACAGGCTGGCTGCTCGCTGCCTCAGGCATTCCTGCTCCTTAGAATTACAAGAATTGGCCCGAGGGCCTTGCTGTTCAAAGCGAGGTTCCTGGACCAGCCTCGGCATCGGCAGCACTTGGGAGCTTGTCACAGAAAAAGGTGACATCTCTGTCTAAAACCAGAACCTGCCTTCCAACCAGGCACCTGGGAGTGTGTGCACATTACAGTCGGAGAAGTCCTACGCTAGACGGACGGACCTTGTCAGTGGAATAAAATCACCTGTTACCCACCACTTATTTTCATTGAACTAAGGCTTATATCAAAAGTGTTTTCCTTTATACTCATTTTGTTTTGTGTTTTTTTTTTTTTAATTACCAGCCACTTCTGCGCCTTCTGAGTGTTTTTAATCTCTCCCTTTTAGGACATGTGCCCACTGGTCTGAAATGCCACCCGGACGAGGAACACCTGGTTTACCCTCTGGGCTGCACGGTCCTCATTCAGGCGATAAACACGAACCAGCAGAACTTCCTGCACGGGCACGGCAACAACGTCTCCTGTGTGACCGTCTCCAAGAGCGGGCTGTACATTGCCTCGGGACAGGTCACGTTCATGGGCTTCAAGGTGAACAAACTCAAAGTAACTCTGTGAGTCGACTTAGAGGTGCCTGCCTGTATAGCAAAACTGCCCCACTTACTAGCAGGTTAGCTCTGTGCTTGCTAGTAGGTTAGCTCTGTGCTTGCTAGTAGGTTAGCTCTGTGCTTACTAGTAGGTTAGCTCTGTGCTTATTAGCAGGTTAGCTCTGTGCTACAGAAGGTTAGCTCTGTGCTACAGCAGGTTAGCTCTGTGCTTACTAGTAGGTTAGCTCTGTGCTTACTAGTAGGTTAACTCTGTGCTTTCTAGTAGTTTAGCTCTGTGCTTGCTATTAGGTTAGCTCTGTGCTTACTAGTAGGTTAGCTCTGTGCTTGCTAGTAGGTTAGCTCTGTGCTTGCTATTAGGTTAGCTCTGTGCTTACTAGTAGGTTAGCTCTGTGCTTACTAGTAGGTTAACTGTGCTTTCTAGTAGTTTAGCTCTGTGCTTGCTATTAGATTAGCTCTGTGCTTACTAGTAGGTTAGCTCTGTGCTTGCTATTAGGTTAGCTCTGTGCTTACTAGTAGGTTAGCTCTGTGCTTACTAGTAGGTTAGCTCTGTGCTTATTAGCAGGTTAGCTCTGTGCTACAGCAGGTTAGCTCTGTGCTTACTAGTAGGTTAGCTCTGTGCTTACTAGTAGTTTAGCTCTGTGCTTACTAGTAGGTTAGCTCTGTGCAGACATGCATCTATACCCTTCCCCCTTCCCTCCTGACCCTCCTGGAGCTCCTTTTCATCCTAGCAGGCTGAGAGGGAAGGATCCTGGCGTCCTTACACCAAAGGCTGCTGCTGGTGACGGATGTGCTCAGGAGTAAAAGTCGCCGTTCAAAACCGTTTCCGTTTTGCTGCTGTGGTGCTTGTAGGACATGATGTACTTTCTAGAAAAAGTGACATCGCTATTATTCCTCGCCGAGGGGGGTAGCCACCTCCCGCCTGCCTGTGACCGGCTGTGTGTTCTCTCTCCCAGGCAGATATCATCCTGTGGGATTACAAGAAGAGGGAGCTGCTTGCTCGGATGTCACTCCACAAGGGCAAAATTGAAGACCTGGCCTTTTCGCCCAATGACCTGTACCTGGTATCGCTGGGAGGCCCGGATGACGGATGGTAACGAACTAGACACGCTTAGTTATGTGCCAGCAGGCGTGTTTCCAGCCACGCCAAGCACCCTCCCATCCTCTCCCATTCCCCGTGGTGTGAAAGCTGGCTGGGCGCTGAGCTGCGCTGGGGAGCGTTAGAAAACTACCGGGGCCTGGCGCCCCCTGCAGGCAGCCAGCTTTGGTTGGCCTGGCGTTTGGGAGCAGTAAAAGCTTCCCACGTGGTTCGAATGTGCATCTAAACTTGAGGATCATTGTTATTTAAAAAAAAGAAAAGAAAAGGATGACATCACCATCATTAGCAGCAGCAGCAGCAGCAGCAGCAGCAGCAGCAGCAGCAGCAGCAAAGGCAACAGGCGGCTTTTGTGAGCACTTACTTTGTATGTGCCAGGTGTGGGCTAAACCTGAACTGCGACCCCAGGAGGAGGGAGCTGTTGTGACCAGGAGGGACTAAAAGGCTAGTAAAGAGAGGCAAACCCTGGCGGTGCGATGCCAGAGGCGACATTTTTAGCCTGCCTCGCCAAGACATGACCTTTGCCCTCAAGGAACTCATAGTCAAATGAGCAGACAGAGAATACATACAAATGAAATTGGGGGGGGGGGGGGAGACGTCTTTAAAAACACTGCATTAAGAAGAACAATCAGCACAGTCCATATGCCTGTGTATGCAGGCTGGAGAAGAAAAAATAACAACACCTGAGGTGTGGGTAGGATTCAGTACTTTGGTGGACTCGATACAAGGTACTTTCTTGTTTGAGCTCCATGGGTGTATTAAAAAAAGAAATTTACTTGTAGGTGTAAGTGATACAGTGGTAGCTCTGTGTGTATACCAGACTTGATGTAGTGATAACAGTGATAGCTCTGAATGTATACCAGACTTCATGTAGTGATAGCTCTGTGTGTATACCAGACTTGATATAGTGATAGTTCTGTATTTATACCAGACTTGATGTAGTGATACAGTGAGAGCTCTGTGTGTATACCAGACTTGGTGTAGTGAGAACTCTGTGTGTATACCAGACTTGACCAGCAGACCCACAGAGTTTTAATGAGATTTCCACCTTTATTTACTTTTAAAAAAATATATTTTATTGATATTTTACAGAGAGGAAGGGAGAGAGATAAAGAGCTAGAAACGTCAATGAGAGAGAAACATCGACCAGCTGCCTCTTGCACACCCCCTACTGGGGATGTGCCCGCAACCAATGCACATGCCCGAGACCGGAATCGAACCCGGGACCTTTCAGTCCGCAGACCGAAGCTCTACCGCTGAGCCAAACCGGTTTCGGCGAGATTTCCACCTTTAATAGTTGTTCCTTTTCCCGGTTGAGTAGTTACACCTTCCCTGGGCTATCCCCATTGGACTGCTTGTGACAAGAAATGTACCCATAAATCACCGATCACTATTCTTAGTTTAACTTTAAAGCAGTTGCTCTTAGCCTTGGGTGCACATTGGAATCACCCAAGGAAATTTGGGAACTACCGATGCCTCGTCTCACCCCAGAGATCCCTGGAGCTTCCCCCTTCTACTTCCACGTCTTTCTGCCAGAAAGATGTCCAGGCTAGACCTAGGGGGAGAGAAAGATGGCCCTTTAGCCCAACGTAATCTGCAAATTGTCCATCTCCTCTGTCACTTTAAGTTTGATTTTAGGCTATCTAAAATTTGCTTGCAGAAGGTTGGGGGATGTTGAGAAAAACATTCTAAAGCAAGTTTCTTTTCCAAAGAAAGGAAGGAAAACAAACCTTGCTGGGCAAGAACATACCATATGCCCACCCCTGATCAGCCATGGTGGTGAGGAAGACAAGGTTCGGAGGGCTGGTTGGGGAAAATCAGGGGTCAACCTTGAACCTGGGGCAGGGTGCCTTCTACCCAAACCACCTGGTTTCTACACACAGGAGGCGGAACAGAAGGGGTGTTGGGGACTGCAGTAGACATTTGACAAGTTTGTGTGCGCATGCTTTTAAAAAATATTTTGTAAATTACTTATGAACCTTTTTTTTGCACTAATATTATCACATATCAGTATTGTAATGCGCCCTGCTTTTTTATTAACTTGATTTGAAGAACATATTCTACATGTGCACACACAGACATATGCTACATTCTTTACAATGACTGCATGGTATTCCACTGCATGGATGTGCTGGAATTAATCAGCCAGCTCTCTCCACATCAGTGCCTTTTACCTAGTTTTACACTTTAAACTTGTCTTTTTTGAAACATTAAGACTATACATGTCCATGATTTATAAAGAAAGTATGTTTTCTAACTAGGCGGATGGATTCAAAATACACATTCCCTCCATCATGAAGAGCTCCACTCTCCTGGGGCACTGAGTTCTTTCTTTACAGCTCTATGGAGACATATTTCACGTACCATACAATCCATCCATTGAAGGTATATAGTTGAGTGGTTAGTTGAGTGGTTTTGTGATGTTGTTGTTTTGTTTGTTTGTGTTTCTTTTTGCTAAAATACTCCTCCAAAGAATTCCTTAGAGCATTGCTAACATCCCAGAAAGAAATCCCATGCCCACTGGGGGCCACTCCTTATGCCCGAGCCACCACTGCCCTCCCAGCCCCAGGCAACCTCTCATCTACTTTCTGTCTCCATAGATGTGCCTGCTCTGGAGGTTTCCAATAAACGGAGTCATACAATAGGTGGCTTTTTATGACTGGTTTACTTTATTAAGCATAATGTTTTCAAGGTTTATCCATATTGTGGAATGTATCGCTACCTCATTCCTTTTTCATTGTCAAATAATATTCCATTGTGTGGATATACCACTTTTCCTTTATCCACTCATCAGTTGATGAATTTTGGGCTCTTTTCCACTTTTAGGCTATTCTTAGTAAATAGAGGCCCGATGCAAGAAAATTTGTGCCAGAGTAGGCCTTCCTTCCCCCGGCTGCCGGCACCAGCTTCCCTCTGGCATGGGGACCAGAGTTGGCTTCCCTCTGGCCCTGGCTTCATCAAGAAGGACGTCCCTGTCTAATTAGCATATTACCCTTTTATTATTATAGGCTATGAATATCCATGTGTAAGATTTTGTATGTGCACATGCTTTTGTCTCTTGGGCATAAAGTACTTGGTTTTTAAGAGGGTTTTTTGTTGTTGTTATTGTTGTTGTTCATCTAGCTATCAGTATAATCTCCTAAGTGATATACTTCTCAAATCTCCCATGTTAAATGGTAACTATCAATTTCTTACTAAGGAAAAAAAATGTATGGCTCTTATATTGTCTCCTACCTCTCCATTCTTGGAGATCTTGGTCAGACCTTGATTTTAGATTACCTGTGATAACACATTCCACATGTGTACAATTTGGGAAATATAAGTAGGCATGTTTTACATTGACAAGGTTTGTAACATTTGTATTCTATTTCTGTAATACTAGGACATACGACCGGAAGGGGTCCTAGCACTCTGCTTTAACGGGCCCTCAAGTGATTCTGATGCACGTTCAAGTTTGAGAATACTGCCTTAGGTCATCCTCTTTATTGCTTTTTTTTTTCCCCTGGAAAACTTCCCCAAGGGAGTTTTTTACATGATATAAACGGGGGTTAAACTTTTATGCCTTGAATGTCTGAAAATGTCTTTATCAGAGCATCAGACTTGATTGTTGCACTTGCTGGCTTCTAACCGCATAATCATTTTCCTTCGAAAAAGTGTTAAGTGTCACTTACTTGTCTTTTTAGATCCAGTGTGACCAAGGACATGTCTGGTGGGGGGTGGGGGGAGAGAGGATGGCAGATCAGTGTACTTTTTTTTTGTTCCTTTGTAAGTAACCTGTGTTTTCCTTTTCTCTGGAACCGCTGAAAGAACTGTTCCTTATTTCAAAAGCCCGTCTCCCCCTGACTCTTCTGTCCCTCTCATTTTGGCAGCGTGGTGGTGTGGAGCGTAGCCAAGAGAGAAGCCATCTGCGGCAGCACTGCGGCCCTCCTCAACGTGGGCAATGCCACCGTGGTGATCTTCTCCGGGGGCTGCGACGAGATCTTCGTCACCGCCGGGAAGTACGCATCTGCAGTCGGGGGTGCAGGACCCATGAGCCGCTCTATTTGTTCATGCAGAAAACACGGCCATCCCAGTGTGGGGGAACATGTTTTCGATCCTCGCAACATATCCTAAAGTCTTAAATATGGTCATTTGAAAATTCTGTGCTCCCGCCCCCCCCCCCAAAAAAAAAACCCCACATTCTGCTTATCTGCTAAACCCATTTCCGGTTCTGGTGCAGGTGTTACTGATGACACATCCCCTACAATCCGTCCTCCCAGATTGCTCTGCAGAGTCACTCACTGGGTGACGTTTTTCCCCACCTGCTTCTGATTTAGGTTTCATGAAATGATAGTTTGAGAATGAACTGTTCCAGGAAGTTTCCAGGGGGTTGACTAGTAGCCATATGAGATCCTTTCCAGCAGGGGACCAAGGTCTGAACAGAGGCCGGCCACTGCCTAACCGCAAAAATTAACTTACAGACTCACCGGCCTACGTGAAAGCATCCTAGTTCATGCCACGTGTCAGTTCAAAGGTCAAACATCTGTGAATGTCGGGCGGATGTATGTGGAAGTCTAGGTTGGCTGGAACTATCCTTTCTGGCCCACCTGTGGCTTCCCGTTTAGAGAGAGAGACAAGTGTCGCCTGCTTTTCCGCCGGAGTCAAGCATTTGTGCTCCTCGGCACCGGTACTGCTTCCTGTCCCCACCTGGTGACACGTGGCACGCATCTGTTCCCCAGATAACAATGAGAAGGGCTTATTCAGAAGGCATGACACGACTGGCTGGGATGACAGCCAGCCCCTAAGGAGCGAATCTGACTCGGACCCTGAAGCAGCTGGCCACGCCCCACCCTGTCTCCAGGGGCTGGTGACCATGAGGCTCTTCAGCCAGTGGACGAGGCCTTTGTGTGATGGGGTCGCCCTGCTCCTCGGCAGTTGCGTAAGCTGTAAGCATCAACCGATTCTGACATCTGAGGGCAACATTTCTCCAGGAGTCAAACTTGAATTTGAGTCAGAACGAAAGTTTTTCGGACAATCTTTAACCTAGCTCTGCTTTAATTTCCTGTGACCCTGAGAACTGAGAAGAAGCACTCCGAAGTACGATTTCTGGTATGGCGCCCTCACACTGGGCTCTCCACGCTGCTCCCAATGTCATGTGTTCCATCTGATTGTCTCCAAGAGATATCCTGCACATCCCAATGTTTCAGCATCCAAATGCCTGCTAGCAGGAAGGCCATGGAAAAGGCTCTTCCTCTTTTTAGTTTAGAAAGTACATTCAAAATACTTACTGAACACTTAGGGGAATAACTCTAGGGGCTAAAGAAAAACTGAACTTGATCAATAGGTTTTTTTAAAAATATATTTTGTCTTAAGCTATTAGCTAAAGTCTTTGTGATGTTGATCATGATATATTTATACAATTATTCATTCAGATGAACTCAGCATACAATGATGAACTATCACCTCTATGCCAGGTCTTACGTTAGGTGCTGATTTTGTTGGATTTTTCGTTGCTTAGTCTCATTTCTTCTTCCTTGAAGACAGGACTTCCCCTAATGAAGTCCTTCTTTTTTTAAAAAAACTTCCTCACAGATCAACACCAAGGAACTCTGGTTTGTTCTTCGTTTGTGTTCTTGTTTATTTGTATGTCTTTCTATTTTCACTCTAGTGGGCAGAGTGTTTGCTTCAAAGTGAGAGACCCCGATGTGAGTCCTTAGTCTGGTGTGTGCAGCCTCTGCCCTTTCCCATTTGGAGAGTTGGGGGATCGATCATAGCCCTGCCCTGCAGGGTGGTTGTGACCATCAAATGGAAGGTCTTTGGCAGAGCACTAGACTATAGGAAACCCTCACATGTACCTAGTTCTCTTCTCTTCACCTCCAAGACATACAGGGAACAGGGAAGACGGGTTGTTAAATGGGCACCCACTTGATTGTGAATTTCTTTTCTGCAGTGGGACAATTCGAGTATGGGAACTGGATCTCCCAAATAGAAAAATCTGGCCAACTGAGTGCCTCACGGGACAGATGAAAAGGATAGTCTTGTGTATTTCAGTAAGTATTACTCTGTGTTGTTTTAAGGAACTATTAGTGCAAGTTCCTCTTAACCGCACTAACCGAGGTGCATGTGTGTGTGTGTGTGTGTGTGTGTGTGTGTGTGTGCATGCGCACTCGAGCGCACGCATGTACCTTGGGCTTGGATAGGGAGAGGAGTTCTGGACATATGAGATAGTGAGTGAGGAGGCACGGGTGAGGGAGAGTCTCCATTCTGGAGCTCCCATCAGAAGTCAGAGAGGAGCTGGACTAGGCTAGACACAACGCTGGGTGGGTCTTGTACTGGGACCTGGGCTGCCACACGGAGGGAGGCAGTGTAGCCAGAAGGCACATCACTGTGCCACTTAGGTTATCTCTGCCACCGGAAGAGTTTCTAACTATGCAAGTCATTGTTGAAATGCAGCCTTTCCATAAAGAGGAATGATTCACATGCTTTCAATGTGGATTCATACATGCAGACTTGTAACTCCACTCTCCATTGACTTGTTCTTCTTGTCTAACGCATAGTCATTTCATGACGTAGCCTTTGGAAAATAGTAGATACAGCAAATGCCTGCTCTCTTTGGAGGAGTACAGCTGCATCCTAGGAGCCCTTTGGAGGAGTCTCAGGAGATGGAGCCCGCAGGGTATGCACACTAAGCTCAGACACAGATAGACTTCCCGTGAAACGCACAGGCGAAGTGCAGGCTAAGGTTTCCGCCAGTTCTGAGTTCAGCCTGGAGCCTTTCTTACCCACCTTTGGGTCTGAGAAAATAGAAGTAGCCATGCGCGCCTTTGTAGATCTTGGTGTTTCAGAGAAAGCTCATCCCGTCCCTAACCAGGATGGGCATCACTGGGGAAAGCCAGCTCTTCAGGATTCTTTGTCCTCTGACCCCCAGATGGCCAGTGATGACAGCTTCTTCTACCTTGGCACCACGACTGGAGATGTCCTAAAAATGAACCCTAGGACTAAACTGATGGCAGACGCTGGGCCCGTGAAGGAGAAATACAGTCTGGTGAGTGGAGACCTTCACAGTCTGCTCTGCTTTGCTGTTTTCCATTGATTTCTTCCCTTCGCTGCCAATGAAGACTCTAGTTAAGGAAGAGTCTGAGGAAAAAAACAAAAGTCTGTGACTTTTAGGCCACACCTAAATTTGCAACTTAAGTTGCATGGCTAGTTCTCTAGGCTCTCATCTCTGTTTATATTCAGAGCAAAGGTATTCTTAAGTATCCTCAGTTAGGGCATCAGAACCACACCTTTTTCCCATCTTCAACATACATGGCCTGGGGCTTGTGATTTGTAATCACATTGGTCCCAGAATGTGGGCAGTCAGCCTATTGCCATATGCAAGAGAAGCATGCTCTTTGATCAACAAGACTATAGGTACAAATAACCTTTTAAATCGAATAACTAGATCTTAGATTTCAGCCTTGGCCAGCATTGTAAGTCACGAGAAGACCTAAAAATTGTCTATTGCTTATATTTGCAGAATTCCTAACAATTCTGGTAAAAAGTCCAGTGAGAGATGTTGATATTTAACCAAAATAAAGAGTCTACAATCAAAGGATAACTTTACAGAGTGAATGGTGCTATTCCTAGTACCCCCCGGAAAGTTAAAAGGGCTGTTTCTACTCAACTTTGAATTTGAAAGCTTGTGCACCTGCTTATGTCATGTCTGATAATGGAACAGATGGTTCTAACTAAACTTAGATACCTTCCCTCAGACATTCCCAAGAAGTTTTAAAATACCTGGGACTATGTCAGAGTGTTCTGTTTTATTGTTTTTTAATTCTTAGGATATGTTTTTATTGATTTCTAGAGAGAGGAATGAGAGAGAGAGAGAGAGAGAGAGAGAGAGAGAGAGAGAGAGATCGAAGTGCCTCCCCAGAAAAGATGCTGGCTGTCTTAGTGTCACTTAGGTGCTATCCATAGCGGCACTAGGAATGCTTTCACTTCCAATCATTTGGGCCTGATGGCAAATTCCACAAAGCAATGATTCCATGTGCTCTTTATGCCAGTGAAAAGAAAATCATTGTTATGGGGCGAAGGGTTAGGAAGTATCACTGAAGACATTTGGTTGGAACATCAAGTGATCTTGATACCCATTTTAAAATTCTACTTAAATCTTAGTTATAAAAGGGTAAAAAATTAAAATGGTTTCAAGAAGGCCTATTAGGCAGACAGTACTACAACGAAGAAGATGATGATGATGATGTGATGATTGTAACAAGAACATTAAAAACACTTCCCTTGGTTTATCTCATTTGATCCTTACCACATGTACATGTACATGTCTAATGAGATAAGTACCCTTTTTATCCATTCTTTACAGATGAGGAAACTAAGGCACTTACCATTTAGGATCTCAGGGCTAGCAAGTATTAGGACTGAGATATAAACCTAGGCAGACTCCAAAACCTGTCACTTGAACAATATCATCTATAGCTTCAAAGAGTTTATTTAGAAATCACATATATGTAACTTTGTGGCTCTGTTGAACTTTTTACCTTTTACTTCCCCAAGTCACTGAACAAATGCTAAGGATATATCTGAGGGTTGTCTCTGCATCAGCCATGAACCAAAAGTGCCTCTTCATGCCTTCATATTCTTGAGCCTTGGTTTCTCTTCTCCAATGCCATGAAGTCACTTTTGAACCAGAACAGGCAAATTCAATTTAATGTAACTTGAAAGAACATAATATTTTTTTATAATATTCAAACTTGATTAAGACACAAACTTATAAACTAACTAGAGGCCCGGTGCACAAAATTCATGCACGGGGCAGGGGGGGGGTCCCCTCAGCCCAGCCTGCACCCTCTCCAATCTAACTGCCTCTGCCCGCCAGCCTGATCACCCCTAACTGCCTTTCCCTGCTGGCCTGACCACCCCTAACTGCCCTCCCCTGCCAACCTGCCCCTGCCTCAGCCCCCGCCAGGGTGGCTTTGTCTGAAAGGAGGACCAGAGGACTGGAAGATGTCTGGTCTAATTAGCATATTACCCTTTTATTAGTATAGATGATCTATATTATTATTGGAAGTTTTAAAATGTAATATTGGTCAAGCACATTTTAAAATTAGAACTTTATAGTAGGTGCTACAAAAATGGCCATCATACATCCCCAAACTCTGAAGATGGCTTTGAATGTAAATGCTCTCTAACATTTGTAAGATTACGCACTGTGCACTTTAGTTCCTAAGATAGAGTCACCAGACAATACGGAGTCTTCTCTGGATGTCCAGCATGGTCTCTCTGCATCACAAGCGTCAAGTGAAGACGGTGGCCCCTGAGGAACAAATGCTGCTGGGACTGTGCTTGTCCCTCTGCTCTGCCCTCCTCTGAGTGGAGAGACAGTGTTAATGTTTCAGTATACTTTCAATGCACCGGGGTTTCAAAGGGAGGAAGTCTGCTCCTCGCGGGACCAGGAGGCTACTTCCCACACAGGAGCTCGTTGTTGGCACTGAGCCCTTTTGGCCAGCCCCAGAGTGCATCGCCCCAGAGACAACCCCTACGGGAGCTTCATCCAAGCCACGTGTGGCAGCGTGGACATGACCCTGGCCGTGCCCATTGTCTTAACGATGAACACAGCTGGCCTTCCTCATGATGCTTTCTCTCCCCCTAGGGAGTGACGGCGATCCAGTGCCTGAAGATGGGGAGCTTGTTGCTGGGCTCTGGAACTGGATTGCTGGTCTTCTGTAAAAGCCCCAGCTACAAACCCATCAAGTAAGTTCCAGGCCCCACAGGGTTGGGATGGGGTGATACCCACCAGAGGGAGGTTTGCTTAAGGCCCACAAACACTGATAGTGGCAAAGTGACATTTGGTTAAGGAATTTCATCTTGCTGTTACAATGAGGAAGTGGAATCACAGTAGATAGATGGCTGTTTCTGTGCCAATGAAAACATAATGGCTTATGTTGAATCAAACCAAAGTAGTCCACTGCTACCCAGGGAAATACTTCTCTAATACACACACGTTTTTATTTAGTTAATACACTGAGCCATGACAGAGTTAATAAGCTATTATAAACTTATTCAACAAATAACCTCGAATTTCAAACTTTCAAAATTGGCTTATTCAATGAAATGTCTTATGCAATGGGTATCCATTATGTACACCTTGACTAAATTATGTTAGTAGTTAATGCATTTGAACAAAAGATCTAATAAAAACAGCCAAGTTTACCACCTATTTCTGTGTACCAGATACTGTGCTATGTACTTTACTTGGCGTATCTAAATAAAATAAAATGAAGTAAAACTTTATGCATTGTTATTAACAAGTATTTGTTGAGCACCTCTTCCATCCAACCCGATGTGCCAGATGTTATTAAAAAATCAAAAAGCTAAGGTATGGCCTCTGCCTTCCAGAACTTACCGTCTGGTTTGGGGATAAGGTATATTTATACAGGGTGTCCCCCCAAAATGTATATACACTTAACAGCTGATAGCTCAATTTTGAACGTGAAATGTATTTTAATAAATGCTGCCTTTATAATTATTCAAAGTGCATATGTACATTTTTTGAGGATATCCCATATAATAAAGAGCTAATATGCTAATTAGACTGAACAGTAGAACAACTGCCTGGACATCCCTCCGGAGGAGCGTCCAGACCAGGGGTGGACAAACTTTTTGACTCGAGGGCCACAATGGGTTCTTAAACTGGACCGGAGGGCCAGAACAAAAGCAACCTCACCATGCTGGCACTCTCATCTTGGGCTGCTGGTGAAGGAGCGGAGGGGAGAGCAAGAGAACCCTCCGCTCTTTTGGCTCCGTGGGCCGGATAGAACAGCTGAACGGGCCGGATCTGGCCCACGGACTGTAGTTTGCCCATGGCTGGTCCAGACGAAGCCAGAGCTGTGAGGGCCTGTGAGGGCCGAGCCCCTTGCACAAATTTTGTGCATTGGACCCCTAGTATATACATATGAAAAGGTCACTATAATATAAGAAAATGTACAAGCACTTCATGGACCAGATAAAGTAAAGTATCTCATAGTTTTTGTAAAGACACTTAGAGAAGGGTGTGATCTTGTCAGAATGATGAGGTCAGAGGAGCAGAGGCAGAATTTAAATTTAGCTTCAACAAAAGCCAGAACCCCAGGCATGCTCCACGTGGTCCTTGATAGCTCCATGGGAGTCAGGGGTAGTTCCATACACATTGTAGGAATGAGCATCAATTGTCTTCACTGGCACAAATCTGTACTAAGAATATGTACCAGGAGCTGTTCTAGGTGCTTGGGACACATCAATGAGCAAAGTAAATGAAGAAGAAGAAGAAGAAGAAGAAGAAATCCTGCCTGCAGGGAGCTTACATTCTAGCAGGAGGGAAAAGACAACCATGAAACAAGTACAGCGTACACAGAACTGAAGGGCAATGAGAACGATGGATATAAGTGGGGGAGGGTGTAGGGTTAGGGGGATTAGGGCTTAAGGGAAGGCAGGAACAGGCTGCAATTTGAAATCCAGAGCTCAGCACAGGTCTTATTGAGACTGGGTTTGGGCCAGTTTTGTGTTTTCATGAAGGGTAAAAAGGGAGGGAGGCAACTTAAGAACCATGTTGGGTGGATTCTGGATACATGAAGTGAAAATAGAAAGTTAACCCCCTAATTATATAACTCCTTACTTTTAGTGCACAAATGATCCCACCGTATGGTGATGCAATTACCACAAGGTTTGTGCTCTAAGTGTCCCCAAAATAACCCTGTCTGAACCATAGGCTCCAGCTGGATGCCATGATTTCTGCCTCCTTGGGTTTGAGAACACGCTCACACAAGAAGGCATGGGATGAACAATGGGCCAAAACAGACCACTGACCTTGGCCCCGTATCCTGGGCTTCACCTTGTCCTCTAGGCAGCCCAGACGCCAATATCTCTTCAATAGCCAATAGTTCTTGGCCTCCCGCTGTGGGCTTCTGTGTTACCTCTGATCTCCACTGCAACCCTGAAAAAAGGGGTTATTCGTGTTAGAGTGAACTGAGGCCCCGAGTCACAGAGCCCTAGTCAGTGAAGGAGCTGGAGTATGACTTTGGGTCTTCTCTTTCTTCACTTACGGTTCTACATCCCACCAACACACGAATCCCTGTGCACAGGATCCCCCATTGAATTCTGGTCATCAAAACTAAATTAGTTGTAGAGAAAGCTGGGTTTCTAAGGCCTTATTTATTTACATGTTGGGTTTTTTTTTTAAAGCTTATACTCATTATGCATTTGGGAAACAGGGGGATTAGAAAGTGGAAGAAGATAACATAATTGCTCTAAATTCTGATGAAGATAGCCATGATTAGCAGTTTATTTCTTCTTATCTGTGTTATTCATGTAATTTTTAAAATCATTGTGCTTATTTGGTATATGAAATTTTATATTCTGGTATTTCACTTAATGAAAACAGTATTAAAAAAAAACAGTATAAATCTTTATTAATCTTATCTACTAAAGAGGAAATATGCTAATTGACCACCACACCCTCACAAAGATGGTGGCACCCGTAGCCAATAAGGAGGGCATATGCTAATTGACTGTCACACCCTCAAAGATGGTGGTGTCCACAGCCACAAGATGGTGGCACCCAGTCCCCTCAGCTCTGCTGAGGTGCAGGCATGCGGCACAGCCCGCCTGCCCCCAGGTGGGTCCGGCCACTCAGTCCCCTCAGCCCCCTAGCTGCTTAGGGCCGGCCCAAGGTGCAGCAAGCTTCAGATGTTGGCTGCCTAGTGGCCCAGGGCTGCCTGAGGCTTAGGTAACCAGGGCCGGTCGAGGCTTGTGCTGCCGGCAGTGGCAGCAGCAGAGATGTGATGGGGGTGTCGCCTTCCCCTGATTTGCGGTTGCCTCCTACCCCTGAGGGCTCCCGGACTGTGAGAGGGGGCAGGCTGGGCTGAGGGACTCCATCCCCCCACCTCCAGTGCATGAATTTTCATGCACTGGGAAACTAGTGTTACTATATAATCTTTAAAAATTTTTTTTGATAATTTATATACATAAACTCCATAATCTTTTATACATGATTTTAATGACTAGGCAAATATTCTTTTTTAAAAAAAATTTAAAATATGTTTAATTGATATTTTACAGAGAGGAAGAGAGAGAGAGAGATAGAAACGTCAATGAGAGAGAAACATGGACCAGCTGCCTCTTGCACACCCCCTACCGGCGATGTGCCTACAACCAATGCACATGACCTTGACTGGAATTGAACCTGGGACCTTTCAGTCCGCAGGCCGATGCTCTATCCACTGAGCCAAACCGGTTTTGGCGACTAGGCAAATATTCTTTAAAGTTGCTGTCTCATAGATCATCTAACTATTCCATTATAATTAATGTTTTAGGTTGCTTCTAATTTTTCATTCTTTTAAATAAGATTATAATAACATCCTTTAACATAAGGTCCCACCTCCCCTACCCCTGATTTTAGGATAATTTCCGAAAAATGAATTCATGAAATATTTAATTGCAATGGTCATTTGTTCCTATATGCCTGTCTGGAACATTCCCTCTATTCAACTCCTACCACATTGCACAACCCATTTCAAACTATATCTCACTGATGAAGATTTCCTGTGGTAACCTATGCTTGACCATGGGTACCCAATAGTGTATTTCCTGCCTTTCTAACTGTGTCACTCCTTGAAGTCATTTCTCAGGTCATGTGCCTGGTTTGTGTCCTCTGTAATGCTTCCCATGGTTAATAAATAATTGTTAAGTGACTCTGCTTTACCTTTTTGCTTCTCCTCAAAGGAAAATCCAGTTACAAGGTTGTATCAGCTCTATCACGCTCCGAGGGGAAGGACACCAGTTTTTTGTAGGAACAGAAGAGTCATACATTTATCGTGTCAACTTCACAGATTTCAAAGAAACTCTCATTGCCACGTGTCACTATGATGGTGTAGAGGACATTGTCTTTCCATTGTAAGTAGACGAGGAAAATATTCCACCCCTAAAAATAATAATACCATGAAGACTTGGTGTAGTGTGCAAAGAATTTTATTAATTTTATTAATACACTTTAATATCTGTTAACATAAGTCATAATAGATTATGATTTATTTTTTCTCTTTATTGTGCCCCAGTCTGACTCCTTTTTTATATCCAAACTGGAAGATCTGCACTTTTTTACATATTAGTATTTTTAAAAAATATATTTTATTGATATTTTACAGAGAGAAAGGGAGAGAGATAGAGAGCTAGAAACGTCAATGAGAGAGAAACATCCACCAACTGCCTCTTGCACACCCCCTACTGAAGAATGTGCCCACAACCAATGTACATGCCCTTGACTGGAATCGAACCCGGGACCTTTCAGTCTGCAGACCGACGCTCTACCACTGAGCCAAACCGGTTTGGGCTACATATTAGTATTTTTTAAACTATTTATAAGTTGTTCTTAAAAAAACAAAACAAAAAACAAACCTAGCCCAAACTGGTTTCGCTCAATGGCCTGCGGACTGAAAGGTCCCAGGTTCGATTCCAGTCAAGGGCGTGTACCTTGGTTGTGGGCACATCCCCAGTAGGGGGTGTGCAAGAGGCAGCTGATTGATGATTCTCTCTCATCCATGTTTCTAAGTATCCCTCTCTCTTCCTCTCTGTAAAAAAATCAATAAAATATATTCTTTTAAAAATCTAATGGACCAATTACTCTGAGATTCTCTTCCTTGTCCGCAATCTTTTATCTTCTCATAACTAAGCAAAAAAGTGTTTTGAATTATTTGTAAACATGAATTCTAGCACCCTTTTAATTTTCTTCTTTGAAATTTTAATGATTATTTACTTCACAGGAAAAGTTTTATTTAGCCTCTTTTAATATAAATATTTTATAATGTATTCTATTTCAAGAAATGTTACCTATTATCCTACAGTTCAGTGGTTGGCAAATTCATTAGTCAACAGAGCCAAATATCAACAGTACAATGATTGAAATTTCTTTTGAGAGCCAAATTTTTTAAACTTCTTCTAACACCACTTCGTCAAAATAGACTCACCCAGGCTATGGTGTTTTGTGGAAGAGTCACACTCAAGGGGCCAAAGAGCCACATGTGGCTCGCCAGCCGTGGTGTGCCAACCACTGCTCCAGTCTACCAGGACATCAAAAGACTTATTTATTGACATTTTCCTTGTCCCAACCCTTTCTCAAGGGAAAGAACTACCGAAGATTATTCACAGATGATTTGTGGACATCAGCTGCCATCCTATATAATAAAAAGCTAATATGCAAATTATCCCCTTGACTGAGAGTTTGATTGGGAATTCGAACAGGGGGCGGGCCAGGCAGCCAACCTCCCGTGGCCCCTCCCCCTGGCCGGCCCCGCACCTGATCAGGGTAGGTCAGACCCCACCTGTGCACGAATTTGTGCACCAGGCCTCTAGTTTTACATAAGAAACTTGTGAGACTATCAGGCCTTAAGATAATTGGTACTTAAAATGCATTCTTTCCACTATCCTATGAAATATATTTTAGTGCTAAACATACATCTAAGAAACACTGTGCATCTTTTATGGCTGCATCTCATATTCTCCTGCTGGGTTCTTTTCAGTGGCACTGCTGAGCTATTTGCCACCTGTGCCAAGGCGGACATCAGAGTGTGGCACACACTGTCCAACAGGGAGCTACTGCGGATCACTGTACCCAACATGACCTGCTGCAGCATTGATTTCATGAAAGACGGCAAGAGCCTCATTTCCGGTAATATCAACATATTAAAATGTGGTGTCCAGCTCTGGATCTCGTCATTTTCATCATACACTAGTCTCTACGTGTGCATAACCTGAGACAGCCTCCTGCTGCCTACCCACCCGCTCCTTGCTTCTAATCTAGCCTCTCTTTGGCATTCCCTTCCAGCTGGCAGAGTTTCTGAGCTAGGAAGCACACATTTCTCTTCTCCCAAATTGCTATACACAGCATGTAGCTTTCGCTCTAGCAGGGAAATTTAGCAATTCAATGACAGAATGGATTTGAGCCCTTACTGAGTACAAGGCACTTGTGCTAGAACCTCTTGGATTGTTCAAGGGATAAAATCCTGACTTTAAGTTATACCCCAAAGGAAATTTATTTTTAATTTGATTATTTTATGCCAAAATATTTTAACATGCATTATAGGGATAACAATATTCCATTTATAAATAATTTCAGTATACATCTTTAACAATAATATTTTCCTATCAAATAATTTCTTAATATCTTATTATTCTAATCCCTGTAAAATTTCCCTCAGTCGTCAAAAAGTAGACTCAGTGGTTGATATCAGTGAAGAGACAAGTGGGTCGTTAGCCGTAGCTAGTCAAGTAGTGACATGAGAAACCCATCTCATCCCTCTTTTCTTGGCTCTGTTGCCTCCATGTTGGCCTCTCCCTTGGGCATGTTCTTTCTCCACATAGAGGCCACCAGGGGTTCCTGGCTTACATTACACTCCAACCTAACGAACATTCAGGTCATCACCACCTCCTCTTTCTCTTATACCCCACATTAATTTGCCCCTAGTGATCCCCCCTTCAGAGTATATGCAACATTCCATCACTCCTCATTCTCTTCACCCTTGTCTCAGTCACCATCATCTCTCTCCGAGGTTACCCTCGTAGCTTCCTACCAGGTCTGCCTACTTTTGGCCCTGCCCATCACCCTTCTCCCTCCTTCTATTCTCAACACAGTAGCCAGAAGCCTGCTTTCAAAATTAAAGTCAGATCGTGCCATGTCTAGGCTTCCAGGGTATTTTACTTGTATAGAATAAAATACAAAGTCCCCGAAATTGCCTACAAGGCCCTACATGAACTTCTCACCTCCCAACCTTCTTATCCAAGCCTTCTTATCTCTGACTTTGTCTCTTCCCAGTCAGCTCCCTCCACTAGCCATACTAGTCTCTTTGCTGTTCTTCACACACTCTGCATATAGGATCCTTGGTCTGGCCGTCCAGTCTGCCTGGAATGTTTCTTTCCCCAAAGAGCTCCATGACTCCCTCCTCCTCCCCCTCACTTCAAGTTTTTGATGAAATGGGATCTGCCAAGAGCATCATATTTAGCATGCTAAGGTCAAGAGGTGACACTAAAGATGTTGGGAAGGAGCCAGCCGTTTAAAGATGTGGGGGAAGAACATTCCAGTCAGAGGGGACAGCGAGAACAGAGACCTTGAAGTGAGAAATAGCTTGGTGTTCTTGAGGACTAGAAATATGACCGGAGTGTCTGGATCTTAGTAGGTAATGTTGGGGTCAGTGTTCAGGGAGAGTGGTAGTAGAGAAGGTTGAAGGTTTTAAAAGTTCTTGATCCCAGGAGATAACATTGTTTGAAGTGTTTCGCCCTGACCCCTGCACAGATAATTGCTTGTAGGGGAGCAAGAGTACAAGGCCAGGGGAGAAGCTGTTATAATAACCCAGGAGAGAGGTGATGATGGCTTAGGTATAGGTGGTCCCAGTGGATGAGTTCAGATTCAGGGTGTTTAACTGTAGAGCTGATGGAGCTTGCCAATGAGTTAGATGTTGGGTGGACAGAATAGTGAGGAATCAAGAATGACTCTGAAGTTTGTGGCTTGAGTTCTTGGGTGGCACGTTTTATTGAGATGGGGAAGATGGTGAGAGTTGAGGAAAGAGCATCAGGGTTTAAAGATCTGGGAGGGGTGAGAAGCCAACATTTATTTGGGGATGCTAAATTATACAACCCAGGTGCTATATCCAACAGCTAGTTGAATGTACAAGTTTTGCAGCTCGTGGGAGAGTGAGACCAGCTCCCACCTTCCTCCCCATTCCAACTTTTCTCCTTTGAAGTAGGGTGTACATGGAGGCATATTCAACTAAGGCCACTCATTTCGCTCAGCCAAGTGTAGCCAGTTTGGGGAATCAGGGGAAAAGGTGATAGGATTCCTGGCAATTGGTGGGGTCTGGCCTCTTTCCTCCATCACCACCACTGCTCCCCAGTCCTGAGTTTCCCTCATGATTTAGGAGAGCAACAGTCTGCAGAGAGAGTATGATGTACTGATCTTGCCTGCCTTTTGTTTTCCTTTCATGCCAGCCTGGGATGACGGTAAAATCCGAGCCTTCGCCCCGGAGACAGGCTGCTTGATGTATGCCATTAACAATGCCCACAGGATGGGCGTGACAGCCATCACTACCACCAGTGACTGTAAAAGGATCATCAGTGGCGGTGGGGAAGGCGAGGTAGAGTCTTTTTTTTTTTTTTTTAATAACCTTCAATTTAGTGTGACTGCCTCATGATTTGGTTTTATTCTTTAACTTGCTCTATAAGTCAGGCAGGACCAAATTAAAATTTTGACGAAACCCTAAACTACACCATAAATTAAAATTCAAATAATATAAATTTTTATATGAATATATGTGTTCTCAGAAAGAATATTTAAGATACAGACATGAAAGTGTTCTGTATGGAATTGAGCTATGAATCCAGGTTGTGTTTTGCTAGAGCTTTGGAATACATGTTTGTTCCCTCCCCTCAAACACCATGGTTACCTACATTGTCTTTATCTTTAATATACTTATTTACTTATCTTTATTTTATCCTCACCTGAATGTATGTTCATTGAGTTGAGAGAGAGAGAGAGAGAGAGAGGGAGAGAGGAAGGGAGCAAGAGAGAGAGAAATATTCATGTTAGAGAAAAACATCCATCGGTTGCCTCCTGTTTGCACCCCAGCCTTGGAAGGAACAGCAACCTAGGTATGTGCCCTGACTGGGAATGGAACCTGCAAACTTTTGGTGTACACTGCCAGTGGTTCCCAAACTTGTCTGCATCTTGGAATCAGTGGAGCTTTGTCAACTACTAATGCCTTTGTTCCACCCTAGAGATTGTGATGCACTAGTAATTGGTGCATTGGAACTTCCCAAACTTGGCTAGATAATTGAATAATTCCATAGCCCCAGGCCACACCCCAAACCAATTACTAGTGCATCACAATCTCTAGGGTGGAACAAAGGCATTAGTGGTTGTCAAAGCTCCATTGATTCCAAGGTGCAGACAAGTTTGGGAACCACTGGTTACAGGATGACTCTCCAGCTAGCTAAGCAACCTAGTCAGGGCTTTATCTTATCTTTTAAAGGAGATGCTATTTTTTAGAATCAATTCTGTAGACTGCCCAGCTGTTTTGACCATTATTTTGAAATGATTACACTTGACCTCTTCCTTCCATCATTTTGATGAGCCTACAGCACCTCTCACTCAGACATTCATCTTAGTGTCTCCCTCCCTTACTCCCCAGCTGTTTTCCTATCCCACAGCCTTCCCTTTCTTGACATGGGACATTTTCTTTGCCTTCTTTTTCTCCATGCTGTCAGAGGAATGACATCAGGTGAGAAGAAAGACCCACATGATGATGTAGCCTTTAGTAGAGTTTGGGCCAAACAGATGAGTGGCTGAGCGTTTAGGTGCTGTTGTCATGCTGCCTGTACTCCGATTTCACTTCCACCCCATCCCAGGGGTGAGAACTGGGGTGTGTTCTTTAACCTCTCTGTGCTTCATTTCCTGAGGTAATTTGAAGATAACAGTGCTCTTGTCAGTGAGCTATTTCACACTCTGTTTGTACTAAGTCTTCACATTCTGGTGGTCATATTTATCCAGAGCCCATGACCACCTGCACCAGTCACTTTTCGGGTGTTCTAGTGACACACCCAGCCTGAGACAGTCTCTGGGCTCTGCCTGTCACCACCCTCATGGCTTGACTCCCTTCGCACACTGTTGCTGACACCCTCAACTCCCTTGTTTATTCCCTCAGCCATTTGCGGCATCTGCCCGGCTGATGCCCAGACGTGGCTTGGACCAGACCATCTGCTTTCAAGGTGCCTGAACCTGAGCTGAGAGCTGCAGGAAGAAATGACACATCCCCATCATTGCCCTGCTCAGAAATCTTCTGGCAATGTCCACTTTTCCCGCCATTCCCCACAGCTATTTCAGAACTTCCCTTCCAAAAAAACAGTCTTCAAGGTCTTGGGAAGTACCGCAGACCAGGGCTGTTGGGGAGCAGGTGTGCATGCAGCAGTTGCTGAAATACTTCGGCACTTCTATTTTCCCTGGTAAATGGCCATTGTCTGAGTTGTGAAGACCCCAATCCCACACTTTATGCCCTCCCCACAAGCATACCCAAACCACCCCTGCAATCCCACAACTCAAGGGCTGATGCCCGGTACCTCCGAAGTTCTGGTTCTGATGCTATTTGGTCAGGACCCACAACATAGAAAGAGATCACATGTATGCTTCCGCATGTAGTGGGATTTCAAGATTGGAGATTTTTTTTTTCTTTGGCAAAAGTCATTATCCCATCCCACATCTTAACCTCAGGATATTACTTGGATGTTGTAAAAAAAACATACGGCTCAGCTCATTTGGGATACCTCATGCTTCCTAGTTTTCCTTACTGAGAAAGTCAGTTAGAATGTTTTTCTTCATTTAGGTTAATTTCTTTTCATCAGCTACAAATAACTTACTTATCCTAACACCAGCTTTTAGTCATGTTCATCTAGACCAGTGGTCTGCAAACTCATTAGTCAACAGAGCCAAATATCAACAGTACAACGATTGAAATTTCTTTTGAGAGCTGAAAACCCACTTCTGGGCCACGAAGTTTCAATCACACTGTACTTGCGTGCCCACACGTGATATTTTGTAGAAGAGCCACACTCAAGGGGCCAAAGAGCCGCATGTGGCTCGCGAGCCACAGTTTGCTGACCACTGACCTAGACTATTGTTCTTTCATTCTTATATTACATGAAATAGTTTCTGCTCTTCTCATTTTTCTTATAAGAAGGTATAAACATCTGACTATATTATTATGTTTTCAGGTACAGTTGTAACAGAGTACTTATCCATTATTGGACATACAATAATAGCTAAATCACTTTCCTTTTCTATTATAGTTAGTACGTTATACGAAATATTTTGAAAATTTGTATGTAAGTAGTTGTATTATCTATGAATTTCCCTTCAGGATAGCAAAGAGATATTAATAAAGTTTTTTTTTTAATAAAAAAAATGGGGTCACCGGCCAGTGTGGGTCACCTCTTAGGCGTGGACCAAGGCACCAAGAGGTCACTGGTTTGATTCCTAGTCAGGGCACATGACCAGGTTGCAGTCTCGACCCTCCCCAATAGGGGGCATCCAGGAGGCAGCCAATCAATCTCTCTCTCTCTCTCTCTCTCTCTCTCTCTCTCTCTCCCTTCCTTTCTCTCTAAAATAAAAATTCTTTTTAAAGTGGGCATTGGCCTTGATGGAGTGAAGACCCATGGATTTTTAAATAATTAAAATTGAGCAGCTGATGTGAAAATTTAAATATGCCTCTGAGTACCCATGAGATTCCCCGGCACCAGACATTTGAGAGCAATGTGCAGAAGAACTGAGTAGCTATAGTCTTTCCCTTGGGAGAGCAGCAGCCCTTGCATTGTTGTGTTTAGTAGCAAGAACTGAATAAATTTCTCAGCCCCGAAAGTAGAAGTAGGTGCAAGCTCATTGGGAGCATTTTCCTGGCCTACAACTCCGCACTCCCACCCCACTCAACCGAGGGGAGGAGGAGACGGAGCAGAACAGAGGTGGGCAAGTTCTTGGAATTGATTTTATCCCTTCGAAAGCCCAGGTGTGCATTGAGAGCCTGTGCTTTGTGGCTTCCAGGTGAGGGTGTGGCAGATAAGCTGCCACACCCAGAAGCTGGAGGAGGCCCTGAAGGAGCACAAGTCCTCCGTGACCTGCATTCGGGTGAAGAGGAACGACCAGGAGTGTGTCTCAGCCGGCATGGATGGCACTTGCATCATTTGGGACCTTGTGTAGGTACCTGTGATGGGGAGGACTGAGCGGCACTGACACACCCAACAATGCCATCATTTTGTTGAGCTTGAAAGAAGATTCAAAGGAAGTGTAGACATCTTGCTTAAGGCAGCGGTAGAGCGATGTTCATCAGAAGCCATTTATCACTATGGCTGGTCATGGATGCTGGTAGAAATGGAATCGTTTTTCAGGAGGAGCTGGGTGTTAGGTTTCTGGACAGGAAGGGAAGTCGCTTTCTGGATACACACAGTGAAGCATGATTTAACTCACACTAACTCGACTCTGAAGGATTCCCCCAAAGGGAGAAGGGAAATAACTTAGGCAATGCAGGCAGTTCCTCTGGTCATTCCACGCAGGCCAGTCAAGCCCAGAATGAGCCTGCTGTGGGGTGGGAGCAGGGGAGTGGCGAAATGCCCTTCCCTCAGTTGGCCTCATTCTCAGGGTCTCCCTATGCAAGACCAAAGCACCTAAACTTTAGTGTTGGAGTAATTCAAAGCATTTTCAAGGATATGTTTGGACTATAAGCTTTTTTCCCTGTGTTTATTTTGAGAATTAGACCCTGTTCCACCGACACCTCCTCCTGCCAAAGCACCCCTCTACCACTAAAAGGATGCCTCACCTTTGTGTATAACTGCATGAGATACTGAAGTATAGAGGAAAGGATAGAGAGATAGACACCTACATAGAGCAAAAGAATATAACATTTTCTTGACTGGAGAGAAGAGAGTGGGAACTAAAGGCAAAGGCAGGACACTTTTTATTTAATACAACAGTGGACCAGTACATGAAATTTGTGCATGGTGGTGGTGGGGGTGGGGGTGGGGGGAGTGTCACCTCAGCCAGGCCTGCACCCTCTCCAATCTGGGATCTCTCTCACAATATGGGAATGCTGGCTGTAACTGCTCACCTGCCTGCCTGCCTGATCGCTTCTAACCTCCCTACCTGCCAGCCTGCTTGCCCCCAACTGCCCCCAGCCGACCTGCTCGCCCCTAACTGTCCCCCCTGCCAACCTGCTTGCCCCCAACTTGATCCCCGTCAGCCTGCTCACCCCCAACTGCCCACCCCCACAGGCCTTCTCACCCCCAACTGCCCCTCCTTGCTAGCCTGATCACCCCCAACTGCCCTCCCTGCCAGCCTTCTCACCCCATGCTGGCCTTCTTGTCTCCAACTCCACCCCCCGCCACCCCGCCAGCCTGATCACCCCCAACTGCCCTCAACTCCTGGCCTGATCGCCTCTGCCTCAGCCCCGCCACCATGGATTTGTCCAGAAGGATGTCTGGATGGTCTCCCGGTCTAATTAGCATATTATCCTTTTATTAGTATAGATTATAAAACAAAAAACCAAAGCACACCTCTGTCTTTGGGTTCTGAGTATCTCTAACTTTGATGTGCATACACATCACCTGGGGATCTTGTTAAAATGTTTTGTTTCACTAGAGCCATGGTCGGCAAACTGCAGCTCGTGAGCCACATGCGGCTCTTTGGCCCCTTGAGTGTGACTCTTCCACAAAATACCACGGCCTGGTATTTTGAAAAAGCGGCATTAGAAGAAGTTTAAGTTTAAAAAATTTGGCTCTCAAAAGAAATTTCAATCGTTGTACTGTTGATATTTGGCTCTATTGACTAATGAGTTTGCTGACCACTGCGCTAGAGTATCATCTGAGATCTCACATTTGTAAAAGCTCCCAAATGAGGCCCCTTGGTGCTGGCCCAGGACCACACTTGAGGAAGGTGCTGTCTTCACCTGCACTTCCCGCGGGGAAATACTAGATAACTAGGCGGCCATGTCTACGCTTGTTTCCACGGATGGCTTGTGACCACTTCAAAGCTTTAAGCCTCCTTGCTCCGTAGCAGGAATATTTGGTTGATTTGTGCCCAAATCTTTGAAAATGCTCAGTTCAGGTACCATGTTTGTGAACTCCCATAATGAGAAGAAACTGTGCAGAAGGGCCATTATTTGACCCAGGGGAGCCGGGCCTGTGAGACGGCCACCCAGCCACCTCCCCCGTGGAAGGTGAAGTTAATTTACACATTTTTTGCTACAGTACCTAAAGCAGTGGCTCTCAAACCACTGTAGAATCCATTGGGATGCTGATTGAAAATGCAGGTCTGTGGGCTTTATCCCAGCCCACTGAATCCAAATCCCACAGGAAAGGCCCGATAATCTCCCGGTTCCAAAGCCCTCCCCCGCACTTTGCACTCAGCTTTCGGGGCCCTTCCCTGGGAAAGGGGGCCTCAGGAGTGGAGGGCATGGTGTGGAGGACAGCAGGTGCTCTCCCATTCAGCCTCCCACTGCCTTCTCACTGGAGCCTGAGGCATCCCGCTATGCCCTGGGCTATGTCTTTAAGAAACCCTCTCCACCCCTCCCTTCTTCCCCCCCCCCCCCCCTATCTCCTGACTACCCCCTCTGTGCAGTGGGCGGAGGTGGAAGTGGAGTGGGCAGAGTCACGGGACATCTGTTTGGAATGAATGAACCAACCCTAATCGGAGCTTGCACCAAATCCAGTTTGAACGGTAACTGCGTTTTCCAGGGGAGAGAAGGTGGAGGTTTACAGCTTTTGAATCTATGTTTCAGACGTCTTCGGAGGAATCAGATGATCCTGGCCAATACCTTATTCAAGTGCATTTGTTACCACCCTGAAGAGTTCCAGATCATCACCAGTGGGACCGACAGGAAGGTAAGCACTCCTGGTAGGAGCTGAGATCTTCCGGGCACACGAGAAAAGCACAGGGCTGTGGCTGAGGGTGCACTCTGGACATGCCAGTGCAAAGGATGGCCTTTGCTGTGGATCAGCCTGTCCCTTGGGAAGTGCTGTGTCATCTTTCGGTACCATCACTTCCTCTTCTGCAAAATGGAAATGAGGGTGCCACCAACCTCTTAGAGCTTCGGTGACGATTAAAGCCACGCTCACATTTAATGCTAATAGCAGGATGCCTGCACCAGGGCGAATACTCCACATATATTGGTGTTTTTTAAAAACCTTTGTTTTTTAAAAAATTCTTTGGCTCAGTAGATAGAGCGTCGGCCTGCGGACTGAAAGGTCCCGGGTTCGATTCCGGTCAAGGGCATGTACCTTAGTTGCGGGCACACATCCCCAGTGGGAGATGTGCAGGAGGCAGCTGGTCAATGTTTCTCTCTCATCAATGTTTCTAACTCTATCCCTCTCAATTCCTCTCTGTGTAAAATCAATAAAATATATTTTAAAAAATAAAGTGATCAGGCATCAGATGAAATTATACTGCCATATATATATATCTCCCATATATATATATATATATATATATATATATATATATCTCCCATATATATATATATATATATCCCATATATATATATATCTCCCATATATATATATATATATATATATATATATATATATATATCTCCCATATATATATATAGCTAGTTTCTAGCTAGACTCAGAGGATTATAGATTCCCGGCACAATTGACTGGAACACAGCGAGTTTCCATCAACAGGAAACCGAGAGAGGAGTCAAATGCATGCCCGAGTTCACACTCCTGATTCCTAGTCAAGGGCTCTTTGTTTAGAAAGAAATTTGAGTTTCAAATAGGTTGTACATTTATGTTTCAAAGTTCATTCGTCCATTTAGAGCAGTGGTCAGCAAACTCTTTAGTCATCAGAGCCAACTATCAACAGTGCAACGATTGAAATGTCTTTTGAGAGCCAAATTTTGTAAACTTAAACTAGTATATAGGTAGGTACATTGTTATTAACTTAGGATACTCCTAAGCTGGCCTTTGCTAAAAAACTCAAGGGGCCAAAGAGCCGCATGTGGCTTGAGAGCTGCAGTTTGCGGACCACTGATTTAGAGAAAAATTTCTCTCCTTGAGCTCCTGTCTCCCCACCCCCCTCACACAACCCCTCCCATCCCACCCCTATCCTAGTTTCCCTCCCCACGAGGGGGCGATAGTAACAGTTTGTCTTTAAAACCCCGCCCCGTGGAAAGCCTAATTGCCTTGAGGCAGAACCGAAAGTTGGGACTCAGGGTGGGTTAGGGCCTGGCCTCCTCCAGGACTTTTCTGGAAGGCTGGGCTCCTCATCCCAGCGGAAGGAAGGAAGGAAACGCTTCCCTTCCCCCAGGCGTGGCGCTCACGGCCGGAGCGGGGAAGTGCAGGCGGTGAGTGGCCTTCGCCTTTTCCTTTGCAGCTTAGTTCAGACTCAGCCTGCTTTGTCTGATCAAAAGCATTTCTGTCACCATCTGGGCTTCCAGCCCTCTAAATAGCATGCAGATTCAAAAACCGATACTAAAAATATGAACGTGATTTCTCCACCCCCCCGCTTTAGCCTATTTATAATCTCGGCCGGCTCGGCATCCTTCTATATACAGTAGAGCAGCCGTGGGCAAACTACGGCCCGTTAGGCTGTTCTATCCGGCCCGAGGAGCTGAAAGAGCAGAGGGTTCTCTTGCTCTGCCCTCGGCTCCTTCACCAGCAGCCCAAGAGGAGAGTGCCAGCATGGTCAGGTTGCTTTTGTTCTGGCCCTCCGGTCCAGTGTAAGAACCCACTGTGGCCCTCGAGTCAAAAAGTTTGCCCACCCCTGCAGTATATATAGCCTTCTACAGAAAGCAAGAGCCACCGTTGTTTGTTAGCCTGCGCGTGGATGTGGATGGTTCCACTGAGCTGAATTCCGCCTGAGGCTTCTCTCTGAATTCCAGATTGGCTACTGGGAGGTGTACGACGGGTCCGTCATCAGAGAGCTGGAAGGCTCCTTGTCTGGGTCCATCAACGGAATGGACATCTCCCAGGAAGGAGTGCACTTCATCACAGGTCAGTGCCGGGGCCAGACGAGAGCACCAGCCTGACTGACTGGGGCAGGAACACGGAGCTCCCAGGCAGGAGGTGGCGGGAGGGGACCACAGAAGGGTCCAAAGGGCAACTTGGTTTGATTCAGGCCTGAGCCCTGCAGCCGGCGTGGTTGGAAAAACAAAAATGCAAAAAAGTCCCATTTTAGCGAGAGGAAACGTTTTCCCAGGAGCCTTTGGGGCACAGAGAAACGCAAAGCATGGCTTGCATGGCTAGCCTGTGTGTGTGTGTGTGTGTGTGTGTGTGTGTGGTGGGCCTTCAGGATGGGAATGGGACTTTAAATGGCCCGGGCTGCCGAAACCGGTTTGGCTCAGTGGATAGAGCATCAGCCTGCGGACTGAAGGGTCCCAGGTTCGATTCCGGTCAAGGGCATGAACTTTGGTTGTGGGCACATCCCCAGTGGGGGTGTGCAAGAGGCAGTTGATCGATGATTCTCTCTCATCGATGTTTCTAACTTTTTATTCCTCTCTGTAAAAAATCAAAAAATATATTTAATAATAATAATAATAATAATAATGGCTCAGGCTGTCCACTGTGCCTTGTTCTGTTCTTTCCTGCTGAAGTCGTAAATGCCAGGGTTTTAAACCAGAATTTCCAGGGGCATTTACCACACACCACGCCTACTGGAACAACATCAGTATCCTTTCCTGCCAGGCTCTTTGATTCTTCAGGACATTAAAAGTCCCACGTGAATTAAAGTTTCATAAACACATTTATGGAAAACAATACATAGAACCAGACACGTTGTGGCTCCTGCCACATACACAGATGTAAATGTGTACCTGCACACCACGGAGAGAGGACTGGCAGGAACGAACCCAAGGTGCTGTTAGTGGTTATTTCTGGGTGGTGGGACCAAGGGTGACGTCACCGCTTTGCATTCTTTCTCCCTCTCTTCCCTCCCACCCCCAAATTAACTACAATAGACTTAGACTTCTATAACCAGGAAGAATTACCTACTATAAAGACAGGTCTTCTTGAAGTTGGCCCAGGGGGAATGTGACCAAGAGGGTCCAGTTCTTTGGGATGAGGGCTGCTCCTCTGTACTCTAGGATAGCCATGCCATATAAATGTCCTTTTCAGGTGGAAATGACCACTTGGTCAAAGTCTGGGATTATAATGAGGGTGAAGTGACTCACGTTGGGGCTGGACACAGCGGCAACATCACGAGCCTGCGGATAAGCCCCGGGAATCAGTACATCGTGAGCGTGAGCGCGGACGGAGCCATCCTCCGGTGGAAGTGCCCGTTTGCCACCTGAAGCTGGGAGACCTGGCGCAGCATCGCACGCAGCCCAATCCGGTGCCCACCGCGCTGGGATCACTCCCCGGTTTTGATTTCTCACATCTGTGTTTTTGTGTTACCTGTGAGCTTCCAACTATTTCCTCTTTAAGCTTCTCCTTCCCTTTATGGAGTGTATGTGACATTCTTAAGCTGTATATGAAAATGGAAATGGGCCCAAGGATAATTTGTCCAAGCTGTAATTAAAGATTTGTGTTGTGGATACACTTCCAGTGGTTGGTTTCCTGTAATAGTCTCTCTTCTAGGACTCTGCAAAGCCCGCAGCCCTTCCTCTGCTACATCCACAAACGGCTTTTTAAAAAATATACATTTTATTGATTTTTTACAGAGAGGAAGGGAGAGAGATAGAGAGTTAGAAACATCAACGAGAGAGAGTCATTGATCAGCTGCCTCTTGCATGTCCCCTACTGGGGATGCCTCCGCAACCAAGGTACATGCCCTTGACCGGAATCGAACCCAGGACCCTTCAGTCCGCAGGCTGACGCTCTATCCACTGAGCCAAACAGGTTTCGGCCGCAAATGGCTTTGCTGATGTCCTCTAAAAATAAGGAGATGGGCTCCCCTTCAAGACTTGTGTTTGAATTTGGATCTTGGGTATTTTTTTTTATTGTTGTTGTTTTTTTTAGTTTTTATTCTCTGAGCCACTGTTTTCTCTTTTGTAATGCAAGAATAAAATCCTGCTCCAAAGGTACTGTGAGAATTAAGTGAAATAGTGTATGAAAGCAGACTTCCCGACATGGAGAGAGGTAAATGTGAATTACAGGGCTTTCTCCAAGAAAATGTGTTGTTGAGGATCTTGGGGTGATTATCAAGGATGACATTTCATAGGTGCTTTTCTGGAGTTGGCCAGAAAATCTTCCTTCTGTGTGGACCATCAGAAGGGGGAGGGGCTGGATCTTGTGTACTGATCATCCAACCGGATATTCTTTCCCAGCGAGGGTCAACATTATTTTCTGGAAACACAAAGGCCCCGATGCACAGTACAGTCTTTTGTTCTTAGTATATTCCTTACCCCTAATCAATGCTCCTTTTTCAAAAATTTTTTTTGCATTCAGTGATTTGCTGCTGCCTGTTTGATATATCAAGGAGGATGTTTAATAAATGATTATCACTTATCCAGTAATCTGTAACATTTCAGGGCATTGATGCAATAATGCATACGACTGACCTCTTTTTGAGCTAGACCCACGAGAAATTCATTTTGCCTGATTAATTATAAACCTGACAGTTACAGGATAAAGTGAGTGGAGTCCCTTCCCGCAGTTACCCAGGCAATCCAGGGCTGGGCCAGGCCCGCTGATTTCTGATTGGGCAACAATTCAGCAAGGATTACGCGTCCAGGAATGAGCAGGTGAGCACGTTGGTGGAATGTCTGAGACCCAGAAAACTTCCTGGTAAGCAAGTACTGTGCCGGGCGTGGGGCTGGCAGTCCGTCCGCAGGCCCAGGCCGAGTGCCATTGGTCCTACCCATGGGTTTTGTGACCTCGGTCTATTGTATTGTTAACCTCTCCGAGTCCGTTTCTCCAGCAGTTAAAACAAATGACAAAGTCTCCCAAGGTTTTGGGACATGATTCCAGCCTAGTCTGTAGTTTTAAAAAAAAGCAAACCGCAACCAGCTGGGTTATTATTACACGCGACTCCCAGTGCCGGTCCTAGGGTGGCGGGTCTGGGGAAAGGCTCTGCACCCCACCACCCCCACCCCGCAGACGGACTGGAAGGAGTGGCGCCCACCGTCCGCGCACACCGGAGCCCGCGGAGGAACCGGCGGTGCCCAAAAGCGCTCCCCGCCCGCTGCGCGCCCCCACCGCGCCAGAGCCTGCCCTTCGGGGAGCCTTTTCCCTTTTCAGGGTGCCCCCCTGGACGTACCGACCAGACACTGAGAACTAGCCAGGGCTTTGCAGTTTACGAGGCGCTTTCAAACGTACCATTCCTCTCATTCCCCAGCTGGACGGCCGGGAGGGGAAGGAGCGGGGAGGTTGGACTCAGGCCTGGCGGTTTACGCTAGGTGAGGGAGGAGTCGGGACGTGAACTCGGTGACTCCGAGTCTCATTCCTCGTCCGCGCCGCGGGGGCGGGGCGGCTGGCCCGGCGCTGCCCCGGGGCGGGACCTGCGGCCGGATTCCCGCGCGGGGCGGGGCGGGGCGGCCCCGCCCTGGCTCCGCCCCCGCCCGGTCCGCACACACCTGGCCCGCAGGTAGCCTGCGCCCCGGCGCCGGTTCGGGGCTGCCTGGGCCTGTTAGCCGCTGGGGGTCCGCCGGGGGCCCGGCGCTCGCTCGGGGAGGCGCACCGCCCGGAGCCATGGAGCAGGGCCCGGGGGGCGCGGCCGGAGGAGGAGGAGGAGGGGGGCCGCCCGCGCCCCGGCCCCGCCGCCGCCGCCGCCGCTCCCTGCGCCGCCTGCTCAGCCGCTTCCTGCTGGCGCTGGGCAGTCGCTCCCGCCCCGAGGACTCGCCGCCCCGGTCGGATCCCCAGCCCCAGCCGCGACCCTGCGATGGCGACGGCGAGGGGGGCTTTGCCTGCGCCCCGGATCCGGCCCCGGCGCCAGCCGCGCCCGGGAGCCCCGAGGAGGAGCGCGCGCCCGGACCTCTGCCCCAGCTCCCCGCCGGCGACGGGGCGCGGCCCCCGGGCGCGCTGGGCCTGAAGAACCACGGCAACACCTGCTTCATGAACGCCGTGGTGCAGTGTCTCAGCAACACCGACCTGCTGGCCGAGTTCCTGGCGCTCGGGCGCTACCGGCGGGCCGCCCCGGGCCGCGCCGAGGTCACCGAGCACCTGGCGGCGCTGGTGCGCGCGCTCTGGACGCGCGAATACACGCCCCAACTTTCCGCCGAGTTCAAGGTAGGCAGCGCCCCGGCCCTCCTGGTTTCGCTTCTTGGAAAGAGTGGGTGCTCCCGGTCAGGAAAAGGGCTTTCCTGGAGCTTTCTTTGGGTGGCGTTTGCCGGTTCCGCCGCGGGTTGCCGCCCTAGTTTGGAGCTGATCTGTGGTGCCCTCGCCCGCACACGTTTTCTTCACGAACTGAGTCCTCCCAGGTATTCTACAGGGTTGAATGGAGGGAGCTGGCAGATTTGAGCAGTGTGGTCAGCCTTTTCTTTTTCTTTTTTTTTTTTTTTTACCCCTTTCCGCCCGGCTAACGTTTGTTTAGTGCGAATGAAATCCCCAGGATGCCTGGGCGCGCGGTTGCATCCACTGTCCCCAGGATCACGGTCTGCGCGCCGGGGATGCTGCGGGTCGTGAGGCTGTCTTCGGAAGTTCTGTGCATCGTTTCACCCGGGGTGGAAGCGGGGCGTTTGGTGGGGGTCCCAGTTGGATTCATGAGTTCCTGATAACTGCTGCACATGGCTTGCTTCCTGCTAAAAAAAAAATAAAAAAAATCCACAGCTCTGGGCGGAGAGCCGAAGCTCCCCATAGACTAGCGATTGTCGTTCTTGGGAGAGGCGGGAGCCTGTCAGTGCTCATTCTGCGAGCATCACTGTCCTTGTCACATGACCCGCCGGGATGCCGAGCCCCACCTTCCACTCTCCCACTTCCTCTAGGGAAGCACTGGGCTGCTGGAACCAGTGGATCAAATTGGTGTCGTTAATACCTCTTTTTTGGCAACGTTTGCATTGTTTTTTTTTTTAAATATATTTTTATTGATTTTTTTACAGAGAGGAAGGGAGAGAGCTAGAGAGCTAGAAACGTCGATGAGAGGGAAATATCGACCAGCTGCCTCTTGCACACCCCCTACCAGATATGTGCCCGCAGCCAAGGTACATGCTCTTGACCGGAATCGAACCTGGGACCTTTCAGTCCGCAGACCTACGCTCTACCACTGAGCCAAACTGGTTTCGGCAACATTTGCTTTTTAAATAGAAGCAATCTCGCATGGTGATCGAGAGCAAGATCTCTGAAGCTTTGTGTCTTTGAGCAAATGTCCAAATCTTGCTGTGCCCCAGCTTTCCTCATCTGAGAAATGGTCACTTTAGGCTTTTATATATATATATAGATGATTGCCATAGCAGCATTAGCTAACATCTTTATCACATGGTAGGTACCTGCCTTGTGGAGTTTAAGTGAGTTATAGGTACTGCATTTAGAACAGTGCCTGGAAGGAACTTTTTATTATTCTATTATTATACCTCCTCACCTGCAGAAACCTAGAAGGAGGGAGGATGGTAACCCTTGTGTACTTTTCTCATACCAGACGCATTCTCTCCCAGTTACTGCAGGGATGGGAGCGGTCCCAGGAGTAGCTTGGAAAAAAACCTTCCAAATTACTAATCGCCCGTGGTGACTCACCAGGAGTTCCATCTCTCTCTCTCCCGTTCTGGAACTCTGAAGGCTAGGAGCTCCTGGTGAGCCTCTGGGAATGGGAGGGTAATTAAGTTGTTAATGCCAATGAGGGTGATGTAATGTCGGGTTTCCTGGGACTTTCTGGGTAAGCAGCCTTGGAGAGAGCGGAGGATCCCAGAGTCCCGGGTTTTAAATCTCGCTGGTTGAAATCTAGGTGAGCTCCTCTTATTTTACAGATGAAAAAATTCATTCATTCATTCATTCATCTAACAAGTGTTTCTTGAGTGTCCAGACACTGTAACAGGCGCGTGGGGCATGCGAGTGATGAGCATAAAACCTGGTTCTGGGCCTGCCCTCCAGGAATGTGCAGCCCGTGGGAGATGGTTGGTGATCACCCAGGCACATGATGAGAACTGGTGGGACGTGCCAGAAAACAAAAATACAGGGAGCTGTGGCAATTCTGGCAGGAGGCTGTGATATGACTGGGGCAGGCCGGCTTCCCAGGAGAGGTAACCACTGAGTTGAGTTTTGGAGGAACAAGGGCCAACTGGGGAATGGAACTGAAAGTGCCTGTCACTGAGGTTCGGGCTGAGGAGCTAGGCAGAATGGATGAATGGTTAAATGAATTAATGAAAACCTATGTGATCGGGGGTGAAAGGCTGGGGAGAATTGGGTGGGGACAAGCCACATAAGGTTTTGTACAGGAGTTTGGTCTTCAGGAGGGATTTGTAGCTTCAGACAGAGGAAGGAAGGAAATTGAGAGGAGTTACCCAACCCCCTCCTGAACCCTGAGTCACCCAGTCCTCCCCCCACCCCCCAACACACAGCAGGACCACTCTTCGTTTTAACAGCAAATGAATACATACATTAAAAAGATCCTGTTTGTGACATTATCCATAATGCTTGGCTTTTCTGATGATATGGTTAACTATGTGTATGCTATAAGAAATTGAGAAGTTAAAAAATGTAAACAGTGATCAGGAACTCCACTAGAGACAGCCATCTCCAGAGATAATCATAACAAACATCGATGGGCTTCAAAGCACATGCAAACAGTTGGAAATCCTGGCTTTGTAGCCTGCCTTAAAAACAACAACAACACAAGACCTGCAATACTGAGACTGTCGATCTGATAACCAAGAGGAAGCACATACAGCGTGGAGACCTGGACAAAGGGATGACTCATGTCCCAGGCGGGATGGAGCAGGACAGCTGCTCATGCTATTCAGAATGGATCGCCATTTAAAACTTCATAGGTTGTTTATTTTTGAAAATTCCCATTTAATATTTTCGATCTTTGCTTGGCCTTGTATACCTGAAATTGTGCAAAGCAAAACCAAGGATAAGGGAGGACTGCTGCACATCATATTGGTTTGATGCATGTATATTACAATACTAGAGGCCCAGTGCACAAATTTGTGCACGGGTGGGGGACCCTCGGCCCGGCCAGCTGTCTTGCCCAGTCCGGGAGCAGGGGGTGGTTCGAAGAGGGGACCACAGAATATTGGCTGTGGGAGTGCACTGACCCCCAGGGGGCAGTTCCTATAGTGAGCATCTGCCCCCTGGTGGTCAGTGCATTTCATAGCTACTGACCAGTCATCTGGTCATAATGGTTGCTTAGGCTTTTATATATATAGATGATTGCCATAGCAGCATTAGCTAACATCTTTATCACATGAGGTACTTATCCTTTCTTCTAGGGTTGGGAACAGTTAAAAGCCAGTCTCTTAGCAAGTGTCATGCTTATAATGAGGTTTTGTTGTCTGTAGTCACTGCACTGGGGTGTTAGGTCTGCACGTCTTATTTTTTTTTACTAGTTGCAAGTTTGTGCCCTTAAACAGCACCTCCATTTACCCACTGCTCGGCCCCCCCAAACCACCAGTTTACTCTCTGCTTTTACAATGTCAGTTATTTCTTTTATTAGAAGTAAAATATAGTATTTTACCATGCTTCTTACTAGTTGTAATGGCTGCTCTTGGAATTATCTGTTTATGTTATTTGTATATTCCTCTGCTTTGATCCTAATATTGTTTTTACAAGTTCCTCAACCATTGTCATATTTTTTGTAAATGTTTTCTCCAAACTTTCCTTCCTATCCTGATACTGGAAGTTTTAGATTTATTTATATCAGACCTTGATAAATAGTTTATGTGTTTCTAATTTTTTCTGTGGTTATATTAAGGATTTCAGCCACCTGGAATTTATCTTAAGAATCAATTTTAGACCTATGATTTTAGACGCAGAATGCCTCAAGTGATATACATTATTCAAGGCACTGCTGTTTGTTTGTTTATTTATTTATTTACTTATTTATTCATTTCCCAACCAAGGATATTATTCCAATGATTTTTAGAAAGAGTGAGAGAGGGGAGAAAGAGATAGACACATCGATTGGTTGCTTACTGAATGCACTCCAACTAGGGCCGGGGTACATACTCTTGACTGGGAATCGAACCTCCATTCCTGGGCCAACACTCTAATCACTGAGCCACACTGGCCAGGGCTCCTGGCTCTTTTTATTTGTTTATTTATTTTATTTTATTTTTAAAAAACTTAATAAATCTTTATTGTTCAGATTATTATAATTGTTCCTCTCCCCCCCCCCACCCCCCATATCTCCCATCCACCAGGTTCCTATGTCACCCTCTGTATGCTTAATTTATAGATACTTTTTCATATCCTAGAGGGTCTCATTAAATTTATCAGCCTTTTCTAGGAAATTCTTGAAAAACCTTATAACCATGGTTTTGAACTCTATATCCAGTCTTTTGCTTTCCTCCATTTCCTTTATTTGTCTCCTCATTTTAGCTGCTTCCCTGAGTTGATGGAGTTGCTTTGTGTGTTAGGTGTCCTAGCAGGGCCCAGTAGCACAGCCTCCCTAGTGTGTGTGTGTGTGTGTGTGTGTGTGTGTGTGAGAGAGAGAGAGAGAGAGAGAGAACATTGATTGGTTGCCTTTGGTGTGTGCCCTGACCAGGGATTGGACCCTAGGTCTGTACCCTGATCTATAATCGAACCCAAAATCTTTTTTGGTGTGGGACAATGCTGAGCCACCCAGCTTTTAAAGGCCATCTAATGTGAGTGTGTCACAGGTTTTCCTCAAGTGACTTTGATACTTAGAGGTAGCTTTGTTTGTATCTCTCATTTTTTAGCCTAAATCCCCCAAAGTAGAATTACAGTTGACTCTTGAACAACTCTGGGGTTGGGGCAGTGACCACCCCTGTCCCCATCGCACTCAAAAATCCATGTATAGCCTTTGGCTCCCACAAAACTTAACTGCTAATAGCTTACAAGTGACCAGAGCCTTACGGATAACACAAACAGCTGATTAACACATATTTTGTATGTTATGTGTATTATATGCGATATTCTCACAATAAAGTAAGCTAGAGGAAAGAAAATATTAAGAAAATCACAAGAAGAGAAAATATATTTATGGTATTTCTTGAGAAAAACTTGCTTAAAAGTGGGCCCACACAGTTCATACCTGTGCTGTTCAAGGGTTAGCTCTGTACTGTTTCTGGAGGAACATCTGTAAGGCCCTCGCTCATCGGTGTGCCTGACGTTCATTGTCACATGCTTCCTGGAAAGGGGGTATGGCGTTCCAGCCAGGCTGACATGGAGAGAGGATGAGTCTTAAAGGGCTAGCTTGATTAGCAGGCGCGGGGTAGGTTTCACATGGGAGGAAGGAGAACAGGTAGAGGCTTTGGACGTGGGCAAGCATGTTTGGGGCACCAGAGTGGCTTGTTTTCCTGGAGCTTTGAAACACGCGGGCGAGCTGTGAGAGACACGGATGCGGCCAGACCAGGTGGTGAGGGGAGTCAGGGAGGGTTTGGAGTCCCGGCCATCCAGCTGTGGGGAGGTGGGTCGCCCTGCCCGGCCGCAGAGGGTTGGCAGGGGAGCCTGTGGGGACTGGGCTCCTTCGTAGGTAGGTGTTGCCACCTGGGTAGCAGTAGTTGGGACTCAGCAGTGGGGATGGGACTGGGCAGAAAGAATTTGGGAGCCAGACTTCAGAATGCTTGGCCACTGACTGAGGGAGGTGTGAGAGGGGGTCTGAAAGGGACGCGGACATGAAGAGGAAGAGCTGATTGGGGAGCTTTCCAGCTGGGGGCGGCGGCTCCCCGGGGGCCACACGAGGTGATGATGGTACCGAGGATGTAGGTCGGAGGGCGGCAGGTAAAATACATGATGCCCACCAGTTAAATTTGAACTTCAGATACAAATGCCTTTTTCCTGTAAATGTATCTCAGCTATTGCATGGGACATATTTATACTACAAACATTATGTATTGTTTATTGCTTATTTATGATTCGTTGTATTCGCTCAGTCTGGCAGCCCTACACAGGGCGCAGAAGCCGGAGGGAAGGATCCAAACCTGACCAGCCAGCGAACCAGACCAGTGCGACTGGCATCTAAGCTCAGCACCAGCATTTCAATGAATGAAATCTTGAGTTTTGCTTCATCCCATCCTAAAGTTCCTTTAAATTCCAAGGAGAGATTAAACGGAGGAAAAGGAATAGAGCCCAGGCCACTGGCTTTGACTGGCAGTGCCGAGGCCTCTCTGGTTCCACCGCCTTGCTCAGACCGGCCCCTTTGCTGGGGGTGAGCAGAGAACAGCCGGGGGCCGGGTGGGACAGACCACCACATACTGTGCACACACACGGACAGGAGGCTTTGCTTACACTCAGCATTAAAAAAAAAAAAAATTGCTAGAAATATGCTTAAGAAACTGCTGAGAGCAGTCTCTCTGTGGGGAGGGGTATGCAGGGATTGAGAATGAGTAGAAGGAAGACACTTCATTACTGTCCTTAAAATTTTTTTTGAATTCTTTAAAAAAATATATTTTATTGATTTTTTTACAGAGAGGAAGGGAGAGGGAGGGCTAGAGAGCTAGAAACATCAATCAGTTGCCTCCTGCACACCCCCAACTGGGGATGTGCCCGCAACCAAGGTACATGCCCTTGACCGGAATCGAACCCGGGACCTTTCAGTCCATAGGCTGACGCTCTATCCACTGAGCCAACCCTGTTTTGGCTTGAATTCTTTTTTTTAAAGTACGTGCATGTTACCCTTTGAAGTTAAGTTTTAAAAGCTGAACTGTGCATGTACACAGACACGGACAAAGCTGTTGCACACTTTAAGTGGACGGCACAAAGGGAGCAGGGAATCGGAGTGTCCCGGAGGCGGGAGTCCTGTCCTGCTCCCTGCCGCGTCCCCACGCACACGGTCGGGCCTCCGAGGACATCTCATGAGGGAATGAAGCTTGAGAGCAATCAGCCGTAGGAAGAGAAGTCTGCACTTGGGTGTCACACACAGGAGGAGAGGCAGTGCAAGAGCTACCTGCATGCTGAAGGTGTTTGAGGAAGGCCACCCCCCTTTGCCAGGAGAGATTGCAGCGATGGGAGGGAAGGGCGTCGCTGAGGGAGGCGAAGGCAAGGAGCTGTGCACCTGCAGGTGTCAACAGCCGGGCGGGCAGAGCAGGTGCCCAGTGATCCAGGAGGACGGGTGGTCACAGATGGCCAACAGAATCAAAATACTGCACAGGGACCGCCCGCCCTGTGGGTTCCCAGGGACAGGACTTCCCTTAGCACTGGTTCTGGAGACCGGGGTGCCTTCTCTGTGCAGAAAACCCCGACAGCACCTGGGACCTCGCCCCAAAGGGCACACCTTAGCAGGAAAGACTGCTGAGATGAGCCGAAACCGGTTTGGCTCAGTGGATAGAGCTTCGGCCTGCGGAGTGAAGGGTCCCAGGTTCGATTCCGGTCAAGGGCACCTTGGTTGCGGGCACATCCCCGGTGGGGGGTGTGCAGGAGACAGCTGATGGATGATTCTCTCTCATCAATGTTTCTAACTCTCTATCCCTCTCTCTTCCTCTCTGTAAAAAATCAATAAAATATATATTTAAAAAAAAAAGAAAGAAAGAAAGACTGCTGAGGAGGACCCGCTGCTGGACCTGGAGCGGGTGGGCCCTGCCCGGGAGGTGGGAGGCCAGCGCGACCCTCCGCTTTCCTCCTCTCCTTTCAGAACGCTGTTTCCAAGTACGGCGCCCAGTTCCAGGGCCACGCCCAGCACGACGCCCTGGAGTTCCTGCTCTGGCTGCTGGACCGGGTGCACGAGGACTCGGAGGGCTCCTCCCGGGGGCCAGGGCCCCAGCAGGTCAGTCCCTCGAAACGACATGTTATGTGCTTGATTTCCTTTTCTCCGTTTGAATATTTACTCGGCTCCTGCAAAATGAACCTTGAACTTCAGAGTCTTGCAACCCTGTGTGTCCTGGCCTCACGCGAACGGCGGGGTCCCCACACCCTTCTCTTAGCTCAGTGCACTTCCTCCGATGCGGTTCCATTCTCTAATCCCACTGATACACGGAAGAGCCCCCTCAGCTCTTTTGGGTTACCGTGTGAAAAATCGCCCGTTGTCTGTATTCCATGCAACAGTGTGTGCACCTGCAGTCCTGGGTACCACTGCTTTCTCAGCCACGCATCCTACAGAGCAGGGATTCCCAGTCTTTTGGTCTCAAGGCACAGGATGGGTGATCTTTGCATGTGCGTGCTTAGCTTTCCAGGTGGCAGGAAAACCCCAGACCTCTGGGCGTGTCAGAGCCGAGCTCATTGAGCCACCAGCGCCTGCTCTGTGACAGGCTTTGCTCTTAAGGGTGGATGCCGGGTTCTGCTCTCTGCTCTCTTTTTACCTCTTCCTCTCGGAGAGAGCTAGGGTATAACAATACCTGTGAATAAGCCGCTGTCATTTAAAACACAGCTCACAAGCTGCGGTAAATAATCAGTCACCCGTTATTTTACTGCGTCTCAAAGCTGACCCAGATGCAGCCACGAGAACTGCTTTACCCATTTTTGTTTTTTTAAATCTGGACACTATTCCCATCCCACTTGTGAATTAAACACCCTTTGGAAGTGTTTAAGTCTTTTAACCATCACCTTCCCATCCTTTCATTATTTGTCTGGAGCCCATCAGTCATCCTATATAATAAAAGGCTAGCCAAAACTGGTTTGGCTCATTGGATAGAGCGTCGGCCTGCGGACTGAAAGGTCCCGGGTTTGATTCTGGTCAAGGGCATGCACCCCAGTAGGGGGTGTGTAAGAGGCAGCTGATGGATGATTCTCTCTCATCAATGTTTCTAACTCTCTATCCCTCTCCCTCTCTGTAAAAAATCAATAAAATATATTTAAAAAAAAGGCTAATATGCAAATTTTCCCCTCAACCAGGAGTTCAACTAGGGGGTGGGCTGGCCAACCACCTGCAGCCCCTCTCTCCAGCTCCCCTGTTCCACCCCCCCTCCCCCAATCAGGTGTGGAGCCAGCCAGCCATCCTCTGATGTCCCCTCCCCCCAGCTGGCTGGCCTGATAGCCCTGATCGGGGTGGCCCGGCCAGACCCCATCCATGCACAAATTTGTGCACCGGGCCTCTAGTAAAGAATGAATGTCCGGCCTTTCCAGTGTGGCTCAGTGGATAGAGTGATGGCCCGCACATGGAAGGGTCGTGGGTTCAATTTCTGGTCAGGGGCATGTATGTCTCTGGGTTACAGGTGTGTTCCCCGACCCCGAGTGACAGGCAAGAGCAGGGGCGGCTGTTGGCCAGAGAGAGGAGCCTGCCCGGCTCTTAACTTGACCTGATTAAATCCAAGCAAGGCCTTTTTCTCCGCCTGGGGTCCACGCCGCCCCGTGAAGTCTGCGGTGAGGAACGGGGCCACGTGTGGCGGCCCGGCGTGCGGCCGGGGCTCAGGGGAGGAGCAGGGCCGCTGGGACGGGCTGGCAGGAAGCCTCATTTTCCCTTTCCCGGGAGGAAAGGGGCGGACCCTCTGTGTACCTCTGCACAGCTTCCTCTTTGAGGTTATTTCTGCTTCCAAGCATATGAAAGCCACAGAGCGAGGTGTGCGGAAACGGGCAGGAACCGTAAGGACCCCTTTCTTCTGAGACTTTGATGGTTCTCTGCTTTCCCCTGGCGGAGAGGGCCCGTTTTACTCTCCTGTAGACGCACACAGCAGGTTTTCTTGGAGCAGTGGTTGGCCGGCACACTGCGGCTCGCGAGCCACACGCGGCTCTTTGGCCCCTTGAGCGTGGCTCTTCCACAAAATGCCACGTGTGGGGCACGTATGTACAATGCGATTGATTGAAACTTCGTGGCCCGTGTGCAGATGTCGGTTTTCGGCTCTCCAGAGAAACTTCGATCGTTGTACTGTTGATGTTTGGCTCTGTTGACAATGAGTTTGCCGACCATTGTCCTAGAGGAAGAGCTGCGCCTACTGCGGGAAGGAAGGGATGAGGCTGGGGGGAGGATCAGGAAGCTGAGGTATATAAAGCACCTACTGTCTGCCAGGCAGGACTCCCAGGCCATCTTTTCTGATTTTATTGATGGCCCCCCGGAGGTGGATGGCACACTCCTGTTCCTTTTACAGGCGGAGTGAGGCCAGCAGCGGGAGCCAGCCCCGTCTGACCTGTAGTCCATGCCCTGTGCCAGCTCCGTTGCCGCCCCTCCCCCAGCCACGCTCAGCATTTCCTCCTTCCACGCCCCACCCCTGGGTGGTCCCGTCCGTCTGCTGCTGCTCCCAGTGAGCTACACTGTCACCACGGTGGGTGACTTGTGAGAAGGCCGAGAGGCGGCACGGGGAGCACAGGGCAGGCTGAAGACCCAGGCGTGGGCTCCCCGAGAGCCGGGCAGCTCCGGGTGGGTGGGCGCTCTCAGTGCCGGAGCTGTTCTGGCCTGGCCTCTGCCAGCATCACTGTCTCCAGCCCTTTGATCGCTCTGCTTGTGGGCCGTTGACTCAAGTCTAGGTTGCCCTTCAGTAAGGGAGAGCGGGGGGCTCCTGATTAGAGAGCCTGCCCACCTCCCCGTGGACTGGACTCAGTGTTCCCAAAGCGGGGCTGCTACCAAGAAGAGGGGTGAGTCCCCGGCAGCCAAAAATACCACGCGCGCCCTGCCTCCGAGCTCTCTCTGCTCTGAGCCCTTCGCTGCTCTGCTGTCAGACGTCCCTTCCCTGACCCCCTCCCTTTGGCTTCCGTTCATGGGGCAGGCGTCTGCCAGGCTCCGCGTCCGAAGCTTGGAGCTGGTCCTGAGGATCTGGTCCCTTTCCTCCCTCTGTTCCCCCATCAGGCGCTCAGCTGCGAGCTGCGTGCACAGGGTGTCTGAGACCTTCCCTCCTCCTCCTCCTCCTCCTCCCTCTCCTCTTTACAGCTCCTCCTCTGGTTCACCCTGTTTCCACTGGGCCCTGGAGCCTCCAAGCCTGTGCCATGGCTCAGACTTACCCGCCTTCCTCCTGCCGAGTCAGAGCATCCCTCCGGGCGTGTCGCAACCCCTCGGCTCCAAACCGTCCACAGCCTGTGAACAGTGCTCACCGTGCCAGCCCCTGCTGTGTTTTACAGCAACTCCTTTCCTCTCAAGAAGGTCCCATCAGATAGACGTATCTCTCCCTGTCCCTTTATGACGGTTGGGGAACCTTGGAGCCCCGACGGTGACTAACCCCCGGGCTCAGTGCCAGGGCAGGGGTTTGGACCCAGACAGTGCGCCCCGAGGTCAACGTTTAACTCCGACGCTATGCCGTTGACTGACCCAGACAGTCTTCTCTGGGGCATGGCGGGCCCCGCCCAGCCTGGCTCCGGACTCGCTCTCCAGCCCTGATTCCTGCTTCCCTCTGCACATCCTATGCTCCGGCCAGAGGGGGCTTCCTAAAATAGTAAGAGTGGCCATGCTGAGTACTTGTCGCTTTTAACGGTCCCACTCTTTTGTTATGCGAAATTTCCAACAAATGGACAAGTTGAATGACTTATAGAGTGGACGCCTCATACCTACCACCTAGAGTCTGTAATTTGTATTTACTAAAATTGCTGAATCACATTTAAAAAAAATATATTTTATTGATATTTTATAGAGAGGAAAGGAGAGAGAGAGAGAGAGAGCTAGAAACGTCAATGAGAGAGAAACATCGACCAGCTGGCCTCTTGCACACCCCCCACTGGGGATGTGCCCGCAACCAAGGTACATGCCCTTGACCGGAATCGAACCCGGGACCTTTCAGTCCGCAGACCGATGCTCTACCACTGAGCCAAACTGGTTTCGGCCTGAATCACATTTTATCCATCTATTCATTCTTCTCTCGACTCATCACTCCCTCGGGTTTCCTCGTCTTGTATTTTTGGTGCATTTTACATTAAATTTCAGACATGGCTGCCCTTCGCCCCACACCCTTCCCTTTTCCTGGCTCTTTGAGGATGAGATGCTGGCCTTGGAGACTGTGGTGTGTGGCCACCGGCCACGGCGTTCCTGCAGCCACGAGGCGTCGGGAGAGGCAAGGAATGTCCAGAGGAAGCGTGACCTTGCCAGCACCTTGATGTGGGGCTAGCTATGTTGGTTTTGGATGTCTGCCCTTGGGAACCGTGAGAGGATACGCGTCTGTTGTTGGAAGCCACCAGTGTGTGGTGACTCGCTGCAGCCACAACAGGCAACTTACACATCAGGGGATGCAGGGAGATGCAGTAGACCCAGCTGTGGGGGAAGGCGGCTTATGCGTTAGTCTGAGGTGTGTGGTGGCCATGGGGGGGGGGGTGGGGAGGCTGGCTCCCTGGGAAATGCGGACAGACAGGTTCAGTCGGTGGGAACTCTGGCTCGGGCGGACGTGTTCGAAGTCATGCCAGCGCGCCCCAGTGAGACGTCCTAGAGGCATCTAGCCAGACGAGGCCCCGCGGATGGAGATAGAGAACAAGGCGGTAAACTCAGGGGGAGCCGTCGGGCTGGGTGAGTGGGTGGGAGTGTTCGCCCGGGTTCATGCTGCAGGTCTGCTCCTCCAGCGCCTCCTCCTCTGCCGCGGGGGGTTTGGGAGGTGAAGAGGTGGAGGGAGGAGGGATTGTGGCAAAGGCAGCGCGGAAGGCCCAGGCTCTCAGAGGCCAGGCCCGGGCAGGGCTGGCTGCCCAGGAGGCGGCCGGGACGCCGTGGTCCGGGAGCCATGGCGCGGTGGGAGGTGTGTTCATTGGCTTCCTTTCCCTCCTCTCTTTGCAGCTTCAGCCCGAAGGCAGTAAGACCTCGGAGAACCACCTGCCACCATCGGCTCCGCTTGCTCCAGGTCACAGCTTTGTGCAAAGCCACTTCCAAGCACAATATCGGTAAGGAGGGGGTGTGTGGAGAGTCAGCAAACTTCTGTGCTGGACACGGCCCCCACGGCCAGGCTTACCCTGAGATTACAAAGCGGCTCTCTCCCGCTATTGATCCAGCCAACCACTCACTCTACGGCTCTGACCCGCCGTGCTTCTCCCCCTCCTTCTCGCTGGCCTCCGGGCCCCCCACCCCCCTTGAGGGGGGCGATGCCAGGTGGTTCCACCGAGTGCGAGCGGGAGGCCAGGACCTCCCCAGCGGGCAGGCCCTGGGTGAGGGAGGCCCTTCCTGTTGCTTCCTCATTGCCAGAGAGCCAGTTAGCGTTACAGTTGTTATGAGTTCACGGTTTCTAGAGGACGTAAAAATATATATAGTTTCATAGCCTTTGACTTCAGAATAGTTCTCCTGGGGCTTTTATATGTGACTGTTCAGAGATTATATAAAGTGGAATTTTTTCAAGTATTGCAGCGTTGTTTTTTTTAAAGGTTAAACACGAAGCCATATTTTATTCCATACTAGAGTTTAGAAGCAATTGACTAACTTATTTTTTACGTTTTAATTGCAGTGGACATTCATCATAATAGGACGTTATCTTATAATAGTTTCAGGTACAGCGGTGGTCATTGACGTAATTTACAGAGTGATCCTCCGATAAGGCTAGTTCTCACCTGGCACCATGCATAGTTATTACAACGTATTAACGATGTTTCCTATGCTGTACCGTACATTTCCAGGACTTTTTTGTAACTGCCAATTAGTACATCTTGTTGTTGTTGTTGTTAATCCTTGGCTGAGAATAGTTTTCCATTGATTTTTAGGGAGAATAGAGAGAGGGGGAGAGAGAGAAACATCGATTTCAAAGAGGGACATCGATTTGAGAGAGAAAAACATTGATTGGTTGCCTCTTGTGTGTTCCCTGATCCAGGCTGGGGATGGAGCCTGCCACCTTTCAGTATGCAGACTGATGCTCTAACCACTGAGCAAGTGGTAAGGGCTAATTCGTACATTTAAAAAATATATTTATTGATTTCAGAGAGGAAGGGAGAGGTAGAGAGAGAGAGAAACATCAGTGATGAGAGAGAATTGATTGGCTGCCTCTTGCATACACTCCATTGGAATCAAATCGTGACCTGGTTCATAGGTCAATGCTCAACCACTGAACAACACCAGCTGGGCTAACTACTAGTACAGCTAACTACTAGTACCTTTTCCTTTTTCACCCCGCCCCCCAATCTCCCTCCCACATGGCACCCATCAGTTTGCTCTCTGTATCTATGAGTCTGTTTCTGTTTTGTTTGTCCATTTATTTTGTTCTTTAGATTCCACATATAAGTGAACATCGTATGGTATTTGTCTTTCTCTGTCTCATCGTACTGAGCATAAGGCATTGCAGTGTTTTCACGACAGCGCTAACTGCAGAGAGAGGTCAGGACGGGGAGAAACCCCCGTGGGCTTCTCAGAGGGGGTGTGCCTGTGGATGGGCCCTGAGGCATGACTAGGACCGGATGGGAGGGAACGTAGTCGACTAGAATGAAACGTGCTTCGAGGTGGGAGTGAGCACGAGGAGCTGACTGTTACAGAGAACCTCCTCTCAGGGACATGCTCGCCACATCTTCTCACATGTCTTCCTGCCGGAGCCTCAGAAGGCCGGCCACAGTCAGCGAGGTGGGCTTTCTGTGAGCTCACGCACAGGAAGGGCAGCACCAGGGTTTGACGCCGAGAGCCCTCTGAAGCGCACGCCCCGCTTTTGCTTTCTTCCTGCTCTGTCCTCTCCATTTGCTTTCCCACCTCCCCCGGTCGCAAGGGAGGAGCTGCTGCTCCTTCGGTTCCATGGGAACTGCCCTCATATGATGGACACCATGCTGGTGTGAACATCTTTTTCATCTGGATGTTGCAGCCAATCTTTTTTCGAAGGCGTGCTTTTCTCCGAGTGTCACCTGCGCTTCTGACTGCCTGGCTGTGAGTCAGAGGCTCCCGGGACCCGCCTCAGAGTCGATGGTTTGCTGGAGGAACTCTCAGAACTCGGGGAAACGGTGTACCTACTATGTTCCCAGCTTATTATAAGAGGCTGCACCTCGGGGACGGCCAGATGGCAGAGTTGCACAGGCAGGCCGTGTGGGAGGTGCAGGCCTTCATGCCCTCTTGGGGCCACCCTCCCCTCGCAGCACCCCCACATGTCCCCCAACCTGGACGCTGCGAGGGTAGTGGTCGGCAAACTCATTAGTCAACAGAGCCAAATATTAACAAGACAACGATGGAAATGTCTTTGGAGATCCACATTTTTAAAACTTCACTTTCTTCTAACGCCACTTCTTCAAAATAGACTCACCCAGGCCGGGTATTTTGTGGAAGAGCCACACTCAAGGGGCCAAAGAGCTACATCCTCGTGAGCCGCAGTTTGCCGACCACGGTGCTAGGGTTTTGTGAGGACATCGTTACAGAGGTGCGGTTGATTAGATTATGGACCCTTAGCCGTGAGCTCAGCATCTGCCTGCCTTCCTTTCCCCAGGAGGTGGGGGCTGGAAGTTCCGCCCCCTAATCACGTGGTTGGTCCCCCTGGTAACCAGCCCCATCCCCGGGCTATCTAGGGGCTTTTCAAACGTCACCTCCATAACAACTAAGATGTGGCTATAAGGGGTTTGTTATACATAACCAAAGATTCACCTTATTGTTGCCCTTAGCAGGACATTTCAAGGGTTTAGGAGCTCTGTGCTGGGAGCAGGTGTGGGGACCAAACACCTATCTCTCGTTAAAGCCACAGCATCACAAAGGGCCGCCCAGCATAGGGTCAGGGAGCATTCCCGAGGACTTGACAGCTGAGCCAGTCAGACCCGGAGCACCGCTCGTGCCCTCCTGCTGGGATGATGAGTAGGAAGCGAGGCGTTCGTGCTCAGAAATGACCTGGTGACGGCGAACAGTACCTGCTTTGTGCCTGATCATCTAGAGCCAAGAAAAATAATAGCGGGGGATGCCCTGCAGGCTGGGCTTCTCAGGTCCGAGCAATGATTCTCTGCGGCGTCCATGGGGGCCCGTCCCACGCTGGTCCCCTGAGCAGTGGTCCCCTGAGTACCTGGCTTTGGCTGGAGGACGGGAGGAGGAATGCTGTCAGGGTGCTGGAGATGTGGACGAGAGGGAACATCATGAGCTCTTCCGTGCGATGATGACCATACAGCCTAACACACGTCCAAGTTTAACAACCGAGGATGGAGGTTTGGCTGGAGGAGGGTGTGTGTGTGTGTGTGTGTGTGTGTGTGTGTGTGTGTGTATTGCTTCCCGTTCTTCGTAGCTTTATGTGTAGACAGTCTGGTCTGGTTTTTGTCCCAGGCAGAGGAGCGCTAGAAGGCTTTCTCTCACCGAGACCGGTGTGGCTCAGTGGATAGAGCGTCGGTCTGTGGACTGAAAGGTCCCAGGTTCGATTCCGGTCAAGGGCATGTACCTTGGTTGTGGGCACAACCCCAGTGGGGGGTGTGCAAGAGGCAGCTGATGGATGTTTCTCTCTCGTCAGTGTTTCTAACTCTCTATCCCTCTCTCTTTCTCTCTGTAAAAAATCAATAAAATATATTAAAATATAATTTTTTTAAAAAAAGAAGGCTTTCTCAGGACCGATCTTGGAGAGGTGACCCCTTGTTCACGTGCCGTCATCATTACGGCCGGCGGAGTAGACGTTCACTCCACGGCCAGGGATGGGGGAAGCCGGCCAGGTCTGAGGGGTGAAGTGTGCATTCGGCAGCCGGCAGAGTCAGAGGGGTGAGCTGTTCGGTGTCGGAGCCGCGGGCTCCTTCCTGGCGTTTGGAACGGGGGGAGCAGAGCAGCGCGAGGTGGCAGCTGACGGCTGGGCGTTACAACAGCAGCAGGTGGACCGGAGAGCCACCCCGCAGGGAGACAGGTGGGTGCATACTGCAGGGCAGCGGGCGATTTCCTGCCCCCCCCCCTGGGGCCGCTGGGGGACACGAGGACAGGGCGGCGTGAACGCACTGGGGGTGACAGGGCCCCCCAGGCTCGAGGAGGGGTCACTGGGAACGTCTGGAGTTTCTGTAGGAGTGACACTGCCCCTCTCCCTGTGGGTCCCACTCTGTCTTTCCTCCTCATCCTCTGAGAAACAGCCGTATTTCACATCCTTCCTGTAGCTTATTGTGCCCGCAACAGGTTTTCTTCGTCCTTTAAAGATAAAAGTTAGACCCTGGTATGTTTTTTCAAACCCACACATCTCTTGCTTCCTGACAGAGATTCGTGGCTCAATATAGAGGTCTACACTGAGCCAGTTTTAGTAGATCTAAAAAAAAAAAAGTCAAAATACTCCTTTCCATTTGTTTGCTGAAGTGTGAGACAGGGATTTGGAAATTTCCCAGCAACACAAGTGCATTCTCCAGGCTTCTGCTGTGTGTAGGGCGTGATGGGTGACGTAGGAGGGGACTGGAAGGGAAACGGGGTGACGAGACCCCACCCTGCCAGGTCCCCCTGGTGGCGGGAGCTTGGTGTCGGACACACAGCTTTTTACCAAACCATTACCATGGTTTTCCTGAGGGCAGTTTATCAGAGGCAGTGGGAGGGAGTAGGTTTTCTAAAACCAGTGTTGGGCCGAAACCGGTTTGGCTCAGTGGATAGAGCGTCGGTCTGTGGACTGAAACGTCCCAGGTTCAATTCCGGTCAAGGGCATGTACATTGGTTGCGGGCACATCCCCAGTAGGGGGTGTGCAGGAGGCAGCTGGTCGATGTTTCTCTCTCATTGACGTTTCTAGCTCTCTATCCCTCTCCCTTCCTCTCTGTGGAAAATCAATAAAACATATTAAAAAAAAATAAAACCAGTGTTGGCGTCTGTAGGCTTGTATCCAGGAGGGCAAACTGCTAGGAGCAGACCAGGCGGGTTGCCGGGGGCAACACCCGGAAAACCTCCCAGGTCCTTGCCTGTCCCTCGTCTTTTCTGTTTTGTTTGTTCGACAGAAAACCCACCAAGCAGGGCGGGTGCTCTCCACAGAGTTGGGAACCCTGGTTTTTTGTTTGTTTGTTATCCTCCCAGAAGGATTATTTTTTCTATTGATTTTTTTAGAGAGAGTGGAAAGAAGTGAGGAGAGAGAGAGTGAGACAGACACATCAATTGGTTGCCTCCCACAGGTTGTCCCCACTTGGGCCAGGGATCGATCCAACATCCCAGGTATGTGCTCTTGACCGGGAATGGAACCTGCCACCTTTCAGTGCATGAGTGGATGCTCTGTCCACTGAACCACACCAGCCAGGGCGGGAACCCTTGGGCCAGTGGTCGGCAAACTCATTAGTTAACAGAGCCAAATATCAGCAGTACAACGATTGAAATTTCTTTTGAGAGCCAAATTTTTTAAACTTCTTCTAGCGCCACTTCTTCAAAATAGACTCGTCGAGTATCTTGTGGAAGAGCCACACTCAAGGGGCCAAAGAGCCGCATGTGGCTCGTGCTCCGCAGTTTGCTGACCACGGCCTTGGGCTGTCTAGTGGAGGGAGCAGACTGCCAGTGGGCTGCTGTTCCATGTCCCCAAGGAAGTCGGTGTAGCTTTGGGATCAGGAATGTAGCATCCAGAAGTCCCGTATGTCTTGGAAGAAATGGTGCATTTGGTGATTCAGGAAGGAAGTTGGAGCACCCATGTGCACTTCGCTTTCAAAGGCCCTAAAGTGAGGGAGCGTTAACTTTAAAAGGGTTTAAAGACTATAAATGATGCCAAGTTTCAGCCACGGAGCAGCATTGTCAGGGCTTGTGGTTGGGTGACAGCCCGCTGCGTGGATATTCTACCTTCTGTTTACTAACTAACCCATTGGTGGTCACTTGGGTTGTGTTCACCCTTTGACTGCTGGGCATAATGCTGTGAGGAGCATTTGTGCCCACGTATTTGTCTGAATATTTTTTTTTAGTTCTTCTGGGCATTTACCTAGGAGTGGAATTGCAATGGTAATTCTGTATGTAACTGTAAAATATATATATATATATATATATATATATATATATATATATATATATATAATTGATTTTTTTACAGAGAGGAAGGGAGAGAGTGTTAGAAACATTTCTGAGAGAGAAACATCAATCAGCTGCCTCCTGCACACCCCCTACTGGGGATGTGCCTGCAACCAAGGTACATGCCCTTGACCAGAATTGAACCTGGGACCCTTGAGTCCGCAAGCTGACACTCTGTCCACTGAGCCAAACCGGTTAGGGCATGTTTGTGACTTTCTGAGCAGCCACCAGCCAGTTCAGGTGTGATTACACGTCCGTCTCTGTTCTTTGCCCTCACAGATCTTCCTTGACCTGCCCCCACTGCCTGAAGCAGAGCAACACCTTCGATCCGTTCCTGTGTGTGTCCCTGCCCATCCCCTTGCGCCAGACCAGGTATGCGAGAGCTGTGTCCAGTGCACCTGACCTCCTTCCTCCTCCGGGGAGCCTCCGGCTTTGCGGGTGCGCCTGCCTCTCTTACTTCGCAGCCAGTGCTTTTCTAGAAACCTGCCTTAGAGCTGGGTGACATTCAGTGGCTGAATGTGACGAGGAAAGTGAAAGGTTACTGTGTCCTCTCTTCGCTGAAGAAGGAGTTATGCACAGTGCTTCTGTTTATCAGCACCTGGCTTATGTCTCTGGCCCGCTCAGAAGCTGGCATGGGCCAGTGGGTGCCAGCTGGTCAGATGGGCAACCCGGAGAAAACCTGTCAGTCACCACCTGCCTTTCCTTGCTTCACTCCCACTCCTTTCTCCTTTTCGTGAAGGTGTAGGAAAAGGTTTCTCTGAGGAGCAAAGGAAAAGGGAAAGGGGGGTTGGGGAGATGAGAAGCAGAAAGGAGGAGTCAGGGTTAGGCCAGAGCCACGTGGGGCCCAGTGTTACATACGAGGAAGCACCTAGTGTGGCTTCCCAGCAGCGGTCTTCATGGTGACATAGGCACCTGCCGGTGTCAGCCTCACGGAAGTGTAGTAAGCTCCCAGATGGGCACCTTCCCTGGCATCCAGATGGTGGCATTTGCCCATTGGCTCAGTGGATAGAGTGTTGGCCTGCGGACTGAAGAGTCCTGGGTTCAGTTCCAGTCAAGGGCAGGTACCTCAGTTGCAGGCTCGATCCCCAGCTCAGTCGGGGCACATGCAGGAGGCAACCGATTGATGTGTCTCTCTCACAAAGATGTTTCTCTCTGTGTGTGTTTCTCCCCATCCCTTCCACTCTCCCTAAAAAAAATCAATGGAAAAATCTGCTTGGGTGAAGATTAACCAAAAATAATAATAATAAAATTAGGTGGTGGCATTTCTTTCTTAATTCCCCACCTCTGTCTGTACCATTTCTCTCTCTCTCTCTTTAAAAAAAAATATTTTATTGATTTTTTACAGAGAGGAAGAGAGAGGGATAGAGAGTTAGAAACATCAATGAGAGAGAATCATCGACCAGCTGCCTCTTGCACACCCCCTACTGGGGATGTGCCCACAACCAAGGTACATGCCCTTGACTGGAATCGAACCCGGGACCTTTCAGTCCGCAGGCTGATGCTCTATCCACTGAGCCAAACTGTTTTCGGCCATACTGTTTCTCTTGCTCTCTGTCTGTGAGATCCTCCATCTGTAGGATGCAGCCTCATTAAGCCTTTTCTGCCCTGAATTCCTGTGCTGTGAGTAGTTTATGCCACACATGGAACAGGGGCTTGTCCCGTCACCAGTGACACCATCTGATGATGTCTGCTGGTAGATAGATGTGAGTTAAGGTTCCTGACTTGATTCATCATAGCACATCGGTTAGGCCCACTGACTCTGGGACCGGACTGCCTGGGTTCAAATCCCAGCTCTATTAGTTAGCTGTGTGAATTGGGTGATTATAGAGCAGGAGAGACAGGAGCTGGAGGAGTGAGGCCTGGTGAGCTGGTGGGGATAGTAGGGAGTGGGGTCAGCCAAGGGCCCTGTCTCATCCATCACCCAGGGAGAATTTAAAAAAGGAAGGAGGGCAGCAACGGCAGTGTTGAACCAGACTGAAGGAGAAGCTTGAAGATTATCTAGTTAACAAACAGAACCTTGAGACTGTAGGTCTGTGTTGTGATTATTAACCAAATACCTTTTTACAAAATAGATTTTTATTGATTTCTGAGAGGGAGAGAGAGAGAGAGAAACATTCATGATGGGAGAGAATCATTGATTGGCTGCCTCCTGCACACCCACACTGGGGATTGAGCCCTCAACTCAGTCATGTGCCCTTGACCGGAATCAAACCTGGGACCCTTCAGTCTGTAGGCTGACGCTCTATCCACTGAGCCCAACCAGCTGGGGCGTAAATCAAATACTTTTTATTTTTAACTTGCTGGAAGAGTACTCAGCTGGTGTCTGTGGAGAACTGGCTCTCCAGTGCCACCTGATGACAGTGTACCTGAAATACAGTGACCCGCCCTGGAAGCAGAGAGAAGCCCAGGTGCTGAACTTGACCTCGTGTCAGTGGTGATGGTGACAGTTCATCTCAGCCCTTTCCTCTTTTTCAGGTTCTTGAGCGTCACGTTGGCCTTTCCCTCTCAGAGCCAGCGGTTCCTGCGGGTGGGCCTGGCGGTGCCCATCCTCAGCACAGTGGCAGCCCTGAGGAAGATGGTCGCCCAGGAGGGCAACGTCCCTGTGGATGAGGTCTGATGGGTGCCTGGGCCTGGTCACTGAGGGCGGGATGCTCACTGAGCCACCTGTCTAGGTTGCTTAGGCTAATTTCTGGTTCTCAGGTGACTCCAGCGTGATTCACGAGTTTCTGTTTGATTGGTCATCCCTGGTGTCTGGTGACTAGGTCTTGACCTCTCTGGGCATTTTGCATAGAGTAACCAGAAAACGACAGGACCTTTGTCTTCCAAGGAGGTGGTGGTGATCGCAACCACAGTCATTCCACAATCACCACCCCTCAGCAGTGCTTAATAAACTCTGGTCCTTCTCTATGAACTTTATTTCCGTTGCCAATTCAGTTCTCCCAACATCCTGTGAAGTAGACACTGCAGTTGTCCTCATCTACCAGTAAGCAAAGAAGAAGCATGGAGAGGTTGGGTGACTTGCCCAGGGTCACACGGCTGAGCCAGGATTTGAACACGGACGGTTTGATCCCAGAGCCTGAGCCACTATTCTATATTTGCACTCCCAAGAACATGAGCCTAGTTATGGAAGGGCAATCAATGAAATGTGCGGACCACTGAGAGAACTGAGGATGTGGAACACGAGGGGAGCTTCGGAGAAAGTGGGATTGGCTGTGCTGTACCTCTTTTTTAAAGGGGGCTTGGATTCTCTGCGACTTTGGAGGACAGAGCTTGTAACAGGGGTCCCCCTGAAAGAACGGGGTAGAGGTGATGGTGGTGAGAATCACTGTGGCCTGAAGGGAAGGGCTCAGAACAGGGCTTTCATCGTGATTCAGTCACTTTCTAGAGTTCTGACCTGGGACAAAGTGATTGGCCCTCTGTTTCTTTACTTGTGAAAGGGAAATTTTGTATTTCCTTAAAGACCTCGTGGGATTATTTTCAAGTTAAAAAACATCTTTAACCTTTTTGTTAAGGAATAGTACGCATACAATGAAGTATACATGCTTTAAGGTTAAAATCTGTTGACATTTTACCCACATGTATATCCCGTAAGACACTATGATTACCGAGCCTTTCCATCACCCCAGAGCTCCTTTCTGCCTCCACTCAGGTCCCTCTGACCTGTACAGTCATTTTATAAGGATCTCAAGTGGGTAAAACTCTGTGTTTCTTGCTTTGTGCTCTATGGGGGTCTATTGAGAGAATGAGAGAGAAGAGAGTAGGACAGTAGGTGAGAATCTGGTGTGTGGGGGGGAATCTAGGATAATAGAAGGGTAATATGTTAATTAGACTGGACATTCTTCCAGGACAAAGTTGGGGCTGCAGCCACGGCATGGAGGCAGCTGCCTCAGCTTCGAGGGGAGGGATGGAGACAGCCATGGCTGCAAAGGCCTATTCTTTTTTTTCTTTTTAATTTTTTAAATTGATTTCAGAGAGGAAGGGCAAGGGAAAGAAAAACATCAATGATGAGAGATAGTCATTGACTGGCTGCCTCCTGCATGACCCCTACTGGGGATCAAGCCTGCAACCCAGGCACGTGCCCTTGACTGGAATCAAACCCGGAACCTTCAGTCCACGGGCCGATGCTCTATCCACGGAGCCAAACCAGCTAGAGCTGCATGTTGACATCTTAACGATACCCAGTAAGAGCATAGAATTATAGTGTAACCTGAAGAGATGAAACGAAGAAAAATTGCTCAATAATATATAATGTCCCATCACATCAGTCAGTCAAGGACCCCTTGCCAGGTTCACCATACCCCCAGATAATATGGTGTACATAGTTATTGCAATATTAGTGACTCTATTCCCTTTGCAGTACTTCTCATCCCCATGACTGTTTTGTAACGGCCAATTTGTACTTTTTAAAAAATATATATATTTTATTGATATTTTACAGAGAGGAAGTGAGAAGGATAGAGAGTTAGAAACATTGATGAGAGAGAGTCATCGATCAGCTGCCTCTTGCACACTCCCTACTTGGGATGTGCTCGCAACCAAGGTACATGCCCTTGTCCGTAATCGAACACGGGACCTTTCAGTCCTCAGGCCGATGCTCTATCCACTGAGCCAGACCGGTTTTGGCCAATTTGTACTTCTTAATCCCCTTGCTTTTAGATTTCTCATTTGTTAAGTTCCCTTGGGGAAATCGAGGTGGAGAATGAGCCTTCTCTTTCCAGGTGATCCTGGTTGAGCTGTGCCCCAGCGGGCTCCAGCGGTCCTTCTCTGACGAAGACGACCTGAACACGATAGCCGAGGGGGATAGCGTGTACGCGTTCCAGGCTCCTCCGCCACCCGGCCAGGAGACACTCGCAGGTACGGTGGCGCTTGAATATGGTGGGTTTCAGGTTTGAGAGAGTACTCCTTGGGTCCTGAGGCATGAGGCATTTCGTTTTCATACTTGAAGGCCTATTTTCTCTGATATTGGTTGTGCACATGGTTGATTACTTTAAAATTACTTCAACGAATACAGGGGCTTTCAAGCCCTTCGTGAGTATCAGAGTCACCCAGAGGGCTTGCGTGAGCGGATTTCTGGGCCCTACCCACAGGGTTTCTTTCTGGTTCTGTAGGCCTGGAGCGGGGCCTGAGAATTCTCAAGTGAAACAGGTCCCCAGGTGCTGCTGCTGTCCTGAGAGCACACTCTGACGGGCATTCATCAGAACAGGTGCTGGTTAGTCTTTGTGTTCAGCCTCCTGAGATTCGAGGTCCCTGCCTAAAGTAAACATTTTATACGTTCGAGCGGCAGGTGGCCGAAGAGGTTATAAATGACTTTTTGTTAACAGTCCCACCTCCCGATGCTTGACGTTCCTAAACTTTGGATTGGCTGAGATGGCCAATTCCCGACAAGCTTGCATGGCAGGCCAGTATGCATTTTGGCTCCATGAGTCAGCCAAGGACCCTGTGCCAGTGTCACTATCTCCCCAGATAAATCCCGTGCCCAGCCCGGCATCCTCAGCGGGCCTAGGTGACAGGTGTGGGGACAGGTGTCTACGGTGGTTCTGGGTCAACAGAGAGACTCTGGGCAAGGAATCTGGAGCAGGACATTGGCCGGCCCTGATTACGCTGCAGCTCAGTGAGACAAGCCCTCATTTCAGATTCAATCACCGGGGACACAGCTGTGCCTCCAAAGTCAAATTTTCAGAACCGACTGGAAACTGAGGAAAGTCCAGATCCCCTTCTTCCCCAAGGGTGTGTGGTTCTTACGTTGGCTTTCGAAGACAGTAGATATTCTGTGGCTCTGAGCAGGCATACGAGCGTCCATAATAATTTATGAGTGTTTTTCACATTGGCTTTGAAAAGTGTTCATTAAAATCCCTGCCCTCATTTTAAAAATTACTGGCTGAACACAAATTCTCTACTATTTATATGACCTTCGTGTGCCAGGTGCCGATGGTACAAGTGCCAACAACCTTCTAACTCTTCCTGTAAAGTGCTCTTGTGTCTCCTAAGGGTGGTTAAGAGAACGAAGGCCGAGAGAGAAGCCGGGTTGTGACCCAGCAAAGTAGCTCCTTGAAGAATACAAATGTAGTTCTCTCCCTCCAGCTCCTCCGCCTGGCCTGTCCGTGTCCCCTCGCCTGGCAGCCCGCGCAGGGCAGCGGTTGACCCTGCCCGCCCACAGGGAGAACAAGGTGCCGATCCTCTGCTGTAACCTGGTGGGGTCAGGGCAGCAGGCGAGCAGGTACGTTTCACTGCATCCTGTTTACGTGACCTCTGGGATGTGTACACGTGTACTTGGAATTCTGTCTAGAATAGTTCTAATTTGATTAAACACCCCCTTTTCAAGGTTAGCCAACTAGGAATGGGGACTGGAATAACTTAAGCAGATGGCAAACGTTGTCTTAACAATTAAACATGGAAAGCTTTTTAAATTAATTTCAGGAACAATTATTCTTGCTTTCACCACTATTGTTTTGTACCACAGGCCCCGTGCATGAATTTGCGCATGGGTAGGGTCTGGCTGGCCTGCTCCGATGAGGGTCCCATTGGGCGGGGCTGGCCGTGGGGTCTAATGCTGGAAGCTATAGATTACCCCCAGCTGGATCTATCTATGCTTGAAGGATGGCCAAAAGAAAACCCACAACAGGACTGTTTTGCATTTCACGTGCCTTGAGATGAAGTTGTTAATGTGTTGCTTACAAACCTATAAGATGGATGGTGGCCCTTGAGTGATTTCTGTTCTTCCCGGGGCTCTGCCCTCAGTTTCCCAATATGATCTTCACGTCTGTTTGTTTGAAAAGTGTTTCTGATTTTGAATGTGCCTACTCTTTGCTATTGTTCCTGGAAGCCCGTGGGCCCCCCTTTTAAAAGGAGATTGAAAGCTCACCTAATCTGCAAGGCATAGCAGTTTCCCCAAATCCCCACCCGGCCCCTCTGCATCCCTCAGCAAAGGGCCGCCGTCCCGTTAGTGCTTAGGTCGCTTTTTTGGCGAGCTTGGAAGGTCTCCGGGGCTGTGGGCCGTGGAGGGAGAATTACACACCGTGGCTGCAGTAACAGCAGAGCCCTCTGGAGACTCTGGTCGGGGACAGAAGGGAGTGATAATTATTTTCTTGTGCTTTCACTAAATGTACGTGCACCAGGGAGCCAGGCAGTGATTTAGGAGTGTTGGGGGCCGATCAGGCCACTGGCTGGGCTGGTCAGGGTGGCGGGGGCGGGAACAGTTGGGCCCCAGATCAGGCTGGATGGCTGCCACAGTGCGCATCTTAGCCGCTGGTCATTCTTGTTGTTCCACTGTAGTGGTCGCTGGGCTTTTATATATGTGGGTGGCGTACTAAGGCTTGGGCAGTACGGTAAGACAAGGAAAGAGAAACTGGCTCTGTGATTGTAAGGAGATACAATGACAACTGTTTGCAGATCCACTGTCCAGAGAACCAAGAACTTGAAAATGATTAAAAGTAATAAGAGAGTTCAGGAAAGTGACTGGCTACATAACTAATACACAAAAGCAGAGACTTTCCTTCTATAGTCCAAATAAAATGTTTAAAAGATATATGGCTCCAAGTACACCTATGGATGAGGACAATGTCGGGGAGGTAAGGGGAGGGGGAGGGGTGGGAACTGGGTGGAAGGGAGCTATTGGGGGGGGGGAAGGACCAATTGTAATCTGAACAATAAGGATTTATAAAAAAATAAAAAAAGATATATGGCTCCAATAAAGAAGTTTTAGATTGATAAAATGTAAAATTTATCTGGACTAATAAGCTTGTGAGAATAGTCAGAAAATATTGGGAGAGGGAAAAATGAAGAAGAAGGATTGTTCCATTAGAACAGAATGAAGTGCTTATTAAACTATTGTGATACAGGTAGAAGAATAGATATTTAAATCAATGGAACAGATTAGGCCAAAGTATATTTAAGTATTATAGGATAGAAATGGTATATTTCATATAGGTAGGGAATGAATTATTCTATATAAAATGCTGACTTAATTGATTTCTTTTTAAATTTTATGTAATCAATTTTTTTACTCCCACCATAAATTCACATGTGTAAATTCCAGATTGATTAGAGAGGTGATTATAGCCAAGGAAACCATAAAATAGTTTGCAGGTAATGGAGGGGCATTTTATGTCTTTGGGTGGGGACTATTTTAACACTTAAGTCAGGGTCTATAAAAGAACAGGATAACGTGGTAAATACATTTACAATTTTGAACTCAAAGCAAATTTCAAAGGCAAAGCACAAAGAAGAAACATATTGGCATCCTGTGACAGATAAAGGATCCAGATCCATCAGATAAAGCCTCGCTCTCAGATAAGTGAAATACTCTTTTAGTAAAACGAGCTTCAGAGATTAACATGCATTTCCAGAAGAAACACAAGCTGAGGTTACACTATGCCGCTTCCTGTGCTAGAAGAAGAAGTTCTGACTGCAGCGGCAAGATGCTGTTCTTACCCTTTCGGGTTGTTAACGGCGTCTCGGAGATCGACGACACTCGCTCTGGGCAGGTGCTTTTCTGGAGGGCAGCTTAGGTGTTGCATTTCTACTTCCGGGACTTTATCCCGAAGGAACAATTAGTCATGTGCACCCGACGTGTGTGTCCAAGAGCACATGCCCTCCTGTTATAAGCAAGCAGTGTTCAAATAACAAGTTGGAAGCAATCTGCATGCCTGATAGCAGAGGCCAAGGCAGATAGCCCGATCTGTCCACACAGCAGTGGGGGGCCCGGTGCTGTCCCAACCCAGCCCCTGAGACTTGTGGGAAGTTTATTCTTTAGCTCCACATGCTTTTTTAAAAAAAAATAATTTCAGCCGAGACTGGTTTGGCTCAATGGATAAAGCATCGGCCTGGAGACTGAAAAGTCCCCGGTTCGATTCCCGTCAAGGGCATGCACCTTGGTTGCGGGCACATCCCCAGTAGGGGGTGTGCAGGAGGCAGCTGATCGATGATTCTCTCTCATCGACGTTTCTAGCTCTCTATCCCTCTCTCTTTTCTATAAGAAATCAATAAAATATATTTAAAAAAATAAAAATAAACACTTTCATTGATTTCAGAGAGGAAAGGAGAGGGAGGGGAGAGAGAGGGAAACATCAGTGATGAGAGAGAATCATTGATCGGCTGCCTCCTGCACGCCCCACTCTGGGGATTGAGCCTGCAACCTGGGCGTGTGCCCTTGATTGGAATCGAACACGGGACTTTCAATACACAGGCTGACGCTCTATCCACTGAGCCAATGTAGCTAGGGCAGCTTCACGTTCTTCACCCACGGACTCCTCACAAAACTGTGTGTGGTGTGGTCACAGGACAGTCAGCAGTCAGGGACGTGCCTGGAGTTCCCACGGCTGAGCCGGAACCGACCCATCGGATGTTCCCAGCATTGGAAGCCCCTGCAGCGTGTCCCGCAGCGTGGGGCGTGAAACCCTCCGCAGGGATGGGGATATCCCGACGCACCCAGCAGCAGTGCCGGGGGCCGGTTCCCTCCGGCTTTCTCTCTGCCCTCTCTCCTCTGGCTGCACGCTCTCCCGCTCTGCTCCTCTATGGGGCGAGAGTTTCCCAGCCGCTGAGCACCGGCAGCGTCTGCCAGCCCTGCAGTGTCTCCTCAGCCCGTCCCCACCTCAGTGCCTCCGGCAGCAGGGTTCTCTGACGGGCAGGGTAGCGTTATGCCTGGTGCTGAGCTCTGTCCGAGCCAGTGGAGAGGAGCCATGAGAGAGCCAAGGTCACACGTGTTGGTTTTTCCTCTGCGGAAATAACCCGATGTCCTCGGATTTTCAGATTTGGGCCACCATTCCTGATCAGGGAGGACAGAGCCATCTCCTGGCTCCAGCTCCAGCAGAGCATTCTCAGCAAGGTCCGCCATCTCATGAAGGGCGAGGCTCCGGGACTGCAGGTCAGTGCATGTGAGTGCACGTATGGCAGGCCATTGTGTGTGTGTATGTGTGCACGCGAGGCAGGTCAGAGTGTGTTTGTGTGTTTGTGTGCATATGGGAGGTCAGTGAGTGTGTGTGTGTGCACGCATATGCATGGCAGGTCAGTGAGTGTGTGTGTGTGCATATGGCAGGTCAGTGAGTGTGTATGTATGCATGCACACATGTGTGTGCAAGGCAGGTCAGTGTGTGTGTGTATGTGTGTGTGCGCACATGCATGGCAATGTCAGTGCATGTGTGTGCACATATGGCAGGTCAGAGAGTGTGTGTGTGTGTGTGTGTGTGTGTGTCTGTTTGAGGGGGTGGAGATGGGGTGGGAAACCAGTAGTAGCTCAGGAGAAACCAGAGTTTGCTATTCATAAGTATTCACGTTCTTGCATAAAATAATTTTGGTTTGCATGCAAGGAAATAACCAACTTATGACCCGTAGGGGCTCACTCTTCACGGCCTTACAAAATACCTTTCATGGACAGAGCTTTTTTTCTCGTTAAATCTTACAAAACACCGTTGGAATAAAGGGTGGGGTTGACATTATTCTTCTCACTTTTTGCACATTTATGGCTTACCGTAGGACAGCTTATTGTAACAAATTGTAACTTTTATGTTTGCATCGAAAACTTCAAGGGAGTTCAGTTACTATAATTTATGTGGAAAGTTAAAATGGATGTTCCTGTCCAAATATAAAGCCTAGTTTTAAAAGAGGTTTGTCCACTTTTTGAATAACTGAGAGAGAAACTCAAGGGAAAACACCTTTTTGCCTTGCATTTATTTATTTCACGTTTGTAGTTTTCAGTGAAAACAACATGCTTTGAAACCAATCCCTGTAGCTCCGATAGTAGCGGAAACCATTCCCATGGCTGCCTGCCCCAGATGTTGACATTTTTAGGGACAGGTCAGTAGCTTTGGTCCCCCTCCCCTTCCCCCTTCCCCCCAGCTGTTCTCTTAGAGCTTTTCATTTGGGGGGTACATACCGAACTTAGTGATAATTCTTCATAATTCACGTTGCTTCGTGCTCAGGGAAAACCATACATTTAATTTAGGATTTACTCCAAACACCACTTTGTTAAAGGCCTTCCCTACACTGGTGCCCATCACTAGCTCTAAGGGACTCTGCTCTTGTTCTGCCCGGCAGCTCTGCCAGAGCCCAGATTAGAAGCACGGCTCCTCTCTAAGTAGGTCACGGTATCTAGGAATAGCTTTAGCCTCCCTCCAACCCCGTGCCCCCGATTCTTGAAAGTGGACGAGCCACCGTCATGTGCACACTGAACCCAGCCGGCCCATTCTCCGCTGGGCACACGTGGGCCTCTGCCTCTGCCCCCTGCAGTCATTTTGACTTTAGAAGCCAATCAGGCAATCGGTGGTGCCAGCAAAATTCTGTTTCAGGTCACTTCCACCTCAGCTCTGGACGCCTTTCCGGTCCTTGGTAAACGTGTGGTTGGGAGGGTTTTCTGTAGGAGTCATGTAGGCTGAGTGGTTGGTTGTGAGCTTCCCACGCTGGCCCACCTGAGCCGCCCAGAAGGCTTTCAGTAATATGTTCAATACTGGCTCCACAGGCTAATACTCATTTGGAAAGCATACATTCAGAATTCACGTCCTTGAACGGAAGAGATGAAAAATAGCAGAGGTTCTAAAATGAATTTCTCCAGCTGAAACCGGTTTGGCTCAGTGGATAGAGCATCAGCCTGCGGACTGAAGGGTCCCGGGTTCGATTCCGGTCAAGGGCATGTGCCTTGGCTCGGGCACATCCCCAGTGGGGGGTGTGCAAGAGGCAGCCAGTCGATGTTTCTCTCTCATTGACGTTTCTAGCTCTCTACCTCTCTTCCTTCCTCTCTGTAAAAATCAATAAAATATATTTAAAAAAAATAAAATGAATTTCTCCAGCCAAGGAGAGAGGACAGGAAAGTGACTCTTATGTAAATGACCCATTTGCTGGACAGGCTTACCTTGCGTGGATTCTGAAAGAAGAGAGTTATCCTTGTTGAGGCATGTTTATGGTGAAATTTTCTTTGAGTGCAGGCTGGGTAAGCTGCCTCCACACAGTGCCGAGGCCTTGATGGTGCTGTGTTGCCATCCAACCAGCAACTGGGAGTGTCAGGAAAAAGAGTACCCTCCCCCCCCCCCCCCACACACACACCCAGGTTTAACTAGCTTCTCCCTAGCAGGTCCTCAAATGACAATGTATCATCCAACATTGTTTCATTGTAACATTGATGGAAAAAAATAAATATTTCTGGCTGGGGCCACTGTCTCTGTGGAGTCTGCATACTCCCCCTGTGTGTATGCGTGTGTGTGTGTGTGTGTGTGTGTGTGTGTGTGTGTGTTTTTCTCCCACATCCCAAAGATGTGCACATGAGGTGCAGGGTGTCTGAATTTTGTGTGTGTGTGTGTGTGTGTGTGTGTGTGTGTGTGTGGTTTTCTCCCACATCCCAAAGATGTGCACATGAGGTGCAGGGTGTCTGAATTGTCCCAGTCTGAGTGAGTGAGGGTGTGAGTGTGGTGTGAGTATGGGTGTGAGTGCAGTGTGAGTGCGGTGTGAGTGTGGTGTGAGCATGGTGTGAGTGTGGGTGTGAGTGTAGGTATGAGCGTGTGGTGAGCGCCCTGCGGTGGAAGGGTGTCCCTGTCCAGGTGGGTCCTGGCTTGAGCTCTGAGCTTCTAGCAGAGGCTCTGGCCACCCATGACCCTGAACTGGAATAACTGGGTTGGAAAATCATTCTTCTACTTGTTTTCACTCATCTTTTTAAATGTTCATATAGATCATAGTCATCTCAGTGTGAAACAGTAGAAGTGTGTTGGGTCTTTATTTAGAAGTTTGATGGTAGTTTTGGGACCAGAATAAAAACATAGCTGGCATTTCTTTATGTGGCTTGTTTTGAGGTGTTTACTTGGCATTTGGAATGTAAAACATACACACTAATTTGCTTTTAGATTCTTGGCTCATTTTGGTCATTCGGTGATGATAATTTCTTAAAGTAAGTTAAATTACTGATTAATGATTCATTAACGTACTTGATTTATTTTTCCAGTGACTGTGCCAGCTTCTGTTCCAATGAAACACGAGTTATTTGAGAGCAGCATGTTGGTCCTTCAGGGACATTTACCGCGTGAGACCGTGTTGCATCACTGTGTTAAAAGAAACTGTGCATCTTCAAAAGCAGATGAAGCCTTCACACGGCTAGGTTTTAAATACTAATTATTAAGAGGATATTCTAAACAGACTGTACACAAAAAGGCTCCCGTTTTTTGAGTGATGCGTTTGCCCTAGGAGTCTAATGTAAAACGCAGGCCTCGTGACCCCCTCCCCCGTTTTTGTCTCGGCAGAACCCAGGGCCACCGTTCTCCATCCGGGTTGTGGGGCAATCCCTGGCTCTTAGCTACTTGTCCCCCCAGGACAGCCGGCCCCTCTGTCACTGGGCAGTTGACAGGTAAGGGGATGTTCCAGATTTGGTAAGAGTAAGGATGGGGTCTTACCTGTCCAGACTCCTTTGACGCTATGTGTCCACACCATTGATGACAGCTGTAGCGACTCTCTGTAACTTACCCCTCCGGTGCCTGCCTCCCCGGGAGGTCCTGATACACGTAAGTGTTTGCAGTCCTTATGTGTAGGGAAGAAGTACGACGCTCACTTCAGAGATGAGGAGACACTGAGGTTCCCAGAGGTCATCAGTTAACGTGCTCACCCTCGCTTAGCTAGTTAATGGCTGAAGCCAAATTAGAACCCAGATCTGACTGAAAAACCCAAATTAGTCATGTTACTGAATTCAACCTGAATTCCCCGCCCCCTCTTTCCTACCCACGTGCCCCCCTCCCCCCCAGGGCAGGGGAGAATTCCACCTGAGCCATCGGCCCCAAACTGTAGTCGGTTGTGGACTCTGGCTGAGGAGGAAAGCAGTGTGGCCGTGTCTCCGTGGTTCTGACTTCCTGACCCTCCCCGTGCCCGCACACAGCCTTCTGCTGGGCACACAGCCTTGCCCAGCGGCCCGAGGGCCAGCACAGGACCCGAGAGCCCGCTTTGCGCCTTTCCCACAGACAAACCCTCAGGAAGGATCTCACTTCCTGGCTTGGTCAGCCAAGGCTGACTGAGTCCAGTGTTGGTGTGATGTGTTGGGTTACGACAGTGTTTCCCAAAATTTTGACATATGTGTATGTTAATTTTCGTAACTCTGAGTACCCCTCGTCAAAAAAAAAAAAGGATGTATTTTAATAACAATCAAATATATTTATTTTTTTGGTACATACACAAAATAATAATAAACAAAAATAAAATTATTCATAATAAAATATAAATAAAAGTTATATTATAAATAACATTTATTTGCACACCAGACCATTTCACGCCTCACAAGACTGTCTTGACTTGACTCATGAGAACGTAGAATTAGGCGCAGCTAAGCACGGTGCAGTGCATATCCCCACCAAACTCCGGTGCAACACGTACCCCCACCAGACTCTTCCCGTACCCCTGGGGGGACACGTACCACACTTCGGGAAACACTGGGTTTTGATAAGACATAGATATTTGGGGCTTCCCGTTCTGGCACAGAGCACCTAAAACCCTTAGGATTTCCCAAATGATGAAAGCCTTAACGATGTCTTGTTATTATTCATAATGACCCCCTTCCAGCCACACCCAAGTGTGTGTAATGAGGCGACTCTTGGGAAGCACCTAAGGAGGGACCTTGGGGAGAAGGAGGGGGCTGGAGGGTGACTCTGCCGCCGGTTAGTGATGTAATCAGTCATGGCTGCAGTGAAGCTTCCATTGAAACCGAAAGGACATTGTTTGGGGGCGCTGGCCTGATGAGCACGTGGAGGTGCTGGCAGGGTGGAGCCGGGGGAGGGTGTGGCTGCTCCCCGCCCCTCCCCACATGCTTACCCTGCTGGTCTCTTCCGCTGGCTGCTCCTGAGTTAAGTCTCTTTGTGATGAACTGGTGATCTAATCCGTACACTGTTTCTCTGAGTTCTGTGAGCTTCTCTAAGCAAATTAACGGGACCCAGGGAGGGGGCCCTTGGACCCTCCAAGCGATTGTTGGGTTGGTTAGAAGCCCTCGTGGCAGGCACCCCGGACTGTGCTCTGGCATCTGAGGTGGGGGCGGGGCTGGCAGTCTTATGGGACTGAGCGCTTGGCCTGTGGGGCCGAGGCTTCTCCCGGTGGGGCGTGCCAGGGCTGAGTTCCTTGTTGGAGGTTTGGAAAAAACACACATGGAATTGGTGTCAGAACCAGAATTGGTGTCAGACTTCTAACAGGGACAGGCTCCTGGCTAAGAGACCAGGAACCAGGATAGGGGTGAGCTAGGAAGTCTGTGCTCTACACCCCATCTGCACCCTCCTTAGCTGGCAGCTGCTGTACAGAGTTAGGGAGGCAGGAGGAATGCCAGCCGGGCCTGCCTGGGTGTGAGAGGGAGACCGAGCCTGGGGTGGGGGGAGGCTGTGGGGGGTCCCTTGAGGCACTCAGAGCTCCACAGACGCCCGCTGGTTGGCCCCGTCCGTGACCAAAACCCGAGAGGAAGCTTTAGAAGCGTTGGAGCAATGTGCTAGAGCAATCGAAAACATGATGCATAGAATAATTTCTAACTGAACTTGTATTTTTATATCATCCCTCCCCTCATTGCATTCAAAAAATATATATATATATTATTGATTTTTTACAGAGAAGAAGGGAAAGGGATAGTTAGAAACATCAATCAGCTGCCTCCTGTACACCCCCTATTGGGGATGTGCCCGCAACCAATGTACATGCCCTTGACCGGAATCGAACCCGGGACTTTTCAGTCCGCAGGCTGATGCTCTATCCACTGAGCCAAACCGATCAGGGCTAGTACATTTTTATTATGTTAGTTTGCAGAAGTCTGAGAGTCACAGAAGAGTGTAGCTGCCCCCAGGCTGGCCCTGCTAAAGGGAGCCCTCCCCTGAGACTCAGCCCTTCCTCCCACCTTCAGCCACCCAGCCTGTCACCCAGCCTGCTCCACCCCTACCCCCTCCTCCCTCTCCACCCTACCTCTCTCCTCCCTCTCCACCCCCCACCCACCCATCCCTCTCCTCTGCATCTGACAGCCTCAATTTCTTGTTCCATTATCTCAGCACCTCCTTTCCCCCCTAGAACTTTCTTTTTAAAAAAATAATTCTTTATTTTTGAAAGTATTACATATGTCCTCCCTTTTCCCCCATAGACCCCTTACAGCCCCCTCCCAACTGCTGCCCCACCCTATTGTCTGTGCCCATGGGTTATGCATATGCGCATACAAGGTCTTTGGTTGATGACCTCCCACCCACCCGCCCCCCCCTGGCCTTCCCTCTGAGATCCTGCACTCTGTTCCATGCTGACTGGGCTCAGCCAACGGTGAAAAATTGTGGCCAAATATACTTAACATGTAATCGACCATCTACACGTGTTTACGTGGACAGTTCAGTAGTGTTACAGTGTTGTGCAGCCTTCACCACGATCATCTTCGGAACTTTTTCATCTTCCCAAACTAAAACCCTGTAGCCCCTTCAACAATGACTCCCCTTCTCCCCCTCCCCTCAGCCTCTGGAAACCACCGTCCTGCTTTCTGTCTGTGACGGTGTCGACCCTAGGCACCTCATATAAGCGAATCAATCGCACAATGCTCGTCCTTTTGTGACCGGCTCATTGCACTTAGCACGGTGTTCTCAGTGCGCATCCTCGCGGTAGCGTGTGTCAGAGTTTCCCCTCTCTATAAGGCCGAGTGATATTGCCTTGTATGCATGTACGTGTTCTGCTTATCTCCAAGCAATTTCCTTTTTTCTTGGCGTGTTTCTCTCCCTCTGGGGCCCTCACTGTGTGCTCCTCCGCACTCCGTCCTGGGCCACCTTGCCTGGGCTCCCCCTGACCCCCAGGCCCAGGTCTCAGACCCGCCCGGCCCACCGAGATGTCTCGGCGACCCGGAGACTGGACGCTGGCCATCGGAACTCCTCCCGGGAACCTTTCCGCTCCGGTCTCTGCCTAAACGGTGACCACCGTCTGTGTGCTCTGTGACCCAAGCTCATAACCTGAGATTCCTCCTCGCGTTCTCCTCACATTTAACCCACCACCAGGTCTCCGTGTTCCAAATCCAGGGAGTCCTCAGATCTCTCGCCTCCTCTCCACATTTCCCACCGTCGCCTGAGTTCAGGCCCTTAGCCCCTCTTTGCCGGACGCCCGGAACCTCCACCCTGTCCTCCCTGCCTGTGGGCCAGTGTCCCTCTCACCCACCGGCATCTACACCCTTCGGTGGCCCACAGGGTCAAGTCCACACCTCCAAGGTGGCATGCAGAGCCCTCCCTCCCTCCCTGCCAGGTCTGGGCCCGCCCAGGGCCCTCCTGCCTTGTGGCTTTCCTCACCCAGCCTCCGCTCATTCCAGCACATTCTCCCCACTCCCCCGCCCTCTGACCCTTTCCCCTCTCCCCTCCCCTGGACACCAAGGTGCCTCCTCTGCAGGTTGTCCTCCCTGGTCTGCGGAACAGCCGGGGCACATTCCGGGAGTCTCTCCCGTTAGACTCTCAGCTCCTTAGGGTAGGGACTACGCCCATGTGTTCCTGGAAGCACATCCAGCCACGAAGTGAAATGACGTCCTCATTCCTGCCTGACAGGAAGCAGACTGCAGGTGACACGCAGGCTCCTGCCTTCGTGTGGCCTGCGGGCTTCTGTGCAGCAGCCAGAGCCCGAGGACCTCGCGTCTCCTTCCCACCCCACCCCACCCCACCCCGCCCCACGCCGAGGCTCCCGTGGGAAAGGAGGTCAGCACATTAGGCGCATTGGATGACCCTTCACGGATGAAAGGATGTGGCTTAGCTGTGAGTCCAGTGCTAGCTTTTGAAAGGGTTCCACAGAGTCAAGTACCCCCACCCCCACCAAGGCAGGTGTCTAAATTGTGGGAATGGGGGATTCGAGGGCCCCTTACTGTCTAAAGAAAATCCATCTGTGAAGTGCAATCCAACAAGATGGGCCGGTATTAGTCCTAAAGAAAGAGGCGTGGACCTAGGGCTGCACACGGGCTCTCCAGTCTGTCTCCTCTGAATTGAAGAGACACCCCAGTCCGCCAGCTTCCACCTGCGGGGCCAGCCGGGGACCAGCCTCCCACCTGCGGGGACGGAGCTGCTTCCAGGAAGCCCAGGGCATGATGGGGGAGGATCAGCTTGCTAGTGATTAGGCCGCAGGGAGGAGCTGACCACCTCCCCGCAATCCCATCCACCAGATGAGACGCTGCTTCTCCCCTCGGGGGAGGGAGGCAGGTGGAGAGGGAGGCAGCCGCTTGCCCGCAGCTCAGCCCCCTCCCTGGACACAGAGCTGAGGAAGGGCCGTCATTCTCCCCCGGAACGACAAGCTGGCGGCCTCCTCCCAGGCGCACCTGCTCCTCGCTCCCTGCTGGCTCCGGTTCCCCGGGACGGTGCCAGCCTCCACCCAGACCTGGCACTGCCCGCCGCGGGATTCCGTGCCCTCCGGGAGCTCACCCCGAGTCTGTGAATCATCCCGGTGACGGGTTCTCACGGGACGTCCCCACGTTTTCCTTCTTACCATTCATTCCTAGCGCCCTTAGGTGCAGACTGTCCCAGCTCTTGCCCACGCCGTGTTGATTTGGGGACAGATCTGCGTGTCCTCCCCCCTCTTCCTGACCTCTCTCTCCTGCGCTAAGAAAAGTAAACCTGCTCCGAAACGGGCTGAGCTCAAGGGGCTGGGAAGAGCTGGAGGCGGCTTCGCATTTCGAGTTTCTGGGTCTTCGAGGGCCTGAAAGAGAAGACCTTTTGGTGCAGGAAATGGACTAGGGGAGGAGGTCCTTCTGCTTGTGGTGGGGGAAAGTGAGCAGCTCGTTTTAGTCATCGTCAGAATTGGGGATTTGTGCGTGATGTTCAAGTGGAACTGCCCCCCCCCCTGCGCCCCCAGACTAGAAGGTTCTGGGGTGCCCTGGAGAGGTGGTCTGTGTCCTTGCTGTATTCCCAGTCCTCTGAGCAGCTCGCCAGCTCCAGGGAGTGGATGCGGCGTGCTGGGAGGCGGATGAGGACGAAGCCTCGGCAGCCAGCAGCTCCCAGGTCCTCTGGTTGTGGAAGCTCAGTCCTGGGGTCAGAGGCAGACCGTCGCCCCCGCAGAGATGCGGGAGGAGGCTGCGTGCTTTCTCATGGGCTCCCTGCTCTCTCCTTCAGGGCTCTGCACCCCAGGAGGCCCGGAGGCCCCCCCCACATCAAGCTGGCTGTCGAGTGGGATAGCTGTGCCAAGGAGCGGTGAGTCTGACAGGGTTTGACTCCAGCGGGGAGGGGGGGCGCTGCCTGTGCAGGCCTCTTCCTGTGCCCATCGCCCAGGGACTGAGGCATACGCGTTATCTCCTTATGCCACATGACCCATGCCCCTGGGAAACCCTAGTGGCAGCTGTCTGTGTATAAACTATAAGGGCAGTGCAGGCACACCTCGGAGACACTGCAGGTTCTGTTCCAGACCATTGCAATAAAGCGAGCACCGCAACAAAGTGGGTACCGCAATAAAGCGAGCACTGCAACAAAGCTAGTACTGCAATAAAGTGAGCACTGCAGCAAAGCCAGCCGTCGTCTTGCTGGTGGAGCGGCTTGCCTTCAGTTTGTAAACGAGCACACCCGTGCAGTGCAGCCAAACAAGGTGAGCCTGTCATAGAGCGGTGGCAGGAGGCACTGGTGGTGTCACGGTTGGCGTAGACTGTTACGTAATGCTTCCTCCCCCTGTGCCTGTCATTGCTCTGGGCCCGTGGTCGGCAAACTCGTTAGTCCACAGAGCCAGGTGTCAACGGCACAATGATTGAAATGTCTTTGGAGAGCCACAATTTTTTAAACCTCAACTTCTTCTAATGCCACTTCTTCAAAATAGACTCGTGGTGTTTTGTGGAAGAGCCACACTCAAGGGGCCCACGGTCTGCGGGCCACGGCTCTGGGCACTGAGCACGTTTGCAGTGTATGGAATCGTTATTACGTTGTGTGCGGTGGGCGGACGCCACCTCACCCGCCTTTTCAGACGTGGAGACGGAGGCCAGGGAGGTCGCACGGCTGCTCAGGGTCACACCTCGGGCGTCTACCCGGCGGCTGGGACGGGAGCCGTGCCTTCCTGCCCTCAATCACTGCCCTCGCTGCTTCTGTCCCGCGAGTGTTCATTACCCTGCTTCTGGGTGGTGGGCCAGGGCTAGGACGAGGGGGCAGAGGCAGGCAGGCGAGGGCTGGCCCCTCTCCAGCTTGGGGGGGGGGGGTGAGGGGAGGAGACAGAATGCCAGGAAACAGCAAGCGCTGAGTCAGTGCAGGAGGCCCCGGGGCACCTTCCCCTGCCTGGTGGCTCCTTCCACCTGCTGGCGGGGACGGGGGGCAGGAGAGCCCCCTCGGGAGAGAAGCCCTGAGGGCACCGGCTCCCCTCCGCAGCCTGTTCGGGAGCCCCCGGGAGGAGCCGGTGCGGGACGAGGACAGCGTGTGGCGGCAGCAGCAGGCGCACCAGCAGCACAGCTGCACCCTGGACGAGTGCTTCCAGTTCTACACGAAGGAGGAGCAGGTCCGGCGGGAGGGAGGGGCCGGTCACCTCGTGGGGGCGGTGGGGAGGGGGCGCCCGGCGCCCCGGGGGCCTCACGTCGGGGGGCTTCCTCTGCAGCTGGCCCAGGACGACGCGTGGAAGTGCCCGCACTGCCAGGCGCTGCAGCAGGGCGTGGTGAAGCTGAGCCTGTGGACGCTGCCCGACATCCTCATCGTCCACCTCAAGAGGTTCTGCCAGGTGGCGGGCCGGAGAAACAAGCTCTCCACGCTGGTGAGGTTCCCGCTCTGCGGCCTCGACATGGCCCCGCACGTGGCCCAGAGGAGCGCGGGGCCCGCGCCCGGCCCCTGGCCCACCTGGAAGCAGCCGGCCTGCCTGCCCACCAGCTACCCGCCCGACTTCCTGTACGACCTCTACGCCGTCTGCAACCACCACGGCAGTCTGCAAGGTGGGCATTACACAGGTGAGCTCCGCCTCTGGGCCGGCCGGGGGCCGCGTGGCCGTGTGTCGTGGCCGTGGCCGTGGCCCGGGCCCCGGTACCCCGGGAAGAGGCACCCCGGAGTGCCATGCCGAGCCCGTGCGGCCACGCGACGTGAGCCGGCCCCTCACCCGCTGCACCCAGGCCTCTGCCAGAGGGCGGGGCCTGGTCCAGCCGTAGAGTCGCGCTGGCTGGGTGGGTGGTGGGTGGTTGGGATGTAAGGTGAGTGATGGCCCGAATCTTCGACCACGTCGAGCATAGGAGGGTAATTGTTAGAGCCGAGAGAGAGTGACGTTTATCCTTGTTTGTGCCCCAGCGCGAGGGCTCTTACCGATCAGATTTGGATTCCCATCGGGTGTTTTTATTTCAGTGGGGTGCACTTAATGGTTACCTTCAAGAGCAACTTGAGAGATGCAGACGGATGGAAGGACAGAGACCAATGGCTGGGTGGCTTCGGTTGTTCATATTCATGTGCCTCAGTCTATTCTGGAAGAACATACGTTATTTTACTTTAAAAAATGCTTTTAAAAAAATATATATATTTTATTGATTATTTTACAGAGAGGAAGAGAGAGGGATAGTTAGAAACATCGATGAGAGAGAATCACCGATCAGCTGCCTCCTGCACACCCCCTACTGGGGACGTACCCGCAACCAAGGTACATGCCCTTGACCGGAATCGAACCCGGGACCTTTCAGTCCGCAGGCTGACGCTCTTATCCACTGAGCCAAACCGGCTTTGGCAAAAAATGTTTTAAAATATCCAATTTTCAAAAGGTGCAGTGTTGTAGTGTACTACCGTGCCTGAGATTTGGAAGACAGCGGACTGTGCAGAAATCCACAGTCATTGCTCATCCATTCATTGGACAAATACGTGTTTATTAAGGTCTCATTCTCGGCCAGACCCTGTGCTGGGTGCTGGAGCGTCAGCGGTGAGCGAGACAGCCGTGAGTCCTGCCTTCGAGGGCCTTCAGTCTACTTTCAGACGCAGGCCGCAAAAAGGGGGCGTGGCACCTCAGCGTGTCCCCGCCTGGTGCTGGGACAGGTGGCTGGGACAGTGGTGGTGTCTGTGCGGAGAGGAGGCCTCGGAGGATGGTCCTCGGGGGAACCAGCTGTGTGAGAATGGGAGGGGGAACGTGGCGGGCAGCGCTGCGAGCCTGTGCGAGGCCTGAGGCCGAGGGTTGGTGCGGTGGGAGCTGAGGCAGGCCTGTCCCGGCTGAAGGGTCATGCGTCAGACAGGATGGGGCTGGAGGAGAAAGTGCTGTCAGCCACGGACAAGAGTTTGTGCTCATTCTAAAGGGCGATGGGGAGCCCTGGTGAGGAACCCTGTAGGGTTTTCGGCCGGGGACGAACGGTGTAATTCTGTTACCAAAGCGAGGTGGTCGCTCTGCTCCGTGGAGAACGGGGAGAGAAGAGCGAGCGTGGGAATTGGACTCCCGTTAGGAGGATGCGTCTAGGGCTCAGCGGGAGATGGCGTTGTCTGGTGCGTGGGTGACGACAAGCAGGTGTCGAAGACACATTCTGGAAGTGAAACCAGTGAAAGTGGCTTCTGGGCTGGGTGTGGGGTGGGAGGGAAAGGGGAGAGCAGAGGTGGCTTGGGAGGTGCCTGCTTGCATGAGTGCAGGGGTCAGCAAACTGCGGCCCCTGGGCCACATGCAGGCCAGCACCGTGGTACGGCTCGTGAGGCAGAAATAGTTTTTGCATTTTATAAACTGGCAAAAGAACAGGAATATATGGCAAAGACCACGAGTACCGTGAAATAGTTTCTGTCGAGCCCATGACCGGGAAAGTTGGCTGATCCCAGATGAGTGGGTTGGGTACCTTTCACTGCGATAATGGAGGGAAAGGAGAAGAGGGTTTTGTTTTGTTTGGAAGGTGGGGAGACCCTTATTTATGAGCGTTTTCTTTTTTTAAGATTTTTAAAAAATTGATTTCAGAGAGGAAGAGAGAGAGAGAGAGAGAAACATCCATGGTGAGAGAGAATCACTGATTGACTACCTTCTGCACGCCCGTATTGGGGATTGAGCCGGCATCCAGGGCATGTGCCCTGACAGGGACCTGAACCCTCCTGGCTCCTAGGTTGACACTCAACCACTGAGCTACCCTGGCTGGGCTACGAGCATTTTCTTAAATGTGGGACTTGAGTTCTGGGGCCGGAGAGAAGCATCCCATAGCCCACCGGCTCGTTCTCATCGCGTGCTGACTCAGAGGTGTGGGCTGTGATGCTTTTCGGAAGCCGTGGGGTGCACGTGGACAGCCTTGCCTGGCTCCGGAATGGGGGGTGGGGGAGAGGGGTTGGTGCGGTGGGAGCTGGGTGGGAGCATGTGTCCTTTTATAGGAGAAGGTGCTTGAGCCGGGGCTGCCAGGTAACATGCCGTTTCCGGCCGCAGCACCCCTCAATCAGGAAGCATCTGGGCGTGTCACCGACTGGTCCTTTTGAATTCCACAAAATCCACCTCTGTTCCAAATGGGCCCAGATTTCTCACTCTTGTGGCAAGCCTGCCTGTTTCTAAGCTCTGGCAGTAGGCTCTGTCTTCCTGCTTTCGGGGGGCTGCATGTCTTCCTGCTTTCGGGGGGCTGCAGTAACGGGGGCTGGGGTTTGGACTTTGCAGCCTACTGCCGGAACTCGCTGGACGGCCAGTGGTACAGCTATGATGACAGCACGGTGGAGCCGCTGCCGGAGGAGGAGGTCGTCACGCGGGGGGCCTACATCCTGTTTTACCAGAAACGGAACAGCATCCCTTGCTGGTCGGCCAGCAGCTCCATGAGAGGTGGGTGCTGCTGCTCAGGACGGGGGTGGGGAGCCACTTTCAGAGCCTGGAAGGCGCTTGGTCCAGTGTCCAGAGCCAGCAGCGGGAGGCGGGTCTGAAAGAGGAAGCCGCCGTGCAGACCTGAGCACCGCCGGCTGGCATCCCGTCGGGAAGGGTGTGGCACGGTCATACTGAAATCTCAGAGAGGGGAAGGGAACCGTGTTTTGTGTCCGTGGCAGGTGACTCTTGGTGGCGTGGGGGTTCAGAGTCCCAGTCCCACTCCTGTCAAGCCAGCTTCTGGTTAAGCGTGTGCAGTGGCGACCTGCGTTTTTTTCCTGTCGGGGAGGGCAGGGCAGTCATGAGGGTGGCAGGGTCTTTCCAGGAACGTAGCTGCTTGCCTCACTGCCGCCCAGCGGTGCCTGTATGGGCTAACCCTGGCCCCACACTTGCTTGGAAGTCAGGAGGGAAAAAAAAAGGATCAAAAGTTGACCTTTTTGTGTGTGACTGTTTTAAAAAATATATTTTTATTGATTTCAGAGAGGAGGGGAGAGGAAGAGAGAGAGAAAAAAACATTAGTGATAAGAATCACTGATTGGCATGCCGCCCCCTATTGGGGATTGAGCCCCAACCTGGGTATGTGCCCTTGGCCAGAATCGAACCCAGGACCCTTCAGTCTGCAGGCCGACGCTCTATCCACTGAGCCAAACCAGCTAGGGCTGTATGTGACTTATTTCACTCTGAAAACTAGCCATCCTTTCCTTTGGGATTAAAGAGCTTTTAAAAAACAGTGCTCAGATTTTTTTTCTCCAATTGTTGGAAAATAGCCAAATAAAACTAAGATGCACCCTAAATGGTCTTAATCAACCCTAATGCAAAGCCTGCCCCCCTTTCACAGGAGATTGTAGAAAGAATGTAAATCATGTCATATTTAGGAAACAAGTTGGTGAAAAGTAATTTCATGGCCGAAACGGGTTTGGCTCAGTGGATAGAGCGTCGGCCTGTGGACTGAAATGTCTCAGGTTCGATTCTGGTCAAGGGCATGTACCTTGGTTGCGGGCATATCCCCTGTAGGGGGTGTGCAGGAGGCAGTTGGTCGATGACTCTCTCTCATTGATGTTTCTAACTCTCTATCCCTCTCTCTTCCTCTCCGTAAAAAATCAATAAAGTGTATTTAAAAAATACTGTTCAATTTAAAAAAAAAAATGGAAAGCATTTCCTTATGCATAGACATCCTTGCCTTTCTGAGCCCAAACGCCTGTCCTCACACTTGCCGCGTGGCCAGCGGTTCCTCAGTTGCGGGTTTCTCCTTGGCCCTGAACTTCCAGTGTGTGTCTGGTCGGCAGTTCCAGGGCTGGGGGTGGGAGCCTGGCCCCGCGGAGCCCTGAGGGACCCCCCATCTTCCCCCCTGTGCTTCCCCGCAGGCTCCACCAGCTCCTCCCTGTCCGACCACTGGCTCCTGAGGCTCGGCAGCCCCGGCAGCAGCGCGAGGGGAAGCCTGTCGTCCTGGCGCTCGGCCCCCAGCCCCGCCCAGCCCCCGGCGCCCGCCCCTCTCGTCCTCACCGGCCGCCTCCCCGGCCAGGAAAAGGGTACGTTTTATCATGTCGGCTAGAGGTGCTGCTTCTATTCTCATTTCCTTTAACGAGGGCTGGATCCTTGGCCTTGAGCGTCCGGTGTCGATCATTATGTGAGGCTTCTTCACTCTCAGGTCGGGTCCTCCACGACCGGCCCTTGCCTGCCTCCCCTCCCCGTCCTCTGAGCGGCAGGTTCATCCTTCCTGCTCTGCGGAGCTCACCGTCTCAGGGCGAAGACGACACGGACACAGGGACACGAACGTGGTGACATGACGTAGCGCAGGGACAAGGAGTGGTTGGCTCTACCTCTTCTCTCCAGGGCTACGCGGGAGATCCTCACCCAGGATGTGTTCTCATTGGTTCCAGAGAGAGAGGAAGGGAGAGGGAGAGAGAGAGAAACATTGACCAGTTGCCTTCTATATGCACCCCAACATGGGATCAAACCCAAGACTCGGGTAAGGGCCCTGACCGGAATCAAGCCCTTGCTTGACCTTCAGGTGTACGGGATGATATTTTGGCCAACTGAGCCACATTGGCCGGGGCCGGGAGAAGACTTACTGTCAAATGTCAATGGCAGGGTGCTGACCGTCCCGCCCTGCCCAGGGATGAGGCTGTTCCGCCCAGAACGGTCCCTTCCAAATGCCAGCAGTCCTCTGTAGAGAAACACGATAGTCCGGGAGCGACATCCTCCCAGATTTCTGTCTCTTCGGCCAAAGGCTCTGGTTATGGGACACTGTGATCACGAGGCATTTTATTTATTTTTATTTTTATTATTTATTTATTTATTTTTAAAAATATATCTTATTGATTTTTTTACAGAGAGGAAGAGAGAGGGATAGAGAGTTAGAAACACCAATGAGAGAGAATCATCGATCAGCTGCCTCTTTCTTGCACACCCCCACTAGGGATGCACCCGAAACCAAGGTACATGCCCTTGACCGGAATCGAACCCGGGACCTTTCAGTCCGTAGGCTGACGCTCTATCCACTGAGACAAACCGGTTCCGGCTCACGAGGCATTTTAAACGAAAAGGAAGGGATTCGACCTTGTGGTGCTGCACGCACGTCCCTGGGCACAGGTGTCGGAGAGCTGTCCGAGGGAAGGACAGAAACATGGCTTGATTTGCAACTTCCACAGAAGCGTGGCCCTGAGAGAATGTTGCTGGGGTCCCTGTGAGCGTGGGGGCCTGGGCCTCAGCTTCCTCTGCTTTTCCGTGGGGCAGGTGTCCCGATGATGCCCTGCTTTTACGGCTTTCGCTGGGCTCAGACGTTTCGTTGTTCTCTCTCAGAGATTTCCAGATAGTATGTTATTTCAGTTGTGATTTCTCTTTGATCTAAAGGTTATCTGGGACTTTCAAATATTTAACATTTTTTGGGGTCACCTTTTTATTTCTAACTTTGTGGATTGTGATCCGAGAATGTGGTTCTCAAACTTTCCCTTCTTGCGGTCAAGTAGGTACCTGAGTGTTATGTTGTAAGTGTTCTGTGCATGTATAAAATGGTGTGCACCTCACCTCTTTGAGGGATGTGAGCTTTCTGCCATTATAGTTAAATTAGGTGAGTCGACGGGTGTCTTCGATTCTCCTGTGTCTTTAAATTAACCTTGGCGGGGGAAGGGGCTGTAGGCACACCTTCCTGCAGCGCTGCGGTTTTAATCCAGGACCCCGAGAACGTGAACCCCTTTTGTTTCAAATATGAGCTTACGTTTAGCTGCTTGGGTGGTAGGGTCTGTAAGCTGATGACTGTTAGGTCTTCTTCAGAAATTGTGTCTTTTCTCGTTATAATGTTGCTCTTTTATCCTGCTTTAATGCCTTTCACCTTAACTCCCACCTTGTTCCAGGTGAATAGTGATACCCCGGCATCCTTCCTTTGGGTTTGCGTTTGCCTGGCATCTTTTTACCCTTCTCTTTTGCGTTAGGAGTATCTCTTTTAGAGCCAGTTTTAATCAGTTTGATACACATTACATTGCTTTCTTTTACTGTCAAAAATTCAGAGCCCACCTTATAATGGGGAGAATTCAGTCTATTTATATTTAACATGATAACTGCATGATTTAACTTCATTTTAAACTTTTTCCATTACTTGTTTCTTGTTTCTCTTTCTTTCTTTCTTTCTTTCTTTCATTTCTTCTTCTTCTTCTTCTTCTTCTTCTTCTTCTTCTTCTTCTTCTTCTTCTTGTGATTTGATTGTGTTGTTATTTATTCCCTTTTTCTCCCCTGATTCATTTGGAAGTTCTGTTCTTTTCCATCTTGCTATTTGCTGCTTTATATTTCCCCATACTTGCAATCACATGGCTTTTCCTATCATTATGTGGCTAGGAAAGGCCATCACCTTCCCCTCCCTCCTCTCCTCCCCAGACCTGTGAGGCCTGCATGACGCTTCTGTGTCAGCCCTCCAAACAGGGGCTTCCGGTGCTTTCACGCGTCCCCTCTGGTCTGCGCTGGGCGCCCCCCACCTCAGCCCCTGACGCTCAGATTTGCTGAGAAGGTGAAGGTGTGACATTCTTGCAGGCTGTAATCAGAACTCCTCTTACAGTAAGAACCTTTCCATCCCAAACTCACTGACTTAACGTTACGTGACACGGTCTATTCCCGTCTGAGCCCCACGTGGGTGGGTGGGCGGGTGGGCGGTGCAGGGGTCACAGGGTCCACGGAACGCCTCAGATGGTTGATTCCATCACTGCTGCCTTGAGGTCTCGGTTCTGGCCGGGAGCGTTGGGCCGGAGCTCTTTGGGGCGTGCGTCATTCCCCTCCAACTGCGCAGCCACGGAGCTCTCCTTTCACTGGGGGTGCACGCGCTTGGCGGCTGGGAGGACTCTTGGGTTGCAGTCCTTCTCCCCAGGCGTCTGCGGGAGTTTTCCCACGGTCCGCCATGCCGCGGCTGCAGGTGAGAAGCCCATCCCCCCCCCCCCCCCCCCCCCCCCCCATCCCGTGAGAGTCACTTGTTCTTTCTGGCTGGAAGCTTTTCAGGTTTGTCTTTGACCTTGGAGTTGAGAAGTTCCACCGGCGTGTGCCTGGGGCTGTGTGTGGTCCATCCCTCTACAGAGGCAGCCTTTCTTCCCCGAAATGTTCTTTTTATTGTTGTTGTTTTATTGTCTAATTATTGTCTCGTCTGCTTTTCCGCTTCCTGTTATTTGTCTCCGGGATCTGCCCTCCAAGTCGCCTACCTTTCCCGGAGATTTCTGTCTCTCGGCCATTTTACTTGGTGGCCTGAGACACTGCTTTCCCAATTACGGACTCCTCACAGACTCCACGACCACGGCAGGCCACCAATTTGAGTTCCAACAGGGACCTGGGAGGTCTTCCTTTACCGACTTTAAAAACCTGGAGCTGCGTTTCCAGTCTCTTGTTGTTTTAAACCCGGATCTCCTTAAGATCTCTGAGCTCTCTGCTTCCTCTGGTGGCTCCGTTCCAGGAAGGGGCTCTTCTGATGGTCGTGTGCTCGGATCCTCTCATCGCCGGACCCCTCGTGTGTGCTGCCACTTTTCCGTTTCTCCCAAAGGGCCCCCCATCCCACCTTCTCTTGAGCCGTGGTCATTAGAGTGGGGGAAGGGCAGGGGCCTCCGCTCCGGAGTTAGCCTTTCTCCTCGCCAGCCTTGTCCTGCAGATCGGGGCTCAGAAGAGGGACACCCCTTTCCTCCCTAGATTCCAACCATGGTGGTCTCTTTCCTGCCTCCCTGACCTTCCACGCTCACCGGTGGCCGGGGCCTTTGCACTGGCAGCTGCCCCTGCCCGGGGCCTGTTCTCCCCAGCTCTCCACGGGGCTTCTTCCCTCTCTGCACTGAGTCCCCTCGTCCTCCGGGATCACTCCCTGACTGCCCCGGATTTCCCCTGCATCCTTCCTCGTGGCTCCCGTCCCGACAGCCCATGGGATCATAAAGTTTTATTTTCTGCCAAACCCCATAAGGGACAAGCACTCTGTGTTTTTCCGACAGCGGCGTCCCCAGCGCTGAAAGCCGCCTTAGTCCGCAGCCGGCTCCCAGGAGATGCTTGCTGAGTGCAGTGGGTGGGTGGGTGCCCTCGGACGATGGAAGTGGGTGGGCACCCTCGGGCGATGGAAGGCAGTGGCCAGGGGAGGGCGGCAGGCGGGCTGAGGATGCCGAGGAGAGGTCCCCGCCCGCCACGGCTCCCCGCGCACACCGGGACGGCTCCGCTTCCCGTGGGGGCTGCTGTCGCTGGTGAAGAGGGGCATCCGGCCAGAGTTGCCCCGGCTCCCTCAGCCAGTGCACGGCTCCTGCCAAGGCTGAGAGCAGGGGCGTGGGCGGGTGCCCTGTGCCGGGCTCGGCACACGGGGACGGCACCTAATTTGGTCCGGACAAGCAGGTCCAATGAACACGACATTGGCAGAGTACCATATTTGCCGGCGTATAAGACGATTTTTTGGCCCTGAAAAATATGCCTCCAAGTGGGGGGTAGTCTTATACGGCAAGTATATAACAAACTCTGTATTTTGAGTGGAAATGTTAGGGGGTCGTCTTATACGCCCAGTCTCTTATACGCGGGCAAATACGGTATTTTTCAGGGCCAAAAAACCGTCTTATACGCCGGCAAATACGGTATTTTTCAGGGCCAAAAAACCGTCTTATACGCCGGCAAATACGGTATTTCCGTTTCAGGAAATATTGAAAGGTGAATGAAAGTGACGTTGGGTCGTAGGGCCAGCCGCCTCGGGGACTGGTCTATACCGGGGGCCTGAGGGGTCTGCACTGCCTGGGCCTGGAGCTAGCTACCTTCTGGGGCACTGGTTCGCCCCGGGGCTTCAGACGTGCAGATGGATTCAGGGGTGAGAGCATGACGCTCCCGAGGGCAGCAGCCACCGAGGCCTGCCCACGGCTGTGTCCACGCCCGGCTCAGTGCCTGCGGCAGCAGCAGCAGAAGTGCCCAGTCACTTCAGCTCAGTGGCTGGCGTTGGAGCGACGCCTGTTGGGGCTGGAGGGGTAGGTAGGTGGGCACTAACGCTCTTGGCGTCTCTTTCAGGAGGCCCGGAGCCCAGGCCCTTGGCCCGGGGAGAGAGGGGCCGAAGCATCAGCATGAAGGCGCCCACGCCCTCCCGGGCCCGGCAGGGGCCCTTCAGGACCACGCCCCTGCGGTGGTCGTCCTTCGGGCACAGGGAGAAGCCGGCCGTGGCCTCCGCCGAGCTGGTGGAGTACCTGGAGTCCCGGCGGAGGCCTCGCTCCACGAGCCAGTCCATCGTGCCGCTGCTGACGGGCGCTGCCGGCGGGGACCAGAGGTCGGCGGTGCCGCCGAGGACAGACGCCAGCCCCTCGGCTGAGGGCGAAGGCAGTGAGCAGCCGCGGGCCAGCGAGAGAGCACCGGCCGGCGCGGCCTGCCCCGAGGGCCACCCGGGAGCCTCGGATGGTCTGGCTGGGCTGGACACAGCCGGGAAGCCGGAGGCACATGCGGCAGGACGTGACATCCGGCTCCCCAAGCAGTGTGATGCGCCGCTCGCGGCCACACCCGCGGTGCCCGGCGAGAAGCGAGCCCGGCCCGAGGGCCAGAGGACCGCCAACGGGAGGGGAAGGGGCCACGTGGGGACCCGGGACGCCTCCAGGGCTGTGGGCACAGCGGCGCCCCAAAATGCCTTCGCCTGGGCCAGGGCAGATGCAGAGGGAAGGGACCCCGAGACAGACAGGCTCCCACAGGGGACCCTCACCCTCCTGAGGTCCGTGTTTTTGAAGAAGAACAGGAAGGACGAGAGGGCTGAGGCGGCCCCCCAGGCGGGGAGTGGCAGACTGAGCCCCTTGGGGGGTGAGCAGACTCAAGTCTCATCCCCTCCCCGGAGGGTGCCCGGGGGCCAGGCCAGGGGCCCGGAGGGCGCTGTCCGCTCTGCGCCCAGCTCCGCGCCCAGCTCGCTGCACCTCCCCCGTAAGGCCTGCAGGCCCCCGAGGGCCGGCGCCCCGGGCACGGCACAGCGGAGCGTTCCCGGGGAGCACACGCCTTTCGGCAGCTTGCCGCGGGTGAGATACCACACTCTGTCCTTAAGGCGAAAGAAAACGTTACCGGAGTCCAGCTTTTGATGGCGCGCGTCCCGGTGTCGGGGGGAAGCTGGCATCCTCCCAGCTCTGCTCCGAGCGGCTGCAGGCGGCCTGGCTTGTGAGCAGGACTCTGGGAAGCCACTTGCCTTGTGACCCCTGAAAAGGAGAATGTCCTTGGTCTTCATGATTGCCCACAAGTCCAAACACCTTCCTGTACTGTCGGCTGCTTTTCTCCTCACGGGACACTAGAGGGTGCTGTTGGGCCAGCATTACCGTGTCAGGGCAAGAACTGCTGTTTTGTTAAATAAATAATTCCAGGACCTGAGGAAATATGTAAGGAGTTGTGGGCACACCTTTCCACATAACTCTGTACGGAAGCCCAGTTAGTATGAATTTTCTGTATCAAACCAAATATTGTCATTGGCTGCTCCTATTTTTATTTTTTTTTTTAAATTTAAGTAGTTGACTTAACAGGAAAAGTCTTTTCCTTTTCATGTTTCTCTGGGATAAAGCACTGAAGGTGCCAAAAAAGTGGTAGTGACAGGCAAGATTCTAGAAGAGAGGTGACTGAGGTGTTAGGAGAATATTTAATATATAACAAAAAATAATTGTATTAAAGATTTTCAAGGTATTTAAAAAAGGTGACTATTTTGATACTAGGCCAAAAGGAAGTTCTTTTTTTAAAAAAAGTTTTAAGGATGAGGTGTGTGTGTGTGTATACTGTTAATAAAAGCCGGTCATTGAAACAGGGGAATGGCTGAATTACTCATGTTCTATAAATGGTATTGTTTTGTTCCTGCTGCTGTATCTGCTTGGCTCATTGCTGTTGATATCAGATCGTCATTACTAGAGTCTTACTGGAATTTTAAAAAGCTTTTAATTAGAATGACTCGCTGTAAAATATATTTTTGTTGATGTCAGAGAGGAAAGGAGAAGAGAGAGAGAATCTCTGATTGGCTGTCTCCTGCACTCCCCCTACTGGGGATGGAGCTCGCAATCTGAGCACGTGCCCTGACCAGGAATCAAACTATGACCTCCTGGTTCATAGGTTGATCCTCAACTATTGAGCCAAAGCCGGGCAGGCTAAAACAACTTGCTTTATAAGACCTAGAAAGCTCCTCTGGTCTCATCTATCTCTACTGCTGGAGGTTTCCCTCAACTCCTGGGAGATGAGCCCCCCCACCTCCTGGAGCTTCGCTCTGACAAATGCCCTGTCACTGCCCCTGGAAGCTGCCAGGGGACCCCCAGCCTGTGGCCCGACAGTTAGGGCTCCTGGTGAGTCTGCGCTTAAACAGCGCACTTTCTAGAAATACTTCCTTTCTCTTGGGAACCATTGGTTCCGGACACCAACTCCCCAGATGTAGTGCTCACACTCACTGCAGGGCTCACTGGATGTCTTTGGTTCCTTTTTCTCTCAAGAAGAAAGAATGCTGCCCTTTTATGTCCCCGCGGAGGAAGACTGCTTGCTGTTGAGCACGGACGCTGAGGCAGAGCCGAGATAGCAGGCGGAGAAGCAGGAAGCCCCGCCGCCCCCCTCACCCAGGGCAGCTGCGCACAGTGGGCCTGCATCTGCATTTCAGAAGCCCAGCTTCTGCTCCGGCCTGGCCGACGCGCTCCAGGCGTGTCGGAGCCGTGGCTGATGCTGGTCAGCAGCCGGGACGAGAGTGCCCTCTGCTGCAGTCCTGGGCATTCAGGCTGGGAGGTCACGGCCTGGAGGGGCAGACAGACCCTGTCCTGGACACGGACTGGCTCTCCAGCGGTGTCTCTATGGCACCGTCTTCCCTCAGCCGGACTCTGGGTGGCTCCTGAAGCTGCTCTCACTTCTGAAGATTCTGGCTCTTCAGGAAAGCGCCCACATGGGAATGGTGTGCCAGGGACATGAGTGTTTTTTTTTTCTGTTTCCTTATGCTTTCTCACACTAAAAAAAATATTTTGTAGATATTGGGGGGAAAAAAACAGAATACCATATTTAGGTCACCCACGTGGAGTAGCGAGGACTGTGTCAAGCTTTGCAGGGTCGCTCTGTGGTCTGGGACAGTCCCTTCTGTGTCCCAAGGTCTTGCCATCCTCAGGCTGCCTTAGAGCATCACCGAGCATGCTCACCCTCAGTTGTCTCATCTGTGAAATGGGTTTGTCAGCCCTTCCCAAAGCTGATGTGAAGACCAAATTGGACCTTGGAGAGGGAATACTCACTGGAGATTATGAACTGCACACAATCTTGTGGGGTTATTACTATGAAACGCTACAGTGTCTTGGTGGAAAGAAGTAGCTATAGAATAGGTTTGGAGCCACAGTGACACCTCGCGGCCAGTCCTCGTATTGCATGACACTTTGCCCCCTCAACTTAACTTTTTCCCTTTCTACCTTTGAAACTTTCCTCGTGGGCTTTCCTTTAGTGGGCTGATGAGATGCCCCATCCCGAGTGGCAGCAGAGCATGAGTGGACACAGGCACATCTGAAAGTATCCACTCAGAGGGATACCAAAGTTTGTGGACAGGAAATTCAACGTCAGGGCATTTGGTGCTTGGGACAGTCAGTCCTGAAGCTGGGTCCGCCTGCAGGTCTCTGACCCCCTCCGCAGCGCTGCAGGGCGCCCTCTGCGGGGTCGCAGGGGAACTGCAGAGCAGACCCACGGCCATGGGAAGTCCTTATCCCTCTCCTTGCTGTCCTTTCAGGGAATCCGGGGTCTCAGGTCTTTCTCCAACTCCATGTTCTTGCCTTCCCAGAATGCAGCTCAGTGCCTGTGGATGCGTCCCTGACACAGTCCCTCCCTGCCTGTCCGCCCCCACCCCCACCCCCACCCCCACTTCCACCCCTATCCCCATCCCAGGATCATTCCCTGGGCCCCACTAAATAAACTACCTGAGAGGGGGCAGAGCCCCACGGGGAGCTGGTCAGGACCTCATCACCTGAGGCTGGGTCCTGGCCAAGTGTGGCCCGGCTCTAGGCCTACTCATCCTGAAGCTGTCATCTCTGTCTCTGGCCACCAATCATGTGTTAGCAGTGTTTTTTGGTGGTGGTTGTTTTATTGCTGCTGTTGTTCCCCCTCCAGCCTAAGCTCCCTCCTGCCCTCCCGGGATGCTGGTCTGAGCACCCCTCTTGCAGCCAGCTCCCTCAACAGCAATAACAAGACCTCTCAGAAACACTTAGAGCGTTATCTGGGCCTCTAGGCCTGTCCCGCCTGCTTAGCTGACTCCTGAATTCTGGTGCCACATCCCAACCACCAGCCTTGTCCCAGGTGGGCCAGGTTCCTTGGTGATCTCGCGATCCTGGGTATTTTGCTTTTTAAATAAAGCCCAGCCAGTGTGGTTCAGTGGTTGAGTGTCGACCTATGAACCAGAAGGTGGCAGTGTGATTCCCGGTCAGGGCACAGGCCCTGATTGTGGGCTCGATCCCCAGTGGGGGACGTGCAGGAGGCAGCCAATCAATGATTCTCTCTCATCATGGACGTTTCTATCTCTCCTCTCTTCCTCTCTGAAATCAATAAAAACACAGTTAAAAATTAAGGTTTATGCAAGTGCATATGTGTACCGTATGCATGTTCGTTTTGTAAATAGCTAATTTGAGCCCCCTTCCATCTCATATAAATATGAGAAAGGTTTGAATCAGCAGTGGCAATATGGACGCAAAAAGTGTGCCAGTACACTTGCCAATCACTCACCGTTTTGTGTAAGAAAAACCAAACGAAGAGAGACACCCACCAGTGACAGGGGTGGCAGTGTCCAGGGAGTTTTGCGTTGAGGCTGTAAGCAAAGGCTGGGATGTGGTGGGTGCCCGGGGGCAGGGGTTCTGAGCATGTGTTGCCCCCCAGAGTCACCTGAGGAACTTGATAAAAACCGCGGTGCCTGGGCCCCCCTTCCGGCCAATGAGGTCAGGGCCAGGGCTCCCTCAGAGGCGCTGCCGGGACCGAGAACCACAGCTCTGCCCGCTGCCCGCTGGAGCTGCCCGCCAGTGTGGCTGTCGCCATTCGGGCTCATTGGAATTAAGCAAAATGAAAAACCCCGTTCTGTAGCCGCACAGGCTACATTCGAGGCTCAGCAGCCACGCGTGGCTCACGGCTGTCATGTTGAAAGAGGCAGACGACAGAATGTTTCCACTGTGGACAAGGAGGGGCCACGGGCTCCCCGGACAAGCTCAGGGGAGGCCTGTCGGCTGGTCCTGCCTCGGAGGCCGAGAGGAACCACGTGGGCTGGTCTGACCGAAAGCCAGTCCTGGCGGGTGGGCGTGGCCTGGGCTGGCATCGTCCCTGACAAAGCCGGTCTTTGCCTTACCTGAGCCTGTCTGGGGTCCTGTTGCATCTGCGATGACACACCTTTAGGATGTCAGGGAGCTTCCCTTCCCCAACCCTCCCTGCACCAGAGCAGAGACCACAAACCCCCGCCTTGCTTTGTGATCGTGTTCATAGTTAACTGCTAACTCTCCTATACCCACCCACGGAAGAGAAGTATGTGTCCATTCATCTTACTTTTTATCCATTCCCGGAGATTTCCCCGCCTCCCTGATCTATCACCAATGGACTTCCTGTAACCCCTTTCGCCTCCTCCTTTGGTTATCCTATGTAATAATCCTATATAATGAAGAGGTAATGTGCAAGTTGACCCTCACGCTCTCACAAGATGGCTGCCTATGACCAGGCTGGCAGCGGGGGTTAGTGAGGGATGACCAAATGACTGAACAAGCAGGCTGTGTGGGGCGACCAGGCTGGCAGTTAGGGGTGACCAGGACAGCAGAGGGGGACAGTTAGGGGGTGACTAGGCTGGCAGGGGGGCAGTGAGGGGTAACTAGGCTGGTAGGGGGGCAGTTGGGGGTGGCCAGGCCAACAGGGGGTGCCAGTTAGGGGTGACCAGGCTGGCAGAGGAGGGCAGTTGGGGACAACCAGACCAGCAGAGGAGGGTAGTAATGGGTGGCAAGGCTGGTGGGTGGGGACAGTTAGGAGTGACCAGGCCGGCATGGAAGGGCTCTTGGGGGCAACCAGGCAGGCAGGCAGGTGAACGATTAAGAGCCAGCAGTCTAGAATTGTCGGACATCCCCCAAGGGGTCCCGGATTGGAGAGGGTGCAGGGTGCAGGGTGCAGGGTGCAGGCTGGGCTGAGAAGGACCACCCTCCCTCCCCCTGAGTGCCACAAAGCTCACGCCCCGGGCCTCTAGTGATGCATGAAATAAGGTGTGAAGCTGCCGTTCTCCGGAGCACTTTCTCACTCCGCTGGGGTTTTGCTTCCCAACAGTTGTCGTCAGTTTGGCTCCAATAACCTCATACAAATTACCTGCAGGTTTAAAGGCGTCTCACGGCCACACAGCACTGCAGGCGGTCTACCTGGTGGCCAAGCCCTGCCTGATCTTGGCTGAGGTGGGCAAGAGGCCCTTACTGAAATGGGAGTGGTTTTCTGAGAGAGAGAGAGAGAGAGAGAGAGAGAGAGAGAGAGAGAGAGAGAAAAGAGAGAGAGAGAGAGAGAGAGAGAGAGAGAAAAGAGAGAGAAAAGAGAGAGAGAGAGAGAGAGAGAGAGAGAGAGAGAGAGAGAGAATGTGTGTGTGTGTGTTGTGTGTGTGTGTGTGTATGTGGTGTTAGGCCCACTCTGGCTCCTGTCTGCTGCTCAGATGTCACCCTACAGAGCCAAGGAGCTTCTGGAAGTGTGCCCCGGGGATGTTGAGTGCAGACGCCCATAGGCCCCTGGGCCAATCCTTGCCAGGGTGGTGAGCATCTCCCACCAGGAGGACAGGTTCGGGGCGGAGGGGGTGGGGGGGGGCTTGTGTGGGGCCCCCAGTGCCGAGAGGACAGAAGAACCGGCGCCCGCAGGAAAGCCTTTATTCCGGCCGGTGAGCGCTGCCGGGTCAGCCCTCCTCGGGGACGCTGAGCCGCTCCTTCACGCCGCAGGCCACCACGGCGAAGAGGAACTCGGGGAGGAAGGTGCGCAGGTACACGGCGGCCTTGGGCACGGGGTTGGCCATGAACACCTCCTGCTTCTTCCGCCTCACCGTGCGCATCACCTCCTCCGCCACGTCCACGGGGTGCGCCCCGTAGGTCAGCTTCCTGGAAAAGACTGAAGAGCCCAGCGGAGGGCACGGGTTCGAGCCTCCGCAGGAGCAAGCTGGCCAGGCCCCTCTGCGCGCCCAGAGACAGGGCCGCGTGTGTGCCGAGCCTGGGGTCAGGGGCTCGGGCAGCTCTGCCTTCCCCTGGCTGGAGGCCCTGGGCAGACCCTGTACGCCTCCATACCTCAGCTTCCTCCTCTGTAAAGGGGGCGCAGCTTCCCGCCCTGTTAACGTCACAGGCGCCGTAGGAGGGACCAGAGGGAGCTGGGAGAACCTAAAGGCGCCGGGGGAACTCGGGGGATGCTGCCGATCGCTGCTGCTTGTGGAGCTGTGGTCTGCCTCCCGGACTCACCCCTCATCGTGGCCCACCCTGACTCCCTAATGTGGAGAGCGCCCGGGAAGGCACGTGGCCATCTCTTTAGTTGTTGTCAGCTGAATCCAGTGGCGCCGGCAAAGCCACACACTGGAAACACGCTTTGCCAAAAGGCAGGCGTGTTGTCAGCTTGACCGTCAGCCCAGGTGCCAGGGGGGAGGGTTTTGTTACTTAAATCCAGCCACGCAGGAATGAAAACGACTTCAAGCGGGCCCACCCAAGCATGCACATAATCTCCTTTGTCTTGACTTTTAGTAGAACTTCCCGTTTTTTGTTTTGTTTGTTTGTTTGTTTGTTTTCTGTATAAAATAAACACGCTGTATGGGCTCGGGGACCCTGTCCCCGTGAGAGGACAGTGGTCCCACCCGGCCCCAGCTTTTTCCTTCTATCTCTGTGTCTGTCTCTTTCATTTCCTCCGCCCTCAGCCAGCCCTACTCAGAAACCGGACTGCTCTCTGGACGCACTGGACGAGGAAAAGAGAGAAATAGTTGCACCCCGATGTGGACCGAGCCGTGGGCGGAGGGCAGCGTGGGGAGCATTCTGGCATCACAACCACAATAACATGCCGGGACCTGCTCCGAACCCTCCAGGAGCCAGGCCCTCATTCCTCCCGTGACTCCACGAGGTGGAGAGCAACGTCCCTCATTTTCTGGACGGGAAACCGAGGCAGGAGGTGGAGGGAAGGGAGGGAATGGCTATGACAGACAGAGGCACGCTGCAGAGGCAGGCAGCCTGGCTCCAGCCTCTATTCTTCTAGGGAGAGGGAGCAGGCTGTTCTCAACGACCACACCTGGGAAACTGAGGCTCAGAGACAGGCCGCCCCATGGCCACGGTCACAGAGCCTGTGAGCCACTGAGCCCAGCTGGCCACGGGCTGCGGGCCACGGGTTAGGGTTCTCTCGTCGATCTGGTGCCCCTGGTCTGAGTTTGAGGGCCCCTCCTGCCATTAGGTGGTACAAGGAGCCCAACCCCCAGCTTCATGCTTCTGGAAGACACCCCTCCCCTCCTCCGGAGCCCAATAAAATCAGGCTGAAGGCACCCGCTAGGGCCCCCCGCTTTGCCCCCAGCCCTCCCCCCTGCCCCTCCGGCTCCCCCGGGAAAGCTCACATTTGCAAACGGAGGCCTGCCAGCCGCCCTGGCCCGGGTGCACGCTGGAGGACCGGATGAAAGTCGGGCTCACGGTGCTGACCACCACGTCATACTCCTCCACTTCGGCTCGGAGGCAGTCGAAGAAGCCGAGCGCCGCGTGCTTGGAGGCAGCATCTGGGGGGGAGCAGCCAGCGGGGGGTCAGGGCGGGGAGAGCCCGGGGACCGGGCGCCTAGCACACAGTCCTACCAGCTCCGCTGGGGGGGCCTGGGACCCCCTTCGTGGGGGAGGAGAGCAGCCCTGTGAGGGGAGGGCAGGGCCAGAGCCTGGCCGGCCCACTTGCCCACTGCGCCGCCTCGGGAAAATCACTAAATTCCTCAGGCTCCGTTTTCTTTTTCTTTTTAAAAAAATATATTTGCCAAAACCGGTTTGGCTCAGTGGGTAGAGCGTCGGCCTGAGGACTGAAAGTTCCCGGGTTTGATTCTGGTCAAGGGCATGTACTGTGGTTGCGGGCACATCCTCGGTAGGGAGTGTGCAGGAGGCAGCTGACCGATGTTTCTCTCTCATCGATATTTCTAACTCTCTATCCCTCTCCCTTCCTCTCTGTAAGAAATAAATAACATATATTAAAAAAATATATGTATATATATTTTATTGATTTTTATAGAGGAAGAGAGAGGGATAGAGAGTTAGAAACATCGATGAGAGAGAAACACTGATCAGCTGCCTCTTGCACACCCCCTACTGGGGATGTGCCCGCAACCAAGGTACATGCCCTTGACCGGAATTGAAACCTGGACCTTTCAGTCCGCAGGCCGACGCTCTATCCACTGAGCCAAACCGGTTTCGGCCAGGCTCCGTTTTCTTATCTTTAAAATGGGGATGGGCCCGGCTGGTGTGGCTCAGTGGTTGAGTGTCAACCCATGAATCAAGAGGTTATGAAGAGATCTGTGGTCAAGGCACAGGCCCGGGTTTCAGGCTTGCTCCCTAGTAAGGGCCGTGCAGGAGGCAGCCGGTGGGTGTTTCTCTCTCATCCATGTTTCTATGCCTCTCCCTTCCTCTCTCTTTGAAAAATCAATAAAAACATATTTTAAAAAATATGGGGGTGATATGACTCTTGCCAAGTTGTGACGATCAAATGAGACGTCTATAACGTGCCTGGCCCCACGGGAGCTCCCCTTCCTCACCAGGAAGGCTGGGAAATGGGGCAAGCTTCCTTGGAAAACAACCCAGCAGTTCCTGAGACTTTGAGGAGTTCCCACACGAGCAATGAAGACATGTGTCGCCCTAGCTGGTGTGGCTCAGTGGATAGAGCGTCAGCTTGCTGACTGAAGGGTCCCAGGTTTGATTCCGGTCAAGGGCATGTGCCTTGGCTGTGGGCACGTCCCTAGTAGGGAGTGTGCAGGAGGCAGTTGACCAGTGTTTCTCTCTCATCGATGTTTCTAACTCTATCCCTCTTCCTTCCTCTCTGTAAAAAAAAAAATCCAATAAAATATATATATTTTTAAAATTATTTTAAAAAATTGGAAAAAAAGAAAAGAAAAAGGAACGGAGCCCACGGGTGAACCTCGACACGTCCAGCTGAGTGAAGGAAGCAGGCCCCAAGGCCCTCGCATTGTTCGCCTCCGTCTGTGTGAAGTGTGATGTCACAGCAGCGACTGGGCTGGGCTGAGCACCCCTGTCCGGAGTGTGGGCTTCGCCTGGCACTGATCACGTCAGCCAGGGTGTGTCCTGGCCCTGAGACAGGGCCCGGGCAGGGGGCCCTTACGTTCATGTCTCCGTGTCCACGGGAGCCACCCTCGGGCTATCGGTGCTCAAAATAGGAACTGAAAGGATGAGAGGAAATGCAACAGACCATTTCACTCGGGGACCTTCTCCCGGGGGACCATGGGCCTCGTCCTTGACCCAACGCCTCTTGTCCTATAAGACCTGGAAGGCAGAACACGCTTGTCCTGGCCACTTACAGGCTGTGCGGAATGGGACACCGAGCTTGCCTTGGATGTTGTTCACTAACACGATCTGGCCCGTCCTCCGGGAGATCATGTTGGGAAGCAGCACTGGAGAGCACAGGACAAGGGGTCAGGGTTAGAAGTCTGGGAGCAAGTGGGCAGTAACAGGCACACCTCCCCCAGGCCCATCTCCTCAGGGCTCCCCGCATCCCTGGGGACCGGATGGGTAGGAAACGGACCCTCAGTCGCCACCTGTCCAGTTTTCCTAAGGGCGGGCTGGTCCCAACTGGTGATGACCAGGTGCGCAGTGACACGATTTCAATAGTGGGGGAGTAACCCCTCTTTGGGTCTCCTCTCCCCGCCAGGAGGAAGTCTGCTGCTGGTTCTAGTGTGCCGTCAGCACCTCCTGCAGGTGCTCATCTTTTCACAAAGAGAGGGGAGACCTCAGCCCTTGGGAGAATTTTCTACCTTGTTTTGATGTCAGATTTTCTTCTATTTATGGGGAGAGAAAGGGGCTTCTGGTTTATGGTGGTATTAGAAAGATTTCCTCCCAAAACAAATTACTTTAAAATGGAGAGAACGCAGGTGGAAGAGTTAAAAGTTAAAAGACTCAACTTTCTGATGGCCAACTGAATCCGGCGCCTGCGTGTTTGAGGCGGGCGCTCGGAGACCCGACCAGGGGGTGGAGTCCCAGCCAGGGAGACACCCAGCCCTGACCTCCACACTCCACTGTGTGTTCCTCACTTGTATGTCCACGAACCCTGACACCCCCCTCGCCCCCCCCTGAGGTTAACTGCAGGGCACGGCGTGGTGTGTCCCTGGGGGCTGGGCCCGAGGTTCCTGGTATCTCTGGGCACCCTGTCAGAGCTCTGGGAGGTCATCTTTCTGCGTGACATATTTTCCCCTTCTGTGTCATCGTAGCCATTAGCGTGGAGATCCTGGCTGCGGAATCCTGCTCCCTCGGCCTCCCCCAGGGAGCCCCACTCCCTACACGTAGAAAGTCTCCATGCTTAGATGCTCCCTCTTGGGCTTCTGCTTTGCTAACCTTTTTGTGCGGAAGGGACTTCAACTCTTGGTTCTATCCCATGTCCTCTCCAGCCCCAACCCCCCTCGGCTTCAGACCTGCATTTGAACTTGGCAGTGACATGCAACAGACCATTTCACTTTTGGACCCTTAAAAGGGATCCCTGCCCTCCCCGTGTCTTGCAAAGGAAGCGACAGTATTCTGGGTCCTCTTGGACTTTGGGGATAAACTGTGTTCCTTTTCCTTACTGAGGATAGAAGCTCTACCTTTACAAAAACTGTCAAGGTTAGAAGCAGATCCACAGCAAGGCTGATGGGTGGAAATCGAGGCAGAGCATGGAGACAATGTGCAGAGATATGGGATGGGGTCAGAAGGGGCCATGGGTATAATGAGGAGGGTGGGGGAGGGCAGGGCTTGGGGACGGGCCTCCCAGAGAGGGAGGTTGGATAGACCAGGAAGATACTTCCAAAGCCCCCCATCTCCCATCGGCATTGACAGTCGGCATGTCGAAGGCTTTCACCAAATAAATAGGGGTTTTCTGAGGGGCTGGAGACGCCTTCTAGAATTGGATGACCGTCTGTCTACGTAAAGGAGCCCTGTCTCTCTTAGCAGGCGGCCCAGGAATCCAGAGGAAGGTCAAGCTCACGGGACCTTTGGTCAGTGTGATGGGCCCAAAGTAGTTGGCGTCCATGATCCTCTTGTCCAGCTCCAGGGAGATCTTGTCGGCTGGCCCCTTCAGCTTCACGCTGGCGTTGTGGACGAGGATGTCCACGCAGCCGTAGCAGCCCAGCACCTCTTTGGCCACGTCCTGCACGCAGCTGATGTCCGCCAGGTCCAAGAAGACCAGCTTTGGGGTGAACGTCTGCCGAATCAACGAGACAGTCAAGGCACGCATGGGAACAGCACCTCCCCTTCACACTCTGGGGCCCTTCAACGGAAGAGCCACACCCACCTTTTTTTTTTTTTTTTAATATATCTTATTGATTTTTTACAGAGAGGAAGGGAGAACGACAGAAAGTCAGAAACATCAATGAGAGAGAAACATCGACCTCCTGCACCCTCCCGCTAGGGATGCGCCCGCAACCAAGACACATGCCCTTGACTGGAATTGAACCTGGAACCTTTCAGTCCGCAGGCTGAGCCAAACCGGTTCTGGCAGAGCCACCCTTTGTAAATTCAGAAATTCAGACACAGGATATGGCTCTGAAAACGGGTGAGGAAAAAGCAGACGTGACCACGGGAGGGAGGAAGTGATGCAGGCTGCAAGGGGACCAGAGCCACCACAGCAGCAGCCAAATCCACACGTGCCAACGTGCAGCCTCAGTCTGCGCTTTTGGCCACAGGGCCACAGCCCACGATCCATGCGAGCATGGCCCTTCACACGGGCTGTGTCCTGATGCCAGGGGTGCTGCCATCATTTAAAACGTTTCTGAGCTTTCCGGAAATGGTTTCCAAAATGGCTTACAAACCACATCTGGCTTAAAAAATTTTTTCCCCTTTAATTTTCAATTGCACTTGACTTTGAATATTCTATTAGTTTCAGGTGTGTAGCATAATGTCTAAACATGATATGACATACAAAATGATCCCCTGGTACGTCTAGTACCTCCCTGACACCATGTAGCATTGCTACGATATTACCGCCTCTATTCCCTAGGCCAGTGATCGGCAAACTCATTAGTCAACAGAGCCAAATATCAATAGTACAACGATCGACATTTCTTTTGAGAGCCAAATTTTTAAAACTTAAACTTCTTCTAATGCCACTTCTTCAAAATTGACTTGTCCAGGCCGTGGTGTTTTGTGGAAGAGCCACACTCAAGGGGCCAAAGAGCAGCATGTGGCTCATGAGCCACGATTTGCTGATCACGGGCCTAGGTGGCACTTCGTTTTGTAACTGCCCACATCCCGCTTTGTAGCCAGGCCTGGTGGTGAGCCCTGGACATGTGCTGTCGTGGAGACTCGTGTTTAGAGGGATAGGGATGGGAAAATTGATGAGACCACGTGGCAAAGACAATCGCAGTGGTTAACATATACGAGTCCTGATATACACCCCTGAAAAGAGGGTTTCCTGACCAAATTTGTTTGGGAAACTCCATACTCTTTTAGGAGGTACACAATGCACCTCGTCAGCATGTCAAAGGCCCGGGAAAATCCCGTGGGAAGGTGATGAGCCAGACCAGCGTGGCTCACTCAGCAGCTGCCCACCACTGCCCTCAGAACCTCGTGTTCACTTGTTCCCTAAGAGCATGCCGGGAAACACACCTTGGAGGGTCATGTGCTGTCCTATTTGCTCCATCGTTCCACAGACCACACTTAGGTCTGCATTGTTGGCTATTTCCAAAAACCAAGTTCAACATCCCAGGCAAAGATTAAAAAAATCCCCAAGAGAGGAGCTGAAGGCAGTTTCCCAGACAGCGCCCCAGAGACGCTCTGAGAAGGGCAGTGACGCCGAACCACGTGCTCCCCTCTCAGGTGACTTCTTAGGAGTGTTTCACTCCACTGGTCTCTTTGAAGAAAACATCGTTTGAGCTCTTATGCCTATGATATACCCTCTCTCTGGCTCTGAATGGGGGTGGGGGTTGGGAGTCAGTGGCTAGAGGACACCATTTGGCCTGGCCAGTGATCCCTGAATTGCCCCCTAGGACTGGTAGACAAGCTGTGTCTAGATGAGCGAGGTCGTTGCCTTACATCCCCCCGAAGTGATCACCACATTTCCCCCCATTTGACCCAAGGGCTGCTCGTGAGCAACCCGTGAAGGGTAAGGGCACCCGGGAGCTGCCCGAGCGGACCGCCGGCGGCCTCACCTTGCTGGGGTCAGCCACGCTGATCAGGGCATCGTAGAGGTCCTCCAGCCTCTCCCAGTTCTTCCCGCACAGCACCAGCCTCGCGCCGCCCGTGTGGAACACCCGGGCGCACTCTGTGGGAAGAAGGAAGGAGGGCAGGGCGCACTGTGTGGATGGAGCCACGGGCGGTGGGCCCCTCTGCATGGCAAATTCAAAAATTCAAAGAATCTCAGAGATCAACCAAAGGGCTTGTATTCATGCACAGAAGCCTAACTAATGGACACAGACACCAGGGGCGTGAAGGCATGAGTGGGGGTGGGGTGGGAGGCAATGGGGGGATAAGGACACATACCTTAATCCAGTGGTCGGCAAACTCATTAGTCAACAGAGCCAAATATCAACAGTACAACGATTGGAATTTCTTTTGAGAGCCAAATTTAAAAAAATATATATTTTATTGATTTTTTATTTTTACAGAGAGGAAGAGAGAGGGATAGAGACTAGAAACATCGATGAGAATCATCAATCAGCTGTCTACTGCACACCCCCTACTGGAGATATGCCCGCAACCAAGGTACATTCCCTTGACTGGAATCGAACCTGGGACCTTTCAGTCTGCAGGCCGACGCTCTATCCACTGAGCCAAACCGGTTTCGGCAAGAGCCAGATTTTTTAAACTTAAACTTCTTCTAACGCCACTTCTTCAAAATAGACTTGCCCAGGCTGTGGTATTTTGTGGAAGAGCCACACTCAAGGGGCCAAAGAGTCACATGTGGCTCATGAGCCGCAGTTTGCCGACCTCGGCCTTAATCAATAAAGAAAAGAAAGAAAAAAAAAAGAGGGGCCAGGGATGCAAAGAATCTAAAAGCCTGAGGACCCCGAGGTCTTTTGGAGGTCCTTTCACTCAACCTCCTCCCCGGGCTGGGATCCGTTCTCACTGCTGCCTTGGGGCGTGGCCTCCTGTGACAGGGAGCCCATCGTCGTGGGGGGACAGCCTTTGCTCACAGGAGTGCTCTGACTATTAGAACATCCTTCCTAAAACTGGACAGAACGGTGGCCTTGCCCAGTGAAGCCTCCTGACCACAGCCCTAAATACATCTCAGTCTTAAGATATTGGGAACAATCTATGGATTTTTTCGGGCCAAATGGCACCAGTTTTCTTTACAGAGTCTCTGTAGATGAATACCCCAGCCAGGGTTCTTTTTATTAAAAAAAAAAAAAAAAAAAAGTAAACCTGCCTCCTGTCTAGTTAATTGGGCTCTGGACTAACTCCCAGCTCACCCCACACAGGGCGTTCTCCGCTGGGCCGTGGCTGGTGGACACACTGCATTCTTGTGCAGCAATCACACTGCTGGTTAAGAGCAGTGAAAGCTAACACATCTTGGGAGTTGAGTTGTCCCAGGGACTCCTAAAGGAGATGTACACGTATTAGCACCTTTCACCCTTACAGTAGCCCCAGGAGGCCGCCCCCTGGTTGGGCGCCCTGGAAGCAGACCCGGGGTGGCCGGGATTTACTGCGCCTGCTCTTCAGGGAAACCCCCCCCAGGAGTTAGGCCGCAGGGTCGTGCCAGGCAAGGATGGGTCCCAGGTAAAGTCCGGCCGTGGCTGGATCCAAGGAAGGCTCCGGAGCAAACCCAACCGCAGAGCCGTTCTCCCTGGAGGCGGGCGGACCAGCCTTCCCTACACCCGCGCCAGCCAGTCACGGACTGTGCTGCCTCCTCTGGGGTGGGTGCAAAGGGTGTTTAACTCCTGGGCAGGCCAATGACCACAGGCAGACAGATGGTGAGTCTCTGAGCCCCGGCAGCCACAGCACCTACCATGGGGTTCGGGTACCTGCTACTGTCCCACTGCCCACCGAGCAGACGCTGCAGGCTGGCTGGCAGCCCCAGGAGGCTGGGTCCGGGGGAACGGCTCAGAGTGACCCGGCTGTGATGGTCTCCTGCGAGCTTAGCAGCCGGTGCAGGGGAGAGAAGGGAGCCAGGCAGTTGGCTGGGGCAGCACGGTGGGTGGGGGGGGGGCAGGGTGTTGGAGAGAGCGCGATTGAGGTGCTGGAGCAGGCAACCTAAGCCAGATGGGAGCAGGAGAAGGCAGATGGGGCCAGAGAGAGGACCCGCTGAGACGGGTGAGGCGTAGAATGGAGCTGGGAGGAGGGGAGCTGTGGTTAGTTCAGGAGGAGAACCTGATTCAAGGAATAACCACGCTGCTTTCCTTCCCTACCTGGACCTGCCAGAGCAGCTCCCACAGACAGGGAGGCGAGAAGGGCCGTTCTGCCACCGAGGTGGTGGAGATGAGGGAATACGCCATCGCCGTTCCCACGTGCACCCACGGCAGTGTGGGTTTCAGGAAGCGCGCCCGTTGGGCACTCTCAGAGACCCGGGAAGTCGCCAGGAAGGAGATGGGGGCTCCGGTGTGCGCCCGGACACCAGGCTCCACGGAGCTGCCTGGGCCCCGGGGATAAGGACTGTCCTGTACCGCAGCCCGGGGCGGCGGCCCAGGAAGCGCGGTGAGGATGAAGATTCACCAAACAGGGCCTAACGGGCTGGTCACCACTTCCAAACCTATAAACAGCTAATGCCGGTGAGAACTGGCTGCCGCGGATCAAACAAAGCGATAAAACCCCCAAACAAAGCACCGCAAGCCTGTTAACAACGGCGCCTGGAATGATCAGGACCGCAGAAAATGGAAGGTTTCCCCAAATGCAGGTATTTTATTGAGAAAGAGGCATATGCCTGTGGGTGGCGAAGCCCAACAAAGATGTGAATCCTTCTGCCGTGGATTTGACTCGGGAACAATAAATACGCAAGAAAGGCAGCGGGCGTGTTGGCAAACAATAATGGGGACGGGCTGATTGTATCCGTTATTAAAATGTGCCACAGAGCGACAGAAACTAAAGCAGGGGCTCAAGCAGAAATGGGAAATTTGATTAAAAGCAGAGCGACATAGTCAGAAGGATTTAGTATTTAATGAAGTTATGTTGAATCAGTGTGAATAGAGCACGTTATTTAAGGGCATTTGGACCACTGCTTACCTAGTTGGGAGGGGGAAAAGAGATCTAGATGCAATATATTGAAATGCATTAAATAATCAAAGGTGAAAAACAGAACCATAAAAGAACTAGAGGGAAGGAGAGATGAAGACACGGCCCTGCTCTGGGGAAAGACCGTTTAAGCATGACACCAAAGGAGGAAATCAACACGGAAACGATTTATAGAGCTGTATCCTCAAAAGAGCTTCCTTCACCTCAGAAGACATAAATCAAAACTGGGACCAGGACAAAATGAGGAAAGAGGATTTTTAATTGGAAGTTTGACCAGAGCAAATAGATACACAATTCCAAAGATAGGGGCCAGTCTAAGGTGTACATTTTCAAAGGAATTGACTAAACCCTGTTTTACAGGATCCATTTGTGTCCAACAATAGGACGCAAATGGATCATGAAAGAGGAAGGGGGGGTCTTTGAAGAAGGAATTTTGGGGGAAAGAGCCGTTATGTGTTTGCCCGTTTCTCCCTCCTGGAGAGAAGGTGCCAGTGGGCCCGTGTCAGCAGCTCCTAGCCCGGGAGTCCAGGCCGTGTCTGGGTCAGACCTGAGGATGGAGTGGAGAGGACCGTGGCCCGATCTCCCCGGAGCAGAGGGGGGAGAGCCGGCTGCCCCACGGAATGAGCTTGTATTGTTGAAGACCTCACCGCACAGCGGACCGGAGGTAGGGTGTGACTGGCTGGGAGTGCCTTTGAATTCTGCCCAGGGGAGCTGGCAGGAGGGCAGTGGGTCTCACACAGAGGGCCCGGGTGGTGCAGACCCACAAAGGCGGGCTGAGCCGTGACTGAGCAAGCAGAGCACAGCCCTTCACAGAAGGTGTGAGCGGATGTTCCCAGGAGAACGCTGCTGGCCCCAACACTACCCCGGAGGGAGACTCAGACTCGGTTTAAACAGGTGCCATCTCCCAAGTGTCAGGCAGGTAAGAGTGATTCCTGCCCTCCTGCTGCCTCCTCCTCCCTCCCCTTCATCGAGAGGGGTCAGGAAGGGTGACTTGCCCTAATGGGAGGAGTGGAGAGGGGAAAGCAAGCTCAGCTTTCATGAGAATTGGCATATTTACTAACGTATTGGAGGGCATCCATTTCTGAGCCGACATTGTGTTTTATAGCCACAGGGTTTGGCATAAACTAGTAGTATCAGAAAAGTCATGGCACTGTCTGTTTTTTTAGGAGAACCAACATGTAACCCAGCTGGTGTGGCTCAATGGTTGAGCAACGACCCATGAACCAGGTAGTCATTGCCAGGACACATGCCTGGTTGTGGGCTCAGTCCCTGGTAAGTGGCGTGCGGGAGGCACCAATCCATGTTTCTCTTCATCATTGATGTTTCTATCTCCCTCTCTCTCTCCCTTCTTCTCTGAAATCAATAAAACACATTTCAAACCCCCCCAAAATAGCCCTAGCCGGCTTGGCTCAGTGGATAGAGCATTGGCCTACGAACCGAAGGGTCCCAGGTTTGATTCCGGTCAAGGGCACATGCCCAGGTTGTGGGCTCGATCCCCAGTGGGGGACTTGCAGGAAACAGACAATCCACGATTCTCTCTCATCATGGATGTTTCTATCTCTTTCTCCCTCTTCCTTCCTCTCTGAAATCAACAAAATATATACAAAAAATAAAAAACCCAAGATATATTTAAAAAAAATCAAGATGCAGAGAAGTCATTCCCCCTGCCTGTGTCGCCTCAGCCCTGATGCCTGCTGGCTGCACCTGTGAGCACCGTAAAGGGGCGCAAAGAAAATAGGGTGAGTGAGCGTTCCTGAGTGGGTGGGGTTCTATGTCTTATGTTATTTTTACTTAAAAATTATTTAATATCTGTGGCATTTATAGAAACAGAATTCATCTGGAGGGAGGAAGCCTTCCGTGGCTCAGCTGTAATTTGAGTGGCAGCCACTGGGTGTGGGGCAGCCACGATGGTCAGCCATGCTGGTCGGGTTTTAACCAGAGTGTGAGGCTCAATGGCATGAAATGATTACCCCGAGTCCACAGCTCTCAAATCTAAGATGGCACAGACTGCAAGATGCTCCCTGACACCAGAGATATTCAAATGCAAAAACAGATGGCCTGGGGATGCTGTGAAGAGCTGTTGATTGAAAGACAATCAGCTCGATCTCCGAAATGTTTGATGATGAATCACCGTGCATCCTAGAGGATGGACAGGCCGGGCTGTGCTCTCTGAAGTGCAGTGGTTGCAGTGGTTAAGGATTTTGAGCGTTACTCTTGCTGCAGCGACAGTGGGGACCAGTCACTCATTCTTGCCTCGGCTGCATGGTGTGGGTTTGGTGAGGATTAGATGTCCTGATGGACAGCTGTTTCCCTAGCGAACAGCTCGGCGCTGGGCTCCTTGCTGCTCCCCGGGTCAGGCCTGGCTCCATGGGCCCAGCGCTGTGCTGTGTGCTGTGCACAGCCTGTGTCATCTGCTCAGTGCCTCTCACTTGTTTTTTTCTTGCCTTGGGCCTGCGAAATGAGGCGTTTTAAACCTAGAATCGCTGTGGTCAGCAGCATGCTCTGGGTAGGCATTTATTTAAGGTCATACACACCCAGATTCTCAAGTGACTTCTACACACTCGGACTTGTTTCTTTCTGCTTTGCATTTCTTTCCAGGAGGTAGGGGAGAGGGTCCATACCATCCAGTAAAAAACAACGACACTGACAGTAGTCACGACAGAGACTAGGCCACGGACTTCAGAAAATGCCATTTTGCCCCTGAGGTGTATTCCCTCGGGCACTGGATTTGTACAATGTGTGGCTGAATGATATACTATAGCACTATAGCACATCTACTATAGTACGTGGCTACTATAGCACATCTCGGCAGTGGATGGAACAGGAGCTCTATCTAGTAAGACGGAAAGCCAGAGAGGGCACGGAGGGGCCGAGCAGCCTCCTGACCACCAGACCTAGCGCACATTTGCAGAACACTCTACCCAAAGCAGCAGGATGTGCATTCACTCCCAGGGGCCGTTCCCCACGGCAGATTCACTTCCTGGGCCATAAAGTACACTCAACCAATTCAAAAGAATTGAAATCACACAGAGCGTGTCCTCTGATCAGATTGGAATCTAGTTAGAAGTCAATAAAACAAGTACCTAAGGACATACTGACCCAAGTGAGTGCCTTCTCTCATCAGATGGCCACTTTTAATATATTTTTATTTTATTGATATTTTACAGAGAGGAAGGGAGAGAGATAGAGAGCTAGAAACGTTGATGAGAGAGAAACATCAACCAGCTGCCTCTTGCACACCCCTACTGGGGATGCGCTTGCAACCAATGTACATGCCCTTGACCAGAATCGAACCCGGGACCTTTCAGTCCGCAGACCGACGCTCTACCCTCTGAGCCAAACCAGTTTTGGCAAGATGGCCACTTTTAGAGGATAGTCCTTACATGCACATTTGGGGGGGGGGGATACTTACTGTACACCACACTCTGAGCTAGGTGGTGGGGACACCTCAGGTCATCAAAACAGCCTCCAGCACAGGGGAGCTCGTGTCTACAAACCAACTGAGAAGCGCGTGGGGAGGGCACAGTGTGGGGAGGGTACCAGCGGGGTGTGTTTCTGGGAGGAGCCCCGGGAGCCCGGAGGCCAGTGCCTCGGGGAACACCAAGGCGCCAGGGAAGACTTGGTGATGAAGGGGCCTCGTGGGCAGCTGGCCTCATGCTAGGTGGGCCTGTTCTACAGGTTTCCCCAGAGACTTTGACTCTGAGTGTCTGTAAGGGGGCGTCTCTGTCCCAGTTCCCCAGGACAACTGTTGCTTCCCGTCGTCCTGTGACTGGTCTGGCTGACAAACGTGTGTGTCCTGCTTTGTCCCTGTAGACTCTATAGCGTAGACGATGGGGTTTGTGCCCCCTCCCTCCTGAGCCCTGAGTGTAAGGATGCAGGCTATCTATCCTCTTTGGGAGTTGCTTCTGGGACCCACATAGGGGCCACACACAGAGGACCTAGTTCATCTGCCTTACACTTAAAAGAAAATTACATGGTGAGCCCCAGGTGATCACCCACTGAAATGGAGCCCATTGTCAAGGCAGGAAGATTGGCTCCCATTGGGGTGCCAAGAGAACGAGGCTCTGAGAGAATTCCCAGGGGGAGGACTAGGCATCCAGCCCCCCCAGAGGGACTCGTTGGAAGGGGCTGTACTTCTCAGTCCTCGGGATGGAGTGGGCTCAATGGACACTTGCTTAGTGACCCAAGGATGTTGGGCAGGTGTGTTCTTCATCTGAATAAAAATAACGAACAACAGCAGAAATTATACCCAGACTATGTAGCATATGGGGCTGCACTGCCCTGGTTGGGAAGGACAGAGTCAGAATCTCACAAGCCTGAGGACGTCACGCCACAGATGTCGCCCGGGGAAGGGCCCTCTGAGACCTTCTAATTCAGGGACTGCAAACATGCCTCTAAGGCCAGGAGGTAATGTGCCTGAGAGAACCAGGTCGAGTGTGGCACCTGAGGATCGGGGGGAGGGTGGGGGAGGGGTGCGGCACACGGGGGCATGAGAGCATTCACACTGTCATTGTCATTTTACCACGCTCACACCTGAGCGGTACCCACTAGGGTCAGGCCGCTGCTCTGAGAGCTTTCTGTCTATTAATTCATTAGTCCCTCACAACAATATTGTGAGGTGGAGATCACTAGTACCCCCACTTACAGGTGGAAAATCCAAGGCAGAGAGGTGACACCACCCATAGGTGCCAGGAACTGAACTCAGCTCCCAAGTCTGGGCTTATAACCGGCAAACCGCCCCAGGTGAGGGCTCTCCATTGCAAAATTTCTGGAGACCCTACGAGGGCAAAACAAGTCACACCTGCAGACCACGTAGGCTGTGAGTTTGCAGCTGCAGAGACCTCAGTGCCCTCTTTTCTCAGGCGCGGGAGCTGCAGCCTCCAAAAGAGAAGGTTTGGGCAATGCGTGACCTGCTGGCTAATGACAGACAGACGCTAGGAGAGACCACGGCCTTGACACCCCCACCCGCCTCGCAGGCCTGCCCGCACCCCACCCTGTGGCTGCTTATCCCTCAGGGCAGGAGTAGGACCGAGTGGGGGTGAGAGCAGCTTACCTTTGCCCAGGCCTGAGATGGCATCGGTGATCACCACCACTTTGTTCTGCACGGCCGACTTGGACCACAGCCGGGACACCTCTTGGTAGATGAAGAGAAGGCCGCTGATGCCCAGGAGCAGCAGAGGCAGGGCGAGCACTGCTGTGACCCCCATCTTGTTCTGGGGGGGAACGGCAAGAAGGAACTGGCTTTGCAAAGGGTTTCCGACCAAGACACTGGGGCGGGGGAGGCCCAGGGCTGCAGGGGGCACTGAGCCCTGCGTGCCCTCCGGGAGCCGGGCTCCGTGCAGCCCCAGGCTGCTTCCGAGCCGAGCACCCCGCTAATCCCCCACCGTCTGATAAATGGGAAATTACTCACGGCGTCTCCGACAGCAGCGTGAATCCAGGGGCCTGCCCTCCCGAAGGTTAATTATAAATTTAATTAAAACGAGCCTGCATTTTTTGGAAGGAAATCCCTGTGTTAAGGCCACTTGCTGGGGCCCTAATGGCTATTTATAGGGCTCAGTGCACGGGAGGGCTTTCAGGGTAAATATAGTGTCTGTTCTGATATTCGGGGACACATGCTGGCCGGCTCTGATTTCAGGGCTCCTGCCAGGCCTCGGGCAGCTCTCCGCTTGCCTGGCTGTTGGAGGCGCCTCTGCAGTGCGAGGCTGGGTATCCGGGGCAGGACCTGGGATTTCAGCAGCCGCATCCTTGCCCTCGCTTCCTGCGGCCCTCCTGTCAGGTCGCTGCTGGGGAGCTCATGCTGGCCTGGCCCTGAGCCATCTGGCCTTCCCGTTCTGGCTGGGGCTGAGGAGCATGGAAAAGCTGTTGAGTGGAGCGGAGTCTGTTGTAGCAGAGTAAGCCACTTGGAGGTGAGGCAGGGGCTATTAGAAAGAGCTGAGTTTGGGGAGCGTTTCTCATTCGTCATGGCAACCCATCCCTCTGAGGCTCAGCTTCCTCACCTGTGCGACGGGCATCACAGTGTTATCTTGCAGGACTGATGGGAGGAAAAATAAGAGATGTGTCCAAGTTGTCAATTCCAAGAGAACAATCCATAACACAGAGCCACGTGAGTGAGTTTAGGGTTGAATTCACTAATCTGGGAAACTAGGTGGCTTCCTGGCATTGGACTGCTGCTTTCTCAGTTCTTCTTCTTTGAACACCTTGTTTATTCTCTCCCAACCATGCTGAGTCCACTGCCACCCTTGCCTGCCACCTGCCGTGTAAGGGGAGACACCACCCTTGCCTCCCGAGTCCCGGGGCCTGGTTGGGAAAGGTCCTTGAGCACCAGAGCTGGTTCCTCCTGATGGTGGGTTGTTTGCACAACAACGGCCACTCTGGAAACAACCGTGTCTGCTGGTGCAATGCGCAGGCAGACAGTCAGAATAACTGACCCCAGACAGGCGTTCCTCCCACCAGAACAGGAAGAAGGCGGGCCCCCTCCTTCTAAGAGACACCTGACAAAACTCACGGAAGGATTAACTAAGGCTGGGCGGCCTCCAGGCTAACATGGTTGGTGACTTTGCACTCATCTGGTGCTGGCTGTCTCTTGGACAGGGCCACTGTGGTTACGGTATTGTTTCCCGGACGCTTTGGCAAGGCTCAGACGTGATCTTGTTTCCTTGTACACTCATGGGCCCGAATGCAGTGCTTTGCACGTGGCAGATACCAGCAGTTAATCCTTCCGTGGTGCTTACTAAGCTGCCGGCATTGTTCTCCGATCTTCACTTAAACGGATGCACTTAGTCCTCACAACCCTCCAAACGGATAGGTTTGTTCTCCCACTTAGCACATGAGAAAACTGAGGCGTAGAGAGACCAGTGACTTGCCCAAGGTCAAGGTGAGGAGCTAGGAATTACATTCAGGTAGCCTGACACCAGAGTCCGTGCTCTTGATCATAAGCCATATTACTTCCCACAAAATGCTAAAAAAATGTCTACTTGACAGAGCCTCCTTAGCTTCAGTGGGGACTTCCTTAGTCTGAATCCCCCCTCCCACAGGTGCTGGGGTAAGGAATGGGGGAGTGAGCCAGACAGAGAGACACACCTGGCAGAGAGACAAAGGGGGAAATTTGGGGTCTATTAGGAAACACATTTCCTTAACATATACTCATTTGGTAGATATGTTATCTCGCTATACACACATGTACATACTTCTAGGTAGGGATACGCTGAGTGGCCAGATTATTATGACCACCTGATGTTTGTAGGCAAATTAGCTATACACTGCATCATATGGGATATGGAAGACGAAGGCCTGTTCGAACACGTTTGCTGTCTGCAGTTACCAAGATAAAACATCTCCAATTCGCACATGAACACAAGGATTGGACAGTTGAGCATTGAAAAAAGTCATGTGGTCTGATGAATCACGTTTCCAGTTGCATCATGCAGGTGGCAGGTGAGAATTTCGAGGAAGCAGCATGAAAGCATGCACAACTTTTCAAGCTGGTGGGGGCAGTGTTATGGTTTGGGGCATGTTTTCCTGGAATGATTTGGGCCCTTTAATTCATGTGGAACAACGTCTGATTAGCACAACATACCTAAGTATCATTGCTGATCAAATTCATCCTATCACGTTGATGGAGCATCCCAATGGAGATTGCTTTCTCCAACAACACAATGTGCCATGCCACTGTGCTCATATTGTGCAGGAGTGGTTTCAAAAACCTGAGGGAGACTTTACCTTGCTTAGTGCCCCCACAATCACCACATCTCCATCCAATTGAGCATTTGTGGGACTAAGTTAAAAGGGCCATCAGGCAGCTGGTTCCACAACCATCAAACCTCACAGAACTGGGCAGTGCTATTCTCAGGCATGGTGTCAGATTCCTCACATCGCCTTTCAACATCTCGTGGAGTCAATGCCAAGAAGAGACCAACCATTTTCTAAATGCTGGTGGTTCACAGAACCGCTCTTGCCACGGAGAAATCATTTACAAACTGCAGGAGGGGGATGATACATAACTAAATGATCCTATCTGTCATCCACATGAATCTACCTGGGCCTGTGTTATAGCAAAGACAGACCAAATGTGATGCCTGGTTGTGTCTCTTGAGCGGGGTGTGTTTCACGGCTGCCCTCACTGAAAACCATTAGGCTCTGCACTTATCTGTGTGTTTTTCTCTACAAAGTTAAACTCTAATAAAATCAGCATTAAACATGTTTAATAAAAGAGACTGTGGAGCTCAGAGGATTCGGCAAGGGTTTCAGTTGAGCCCCCGCCTGCGCTGGTGTGGCACTGAGCCCAGCTCCCTCCTCCACGTGCCCCGGTGCCAGCCCATGGGGTCGGCTTCCCTCTCGGGCCTCAGATCACTGCTCTCCTGTGGCACCTTAGCTGCATCCCCCACGGAAGGCCTCTTGTTTGAGAGCTGAGCGAGTGTGTTTGGAAACATCTCCAGGGCGTGTCCTCTCTAGGCTCAGACTCTGGCTCGGTTTTGTGATAGTGACACAGGGTCTACCCACGCAGATACGCAGGGGCAATGAGTCATAGACCAAACACGCCCTGTGGAGGGCAGCAACCCCTTCCGCTGTGAGTGAAGAGAGGGCCTGGGACCCAGCTTGCCTTCTCTGGACTGGGCTTATTCTGGAAAATTCCATTTAAGCCTCTTTAAATATGTGTCGTTCAACAAAACACAGAATTCCATGGGACCGTCATGTGCTAGGCAGGTACTCGACTGGAGCCCCAACATGCAGAAGGGACTGGGTTTTCCCTTACTGTGCGGCAGTGCGGATGTTACAGTCACACAAGCAGAGGGAGGGGTTTTATCTGAAACATTCAGGTCCCCTGAAATGATGTGTTCACTAAACACAAATACACTTTGCAGTGAATCTGAACATATCTGGCATTGCTAGAATTTGGTGGTCCACACCCCACCCTCCACCCCCCAACAACCGCAGATTATGTGTCTAACAGCCTGTGGCCTCGGTAAAAGGCTACTTTAAAATATAGATAAGTGAATACAATATTGTAAGTGAGCACGTTAGGGAACATGCAGTACCCGACTGCCTCAAAGCAGACTGCATGCTTAGCATTGTTTATTTTTAGAAGCAAAAGTGCCTGGCCATTTAAGCACCAACATTCGAACATTTGCTCCACTTCACTGAGATAAGGTGTCATTCCATTCGACTGTTCTCCTTTTGTCATTTGATTTTCCTTGCAAACTGATCTACTTATAGGTAGAAATTAGGAAATTTAGAAGAAAAAAACATTTAAAAAATAACACAAGATTTATTTTTAAGCTCATGTCTTTTCGATGAAAATGAAAAAGGAAATACGGGATAGTTACACACACTATGCATTTGTGTGTCAGTGAAGGGAAAACATTCTGGACTCTATCACCAGACCAGTGTGGGCCACACATTCACATCCTTCGCTTCTCTTCCTCTTGGTGCTCATGTGCGCCCTCTCTCTTTGTTATACTTGCTAAACTCACGGCCAGGAAAGCCAGAGATGCTCATTTAAACTAGAGTGTCAATGACTGATACCCTCAGTGAGCACGATCTCACTTCCAGATGCTGGGATTAGAGGGTGTTTGGTACAGGATGAGCTGGTGAGTGGGTCTTCCCGGGACGGCAGCCTTCCGAAGCCCACCCCACAGACACTCGCTGTGGACGTAAGTGCCCAACTCCCTGCCCATGCAGACCCGGCAGCCACCGGCTAGTGTGCGCACATCTTGCCTGGGGCGCCTGGGGGCAGATGCTCAGAAAATCTCACCAGGGCGTGCCCCAAAAGGCTGGGAGCAGCTTCCTCTTCCCAAACATTTCCCCAAGCCTCAGGTTTGGGAAGGTGTGTGGAGAGTGCCAGCTGCGTCCTGTACCCCTGCTTCTCCGTGAGTTCAGGCGGGCTGCTGTGTATCTGCCCATGGCCAAGACCAACACCGCCATGCAGAGGGCGGAAGAGCCCCAGGCGAGACTGTCACCAAAAGGCGCTGTGAGGAAAGGCGACTACCAACCAGGGCTTCCTGCGGGGGTCAGCCCGGTGCCCAGTTCTGGTTGCGCTGCCCGGCTGCTATGCTTTCTGACTTACATGTTCAGCAGGAACTCATCTGTCACGGAGCTGTCCACAACGAATGGCCGGAGGAGGGTGTGTGCACCGCTGGGAGTGGAGGGCCGGAGTCAGGGGCCAACCAGCTGTCCATTAACTTTGGATGGATGCCATAGGGCATTTTTCCTGGGTGATTCCCTGATTTTGCAGCAGTGGCGGTATTATGATCACAGCAGCAAAAAGCTGTCCTTGTCCCTGCGTGCTACCAGAGAGGTCCCCCCAACACCGGGAGACTCTCACCACTCACAGGACACAGCGGGCTGAGGCCGCCCTTGTTCCATGGCATCTCTCGCCCGATCCTCATTACCACGCGGTGAGTCAGGCGGGAAGTGAGAGTGACAGACGGAACAGGGATGGAATGTGGCAGTTACGTCCCACGGCCTGGCTCTTCTGCCTGGCTCTGCCGCCCTCAGTGATCACAGGAACGTTCTTGTCCTCTCCGGGCCTCACTTTCTTCATCTGCAAAATGGGTAGAAGAAAGCCCTCCAACGGCCTTACACTTGTGAACAGCCTTACACCTGTTCTTGTGTCTAATTACCGATGGAAGAGGCAAGTACCACGTCCATGCAGATCGGATGGCCGGGCTCAAACAGGTTGAGGGCGCCGGGAATGGAAACGGGGTTTTCTCACCGGACATGAGTACCTTTCCTCCATCACCACCTGCTGCCTTTCCACGCGGTGCACAGATGACTACAAGTCTGTCTTGTCTCCCGAAGAGGCTGCCTTTTCTATCAGAACAGAGCAGGGGCCAGGTACAGGGCCAGGCCGGGGGCGGGGCAGAGAGAGCGCGGTGGCTCGCCAAGGCGATGAAGAGCATTCGCAATAGCTTAGGAGGGTGAGGTTCACCCGGGTGAAAACCAGCAGACATCATGACCCCTTAATGCCCAGCAATCCTCAGAAGTGCTGTTCCTTTTGAACAAGGCCACCGGGATTGAAAGAAAAAGCTTCACAAATCCCATGAAGCCAGCGTGGCGGCTGCTACACAGCTCGGCAGGGCTTGGCCGGCCACGCGGTGCAGCCAGCCAGCCCGGACGAGGTGGCCAAGTCCCCGGAGGTGGCTCTGTCCTGCCTCCTTTGCTTGTTCCCCCGCCGTTCATGGGGTGCCCAGGCCCCCCTGTCCTTGAACTTTTTGAGTTTCGCAGAGCAGCGTAGAATCGGAAATCAACGCACTTCGTCAGCTGGTTCAATGCCTAAGGGAGAGGACGCTTTGTCTAAGGGGCTTGTTGGTTTTCAGAGGGCGGAGTCGGAGGCGCCGTTAGTGGGGGTCATGCATCGGGGAGGAAGGGCAGGGCCGTTGGAGGGGACCTGTGCGGAGGCGGTCCTGATGTTGCACTCAGGTGAAGGCTCCCAGGGAGGGTCAGCTTTCAGGGTCCGAGATGATGCCTAGGGAACGTAGCCAGCGAGCCCCTTCCTGGGAGCTAGGACCTTCCTGCTCAGCTGGGGTCCTTAGAGCTAGCTCTCCCTGGCTCCCCTACTCCCGCTGACCTCTCTCTCTGAAGCACCGTTCGGGCCCCTCCACACTCACCTCCAGGTCTCCCTGCGCTCTGGAGAAATCAGATAAAATAGCAGGAGTGTGAGTGCAGTGATCTGCAGCCCCAGGCCCGGCTGCATCGGCTGCACACAGGCTCTCCTGGGCCCATGCGCTGTTGTCAGGGTGCCGGGGAATTCCACCTGGAAATCCAGGCTTCTTCCCCTGGAAGCCAGAGGATCTAGACACCGAGCTCACGCGTGGCCATAGGCTCAGCTAAGCAAGAGGCTGTGCCCCTTTATCTGAGGGTGAGATTTCAAGGTCATTGGCATTCCCTGCCAGCCCTGATTCATTCCCTTTTGTTACCACCTCCTGTAAGCATTTTAAAAACACATTGTTTTTTTGTTGTTGATTTGTAGAGAGGAAGGAAGAGGGGAGAGAGAGAGAAACATCTACATGGGAGTGAAACACTGATCTGCCTCCTGCATGCCCCCTACCGGGGATGTGTCCGAAACTGGGCATGAACCTGCGGTCTTTCATGTGCATGGGATGATGCTCAACCGACTGAGCCACATGGACTGGGGCCACTGTGAGCATTTATGCGCATCCTCTGACGTGCACCTTATGTTTACTCTCTCATATGCTTGCTATTATTTTAGTCAGTATGTGGAAACAACTGAATTCCAAATATTTTGCTGTAGGTGCACCTGGTAGCACGTGAGGTGGAAGGAAGATGAGAGAGGAGATGAGCGGCATCTTTCTGGGGGAAAGGCATTCTGGAGAAGATGGCCTCCTTTATTCCTTCTTCATCAGATGATGATGGTGTTTAGATCCCGGCTTAGCTGGGTGACTGGGTATTAGGAACCAAGTAAAAATGTGACAGAGGCTTTTTAGATTGCTGGGCACAAACTTGTTTGTTGATCGCCATAAGGCAATCAATTGCCCTTCAGTTAAGTATTGGGGATTTTGGGGGACAGGCAAGTCTGGGCTCAGAGTTAAGGAGGTTGAGTCCCACGTCTTCCCTCCCAGTATCGGGATGTACGGTCTTCAGTGGGGGTGCTTCTACCTCCGGCTTCACAGTCAGAAACATGAGTCTGTTCTCAGCCTTTCCCAAAGAGCGCCCCACTGAACATGGCTCACAGAACATTAACCCATGTTTTACACGCACAGGTTTCCTACGGTCAGCTGATGTGAGAAGTACTGGGGTTTGTAACAGTAACAGGCTTTTTTTATTGTGGGGCTTCTCAGATATTTTTTTAAAAAAATACTTTTTATTGATTTTAGAGAGGAAGGGAAAAGGAGAGAGAGAGAGAGAGAGAAACATCAATGATGAGAGAGAATCATTGATTGGCTGCCTCCTGCACCCCCCTACTAGGGATCGAGCCCACAACCAGGGCATGTGCTTTTAAGTGGAATTGAACCTGGGACCTTTCAGTCTGCAGGCTGACGCTCTATCCACTGAGCCAAACCAGCGAGGGCTCAGACATTTTGATGAACTAATGTGCATTGAAAATTCCCAAGAAGAAAGTGTGATAGGGGACGTTTTCCAAATTTGTTTGATCATTGAAACTCTTTTTATTTGACTTTACAAGAATATTTTGACAGGCACCTCTGGGGAGTAATCTTTGAGGAGACCCAGCAAAGTGCTTATTAAAGTCTCTTTCTGGCCGAAACTGGTTTGGCTCAGTGGTAGAGCATCGGTCTGCGGACTGAAAGGTCCTGGGTTCGATTCCGGGCAAGGGCATGTACATTGGTTGCAGGCACATCCCCAGTAGGGGGTGTGCAAGAGGCAGCTGGTCGATGTCTCTCTCTCATCGATGTTTCTAGCTCTCTATCTCTCTCCCTTCATCTCTGTAAAATATCAATTATATATATATATATATATATATATATATATATATATATATATATAAAAGTCTATTTCTGGCTTGACATCAAGGATATGAGATGCACGTAAATCAGAAATGGGTCCACACGTTATTTCTACAGCACTTGTCCGTGAGTCGCTGAGAACACCAACCCTCCCTGGACTTCAGCGTGTGTCCCTGACAGCATACAAAAGCCTTTCCTGTGTGATCCGAGAGGAGGTGGGGGGTGGTGAGAAGTCCAGGGTGACAAAAGCACAGGGGAACTCCTGTCGCTAGAGACAGAGCCTGGCAGATCTCGACTCAGACCCTAGCTGGGCTTTTGGCCCCATTTTAAGTGGAGAAAGCACCCTCCCCGTTCCTGGGTCCCAGCTGCTTCATCAGGAAGCCAGGGGCAGTGACCACCCACCTCACGGGGTTAGTGTAGATGAGGCTCGTGCCCGATGCAGGTGGACACCTTGCAGCTGCGTCTGGTCAGGCCTGAGACTCACAGCTCCACCCAGGAGAAGTCCCTTCTCCCAGGTCACAGGAAGCAGTGCCTATTGCCTGATTCCCCAACGTGCTCTCCAGTTCAGGTTCTGCCAGGACTGACATAACAAATGGTGACGCTCCTCATTTTATCCAGTCGGCTTCCCCATCCTGGGGGATACCAGGATACCATCACTTTTCTGTCCTGGAGTGGCCATGACCTCTGCTGCAGGGAAGAGAAGCTCTCGGTGACCCGAGGGCCATGTGAGTGAGGTCCTTGGTAGGAAGCTTCCTCCTCTCTCCGGCTTTGTGTTTGCTTACAAACCCCAGCCACAGACCTTCGCCCTCTCGGCTGCCTGCCGGGTGTATCTGCAAGCCCCGTCTCCATCCCGTACAGCCGGCCCTGCTTTGAGGCCAGCACGGTGGCCACCTCATTCCCGAAAGCCTCCCTGGCCCGGGCTGTAAACAGCTCTTCTTCCTTCCATTCCCACCGCACAGTGGGTCCTGCTGTAGCCTCATCGCACTGTCCCTTGTTCCAGTTTTAGCTCCGTCTCGCCTCCGTGGCTCATGCACCTTTGTATCGCCTCATCCTCCTATCCCTGTGGCTGATAGGGATGTGGTTTTCAGTGAGTTTGGTCCAGAGGCCTTTGCTGGGCCCTGGGGCATGGGGAGGCGTATCAGAAATGCAGACCACCCCAGACAGAAAGAGCTGAGGGCCATGAAATAACGCTATGAGGACGGGACCTGGCCGGGCAGTGAGGCTCAGGGAGAGTGAAGGTGAGCAAGAGACCGCCAATGACCGGAGGTCAAGAGAGAAACGGTTAGGGAGGGTCCTCTCCTCCCCACCGCGAGGGGCGCTTTTCCCTCGGGAAGGGGAGAGCATCGTCTTGCTTACCTGTTCATCTGGTGAGAAGTTGACTTGTCTCCACCTTTTGGCTTTGGGGAGGGTGCTAGCTTTTGAGGGAAGATCAGGGGCCGTTTGGGTGGGTTTCTGGGTATAGTCTCCCCACCCTTGCCCTTTGCACCGAGCAGGGGCCTCAGCGCTGGATTTGGGAATCCGGGGCTTGCATGGCTCCCTGCCAGCCCCACAAGGAGGGACTTCCTCTTGATGGGCTTTGAGGGACTCCAGGTGCAGGCAGCCTGCGTCAGGCCCGGGTGCCGTGCCGAACAGGAGAGGGCGCCCCACCCACATGGGCTCAGAGTTCAGCCCCATCCTGGAGCCTCTAAAGCAGAGGCTCTCAACCTTCCCAATGCCTCGACCCTTTAATACGGTTCCTCATGTTGTGGTGACCCCCAACCATAACATTATTTTCGCTGCTACTCCATAACTAATTTTGCTACTGTTAATGAATCGTAATCTAAATTATCTGTGTTTTCCAAAGGTCTTAGGCAACCCTGCTAGCGGTTCTCAACCTGTGGGTCACGACAGAGCCTAAGACCATGGAAAACACAGGTTGAGAACCCCTGCTGTAGAGCCCAAGACCCCTTAAAGGGGCAGTCGCAGAATAACTACAGCCATACCAAAAGGACCGGAGCCCACTACGTGGGCACTTCTCTCCCTCTGTGTCACTTCATCCTGCTCTCTGGGGTCCCCAAGAGATGGCCACATGGTTCCAGAGGCCGCATCCTTAAAGAGCCCATTTGGGGGGGCCTTTGCTCATTACGAGCATTCGTTGCTAAGGATTAAAATCTTGCCACATGTAGTTTCGAAGACTTGCAAGGATTTCTATGAAGGGCTGCTCATCTGCTTCTCACCAACTGTTCAGAATTCACTTATTCCGATAAGCTGGCCGAGCTGACTTCCTGCCGCCCTGCGTCTCCTCCAGTCAGGGTGTGGCCCCTGGGCTCCAGTCCCGGGGCTGGGAAGGCTCCGCGGGGGATGCTGGGAGCTGGGCTGGGAGAGGTGAGGTGAGGAGGGCCGCGCAGAGCCTTCCAGAGGTCACAGTAATGAGATCCCTAGAGAAACGGAGCTGCCCAGAGAGTTAGGGTAAGATAAGGCAACTAACCAAATAGCTGTGGTTGGGTGACTGGCCAGAGGGCGTGGGGGCGTGTCTGGGCTCTGCCATTTGCTTGCTGTGTGGCCGTGGGCAAGTAACCTAACGTCTCTGAACCCCAGTTTCCCAGCTGTCCCATGGAGAGATATACCAGGCCCTCACAGGAGTATCGTGGGGACGAATGAAGTCGGATGTTGGGTGAAAAGCTTCTGTAAATGGGGAAGCACACATGCGGTCGTGAGTAAGCGGTGGCTCACGTATCCAGAGGAAGGTCCGCCGGTGAGCTGAGTGATGTGTCCAGAACAAGTGGGCAGTGCAGGGGAGGGCGTAGCTGCCTTCCCAGCGTGTTGCTGTGCCACTGTGTACTGTAGACAGAACTCGGGTCCCTGATGGGGCGTTTGCTTCAGACCCCGGGTCAGGACCTGCTCTCTGGCCGGGCAGCTGTTTCTTGTGAAGGCTTGGCACAGACAGGGCCCACGGAGGCCTGGACAACCTCGGCGGCTGGGCTCAGCCCGGCCTGGGCAATCCTAACGCCTTAGCAAAACACGTCTCCATCACGAAGATGCCCACGCCAGACCTGGCTCCAGGCCCATCCTCCCTGCCGGCTGTTCCTCCGCGGCTCGAACCCGAGCCAGCCACAGCCAGGCCTCGGGGGTGGTGGACCCTACGGGCCGCCTGGCTTTTTCTCCTGGGCCTCCACAGAGGACGTCCCAGCGAGCACAGCTGACTTGGAGGAGGTCTGGGAAAACTCTCCCTGCCTGGAGGGGGCCGGACGGGGCTGAGCCCCGGTTGATGAGAAACGACGGAGAGTCCGTAGATTGGTCTAGCCAGGCCCAGACGCTCTTGACGCGGAGTGGAGAGACTCCGTGCAAACATTCCCTCGCCGCCGCACACGGAGGGATGCGACCAGGGGCTGCCTGCGGCGCACCGAGGGCTGTCAGACAAATGTGCCCGCCCTTGTGAGAGTGCCGCGAGGAAGATGAGGAGGCCGGAACCGAGCAGGAGAGGGCCGGGGAGGAGGACCGCGGGGGCCCGGCCGGGGGTCCGGGCATCGCCCACCCACGTCCCTGCCTCCCCGGGGGCCAGCTCGCTCCCCTCCCGTGGGAAGCGCTCTCTCCAGTCCCCTGCGCGGCCCTTCCTCGCGCTGCTGCTTCTGGTTTCCGTCAAGCAAGTAAGAGCGGTTTTTATTATTATTATTGTTATCGTTATCGGTGGCACGTTCTTGCTGATTACAGAAGCGACCGAGGCCTCTTGGAGGCAATTGGGAAATATAAGGCAGTATAAAGACAACCTAATCCCAGCATTCGGAGAAGGCTGTGAATATTTTGGCATATTTTCCTCAAATCCTTTCTCTATGCACTTTTGACACAGCTGAGATGATGATGCAGAAAGCATTTTGCATCCTGGTTTCCCCTTTTTGTCTTAGTATAAGCTTTCCCCAGGTCGGTACAAACTCTAAATAGCGTTTAAAATCACCACATATAACCTGTCTGCTTTCATCATCCTCTCACATGTGAGGGGGTAGGGTGAATGGATAGTGCTTTTTTAAAAAATCTTTTCTTTCCTTTTTGTCCCTCCTTTCCTTACTTCCTTCTCATTATAAAAATATAGGATGTCCATTGTTTAAAAAATAAATTTATAGCCAAAACTGGTTTGGCTCAGTGGATAGAGCATCGGCCTTCAGACTCAAGGGTCCCGGGTTCGATTCCGGTCAAGGGCATGTACCTTGGTTGCGGGCACATCCCCAGTAGGGGGTGTGCAGGAGGCAGCTGATCGATGATTCTCTCTCATCGGTGTTTCTAACACTCTATCCCTCTCCCTTCCTCTCTGTCTCTGTAAAAAATCAATAAAAAATATATTTAAAAAAAAAATAAATAAATTTATAAAATCCGAAGAGAGATAAATACAGACGACAGCTCACCGTGATGCCACCACCCAGTGGTCACCCTCATTCAATTTTGGCGCTCATACATCACCACTTACTTATATCTCTTTTTTAAAAACAGCAACCCAGGATCTAACTATGGCTGTTATCTCACAAGATGCCTTTTTCCTTAACAAAATGCACTAAGAACACAGGCTAACACAAGGTTTTTGACCGCTTACTATGCAGCCAGGCTCTCCGCAGCCCGGTGAGGGGAGTTCTTTAATCTTATTTTACAGATGAGGAAACTGAGTCTCAGGGAGGTTGAACGCTTTTCTACGTCAGTGACGATGGCTCCAGGGCATGAGGTTTAAGGGCTTCAAGGAGGTATTCTAATGTTTGTAACCGTTCTCTTTAGCCGGGCATTCTGGTAACTGGTCTAATTCTCATCCAAGTAGCTGGAACCTTTGCTCCTTCCCTTCCCAAGGTTCCATTGCTATCTGGGCTGTCACGCAAAGGAGCCAGCCCAGGTCCATTCATCTGAGCAAAGGAGGGACCTTGAGGAACGTTCTCTTGTTCCAGTGTTTCCCAAAGTGTGGTATGCGTACCCTCAGGGGTACAGGAAGAGTTTGGTGGGGGTACGCGTTGCACCGGAGTTTGGTGGGGATATGCACTGCACGGTGCTTAGCTGCGCCTAATTCTGCATTCTCATGAGTCAAGTCAAGACAGTCTTGTGAGGCGTGAGATGGTCCGGTGTGCAAATAAATGTTATTTATAATATAACTTTTATTTATATTTTATTATGAATAATTTTATTTTTCGTTTATTATTTTGTGTATGTACCAAAAAATAAAAATATTTTGATTGTTATTAAAATACATCCATTTTTTTTGATGAGGGGTACTCAGCGTTACGAAAATTATAGAAGGGGTACACACATGTCAAAGGTTTGGGAAACACTGTATTCCTTTGGTCCATAGGCACCTCTGAGTCTTAACCCCCTGCTGCCCCCTAGAGGGCGGGCTGGGTACCAGCTCTCATGTGGTCACAGATAAGGCTTTCTCTGGTGCTAGCCCAGGAGCAAGCAGGCAGGACACCTGGACTAAACTCGTGCATCCCAGCTCTCGCCAAGCTGACTTCAGGCCCTCATAGCAGACTGCAGTCAGGAGCCCATCTGTGGTCTCCTGGAAGGTGGCAGCCTCGTGGTCAGTGTCCAGAACATTTCCGAGGGGCAGGTGCCCGCGGCCTGCCTCTAACAGGGCCAATGGGAAGGTTGACACAGAGCCCTGACCCTTGCTTCAGTTCTCTACCTCACAGTAACACCAAATAGATTCAGCTAATTGTCTAGTTTTCTTCACCTTCTACCCCAGTGGTCGGCAAACTCATTAGTCAACAGGGTCAAATATCAACAGCACAACGATTGAAATTTCTTTTGAGAGCCACATTTCTTAAACTTCTTCTAATGCCACTTCTTCAAATAGACTCGCCCAAGCCATGCTATTTGTGGAAGAGCCACACTCAAGGGGCCAAAGAGCCGCATGTGTCTCGAGAGCCTCAGTTTGCCAACCACGGTTCTACCCACAGCTAGGCACTGATGGCCTACGAGGTGCCAGGCACTGCTGAATTTGCACTTAATGTAAATCACCTTGCTCAAACCCACACCGAGCCTCTGAGAAAGGATGATTACTGAACCCATTTTACAGGCAGGGAGATGGAGATTCACAGTCGTTAAGTGAGCACAGGTGATCATGTAGCTCGTGAGCCGTGAGGCCATTGTGTGCTTGAGGAAATGTGCCCCCCCCCCCCCAGCACCCCTTGCAAGCTGCTGGCATACGCATATTTATCTGTTAAAACAGCAGACTCTGCGGGGCCTCAGGCCGGCTTATGCCCCTTCGCCCAACATCCATAATCGCTCACGTGCCTGTTAGCATGTTCCCGCCCCGCTCTGCCACTCAGTCTGTTTTCAGAGCCTCTGCCCTCTGTCTGTCCGGCAGTGTGTCTATCATCCCGATGGCCCTCCTCCTGGTTCTGTCTCAAAGCCCATATTCTGCTCCACATGCTTACATGACAAGGCGTGGTGCAGACTTCCATGCTGAATTTTGCTACGAGATGCTATCCCCGCGTGGATTATAAATGACCGTGGTGTGTTTCCTGGCAGGAAGTCTTTATAAAAGTCCACATAATGAGAAATTCTCAGGCATTGTTTTGTTTCTAAATTCAAGGAGAGAAGTAATTCTGTTGCCCCCTTCTTCCTCCCCCTCCTCACAACTCATTTGAGCTAATTGGCAGTTGCTTTGGGCATGGAAACACAAACTCTTTAAGACTATTCAAGAAGTGAGTGTGTGCTCTTTCCTACATGGCTGATGGGATTGTAAAAAGGTACATTTTTTAGGTTAAAAAAAAGTTTTTTTGGCGAGGATCATAGTTTGGCATAAGTACGTTATCAAACCCTCTAAAAATGCATACTTTATGATCCAGAAATTCCAACTCAAGAAATTTCTCCTAATAAAGATGTGCTCAAGTGTTTAACTCTGAGTATTTTCATTACAGCATCATTTATATTAGCAAACAGCTAAAGCAACATAGATGTCCAAAGCTAGAGAATTTAAAAATAAATCATACCACATTCATCCGCAGATAATGATTGTAGCTGTTAAAATGGTGTTTTAGAAGAATATCTCTCCCAGCGAAAAAGAGGCCCCAGAACAACATAACTTCCTTTTTGGTTAAAATAAAAAAGAGAAGATCAAGGACGTGTGCAGAGATGATAACTTCTGAGTAGTAACACTGGGATTTTATCTTCTCCCTTTTCGCTTATCTGTAATTTTAATTTTATTTACAATGACATATATTCCTTCTGTAACAAATAATATTAGAAGATTTATTTAAAGCAAGTCAGCCGAGTTAGTCATTGATGCTGTTACCTGAGCAAGGAAAAGAGGAATCAGACTTGAGCTGGACTTTTCCAGAAGAAACATCACTCATGTACCTCCTTTTCTCGTAACTGTTTGGACCTGGCTGGGATTGAACTTGGATTTGCCTCTTGTGTCTTAGGACATGCACCTGGGAAGACAGTCAGAGTTTGCCTGGCTCTCCTAGACCCATGGTTGGCAAACTGCGGCTCACAAGCCACATGCGGCTCTTTGGCCCTTTGAGTGTGGCTCCACAAAATACCATGGCCTGGGCAAGTCTATTTTGAAGAAGTGGTGTTAGAAGTTTAAGTTTAAAAAATGTGGCTCTCAAAAAAAATTTCAATCGTTGTACTGTTGATATTTGGTTCTGTTGACTAATGATTTTGCCAGTCACTGTCCTAGACTGACTAAATTCAGTGTTTTAGTGTTTCTTATGGTTTGTCTTATTTTCTGTTTTGGTGCATGGCCATTAGTCATGGCAAAGAGCAGGGGGTGGGGAGTGTTAATCCAGGGGCATCTCACATAAAGGACTGGTTTTATTCTCTTCCTCAGCCAGGTCCCGGAAGGTCCCCAAGAACACACACAGCCATTTAGCCAAGAAAGGTCTTACTTTTGTGACTTGGAAGATTCTAGAAGTTTACAATTTATTTATCAACTTCTCTGCTAAACTTGTAAAAACAATATAGAGTTACTTTTGGTCCCATTAGGATGCAAAACATCCTAATGTGTTAATAAACTTCCATCTTGCCTCTTGGGCCATTCACAGAGCGATATATTACTAATGGAGATTCAAAACTCATTAAGAATGGAAATCAATGGATACATGCCAATTATTTCATCATCAATATCACCATCATCATTATTTATTGGCTAATCCCAGGGTTCCCAACTGGTGTGCTAAGGTGCCCCAGGGCATGCTGTGAGTTCACAGGGGTGTTGTAAGATATTTTAATTTTTCGAGGGAAGCAGCGATCCGTGCCATCTGCCAGACGCTGTGTGAATTACTAGCTCGAGGTAGTTCATGGTTTCAACATTATATCATGCTGCATTCCTTTCAATGATGTTGTGTTTATGCAAAGCTGGGTTTTCTGAAGTTGCTGTGATAAAGAGCAAGTACTGCACAAAAGTCAATGCAGAACCCAGGTGGCTGCGTCTGGCCTGAGTCTTAGGTTTGAGAAGTTGTGCGATCCCCAGGGGGCACTAAGTTGTTAGGATGTAAGTACTTATTAAGCTGTTTGGGCCTACCTGCTTAATGAGTGGGACTTTACTTATTTCTTTAGCATAAGGGTGCTGTGGAGTAATTATTGAGACACCAAAGGCAACAGGAATTGAGAAAATTTGGGACCCTCTAGTCTAATAATGACCATATTTGTTTTTCAAAAAGTTGGCTGTGATTCTTTGAAAGAAATGCAAAGAACTACTCACAGGTGATCATGAGTGCTGTAATATTGGGGGTGGAGCAAGCTGGGCAGAGAGTGGGTATAGATTGGACTAATTACTCAGGAAGTGAAAACTAGCTACAGGTTAAGCTCATGAGTTGTGATTTTTGTTTGTTTGTTTCATTTGTTCTATGGATTGTTGCTTTTTCGTGTTGGTTTTGCTTTGTTCAGGGTGTGTGTGCATGAATACCTTTGGGTGGAGTATCTGTCCAATTTTCAGTGGCTCCTCACTCCCTGTTGTTGTACCTGTCTACTTCGTTCTTTCAGGTTATTTATCCGGCCAAGAGAGCACGTGAGTTTGGTAATCCTCGTGAGAGGAGACAAAGCCTCAAAGCCAACTGATTACCGGGTTGATCTTAGCCCAGATTCCATGCTCATGTCTCCCTGTCCCGCCTCACCCTACAACTGTGCCTCTGTTTCTTTTAAAAAATATATTTTATTGATATTTTTAAGACAGGAAGGGAGAGAGATAGAGAGCTAGAAACATTGATGCGAGAGAAACATCGACCAGCCGCCTCTTGCACACCCTCTACAGGGGATGTGCCTGCAACCAAGGCACATGCCCTTGACCAAAATCGAACCCAGGACCCTTCAGTCCGCAGACCAACGCTCTACCACTGAGCCAAACCGGTTTCGGCTGTGCCTCTGTTTCATTAGTGAAAGAATGAGGACAATAACTCCAGCCTTGTGCTAGGGCCTTGTACTCAGAGATGAAAGGCATATCTCAGCCCTCACAGAATGTATAGGGTAATGAAAGCAGTGGACAAGTCACTCGCCAATGGCAGTACAATGTGATGGGCCATAGGATTCAGTCAGGTGTGGGGGTCACAAAACACTGGAATGGAGGTTTATCAGCTCAAGACTTCAGTAAGAGAGGTGGTCAAGTGTGGCCAGGGCTCACAGGCTTGAGTGGAGCTTGAGAGATGAGTAGAGAGTGAGCCAGGTGAAGACGAGGGTGGGAGGAAGTGCAAAGATGTGAAGTTGTGGAAGAGCAGGACTGGGGTAGAGAGACGTGGGACTGGGTGGCTGAGTGAAATCTTGAGTCAGTAAGGCCAAGGATGCAAGACTTTAGGCAAGAGAGCTCTGCCCTCAGTCTGCCCTATGGACCTGTTGCTGGAACAGTGGGAAGGGGAGACAGTGGCACCAGGCCAGAGGTGGAGGAAATGGGAGGCAAGGTTGGACAGACATGTAGGAGGACAGAATGTGGAGGTGAGGGAGAGGAGCAGAGGACAGCTCCGGGTTTCTGGTTTGTGACTGAGACGACAACGGTGCCAGCACTGAGCCCCTAGGGAAAGAACCTGTTCAGAAGCTGAGGATGACGGGATAAGAATGTCACTTGACTTTGCATGCAGGCCAATATATACAGTCGACCCTTTAACACTATGGGTTTGAACTGCATGGATCCATTTATATGTGGATTTAAAAATAAATACCTGGACTGTTTTGATCTGCAGGTGTGAGTCTGAGGACGTGGAGTGCCGCCTGCATGCATTGATCCACACCATTTTATTTAGGGGACTTGAACAACTGCAGAGTTTGACATCTGCAGGGGGACCTGGAATCAGTCCTCCGCAGACACCAGAGGACAGCTAGGTTTTGGGGAAATCAAAAGTTATACATGGATTTCTGATTGCATGGGGTGTGGTATACGAACCCTAAGCCTGTGTTGTTAGAGTCCACTGTGTAGCCGAAACCGCTTTGGCTCAGTGGATAGAGTGTCAGCCTGTGGACTGAAAGGTCCCAAGTTTGATTCCAAACCGCTTTGGCTCAGTGGATAGAGTGTCAGCCTGTGGACTGAAAGGTCCCAGGTTTGATTTCAGGTTTGTCGTCTCAGTCACAAACCAGTGTCAGCCTGTGGACTGAAAGGTCCCAGGTTTGATTCCGCAAACATGCACCTTGGTTGCGGGCACATCCCCAGTAGGGGGTTTGCAGGAGACAGCTGGTCGATGTTTCTCTCTGGTCAATGTTTCTAGCTTTCTATCACTCTCCCTTCCTCTCTTTAAAAAATCAATAAAATATATTTTACAAATAAAAATAAATAAAAATAGAGTCCACTGTGGTTGCAGCTTCTAAGTCCGTTAGGGCAGAGAGAGTGTCTTACTCATTTTATATCCCCCTCAATTCTTCCCTGACACTAAATCTGGCACACAACAACTGCTCAATAAAAATTGAAGAAGAAAAATATCCCTTTAAAAGAAGTGGTACACAGTTAGAAGTTGTTAGATAATCCAATCACCAAGAAAGCCAAAAATATATATTCTATTTAACTAAGGTTCTATGGGATGAGATATTTTTTAAAATATATTTTTATTGATTTTTCACAGAGAGGAAGGGAGAGGGATAGAGAGTTAAGAAACATCGATCAGCTGCCTCTTGCACACCCCCTACTGGGGATGTGCCCGCAACCAAGGTACATGCCCTTGACCGGAATAGAACCCAGGACCCTTCAGTCCGCAGGCCGACGCTCTATCCACTGAGGCAAACCGGTTTTCGGCAGGGATGAGAGAGTTTAATGTCAGAAAGAAAAAAAATCCCAAAGCCTTCAGTAATAGAGCATCTATCTGCCCAATGTCTTTGACTCTGGACCCTCAGGCACCAAGGTGGGCTGGGATGGGGTGAGGTGGACACTGAGGCTGGGGTACAGACACCTGCAACTCCTCTGGTCCTTCTCTGACACACGATTGAGTGTGCTTCCCCTCTTTTTGACATCCGCATGGCCTTTGAAGCCGGCAACTATTTGTCTGGTCTGGTATGAAAATTCAGGGTAAGCATATTGCATCCTCTTGAAATGTAAGCCTTTCTTAAAGACTTTGAAAAACAACCTTTCATAGTTGTATTGAAACTACCATGATTAGATTACGGAGTAAATGTAAAATTCATCTGTATCTTTTAAATAGGACATAAGATGCCAAACAAATTCTATTTCTTGGTGCAAGCCATGATGGTGGAAGGTTTGAGAATCATGGTATGAGACGATGACAAGGCCACCTCTGTGCTTGCAGCTAAATAGGGGTCAACACAGTGTTTTCTGCTCAGGTTACAGGATCTCTCCTTGAGGAGACAACTCGAAAGTGGGCTCAGTACAAAGAGAAGTGCCTGAGAGACTTACTCAAAGTACCTTCTGGTAAGCACACGTATTAGTTATTTATAGCTGTGTAACAAATGGTTCCAAAGCTTAGTGTCTTTAAACAACAATAATAATCATTTGCTATGTCTCAGGCCGAGCACATTGGGGATGGCCTGGTTCTGGTCTACAATGCCTGGAGTGTGGTTGGAAAACTCAGAGACTGGGGTGAAATCAACTGAAGTCTCGTTCATACCCATGTCTGTGGGTTGGTGCTGGCTCTCAGCTGAGAGTTGAGCTGGGGATGTGGGCCAGGAAAGTTCCACGTGGCCTGTCCATGTAGCCTGGGCTTCCTCACAGCACATTGGCTGGTTTCAAGGGCAAGCATGACCCCAGGTCAGGTCTCAATTTATGACCCAACTTCAGAAGTGCCTTCTGCCATGTTTGGTTGGTCAGATGGTTACAAAGGCTTACACGGGTTCCAGGGAGGAACCCCCACCTCTCACAATAAAAGGACAAGTGAGGTGGGGTACATATACTTGTGGCATCTTTGATAAAAGCCATCTGTCACAGCACACTCACCACCCAATCACATCACTTGGGCCACTGTCATAGATTAACCAGGGAATCTCTTGAGTGTGTGCTGGGTGGGCTGGGGGGGTCCTCAGTCTTGGGTGGTAACTGAGTCACAGCATTTCTTTTATCCAGGTCTGCACCATGTTCAGGCTCAGGTTTGCTAGTAGCTTGGTCAGTCCACGGCCTCTCCTGCCCACATACTGACTCTTTGAGTGTGTCCAGATTTTTTTACTTTTTAAAGAAAAAATAAAATTAATAAGGAGCATTGGCTCACTGCCTCTGAGCGCTGGGGACCGTGGCTGAAAGCTCCTTGTCTCCTGGGCTTCACTCAGGCCCTGGATGCTGACAGACACTGGAACTCTCTGTTCATTTTCCTGACCCAAGGGCAGTGCCAACCTGCAAGCTGCCCCCTTCTCCCTGGACCGATTCCTTTGGCCCAGGCAGGCAGCAGGCGAGGCTTGACCTGCTACAGGAAGCATCTCCTACCTTGGGGAATACTGCTTTCCAAGGTCTTCATCTCGAGCCCGCTCTGAGCAGCTCAGCACCGCCTCACACAGACGGGGTGCTGACCCCTGGCAGCCAGGTCCGCGAGGTGCCTGAGCCGCTCATACCTAGCAGATCTGCGCTTGCAGGATCCTGAAGCCAGTAACCCGGATGCTCACCCCGAGATGTAGCCTAGTCAGGAGCAGATGGTGGGTGATGGTGCTTGGTTCTCAGAAACGAGGAGCCTGCCAAATAGATCTTTGGGATCCATCCTGAAACCCCTTCACCTGATTCCGAGATGCCTAGGAGCCTGAGGCGTCTGTCTGTAGCCTCTCATCACCAAGCACTGCCGTGTGCATCATCCCCTGAGCCTGATGTGGCTCAAATATTTCATAGTAACCTACAGGTTAGTGTTCAAATGGAGAACTATGACTTGCAAGAAACTTCAGTTCCGCAGATGCCCTTCCATCTACTGGTCCTTTTGCCCATTTCACAGGAAGGGTGTTCCAGGATCTAACTGGTGAAGGTTTGACAAGTATGCAGTAAGTTATGGAACATAAGGTGCTGGCTGAATCTCCAAGTGTCCTCCTGACCCAGAGTTTCTGTGAGAGTCGGTTCATATAAAGTAAACCAAAATCAGCGTGACGTACACATTGACGTAATTGATGAGGCCACTGTCAGAGGTCAGGCTGGCGAGACAAAGCCACAGCGCTTGGCTGCCTTAAGCATTCTGTCTGCATATCGCTCCTCACGCCTGACCTTCCTGGAGAGTGGGATGCCCATGCTGGTCCCTGTGCCGGTGACCACAGCTTCCGACGCCAGGAAGGTGGGCTCCGGTCTCCCAGTGCCTCTCTCTCCACCAGTGGGCCTGATGCTCCAACACCGTAGTTCATTCCTCCCTTCTTCTCTCCGCAGGCATATTTTGTAATGGAACCTTTGATCGGTATGTATGCTGGCCTCATTCTTCTCCGGGAAATGTCTCCGTTCCCTGCCCTTCATACTTACCTTGGTGGAGTGAAGGTAATGTCTCATTTCGCCAATTCCCGACAGTTTCCTTCAAGGCTGGTCCTCCTGGTAGACCAGCGAGGGAGCAGTCAATGAGAGAAAGGCTCCAACCAAGAGCTTTTTTCCCGTCTTCTTCTCCCACAAAAGAGGTTTCCTTCTAAGGTTTTCTGTTGGTGATCCAGGTTCCTTCTCTCTGCTTCTCCTGTCTTCCTGCAATTGTCTGCTGGATGTTCTATTAATATAATTGTCCTCTTTTCTTTGAAATGATAGGGTCCAGGCCTGGCTTCCACAGCATTTGCTGCAGTGAGGGTCAGAATTATCACTGTCCTGCAGAGCAGGAAGAGGTGGGGGAGAAAGATGGGATGTTCACATCCATGCAATCTCAGCTTTACAAACATCAAAACCACCCTGGCAATAGCATTGGGAGGCAGTGCTATTGAACTGGTGTTTTTAAGTCTCGCGGGACTTGGATGGAGAGTTTAACCCTCAGCTTGCCCTGGTTCTGCTTAAAGAAGTGACTATGATTTAGGACGTCATGATGCTATCCCACCCCACCTGCCTCAGCAAGCAGGAAGAACAGTGACTGGTTAGAACTCTTTAGCCTTTGACCAAAGACCAGGGACAAATCGAAGCACAGGTGAAATCTTGAGGACTGTTCTCAAGAAACATAAGCAGTTACAAAATTCCAGGCATAACAAAGTGAGAATGGGTTTCTGAGAAGGCGAGAGGGTGATAGTTTGTATTGAATTTCAGCCCAGGAAATGGTCATATCAGTTAAAATTGCGTTCCACATTTTTTGAGGCTTCTGGTGAAAAGAGGGAGTTTTCAAAAGGAAGATGCATTTCTGTGTGGGAGCGCTTATGAAACTGTCCTCTGGCATCAGCCCAGGAGACACGAGGATGTGAGGCTCCAGGGAAGGTGAAAGGGAAGACGTAGAGAGCTTGCTGGACCTGAGGGTCCAGCTCAGTGGTGAGTGAAGAGCACTGGTCAGGGAGTCAGGAGCTCTAAGGTTAGAACCTCCCTCCCCCATTCTACACTCAGCCTTTTAACAAATTGCCAGAGCCCTCGGAGCTGTGGTCTTGTCTGTAACAGTCAACACTTAAGTTCATCCTGAGGAGTGAGAAGGCACACACTGAGTCAGCCACACAGTAGGTGCTTTGTCAATGGAAGCTGAGGCTGAGACTGAGTCCAGCTCCCTGGACTTCCCCCCCCCAGGTCTTTAAGGCCTCCATTGTGGGTGGTCTCCTCAAGGGCACGTGGAACAGACCACCACCACCAGCTCCACCATCTCCCTGCTCCTTCCCGAGAGCCACAAACAGAGGTCCATTCACTTGAAGCAAAAAAGTGATCCCAAATCCAAACTTACAAAGAAGTGGAGTTAAGGCTTAAGAAAAAAAAAAAAAAGAGTTGTGCTAAGAGGAATGTGACTCACAAAAGGTGAGAAGTTGCTTTTCCACTCAACCTTTTGTGCGTTAAATCTTAAGAATCCAAATGGGTTCTTGCAGTAAAAGGAAAACGTGGAGCCAGTGGAGGGGTTCAGAGAAGTAGGGATGGACAAGCATTCTGTGAGGTAAGGCTAGAGGGAGCATTGCCCTGGGAGAAGGGAGCCGGAGTGAGGGTGGACACAGGCTGCAGCAGTGGACACAGGCTGCAAGGGCACACAGACTGGGGATGAAGCAGGAAACCGTATGCTCTGCTAAGGGTTTTAACTTTCCTCCGTAGAGAAGATTATGTGAGCTGCTGAAGGTGTTAAGGCATGAGAAGGATGTGAGATGTGCGTGTGGGGAGATGATGTCTGTAGCCGGTGGCTGTTGGACTGAGGCATGGAGGGGGTCAGGAGGCAAAGTTCCTTCAGTGGTTCAGAAAAAGAGATGGTGAGGGTATGGATTCAGGCAAAGGAAGGATATTGGAGCGAATAGCAAAGTGATTTAAAAATACTGGCAGTAGAACAGTCAAGACTTGTCATCGGGGGAAATGAGTATTGAGGGACAGAGAGGAGTGGGAAATAGAGGAGAGAAAACCATCCCTCATTCCACCTGGCCCCCTTAACATCCCTCATCTGGCCAGTAGCCAAGTCCCCTGGCCCCTCTCCTCCTCCACCCCCAGCCCCACACTGCTCATCTTTGTTCTCAGCCATTGCTCCCACCCTCACTGGTCCCCTGCCTCAGGTCTGGCCCCCTTCCAGCCACCTTCACAGAGTTTCCTCAAATGCACATTGGATTATGTTGGCTTGTCACCAACACCACTAAATGGTGCTCAAGACCTTCAATCCCATGGCCCCGATGATTTCTCTAGCATTTTCTCCCATCTCCACTTCAGCCAAATAAATAACTTGCAGGCTCCTATACCTGCATAGCCACCCGGTGCATTTGCCCACACTTTTCTGTCTATAAACCCAACTTTAATCCTCAGCTTGAAACTTTCATTCTTCTCAAAAATTCTTCCGACTACTCCCCAAAGTGCAATGCCCTCCGTCTTTCTGAGGCCTCTTAGGTTCCTTAGCGTTTACAGCACCTGGTGGCACATGTGTGTGCACATCTCCTCTCACTTCTAGACTTGGAGCTGTGTCTCCTTGGTCCGTGCATCCCCAGCCCAGAGCAATTATGGCTGATGTGGAGAACACCGTGTCCGGTGACATTATTCTCATTCACTCAATCAACAAATAGTTATTGAAGACCTACTGTGTGCTGGCCTTTGCTTTCAGTGCTTCGATATATTAGTGACCAAAACCCAAATACAACTCCTCTCCTTGTGGGGCTCATATTCCAGCAACAGACACACAATAATCAAGAAATATCACAGACAAGTAAAGTATAGAGAGGATATGAATGTGATGTGTTCTAACTAAGATGGGAGGGAAAGAGATGGGAAGGTTGGAATGGGCTTTATGACAAGGTGATGCTTTAGCGAAAACTTAATGGAGGTGAGGGGTTTAACCAATGGAGGAAGAATGTTCAGCAGGGAAGGAGTTGATGAGTGCAAGCTGCACACTGTTGGGCAGCGTGTCTGATGTATTCCACAAGGAGCAAGGAGGGCTCTGTGGCTGGAGTGGAGGGGGAAGGGAAGCAAGAGGAGGTTAGGCCAGGGAGCATTGGGGCCAGACCCTGCAGGACTCTGTGGGAGGCCCTGGCACTCTGACCTGCTTTCTGGGATGACTTTGAGTGAGGCGTCCCATGATGTGACTGACGTGGGTTTAAGCTCATTCTGACGGCTGGTCTAACAGTGGCTCATGATAGTGGAGGGGTTGAAGGTATTGGAAGGGTTCACAATAATCCAGGTGAATTCTTCCTCTCAGGCACAAAAACTTAGAGTCTCAGGCGGCACAGGGTCAAAGTGGAGGTCCCTAGAGATGCCAACACAGAGAGTTAGGAGTTGGCATAGTTGAAAAGGGAGGGACATCGCTGAGTAATGAAGGTGGGTCCAGTGCGGGCGGTAGCAGGAGGTGAAAAACAGTGGTCGGATTCTGGATGCGTTGGAAGGTAGAGACAGCAGGATGGGCTGATGGACCTGAGGAAGGTATGACAGACAGGAAGCAGGTTGGGGCCAGCCTCCTGAGATGATGGTCTGTCATCAGCGGCGGCAGGAAGACCTGTGGGTGGAGCGGGTCTGAGGAGCAGATGAGGAGTGTGGGCCAGGGCTTCTGAGGAAATGTAGAGGCTTTCCTGTTTTCTTTCCATCCCAAATAAACAGAAGGGATGCTAATGAGCCCTCCTCCCTCCCCTCCCCGCAAGAGGAAGTAAAAGTCCCCTGTCCCTGGGATTTTCCACAGCCTGGCGGAGGAGCAGGCCTCCCCACGCGCTCAGGGAGCCGACCTTTCCCCCAGAGCTGTGTTTACTTGCAGAGAACCCGGGAAGGGCCTACAGACGCTGCCTGGCTCGGGGCACTTGGCAGATGCTGGCGAACCGCACCGTTTGGCAGGATGACTCCGAATGCTCTGAGAACCACAGCTTCCAAAAAAACGTGAGTGTTCTCGGCTCAGTGAGAACATGCCTGAGGCTGAATCACCCTGTCTCTGGCCCTCCACGGCCTTTGGCTTTAGGGGCCCAGGGAGAGCCCTCCCCAAGCTTGCTTGCTCCGGAGTCACTTTGGCTGCTGTTCCCTCTCTCTGGAACACTACTCCTCAGCTCTTTTGTGCTTCTTCTTCCTTTTAAAATATATTTTTATTGAATTCAGAGGGAAGGGAAAGGGAGAGACAGAAGCACCAAAGATGAGAACCACTGATCCGCTGCCTCCTGCACGCCCCACACTGGGGATCCAGCCCGCAACCCAGACACATGCCCTGACTGGGAATCGAACCGTGACCTCCTGGTTCATGAGTCGATGCTCAACCACTGAGCCATGCCAGCCAGGTGGCTTCTCCTTCTTATTATTCAGGTTTTAGGTCAATGTCTCCTTCAAAGCGAAGTCTTCTGTGGGCCACCCCATCAGGAGTGGCCACCGCACCCCATCATGCCCTGACATGCTTGCCTCTCTGTGATGTAGCCTTCTCCTTCGAAAGTGGACTCAGTGGTAGCAGGCGGTGCATGGGCCTGAGGGAACACAGCAAACCCAGGATTTCAAGCTGAGGGTCGAGGGCCAGGCAACCCCGTTTGCTGTCCAGACTCTAATTCCTGGCTCTTCATACCCAGACCCTTCCCTTCTCTGTGACCCCGCTTCCCATCCACTCTCCCTATCCCCACCCGGGGGCTAGGATCTATTGCACATGAGCGCTGTGAGAACCTGAGCCCTAGTTAGCACCCCTGGGTGGGAGTGACCACTCTGTCATCAAGGCCCAGCACCGTGACTGGCAGTGGGTCACCATAGCTGGTCAGCAATGTTCATTATGCACACAAGCCAGTCCATGCCTCAGACTTCCAGCCACACATCTTTCCAGGACTCTATTGTGCAGTCCCCCAGGCACGGATCTTCTCCCCAAACACCTCCTGTTCATACACATCCCACCCACCTTCCTTCAAAGTAAGAGCAAAAAATAGCATGGACAGAGGGAAGGTGCTTGGGAATCAGAGGTCTAGGGCCACATCTGGGCTTCTTTCAGCCAATCGGACGTAACGTGCCTCCAAAAACTTGGAGTCTCAGGCGGCGCAGGGTCAAAGTGGAGGTCCCTAGAGATGCCAACACAGAGAGTTAGGAGTTGGCATAGTTGAAAAGGGAGGGACATCACTGAGTAGGCTTCAGGATTGCCCTGTCAAGTCAGAGAGAGAGGCAGGGATGGGGCTAGACTGGAGGCAGAGGCTGGGGGACAGGCAGGAGCCATTGCAGGAACTCAGTCCAGAGGGAAGAGAGAGAGAGAGAGAGAGAGAGAGAGAGAGAGAGCGAGCAGTGGGGTGCAGAGGAGAGGGACTGGATTTACAGGCTCCTGCGGAGGGAAACAGTGTGATCAGAGGCTGGGGGTGTGGTGAGAAGGCAGAGTCCAGGGCAACAGAAAGCTCTGGTTGGCTGGGGCCCTGAGGAGCTTTGAGACAAGGGACTAGGAAGATTCTGCCCTTTCCTCTGTCCTGGGTTCTAGACATTTCACAACCACTTCTGAGTTCTCTGCCCTAACTGCAGACTGCAAACCATACCCCACCGCTGCCCCACGCTCGGGCTCACTGACTGTAGAGCCTAGTGGGCATTGCGTGCCTGGGCCTCCGGTCTGTACCATCTTCTTCTCAGGCACGAAGAGCCTCCATTTGATCCTCACCCACAGGGAATTCTTTCTAAACCTCTTTTTCACTTTATTACCTGATTTAAGTTAACAGAATTCTATGCTTCTTTTACAGTTTTACCATGTGACAGGTCACACCCTTAACGGTATTAAGATGATACCCTTGGCTGAATTGGATTCAGCTTATCACAAGCATGTCTTACTTTCACCAGGAACCAGACGCATGCTAATTGCATGGCTTGAATTAGACAAATTGTATGTTTTTCTTATCTTCCCTTCTGAACGAAGCTACTTGAGAAACATGGCCAAGTCATAGTTCTATCTGAATACCCACCACCCTGTCCCTGGCCACGTACTGGGATGCACAAAAGCCTTCGCATACAATGGGCACATAATAAATACTGAAGAAATGGTGTCACCAACTCTGAGCCAGAGGGTGTGTGGAGGAGCCCAGGAATCAGTCTGGTGCTAAGTGGGTGATTCTCATGTGCAGCTGAGGCCGGGAACCCAGGCCTTGGGGTGGATTCACGGGCAGGTGCGAGATGCCTGCTGCTTCCTCTGGACTTAGGTCTGCCCTGGTCAGTGGACAGGGACAACAACACTTTCCAAGACAGGAAGTAAAGATTTCTCTCTTTAGAAAAGTGAGGACAAGAGCACTGCCTCCTCCTCTCGGCAAATGGCCAGATTTCGAAGAATTCAAATATTTAAAAAGAACAAAAAAACAAAACCAACTTCTGGCTAAGTTTACCTGTGTTTCTAATAGAGGGTTGAACTCTTGCCCAAAAAAGGCTAGTGTTAGTAAATCTCTGTCCTTTAGAGTTTTGGCAAACAAAGTATGTTCTCTCAACTGACAACACAGTGGGGGTCCTTAAGCACATTAAAAAGTGCTTTTAAAAGGGATTGTGTATGTGTCTGCACATGTGTGTATATGTGTGTGCACATGCATAAGTATTAACAAGTATGTTTAGGTTCCTTGGTATAGAATTGTACTTAGAAGTGTTTAAATAAATTGTTATCTTGCTTTACTTCAAGCTGTGCCCTTTGCTCTGATAAAAATTCTTTCTATTCTCAAATACAAAATTTAATTGCTATATGTTATAATTTCAATTTTAATGATAAATTTTAAATTTTAATATTCTATAGAATAAAAGGCTAATATGCAAATCAATCAAACAGCAGAACAACCGATCGCTATGATATGCACTGACCACCAGGAGGCAGACACTCAATACAGAAGCTTCCCCCTGGTGGTCAGTGTGCTCCCACAGTGGGAGCGCTGCTCAGCCAGAAGCTGGGCTCATGGTTGGCAAGCGCAGCAGCAGTGGTGGGAGCCTCTTCTGCCTCCGTGGCAGCACTAAGGATGTCTGACTGCTGCCTTAGGCCCGCTCCCTATGGGCCATAAGCATCAGTCTGACATCCCCCAAAGGCTCCTGGACTGTGAGAGGGCTCAGGCCAGGCCTAGGGACCCCCCCCCAAGTGAACAAATTTCATGCACTGGGCCTCTAGTAACCTATAATATATATCTAAATTGATAGATATATATTTTTCCAATAAATTATTTTGAAATAGTCAAAATATAAAAAACTTAAAATAATAATAAACACTACTAGACCCACCATCTGCATACAAAATGTATTAACATTTTGCCACATTTGCTCTCTTTCTGAAATATTTTAAAAATAATTTGCAGACATCATGAGATATCGCCACTAACTATTCCTCATGTACTTCTGAATTTTAAGAACATTATTCCATATAACTATAATGCCATTATTCCAGCTAAATAAAATCAACAGTATTTCATCACCTCAACTAATGTTTCATCATACACTTCCCCAGTTGTTCTGCCCCCCCATGCCCAGTTTTTATAGCTTTTCTTCCCTGGACCAGGCTCTGCCCTCTATTGATATAATTGCCCACCTTCCCTTCCTCATATGTGCCCATTGCCTTTGTCTCCTAATTAGAACCTTATTCATGCTTCTGCCCGGATCAGGACAGCAGGAATAGATATCCTTTGGATCTCACTTTGAAAGGCCTTTCTATTTTCAGGCCAGCATAGCGTAGGTTGTTACGACCAGGATCTCTCCATGGCCAAGGCTCATTTCTCCTCTTGTATTTAGTCTCTAATTGGCAGGAGGCTACTTTGGCACCTTTGTTTACCTTTCTCCCCAACACATCTTCATCAGTGTTCTACCTTCATTGATGATGCGTGCTTGAGGGGATTCAAGCTCTGTCAACCCTTCCACACTTACTAGGTGGCCGTCTCTTGGAAAGAAACCTCCTCCCCCTTTCCTTCTTTTTGAAGATCACTACGGACTTACAGATTGTTTTATTCACTTATACCCACTTAAAAAAAAATCCTCACCCAAGGATATGTTTTACTGAGTTTTAGAGAGAGGGGGAAGGGGGAGATAGAGAGAAAGAGAGAGAGAGAGAGAGAGAGAGAGAGAGAGAGAGAGAGAGAGAGAAACATCAATGTGAGAGGAACATTGTCTCTCATACATGCCACCACCAGAGATTCAGTTCACAACCTAGGTATGTGCTCTGACCAGAACTTGAACCAGCACCCTTTTGGTCCACAGGACGGTGCTCTAACCACCCGAACCACACTGGCCAGGGCTATCTATACTCATTCTTTTTTATGATAAACTAGAGGCCCGAGGCACAAAAATTTGTGTACTTGGGATGAGGAGGGTCCTGACTCAGCCCAGCCTGAACCCTCTGGCAGTCCAGGAGCCCTCGGGGGTTGTCCAACTGAGGAGCGGTTCCTGAGCTTCGGTTTGCCGCTCTGTTGACTAATGAGTTTGCCGACCACTGCTCTAACCAAGTCAACACACAGATTCCTAGCTTCTTACCACCAGAATATGTCTTTTTTCCTTTCCTTTCCTTTCTTTCTTTCTTTCTTTCTTTCTTTCTTTCTTTCTTTCTTTCTTTCTTTCCTTCCTTCCTTCCTTCCTTCCTTCCTTCCTTCCTTCCTTCCTTCTTTCTTTTCTTTTCTTTTCTTTTCTTTTCTTTTCTTTTCTTTTCTTTTTTTTTGCTTGCTGGTTTTCTGGTTCTTGGAGCCCACTTTGTCTGCTGAAAAGCAGGCCAGATGTGCTGGGGAATTCATGCCTCTGCTAACCCCGGAGCAGCCTTCAGACTTGGATTGTAGCCCAGGGCAACTGATTTTAGACTTCTGACTCCATCCTGCAAGACAATAAATCATGTTATTTTAAGCCACCAAATTTGTGGTAATTTGTTACAGCAGCCACAGGAAATTAGTATAAAAAGGAATCTTGAAAAAATTACAGCTGACATCATACTGATTGGTGAAAAAAACAAATGCTTTCCCCTAATATCTTTAACAAGGTAATAAATTCACTTTTTCCACTTCTGTCCAACTGAAGATCCTAGCCAGAGCAAGAATGCAAGCAAGTGAAGTAAATAGAAATAGTTTGGAAAAGAACAAGTAAAAATGTTATTCACAGAGAACATGATCATCTATAGAAAATCCCAAGGAATCTACACGAAGTCCTACTGATATTAACAAGTGAGCTTAGCAAGGTTGCAGAATATTGATCAATATATAAAAAGACAGTTGTATTTTTATATACTAACCATAAGCAATTAAGAAAACAATATCATTTATAGCAACATTAAATATATGAATCATATATGGATGAATTTGACAAAAGATGAGTATATTGAAAACTGCAAATCACTGTGGAAATAAATTTTTAAAAAATATCACTAAGGGAGGGACATTCTATATTCATGGACTCTAAATTGATCCATAGTTTCAATGTAATCCGATTCAAAATCCTAGCAGGATTTTTATAGGAACTATAAAGCCGATTCTAAAATTTATATGGAAGTGCAAAAGACCTAGAATTGCTAAGACAAATTTGAGAAGGAACAAAAGTGGAAGACTAACACTAATTAATTTCAAGGCTTGCTGCAAAACTGTAGTAATCAAACATTGGTATAAAGATAAATATACAAAATAATTAAATAGAATTATAGAGCTCAGAAACAGATGCACACATATAAAGGAATTTGATTTTTTACAGAAGTGCTAAGGCAATTCAAAGGGGAAAGAATAATATTAGCAGCAAATGGTGCCAGGACAATTGAATATAAAAAAATCAACTTCTATCCTTACCTCACACCATGAATACCAATAAAGTAGAAATAGATCACAGACCTAAATGTAAGAGCCCAATCTATTAAACTTCTAGGAAAAATCCATAACTGAAAATCCTAAGGCCTTGGTAAGGGTTTTAAAACTAGGATAGAAAAAGAAAAAGTTAATAAATTGGACTTGATTAAAAAAAAAAAACCCTTCTGCTCTTCTACAGACACTGTTAAAAAATAAAAAGGCAAGCCACAGAATGAGAGAAAATACTTTCAAAACACAATCTGACAAGAGATTTATATCTAGACTATTTAAAGAACACTTACAATGCACAATTAAGACAAACAATTCAATTGAAAAGATGGCCAAATATTTGAACAGATACTTCACCAAGTAAGATATACAGATGGAAAATAAGCACATGAAATTATTCTCAACATCATCAATCATTAGAGAAGTGCAAATTAAAATCACAATAAGACACAGCTACACACCCCCGGGAATGGATAACATTTAAAAGACGGATTATATGAAGTGTTAATAGACTCTAGAGCAGCTGGAACTCTCACACACCACCAGTGGGGATGTAAATTGATACGACTCATTTAGAAAACAGCTTGGCAGTTTCTTAAGGAGTTAAAACATATACCATACCACTCCACCATTCTATGTCTAGGTATTCATCTGAGAGAAATGAAAACCTATGTCCATATAAAAACTTGTACAGAAATTTTTATAGCAATTTTATTTGTGCAAGCCAAATTCTTAAAACTACCCAAATGGCCACCAGTAGGTGAGTGGATCAAAAAAATTGTGGTGCATTCCCAATGGAATACGACTCAGCAATAATAAAGGAAGGGGCTATGACACAATAATTATTTGGAGGGAAACAAGCCTTACAGAAAAAAAGCACATATTGTAAAATCAATTTTATATAGAATTTTAGAAAATGTAAACTCACCTATAATGACAGAAAACAGACCAGTGTTTGCCTGGACATGGGATGGCAGGAAGAGTGAGAGGAGAGGTATTACAAAGGGTCACAGAACCTTTTGGGAGGTGATGGAAATGCTCATTGAATGTAGTAATGAAATCACAGCTATATTCATGTCTAAATTCATCAAGGTTCATACTTTAAACATGTGCAGGTTACCGTACATCCAGCTTACTTTTTCACAAAAGGGATAAAGGAGTTATGCAGAGAAGTGCAAGACATAATTTAGCAGATAATGAGTATTTACTGCGGACTTTAAAATTTTTTACTTAGAAACACTGTCAAGATTTTGTTTGTAAATACATTTCGTAGAAGAGCCCACAGCATCTTGATGGTGATATGTACGAGAGACTGAATGCAATGGTGAGATTCCAATGGAGAGTCTCACTTAATAAAACAGAATTTCCAGTAAGTTATCCTATTTTCACAATCAGGCTCCCCTGGGTCTCAGATAAAATATTCCAGTGTTTTATAAGGTCTTTTGTCTAAGAGGCCATCTGTGAAAAGTTATTTTAGGAAGGAGACATCCAATTGGAAACCTGGTCCCATCAGAGAGAGAGAGAGAGAGAGAGATAGAGATAGATAGATAGATAGATAGATAGATAGAGAGAGAACGAATCACTCTACTCTAGGGATAGCACCCCCAGGGGCAAAGACCCTGTCTTCATTCCCAAGAGACCCTCTTTTCCTGGCACAATTCTTCTACGATATTGTGAATCTTGGCGGGCTGTGGGACTAGCCATGAAGATGAGGCCAAGGTGGGCTCTTCACTCCTCAAGGCGCCTTGGTCTCTGAGATGTCCCTTACTTGGGTGCCAACAAGGTTGGGGTGCATGCCTAAAACCTCTGTGGCCTGGTTGAGGCCACAGCCAGCTAGCTGGGTGACCATGGCCGCTCTTCCTCTGTGTGCAGGTGGAGCACCACGCCTTGCTGTCGACCTTGCAGCTGCTGTACACCGTGGGCTATTCCCTCTCCACTGTGGCCCTCCTCCTGGCTCTCACTCTCCTCCTGTTTCTCCGGTGAGTGGAACCCTGCGGGCGTGTGCTCAGGTGTGTGCCCTGGAGTTTGCGCATTGGCTACCTCCAGAATGCAGTAGAAGACTGGGCTGGGTGGTGGCCGGACTCATCGGAGCTGGAAAGGAGTCTGAGGGAGTTCCTAGTCCATCCATCCCTTTTTGCAGAGGAAGGGGGGATAAATATCAGAGGTCCGCTGAGACATGGAGTCACCTGTCAGCAAGCGCAGTGAGAGTTGGGATCTGGGTCCCTAACTCATAGGGTAACCCATGTGTCCCGCCCTGCTCCAAAGTCCTAATCACACCCATTGCTACCACAGCCCGTTCTCACCACAGAGCAGCCAGGGGCATTGTTTCTACAGCAGAGACTCAGAAACATCCCCAAAGCAGATGAATGAGGGGGCAGAGATGGGATTTCAGACTCCAGTTAGCTGCGTTTCCTGGTGCCCAGGCACTGCCCTAAGCATGTTACACACACTAAATCATTTAAATCTCATCCGGATCCGAATGAAGCTTAGTTCTAATCCCAGGAGATTAGCACTGATATTACCCCATTTTATGAGTGAGTTACTCAACTATGGAGATTGAGGAACTGGCCCGAGGTCACACAGCTGGTGAGTGATGGAGCCAGGACCACAACCAGGCAGTCAGCGCCTCAGCATTTTCACTCCCTGGTGCTCTCTTTCAGAATCCCAAGCCGCAGTGCATTGTATTCAATCACGTCTTAAAAAATGTCCCCAAGTGAGACAATTATAGAGCCACAAGGGAGCCCCCTAGCCTCCCTCGGTTCAACCCTTTCTGGAACATCACTGAGCACAAAACACGGCAGAAGGAGAGTTTGGCACGGAAGCAGGAGACCTGCATGGGGACCGTGGAGACCTGGATGCTAGCTCCAGTGCAGCTCCCCACCTGGGCTCTCCAAGCCCAGGTCTGGCCCTCCGTGACCCTTAACCCCAGGGTGGTCCCTGGCTCCTGGAGCTGGGTAATGACCATCTGCTCCTGAACAATGGGAGAATCGCACAGCCCGGGGCCCACTGCTGTGGGCGACCTCCTCCACTCACCTTCCCAAAGTCTCAGCACCAAGCCAGAGGAAGGAGCAGCCCGGAGTTGCAGGGAGTGACTTCAGCAGAACCCGGGTCTACTGTGTCCCTTTGCCTCTGGCACTGGGTAGAGTAAGACCCTGTCCCTGCCCTGGAGCAGTTCCCAGTCTAGTTAGGGAGAAGGATGCATAAATGCTGAAGTGCAAGGACCTGCTTCAAATCTGCCTTCAAAATTAGAAAAGACGAAGAGCTCTAAAGCAAGACAGGTGCCGCCCAGGGGCCCAGGCCGGGCTGTGGGCCTGTGAGAGCCCAGTGATGCCGCTTTCGGCCAGGACAAGGCGGGGTCCGCAGGAGGCTCCAGGCGGGCGAGGCCTGAGTGAGTGCCTGTGTGAGCACTTCCCACCCAAGACTGACTGAATCCTCTGTTGGAGGCAAGCACTCTTGTTCTTACAGGCCGGGGAGCCTGGGAGAGCCGTATGCGATAGCCTAAGAGTTTCTGGGTTCAACTCTCAGCTCTACCACTTACTGCTCTGGTACCTTGGACAAGTGACTTAACCCTTCTGCCGTGGTCTCCCCAGTAGTAAAGTCAGGGCAATAACGGTGCCTACTCCTTCAGAGGTTGGAAGGAGCAAGGGTACCCATAAGTACTCACTTGTAAATGGCTTGGGACACAGCGGCATATGTGACCATGCCATACAGGTGTTAGCTGTCATTACCCTGGCGTCACCGTTGAGGAAAATGGGTCACAGAGCAGTCAGGTCGCCTATCCCAGCCAGCCGGCCCTGTAGCGGGTACATAGCGGTTCAGGCACCACCTGTTGGTTGGCCTCGCCTTTCCTGAGGGGGAGGAACTCGGTTTCCTCCTGCACAGGAAGCTCCACTGCACCCGCAACTACATCCACATGAACCTGTTTGCCTCCTTCGTGCTGAAAGCCCTGGCCGTGCTGGGGAAGGACATCGTCTTCCACAACTCTTACTCCCGGAGGCCCGACACCGAGAAGGAGTGGGTGTCCTACATGTCCGAGGTATGTCCTCGCCCGGGTGGGTCAGTGCAGGGTCAGAGGGCAGGGAGGGGGCCGGAGAGGGAGGAGGGAGATAAAGGGGCCAGAGGCGTTGCCTCCGAGAGCTGGGCAGGTAAAGAGGATCACTGTGGGGCTACTGACCAGCCTGGGGTGGGGAATGTCTTCCTCTGTACATAAAAGAACTAAACCAAATCCATCTTTTTATTATTCCTATTTTTTGGGGGGTTAATCCTCACCCCAGGATATTTTTCCATTGATTTTTAGAGAGAGTGGAAGGGAGGAGACAGAAATATCAATGTGAGAGAGACGCATTGAAAGGTTGCCACCTACATGCACCCGGATCAGGGCTGGGGAACCTGCATCCAAAGTACATGCCCTTGACCGGAATTGAACCCAGGACCCTTCAGTCTGTGGGCTGACGCTCTATCCACTGAGTCAAACAGGCGAGAGCTATTTTTTCTATTTGTTAAAGCAGCAAAGCTTTCCCACATTGGAATCTGCATCTGTGGACGTGGTTTTTCCTTTATCCTGTTAATGACAAGCGCAGTAGCCTGTCAAACGGACTGCATTCCTGCAACAAACCCAGCTGGGTGCTGACACATTGCTCTTCCTTTCCTGTGGCTGGATCACGGTGGCTAGTACTGCCTTTGGCTTTAGCATTTCTCACTCACATTCGCTGAGTAATTGTTGTTGTGTGTTTTTTCTTCCCCTGTAATGCCTTTGTTAAACTTTTGGATAAAGTTTATCCTGACCCCTTAAATCAGACTTGTTCCCTCTTTCTCTATCCTCTGGAAGAGTTGATTTAAGATGATTTATTCTTCCTTAAACATGTGATAGATTACACCAGGGAAGCCATGTGGGCCCAGAGTTCTGTTTATTGGGAGGCTTTTCATTATAAACTAATTATGTCTCATATTTACATTTTATATTTCTTCTGGTGTCACAAGGTAAAATTTATGTTTTTCTAGGAATTTCTCTATTTCACCTAATGTTTTAAACTTATTGGCATGATGTCGTCCATAGCTTCCTAAGATCTCTTAAAGGTCTGTTGGCATTCCTTTATTCCGTTCCTGGTATGGATCATTTGTAGCTTCGCCCTCTTCCTCTGCCCCCTTTATTGTCTTTGCCAGGAGTTTCTCAGTTTTACTAGATTTTTCAAAAGCTGAATTTTGGGCATCGTTGATTCTCTTCATTTTATGTTCTCTATTTCATTAATTTCCATTTCCATCTTTATTCTTTTTCTATGTACTTTCGTTAGGTTTATATGCTGTTCTTTTTCTGACATGATATTTAAAGTAATTCATTTTCAGCTCTTTGCTTATTTAATTAATGCATTGAAGGCTGCACGCTTCATTCTGAGTGTGGAACTACCGCGTTTCCCCGAAAATAAGACATTCTCCGAAAATAAGACCTACTTCATGGAAACATAATACATCCCCTGAAAATAAGACCTAGCTCTTCTTTGGGAGCAAAAATTAATGTAAGACACTGTCTTATTTTCGGGGAAACAGGGTAGCTACATAGCACACATTTTGATACGCAGTAGTTTCTTTTCATTTAGTCCAGAAATAGGTTCTAGTCTCTATTATCATTTCTCCTTAATTTGTGAGTTATTTAGAAGTTTATTTCCTCATTTTCAATCATATGCAGATTGTTTTGGTTGTTGATGTCTAGCTTAATTGAACTGAGATCAGGGAATAAACCCCTTAGCTTCCTTTAGGGAAGTTGCTGATGCGATTCCCCTGTTGTTGTTTGTCTAAAAATGTCTGAAGTGTCTAGGAAGAGGCTCGGCTTTGACACCTGTGCGAAGCACTCCTTCACAGTTTGAGATTGTGGTCACCTCTCTGAGAGGGAAGGAGGGGAGCAAAGAGGGAGGAGGGGTTCTGCTCAGAGGGGCCCCTCTCCACCCTCCTGCGGTCCCCATCCCGGGGAGCCTGGGCCCACCTGGGGGTGCTCTGTCCTCCACAGATTTCCATCGCCTGCCGCTCAGCCCAGGTCCTCCTGCACTACTTCGTGGGCGCCAATTACTCGTGGCTCCTGGTGGAAGGCCTTTACCTCCGCACGCTGCTGGAGCCCACGGTGCTTTCCGAGAGGCGGCTGTGGCCCACATACCTGCTGGTGGGTTGGGGTGAGTGATGGGAACCCCCAGCTTCTTTTTCTGGGGACTCTTCGGGTCATGGGAGCCCAATAGGGCCTTTGGTCAGAGTTAGGCACCCAACTGGAGAGTGCAAGCAATGCACACTCACACACACACCCAATAGACCCAATGCACACCTGCAAAAACTGGTACAATCATGACATTCCTCCTACCCTGTCCCCAACTGTCTTGGTCTGCTCAGGATGTCATCACAAATTGCCATAGACTACATGGCTTATACGATGGACAATTACTTCTCACAGTTACGGGGGATAGGACGTTTGAAATCAGGGTGCCAGCATGACTGAGTTCTGGTGAGGGTCATCTTTCTGGCTTGCAGACAGCTGTCTTCTTGCTGTCTTCACATGGTGGGGGGTAGGGGGTAACGAGAGAGTGCACACAGCTCTGGACTCTTCTTATAAGGGCATTGATGTCATCATGATGACACCCCTGCCTCCCCAACCTCTTCCAAATTCAGTAAACTCCAAAGGTCTCATCTCCAAATATTACGATATTATGTTGGAGTTATGGCTTCAACATATTAATGTGTGTGTGTGGGGGGGGGGAGGAGGGGAGCACAAATGATAACACTAGCTAAGTCTTCAAGATGAGGCCTGGAACCCCTGCTGCCCCAGCTCCTGGGGCATTTGAGATGCAGAATTCAGAGGAAATGACCTTGGCCTTCAGTTCAGAATATTTTGGTTAACGTCTCTGAATTGACGGCAAGCTGCTTTGTGACCTGTGATAAGTCTGTCCTCTCTGCTTCCTGGTTTGCTGACAATGAAACAAGGGACGGGCTGTGCCACGCTAGGTCTATAGCCCTCGCAGCCCACCCTGCTACGATGTTCGGGCTTTTGTCAGATTTAACCAGCAGTGCTTGGCCAATCAGGCTGGGGCAGATGCAGGCACGTTTGGCCAACCAGCAACTAACCACACTTGCCTGTTCTCTCCCAGCCTTCCCACTGCTGTTTGTTGTGCCCTGGAGCATCGCCCGCGCGCAGCTGGAGAACACAGGGTAGGCAACTCATCTGTCTTCTCACTTCTATGAGCCAATAATTCCCAAATATGCCCAAACACAAGGCTACACACCATTTTCCCTGAGATCATCCACCTGCTTCCATTTTGGCCATCTAAAATATACCTAGTGGGGGGCTGAGTGGGGGTGATGGTGGAGGGATTGGGCAAAAATAAAAATAAAGGGAAAAACTCATGCACATGGACAGCAGTGTGGTGATTGTCAGGGGGGCAGGGTAGGTAGAGGACAGTATAGAGCGGATACACGGTGATGGATGGAGACTTGACTTGGGGTGGTGAATACACAGTACAGTGTACAGATGATGTGTTGTGTGCACCTGAAACCTGTATAATTTTAAAAATATATATTTTTTAATTGATTTTTTACAGAGAGGAAGAGAGAGGGATAGAGAGTCAGAAACATCGATGAGAGAGAATCATCGATCAGCTGCCTCTTGCACACCCCCTACTGGGGATGTGCCCGCAACCAAGGTACATGCCCTTGACCGGAATCAAACCCAGGACCTTTCAGTCTGCAGGCCGACGCTCTATACATTGAGCCAAACCGATTTCGGCAAACCTGTATAATTTTGCCAACCAGTGTCACCCCAATAAATTCAGTAAAAAGGGAAACAATAAAAATAAAATATATTTAGGAATGTAGATAAAAATAATCAAAGGTTTTTTTCTTCTTACAGTTTATCAAGTTATGCCTACAAATTAGCACAGAATTAGCTAGAACAAATTAGAAAATAACACAAAAATTTGCTGCATATCTTATCAGTGACCTGGGTACATAAACATACAAGTATAAGAATGGTTATTGCATCATAGTTCAAAGTGGGAGGAATAAAGCAAAGTGGAAAGGGTAAAAGTGGCCAAAAGAGTCAGAATTCTGGTTGTAAATGAATACGTTCTGGGGATGTAATGTATAGCATGATGACTATAGTTAACAGAACTTTATTGTGTATTTGAACTTTGCTAAGACAGTGAGTCTTAAAAGTTTTCATTAAAATAAAAAAAATATAACTATGTGAGGTGATGAATATTAACCAGATTTATTGTGGTGATCATCCTATATAATAAAAGCATAATATGCTAAATGTTGGGCCAATTTATTGACCATTTGGTCGACTGCTTGACTAGTTGCTATGACTCGCAAGGGGGCAGATGCTCTGACTAGTAGGTTAGCTTGCTGCTGAGGTCTGGCTGATTTGGGACTGGGCAAGAGGGCGGGACATGCCCTGGAGCCCTCCTTTGGCCCCTCCCCGATTGGTCAACCTCTCACAACCCCTCCTCAACTGGCCAACCCCCATCGGCCCTGATTGGGACTGGGCGAGATGGTCCTGATTGACCCAGATCACCAGCCTGAGCATGAATCCATGCATCTGGCCTCTAGTTTTGCTATATTTATATAGTAAGTCATCATGTTGTACACCTGAAACTAATATAATGTTAATATGGCAATTATATTTCAATTAAAAAAATAAAACAAAAAACCCTAACCAAATAAAAAGGCCCTGAACATCCATCAATACAGGAATTAATTAATAAATTGTGACCTACTTATATTTTGGAAAATTATGAGACTACTGAGAGAAGATGTTAATTGTATATCTTCTGACTTCTAGGGGCTGAATCTTAGCAGCACATTGTTAAGGCTGTTGCTGAATAATGCTTATCATGTGATCCCATTTTTTCCTCCAAATAATCACGACCAAAATGTCCTTTATGTAATTAAGATGGGTGTAGGGAGGATATACAACAAGTTTAGCATTGAGGAGCACTTTAGTGGTTAGAAAAATTAACACTACTGTACTAGCAGGAAGGTATGTGAGTCCTCTTTTCTTCTCTTCCACCTCTCAGGAGAATTATGACTTGAAGGTGAGTCTTGAGTATGAGCATCTTTTTCCAGTGGTTGTGCAGCTTTTGCATTCAACCTTACCTCGATTTAAAGTCTTCTTCTACTGTCTGCTCTTTGCTGTAGATGCTGGGTAACCAACGAAAATAAGGGAATCTGGTGGATCATCCGAGGACCCATGCTGCTTTGTGTAGCAGTAAGGACAATCCCATCTACCTATTTCCCCCTCTGAGCTCAGCAACTATGGAGGACCATGCCCCCTCCCCACCACTGAATTCTCTGGCTCAGAAAGATCCTGGGCCAGATCCCTTGAGAAGGAGATGCTGAGCTGTGAGTAGGATCTGCTGAATTGAAAGGAACAAATTAGAAACTTCACTGTCTTCTGGTTCAGGAACTAAGTTCAGGGTTATATACAAGCCTCCTTCTCTCTGGGTCTTCAGACATGTGCTTGGTAAATGGTTATGATGGAGATACAGGCGTATCAGCCATGGGCCAGCCCAGGCTAGCCTTGGATTTTAACACCACTAGTAGGAGGGAGGGGACACCCAGGAAGTTTCTTTCAGGGAGGAAAACATAGAATCCCTATTGGCCCAAGACTGTGATGGGCGTTAGAGTCAGGAGATGCTGCTTCTGTGAGACCCTGAGGAGGAAGAGCCTGTATTCCATGTAGCCCAGGATTTGGGGGCTGGGGAAGGAATGCTTGGCCTAGAATCCTAAAGCTTTCTTAGGTAGAGAAAGAGAGAGAGAGAGAGAGAGAGAGAGAGAAAGAGAGAGAGAGAGAGAGAGAGAGAGAGAGAGAGAGAGAGAGAGAATAAATAGACAGACAGATACCAGATGGAAGCCATCCTTTTGAGGACCTAGACTCAGAAGACACACAGCATCACTTCCACCACATTTTTTTTCTTTAGATGCAAATAACGAAATCTAGCTCACACTCCAGAGGAAAGGGGACATTAGGCTCAGCCTCTTGGTGGGAGAGGCGTCAAAAATTTTGTAAACATATTTTAAAATTTCTACCAAGGCTAATAATGAAGAGCTGATTTGTCCTAGTTCATGTAGTTGTGTAAAGTAGTCTAGATCAGCCTTGGGCAAACTATGGCCCATGGGCCGGATCCGGCCCATTTGGCTGTTCTATCTGGCTCGCAGAGCCGAAAGAGCAGAGGGTTCTCTTGCTCTCCCCTCCGCTCCTTCACCAGCAGCCCAAGATGAGAGTGCCAGCATGGTCAGGTTGCTTTTGTTCCGGTCCTCCGGTCCAGTTTAAGAACCCAATGTGGCCCTCGAGTCAAAAAGTTTGCCCACCCGTGGTCTAGATAGTGGAGAACATGTACTTTCCAGTGAATTCTGTGGCAGCAACAGGATCTCAACTATTGCTAGAGTTCTTTACAGAAGGGAGCTGTGGCAGTTTTTGTTAAGTGCAGGGAGGTTTGTAAATCAGAGAAATCTAGATTTAACTACTCAGTCTCTTACTAGCTGTGCAACCTGGGAAACTGCACCTGTCTCCTCTGTGCCTCTGTTTTCTCGGTGTGTCATGTAATAGCTTGGCTTCCTAAGAGGGTTATTGTGAGGATTAAATAAAATAACGTCAGACAATGCCTGGCATGGTAAGTGCTCAATAAACATTAGTTAATAATGATAATGTCTGTGTCCATCTGCCTTTCTCAGACAATGGTACTGGTGGGCATTCCTGAAGCAGAAGAATAAACTAAATGGCTTTTCAGGATCCTTCCCAGGCTTTTGGTGGAGGTGGCCTTAGGGAGGGTGGGGTTTACTGCAAGCTCTCTCTACCTGACCGCTGACTGCCAAGTTGTCCCTACTTTACCTGGACAGGGATCTGATGGCCAGGCTCAGGGTGACCTTGATATTCATAGCCACATGGACTCTATCACTTACCTTTGTCTGCTTTATTTTTTCAAGGTCAATTTCTTCATCTTCCTGAAAATTCTCAAGCTTCTCATTTCTAAGCTCAAAGCGCATCAAATGTGCTTCAAAGATTACAAATACAGGTGAGTGGTCTGAGGTCAGCATCCAGTAGTCTAAGACTGTTTTGACCTCTCTGGCTGTTCTGGCCAATGTCTGGGGGTGTGCGGGAGGGAAGAGTTACCAGATGGAATGAGTATGTTTAGCTCCTAAGGCCATGGTTAGCAAACTTTGCCTCTCGAGCCACATGCGGCTCTTTGGCTCATTGAGTGTGGCTCTTCTACAATATACCATGGCCTGGACGAGTCTATTTTGAAGAAGTGGCTTTAGAAGAAGTTTAAGTTTAAAAAATTTGGCTCTCCAAAGAAATTTCAATCGTTGTACTGTTGGCATTTGGCTCTGTTGACTAATGAGTTTGCAGACCACTGTCCTAGGGCCAGAGTATCCGGGAAAACCCCTCTGAGAAAGGAGTCATGGGATCATGTAGGGCTTTGCCAATGATGAGGACTTTCTGGCCCCATGAAAATGAAGTAAGTGGTGAGTTGTCATGGGCACACACATCCCCCTCGTAGGAAACTGTTGAAATGCTCCTCAGAATGGCTGGTTTAAGGGAAAGGAAAGAGTCACGTGAAGGGAAGTTAGTCACCTATCATTGGGAGAGATTTGAGGTCACAGGATAAAAGACATATTCATAACTCAGAAGAGAATAATTGGATATTATTGTGATATATGAGACCACAAACGTTTGAAGTCCAAGGAAATACATTCAGCACACAGTCACTCTTTCTTTGTGACTTGCCTTTGCTGTGTCCCACCTTCTGCTTTTCACCGTGACAGTAGTCCCAGTTCACAGCAAGTCAGATCACAGGTACTGAGATCTGCATTGCAAGAGATACAAATGAATAAATGAATGAATGAATAAGTGGCATAACAAGATCTCTCCTTCCTTTTCCAGTTACTCTTTACTGTCTGTGAGACTTGTCCACTTCAGCAGGGCTCTTGTGAAAGACTATTTTAACTCAAAAAAGTAGCTCTCAGAGTAGGGATTCTAGGCCACATGGTAGGACAGAAGTCAGGGGCTATGAGTTGGGATGGCTATAGCTCCGTTTCTCATTCTCCTAAGGCCAAAACGGGGCCTAACTCAGGTGTGTGGGAAGGTAGTTTTTTCATTGATCCGACAAACATTTAATTAATGCCTCCAATGTGTCTGAAATTGTGCTGGGAACGAAAGGTAAAGACGATGTGGACAGCAGGAGCACACACTAACTTGCCAAGGACAGGGATGTTGGTGTAGAACTCGAGTCAGGAGGGCTGATGCTGGCCATGACCTCAGACTCACCGACTGACCTTGGGCAAGTCACTGGGCCTTTCTGGGCATGTTTTCTGGTGTGTAAAATGAGAGTCCGCACCGGATCCACCTCCTCCTCATTATGAGGATAAAGGAGGCCATAGACCCAGGTGTCCCAGTCCAATTAGATGTGGTGAGTGGTATTTGCCCAGGATTCAAACCCCACATCCTACCTACCTCCAGGAGGTCAGAAGAATAAACCACATGGTTCAGGACTGGGCAAATATACACTGTAGTTGGCCCAGCTATTTTGCAAGCACCCCAGCGCTGGGCCACTTGTGCTGGCCTGGACCACACAGGGCCTCGCTGTCTTTCTTGGCGCCTCTGATCGAGCCTCCAAGTGGCTGACAGTTGCTTTGGCTCTTTTCCCAAGGCCCAGCCTCTCTTACCACTGAGGGGAAGGCTCCAGGCCAAGAGCAGAGCTGCTCTAGTCTCCCCTGTGTGGGTCTATTCAGGGGGAACAGTTCTCTCACCAACACCCTGGAAACCCCACAGAGGACAGCATTCCCGGAACACTTTCCACAAAGACCGATCGCCTAAACCCTGTCACTTTGTGCCCCCAAAGCCCACCATGTACCATTTGGTCTCCATGCTCCAGGCCCAGAGCAGTCCTTCCAATAGCTTTCCATCCGGGCCGCTCCTAAGCATCTCCTGGGAAACACAGGCTGGTGAGCCTCCACTGAGTGTTCTGACTCAGAGAGTGAGGGATGGAGTCCCATCATTGGGCTTTCCACAGTCGACTTCTCCAGGAGAGTCTGATACACACCCAGAGGGGGGCCACCAGATCAGATCTTCTAGGGCCGTAGTCAACAAACTCATTAGTCAACAGAGCCAAATATCAACAGTACAACAACTGAAATTTCTTTTGAGAGCCAAATTTCTTAAACTTAAACTTCTTCTAACGCCACTTCTTCAAAATAGACTTGCCCACCAGGCCATGGTATTTTGTGGAAGAGCCACACTCAAGGGGCCAAAACGCCGCATGTGGCTCACAAGCCACAGTTTGCTGACCACAGCTCTAGCGAAACCAGGCCTGGAATTGTTTTGTCAAACCATGGCAAATGTGTTTCTAAGCAGCCTTGATCCCCCTTTCCAAGGTCTCCTTTGGAGTTATCCAAGATAGTAGTTTTCAAATTTTTCTGATCATGCATCTCTATTAGTACAGAAATGGTGAGCATGACCCTCATCATATATACACCTGGCCTGTGGAACTGTTACATAGATTATAACATAAACCAAAAAATAGAAATTGATTAAGAATGGGTAAAAGTTAATATACATAAAATTTCTACTACTTTCTTTGATTATATTTCCTTCTAACACCAAATGGATTACCTTGCAAGCACTGGAGTGTGTCACCCCATTGAGAGCCAGGGATGGAGGGAAGTATAAAGACACTAGGGAGGCCCTGATGGCTAAGCAGTGATTTAGGACTGGCTATTTGGGGGAGAGAAAGAGTAACTGTGCCTGGTACACACAATGTGTACACACACTTCTTTCCCCTTTGCCCACTCTTGTATGAGGAAAAAGCTTGAAAAGAGAAACGTGTGTTTGTGCCTACCTGGGGGCCTCCCAGGGTGAGACACCTCATCTTGGCAAGTTTGCCACTACCTGGTACTATTTTGGGGATGTATGAGTGTGCCGAGTGGCTGAGACTGTGCAGGGTTGACTGATGCCCCCTGAACTCACAAGAGACTAATATATAAACCAGACTATACAACTATTTATTCATAGAGACTGTGGAAGGTGGGGGTTGGGTGGAGGCTCCTTCTAGTGCCCCCATTCTTTGCAAAGTTGACACCAGAAGATCCAGAAACACAGTGCAGTCACTAGAACGTTATTGGTGATCACATCATCCAAGTAGAGTAATTAGTGATGAAGGGTCCTTGATGGTGGCCTGAGAATCCACCACTTTCCTGTGGTCCCACCTGCCTGGTGAGAGGGAGGCTCCCTCCTCAGTCTTCACAGGAAGAGCTGGATGAGTCCTGAGGACCTCCTGCTTTTCTGTAGTATTTTCTGCCACTTGGGTTGGCCATCTGCTTTCTGTTTACTGACTTTCAATTGCAGAATTCAACGGAATTGATCAGCTTGTGCTTATTCATCAGCAAAATGTCAGAGCCCTATCTCTCAAGACACACCCAGGCCACCTTAGCTTACACCCTGGGCTGGTGAATCCTACAGCAGCGATGATCACTTTTGCCCACTTTTCTCTCCAAGCAGTGCTAACTCTCTCATTTCCAAGTTCTGAGAGGGCTGCTTCTGGTCACCTCATGGGCCATCAGCACCCCAGCTCACGCTGGAAGGTTCTCTTCTACACACCCCTCCATGTTTGTTTTCTATGAGAGCCCTCTGCTTGGGTAGGGAGAAGGGGGGCGACAGGGCCTCGTGCATTTTTGTACAAACTCCGGTAGGAACAGTCCTACCTCCAACTTTCCCAGATTTTGAGAACTTTCAGGAAGTCGCTCTCAAGAACCGATCCCCCTCCAGGAGTCTATTTTAGGAAAGTTTAAACTAAACACATTTAAACCTTGCCAAAGAGGCAAGCTGCTAGGACCTGGAGAATCTTCTGTAGGCTCAGCCCTCATTTCTAGGCCTCTGCTCCTCATGTGGAGGCAACTGTAACCGGATCCTCAGATGGGGCTGGGAGGGACAGCTGAGCCCTGCCTGCGGGCGAGCAAGGCCCTCGGATGCCCTCAGACACTCGCAGCCCTGGGCGTGGTCGGCGATCTCTGTTCTTGGTGGTTTTAGCATGGCAGTGGCTCACTTCCTCTAGATCAGTGTTTCCCAAACTTTGGACATATGTGTACCCCTTCTATAATTTTTGTAACGCTGAGTACCACTCGTCAAAAAAAAAAAAAAAGGATGTATTTTAATAACAATCAAAAAATATTTCTTTTTTTCTTTTTTTGGTACATACACAAAATAATAATAAACAAAAAATAAAATTATTCATAATAAAATATAAATAAAAGTTATATTATAAATAACATTTATTTGCACACTGGACCATCTCACGCCTCACAAGACTGTCTTGACTTGACTCATGAGAACGTAGAATTAGGCGCAGCTAAGCACGGTCCAGTGCCTATCCCCACCAAACTCCGGTGCAACGCGTACCCCCACCAAACTCTTCCCGTACCCCTGGGGGTACGCGTACCACACTTTGGGAAACACTGCTCTAGATAAACCATCTTAACCATCCATGTGATGGGTGGGGCAGAATGCTTAATGGATTCACAAAGGAGAATCATGCTAAACCCCAGAGCCCTTTCTGAAAGGACTTTTTGGTGGGCAAAGATGAAAAATATCACAAGTGGAAGTAAAATTGATCAAAGTCATTGGGGTTGTAAGCAACTTGAGGGCAGGGATGGCTCTTTAAATATAAGGATAGCTAAATTTTAGTAACCATTTATTATGTAGTAAATACCATTCATTCTGAGGATTTACCATGTGTTGTTAATCCTTATGATGACATTTCCAGTTATAATTATTAGTAATATTTTATTTTTATTTCAATATTTTATATTGTATTATTAGTTGTATAGTTCTCGTTTTTACCAATAAAAAGGTTAAATAATTTGCCCAAGGCCACACTGCTAGTAATTGGTATCATTGGGATTTGAACCCAGGCCCCAGATACTCTACTGTCTTTGACCCTACCTCCTCCTTCCCCACTGTAAATATTTATTAAATAGCTAAATGACTGCAATAAACTAAGCCATTTGGTGCGGTTGTCTTTAAAGATTTTAAATTGACTTTTAGAGAGGATAGGGGAGTGAGAGAAAGAGACACATGGATGTGAGAGCAATATGTTGATCGGCTGCCTCCTGCACTCTCCCTACCAGGGATTGAGCCTGCAACCTGGGCCTGTGCCCTGACCAGAATCCAACCTGCAACCTTTCAGTGCACAGGACGACGCCCAACCAACTGAGCCACACTGGCCAGGGCAAACTAAGTAATTTAAATAAACAAATGATTAGAGTTGGAAAATAAGCATAAACCCAGTTCATAAGAGTAAACTGCTATAAATATTTATGAATTTTTATCTGAACAGGAACACAAATAGTACTTTGCTTAAAAAAGAAGTTAGAATGAGGTGAGGTGACACCCATCCCAAGAAGTGGGGGGTTACTAAAACACCCTAGAACTTTATAAAAGGTGGTCATTCTTTAGAAACCATCCCATGCTAAATGTGGGGTCTCGGATTGGATCCTGGTTGTGAAAAGAACTCTAGTAGGAAAACTGCTGAAATTCCAGTAAAGTCTGGACTATAGTAATTAGTCCCATGCCAACATGGGTTTCCCAGTTTTGACAAATGTATGGGATTTCTGTAAGATTTGAACATTAGGGGACACAGAGTGAAGGGCATCTGGGGACTTTCTGCACTACCTTTGCTACTTTTCTACACATGCAAAAAATATTCTGAAATAAAAGGTTTATTTAAAATACAAATGCTGCCGAAACTGGTTTGGCTCAGTGGTAGAGCGTCGGTCTGCGGACTGAAGGGTCCCGGGTTCGATTCCGGTCAAGGGCATTTACCTTGGTTGCAGGCACATCCCTGGTGGGGGGTGTGCAGGGGGGCAGCTGGTCGATGTTTCTCTCTCATTGACATTTCTAGCTCTCTATTTCTCTCCCTTCCTCTCTGTAAAAAAAAATCAATAAAATATATTTTTTAAAAATAAAAAATAAATAAAAAATAAAATACAAATGCTGGGGTGGGGATGGGGTGGAGGGGCTTAATGGGGAAGAGGGGTTTTCCTCAACAATAAAGATTAAGGATACTTTCAACAATTAAGATACAAAAAACCCATAATGCCCTAGCAAGCTCCTAAGAATAAGTTGATGGTAAGACACAGGTCCAAGGGTAATGTAACCCAGAGCAAACATCACAAACTCAGACACTTGCGAGGAGCGGGCCCAGCAGGCAGGTTGGGGGTTGGTAAGCATGTTCGCTCTAAAAGAGACAGCCACCACCAGGCTGCAGCTGATGTTTGCTGAGCAGGCATTCGGGTCCTATCTCCCCATTTTTTTTCAGAATAAGCTGGAAATCTGGACTTCATTGCTTAAAGCCTCCTTATCAATGAAAGGTGGCCTCAGCAACATAAATCACTTCCTACAGCTCATGTTGCCACGGTGCAACCTCCCAGCTAGAGGGTTTTAAAGCACTCCTGGAAATTCAAAACAACAACAATAAAAAACTCTTGAAATGGTCTCTCTGTGGGAGACCTCCCTGTTGCTTAGCTAAGTGCGTGCTGTGTGGGCGGGCCTGAGGGTAGCAGAGCATGTGAGCTGGCACAGGCCAACCACGTAACCAGGCCTGCGTCTCAGACTCCCACTCCTTGGCCGCTCCTTGATGGTCAAGCCCGAGGGACATGCAGACCAGGCTCCTGGGTGGAGTCCCTCTTTCTGGGTGACTCCTGCTCCACTTGTACTGGCTTTAGGTGCTTTTAGGGCACAAAGGAGAGTGGTTTTGTTTCCTTGATGACACTGCATTGGAACGGCCCCCACAGATACAGGATTCATGGTGAGCACTGTTCTCTCTTGGACAGAGATACACCTTCTGGAAGACACTGCCCATGAGCTGCTGCCAATCCTCCATGGTCCTACATCTTTAATTCCATGGGGTTTGGAGAAATATCCTAGTCTAGACATTTAAGAAAGGCAGTTGGGCTAAAAAAAAATCATTACAATTGAGCTCTTTGCCCCCAGTTATGTATAACACAGTAGCTTTGTTTGTGCCCTGGATAGGAATCACGGTGCTACCGTTAGCTTTACAAAAAGAAGCAGTTGTTTTTGTAAAGAGCAGTGGTAAAGAGCAGTTGTTTCCAAAGGTGGCTCCTTAAAAATTCACATTCCCGGGACCCAGACTCCAGAGGTCTTGCTTCAGAGCCTTGACCTTGGGACCAGGAAGCTGTGTCTGCTTAGACATAGCTCTAAGGAATTCTAATAGTCCAATAGCCATGTTTGGGAAGCATCGGTATGTAAGATGGAAGGTTGGGCCCCAGCTGTGTACTTTGCACGTGGGTGGTTCAAAGGAATGTTTGTCTTTTTTGTGTGTGTATGGTTTATACAACAGGGAGCTTCCACACAACACTTTTTATGAGGAAGACCAGTTTCTCATTTCCTCGGCATCCCAGGGGCGCAGGGGCAGCATGGGGGCTGGGATGGAACTGGGTGGAGTGTGCAGGGCCTGAGTATGAGGTCAGGAGAAGACTTGCTTCCAGACAGGTATTTGGCACTTAGTGGCTCTGTGACCCTGGACACGTGTTGTTTTTTTCCTTCTCAGGCTCAGGAAAGCACTGACATTGGAAGTCCTGAATAGAGAAAGAGACAGAGGCACCAGCTAGCCAGGTAATAGGACATTTGTCAAAGCTAGTAGAGGTGTAGGACCCAGGGTGATAGCTATGAGCATGGAAATCTATCCATCAGGCAAAATGTAGATATGTCTGTAGGTGTGTCATAATCTGAATAGGGGAATTCATTCATTCATTCATTCATTCAATTCATGCTTTCTGAGCATCTGCCATGAGCCAAGTGTTCAGATGCACCAATGAACAAGACCACACTGGCCCTAAGGCATTCAAAGTGCAGCCAATAAAACAAACTGGAAATTCAACTGTTTCTTAATGATAACAGCTACAATAGAGGCATGCTCAGAAGAGTAGGAAATGTTGCCCGTCCCCAATCTGGCCCTCATGGTAGTTATTTGGTTGTCGTTGCAGATTGGCAAAATCAACGCTGGTTCTCATCCCTTTGTTGGGTGTTCACGAGATTCTCTTCTCTTTTGTCACTGATGATCAAGTTCAAGGATTTTCAAAACTTGTACGCCTCTTCATCCAGTTGACTCTGAGCTCCTTCCATGTAAGTAGGCGTCTGAACCAGGACGCTTGGCTTTGTAGGAAACAAAACGCCCTCGATCCAGACAGACTCAAAATTGAGAAAGCCCACCGATGGAAACGAAAGTTCTGGACTCAGCAGGCTTTATCAGTGAGGGCCTTTGGCCATAGAAGGGTATGTAGAGGGAAGTGTTGCCCTGATCCTGCCAGCGTGATGTAGTGACTAAGAAGGGAAAAGTGGCCTGCCTCCTGGGATGTAATAGTTGGTGTGACTCATGGTCATATTAACTGTGAGTGTCAACGTGAAACCTTTTATTAAGTGGCTATTTTTGCTGGGTCCTCTGCAGAACATTGTACAAAATGATGGTTGTGTATACTTCAGGTGATGTACTCAGAACACACACACACACACACACACACACACACACACATACACACACACATAGGTAGGGACCAATGCGTTGAGACCAGGAGGCTCTTGGACCTTGACAGATGTGTGGGGGCTGAAATAAGAAACCAGAGGCCAGCTGGGATTAATTTTCCTGGGTGTTTTAATTACTCATTGCTTGAACTGTTACCCATTACTCAGCAGTTTGAAATGCCAATCATTATTAGTCTCAAGATTCTGGGGGGTCTGAAATCCAGGTAGGACATAACAAGGATGGTTCATCTCTGATCCACGTGATACCTGCTGCTGGGGTTGGAAATTCTACGACGCCTTTTCCACTCAGATGTCTGGTGCCTAAGCTGGAAGGGCTCGAATGGCTAGGGCTGGCCAGAGTGGCTTTATTTGGGTGAAGTTTCTGGGGCTTCATTTCTCACTGCCAACTACATCCCTCAGTCCCATACAGTCTTAAAGGCTTGCGCTTGCTGCCTGTCTTCTCTCCATGGTTTCTCTATCAGGGCAGTTGAACTTATACAAGCAGTTCAGGGCTCCCAAGAGAACAAAAGCAGGAGCTTTCAGTCCTTCTAAATGCCTGGGCCTGGAAGTCACATAGGGATACTAGTAATGCATTCTACTATTTAAAGCAAGTCATAGACCTAACTTGGCCTGAAGGGGAGGAGACTGCGCATGCCAGGAAAACTGGGAGTCATGGCTCATTAGCAAAGGCCACTAATGCAAAAGACTACCACAAACAGTGTGGACACACAAAAGGTCCTGTACAGTAGTAATGTTAGAATTAGCAATCTCAAAATGCTAGCATAGATTTTCAGAATGGATAAGAGAGGAGCTCAGCAAATCCTATCTGTAAGAAATAAATATAAAATTGGACAGAATTGTCAATAACATCCACTTCAGGACCTGAAAATAAACAAAGGTATACAAAAGACTGAGAAGAGTTTATTCAAGAATTACTGAACTCGCTAGAGTAAGAGCAATGGGAATCTGTGTTGGTTTCTTCCCCCGCCCCAGGCTGTTCTTGTCCTCCAACCCTTCCTCCATCAATGAGAAAATTCTAGTGAAAACTATCAGCTTCACTGAAGAAAGGGGCTGACATAGATCAGAGACTCTACCCTTGGGCATTGTCAGATACAGTAATGCTCTTAGTGGCAAAGGAACAAGGCAAAAACAATGTCACAGCCTGAGGCTGTGATCCTAGGTAGGGAAGAAAGGCTCAGTATCAGATTAAGGTGGTAGAAGAAAGCATCATTGAGCTTGAAGAAAGTTCAGTTACAATCACCCAGTCTGAGAAGCAAACAAACAAAAAGAATGAAGAAAAATAATAGAGCTTCAGATATCTATGGAATGCCATCAAGAAAATCAACATACACATAGAGGAGTCCCAGAAGGAGAAGGGAGAGAAGAAAAAGTAGAAAAATCATTTGGAAAAAAAAATGGTTGAAAACTTCCCAAATCTGATGAAAAACATTAACCTAGGCATCCAGGAAACTCAATGTGCTCCAACTAGATAAAGCAAAGAGATTCACATCTAGACACATTATAGTTAAACTTTTGGAAGCCAAGTACAAAGAGAGAATCCTGAAAGTAACAAGAGAGCCCTGGCCAGTGTTTCTAAGTGGTTGGAGCATCTGCCTGCACACCAAAGGGTCCTGGGCTTGATTGCCAGTCAAGGGCAGGTACCTGGGTTTCAGATTTGCTCCCCAAGGTGGGGAGCAAGTGTGAGTCAACCAGTTGATGTATATCTCTCACATCCATGTTTCTCTCTCTCTCTCTCTCTCTCTCTCTCTCTCTCTCTCTCTCTCCCCTCCCATTCACTCTCTCTGAAAAAGCAATAGAAAAAAATATCCTTGTTTACCCTCTCCAAAATTTTCACCTGTCCTGTGTATATATAATTCCCAATCCCCTGCTCCAATCCCATTCACACCTACCTTGCCACTGCCCCCCCACCAAAAAAAAAAAAAAGCCTTCTCTCTACCCCTTTGCTGTTGTATGTTGAATGCTAACTATATCAAAGGTTTATGCTTTTTTGTGTGTGTGTAAGATTGGTTTGCTTATTCTTTTTATTGGATTATATGTTCTTGTTATCTGGGTTCTAGACACCTTTATTGGAGGATATTAATATTGCAAATACATTTCTGTCCAGTGCCTTGTGTGTTGTACCTGGTTGTGTTGTATTTTGTGCCTTTAAATCAAAGCAGGAGGGAGAGAACTACGTTACCAGGCACCCTATAAAGAGAGAGCATGGGGAGACTAAGAAACAACCCGCCTGTGAAAGAAAATCAACCATCACCAGAAAATGAAGTAAACGAGTTAGAGGCAAGCAACCTACCAGAGCAAGAATTCAGAGTAATGATCATAAGTTGGCTAAAAAGAATGGAAGACAAATTTGACAATATGAATAAGACCCAAGAGGAAATGAAGAAGACCCAAGAGGAAATGAAGGTGACCCAAGAGGAAATGAAGGTGACCCAAGAAGAAATGAAAAATGACATCGCTACTATGAAGAACTCAATAGAAAGCATCAAGAGTAGACTAGATGAAGCAGAAGACTGCATCAGTGAGCTAGAAGACAAAATGGAAAAAAATACCCAATTACAGCAGTTGCTAGAAAAAAAAATTAAAAAACAGGAGGAGAGCCTAAGGGAGCTTTGAGACAATACAAAACAAAACAATATTAGAATAATAGGGGTTCCAGAAGGAAAGGAAACTGAGCAAGATATGGAAAAAGTATTTCAAGAAATAATGACAGAAAACTTTCCTGAGATAGAGAAGAAAAAACCAACACAAATCCAAGATGCTCGAAGGGTCCCCAACAAAATGAACCCCCAAAGATCAACACCCAGACACATTATAATTAAACTGGCAAAAAACATCGACAAAACCAGAATCTTAAAAGCAGCCAGAGAGAGACAGAAAGTTACATATAAAGGAAACCCCATCAGACTAGCAACTGATTTCTCAACAGAAACTCATCAGGCCAGAAGGGAATGGGATGACATATACAAAGTCATGCAAAGGAAGGGTCTGAACCCAAGAATACTGTACCCCGCAAGGCTGTCAATCAAAATTGAAGGTGTAATCAGGAGCTTCACCGACAAAAACAGACTAAAGGAATTTATCTCCAACAAACCAGCAATGCAAGAAATGCTAAAGGGTCTACTGTAATAATAAAGAAATAGGAAGTGAAGAAGGAACACAGGGGGATAGAATAAAAATGGCATCAAATACCTACCTTTCAATAATTACTTTAAATGTAAATGGTTTAAATGCTCCAATTAAAAGACAGAGGGTAACAGAATGGATAAGAAAGCAAAACCCATTCATCTGCTGTCTACAAGAAACCCACCTCAGAAAAACAGACGCCCACAGACTGAAGGTGAAAGGATGGAAAAAGATTTTCCAGGCAAACGGAAACGAAAAAAAAGCTGGGGTAGCAATACTTATATCTGACAAACTAGATCTCAAAGTGAAGGACATAACAAGAGATAAGGAAGGCCACTTCATAATACTAAAGGGTGTAATCCAACAAGAAGAAATAACCCTGGTAAACATATATGCACCCAATTTGGGAGCACCCAAATACATAAAGAAACTGCTGGAGGACATTAAGGGACAGATTAATAGCAATGCTATCATAGTAGGAGATTTTAATACTCCATTGTCACCTCTGGACAAATCATCTAAACAAAAAATCAGTAAAGAAACGTCAATTCTAAATGACGTATTAGACCAGATGGAATTAATTGACATCTTCAGAACATTTCATCCCAAAGCCACAGAATATACATTCTTCTCAAGTGCACACGGGTCATTCTCAAAGATAGACCACATATTGGGACATAGGCAAAGTCTCTTCAAATTCAAGAAGATAGAAATCTTATCAAGCATTTTCTCAGATCACAGTGCCATAAAATTGGAAATCAACTACAATAATAATAAGCCAAAGAAATTAAACACATGGAGACTAAATAGCATGCTATTGAACAAAGACTGGGTTACCAGAGAAATCAAGGAAGAAATCAAAAACATCATGGCAACTAATGACAATGAAAACACAACAATCCAAAATCTATGGGACACAGTAAAAGCTGTTTTGAGAGGGAAGTTCATATCCCTACAAGCCTATTGCAAAAAACAAGAAAGAATGGTAACAAATTATCTTACCCTACAACTCAAACAGTTAGAAAAAGAACAGCAAGAAAGGCCCACTGTAAGCAGAAGGAAGGAAATAATAAAAATCAGAGCGGAGATTAACGACATAGAGACCAAAGACACAATACATAAGATCAACAAAACCAAGAGCTGGTTCTTTGAAAGGATTAACAAGATTGATGAGCCTCTAGCCAGGCTAACCAAGAAACAAAGAGAGAGGACCCAAATAAACAGAATTAGAAATGAAAGAGGTGAAATAACAACAGACCCCGCCGAAATACAAAGGATTGTTACAAAATACTATGAACAACTATATTCCAACAAACAGGACAACCTGGAGGAAATGGACATATTCCTAGAAAAATACAACCTTCCAAAACTCAATCAGGAAGAATCTAAAAATCTCAATAGACCAGTAACTTGGGAAGAAATTGAAGCAGTCATCAAAAAGCTTCCAGCAAACAAAAGCCCAGGGCCAGATGGCTTCACAGGAGAGTTTTACCAAACATTCAAGGAAGAACTAAAACCTATCCTCCTCAGACTTTTCCAAAAAATTCAAGAGGAAGGAACACTGCCAAACTCCTTTTATGAAGCCAGCATCACCCTAATACCAAAACCAGATAAAGACAACTCAATGAAAGAGAATTACAGGCCAATATCCCTCATGAACATAGATGCCAAAATCCTCAACAAAATTCTAGCAAATCGGCTCCAGCAGTACATCAGGAAGATCATACACCATGACCAAGTAGGTTTTATACCAGGAATGCAAGGATGGTACAATATTCGCAAATCAATAAACGTGATACATCACATAAACAAATTGAGAGATAAAAATCATATGGTCATATCTATCGATGCAGAAAAGGCATTTGATAAAATCCAACACCCTTTCCTGATAAAAACTCTCAACAAGGTGGGAGTACAAGGATCATACCTCAACATAATAAAAGCTATATATGATAAACCCACAGCCAACATCATGCTCAATGGGCAAAAACTAAAACCATTCCCTCTAAGAACAGGAACAAGACAGGGATGCCCACTCTCACCACTCCTCTTTGACATAGTACTGGAAGTACTCGCCATCGCAATTAGACAAGAAGAGGAAATAAAAGGCATCAAAATCGGAAAAGAAGAAGTAAAGCTGTCACTATTTGCAGATGACATGATATTGTACATAAAAAACCCAAGAGACTCCATCAAAAAGCTAATAGACTTAATAAACGAATTTGGCAATGTAGCAGGATACAAAATAAATGCCAAGAAATCAATGGCATTTCTCTACACCAATAGTGAACTTACAGAAACAGAGACTAAAAAAGCAATCCCGTTTACCATCGCACCAAAAAAATTAAGATACCTAGGAATAAACTTAACCAAGGAGGTAAAAGACCTATATGCAGAAAACTACAGGACACTGAAAAAAGAAATAGAGAAAGATGTAAACAGATGGAAGAACATACCATGTTCATGGATTGGTAGAATCAACATCATCAAAATGTCCATACTTCCCAAAGCAATATATAAGTTCAATGCACTCCCCATGAAAATACCATGGACATACTTCACAGACCTAGAAAGAACTCTCCAAAAATTCATTTGGAACAATAAAAGACCCCGAATAGCCTCAGCAATCTTAAGAAATAAGAGTAAAGTAGGAGGAATCTCAATACCAGATTTCAAGCTGTATTACAAAGCAACTGTTCTCAAAACAGCCTGGTACTGGCACAAGAACAGACATATTGATCAATGGAATAGATTAGAGAATCCAGACATCAACCCAAATCAATATGCTCAATTAATATTTGACAAAGGAGGCACGAACATACAATGGAGTCAAGACAGTCTTTTTAATAAATGGTGTTGGGAAAATTGGACAGATACATGCAAAAGAATGAAACTAGATCACCAACTTACACCATACACAAAAATAAACTCAAAATGGATACAGGACTTAAACATAAGACGGGAAACCATAAAAATACTAGAGGCATCCACAGGCAGCAAAATCTCAGACATATGCCTAAAGAACTTCTTCACTGATACTAACCCTAGGGCAATGGAAGCTAAAGAGAAAATAAACAAATGGGACTACATCAAAATAAAAAGCTTTTTTACGTCAAAAGAAACCATCAACAAAACAACAAGAAAACCCACTGTATGGGAGAACATATTTGCAAACGATATCACTGATAAAGGTTTAATCTCCAACATCTACAGACAGCTTATACAACTCAATAAAAGGAAAATGAATGAGCCAATTAAAAAATGGGCAATGGACCTAAATAGAATCCTCTCAAAAGAAGACAGAAGGAAGGCCAAGAGGCACATGAAAACATGCTCCAAGTCACTAATTATCCGAGAGATGCAAATCAAAACAACAATGCGGTACCATCTCACACCTGTCAGAATGGCCAACATCAACAAAACAACAAACAACAAATGTTGGCGAGGTTGTGGAGAAAAAGGAACCCTCGTGCACTGCTGGTGGGATTGTAGGTTGGTGCAACCACTGTGGAAAACAGTATGGAGCTTCCTCAAAAAACTGAAAATGGAACTCCCATTTGACCCAGTAATCCCACTACTAGGAATATACCCCAAGAAACTAGAAAGACCAATCAGAAAGGATATATGCACCCCTATGTTCATAGCAGCACAATTTACAATAGCTAGGACTTGGAAACAGCCTAGGTGCCCGTCAGCAGATGAATGGATCAGAAAACTATGGTACATCTACACCATGGAATACTATGCTGCCATAAAAAGGAAGGAATTCTCATCATTTGCAGTAACTTGGATGGAATTGGAGAGCATCATGCTGAGTGAAATAAGCCAGTCAATGAAAGAGAAACACTACATGACCTCACTCATTTATGGATATTAAAGATCATTATAAACGAATGAACAGAAAGATTGATATAGTGACAGTAAAACAACAGGCAGTCTGTCAAATGACAGCAGGGGGGGGGGTAGGGAGATCTGGGGGAGATAAGAGATCAACCAAAGGACTGGTATGCTTGCATATAAGAATAGCCAATGGACACAAAACTCTGGGGAGGGAGGGCATATATTGGGGGGGGGGCAATGATAAGCTATGTATACAGATAATACCTTAATAAAAAAAAAAAAAGAAAAAAAAAGAAAAAAATATCCTCAGGTGGGGATTAACAAAACAAAAACAACAAGAGAAAAATGACTCATTGCATATGGAGACCAACAATACAATTACAGCTGACTATGATCAGAAACAATGGAGCCCAGAAAGCAGTGATACGACATAATAAAAATAATTATTTTTATTAAATAATTATTATGGGAGTAAACAGGTATTTTCAAGTGTGCCATTTTAATGCCTCTGCTGGCATTCTTATTATCCTGCATAAAAAATAATTTAATCAAAGATTCTATATTTAGCAAAATTATATTTCAAACTTCAGGTAAAATAATGTAATAAATAAATTCTAAAATAATTTATTGCCAGCAAACCCTCCTTAAGAGAAGTACTAAGGGAAGTCTGTCAGGCTGGAAGAAAATGACATCAGTCAATAATGCAAATCCAAAGGAAGAAATAGGTAAATACATAGGTAAATGTGAAAGATATAAATATATATTTTCTTTTTTATTTAGCTGATTTTCAAGGCATACGATTGCAGAAAATAACTACAAACTCTATTATTGTTTTAAATTGTATTGTATAAAGATCTAATATATTACTGCTATAGTAGCACAAAAGAACAGGAGGAAATGTAGCTGTACTGGAGGAAAGTTTCTATATTTTGCCAGAATTGTTAGTGTTAATATGAAATAGATTATGAGAAGTTAAGATGCATGTTGTAATCTTTGGTACAAACACTAGGAAAATAACACAAAGACTATAGTAAGAATGCCAGCAGAGGCATTACAATGGCACACTTGAAAATATCTGTTTACTCCCAAACACTTTCAATCTCACTGGAACCTCACATTATCTTGTGAGGAGGAAATTATTATGCCGTTTTCAAGATGAAGGAACTCAGACTCAAAGGAGAACTCACAAATACTAATAAGCGGCAAATATGAGATTCGTATGCAGGGAGGTTAAGACCTTGCTTGTAACTATTATGCCATCATGCTCCTCAGGTGCCCCTGAGGGTCAGAACCAGGAGACATCCAATTCCCCGTATCAGAGTCTGAAAGATGTGCCAGCAGACAGGGTCAGGTGCTGCGATTCTGTGGGCAGAGTGGAGACGTGGGCCTGCCCACTGTCCTCTCATGAAAAGCCAAGGGGACAGAGCCTGTGGCGGGGTCAGAGCAGTTGGACCATGGCTCTTTCCCTCCCATGAGAGCTGAATTTTGTGTAGCTTTGAACTGAAAAATAATCAATAACTACTTTTCATCATGAAACCATGATTCATTTATGTCAGTCCTTTGGGAAATTTCAATAGCTAAGATTTAGTAATTTGGGTTTCCTAAGTTGTTTGGGCTTAATCTTCTTTAAAGGGTAATTCTAAATGAGGGGGGGGGGGACTGCAGCTGTTACATCATTAGTATTTGGTGGCCATTTTTTCCCCTTAAGAGACAGATTTCTGAGAAGGAATTCTAGCCTATCATACTCCCCTGGCAAGAGAGAGTGTTTGGATCATCTATTGCTATGCAACGAACTCTGACAAAACTTCCTGGCTTAAAACAGTAATCATGTTATTATCTTTAATGATTCCATGAGCTGGGCCATCTGGACTCGGCAGGATGGTCCTTTTGATACATCTAACATTTGGCTGGGGCTGCAAACATCTGAAGGCTCAATTGGATTAGAACATCCAAGATGGCTCATTCGCATGACTAGACATTGACCTGGGCTGTTGGCTGAGCTGAGCTGAAGCTATCAATTAGAGAGTCACAGTTCTCCTCCGTGTGGCCTCCCCATGTAGCTTAGGCTTCTCCCACCATGGCAGCTGGACCCTAGGAGCATCCCAAGATCAAATGTTTTGAAAGAGAGAGAAATAAGAAACTTCCAACCTTCTTGAGGCATGGGCTCAGAAGCCCCAGAATATCACTTTTTCCACATGGTATTCGCAGAAAAAGTCACATGTTAATCCCAGATTCAAGGGGAAAATAAGGTCCACCTCTTGATGTGAGGATGAGCATATGCCTACTGAGAGGGGAGGAATCATTGGGGTCACCTCTGGAGACCAACTACCACCCTAGACCTTTGGTTCTACAGCCACATAGAGCTCTGCTCACCACCATCTGACACTGAGGAATGTGAGCAATCAGAGAGGCTCTGCAGCCTGAGCCAGAAAACACACTTGGAGGGCTTGTGCGTAGCCAGAGGCCTCCCACCTTCTAAATACCCCTGCACTGATCCCCTCCATCCCCCCAGGCAGAGGTGAGAATCTGGGTGGGCAGGTGTGTGGGTGCATACATACACACTATTTCATATTGTAGTGAATCAGCAGGAATCAGCATGGGATCTCACAGCTTCCTTTTCTTGCTTCTTTGGAGGGTCTTTCACTCTTCCAAGGCCTTATTGCCTATCGACTTTCACCAGTTTCCTCCCATCAAGGAATCTTTGGAGAGAGTGCCACGTGGTGGTGATGTATGTTCTGTGGGACATCTCCACTCACATTTGCTTTATCTAGAATGAAAGTTAACCAGACTCCAGGATGTTCCTGAAACAGTGAGTCAAGAACCTGAGGGAATGAAAGATGTGTTTGTGATGTGGAATACTATTATAGCTAACTCGTTTATGAGAATTTTTACACGCTCTAAGCCACCCTTCTAATATCACATGCCCAGAGGCAAATACTACTGGCCCTGCCAACGATACAGGGCACCTGTGAACCTCCAATGAGATGACATGTGTGAAATGATTACTTGGTATCACCACGCTCCTGTTTAGGAGTTATAGCCTTGGAATATCTAGCCACATAAGAGGGAAGAAATTCCACACTGGTGGGGAGAATCCGAGCATTTGATTGCCGTGACAGCCAGATTTCTGGCTTCCATGGGGAAAGGCATAAAAATCTTTCCGGGCAACATTTTATAATTCTTTTTCAATTTCATCATTAAAAAAAAAACCAAAAAAAAAAAAAAAACCAGTACTGAATCTCTCTTATCAGCAACAGGGTTGAAAGAAATATTCTTAAGAGAAGTGGGAGAGTCAGCCTGCACCGTGACCTTCATGTTGGAATGTGTTTTTTTCCTTGTGAGTTCTGGCCTTTTGTGGAATTCTTCCCGTAAACACTCAAGTAATTGGGTCTTGTATGCATATCCAGCTTCACATGTCAGACACGTAGCCTGGGCCCCACAGACCCTCAGGTCGCAGGGAAATCTATGGCATGTAGGTTATCACACGTGGCTTGAACAAATCAGGAATTGCACGAGTCTGGGAAAACAGTAGAAACAAACATTAACTCAAGCGTCTTTGATTGCAGACCTCTGTCAATTAAGCAATGAATCTAGAAAAATTTTCCAGTGTCAAGAGATGATCCCTTTATTGAAACTTCCCCTCCACAAACTCCTTGTCATTGAATATGCCTCTTGCTTTCATTGGGACCCTGGTGTCCACAATTCTAAATAACTAGGAAGATGACAGAAAGGAATGGTCCTGTCATTTACAAGTGGTACAACAATGTACAGGGCAAGACTCTTAGTTGTAAGTTATAGAAATCCAACCCATTCATTCATTCATTCATTCATTCAACACATATTGGTGAGCTCCTATTATGTGCCAGGCATTTATTTTAAGTGCTGGGGATCTGGCAGTGAAAAGAGTGGATGAGAAAGCTAGTCTTGTTTGGAGGGGTGGGGAATAAGGACAGACAATAATAATAATAATCGCATTGACAAATAAATCGTATAATTCTGGTGTTGTAAAACATATAGAATGGCCACGGAAAATTGGGTGGTTAGGAAAGACCTCTCTTTTAGGTGATATTTGGGCTAAGACCTGAAGGATGAGAAGTAAGCTAGACAGAGATTTGAAAGAAGAATGGTTCTGAAAACAAAGAGTGTGAAGGGACCCGAGGAAGAACTCGGTGGTGGTAGCTGATCTCCAATATGGCGCCCAAGGATCTTCATGTCCTGGTGTTGGAGGCTCTGTGCAGCCCTCTGGCACACTGAATGAGGTTTACATGTGTGACCATTGAAGTAGTGTTGGCATGAAGGTCTGTGGCTTCTGCCTTGCCATCTTGAATTGCACCTTCGCGGGAAACCTGCTGCCATGTCATGAGGACAATCAAGCCGCTCTCTGGAGAGACGCTGAGACCTCCTACCAACAACTTGCCAGGCATGTGAGCCATCGTGGAAGCAAGTCAAGCCTTCAGAGGACTGAAGTTCCAACCAGCCTCTGCATGACAACCTGAAAAATGACTCTGAGTCAGACTAGCCAGCTAAGCCACTCCAGAATCTTGGCCCATAGAAAGCATGTGAGCTGATATATCTTTATTGTTTTGATCCACTAAGACAGGGGTGGGGAACCTTTTTTTCTGCCAAAGGTCACTTGGATATTGATAACATCATTGGAGGGCCAGACAAAATGATCAATTATGTTGCTATGAAAAAAAAAAGCTCCTAGATTTATTGAATTTCAAGCCTTGCCTATGATTGCCTTGGCAGTGCCAGACCAAATGATACAGCCCTGGGCCTGGACATTCCCCGCCCCTGCACTAAGTTATACAAAAACAGATGATGAAACATGAGCTTGAGATGCTGGGAGAAGCCAGGACGCCTTCGTGGCTGGAATATAGTGGCTCAGGGGAAGCGTGATTCAAGAAGTCAATAACACAGACACAGCCCAGATCACCTTCATGCCTTCTGTGGTTACATTTTATTTTAACCTAAGTGTGATGAGAAACCGCTGGTGTGACATTATCTATCTCTTCAATAGAAATATTTTGACAAGAGAAAGGGCTATTTACTATCTCACATAAATAAAAGTGTCAGAATCAGGCATAGCTGAGCCAGATACTCAGACAATATCAGAATTCTGTCTTCTGCTTTTTTTCTCTGTTGGCATCATTCTCAGATGGGGTTTCACCATGTGGCTGGCAAGATGCCCAGAAATATAAAGCTATAACTATAAAGCTGGAAAATCTAGGAAGAGAGTGCAACCCTCTCTTCTTTCCCAGTGAAAAGAACTCGGATTGGCTTCGCTCGGGTCACATGACCATGTGGGCTGGTTATATTGGGGTGATGGTCATCCTGGAACATGGGACCCCATGACTGACCCTGACAGAAGCCTAGGAAGTAGGGGAGGGACAGTTTCCAAAAGGAAACAATTCAAGTGAAGGGAAAAAATTAGCTGATGCCTACTGTGGACAAGTAGAAGTGGACAGTGGCCCGGCACAGTATTTGCATAGCTGAATGAATGATATAGGGTCTTTGGGACTTAGTCATCATTGACCAATGAGCACCTAAGCAAACACATAGGCTGATATGCACGGTGGGTGTCAAAGTAAGAAGAGACTTGATGGAAATCCAAGTTAACCGGTATGACTAACTCTAGTTCGTGTGAGCAGTGTAGCCACCTGCCTCCTTTGGGGACCACTAGGACTAGGGCAGGCCTTTGGACTTGCCCAGTAACTCAGACACATCTTCTGCCGAATCAGAGTTCACACCACCTCTTCTTTTCACTCCAGGGTCTACTTGTGGCCTTGCAGTATTGCTTTGTCAACGGAGAGGTATGTCTTCCGTACTGCCATCCTAGCTTCCGTGAGGCTGGGCTGGTATCCTCCTGCCCCCAAGGGCTTCCTGTTTATGGGATGGTGCCATGGGGAGTGTGCAGTGACCATCAGGCGATGGGACACACTTGTACTGTGAGTTCCAGGGGTGAGAGCAGGGGCAGCTTAGAGAAATGGGAAAAGGGGATTGGATGGGTGTAAGGAAGCTTAGAGCCCAACCTGGAAGTGGTAGTGTGATAGAGGAAACAGGCTTGAACTTGGGAGTCCAAAAATCTGGCCTCAAGCCATCACTCACCCACTTGGGAGCTCTGAGTTAGTTAGGTTACTGTGGCTCTCTGAGCCGCAGTTTCCTCATCTGTAAAGTGGGAATAATAACTGTCCCTACCCTCTCATGTTGTCCTGGGCATGCCCAGCTCATGGGAAAGGCCCAAAACCTGATAACTGTGATGGTTTTTATTATTAATACTAGAAGCCTGATGCACAAAATTCATGCAAGAGTAGGCCTTCGCAGCCCGGCTTCATCCGGACGGTCGTTCCGCTGTTACACATTACACTTTGATCATTATAGATTATTGCATTTCCCCAACCAGCTCTCTGCTCCTCTGGGAAGAGGCTTGAGAAGGGCAGGGGAAGAGGCCAGACCAGTTTCTCCCGATCAGTTCCCCAGTAGAAATGGAGTATTTCCAGTCCCCTTTTATCCCTCCAGGTTTAAATGTTCATTTCTGTCTCCTCCCAATGGAACATAAGCTTCTTGTTAGCAAACCCTCCTCCACCTTGCTCATGGCCGCTTCTTCTGTATCTTCTTCCATTAGGTGGGCCTCAAATGCCACCTTGACACAGTCCTTTCCTTTTCTTTCTTTTTAAAAAAAATTCTTTATTGATTAAGGTATCACATAATTGTCTTCATCTCCCCCATTCCCATCCCAAGCCCCTCCCCATGCATGCTCCCACCACCCGTTGTCCGTGACCACTGATTAGGCTCATATGCATGCACATAAGTCCTTTGGTTGATCTCTTCCCCTTATCCCTACCCTCCCCTACCTTCCCTCTGAGGTTTGACAGTCTGATCTATGCTTCCTAGTCCTTTTCTTTTCATTTCTGTTTAACTTTATCCTAAATGTCTATCTCCTCCCCCCTGGTCCTGTTTAATGGACTCAGTGTCACTGCCATGTGTAGGCGCATGGGCATTTGTTTACTCCTTTTTGTCCACCTCCCCCAGTCTGATACATTTGCCAAGGGTGGCATAGCTTTAGCCTCTCATTCATATTTGGTGAGTGGACCCAAGACCCAATGACTCTGAGACAGTTAACGCTGCCCTCTTCTCGCCCGGCAGGTGAAGGCCGAGCTGCGGAAGCACTGGGGCCGCTTCCTGCTGGCCCACCACTCGGGCTGCAGAGCCTGGGGCCTGGAGAAGAACTTCCGGTTCCTGGGGAAGTGCCCCAAGAAGCTCTCCGAGGGCGACAGTGCCAGGGCGCTGCAGAAGTCACAGTCCTCGCCTGGCAGTGGGCAGCCCCTGACACTGACCAGGCAGGGCCTGGGGGAGCTGGGCGCCAGGTCCCACGGGGGCCACACAGCCTGGCGCTGGGGCCGCAGCCTGTCCGAGAGCAGCGAGGGGGACTTCACCCAGGCCCACACCATGGAGGAGATTCTGGAGGAGAGTGAGATGTAGGCGGGCTGCAGAGACAGGTGCTGTGGGTGCCTCACCTCTCTTCCCGGCCCTAGGTCCACTTTGACATGAAGTCTATCTATTCTAGGGGCTCTTAATGCTCCGATGAGGTTGTGCAAACCATCACTGCTTCCGCCTGCCACTGTCATCTACTAACCTCCACTGGCGAATTTTCCAGAATGGCCACCAGCCTCTGGGGTGGCCCTAAATTCAAGTGAATGGAGCACCAAGATACAGAGAGATGTCTTCTGTGAAAGAGGGGGCAGCCAGTATCTCTTCCTTTGTCCCTCACGGCGGAAGGTTTCCCTCTGAGGCTGGGTTTGGGGTGTATGAAGACCACCTGGGAAGTGTTTTACATGCAGAGTTGGGCTCCTGGCCGATTCTTAGAGAATATGTCTAGAGTGATGGCCAGGGTTAGGAGTTGTGTAATGAGCATCCGGGTGACTCTGATGCAAGCCCCGCGTGCAGAAGCTAGCAGTCTCCTGAGTTGGTCAATGGCGGGACAAAGCCAGTGGTGTCCTGTATTCAACAGCTTAGCTGTGACCCGCTCTGCCCCCCCCCCCCCCGACAGTGTGCAACCCCAGGACACCCAGAACCCCATTCCTTTCCTTGTCCAGTCTTTCCTTCCCCTCCATCTCAGTTCTTCATCTGTGGTAGGCAGAAGTTCTGTGTTTTTTTGTTTTTGTTTTTTACCTTTTTTATTTCCATTTTTTTAAATTAAGGTATTATAAGTGTACATATCTTCCCATTGCCCCCCCCACCCCACTCCCATACATGCCCTCACCTCCCAGTGTTTTGCATCCATTGGTTATGCTTTTAAAGCATGCATGCAAGTCCTTCTGTTGATCTCTTATCTCCCCCACCTCTCCCCAACCTTCCCGCTGTAATTTAACAGACTGTTTGATGCTTTACTGCCTCTGTATCTATCGTTTTTTTTCATCAGTTTATAATGTTCTTGATTCTTAACAATGTCCTCCTTCCCGTCAGGGTTGGCCCCAGTCTCTCTAAACGTCCCCATTGGTCCTTTTCTCCCTTTTTGGCTCCACCCATCTTTGCCCTTCTGAGCGTGGCTTCTTCAAGCCTTGCTTGCCCTCCCACTCTCTGCCATTTTTGGGGTTGTCACTGACACATTGGTGCTTAAGGCCTGCCCACTGCTCTCTCTGACCCTCGTCCCCACTGATAAGAATCCCACTCCCCTGTGGGAATGGATGCTGACAGCTTGGTGGAGGGATGGGGCTGTGCTGATCTGACATGCCAGGAGGGCACAGTGGTACCCGGTCTGCCCTGGATCAATAAGGTGTGCTCCAGACCCTGAGAAGAGGGTGCTTCTGGAGGCTGAGGGGGCCCAGGCAATCTGGGTCTGGCTCAGTGGCTGAAACTATAAAGTAAGAAGCTGAAAGAAAATCAAAGGAGGGACATCCCATGGAAATGGGGTGTTAATGTCTTTCATAGTGTGCAAAATGTATGTGTATGTGGGTGAGGTATGTTGCCATGGGACCAAATACTGCCTTGTGTTAGAGGGGGGATCTACTTCTCAAGTAGGGTTGCCAAACTTAGCAAATAAAAATGCATGATGCTCAATTAAATTTGAATTCCAGATAAATAACCTTTCTGTATAAGTATATCCTATGGCACATACTGTTTCTAAAAGTCCATGCTAATTGTGCAGCCTGTATTTTACCTGGCAACCCTATTTTCAAGGACACTTTGTAGTGGGTCTGGGACTAGAGTCAAGTGAAGGTATCAAATTTAAGAGAGTATAAAAAAATCTTAACTGTCAAGACCAGGAATATTTTAATGCAGTATTTCAAAAAATGAAATATGCAAACTATAGCCCACAGGCCATTATACGAACGTTAAATTCTGGCTTTACCATTTTAATATTGCTCATTGTGGACTTCTTAACATACATTTTTATCTTTAAACTAGAGCATTAAAATAGTATTTATTTTGAGTACTGACTTTTTGCCCCCCTCCACCTTAAATTTTGCATCTGAGGCCACTGCTCATCTTGCCCTCACCCTAGTCCTGTCTCCACTTTGTAACAAGGGAAACTGAAGCAAAGGCATAGGCAAGTGCATAACCAAGGCTTGTTTTCCAGTGTCCAGATTACCCATAATTCAATCATCCTTCTAATTTTTCCTTTCTGCACATCCCTGTCTTTTCTCATGAGCACGCTAGCTCCTAGAAAGCCGGGGCCATGTCGTATTTCCAGCTTGCACTAGCACAGTTGGTTCCGGGTGCTGGGTACACACGCATCGAATGAGACCAGACGGAAATGTCTTGGAAAGTGGTAGATGCTGTCTGGGGTCAATTATCCAGGGCCCTGTCAGTAACAGGAGAAGTAAGTGTTTGGTTCCCCCCCCTCCCATAGCATTTGTAAATATGCCTTTGACCCCTCACTCCCAAATGGGGTGTCACATACACACTACGTTCTAATAATTAAAATAACAGGTTTGTTTGATTTGTATTTCGTTGATTCTTTCTCTGGAGCTGAAGGGCACTGCACAAGAGGCTGGGATCCTGAGAGAGCAGGTGGCAATGGGTGGCAGGGCAGTTTGGCTTACTGTGATGAGACCTGTTCTGCCCTGGAGTGCTCCTGTGCTCGAGGAAGCAGAAATTCAGAGGTGAGGTGACTTCCCACAGTATCCATAGTGGACATCAGTTTCTATACTTCATCCCTCTTGTACTAAAAGCACCCAAATCTTCCTCTTGGAAACCACCCACTCCTGGTCCCTGAAGTTGAATTGTCCCACTCCATCCTCTGCCCCCAGGATGGATATGAAAATATGCCTGGCCAATCTGAGCATGACTTCCTCCCGGCACCAGATACTGGATCAGGGATGGGCATATAACCAATCAGAGACAGTCCTGGGATTTTGACTAAGACTCACCGTAGAAAGTCATTTTCTCTTTTTGGCTGAAATTAGAACCACGAAGCACGCTGGATGGCCATCTGGCCAGGCTGGGGTAAAGCCTGCCTGAGAATGGGGCCACCACAGCAGAAAGCAGACGCAGGAGGTGGAGAAGGAGCTCTGGAACACTGCGGAGTCCCTGGACTGAGCAAGACCCACAGCTAGAGCTCCTCCCGGCATTCCGGTTCCACGAGTCAGTAAATTCCAATTTGTGCCATAACAATGCACGTTGGGTCTTCTGTCCCTTGCATCTGGGAGAATCTTGATGACATAGTTCATCACCACCTGTACCTCCTTCTCTTACGTTGGACTTGCCACTGATTCTGGGTTCTCTGAGCATCTTCCCCACAGCGGCCCGAGTAGCCATGCCACCTAGCTAACAGAAGATGTGCTAATTGGGTCACTGTTCTTGGGTTCTCCATGGCCAGTAGGCGATCAGGTGGCCCCTTTATAAAGTCTCTCATTGAACCACAGGCCAACAAGGTCATTAGGCAGTGTCTATCATTTTAGACTCAGGTGTCATGGATGCCCTGACCTCAGAGAGAAGTGAAAAGCCCTCAAATTTCACATCCCAACCAAGCAGATTCATTCATGGAGGGTGATGTGTGTGGTGGGGTGGGGAAGGAGCTCCGGAATGAGGCATTGAGCCCTTTGGTGCTATCCTGAGAACACCCTGGGGTACACCCAAGGCCTTTTTTCTCCCCCTGCATGGGCCCCTGGGTGGGCCCCTGTGTGTGATACCAGAGGGGCGTTTTGGCAGATGATCCTAACAATAACTGTCCTCCAAGAACCGCTGGACCAGATGCTGTGTGGCCCCATCTGCCTTCCAGCTTCCACAATGTGGGATCAGAATTCTCGGTCCTATCACCTCCAGGTCAAAACTATTGAGGCAGCCTAGTGCAATAGAAAGGGTTAAGTACCAAATCCTACTCTCACTTTGTGCCTTCAGGGTCCCCATCTTACCCTGGGGATAACATCTCGAGCACCTAGCAGGGATGCCTGCCTGCAAACCAAAGTGTTAGGATTACTCTCAAGTTCACCCTCCACAAAAAGCAGCATTCTCTGTGGCGGTGACTGTGCCATCGCTGGGCTAAAGCTGGGGGTGGGGTGGGGCAGGAGTCACCTCTAACACCAGCAAGCAGGGACTCCCCTGCTTCAGGGGGTTGCACACAGGTCGGTCAAGTGTCCAGGACCTCTATATTTTCTGTCCTCATCTTGGAACTTAAAGCTGGAGAATACATTGGCCTTCAAAACAATGACTCCAATGATTTGAGAACCCACTGGTGGAGTGATTTCTGGGGTGTCCCAGTCCTGGGAGCTCTGAGGAGACAATGGGGGCCTACCTTTTAGCTTTAACTCCCCATTGGAGTTAACTCCCCTCCTCCCTGTGCTCTCAGCTACCCTGGCCTCCACAGGAAATGCTCATTCCTGCGTTAGAGTCTCTGCTGAGACACAATGCTCCCCCACCCCACGCTTTCCCTCATCAGGAACACCTTCTCTGGTCCTCTGGAGGAGGAAGCCCCTCCTGTTACAGCTCCAAGTGCTTTGCACGTCTCCATGGTAACCTCCCACTTGTAATGGCTGCTTCCGGGTGTGCAATCCCCTCTGCACCCTGAGCCCTGAGAGAGCAGGTGTTCACCTTCTTCACAACGGAGTCCCCTTATCCTGGTAACCGCTGCAATGGCAACGCACCCCTGCCCCAGAAGTCATTTCCGTTTCCAGTTCAAGAACAACCAGCGGCTGTGTGTCCAGTGACTCTTGCATTTATTGGAACCTGCTGACCCAGCAATCCACAAAGGAGCTTACACTGGGGTGATATTTAGGTCTCTTGTGACCTAATCCTGGGATTATCACGGAAGGCCTGGGCTGGTGGGCGGGGAGGGGCTCTAAAGACAGGGAAGGAGGAACCAGTAGCCGCTAAAGACACTTCTGTTTGGCAGGGAGTTGTGCTGTGGGTTTGGAGGCCTCTCTCTTGGGGAGTGTTTGTGTGTGTGTGTGTGCGTGTGCGTGTGTGTGTGTGTGCGTGCGTGTGTGTGTGTGTGTGTGTGTGTGTGCATTCGTGTGTTTACGTGAGTGGTAAGGGGTGGCAGGAGAGCTGAGCAGTTGGCATCAGGGGTTCTTTTCCTTTTCCTTTAGCCTTTCCTTCACTTTTTGAGGCTCAAATTGGATCAGTCGCAGAATTTCCTTATTGGCCAGGGTCCCCTCGATGAACTCTTCCTCTGTAAGTTTATCTGCGTATGGGAGACAGACACTGCCGTCAGGACTGGCTGTTTTAAGCTGCCACAAGGCTGACACCACGCAGATGTACCTATCATGAAAACCTTGCGTCACAGCGCCCCAGGGTACTCTGGCTTCTGCCCCAGATACCCAAGTTGGTCCTCCCCAGGAACCAGCAATGAGAGGGTTAATGGCTGGCACTACAGAGGGGTCCAGGATGCATTTTAGCTAAGCTTCTCTCCTGATTGGCACTGCCCTGCCTTGCTGGTTATTAAGTATCTCGAGTGTTACTCTGGGTCTGAGCCTCAAGTTCTGGAAGAACTTTTGGGGCACGAAGCAGAGCAAACAGTTTCAGCTGAGAAGGAGGGAGCAGCATCCACTCTAGAGAAGGGAGAGGAAGTTGAGGGCCGCAGGGGGGGTGCCGGGAAGAGCCTGGCTGGTGAAGAGCTCTCTCTGACCCGCCACCCCAGCACACGGGCAGCCCCAGGATTCTCAGCTGACAGCTCCTCCACGATTCTCCCCTCTGCATCTCCCATCCCCCTCCCATGTGGGACCCGGGAGCGCCTCGCCCCACCTCTGGGTTCAGTTCTGTCCAGTTCAGCGCTCTCCACTACCTGCTCCTCTGAGCCAGAGCCACCGTGCTTGGGGCCGAGGTCACTTCAGAAGGTGGAGGGCAGGGTGTGGCATAGAAGGAAGCGACATAAGTCCCTGGCCCCAGGAAACTCTCGGACTGCTGGGGAAGACAGTCACATGTAGAAATAACTCTGAGATGAGACGGGTGCTCTTTCAGATCACGCTTACGCTCAGAGTTGCCAGCGCGTAGTGGGTGGCGGAACCAAATTGCACGCCCGTTAGCTTACGTCCGGGCCTTTCCAACACCCTTATCTTAATCCTGGATTAGGCCCCAGCTGGTTCGCTGCAGTCAGGTGGGGAATGTAAAATCCAGCTGCCCTGTCAGCCTCCCAAAGAGCCTGGAACCCCACCATGGGGGCCGAGTTCAGGAGCCAGGCCTGGTTCCCTGTGGGCACGTGGAAGGACACACACACACACACCACCTGGCAGGAGGGAGAAGGCAGCCCCCACACCACCTGCTCCTGTGACAGTCACTTGGGTCAGCTTCCCCGGGACCCAAGTTAACTTCCCCAGGGAAACCACAGAAATGAGACCCAGCTTACTTGGGGCCCCATGCTAATCCGATGCAGCCTGGGCTAACTTTTGCTCTGACTCTTAGAAAGCGTTTTTGGAAAACAAGCGAAGCAAACCCCAGTGTCCAGGAACCGGCACCCCTCTTCAACAGAAAGCGCTTGGAATGCTTCTACACTTGACGTTGGAGTGCACATGTCTAACGAGCTATTGCCTTCGCTTCTTCCTGTTGCTTCAGTGTGGCTGTGGGAACCAAAGCTGTTTTCCTCAAAAGCCTCCACCCCTCGGAGCTCCCTTCCCCCCGAAACTTTCAGGCAGCCGTGGGCCGTGTGAGCCAGGGACGGGGCGCCATCCCCATCGCAGTGGCAGCTCCACGGGGAGCAGGGCTGGACCGGCGGCCTCTGTCCACTCCCCGAGGCCCCTGCCAGCCCCGCAGTGCACGGCGGGGCGAGGGGTCCCCATTCCCCTGGGCCCTGGCTCTGGGCAGGCTACGTGTCGGTGGGACCCCCAGGAAGCAGCCGGGAGGGACTGTACAGCAGAGGCCATGGGGGGCGAAGGCACTCACCGTCCTCTTTCTTTCCAAAGAAGCTCCAGATCTTCTCCGCTCGCTTCTCAGGGGTGTTCTCGTCGTCCGGCAGGTGCTTGGCGTCCTCGGGGTTGATCATTTTGAATATCGCCTGCACCGAAGCCAGAGGAGCGGCCGGTCAGAAGGAGCAGCGGAGGCTGCAGCCCGGGGTCAGAGCGAGGGTCCCAGGCCCAGCCGCCCCGTCAGTCAGAGCGCCTGGGCGGGAACCGGTGTTTCTGAGACCCTCAGCTGGACGGGGGGCCTGGGGGCGGGGGAGGAAGGCTTTCACTTCCTATTTGTCCCTTTCTGTACTGTTGGCATTTCCTGACCATGTAGACAGACGACTTCCATTTTATTTAAAAACATGGGAAAAGCTTCCTGATGTCATCCTGTGGCAGCCTGAGGCTGCCGTTTGGGAACCACTACCTTGAACCCACTGCCTGGAAATTTTAGAAAATCTAACAGGTCCCTGTGGTCCCTGGTTGCCCAGCCGGGTTGCCTAGCAAGGGCTAACATTTGCTCAATGCCTAACATGTGCCACTTTTCTGAGCATTTTATTTTATTTTTAAATATATTTTTTACAGAGAGGGAGAGGGATAGAGAGTTTAGAAACATCAATGAGAGAGAATCATCCATCAGCTGCCCCTTGCACACCCTCCATTGGGGATGTGCCCGCAACCAAGGTACATGCCCTTGACTGGAATTGAACCCGGGACCTTCCAGTCCGCAGGCCGACGCTCTATCCACTGAGCCAAACCGGTTTCGGCTTTCTGAGCATGTTACATGTAACCTTCCCAGCCTTATGAGGTGTGCATTTATGGACCCCGTTTTCCAGATGAAGAAACCGAGCCAATGAAGTAGCTGAGCATCACGCAGCTAGAAGCAGATGAGCAGAGCTTCTGGCCCAGGCGCTTTGGGTGTAGTTTGCACCAGGCCACTCGCCAGCTTATGCCTTGCACAGCATCCCAGTGATTGGGGAGGGGGAGGGAGGCCTCAACAGGCTTTCCAAAGGCCTCCCAGGGCGCAGGACGCCCCTCAGTTACCCTTCCTCGCAGGAAGGGACCCTGAGGAAGGTTCAGCTTTAGACTCAGGAGCCTCCTCACCTCCCTCCACGCTAACTAAGGAGCCTGATGTGCGCATGTGTGATGGGGCAAGGCAGGAAGTGCCTCTGCACCTGTGGTCAGGGAGGGGGGCAGGTGGTCTCGAGGGGCCCATGCAGCTCTCGGTCACTAGGATCCCACCAGCTCGGTAACTCCAGGGCTGGCCGGGCCCAGAGAGGACACTCGGGGTCATGGCCCCGAGCCTGTCCCGGCCTGAGCCCTCAGCCTGGGGCGGCCTCGGGTGCAGGCTGCGTGTTGGTGGCAGTAGGAAGGGCACCTTGGGACACGGGAGCACAGCCAGGCAGGGGCAGTGATGTCTATAACTTAGCCTGGAGGGGAGGTCAACACGATGAGAAGTGTCCTTATTACCACCACCCCCCACCCCCACCAAGAAAGAATCAAGAAATAAAGCCAGCCACAGCCGGTTTGGCTCAGTGGTAGAGCGTCGGTCTGCGTACTGAGGGGTCCCGGGTTCGATTCCGGTCAAGGGCATGTGCATTGGTTGCGGGCGCATCCCCAGTGGGGGGTGTGCAAGAGGCAGCTGGTCGATGTTTCTCTCTCATCGACGTTTCTGGCTTTCTGTCTCTTTCCCTTCCTCTCTGTAAAATATCAATAAAAAAAAATGTTTAAAAAAAAAGAAAAAGAAATCAAGCCAGCTGAAACCGGTTTGGCTCAGTGGATAGAGTGTCAGCCTGCCGACTGAAAGGTCCCGGATTCGATTCCAGTCAGGGGCATGGACCTTGGTTGCAGGCACATTGTGCAAGAGGCAGCAGATCAATGATTCTCTCTCATCGATGTTTCTAAACTCTCTATCCCTCTCTCTTCCTCACTGCAAAACATCAATAAAATATATATTAAAAAAATACATCAAACCAGCAGCTGGGGAAGCAGCCTCCGCTGGCAGGCGCCCACAGCCGGAGTGGAGGTGACTCCGTTGACTCCTCTCTCTGTCCTGAGCCATGGGAACCGCATGCAGACTGGGTGGCTAAACGCTGGGAGGAACTGGCTGCCCGCCCCTCCTGCTCCCAACACCGAGGACAGGCTGTCTATCCGGCCTCAGTGACGGAACCGAGAAGGAACCATTGGACGCTCACCCTGGGCCCTGGGAGGTTCCATGGTTTCCCAAGGCCATGAAGCGAGGTGGTGGCGCAGCTGGGACAGGAATCTGTAAATCTGGCTTCCAGGCTAGTGACCCGGTTATCTGGTGAGTGGCAGAGCCTTGGCACCACCTTGCACAGCCTCAGCCATGGATTCCCCTTCCCACCTCTTCCCCTCCCCCTTCCTTCCCCGTCCCCTTCCTCCTCCTCTTCCTCAGGGAGCACCAGCTTGTAGGCCCGGGCTGGGCCTGGCGTCCTTTAGGTGGTCCTGAGGGTGTGGTCCCCAGCCCATGCCACCTGCCAAGCCCGGGAAGTGTGATCCGAGGGCCCTGGCCAGGGAGGTTCCCACACATGCCCGCCCTTGACCCTGGCCACCGCTGCATGCTCAGCTATGGCAGTCATGGTGGCACCTAACGAGGGAGGAGGAGCTGTGCGAGGGAAAGCGGGGTTACAAAGGCACCGAAAGTATACGAACCACGGAAACAGTCTCCCTCTGCATGGGAATGCCATTGGAAAAATACAGCAAGTGGCATGAGGTAGACGGATAAAAAAAAAAAATGGGTAAAAAGATACTAAATGAAGGTAAATAGAAATACTGTAATAGGAAAAATAGAAACATCCAATTTGTCCCCAATTTAGGAATGGCTACATGATTTTATGACATCTCCACAGATGAACTTCTAAGCAGCTATTAAACATGGCTTGGAAGAATGCACACTGATATGAAAAACATCCATCACAAAATAGTAACCGAAAAAGGTATAAAATCCCATGTGAATATTTCATAGCTCTAAACTTAGTTTAAAATATACAGCTAAAAGGATGGAAATGTATAGTTTAAAATATACAGCTAAAAGGATGGAAATGTATATATTTATGTATATATATTATACATATTTAATATATACATAAAAGGATACGTTGACCCTTTTCTCTGGGTGATGAAATTAAAGGTAATTCTAGCTTTCTTTTGCATATGTTCCCAAATTTCACGAATTACTTTTACATTAAACAAGACTATTTTCAAGTTACTTAAACTCTTCACAACCGAGTGCTCCGGGGCTGGCTGGGACAGGGGTGGAGATGGGTGTGACAGGCACTGGCCTCCCAGGGGCCTGAGGTCCCTCGGTTGGCCCAGAGCACCCGGATGAGGAGCTGAGGCTCCGGTGAAGGGCCATGAAGACAGCAGAACCGGAACCCAGGTCTCATATTCCCCCCTCAACGCCCCCCAAACACACACCACCTCCTCCTACTGTGCATCTGAAACATGTCAGGGGATCTGACTATGCAGTTGAAGGTGTTGAGGATATTTTAATGAACAGAGGAAGGAAGGAAGAAGGGAGGAAGGAAGGAAGAAGGGAGAAAGGAAGGAAGGAAAGATGGAAGGGGTATAAAAAGGAAGTCATAGGAAATACCCAGATTCTTCTTTAGGAGGAGAACGAAGCTGTGGGGAAATGCCCAGCCTTCTGTTAATCTCAGTATAAGAAGGACCCCTCGCCGGGCTCTCAGAGCCATTGGGTCACAAGGCCTGGGACCCCATGCCCCCTCCAGACCCTCCCCCAGCTGTGTCCGGACCCGGGTGACCCCAGCCCTTCGGGGGGACAGGAGGGGTGGGCGGAGGGAGACAGAGACTGACCATGACGATCTCCAGCACTTCGCCCTTGCTGATGGCCCCGTTGCCGTCCACGTCGTAGAGCGAGAAGGCCCACTCGAGCTTCTGGCTGGGCTGGCCGGCCGTGGTCATGTGCAGGGCCACCACGTACTCCTTGAAGTCCAGGGTGCCGTCGCTGTTGGCGTCGAAGCTGCGGAACACGTGCTCGGCGTAGGCCTTGGGGTCGGCGTCGGGGAAGAACTTGGCGTAGATGCCCTGGAACTGCTGCCGCGTGATGCGGCCGCCCAGGCACTCCTTGAGGAAGGACTGGTACCAGGCGCACAGCTCCTCCTGCGTGAACTTGGTGCTCAGCTGCAGCTCCTCCAGCAGCTCCCGGGACAGGGCCCCGCTCCTGCTGTTCCCCATGGGCGAGGAGGCGGCTGGGCCGGCGGGCGGCCTGGGTGCGTGGGCGCCTGGGTGCCTGGGTGGGTGGGTGGGTGGGTGGGAGGGAGCGGCGTGGTCTCCGGCCGCCGCCGCCGGACACAGACCCGCGGAGATGCTGGCGGATTAGGAGGATTTGCGGCAGGTTCACCCCAGCACTTGGATCGGGGAGGCGCCCCGAACTGGGAGGGGAGGCAGGCGAGCTCCCAGAATCCCCCTGAGATTAAAGTAAAGAGCTGACCGCAGGTGCTCAGTCCATTCTGGCCTCGGGGAGGACAGGAGGGGAGGTCAGACCCTTCAGAGCCCAAGACTTGGGCCACGGTCTTCCCCGCTGCCTCTGGCTCCTCCCTCCCCACCCCCAACTCCAGCTCTCTCAGCGCAAGGATGTCCCGGCCTGTCCCCCGCCTTAACTCCGAGGGTCTTCTCCTTCACTGAGCCCTTCCGTGCAGGGACCAGGCTCAGGGGACCGCCTGGGTTCAAATCCCAACCTTGCAATTTGCTAGCTGTGTGACCTCGGGCAACATTTTGTAACCTCTCTCTGCCTGAATGCTCTTCTCCTAGCCCTTCCCTTCCTTCCTGGCTTTCCTGAGCTGTCCCCTCAGCAAGGCCTGCACCGCCCACTCTATTTGCGATTGCACACCCCGCCCTCGCCTCTCAGAGCACCCCAGACTGTTGACCCTGCTATGTTTTGTTCCCTCCTCCGCACACCTTCTGACTTCCTCTTTACTCATCCCGGATGCTGCCTGGCCCCTCCCGGGAATGACAGCCCCGTGGACCGATGGAGGATGTCTGTCTGGTTCCCAGCTGCCTCTTCATTGCCAGACGGTGCGGGCCTGGCAGGTGTAGGCCTTCGCCGAGGACTCCTTCAGCGAACAGGCCTGACCATAGATAACGGCGTCCATGTCATTGCTTTTGTAAGGCTAAAATGGGTGGATACGTGCAACAGACTTAGAACAGAGCCTGGCACATGCTGAGTGCCAAACACATGCTAGTTTTTGGTATCATTCACCTACAACGGGGATCCAAAGCTAACCTGCCTGCAGGAGCCAGCGAGGGGAGGGAGGGAGTGAAACGACTGGACCAGGGAGACAGTAGGGACGGGTGAGGCCTGTGTCACACACGTGAGGGCTTGCCGGTGTTCCACTCCCTTTGAATTTGGTCACATGGGATCATGGCCCCGTGGTTATCCCAGAGGAACCCAGAAATCAGAGTTTTAGATGCAATTTCCAAACTCTTAAACTTTGAGAGTCACTTCAAAATTTTTTAAAACATGATGTGGACCAAATACAACATATCTGAGGTTCAGTTTCAGCTCGCAGGTTGCCAGTCCCCTCCTCCCTCCCCCCTCCCCGCAGCCTGATGCCTGGGCTGGCAGACACCGCGGCCTGGGGGGTGAGAGGATGCATGCATGGGAGGTCGGGAGCTCTGCCAGGGAGGCCTTCGCATCTCCGCGGGCGGCTCAGCCACGAGCACAGGACGCAGGAGGGGCCCGAGCGCGTGTGCTTTGCACCTGACTTCTCACCCCGCTCCCCAAAGGAGAGGTTGGCAGCGCCCTTGGCTGAGCATAATGCTGGAGGGGAGTGCGCCTGGGACCCCAAAACTGCCAAGTTGAACGGGAGAGATGTCTCCTCTTTGCCGGGGCTCATAACCACAAAGAAGAAGCCCCGCCATCTCCAGGCGGTGAGTTAGGGTCTGCACCCTGTCCTAACAGGCTAACGGCAGGGGAGCCACCTGCCTGGCCCACCCCACAGGCTGCTTAGGAAGGACCAGGAAGTTTAGGCACCGGCTGTGCTGACCATCCCTCCTGCCCACGCGGCCCCTGTGGTTCCAGGGTGCTTCTCAGGAGGCCTTCATGTTAGGTGAGCGTGTGTGTGTGTGTGTGTGTGTGTGTGTGTACTCGCTCCTTTTCCCATTAGTGTGTGAGAGCACATTATTTCTCATAGGAGCCCTTTCTCTTGTTCCGGATTTCCCTATCCTGTAGCGAGGCATTTGTTTCCAGGGCAGTTAGAAATAGGACAGTCACCGCACTAGAAACCAGACAGACAAAACCCAGGCCATGAATGAGGAGGAAGCTTCCCCCCTGACCTCGGAACCAGGTGAGAGGGGCGGTGAGAGTGCCCCCTGGGCCCAGGCTGCGCACCCCAAGCCTGCGGGCGAGGCCAGGCAGGGGTTACGGGGAGAACCGGAGCTCCGGGGCACACCCTGCCTGCCTGGGCCACGAGGGGAAGGAGAGGGGGGGAGAGAAGGGGGGGGCTAAATGGCAACGCAGGAGGGAAGCCCGGGTCCGCAGGCCCCCATCCAGGGCTCTTCTGGAGACATTACCAAGGCCGAGCCAAGGGGTCAAGAAACTTCATTTCTATAGGTAAGGGGTTGCCACGGCAACGGAAGATGTGGCCCAGGAAACCGGGCCCCGGGTTAACACAGAGGTAGTTACCCTCCCTCTAGCCCCCGACCTCTCTGCCCTTTCCGTGGGCAAGGAGGAAGAATCTGGAACCGGGTCGGAGGCAGCCTGGCACTGGCTCATTCTTCAGGTCGCTGTGCCCGGAGGGGCCGGGCCGCTGGGGGGGACCACAGGCAGCTGTGTTGATGCTGCTGCTGCGAGAGGGGTCGTGACCTGGAGGTTTGTTTGAAAACCTGCGTAAACATCTTCTATCAGAGGGAGAGTTTATGCTCCTTCGCCAAAACAAGTTGTTGGAGATGATGTATTGTGAACGGATTTGTTAAGTCTGAGCCGGGACCATAAACTCTCCCCGAACCCCAAAGACCACTGGGGAGAAGGCTCGTCTCCGGTCAGTCTCGGTGTGTGTCTCCCCGGGGCCTGACCTTGACTGCAAGAAGCAGGCTCTTCCCAGAGGCTGGCCCTGTTCGCACCCCACACCAGGAGCCGTCTTAGCTGTTCGCCAGGGCCCGGCCCCCACATCCCCCCACCCCATTCCCTCACCTTCCCCTGCTCTGAGCTCAAAGACAAGGCGACCTTACCCCCTGGCTTGTTTCCTGCACCGTGTCCCCAGACCTGGGCCAGTGTAGTGGGTGCTCAGTGATTATGGCACGGAGTGAGGAAGGGATGGGTGGACGAGACAAGGAACTATAGCCAGGAGGAGGCCCTGATGTCTGCAGGGATAAGTCACCAGGAGAGGGCCCGGGCTGGGAGCCAGGTGTGTGGGTACATTGGCATGACACTTGTCTGGCGGGCCAATGCGCAGGTGCCTTTTGGCCCTCTGCTAAGTCCTCCGGAGAAAACTTATCGCGATGCCGGGAGCCTGGAGGAATGCGAAGACCCTTTGGACAGCATGGCGGCGCTCCAGGAAGGAGGCTCACCCAGCGGGACCAGCGTCGCGGGACAGTTTATTTCCCATGGGGCCACTCTGAGCATCTCAAGTGCCCCCCAGAGCCGAGGGAAAAAAAATCGGAGAGCGCTGAACTTCCTGAAAACGCCTTATAACAACGCAGAGCCGTTATAGATAGCAAATGCCTTCAAAATGGAAACCCTTTAAACATTTAATTCTTCAGCATTAATACACACAAATGCTATGATGGGGGGGGCGGGCAGGGCGCCCCCCTAGGGATCGGAGTTTCAACAGGGTTACTTATAAATTATATTACATCGATTTTATTTACCCACCTAGGCAGCCAGAGGGGAAGGATATACACAATCCCAAGTAAACACGTTCATACCGGGATGAGGAATGCTGGCAGGAGACACAGCTTCGCAACATTAAAAATGTATAAAGTGTTTAGCAAAAGTTACAGAAAACAGACCAAACAAGCAAGTTTATTTTGTTAGAAAATTCCGCCTTCGCTGGGGTTGTGATGTGCTCGTGTCTGCGGAAGGACCGCCCCTCGGCCCCCTCGCCCCCTTCCTGAGGGCAGGGCAGGGCAGAGCTGCTGATGCGGGCCCATCACCCAGGGTGGTTGGTGTCCCTTTGAACGTCGGTCCCCACGTCCACAGGGCTGCCCGGAGGGAGGCCCCGGCTCCCGAGAGCCAGGCTGCTGTAATGACGCTGGAAGAGAGCGTCTCCCTTGACAGAAGGGTCCACAGAGGACCCGGGAGGGGAAGAGACAACTTCAGGTCCCGGGACAAATGAGACAGCAGAGCGGCCCATCCCGTGCTCTTGCCCCTGGGATCTCTGCCCCAGGGGCACACTGTCCCCAGCAGAGCACCCATGTGCCGCACCCTTGGTATTCACCCTTGCAATCCCATCGGGAATCTCCCTGAAACACAAAGGATCAATGTCCCCGGAACAGCGTCCAGAGCGGTCAGAGGTGGTCACGGCCCCTCTGCCTCCGAGGCACCTCCCAGCGGAGACCCCTGAGAGCCGGGCCAGCGTCTAGACGGTGAGGGGAAGGGGCACATGCTTTGTCACTTGTCTGAGTCTCACCCCAACCTGCAGCCGTAGGAGCTGGGTCCCTCCCTTGGAGACAGGACGGACAAAAACAAGACTGCTAGGGGCCGGGGGGTGGTGCGGAGTCCTCCCCGGAAAAATGCAGCCCAGGCCTCCCAGCAGCGCAGATCGTGGCTCTAGCACAAGGAGCCTTGGGCCTGGGCTCAGGGTTGTTAGTTTGTCTGGCTGCCTGCCAGGGCTCACCTGTCACCGAGCAGGCCGTGATCAAGACAGGCTTGGAGGAGCTGTCACCGTGGGGGTCCTACAGAGGAATGACCTCATTGTCCATAGCTCACAAAGCTCTTACTCATAGCTTCATTTGTATCTAAACGGAGACACGCCGGGGTGTCCCTCTCGTGAGGATTTTAGGTGACACCACGCACCACTGCGCCGACGGGACCCAGATTGGGTGTGGCCATGTGCACAGGGTACGGAATTGGGAATGATTGGGAATGGCTGGTAGGAAGATGGGCTGTAGTAACCACAGAAGGCCTGTGACCTTCTAGAATAACACCCTCGGTTTGCAGATGAAGCGGATCCAGGAAAGGGTGGTGAGGAGCTCAAGGCCAGTTCCCTGCCTTCGCATCCACGCTATGCCCATTCGCTTCCCCCCTCCCTTCCCCCCAAAGCTCAATAAATGTCAAGGAAGGACTGTGCAAGCAGAGCAGACATGAGGGTCCCCAGGAGAGAGGGACCTGCAAGCTTCAGGGCATGGCAGACCGAAAGGCAGCCGAGACCCTGCCCACCCCTCCGCCCACTCCCTGGCAACCTTCTGCATTGTCTAATCCTGACATGAACCAAAAAAGGCAAGGGTGAGCCTCCAGAGCTACCTGTGGGCTCAGCTGGCCTTTGGAGGAGGAGCCTGGAGCTGGACGCAGCCCCGCAAACAGGCTGGCTCAACCACACCCAGCTGAGTGAGAGAAGCCAGACGCAAAGGCTACACCGAGCGACTCCATGTACACAACCTTCTGGAAAAGGCAACGCATAAGGTCGGAGCATTAATCAGTGGTTGCCAAGGGCTTGGAGTGGGAGGAGTGGCTTGACTCCGGGGCTCTGGGGGAACTGGAGTGATGGAAAGATCATGTGGATTCCAGAGGTGGTTACAAGGCTAAGTTTGTCAAAATTCACAGAAAAGGGTGACTTTTCCTGCGCGTCAGTAACCCCCACACTGAGTATCAAGTACCTCAGCAAACCTGGAAAAAGAAAAGGCGGTGTGTCCTGTGGGGTGGGAAGGACCAAGGGAGTCAGTTGGGGTGCCGGCTAAGTCAGCACGAGGCCATCTGCACCCCACGTCGCATTTGCAAAGTGCTCTCCCCACCTGGGCGGTGACAGCAGGCCCGCGGAATCCGTGTCCACGCCCCGCCCGGCGTCCAGGCCTCTCCCAGCGGGGAGCGGAATCCCTTCAACACGCCGGGGCCTCTGACTGACGCCTTTGGATTTTATGGCTTGTGTTTCCAAGAAGGGACCTGGGCTCAGCCAAGAGTTTTCTGCACCCACCCACCTCTCTAGTACTTGGTCGGTTTTCACACGGGGAATGGAGACAAGTCCCCGGCTCATGAAATCGGCGGCTACTGCGGCCTTTGGAGAAGTGCCTCCTGCTTCTGGCCCCACGGGTGCCACGGGCGCCGGGTAGAGGTGGAGGAGGCTCCAGAAGGACAGCCACTCCTGTGGTTCAGTGGCCAGGGCTTTGCAATACTGATCAAAAGCACTAGAAGGAGAAAAAAAAATGGAGAGGGACCGGCTCCTTTTCCTGGAGGTTGTCATGGCAACCAGCTCACATTGAAGACCGTTTGTCAGAGAATTTTTTTTTAAAAAACCGGGTTTTCACAGATAAAACTAAGTGAAGGCAGGTAGAAGGGGCTCACTTGTTTTCAGAAATGAAAAACCCAGACTCACTCACCCTTCTGAATAAACCCAGTGACATCCTCTTACAACCTAAACAACCAGGACATAAACGCAAAGCAGTGAGCAGAGAGAGGGTTTGCTATCCTGACGTGCAGTTTTAGATGCTCTGGACTTCATCCTGACCTTGGCTTCACCCAGACTGTGGGGCGGGGGCGGGGGTGAGGGTGGGGGCTGCTGACAAGGAGAGGGGCGGGACTTTCGACTCAGCTCTGCTCTTCATTGGGTATTAATTTCACTGGCCATGCTTAGGCTTCATCCTCTTTTGTAAAGTGAGGAATTATTTAAAACAAAGAAATCTCACACTAACCAGTTTTGCTCAGTGGTTAGCACATCAGCCTGTGGACTGAAGTGTCCTGAGTTCTATTCCAATCGGTCGGGGCGGGATGCAACCAACCAATGTGTCTCTCTCACATCGATATTTCTCTCTTTCTCTCTCTCCCCATCCCTTCCACTCTCTCTAAAATCAATGGGGGGGGGGGAATATTCTCGGGTGAAGGTTAACAAAACAGAAGAAAGAAATCTCAGAAATTCAAGTTGGATATGGGCTGGGAGTCTAGTGACTGAGCCCTTGTTGCTGTCCACCTCCCACCAGTTGGGTAAGTGCCGTATGACAGTAGTTTGTGTTATAATTACAGGTCCCAGTGGGTTACATGTGGTAGGTTAAATGTTCTCATTCTCCAGAAAGGTCACCATATCCCTGTCTACGTGGGCAACAGAGGGACAGGCAAGAGGGCCTGGCTTGTCCCAAGGATCTGCTGAATAAACGAACGAATAAATGAATGCAGGTCAGCACAAGAGACAGCGTCCCTGAAAACCCGAGGTCTATAGAGTACCTCTATGTGAATGCCACGGTCACTGACCTGCAAGAACCCTGAAGAAATGATGCCTATACAAAATCACAGAACATAAGCCCATTACCTTGCCCCCAGATCTTAGCACAGCGCCTGTCTTCAGCTAAATGCTTGACGAATGAACGAAAGAGGAAAGAAAAACAAAGAAAGCGTATGTGAAAAAGCTACCGAGACTGAGGCAAGGAGATGAAGAGGAAAGAATCACTTCCTCAAACAGACCGGTCTACACTGGGCCAGCTCAGGCTAACCCAGAAGTCCCAGCTAGAGCCCTCACAGAGAAGGGAGAAGGCAAACTCAATGAGCATACCCACTCAAAATATGTGTTCCGAACAAGGCTGTTGGCTTTGAATATCTGAATACCATCCACAAATTAGTTTACTAAAGCCACCACGCAGTTACTACTTACACCTGTTTTTAATAAAGAACCCAAGAACGGACACCCCGAAACTGTGGCCGGTGTCACGGCCCCGTCCCAGAGCCAGGAGTGGCTCTCCATGCAGTGGACAGGTGCAGGCTGGAGAAGGCCTTCACGCTGACCTTTCTGGCTGGGAAGCTTCAGTGAGAGAAGGGACACGGTTTGGTTTGCTTTAGTATATTCGGCATCTCTCTTCTATCAGCTGCGAGAGAGCGGTCTGACTCAATGCAGGAGGCACCAAAAGATCCAAGGTTGATGATACATCGTCAGATACGTAAGACTGAAAGACCAGTGAGTTGTGCTCTTAGAATTCTACACTCCTGGGGATATATGGATCCTGTAAGTCCAAAGGAGCCGCTGGGGAAGATGACGTAAGAAAGATGGGTTGGTTCTCAGGGGAGGGGTTGCAGGCTACTCCCCGCCCCTTGCTAGCTGCACTTCCTCCTGCAGGTTCCTATTCTTCCTCTGGGCCTTTCGAACCGATTCTCAAGACTTCACATGACGGAGCACACGTTTGCGGTGGTCCGGAAGAGGAGCAAACGAGGGGCAAGGACCCGACTGCAGCCCTGAAAGCTCCCTAAGCCACACTCAGACCAGGCCTTCCCAGGAATTGGGAGCTGAAGAAAGGGAAGGGGGCCCCCCAGCACCACGCAGGGCCTGATGGGGGGCTCTGGGCTCTGCAGGAGTTGCTGAGGCCACCGTGGCGAGACACTGCCCAGTAGGCGACAACCTACCGCGGCCATGTTAGTCTTCGATGCCTGGACAGTGACCACCAATGACAGGAAGCCATACGAGGGACAGTGATCCCAATGCTGCTATATGCAAGCAGGGGGAGCCATAGGGGGTGACAAAGACTTGTCTTAGCCTGTCTCCCACATGGGACTGACCTAGCCTTGTTTAGAGTGTGGAAAGGGGCGGGATGGGCGGAGGGAGCAACTGCAGATCAGGGGGTGGGGGGTGGGAGAGGGTGGGGGGGGGTTGGGGATTCTTGGACTTTGCAGAGGATGCCTGATCTACTGGGGAACCGGACTCAGCACTGTGGCTGAGGGCCAATTTGCTGATGAGGTAGTTCCATCCTGACCTCTCCAGGCAGGGTCAGTCTGGGAAGACGGGAGCTAGGTCTTCTTCCCAAGACTCTTGATCATGAACGGTGACAGGGAAGAGCCAGGATGTGGACTCCCGGAATGCAACGGGGGGAAAATAAAGAAGGAAGGCTGCAAAGGATTCTGAGTGCGGGCTGTTGAACGCTGCCTTCTATCCACGACTGCGATCCTGACACTTGGCTTGGAGACAGAGACCTCCCTCCCCTGACCCTCCAAAGCCCCGGAGACCAGAGGGCCGGCTGGAGGAAGGACCTCGGGGCCTCCGGGGGGCGCGAGCATGTGACACAGCTGGCTCTGGGCGGGGCGATGACCCTACGGTGCTCAGCAGGGACCACAAAGTTCCAGCTTCAGTTTGTTCCCGAAACGGCAAGCACGACGTGGGAGTTGTGGGGGGGGGGGTCTTCAGCCTCAGAGACAAGGGCGGGGCTATGGATCCACCTTCTTGGCCTGGGGACACTGGGGGCCTCCCAGCGAGGCCGCCAGGCCGCCCTTCTGGAATCGCTGGCTGCAGCCCTCACCCTTCCCTCTCCTCAGTGGGCAGGAGAGTGGGGGGGAGGGCAGCTCCACTCGGCAGCGGGACCCACCACCTCCTCTCCATGGCGCCCCCGGCCCCTCTCCTTGGCAGGACCCCGGGGGCCGCGTGTGCCCGCCTAGATCTCCATGTCCACAGGGCGGATGTTGCCCGTCTTGTGCTCTCTGACCCACAGCTCCCTGTCTTTGGCTGGGTCCACTTTTCGAAGCAGCTGGTCCACAGGCTCCACTGTCTGCAAGGGATGGAGGAGAGAGGACGCCGTCAGGGGCGGCGGCGCCCGGGACACTGCCTCTGAGCCAGCTGCCCGCATCTCTCGGAGGGTTGGGGGCCCCAGGGGAGGCCCGCAAGGGGCAGACGTGCAGAGGCTGTGAGAGCGGGAGCCGGGACCTCTCGTCCCACCCTGCCTCTCACTCGAGCACTTGACCCTCCGGACCGCAGGCCGGGTGAGAGGGCAGAGCGGCTCAAGGGCTTCACGTCGGTGACCAGTTCCACCCTTCGCTCCCACGCCTACCACCACAGAACAGGACAAACGACCCTGTAGCGTTAGATATGCTGCCTAGTTCTAGTGCATTTTATCTTTTTGGCAAGAGATTCACCGGGGCAGGCAATACCGTCTTCAGCTACCTAACTACCATGAGCGTTGTCCTGGGGAAACAGCTCCCTCGCGCTGCATCCATTCCACGCGCTTGGGATGGGTTCCCATGGGCGGGCAGGACACGCTGCAGGCCCGTTCCCAGGCTGCCCACCGCCCACTCAGGTTCATTTGCAGTGGCCACGGGACAGGGGTCCCCCTGGGGCCCTGGGGCCTCCGCCCGGGGCGGGGAACTCACGCTTTGGTTGAACATGTCTGTTTCGTGCCGCAGCTGTGTGTACTGGCACAGGTGCTGCCGGATCATCTCCACCCGCTCCACCTCCAGCCGCTCCAGCTCCTGCGCGGGAGGAAACGCAGGCACCTGGGACGTGGCCCTCCACCCGGGCATGGGACATGCCCTTCCCACCACACGGTCCCCGGCCACCCTCTCACACACGTCGCCGCCGCTTAGGCCGGATCCCACCTGACCCTTCGGGGTCTGGTGAGGAACCCGTCCCACATCTAGCGGTGCAGGTGAGGATGCTGACCCAGCAGCTACTGCTGGCGGGAGGGTGCTGGAGCGTTGCAGGCGTTACCTATTGTGCTCAACATAATCTGGAGAGACAGGCTCTGTGCTTGTCTGCATGTTCCAAACAAGGGAACGAACATCCAGAGAGGTAACATCGCCTGCCCACAGTGACATGGAATTATGGGAGGAACGAGGTTTGAACCGGAATGCCATGGTCTGACTCATGATTCTGCACCAGCGCAGGCCCGGGTCCGGTTGCAAGGGGGGGGTGGAGAGATGGGACGCATGGGGGTGTCCGTGGCTCCCTGGGCCTCTGTCCTCTGTCCACCCCGAGTGCTGAGGGACAGACCCGAGACCAGGCCAGGGGAGGCAGGGGCCGGGGGGTGGGGTGGCCCCTGTCACAGGGCAGAGTGAAAAGGGTTTGTCCTTCGGTTTCTAGGTGGCGCCGCATCTTTGGAAGTGAGGGGATCAGGCTGTTATTCTTGCATAACTAGGTCACTGCCCCGGTGATTACCCAGGGAGGGCTAAAGCAGGGGGCTCAATTAGGAGATTAACCAGGAGGAGAAGCAGGTCACTGCCTGTGCTGGACGGGGGAGGCCCTGGCCATGGGGCAACGTGATAAACAGCTGGCATGATGCTCCTTTCTCCTCTGGCCCAATGGCCCATGTGCCCACGTGCCCACCGCATCTCACTGCGGCTGGTGCTGATGGAGGAGGAGGTGCTGCCCCTTCACAGGAAATCTCGGGAAGGCTCTGATGACGATCCCTCACGCCTCTGATCCTGGGCCACTCCCCCCCCCCCCCCGCCCCTACCCAGCTCCCAACCTCACTCTTCGCCCCTGCAAGGATCTCCCCTGTAGGACCTGAGACTCCTCTGGGGGTGACACTTCCTGCAACTTGGCTATTTGTCCTAAAGGGGCCACTGTCAACTTGTTGGGGGTTCCCCAGTTGAACCTGACCCCTCAGGGCACAGCCAACCCTCCCCCGAGTTTACACAACTAGGAAGGGCCAGAGCAAGGGTATGAATGAGCTTGGACTCCCCCAGAGGTGAGGCCTGGACCCCAATGTGAGCAGACATGATGACTCTCCACAGTCACCTCACTCTGCCACCTACTGCCCACCAGCACCCGCCCAGGGCGCCCTGAATGCAGTCGCAGGACTGGCACGCTCACACATCTCGGGCACTCACCAGCGTGGTGGTCACCATCTCTTCAAACCACTTGGACTGGGCCTGGTTGTAGAGGTCCACACAGCGCATGAGGTCATCTCCTAGGAGAGGCCAGGCCACGTCACCCCCGTCTTATGCTTGCCGTGACTGCCCTCTGCCCCCCGCACCCCGCAGCCATGCCTCCTCCTCTCCTTGGGGCCACGGAGGCCAGCGGAAAGTGGAGGGAGAAGCAGAGGACAGAGAGGGCAGCCCAGCACCGCAAGAGACCAGCCTCAGAGTGCCCAACGGAACTTGCCCCCAGACACCAAGAGTTCAGGACGGAGGTTTCTCAGTGCGGGGGGGTAAAGTGGGGAGGGGGTTACTCCTAGCACCCCCGAACCTCGCTACAAAACACGGCTCCCAGACCCGCAGGTCATATCCCCCGGGAGCCTGCCGGAAGCGCAGCTCTCAGGACTAAGCGACAATACTTAGATAACAAAGAAAATACACGTCTGGTGTACATGAATGGCTGGATAATTAAGGGTATGGGTAATGGAATAGAGCTATCTCTAAGGTATACGGGTTAAAATATAACTTCAGAACATAGAGTATATGACCTAACGTGTAGACATTTAAATATAAACATGATAAGCATTTAAAACATTAAAAAATGTTTTAGGAAGTATTGATGGTGATTGATTTGGCAAATTAAGATTTTATATTCTTAAGTGCTGATTACATTTTTTCCCCAAGCAAAGATAATGGTTTTATAATATAATTTTATTTAATAACTTAATTAATTACATGAATTTAAATATGCCTTTCCTCACCCTAGGTTTCCCTTCCCGATCACAGTAAGTACATAATGCCTTGTACTTCTGGGCATGCTTCTATTATTTGTCGTTGACTTGTTTTTCACCATCTTATTTCAAAATGCCCATAGGTGGCTGCCTCGTTCCATGTTCCCTGATGAGTTGATTGTATGAGGTTTACCAGAAGCCCAGTAGAAGGGACCTGGACCATCTGATCCGAACCTTAACCCTACATCACACATTTCGGCCTCAGAAAGCAACACGTACTGTCCTTGCATGCAGTGAAACTTTTAAAAGGAATATCTTTTAAGTTTTTACTGGTTCTATCTGGCTTTTCTCCCCCTTCCGTGGGCGCTAGCTAGTTTTGACCACTAGATGGGAGCAGAGACCAACGCACCGGAAGCATCTTTCAGGGAGACTGAAATGTGGCTGCTGACTGGGGCAGGCGCCCATCACCATAGGCGAACCCCTGGAGCACCCCTCCCTGCTGGGGTGGAGTCTGGACTTCCAGGGCCCCCCACAGTGACAGGACCCCACAGTTCGGGGGCACGGAGGAGCAACCACTTCCTGGTCAGAGAGCAAGGCCTGGAGGCAGCTTTGCCCACTCCCCGACCCCGGACCCCCATCCTGTGGGATGCACCTTCCAGGCATCCCTCCCCCAGCCCCCCGGCTGTGCCTCCCCGGCAGGTGCCGCCAGTGGGCGCGGCCCCTCTCACCGGCCTGCGTGGACTTCCTCCGGGCCTTCTTGATGTCCTCCTCCGTCTTGTTGCTCAGCTTGATCTCCAGCTGCTGGGTCTTCATCTCCAGGTCCCTCTGCCGCTCCGTGAGCGCTTTCCGGGCCTGGGGGCCAGGACACGGAGGCGCTGCTCACGGGGCTCGGAGCCAGGAGGGGCCCGTGGGCACGTGGACGGCCTCCCCGTGTCTGGCTAAGGGTCCTTGCTTTTTCCCGTCCTTGTGGAAGATGCCATCATGGCCCCAGGAGACTCAGCTACACTAGCATCACCGGCCGCTCGGTCACTGTGCTGAGCCTGCAACCCTCTCTCTCATCCCGCCTCTCCCTGCACCTGGCCAGCAGCAAGCCTCAGGCCCCGTGTGATGGAGCGTGTGCACATGCAGACAGCTCTGACATCACAGCCTGGGGCGGGGCAGGGGGGGGGATGACAGGTCATCCATGCCACCTCACGTCACCTCCAACAGCGCTTAGTCTGGGTCAGGACGGGTCCTTTGGGGGCAGCAGCTGGCCGTCTAGGTGCCTGCAGCCATGTGCACCCCCCCTTCTCTTGCACCCTAAGTCACTCTGGCCAGCCCCCAGTGGCCGTCAGCAGCTGCCACCAGCTGAGCCCTCAGAGGCTTTTGGGAGGGCTGACTCAGTCAGGGGAAAACCCGCCAGGCGAGGCTCAGGCTAAGGGGCACACGAGGTCCAGCAGCACGTCCAGGCTCCGCGTCCCCGGAGAGCGTGGCTGTATGCACCTCGTCTCAGGGCCCGGATGGAGCCCGGATGGAGACTCCACTTTCCACCGCAGGCCCAGCCGCGCCAGCTGCCACGGGCCCTCCGGGCAGTGACTGGGTGCCACGGGGAGAGCCCCCATCTGCTCTCTGGGGGGAGGCAGGTTCCTCAGGCGTGGATTGGGAACCCCCCACCTCCTCCCCTACCCACTCAGCCCACCCTGTTCCAGGAGGGTCCCCTCCTCCCCTCCCTCCCGCCGGCCCAGCGCCCCGGGCCCCGCACCTTCTCCACGGCGGCGTAGCGGCTGGCAAGCTGCTTGCGGAGGTCGGCGATGTGGTGGTCACACTTCTTCATGTCTTTCTTGAAGTTCTCACGGAAGTTCATCAGGGGCTTCTCCACCTCGCTGTGAAGCTGCCGGGGGGAGAGGGGCACCCTCAGGACCTGGGCGAGCGCTGGGGGAGAGCATCTCCCACCCCCACAGTGAGGGGGGCCTGGCCCTCAGTCTAACTGAGTGTCCGCTTAGGAGGAGGAGGTCCAGCCGGCCGGGCCCCTGTTCACTGCTGGATGGGCAGGTTGGAGTCGGGAGCTTCCTGAGGCCCGTGGCGGTCACCTCCTCCTCCCTCCGAGCTCCCACAGCTCCTGAAGGGCTCTGAGCTTCCAAGCTGGGAGCTTTCTGAGGGCAAAACCATGCCGTGGTGGTGTGCCAGGCACCCGTCACTGGCATGGGTGCCGTGTACCTCGGGTGCCGGAGGTCAGCTCTGTTCATTGAACACCTGCTCTGTGCCGGTGCGAGCCTGCGGAGGGGATCTGGACGCGGTGCCAAGCTCCAAGAACCCATGGTGGGAGCCAGCCCGGGCTGGCGGGGGCTCCCAGGGCCCCTCGGGGCACTGTGCCTGGGGGTGGGGCAGCTCAGCTCACTGGGCCGCATGGAGACGGGCACGTCCCCTCCCAGCACGGGGAACGGCCTCTCCGCCCGAGGCCAGAGGAAGAGGTTTACGCTCTGAGAGGAGTGGGGTATTTTTCAAGCATTTTCCTTCTTTCATTCTTTCCCTCGATCCCACTCTTCTTTGAAGAGCTTTTACTTACACCTCTTGTTGGTGTGAACATGAGTTGCATTTGGTGAGAAAACAGGTACCAAATGTGGAGCTACTGCCAAGCCAGGTGAGCAGCCTGGAGCAAGCATGTCAAACCCAGGGCCCACGGGCCACATGGGGCCCAGCCAACATAACGGTATGTCAGAAATGGTAAAAATTTCGTAACTTCATTTTTTCAATATCCGGTTATACATCGTTATTAATAACGGACAACATTCGCTAATGACTGATGACTATCACCGCGTTGCACTCATTTCCCTTACGGGCCTTACGTGCAGTGCACGTTTCTCTCCACTGATACCGGCAGCGAGTATTTTAGCAGCCGAGTGCCGCGTCAGTGGTCTTGGACTGACTTGTTTGGTGTGCACCACAGGAAATATTTCGCTTTCGGAGAACAAGAAAAACGGGTTGATTTGCATTACGCTTATTAATTTGTGCGATTATTCAGTGTCTGGTAAGTGAATGTTCAAGAAAAACTACTAACTTTTATTGAAATGTTCTATTCTTCTAGGTTAACGATGACTCATTTATCCCAGCCCTCTGTATTCAGCCTGTCCCTATCGAAATAAACCCACGTTCCCATGAACATGGAAGCTTTTGTTTTTTTTTTCGGCCCGCATACACTTACACCGTGTTTACTGGGCCGTGTCAGCCTTTGAGTTTGACATGCTTGGCGTAGAGCCTTGCTGAGTCAGCTTCTCTGCGCCTCACCCGAGTCCCTTGCCATGTCCTGGGTGGCAGGAGCCTCTTTTGTCCTAAGGAGGGGACTCTGGGTGGGCTCCTGACTAGCTTGGGGAGGGGGCTGGTCACCAGAGAGACCACGCCAGGATTGCAGCCGCAGGCCCCAGCCCCTGGGGAGAGGAAATCGATCACGCCCACGTGATGAAGCCGCCACAAAACCTGTCAATTACAGCGTCCACAGAGCTTCCGGTTGGGGAGCACAGCGCGTGCCAAGAGGGTGACACTCCACAGGGACAGGAGCTCCTGGGCTCAGGGCCCCGCCCCCGACCTCACCCTAGGCACCTCTCCACATGGCTGTTCATCTGTATCACCCGTCACCCTCTTTAACATATAATAACCTGGGAAGCCGAGGCAAGTGTGTCCTGCGTTCTGTGAGCCATGCTATCGGATTGTCACACCTGCGGAGGGGCCGCGAGAACCCCCAGTGTGTAGCCTAGTCAACGGAAGTGTGGGTTACCCAGGGACCCACTGCTTGCCACTGCCATCTGAAATGGGGGCAGTGTGCAGGGCTGAGCCCTGAACCTGTGGGGCCCATGACATCTCCACAGAGTGTGTCCGGACTGAGTTACATGGTGGGACACCCCGCTGGGGAAGGAACGGGCCCTTGAGGGGAAAAGCATTTGGTGGCCGAGGTGGCGGTGTGCGCAGCAGGGGGAAAAGGAAGCAGCAGAGGAACACAGAGCCCTGGGAGTGTTTGGCCTGTGAGCACTCCAGAACCGGGGTCCTGCCGATGGGGAGTAAGCGCCATCCAGCAGGAGCCTTTTCAGAAGCTCGGTGATCTATGGGCTCCCAGCCCACCCAGCCACTGGCAGACCTTCCCACCCACCTCCCCAGCCAACGGCGGTCCCTACGTGCAGGGAACAGAGCTGCTGGGGCCAGGACAGCGGGGAGACCTGGAGGGAGCACCTCCAGGCTGGAGGGAGCACCTCCCATGACCTGCAGCTTAGACAGCACTCGCTGCCTTGTCTGCAGGGCAGGAAGAGCCTAATCCGCTGAGCTCCCTCCTCGCCCCGCTGGAGGGGGGACGTCCTGTGCCGGGGCTGGTGCCTGGGTTGGCGGGCTATGGTTAGCCGGCATTCTCACATCTGGGTGGCAGCTCGCTCCTGGGCACTCCTCCCCGGCACAGCAGGAGCTGGAAATAGCACGGATGTCTCCTTCCGCTCAGCTCTGCTTGCAGCTCCTCCCCGCGGCTCATCTCTGAGTCATTCATCCTGCCCGGTGTGCGGGGCACCAGCACGAAGCGGGTGGGGAGGCCTGGCACAGAGCCAGGCGGCCACCTCCTCGGACAGTGCACACCCCATGGGGCCCAAGGCCCAGAACTGCAACTGCTGTGGGGGACGCACTCCACAGAGAGGCCCGGAAGCCCGGGAGAAGCAGCCATCTTTGCAGGGAAGCACCTTCACGTAGGAAAGGGGGCGGTGAGCCCCCTGATTTAAAAAGCGGCCCCGAGGGGTTAGCACTCAGTCCGAGTGCTGCTCAGGCTGTCCGTGGCTGGTGGGGGTGGGGAAAGGGGGGGAGGGGAGGGGGAGAGTGAGGACCCTGGAGGCTAAGGTCTCCCTTCCTTTAAAAGGCGAGTAAGGCTGCCGAAACCGGTTCGGCTCAGTGGATAGAGCATCGGTCTGCAGACTGAAAGGTCCCGGGTTCGATTCTGGTTGCAGGCATGTACCTTGGTTGCAGACACATCTCCAGTAGGGGATGTGCAGGAGGCAGCTGATCAATGTTTCTCTCTCATCGATGGTTCTGACTCTCTATCCCTCTCTTTCTCTCTGTAAAAACAAATCAATAAAATATATTTTAAAAATAAACAAATAAAATAAAAAAAACAAAAAACAAATAAAAGGCGAGCAGGCTGCTGGGGAGCCGCCAGCCAGGCACACCATGCATCGGCATCATAGTGTGAATGATGTCACTCAGACACGTGGCTTATTTCCCCCTGAAAAGTCGCCAACAGCCCGAGAGGAAGACAGGCACAGGGAGCGGGGAGAGAGGCCGCCTGGAATAGGGAGGAGAGGGGGGGGGGCTGGGGGCCTGAAAGAGCCGGCTCCTCCTGAGCCCCATCACTCAGCACTGCACACGACGTTAGCTGAGCAGCTCCGCGCCATGCACCGCCCGAGTCCCGAGGGAGGGCAGAGGGGGACAGAGACGGCGCTGCCCGCCCTCAGGTGCCCGGGTCCTCAGAACCCATGAAAGAGGGTCCCGTTTTCCAGCCTGAAATGTTGTGACAAAAAACTAACAACAACCCTTGGGCCCCCCACTCTTTCTCTGGCCTAGCCTAGTCTCTCCCGACCCCAAGGAGGAGGAGGAAATGCCAGCACATTCCTTCGAGAGCCCAGCGATCTGTTCCTTCGAGACACCCAGCGGGGTGTTGTCCTTCACAGGTGCACCTGAGGTGTTCAGGGGACCCCCCACCCCTCGACCCCCACAGGACGCTGGAGCGGCCTGTACTGGCACCAAGCGCTGCATGTGTAGAAATTTTATGAGCTGGTTGCTCAAGGCAGCAGTATTAAAAATTGTGATCCATATTCAAAATCATTCAATTACATTAAAAATAAGGGTACGAAATACTCAGCATAGATCACTTCCTAACTACATTCCCTGCCCCCCACGGTCTCATGGTGACCCACTACTGCACTGGGATGGCGGGAGCATCGTCCTGGGCTGTGCCTCTGCCCATCCCCCCCCCCCCCCCCCGCCCCGGACGTGGGCATCCCGGACCCTGGTCCAGGGCTGTGCTCCTGTGGCCTCTTCCGAACCCCTGACACGGACGGCATGGGAACCGGCAACGCCACACCCAGGGGAGGCCCTCGGCTGTGCCCAGTCTGGCAGCATCCCTCGGAGCAAGCCCAGCCCGGGGGGGCCACGGGGAGGTTACCTTGGCGGAGAACTTGAGGTGGACTTCTGCCTCGTCCGCCAGGCTCTTCTTCACCTGCGCCCACGCCTCTCCCAGGGACCTGCGACACGGAGCAGAGGGTCAGGCTCAGAGGGAGACCCCGAGGCTGGGCTGGGGGAGGCAGAGGCCAGACAGGCACAACGCAAACTTGAGCGCTGTTTCAACCCGAGCCCCCAAACCGAGCCCAGGAGCGGAGAGCGCAGGCTGTAGCAGACTGAAGAAATACCCCAAAGCCCAGAGAACTGGAGGAGATGCACAAAAGTGGGGTGCTGCAGCAGGGAGGGCCTCCATCGCTGGCCGACTGCTCTCTCCATCACCAGGACAGGTGCCTCTCAGAGGACAGTCCTGCTCGGATGGACGGCACCACACAGCCCTCCCTGCGTGCAGGCCAACCCCCAACGGCCCGGCTCCCAGGGGGGCAGAGGGGCACCCTCTGGGCCTAGGGACGCCCACAGGCAGGCCGGCTCTCCGGGGCAGCCCAGGAGAGTGGCCCCGGCCGGTCCCGGGTCTGCACTGTGAGGCCGGCGTGCACACAGCTTCACAGAGGAACGCAGAGGCCTTCAGCGGTCCCCACGCCAACATGCTCCAGTGGAAGCAGCCTCCTGAAGCCCCCGAGACCTTGGGATGCAGGCCCCATGGGGGCTGCCCTCTGGTGACCTGCCACTCTCTACCCTGCGGCCTCTGCACCCTGCCCGTAACCCAGGCTGGCTTCGCTCCGCCAAAAGGCCACTTCCCGGGAGAATTCCTTCAACTCCAGCGGCAGAAGCGGATTAACTGACACCGAGCTGCATGGCTTCTGGGTTTGCAGTGGAGAAGCCAGCAGCTGAGAGCTCCCCGTCTGTAGGTGCGTGTGTGCACAGCATGGCGGTGCAGGCCTGGCGCCTTCAGCTGGGAGCATATGCTGTGCGTGTTGGCAGGACCGAGTGTCCTCGGCAGCAGCCCAGGCCGAGGAGGGGGAGAGGGAGGGGAAGACTCGGGGCAGCACTGTGGTCCCAGGGTGCGGAGATGCCCGGAGAGGCCCCTGCCCCGGCCGGGGGGGCGGCTCCCCCACGCTGCTCCTTCCGCCCTCATCTCAGGCCCAGCGCACGGAGCAGAGGGGGCCGGGGGAACCTCAGTTCTGTCCGTGGGAGAGTTCCCAGGCTTGCAGGGCCGCCCTGTGGCCGTGGCTGGCGGGTCGGTGAAAACCACCCGGAGGCGGCCTGCTGGCTGCGCAGCGGGCCCAGGCAGAGGCCTGGATCAAAGCCACATGTGCCCACAAAGCCCTGCAGGGTTTTGGGACCTGAGGGGTTCCAAGCCATGCAGGCCGGGCCGGACTCTCACGTTGCAGCTCGCGGACAACCGCAGCGTCCGCTGCCTTCCACTGGGCTCACTTCCTCTCTCAGGAGGGAGGCGGACGCTGCCCTGGAGGCAGGTCCAACCAGACGGAAGACTCCAGGGACCTGCAACGCTAACTTCCTGGGCCTTTGTTTTTATTGCCGGGGTGAAATTCATTCAGAACGATCGCACTTAGCCCAGCCACCCTGATGTGCAACCGCCACGTCTAGCGTCTAGCTAGCTCCGAAGCATTTTCATCACCCTGCTCTGGACTGGATGCTGGTGTCCCCTAGGTGATGAGGTTGAGGCCCTAACCCCTGGTGTGACCGTGAGTTGGGGATGGGTCCTCCATAGCAGAAACAGATTACATGAGGGCATATGGGTGGGGCCCCGATCAGCTGGGATTAGTGTCCTTATAAGAAGAGACGCTGAGAACTCACTCTCCCTCCTCACTGGGAAAGGCCACAGCACAAAGGCGGCCGCCTGCAAAGAAGAGGAGAGCTCTCACCAGACACCAGCCTCCAGCCTCCGGAGCTGTGGTCAGTTATATTTCTGCTGGTTAAGCCCATCCATTTTTACTGTTACAGCAACCCACGGAGGTGAATACAATCCTCCACCAGAAGAAACTCCATACTCATTAAGTAGTTACTCCCCATCCCCTTTTATCCCCCAAACTCAGACAACCCCCACTCTGTCTTACAAATTTGTCTGCTCTGGACATTTCACATAAATGGAATCATATAATATGCAACCTCTGTGTCTTGCTTCTTTCCCTCCATCCACGTAGTAGTATGGATCAGTACTTCATTCATTTTTATGGCTGAATAATTCCATCATACACTAAGTGGGCAGATTATTATGATCTCTGAACACATAATAATTTGGCCACTCGGTGTATATCCTACATAATAAAAGGCTAATATGCAAATTGTCCCTTCAACCAGGAGTTTGACCAGAAGGTAGGCTGGCCAACCGCCCATGTCCCTTTCTCCTGGCCAGGCTGGCTGAACCCCACCCATGCACGAATTCATGGAGTGGGCTTCTAATGTGTGTGTGTGTGTGTGTGTGTGTGTGTGTGTGTGAATGCACATTCAGAGAACATAATAATCTGCCCACTCAGTGTATATCCATATATCCAATGTGGACCCACCATAATGTGTTTGTCCATTCATCTTTTGATGGACATTTGGCTTGTTTCTAACTTTTGGCTACTGTGAATTGGGTGTTGTGAGGGTTCGTGTACGTGTATTTGTTTGAGTATCTGCTTCCAGTTCTTTTGGGCCTAAGCCTGTGAGCGGAACTGTGGGGTCACTGTAATTCTAGGCTTAGTTTTTTGAGGCACCGCCAAGCTGTGTTTCTACAGTGGCTGCCCCACTTACATTCCCACCGGCAGACCCAAACGCTCTGCTAACCAGACAGAGCGGAGAAGGCACAGTCTTCCTTCCACCAGGGATCCTTCTATGGCCGGGAGTGTGAGCTGAGCCTTCCCGGCCCAGGTCCCACCCAAGGAGGTCTGGACTGTCGCAGCTGGAAGGGGAGGGGGGCCTGGGCCTCAGGCCCACAGGGGAGAATTCTAAACGAGCGGCAGGTGCGGAACCCTCTCACACCCAGGTTCCTACCAGCCTGCCCTCAGAAAGGGAAGCAGGTGCGGCATCTGGGGGCTGATGCCCAGCTACCAGGGGCCAGGGCAGAGGGGGTCCAGCATATGGCAGGAGGCCCTTGGCCACGAGAGAGAAAACAATGCGCAAGTGCTAACCTTGAGCATGAATGCCCACACCTGGGTCACGGGTGCCCACCTTGAACATGCATGCCCTCACCTGGGTCACGGGTGCCCACCTTGAGCATGCATGTTCACACCTGGGTCACAGGTGCCCACCTTGAACCATGAATGCCCACACCTGGGTCACGGGTGCCCACCTTAAGCATGCATGTTCACATCTGAGTCATGGGTGCCCACTTTGAATCATGCATGCCCACTGTGATCCAGGCCTATGGAGACTTCCCCTCCAATGGGCCCATGGCAATAATCAGTGATCAGTGAAAAGGGATCCCCCCAAACCCCCCCATGTGTCTCCTCTTCCTCCCACTCCCCACTCACCCTTCCTCCTGTGCAGCCAAGGAGTTCTGAGAGAGCTTAGCTAAGTTCTTCGCATATTCTTCTTCAATCTTTATCCTGCAAGGGGAGAAAACCCAACAGGTCAGCCCCCCAGTGCTAGTTGGTGGGTCCAACCTACAGCCCTGCTTCTTGATAACCGGGTGAAGGAACCCACTAGACCACATGCTCTGAGAGTACGTGGCTCTCGTCTGCCTGGCACGTAGTAGGTGGCTTAGTAACCATTCTGTTGAATGAATGAATGAATGAATGCACAAAATGGTCTGAACCTCCCTGTCGGCTCATCTGCAAAAGGGTCTATTCCCAGCTGCCTGCCCAGGTTGTGAAGGTGAAAAGCTGTCGTTTTCACAGCTCCTGACCCGGGGCTGGACACACGGGAGACCCTTAATCGGTTGAATGCAACTCGTGGTGGGATGCCCAGTGCTGTCCTCCCCCTTCCAGCCCAAGTTCTGGGTTTAGACCCTCCAAGGTGGCACCAGCTCATCAGAAGCAATAGGTGAGTCCCAGCCCCCAATGCCTCTCGCGGCCAGGCCTGCAGGGCACACGCATTTCCACGGAGACCGGGCAGTGCCCAGAGCTGGCCGATTCCATTTCCCTGGAGAGGGAAGGCGCCTTGGACTTTGCTTCCAGCAGGCAGGGCCTTGACACACTTCAGAGGCAACTCTCCGGGGAGCGGCCTGTATTGTCCGGCGCCCCCGCGCTCAATGTGCTGCTGGAGGTTCTGTGCCCCTGGTCCATCCCTCGGCAAATGGGAAAGCAGAGACGCAGGGGTGGCAGTTCCTGCTTCTCAAAGGCTGCGAGGGTGTCCACAGGGCGGCCTACCACGACCCAGGGCAGCCTTTGAGAGACAGTGATTTCGTGGCGTGGGGCGCTGAGACCTACAGTCTGCTCCTTTTCTCACTGCTTTGCTTCCAGTGCCTCCTCTGGCTGGTCTCTGGTTCTCATCGCTCCCTCCCGTTCACCCTGCCTGAGCCCCCAGGATCCCAGGATGACCGGCCGGCCAGCCCTCGGCCTCCAGCCTGAGACCAAGAGGTCTCTCTAGAAAGCAGATCAAACCATGTCACACTCTGGATGCAAATCTCCCTGGGCTCCCCACGGCATCCAGGTGTGAGGCCAGCGCCTGCCTCACCCCACGCCTGCCGGCTTCTAGCCGAGGCCACGGCAAAGCCTGGGCCGCACACTCCCGCCGGCGGCTCGGTGGCCCCTCTGCTGCCTCTGAAAGGCGCCCAGCGCGACCCCCAGGTGGACCGAGAGAAACTCCGCGCCTCGGGAGAGACCAGCGCTCTCAGACTGCAGGCTCGATTCATTTGCCAACACGACACCTTTATGAAGGTATAAACCATAAGTGTGTTCAACCTTCGGCTTTTACAACCATTTTCCTATTCGCCTGTTTTATGCTGTTGTTTTTTTTTTTGCGCCTGAGCTATACAACCTCTCGGTTCGGTGCCAATTTAATGGGTCATAAAATAAAGATTTCATTACACAAACAGAAAACGGGGCTCCGAAGGAAAAGAGGCGCTTTAAGATGCTAAAGAATTATTACTCAATTATTGTTACAATTAAAAAATAAATAGTGTATATTGCCATTTACTAAATATTTCCAGTGTGTCCAGGAAACTCCAGACAGAAAGCTGTGTGTATGTGTGTAGGCAAGCACGTGTCCATGTTTGAGCACACATGTGTATGTCTGCAGGCACACGTGTGTGAGCACACACAAACACGTATGTGTGTGTGTGTGGGTAATGTACACACGGTGGTGGGTGTGTGAGGTGTGCTTAATGGGGTTTCAGAACTTGGAGAGAGGGGGTAGAAAAGGAACTTTGTCTTTTTATAGCTTTTCATATTCCCTCCCATTCGGGCCAATTCCCTGTCTCCTCTCTTGTGTTCACCTGAACCACTATTCTTTTAAAAATATATTTTATTGATTTTTTTTACAGAGAGGAAGGGAGAGGGATAGAGATTTAGAAACATCGATGAGAGAGAAACATCAATCAGCTGCCTCCTGTATACATCATACTGGGGATGTGTCCACAACCAAAGTACATGCCCTTGACCGGAATCGAACCTGGGACCCTTCAGTCCGCAGGCCAACACTCTATCCACGGAGCCACACCGGTTAGGGCTGAACCACTAGTATAACACCTACCCTTCCTTTCCGAAAACCCCTCCCCTACCTCCCCCGTTACCCTGAGCTCCTGAGGAGGGAGGGCGCGGGGAGGGGCGGAGGGTTCTCTAAGTCCAGGTCCGGGACACAGATCTGGTTCCCAGATGAACGGAAAGGCCACACTCTTTTTCTTCTCACGCTAAGGAGCGTGCTTCAAGCGAGGGCCACGTGGGTAAAGGAGCCATGCAGTCTGTGCGGGACAGTAGGGAGTGGTGGGGACCATGGCGAACTGGGAACACACACGCTCCCCCTACCGAGACCGGGCCACTCAGCTCCAGCCAAACGCCACACGAGGCACGCTGAGCCACTGTTGACAGACTTCCTGCTTTTTCCAGAGACGCTAGGTTTTAGTGTAAAAACCGACCAACCTAAAAAATGTTGGTTCAGATCTTTAAATACATGACGTAGGCCAGAACCACACGTTTGCCAGCCAGGTCTGTCCCGAGGGCCCTGAGGTGTGTCTGCGGTCTCATGCTCCCTGTGGGCCGGGCCTACCTCTCCCGGATGAATTCCGACATCTCCTTCTGCATCTGCTTGCCCTTCAGCTGTTTCTGGAGCAGCAATTCAAAGCCAGCCACGTTGCCGTTGCCTTGGGGGTCCTTCTTGTCAGCCTAGGAAGGAAGCAGAGGCAGGAGCCTCAGTGATGGCGGGAGGAGAGGGAAGACAGGCCCAGGGGACCAGGACACCCGGAGCCCTGTCCTCAGCCCGAGAGGGAGGACCGGCTTGGCCTTGGCTGCCGGACCCGTGCCCGTATCCTGGTGCCCGGCTCCCACCGGCCCTCTGAGCGTAAGCCACCCCACGCCCATGCCCCTCAACCACCCAACCCGGAAAGAAGAGGAAGGGCCGGCAGCCAAGAGCACAGGTTCTGACCCCCACGGGCCCATCCCTTCCAACTGGGGCTGCTGAGGCTGCGCACCCTCTGGGGAGTCCTGGCATCCCAACTCTAAGCTGCGACCGCCTGTGACCTTGGCGTCCTATGTCCCTAACCCTACCAGTGGTTCTCAACCTTCCAATGCCACAACCCTTTAATACAGTTCCTCATGTTGTGGTGACCCCCAACCATAACATTATTTTCCTTGCTACTGCATCACTGAAATTTTACTACTGCTATGAATTGTAATGTAAATATCTGTGTTTCCTGATGGTCTTAGGCGACCCTGCTAGCGACCCACAGGTTGAGAACTGTTGCTGTAGAGCCTAAAACCATCGGAAAACACAGATATTTACATTAGGATTCATTAACAGTAGCAAAATTACAGTTAGGGACATCCATCTGGCATCTGCCCTCACAGCTCTCGGAGCTGCCCAGGCCCTGGGTGTGCCTCCTCCATCTCAGCCTTTACCCACAGGAATCAGGGTCCAATGCTTTGGTATTTAATGGGAGGAGTCAAAAGTATGCCCTTCGACCTCACCGAGAGGTGCGGGGTCAGCTCAGCCACTGCGTGACCTGGTGAGGTCCTCGGGCCTCGCCCTTTGAAATGGGAGTGGGTTGCTTCTCTAAGACCCCAGAATGGACACCTCAGGAGAGGGGAATGGAAAGGGGTGATGATGCCCTGCCAGCGTGGCTCAGTGGTTGAGGTGTTGACCTATGAACCAGGAGGTCACGGTGTGATTCCTGGTCAGGGCACATGCCTGGGTTGCAGACCCGATCCCTAGTGCAGGGCATGCAGGAGGCAGCCGATTGATGATTCTCTCTCATCATGGATGTTTCTATATCTCTCTCTCTCCCTCTCCCTTCCTCTCTGAAATCAGTAAAAATACTATATAATAAAAGCGTAGTATGCAAATTGTCCCCTGGACCAGGAGTTCAACTGGAGTTCGACCAGGGGTGGGGCCGGCTGGGGGAAGGGAGGGAGTACCCAGCTGACAGCCGGCAGCCACTAGGGACCCTACCAGTGTACCAATTTTGTGCACTAGGCCTCTAGTATAAAATAAAATAAAATAAAATAAAATAAATAATAAAATAAAATGCAAATGCCCAAGACCTCTACCAGTTTCTGAGGAGCTGGGCTGTGCATTTGTCAAGAGACACTGACTTGTGGGAAAATGCCCATAACGTAAAGTTTACCATCTTGACCATTTTGAAGAGTGTAGTCCAGGGGCATTACGTATTCATATTGTTGTACAACCATCACCACCATCATCTCCAGAACTTTCTTTGTCTTGGGAAATGGGAACTTCATACCCACTGAACAATATGCAAAGGCTCTGGGACCCCTGAGTCTGGAGCTCTCTACAGATCCTCCAGCCCACCTTCCTGACTTCAGTGGAAACAGGGAGGCCCCGGGGGAGGCATTGCCCCAGGACCCCTACAAGGACGGAGCAGGTCTGGAGCCCAGATTCCTTCACTGAAGCAACTTCTAGTCTCCTGCAGAGAAAGGGGCTGCTTTCTGCCTGGGTTTCTGTGCTGCCCCGAATGAAAACCCCATCAGTTCTCTGCGATTTATGGAGCATTCTGGACTCCAGAGGGTCTTAACTTCCCACCTCAGATACCAAATCTCCCCCTCCCCCAGCCCTCTAGATTTCAACAGGAGAGGCCCCTCTGCTCTGAGCTCAAGGCCCTTCGTGCCCCCGCTGGGGGTTCACTCGTGGTCCTTGGGGCCACAGCGTGGGGGAAACTGAGGCACCACTTACCCAGAAGTAGTCGCAGTAGCTCCACTCGGTGGGTTTCAGCAGCTGCTGCTCCGGCATCGTGTCCGGGTGGGGGAAGGTCACACAGTTGACCTGCAGGCACAGGACAGGGGAGAGAGGACGCAGCTGAGGGCTGGGCGGCTGGGAAGGCTCTGCTCCCGGACTCAGCGCTGCAGAGGCGCCGGGAGGGTTAGCGTGCGAGAACCCACACGGGGATCTCGAGATGCTCCAGGGGCCGACGAGTCAAATGGGGGCACCGGGACTCACACCCACCCTAGAGGGGCTGCCTTTGGTACAAACCCTCTTGGGGGTGGGGGTGGGGAGCGGACTGGCAATGTCTACCAAATCTGCAAACAGCCAGAGCCTTCGACCCAGCGAGGGCACCCGAAGAGTCTATCCCACAGGTACGTCTCACAGGCGTGCATGACGCACGGGCAGGGCGCCGTCCCCGGCGCTCTCCGTAACAGCAAGAGGCTGGACACCAGTCCTCTGTCCACCAGCAGGGAAGGGTAAGCACAGCACGAGCCGGGCAGGCATCCGGGGAAGGGGCGTGCGTATAAGCAGGTGTGTCAGGACAGACTGAGTGGGGAGGGGAGGCAGCAGGCGTGGGATGTGGCTGTCTGCCACCGTTGGTGTTAAAAGGGGGGTAGATCCGCCTTTGGTTATTGGCCTACGGGATACTTCTGTGGCTGGTAACACCGTTTGCTCCCAGGGAAGGGAATGCTGCGGCGGAAGGTCAGGGGTGAAAAGCCACCTTGTGAACGTGATCTCAGACGACGTATTCTACCAACAGCGAGAGGCTGCAGGGCCGCCCCAGGAGCCTGCTGGGGAGAGCAGCGCAGATGCTGGGATGGGCTCAGACCCCCACCGGAGCTGGTCCCCGAGCCCTGCTCTCCCTGCCCGGCCGAGTGGCTTTCTCCTGCTGCTGCTGCTGATGTCGCTACCAGCCGGGTCCCCTCCATGGAACCGGCTGATTTGTGTTCCCTGTGGGAGCCGCAGAGTCCCACCAGGCCTGAGCCCTGCCCTGTCCGGCTTCAACTCCTCACGGCAGCCCGAGCTGCTGGAGCGGAGCTGCATGCCTGGCTAAGAGCAGTCAGAAAAGCCCCGGCTTCCACAGAGAGCGACTCCGAGGCCAGGCGGCTCAGACCACAGGGAGGGGCCCTGGGTCAGAAACTGCAGCTCAGGTCGGGGGCCAGCCTCTGCTTCCGGAAGCAGAGGGGGTCAATGGAGATCCCACTAAGCCTGGGGGCAGCCTGCTCTCACCCCCACCAACTCTCATCAAGACAGAAGGAGGAGCCCGCCTGGTCGGGTTATGCGATGGCCTGAGGAGCTTCAAGTCGGTAACTGGATGCTGAGTGTCTCGATTTTGAAATGAATGAGTCCAAGGCCAACAGTAATGATGTCAACAATAGCGTAAGCGAACCAGCCCCTCTGCCAACTGGGTCAGGCTAATTCCCCCCCCCCCCCCCATGGCCTGTTCCAGGGTAGGGAGGGGGGCCGGAAGTAAATTCACACCCCCACCCCCGCCCTGCTGGCTGCCGGGGGGGGGAGGGGGGCAGGCCTCGCTTTGGGTCCTGCAAGGAGAGCGTGGGAGAGTCCAGCCAGGAGAAGGAGCCCCTCCCCCCAGAACTGGGGCTGAGGTCTGGGCGCGATCCCCCCTCTGAAGGAAGCATGACAGGGAGGAAGGATCAGGGGCAGGAATGACACAAACATCCCTGGAGACACTAACTTCCACCACGAGCAGCACTAAATGCTGGTGGAGGCCCGAGGCACCCCCTGGGGCGGGCGTTTTCGGCCAGGGCTGCACCCACGGGGAGCCACTGTCAGCGGCCTGCCGGGGCTGCCGGGGGAGGGCCAGCCCCCCCATGCCCAGGAGCAGGCCACGGTCTCCAGGCCCCCTTTCGGGCTTACACCCCAAGGTGTGCTCACGGCTCGGGCCACCCCTGTGGCAGGGTGTCTCTCTGGCAGCAGGCATGGGGACGAAGGATGGATTCTGGAGTTTCCCACAGTCCTCATTTCATGTTCCAGCTACTCTGCCCTCCACACATCACGGTGACCTCCGCCCACCTTTATTTAACTTAAAAGTGCTGTCCCCGAAAATCTCACCCAGACTTAACGACACGTGAGCTGACATTGGATGGAGGATTAAGAATCCCGGAACTAGGAGGCTGAAGGCACGTGGGGGGGGGGGGGCAGCATCTTCTCTATGGCCTGGTGGGGATCTGGAAGGCCAGGCGCTGGCCTGTGGCCCTGGTGCAACCCCGGAAGGAGCGTTAGCTGGGTTGAGGGGGAAGCCAGGGAGGGTAAGGCCTCATCCCTCGGTGGTGGCTTCTGCCACTCTCTGGGGGACCTGGTCCCGGGATGGACTGGCCGGGGCCCCAGGCTGGCTGTTCCGGCCTCTGTCAACGCCCAGCTCTCCCAGGCTGGTTCCTCTGCGTCCTCAGGGCCCTGCGCCCCCCGGTGGGCGTCTCCGGAACTGCACCGGCGGCCCCCCAGGAGGCATCGGTAATGAATGACTCCCGCAATTCCTGGGGAGCCCTCACCCAGGCGCCCTGCCAGGCGCTTCGCAGGGATTCTCCCGTCATCCGCCCAGCGGCCCCACCCACGGGATGGGGAGCGCTGGCCTCGTCTGGTATGCGGACGCGGAGGGTCGCCCAGGCACCGCGTCTGGATGCAGAGGGTGACAGCAGAGCGCACGCCTTCGCCCTCAGCCCCCTGCTGGCTGCTCAGCGGGCACCTGCCCGTGCCCGTGCCACGTGGGTGGTACTCGGGGGGCGCTCTCCGCTAGACCTTCCCAGCACGCCGAGCACGTGCATTTGTAATGTGCTCCTCCTGACTGCTCATTTCCCACCGCTCTCTCTCCTGCTCTTTCCCCGTGCCGGGCACAGCGCGGGCACCCGGCAGCGGCTCCGTGTCCCCTGGGGTGACCACTGGAGGCTGGAGGCAGCAGGCACAGCCTCTGCCCCCCACGCCTCACAGCCTCAGAGGAAGGACTGCGGGAGATAGGTGCTTCGGGAGGAGTCTGCCACGGGGTGAGCCTGGGTGGGGGGACTCCGTGGAGGGGAGGATCTGGGGGGGGTGATATTAGATAACACAAGTGGGGTCAAGGCGGTGGGGAGGGGGGGCAGGGAGGGAGAGGGCTCGGGGTCTGAGGGTGCAGCGCCCCGCCGGCTGGGGAAGGCGCTGCTCTGTGGCCGGGTCACAGTCAGGGAGCAGACAGACTGAGGCCAGAGGGGACCTGCTGGCTCCGGGGTGAGGGATGGGGGGCATGGAAGTATCTCTTGGGGTGAGCCATCGGGAGGAGCACCCAGCCAACCTCAGCCAGCCGGGGGCCCCGCAGTGACCAGGGAGCGTGCCGGTGGCCGGGAGCAGCGCAGTCAAGGGGAGAAGCAGAGAACCGCGGACAGACTTTGCTGACGGACTTCACACTACCATGAGGCCAGCTCAGCCACTGTCCGCAGGGGTGGCTGCCCCCCCTGCCCGGCCCCGGGACACCTGGCGACCTGGAGGCACTTTTGGTGTCACACCTGGGGGGGGGCTTGCTGCTGGCACCTGGCGGGGAGAGGCCAGGGGCGCTGGTAAACACCCTACAATACACAGGGCGGCTCTGCAGCCTCCAGCCCACCTCCGGCCTGAGGCTGTGCGGGGCCGTCTGGGTGAACGGAGCCAGCAGACCCCGGTCAGGTCTGGGCTCTGCCAGTCCCCCCACCTCAGTTTCCCCAGCAATTACCCCCCGGGGGTGAGTGTTTGTCCAAAACCCCGGGGGTGCTGGTTACCACACAAACCCCCCAGCCGGGCCCTGAGAGCCGGACTGCAGGTCTCAGGACCACGGAGGGACCACGGGGCCTCGGGCGCCGGGCTCACTTCTCAGCCTGGCTCCCGAGAGCGGGAAGCGCTGAGCTCGGCGGGCAGGACGCGGGAGGGAAGGCCCCGGCAGAGACGGGCAAGGTGTGCTGGCCAGGAGCGCCCGCCCTCGCTGCCAGAGCCCGCGGCCCGGCTCCAAGCGGCACCGCAGGGCACGGGCCATCTGCTGGCCTGGCCACGGCCACCAAAGGCCCGCCAGGCCTCATTCCGCTTCCCGCTCTTCATCTCTCCTCTCACTCACCTCCTGCAATTCCAACAACCCCCTCACGTTCTCCCCCCTTTCCCCCCATTCCTGCAAACTTTGGGGAGCTCCCGCTTTGCTCCAGCACTCCAGGCGTTCTGTGGCAATTGGGAGATTTGCCCTAGAAGTCTGCCCCTGCCCTGCCCCACCGGCCCCAGCAGCAAGGAAGCTGCTGCCGACTGTCCACTCGGGCCGAGCCGTGCTGCCTGCCCAGGAGGCAATGTCCACTGCGGAGGGGGGGCGTGGTGGATCGGGGAGGGGGCTAACAGCTCGGGTCTGGGATCCTAATGGCTCCCAGCTGTGTGGCCTTGGGCCGTTTTCTCACCTATAACGGGGTGGTAAGAATATGACCGTGCACTGAGCGCTTACCACGTGCCAGACCCATTTTAAGTGCTCTCCGCGTGCGGACTCAGTCCTCACACCATCCCTGCGGCCCAGGTCCCCACCCCTCCCTCCCCGCTGCACAGAGGAGGGCACAGACACAAAGGCACAGGGGACCCTGCCCCAGGCCGCTCGCTGCACAGCAGACGGGCCTGCACCCACCGCACACTCCGGCTTCAGAGCCCAGGGTCGAGGTCACCACACCACGCTGGTCCCAGCACCCCCCGCCTCGCAGAGCGTGGAGCGCGGAGTGAGCCCCTCGGAGCACCGCCTGTGCGTTAGAAACACATACACAAGCCGAAACCGGTTTGGCTCAGTGGTAGAGCGTCGGTCTGCGGATTGAAAGGTCCCAGGTTCGATTCCGGTCAAGGGCATGTACAGTGGTTGCGGGCACATCCCCGGTAGGGGGTGTGCAAGAGGCGGCTGGTCGATGTTTCTCTCTCATCGACGTTTCTAACTCTCTATCTCTCTCCCTTCCTCTCTGTAAAAAAAATATATTTAAAAAAAAAAGAAAAAAAAAAAGAAACCCACACACAGGAGTGGCAGCAGCGATGGCTGTTACTGTTTGCCTCGCCGTTTCTCCTTCCGAGCAGGACTGGCAGCCTGCGTGAGCCAGGGCGTGCGCCCACTCTCGGCGGGGGTGGCCGGATGCGCAGACGCGCACGTGATGGAGCCCGGGAGCGAGTCCCCGGCCCCGCTCTGCTGTGCGCGTGTCAGAGCGGCACAGCGAGGACCACACTTCCCAGGTCTCCGAGGCCTCGGCTGTTTGAGCGCCTGGGCACCTCAGCTGCCCACCTGCAGCGGGCACTGCTGGCCAGCGCCCCTGCCCCAGGCCCAGGGCTGACGGGATGCTGCCCGCGGGCTTTGGGAAGGGCCCTGGGAGGCCGTGTGGCCACGCCGGGGGGGGGAAGCCGCTTGCTTCCTGCCAGGAGCCCCCGGGGGAAACTCTATTCTTAGGGATCTTTCCCTCGCTTTTAACTCTGACATCTTCCAGAAGTTACCCGGCACAAACGCAACCCCCCGCCACGGCTATAATTTGCACGTCACGCCGCTGGCACGGAGCGCGGCCCACTCCCTCACCCCGTCCCGCCCACCCTGCAGACATGGCTCCCGCCACCGCCTCATTCCAGCCTCCGTCCTTCCCCTCGCTCCCCCGGAGAGAGAGGTGAGGTGTGACATCCACGGAAAGCGGGGAGGGGGGACCCACGGGGAACGCCGGCTGCGTCCGAGCTCTGGAACTTCCCAGTTCCAGGCTGGGCATCCCTTCCACGCTCTGTCCACGTTGTCATGGCAACAGCCCATCCGCGGCCGCGAGCCCCAGTTTGCCGCTCAGCGAGCGCCCGGAGGGAGCCACTTACCGTGATGGTGTTCTCCTTGCTCTGCTTTCGGCCTGGCGACGAGGACCCCAGGTTCTGGAGGGAGAGGCAAGAGGCATCGTCAGAGCTGTCCTCCATCCTGGACTCTCGGCGGTGGGCTGGTGACACGCCGCGGGCTGGGAAGTTGGGGATGCTCGGCCTGCCTCGAGCCCTAGGTCACCATAGTCTGGGAGAGGCAGGCGGGAGCACCCCTGACCCCGCTCCGCTCCGTCTCCGGGGCCCTCGGGAGGCTGGAGGGCTGGGGGAACCGCTCCGAACCAGGCGGCCTCCTCTCCTCCTCGGCGGTTTGGGAGTTAACCCTCCGCTGCCCTCTGCTGGCGAGCGGCTCCGTGTGCGCTCAGCCTGCACCTGCAGATGCCACCGGGGAGCAGGGGGTTAAGGGGAAGGCGGGCGGCAGGCCACCACCTTGGGCCCTGGCACGGGATGCAGAGCAACAGCTTCCTCTGGACCTGAGTGGACACGGGAAACCCTGCACCCACCCTGCCACGGGCCTGGGGCTCGGCCACCTGCCTGCCGCCCTGTGGCCCCCGAGCAGCACGATCTCAGCGGAAAGCCGCAGGTCAGCCTCATGCAGACTTCAGATGGCCTGTACGTCTGTCTTCCCGCTGCCGGCAGCACAACCACTGTCCCAGCGCCTCCAGCCCGCGGTCCTCAGCAGCGCCCGCCCAGGGCGGGTCAGGTGGAAGCTGAGGAACGCAGGGGCAGGAGCCGAGGAACCTGACGGGAGGTCAGCTTGGGGTCTCGCTGACCCGCGGCAGTGACCCCGGGGCGTCGGAGGGTCTCCAGGCTGGACGGTGGCGCCCACTCCCGCCCTGAGCCGCCCCGTCCTGGCGCAGGCTCACCCCCGAGGCGCGCGTGTGGCCTTCGTATGAGATCCCTCTCCTTTCTCTAGCGGAGCGTGAGGAAGCGGCTGTCCGATTTCACAGATTGAGTCCCACAGGAGGCCTGGAGGGGCTTCTCCAGCGAGCCTCCGGGACCGACAGCCCTCCTCTCCCGGGGCGGGAATGACTTCTGGGGGGACGACAGCACCCCAACTCCAGGGTGGGAATGACTTCTGGGGGGACGATAGCACCCCACTCCCGGGGCGGGGATGACTTCGGGGGGACGGAGCGGGCCCAGCCACCTCAGGGACTTCTCTGCTAACCCGGCTACACAGGGAGCTGCCGGTGTCCCTGTCGACTGTCTCCTCGGCCCCTCCCTCCCTCCCTCCCTCCCAGACCTGCGCTGGCTGGTGACTGAAGTCAGCTAATAAAGACAATCCACTAAGACGCCCAGATAAAAAGGGCCCCACGGGTCATCCCTCTCACAGACGAGAAAAGGAACTCACTCGCCTCCACGTCCTGCCGAGTGCTGTGACTTCTCTGAGCCTCAGTTTCACCATTTGCTACCACAGAACTCCGGCTTCGGGTGCATCAGAGTTAACTGAGGATGCGCCCCGATTCAGGCCCTAGCCGTGGCTCCCAGGGCTCCCGGCCCCCAGGCCTGGGGGGCTCCAGGGTCCGACCCACAGGCCCGGGTGGGCTCGCCCCTCCCTAGAAGGCGCCCGGTCTATGTCCTGTCCCCCCCACTTCTATGTTCAGGCGCCCCACTTCTGGCAGCTACTCCAGCAGCCCTCGCGCCCTCCCCCCACCCCCCCGGACCTGGGGCAACAGCATGCTGGGGACCAGCCAGCTTCTGCCAACGTTTTCAATGCCTCCACTCACCCAGCTCACCACCTGCCCCTCCCAAGTTATCAGTTCTGCCCCGGGCACTTGCCCACATGGGGCTGCCCAAGAGGAAGGCACGGCGGGCACCCAGGGGCCATTCTCCGCGGAGAGGAGACAGGCTCGGGCCACGCAAACACGGCCCACCCTTGACCAACACGATTTGCATGCATGGGTCCGCCTGTACGTCGAGGCTGTTTTTTCAATAAACACACGCTCTGCCCTCCTTATCCCAGGCCGCACATCCTCAGGTTCAAGCGGTATTTCTCATCTGTGGCTGGGAACCCACAGTACAAACGCGGGTGAGCTGTGTGCACCTGTGGCCGCGGCTCTGCGCCCCTTTATAGAAGGGACTCGCATATGCGAGGATTCTGGTAACCACTGGGCTCCTGGACCCAATCCCCCAGGACACTGGGGGGCAGTAGTTAAGTCTGTGGGGAGTCCACAGTTATGTGGATTTTTGACTGTGCAGGGTGAACTGTCCCGGAGGGAGCAGGCGGGAGGGGTCTCTGGGACGGGCTCTGCAGCACGCTCTCACTCCAGCCACCAGGAGGCAGCAGAGCAGCCTCCAGCACCGGGCACAGCCTGCAGTCTGTCTCGCAGCTGATGGGATGGCAATGAGGAGAGGACGAGGGGCTAAGCATGGGACACCAGCAAGTTCGAGGCACCACCTGCGCTTTACAAATGGTGACATGGAGGCTGGAAGAAACCAATTGCTTGTCCGGGGCCCCAAGGAAAGGAAGAAGAGGACATCGGAAGCCAAGCCTGACTAACCGTCTGTCTCCGCCGTCTCTCCCCCTGAGCCTGGGCCATCTCCTGTTTTCCAGGTGTCTGCAGGGTCAGGAGAGGTCCCCATCGTCCACAAGCGGTGCTTTTGGAATCACTGTGTCCAGGGCTCTGTGGACTGGGCTGGACACAGAGGTCACGTGCTCCCATGACGTGAGCCAGAATGGGAGGGCAAGGGAGGGCAAGTCCTGGCATGTGGGGGGGGGGGGCACGCTGTAAGTGTGGGCGTCAGCACCTCCCCATCTCTGTCCTGAGCTGTGCACCTCAGCCAGTGCTGAGCGGGGTCTCCGGCTCTCTGGGGTGGTCTCCCGCTCTGCGTTCGCAGCTGATGACTATTGTTCCAGTGTCATATACGTTATACATAGAAACATGTCATATACATGCATCATATACATTTACATGTAAAATACACACACACACACACACACACACAGTCCCTGCAGCACTCCCCTGAAAGGGCCCAGACGTCACAGTGAGAATACCTATTAGCGAGGGGTCGACTTTCTAAATGCTATTCCCACTAAAGGAACTCGGGTTCCTTGGGAAGTGGCTGATTCCAAAGGTCTGGGCCGACTGGGAACACCTTATTCAAAAACTGGTGTGCTACAACAAAGGGCACGGAAGCCAGCTCACAAGGGCTCCCGAAAGCCACATTTGGGACAATTTGAACATGAATAGGAAAAACGACCACAAAGGATAAGTCCCCGAAGTGGTGATGGGCGAGGGGAGGGCAGCAGTCTTCACAGAAAAAGTGTATCAGGAACAAGCAAATCGCCCATTTGCAAACCCCGATGTCAAAACAGACTCAGGCCTCGCCCGTCGAGGACGCCTGGAGCACCGGGCGAAGGCTGCCAGGGACCGGGAGGCCCCCACAGTCTCAGCCCAGCGCCCCGCCGACGGTGCCGAGTCGCCACGGAGAAGGTGCCCTCTGGAGGGAGAAATGGGGTCACCGCCACGCTAAGCGAGAGCTCCCCCTCAGCGCCCCCGCGGTGTGACCTGGGAGTGTGGGCCCCGGATGGACACGGTGAGGAGCACGCAGCACGCAGCACCCCCCAGGTGGCGTTCTTGGCCAAGCGGCCGGCCGAGCCTGGGCCGAAGCATAAGAAAACAATTAGACCAAGAATGCAGGTCCTTCTGCAAGGCAACCGACTTGGACGCCTTCCCCCAAAAAGGCAACGTGAGGAAAGACGAAAGAACACACGTGTAGGAAGTATAAGAGAGACCGAAGTGATAACAGAACAGCACCTCCGTGCAAAGGAAGACTATTTGGCTATTAAAAACAAAGAACCACGGCCTGACACAGGCTACATTAATGGACCGTGAAACCCTATGAAAGCGGCCAGGCACAGAAGACCATATGGTATGATTCCAGGCGAACCTGCGGAGACAGGAAGTAGCTCAGTGGTTGCCTAAGGCTTACGGGGGGGATTCTTTTTGGGGTGATGACATATTCTAAAATACATCATGATGATGATGGTACAACTTTGTGACTATTGCACACTAAAACCCAGTGGGTTGTACTTAAAATGGGCGAATTGTGTGATATGTAGATTATATCTCCATAAGGATGTCTTAGAAAGAGAAACTAAAGAATTAGAGCAACCAATATATCAGGCGTGAGGCCTGAATGGAGCCTGGATTGCGGAGAAAAGCGGGGATAAAGGTCGTTTTGAGGACAAAGGTGAATCTGAAAGTGGATTACATGCGTCAGGTGATATGATTGAATTAGGGTGACCCTAAGTGTGTTATTGGTGTTGGGGCTATGTCTTCCCCTTTGGACACATTATAGAATGTTTACAGTTAACATGTTAGGAATTTACTTTACAATAATCCCCGTGGGGCCAGGGGGAAGGACTGGGGAAACAGATGAAACAGCATTGGCGGAATAACTGTCCAAGGTGAATGGCTGGCCTGTGGCCCTTTCTTGTAGCCATCCTTCTGCTTCTATAAATGTTGGCAAATATCCACAGCAAAGTGTGGTTTTTTTTGCTTTTTAGTTTCCTTTGCCTATGATTCTGGGAAGTTTTTCTCCTCTTTTTTAAGGCTCCGCTCCCCCTTCCTCCCCCACAACCTGGTTTCCCAACCTCGTCTGAGCCGCCAGCTGTCACTGTGCAGTGAGGACCGGCTGACCACAGTGGTTGGTACACTGCAGCGGGGGATGGAGGGGAACCTCACTAGACTCACAACACCCCCCACCCCCGTGCCTCCTTGCCCTGTCTCCTTGCCCTGAGACTAGTCTGGTCCCACCCCTCGGCAGGTAGGACCCAGTAGGAAACCTCTCCTGGCTCCCAGGACGATTAGGACCAAATCCAAGCTCCTCACCACAGACCCGATCAGATGCTCCAGTCTCACCTTCCACTCCCCCACCTCGCCCCCCTCCACAGCTCACAGCCTCTGTGGGTCCTCCCAAATTCTGCCTCCAGGCCCCCACAGGTCCTATTCCTTCACACGTGCTGTTCCCTTCACCTGGACTGCTGTTTCCCCGCCTCCCTGCTCATCTTTCCTCTTAGCGTAAGTACCTTTCTGAAGGAGTCTTTCTTCCCTGACATCTCCACTACATCCCCCCACCCCAACCCGCCAGGCCCCGTGGCACCCACGCCCCCAGCTCCATCACTGTGAAGTGAAACCACCACTTCTCTCCGTCTTCCTCCAGCCCCAGCCGTGACCCTGCCCCAGGGCAGGGGCTACTCCTGCCGGGACCCGGTGCCCGGCCAAGAAGGATGTGCACGATGGAGCAAGTGTCACTGAGGGGGCGGGAGAAAGCAACTGAACGCTCAGTATTTCACCTCTTTTCTACCCAGACACTATTCTCCGGTAGGTCCTCTAGTCCATTCCCTTTTCCCTCGCCTGCGCCTTCCTGAGGGCAGGTTCCAGGAAAGCCAGCACCATGCAAGGGGGGGGGGGTCAGAAAAGGCCTGGGCACTGGTGGGCAGGTCCCTTGCCCTCCTCACACCTGCTAAGGGGTCTGACAGGGTCCCACCAGCACAGCCCCAGGTAGCCAGGCAGGCAGGGGACAGGCTAGGTCTAGGATGTGCTCTACAAAGGCCAGCAAGACTATGGGGCCTTGGATACTTGGCCCGTGCAATCAGATGGGCCCCAGGACCCAGGACCCGGGCAGCCTGCCCAGGGCTGCAGACCTGAAAACTTCCACTGGGTGGCGCCCGATCACCACCACCCGTGCCCAGCCACGAAGGGCTCCCAGGGCTGGGAGGAGGGGCAGGCAGGCATCCCGGGGCGGCTGGACACCCAGCCATCAGCCCTGCCCACAACAGGGCAGAGCGGGGACACACTGCTGGTTTCCATGAAGACTGGGTCTGTCCCTCCCGCCCCGCACCCCACATTCTAATCTTCCTGATGAGCTGGTTCAGAGAGAGGCAGCTACCAAGTAGCAGAAAAGAACACGGGGTGGGGGGCAGGGGTTTGAAGGAGCTACTTGGTGCACCCCCATCCCGCATTGCAAATGGCCACGTGTTCACTTGCCCCTTCACTCATCAGATATTAAGTGGTAACTGCTGTTGATGACAACTGACAGCCTGGGGTGGGAGTCACTGCCGTGCGGGCTGGGAGAGCTGGATGGACTCGGTAGCACCCTCGGTCAGTGCCAAGCCTTCGTGTCCCATTCCCAGGCCTGGCCTCTAGCCCCCTGTGTCCACGGGGGACGCCAGCCCGCAGCTCACGGAGCCTTCCCCAGCCTCAGGGGACAGTGCTCTGTCTCGCAGCCTGGGCACCTGGGCACAGATGCGTGCTTGCCCCCTCCATGCCCTGCATGACTTCTCCTCGTCACCTGGATGATACTTCCACTGCCAACGTCACCATCTCGAAGAGGTGTGCTACGCCACGTGTCCGAACAGACGCAGCCTGCCAGGCCGGGTCCCCGGGGCTCACCTTCCCCGAACCCCCAGCACCAGTACCCTAACTTCTTCTTTAAAAAAAATGCACCGCCGAAACCGGTTTGGCTCAGCGGTAGAGCATCGGTCTGCGGAATGAAAGGTCCTGGGTTCGATTCCGGTCAAGGGCATGTACATTGGTTGTGGGCACATCCCCAGTAGGGGGTGTGCAAGAGGCAGCTGGTTGATGTTTCTCTCTTATCGACGTTTCTAGCTCTCTATCTCTCTCCCTTCCTCTCTGTAAAATATCAATAAAATATATATTTTTAAAAATGCACCGAAACCGGTTTGGCTCAGTGGACAGAGCGTCGGTCTGCGGACTGAAAGGTCCCACGTTCGATTCCGGTCAAGGGCATGTGCCTTGGTTGTGGGCACATCCCCAGTAGCTGGTGTGCAGGAGGCAGCTGATGGATGATTCTCTCTCATCGATGTTTCTAACTGTCTATCCCTCTCTGTAAAAAAAAAAAAATCAATAAAATATTTTTTAAAATAATGCTCATTCTATCTGCCTCCTATAAAAGAAAAATGTGTTCACTTCAGGAAATCTGAAAAAGAATGGAAAGTATAAAAAAAATAAAAACCACCAACACCAAGGCTTCCCCACCTCGGCCACCATTCATCCTTTCAAACCGGAATTGTCTTTTTATGACAAGGACCGTCCCGTGCATTGCGGGATGGTCAGTAATACCACAGACCACTCCTATCTAGAAGCCAGCAGCGCCGCCGCCCCAGCTGTGACGACCACAATGCCCCCAAACATTGCCAAACGCCCCCGATTGGGAACCACAGTCAGTCTCAGAGGCAGCCGAACCTCGATCCGGGTCTGGTTTGTTTTTCCTCCAGTTAGTTCTCTCTCACACGTAGATTTCCTCCCCAGACGAGACCGACTGGACATGCAGTTTGTGCTCTGCTTTCCCCACTCAATATTACGTTCCCAGCATTTTCCTACGCCATGGTTTCCTTCAGTAGAATGTGCTCTACCGACGGCAGGACGGCACTGGCAGGCGGCCGCCTGGTGCCGCGATCCCTCCCTCCCGGGCCTGGAGCTGGGCGGAGATGGGGCCCGGCGTCGCCGTGCCGTGCACACTGCTGGAGTGACCGCTCGCACATCAACCAGAACCCTGAGTCCCTCCCAACAGCGGCCATAGACTCGGAAAGGGAGGCTCCTGGGTCAGAGGCCCGACGCTCCCGCGGCCAGACGGCTTCGGAGAGGCTGTCATCGGGACGCACTTTGTGTTAAGTGGCTGAGCGAGCAACCACTCTGCCGTATTTCGGGGTCAGAGAGAGCCATGTCCTGGGAGGGAGGGGAGGATGATGGGGCTCGTTTCCAATGTTCTTCCCGAAGACGCCCAGGGCAGCTCCGGCTTTTCCGGCGGCTGAGAAGCCCCAGCAGGATTTGGGCTGCCGTCTCCAGAACACACGCCTCAGGCAGCTGGTAATGAGCTTCATGTCAGACAGACAGGCAGAGGCTGCGCGGGGAAGGCTGCCTGAGGCTCAGGAGGAAGCAATGTGACGGGTGCCCTGAGCAGGGGTGTGGGGACACACACACATGCGTGTGCACCATCTCGGGTGCCTAGATCCTCGCCGCCCGAGGGGTGTCCCGGCCAGCAGCAGCATCTGGGTGCCCGTTGAAAAATGCAGAATCTCAGCCCCCTTCCTGGACCTCCTGAGCCACAATCTGCATTCTAACAACAAGCTTAGGTATTTCTTGAGTCCATCCTATATAAGAAAAGCCTAATATGGTAAGAGTCAGGTTATCTGGTCGTCTGTTCAACCAATCAAAGCGTAATATGTTAATGACATGCTAATGCTGCTCAACTGCTCGTTATGATGTGCACTGACCAGCAGGGGGCAGATGCTTCGATCAGTAGGTTAGCTTGCTGCTGGGGTCCCGATGGTCAGGACTGAGCAAGATGGGCTAGAGATGCCCTGGAGCCATCCCACGATCCCTCCCCGGCTGGCCAACCTGCCCGGCCCTCCCTGGCCCTGATCATGCACCAGAGGGGTCCCTCAGCCTGGCCTGCGCCCTCTCGTAACCTGGGACCCCTTGGGAGATGTCAGAGAGCCAGTTTCGGCCTGATCCCGCAGGTCAAGCTGAGGGACCCCACTGGTGTACAAATTTGTGCACCAGGCCTCTAGTCTATATATATAAAGAGCCAGCGACTGGTCACTATGACACCTACTGTGGCCAGTGAACCAGCCTATCAGGGGGTAGGGCCAGCTGGACAACCTCCTGCAGTCCCCCCCCTTAGCCTACCCCTCCCCCCAGCCAGCTCCACCCCCCAATCACTCCCCCCTCTACCGATTAGGGGTGGGGCTGGCCCGTCAACCTCCCGTGGCCCCTCCCCCAGGTCACTGGCCCCCAATTGCCTCCCCACCCCATTCAAAAGTGGGGCTGGCTGTCCCACCACCCATAGCCCCTCCCAACGACCTGTCCCACCCCTGATCAGCCCCCACCACCCCAATAGGGGGCAGGGCCCACCAGCCAATCACCTGTGGCCCCTCCCCCCAGCTGGCTTGGCCCTGATCAGGCCCCAATTGGGGTGAGCTGGCTGGCCAGCTTCCCGCTGTCTCCTCCTCCTGACAGGCCTTACCCCAATTGGGGCTGGGCGGGCTGGGCCCCACCTGTGTACAAATTTGTGCACTGGGCCTCTAGTCCTAATATAAGAAGCCTGGGCCCATGGGAATGCCCAGATTCATTCCCGGAGTTTGCACTGAACTGAACCTGAGCCCAGCACTCCACCTCCTAGGACAGCGATTGAATTACGTTTCTGGAGATGAGTGCTCTCGCTCGCATTAAAGCTAAGTGCCACATCTTAGCTGGCTGCAGTTATCCCTCCCCTCCTTCCTTCCATGATTGGCAGGTACTACCCACTGTGGTTGATAGCAAGCAGCTGTTGTTATCATCATCATCATCATTATCACCACCACCCTCGGGGCCTGGCACTGCAATTTCTGGAAAGGGTGGATGAGCTTGGAGGTTTCAAAGAGGACATCTAGGTCATTTCAGAACAGACTGGAGAACTAAGATGCGTCCTCAGTTCCTTCAACGCAGCCTCCTGCGACCAGGAGCCAGGGGGTTTGGCCCCGACGTCCGGTCTGACCACTAGTGACCATGGCCACCCACAGCTGTCACTCAGCCATCTGTGACCTCCCTGTGACATGGGAACCGTGCTGCCACCGCCCTCGTGCGGTCGCACACGTGTTGATGGAGACGAGGAATGCAAAGGCAGCCTGGGAATCTCAAACACACTCCCCTTCCTTCCACCTGGTGCTGTCTCCGGGGCTAGATTAGTATGTCGACAGCAGGGGTGGGCAAACTTTTTGACTCGAGAGCCACCATGGGTTCTTACACTGGACCGGAGGGCCAGAACAAAAGCAACCTGACCATGCTGGCACTCTCATCTCGGGCTGCTGGTGAAGGAGCGGAGGGGAGAGCAAAAGAACCCTTCGCTCTTTCGGCTCCAAGGGCCGGATAGAACAGCCGAATGGGCTGGATCCAGCCCAAGGGCCGTAGTTTGCCCACAGCTGGTCTGTCTACAGCATCTTACAGAATTCCATGTGGGGACGCCTCGGGGGGGGAAGGGATGTTGGAAAGGACAACAGCCTGGCCCTCTCCAAATCCTTAAAGTCGGGGAAATCTTTGCTCGATATCAGGAACCCAGACAGTATGACAGAACCACTGCCCTCGCAACGGTTACAATCCCACCACCAAGCCACCCCCGGCTCCCACAACCAGCTGCCCGCGGCTGCCCACTGTCCCCCTAGTGCGGTGACTGGGGTGACCAGATGGACCAACGACTCTCTCTTCAGGGCGGAAGTGGGCCGTGTGCAGCCACCTTCACCCCGTGAGGCACCCCCTCTTACTGACACCGCCCTGGCCCTGCATCGGCACCCGCCCCTCCCTCCCTCCCTCAGCAGAACCCCTTACCTGGGGATCAGCGGCGGGCTTTCGGACACTCATGTGGGCAGTCTCGGGAGGGTGTGCTGGGGTCCCTGAGGCGTGGTATCCATTCACTGCGGGGACAGAAACACGGCTCAGAGGCGGTGCTGGCCACAGACTTCCCGTCATTGCAGCCCCTTCTCCCGCCTCCAGTCTCGGCGCTGGGAGGGCTGTCTCAGGACCTCACCCCCATTCCCAGAGCTGGAGAAGGGGTGTGAGCATCTCTAACCCCCACACCCAATGATTGAACTCGTGGGGGAACACCTTTCTTTTTGAAGGAATGTGCTTGGAAGAGCTGAGGCCACATCATCCAACGGGCATCTCTGGAAACGCCATCGGCTGTGGTCACTGGTGTTGGGTAAGAGCGCCCTCCCCCTAACCCCGCCCCCCGCTCTCTCTGGGGTCAGGAGGCCCCCAGCACCTGCCATTGCTCCCTGACAAACTTTGCTCTGAGAACCCCTCCATCCTCGCGGCCACAGAGCATGTGAGGAGTGTGTTTACTGGTTTCCATGACAACTGCTTTGCCAATTAATAGCCAAGAGATCTTGACATCCTTCTTAGGTTGCTTTTCCCCAAATTAAAAAAACAAAACAAAAACACAACACACACACAGATTCAAATCTCTAAAACTCTACCCTACAACATTCACTCGAGCTCCCAATGTGAGCTAACAGACCTGCCCGTGTGTGTGTGTGTGTGTGTGTGTGTGTGTGTGTGTGTGTGTGTGATGGAAGGGGGGCTGGTTCCCAGCATTTACCAGTTTCTGTCGCATAAATGCCCCCAGCACCGCTGTGCGGCCCATGCAACCCCAGTCCCCCGGGTGGCGCTGCTCTCACGGGCACAGTCCTGTGGCGCCGGCTCAATGAGCCTCAGCTTGAGGCTGTAAGATGGGGACAGTGCTGCCCAGCCCAGCCCCGCCTTGTTGGCATGAGTGGGACAGCACTGCAAACAGACCTGTGAGCGACAAAGGACTGCGTGGAAGGAGGGGGGCCGAGAGAGGGAGATTTACTGCTTAGCTCCTGAATCTAGTCGCCTTGCACCCCAAGACCACACGATCCCTGGGGTCCAGGGAAGCCTGCCTCCCCCGCCCCCCCCAGGCCGGGAGGGTGTGCCGCAGCAACCACTGTGCAGGCTGGGCTGGAGGGACGCACAGACCCCCGTCCGAGCCAGCTGGCTGAGAGCTCTGCCGTGTGGCGGGAAGCAAAACGGAGAATGGCTGAAAGTGGGGAGCCCCTGCTCTTGTGCAGTGGCAGGGGCGGGAGGCCGGCCAGGGGGGTGAAGGCGACCCCACGAGAACTTTTCGTGCCAGGGTGCTCCCTCCTCCACGGCCTGCACTGAAACAGAGCCACACTGAGCAGATTCCCGGGACTGCTCCCCATCTGCAAGGTGGGCCCGACACTGCAGGAGAAGGGCAGGGGGCACAGACACCCCAGGACAATGGAAAACTGGGCCCAGAGCTGCACACACACACATACACACATACACACATACACCCTCCATGCCCAGTGGCTCAGGAAGCAACAAGAAATAAATTAACCCATGTGGACAGTGCACTCCCCTCAGGCAGCTGGTCAACTGCTGGCACTACTCAGGAGTCCCCCAGATAAGAGGGGTGCAGAGTTCCATGAGCTTCAGAGAATGTCGGCAGAGGTGGCACGAGGATCACCTACTCACATGGGCATAAGCTATGCCTCCAGGGCATCGGACTGATGTTAAATACCACGAAATGGAAGGCAGGGCCTTTGGGAAGGTTTACTGACCGGGCAACACGGCGCTGAAACGGAAAAACACAACCGCCGGAGACCCAGGCGGCAGCAGGAAGCCAGTCCCGCTCTCACCCACCACCCAGCGGGCAGAGCACGGATGTGGAAAATCCCGGTAACTTAATTTCAAAGGCTGATCGAACTGGGTGTATGAAACATAATGCCCCACACACAATGATAACATCTCTGCCCAGAAGCCATGGGACATTAAAAAAAAAAAAAAGGTTGCGCATATTTAAGCCACAAATAAAGTATCAATAAATTGCAAGAGGCGTAAATAACTCACGCCACACTCTTTGAGCAGAAAGTAATAAAGACAGATGTTAATAACAAAAGAACAAATACTCAAGTTCCCGTCCCCCGCGACTCCCAGAGGCTCAGAAATGTAAGAAAATGCCCTGTTATATAACCTGAGGGCAACGAGGAATTTAAAACAATAAGCTCACAATATTTAGAAGATAATGAGGAAGAACATATCGGAAACAAATGGGACAAGGCCTGAATTGTATCTGGAGGAAAATCTATAGCCTTCCTTATTTCATTACCAAAGCCAAGGACAAATAAAAATAAATGAACGGAACATTCGATTTACAAATCTAGAAAAGATTCCAAAGCCAAGGAAACAAAGCAAAGGAAAGCACGAGAAAGTGGTAGAAACAGGGCAACCAGAATTCCTGAGTTCCGGAGGCGGATGGCACGAAGGACCCCCCTGGTCCTCTCTGTGTGTTGGGGGGAGGGGCAGGGTCACAACAATGAAAAACGCAGACCAGCGTGTGTAACTGAGAGGGGAAGAGACCGAGTGGAGAATTATTTTTATTTTTTAAAATTTTAAACAATGATTTTTAATTGAATTATCCAGAGAGGTTTCATGAATAAATAGTCATTTACTCATTACTCAGAAGAAAGACTAAGTTTTCTATAAAAAGAAATGGAAAATGAAAGATTTCAGAGTAAGCTGGGAAAGTTACTTGAAAGCTACAATGAAGAGAATGACAAAGAATTCTGTGGTACAATTATAAAATACCCACAGTGGAAAAGGGTAAGTCCTACAAGTAAGATCAAAACTCTCCTGGACATTGAAACCTGTGAATATGACTCCTTCAGGGCTAATTCAGTCCATAGAGAGCAAGAGCATATTATTAATAATGGTTCCTGTAAGCATACAATGTTAGTATTCGATAGTATTTGATAAACTAAGAAAACAAGCACAACCACCATCGCAGAGATATGCTCTTTAACGCAACAGCATTTGATCTATAATCCCGTGTAATAAACACAGAGCCTTCCCTAAGGTTCACACGGGCCACATGGTTTCAGAGAACACCCCCAAAATGTGTAAAATCTTTGAAAAGGGGCCTCCCTCCCAAAGGCTCTGGGCCCGGATGGGACGCGTCCAAACTCTCGGCCATCACAATACCCTGTAGAAACACGTGGTCCGTTCCCCAGTTCATGCCCAATGCCCACATCACCCGACCCCAAACTCTAGCAACGGCAACGACAAACACAGCCACACGCAGTCTGACCACGACGGCAGGGTCTGGAAGCTCGCACCTGAGCAGGCCTTGGTTTCCAGTCAGCCACGACCTCTGAGGGTGCGGGATCCCTGTACACGAACGAAGGTTGTCCCCAAGTTCTTGAGGGCACAGGCTGCCCCCCTGACCTCTGTGGACTCCCTTCACAGCACCCGCACCCGCCGCTCTCTCTCCCTGCTTCCAGGCCCCCAGGCTCCCAGTCCCGCCGCTCACAGCACCCGGCGCCCGGAGCTGTCTGACGCAGGGCATTCTGCCTCTAATCCAGCCTCTTGTTCTCACTTCAGTTCTGGTCTGTCAGCTGTTGGCTAATTGCTGCTCATGTCAAAACAATTACTGGGAAAGAAAACATAATTTTCCATTCAGCCACTTGTCTGCAGACGGCAGCCCTCCTCGGACACCCTGTCCCGCTGCGCTGCGCTCTCCATCCCCGGCACGCGAGGCCAGTGACTGCGGAGAGTGGAGCCGCATGGCCCACCCGCAGCAGCACCCTGCAGTGGGGTTCCCCATCCTCCAGGCCCCCCACTTACCAAGGGCCCACACACCAAACCCATGAGCCCAGAGGTGGGTGCCTCTGAGGCCTCCAGCTCCAGGGGAAGGGAGGGCCTTCAATAAAGTTGACCAAGGACCACGATCACTCATAACCATAAGGAGCATACGTTAGTTTGGGGATGCCAGAAAAACATAACATGCCAAATGAGCTGTTTTGCAGAGAAGAAGAGGGAACAGAAAGCCCTGTCTAGTAACTTCAGATACAAACAGAAACACTCACAAGCACGCATTCACCCCTCTCGGCGGGCAGTGGCACAGGCGGGCAGGGCAGGGGCCTGGGAGACGCAGGAGGCGGACCCATACTTGGGAGAAAGGAGAAGAAGGCATGAGGGCGGGGAAGGGGGGAGGGAAGTGGTTAAAAGCGGAAAAGGAACACAGAAAGGGTTGTGAAGAGACACACAGCAACAGAAGAGCCTGCAACTCCTGCCGCCCGGAATCCACGGCGCATCAGCTCATCCTGAGCCCCACCGCCCAGGTCCCTGCTCCCTAAAGAACCCCGAAGAGTAGATGCCCTTTTCCAAACGAGGTGTCATCCCGGACACCCCCTCTTTCCTTTAGGTCTGGCCCAGTCTCCCTTCTCTCTGGAATGAAGACAGGCACTTCTTTCCTCAAGGCTATGACCCGGGGACACCCTGGGCCTTGTTCCTGAACCTGTCCCCTCCACCCTCCCTCCATCCCACATCCAACCCGGTGGAATACCACGTTCCCCACCGGCGCCACACGACACCGGTTCTGAGGGTGAAGGGAAAGGTCCATAGAGCTTGGACAAGTGCCCCCACTATTCAGATTTAAACTGGTTTGTTCACAGCAGGCCTTTAAAAATCCACAGATGCGCTCTGTGAATCTCAAACAAGACAACAGCTGGCAGTATTCCTACACATAGGGACGCAGCTCCTGTGTTGGGCAGAATGCCGTGGAACCCACTTTGGGAACCACAGTGGTGGCTGTCGAAGGCAGGCTCTGAAGCCAGGCAAACACTTCAGGGGTGGGCAAACTTTTTGACTCGAGGGCCACAATGGGTTCTTAAACTGGACCAGAGGGGCCGGAACAAAAGCATGGATGGAGTGTTTGTGTGAACTAATATAAATTCAAAGTAAACATCATTACATAAAAGGGTACGGTCATTTTGGTTTTTTTTAAATTCAGTAGTTTTATTCACCGGATCCGGCCCCGGGGCCGTAGTTTGCCCAGCCCTGCGAGTCTAGCCAGTGCTGTGCTCAGCATCCCTGAAGGCACAGTCCGTGCCCACCACTCCCCAGCCACCGCGCCGCCGCCGCCACGCCCAGTAAGGCCCTGGAAGTTGCCCTTCCAGCATCCTGCTCACTTCCTCAGGCGCGTGCAGCGTCTGCCCCTGTCTGTTTAGAGGAGTGGTTTTACAATCGTGGCCTCTGGTCTGGGAATTCCTGTCTGGCCGCCTGGTCCTCACAGTCTCCCCTGGTCGTCTGAGATGTAAGCGGTATTCCCCACCACAGAACTCACAGTGCGCATGTCCAGTGGTTGTGAATGGGAAAAGCCTGGGGCTTCCTCCAGGCCATGGAAGACGAAGCAGGCATGGGGAGTCCCCTGGGGCCCTGGCTAAAGGGACATGCAAGCCCCTTCCAATGAGAGGGGGAGAGGGGGGCCATGGCCTCCCCTGAAGTCAGTGGTGTGGTCTGGCTAATTCTGCCATGAGTGAAGGTCGGCTTGGGTCCCTGCGGAGAGGCTCGCCTTCAGGCTGCCTTAGCTGGAGAAGCAAGTGTGGCGCAGGCAGGGAGGAGGGGGCTGGACTCTGAAGCCCCCTTCCCAGAGGCCTCTGCTCAGGAGAAGCACCCCCTCCTGGTGGCGCCACAGGTTCCGAGGCCGGTCTCCCCAGTTCTCAGGGGAACCCTGCTTTGACCTGGCTTCCGAGGATGCAGCAGGAGGCTGTTTCCCTAGGACAGTGGTTGGCAAACTGCTGCTCTCGAGCCACATGGGGCTCTTTGGCCCCTTGAATGTGGGTCTTCCACAAAATATCTACTCTAGCCTCAAGGGTGGGCTCTCATCCCTTCCACCCCAGACGGGATGGAGGGCTGGGTGGGTTCACGCCCGGGGAGAGAGCACCACAGACCCTGGAGGCCTGGACGGACCCAGTCCTGCTCTTCCCCTGGGCCCTCCACTTATGCATGGGCACGGCGGAGCCTGGCAAGGAGACACGAGGCACCCGAGGCCCCGGTCTAAAGAGGCATCACTTCCCAGGTCTAAGTGGGTGCTGCCAGTCAGAGGCACCCTCATGGTAGGTGCACTAAGAAAGGAGAAAGATGCTTCCAATGAAACCACAGCCACCACCCCCTGCAGGACGCACCTGACCTCCAACATGCAGGACGAGGCAAAAGGAGGTAGACAGCTGTTCATATGGAAAATCCTATACAATAAAAGCCTAATATGCTAAGTGTCTGGTCATCCGCTCAACCAATCAAAACATAATATGCTAATGGTGTGCCAAGGCTGCTCAGCTGCTCACTATGACATGCACTGACCACGGGGGGGCAGACGCTCTAACCGGTAGGTTAACTTGCTGCTGGGATCCTTCGAATCCAAATTCATTAGTCAATAGAGCCAAATATCAACAGTACAACCATTGAAATTTCTCTTGAGAGCGGAAAACCGACTTCTGCATATGGGCCTCGAAGTTTCAATCACACTGTACGTGCGTGCGGGCCAGCATGTGGTATTTTGTGAAAGAGCCACACTCAAAGGGCCAAAGAGCAGCATGTGGCTTGTGAACTGCAGTTTGCCAACCACTGGTCTAATGGATCAGAACTGAGCTAGATGGGCATCGGGACATGCCTTGGAGCTCTCCTATGGTTCCTTCTGGGCTTGCCAACCTCCCTGGCCCCGTTGTGCACTGGTGGGGTTCCTTGGCCTGTCCTGTACCCTCTGACAATACGGGACCCCTGGATGTTGGAGAGGCAGTTTCAGCCTGATTCCGCAGGCCAGGCCGAATTCGTGCACTGGGCCTCTAGTAGTACAATAATTATAAATAATAATGCAAGAATAAACTCTGTGTTTCATATGTTCACAACCCAGAGCCTACTTTTATCCGACCCCATATTGAACTGTGAGGGGAAAACAAAAGGTGGGTCTCAGGTCAAGGGACTGGGGTTCAGCGGGTTTTGTGCTGCTTCTCACGGCAATGGCTGTGTTCTGTCACCCAGTGACCCTGAGTGGTGCTGACCCAATGCTCTGGGTGGCCCTGGGCCAGAGCTCCCAACTCGGCACTACTAACATTCGGGTGGATATGCTTTGAGCTGGAGCTGTGTAGCCTGTGCATTGTGGGTGGCAGCAGCATCCCTGGCCCCAGACCACCGGTGCCTGTGGCACCTCCCCGAATGGTGACTGCCAGAGTGACAGACATCGGCAATGTCCCCTGCTCCTCAGAAACTCCCCGAGCTGAGAGCCACTGCACCAGAGCCCGAAAGTCTAACAGGCAAGGACAGTGTCCCCCTCATCGTGGCTCCCACGCTCCAAAAATGTTAGGTGGAAAGTTCCAGAAAGAATCAATGCCTAGTTTTAAGTTGCTTGCCATGCTGAGTAGCTGGATGAAATCTTGCCCCGTCCTGCTCCGTGACCATCCCGTTATGCAGAGTTTCCACGTGGCATGGGCTCCTCGCGTTAGTCACTTAACGATCGGTTCTCAGAGAGGCTGTCACGTGCCGCAGTGCTGTGTTCCACGCCCCCTCATCTGACCGACAACGTCACATTCATGCAACTTTTAGAACAGTCCGCTTTCATAACTGTTCTGTTGTTTTTAGTTTTGTTGTTAATCTCTTACTGTGCCTAATGTACAAGTTGAACTTTATCACAGGAATGTAGGTATGTACGTGTAGAAAAGACAGTGTATACAGGGTTTGGTACTGCATGCAACTTCCGGCATCCACGAGGGGTCGGGGAGCACACCCCTCACAGACGGAGGGAACTGCCGTGTGCATCTCGAACAAGCAAAGGACAGAAGCCCGTTAGAGGGGCGTCTCCTCTCAAGTCTTCTGAGCCCTCAGGACGCTGCTGGGCCCGTGAGTTTCCAGAGGGGAGCGAGGAGGTTGCCAGCTGTCTGTGACGGCAAAGCCCTTGTGGGCAGAGAACCTGATAGACTGAGGCTGCCCGACCTCCCCCAGGGAAACCCTGCCCGGGCCCCGGAGGCAAAGTCCGCATCTGCACACGCAGTCTGACACCTTGGCCCCCTGGCCAGTTCTCCTCCATGAATCCGACCCTCTCCACCCTCCCCACCGTTCCCGGCCACACTCGGAGCCGCAGCACCCAGCCCCCGGGTGGGCAGACTGGGCTCTTGCTCTGTTTGTCGGGTGAAGGCAGGGATCTGTCACACCCCTGGCTCGGGCCAGGGGGTCCGAGCCAACCACCAACCTCCCGACCCCCCGACCCCGTCCTCCTTCTGGGGAACGAAGCCACGGACAGGGGGAAAGGAACAGCAGCAGGACAGCAGGCTTTGGAGGGGCGACCCCACTGACTCAGAGGGCAAGTTCCCCAACCAGCTCCGCCAGCACAGCAGGCCTGGCAGTACTCGCCTGGCACCTCTACATGCCCGGGCTCCCCTGCCCGTGTCCCCGTCCTGCCTGCGTGGACCACTCTGGGTTCCTTTCTCGTGTCTGGCTGGCCTGGAGCCCGCCAGGATCGAGGGCCGACGCCCCTCCCTGCGCACCTGAGTGGGAGTGAGGTGAGCTATCAGGGGGCTGCTGGTGCCGCCAGGGCAACACCATCCGGCGAAGCAACAGGCTTGTAGGGCCCCCTTTCCCTCCGGGCGCCTCCCTGGGTTTGGTTCTTAAGACCGCCCGTCAGGTTTCAAACCCTGGGTCCAGAGTCTTGACCTTCCCAGTCTTGACCCCAAAGCAGTAAGTGCACACAGTACCTGTGGGAGGCAGAGGGCTCCTGTGAGTGCCAGGGCTGGCCGGAATCCCGGAACCGCTGGGGCGCTCCCAGGTGGTCTCTGGTGGGAGAGAGAAACAAAGTCGTTTTTCAGAATTCCACAAGGTAGACCCTGTGAGGGTGGCAGAGCAGAACTGGGTGATCAGAGCTGAAAAAAAACCCAAAAACACACACACAAAAAAGCAGTCCTGGCCAGTCACCTTCCTCCCTAAACCCAGGGACCAGGAGCCTACTTTGGGCGGCTACACCCTTCCCACCTCCCATGACGACAGAATTCTCTTTGCTGGCGACCCCTCTCCACAGCTGGGACCAGCAGGAGGTGGCTTTCCAGCTGGGTTCCTCTGAGAGGTTCCCCCAGGGCCCTCCCTCTCTTATCCCCAGAGGCTGCCAACTCATGGGCCTCCTGGAACCCTTCTGTCCCTGGTCCTGGAACCCTAGCTGTTAATGGGGCATTCCCTCCAAATGCCAGAGTCACATGAAACCCCAAAGCACAGAGGAAAGAGCTCTGGCCTGGGGGTCTGCACAGGACACGGTCCTCTGTCAAAGGGGGTGATTCCCGCCCTACGTCTTGTTTGCTAATAACTGCTGGCCGGGCTGGCCTCCCTTCCGGTGGCCAGCTGCTCGGTCCAGCCAGGAGCCAAGCCGTGGCTGCATCTATGTTATCGTCCCCTGAACGCTACTTTACCCATTTCACCACTACGAACAGGCTTCTGATAAAGTTATCTAGTGATGAAAAATAAAACGTTCTTACCATGTGACATTGGGTGCAATAGAAAACCATTAAGAAGAATTATCACCCGTCACCCTACAACTTGGAGGTCAGCACAACACTTTGGTATCTATATATCGATTTGTTCCTTTGAAACAGAACAAAAGCACGCTGCACGCTCTTTCCATGAATAGGCTTTTGTGAGTATCTTTCCAAAGTCATTTCAGGTGCCAGGTCGTCCAGGGGTCAGGACCTACTCACAGTGTGTGTGTGTGGGGGGGTCTAGCCTCCTCTCCTCCACACTGCTGAGTCTGAATCCCAGCTCTGCCTCTCACCACCAGTGCAAGCCTGGCCAAGCTGACTGTCCTGCCAGAGCCTCAATTTGCTTCTCTGTAAATGAGGCCAATGATGGTCTCTACTCAAGACAGTCCTCGTATCCAGGCCGCATGCCCATAGACTAGTGTACAGCTTCCAGTTGTTTGTAAAGGTAGCCCAATGGCCTTGGCCAGGTTGCCCCGTTCCGTTGGTTGGTGGATTGTTCAATACACCAAAAGGTCACAGGTTCATTCCCTGGTTGGGGTGTGTACAGGAGGCAAATGATAGATGTTTCTCTCTCCCTCTCCCTTCCTCTCTCTCTAAGTATCCTATATAATAAAAGCCTAATATGCTAAGTGCCATTCAACCAATCAAAGCATAATATGCTAATGATATGCTAAGGCTACTCAACCACTGGCTATGATGTGCACTGACCACCAGGGGGCAGCTTCTGGGTTCCGGCTAAGATCGGAGCTAACCGAGAGGACAGGACATGCCCTGGAGCCCTCCCTCAGTCCCTTCCTGACCCTCCCCAGCACATATTGTGCACCATTGGGGTCCCTTGGCCTGGCCTGCACCCTCTCAAAATCCAGGCTGAGGGACCCCCCCCCACTGAGTGCACAAATTTTGTGCACCAGGCCTCTAATATATTGATATTAAAAAAAAATACGATAGTATCATGACCAATAGAATGTAACTGAAGAAGGAGGAGGGAGTTTGCCCCGTCAAAGGCCCTGCAATGTCTCTGGTGCCAAAGAACAGTGTCAGACACAGAGTAGGCCCTCAAATATACTAATAATATATCCATATGTAAAATCATCTATAATAAAAAAAAAGCAGGCTAATAAGAGCGGACGATCTCCAGATGAAGCCAGGGCTGCGAGGGAAGTCCGGGTCCCAGGTGCCTGCTGTCGGTCAGAGGGAAGCCTGGGTCCCAGGTGCCGGAAGGAAGCTGGTGCTGGCAGCCAGGGGAAGGAAGGCCTACTCTTGCATGAATTTCGTGCACCGGGCCTCTAGCCAATCAATAAAAACATATCCTTGGGTGAGGAATAAAAAAGATAAAAATAAAAAAAATAAAGTGAGTCCAATGTATGAATAAAACATTATTTAATTTAAAAAAATCATAATCCTGAAAATGCAATTGTCTCAAATATTAAAAATAAAAACAAGCAAAACTCTTTCAATGACTTCTCTCCATCAGGATTCCAAAGAACTGGGTTTTTGCCTCAGCTCTGCCTCTATGGCTGCTGTGCTGCCTAAGGCAACACACTCTGCCTCTCTGGTCCTCCAATTCTTAACCCAAAAAGAAGAGGCTGGGATACCCGGTCTTTTAGGTCTTAGTCCTCCTGCCCTGTAGCTTTGACTGGTGATCTTAACATCTGAAAACCCATATACTGACTGGCCCTCAGACACCAAGGCGTGGAGACCCCACTAGGGCTCCCACAGGGACAATGCAGATGCCTGCAGGATCTGTCCCTGCCCATCCTCGTCTTGGCCAGCTCTGACCAAACACAAAGTCACGGTGAGCCTGGGGCAGGAGTGGGGCCGGGCCAAGCGGACATCTGGAGAGACCACCAGGGCTCTGGCTGCGTGACCTCAGCAGTAGCAGGAAAAGTCACCCCGGATGACCACACCACCCACAGGGAGGGAGCCATTTCCAGGTCTTTTGGAATCAAAGACTCGCTAATCCATTTACAGCACGCCAGGCCCCTTGACCAAGCCAAAGCAAAACTGCGTGGCAGCTCGGGCCCATGTCACTCTGAATTGAAGCCCTTTTGCATTCTCTGGGGTCCCATTCCTGGGGTTCCAGATGGCCATCCACACTCCTAACAGAGTCTCTGCCATGCAGGTCCCAGGGGCTCTGGGGCACGGTACAGTCAGAGTGGAAGAAGTGAGACTTTCTCTCAGAGACTCCCGTCCAACCCAAGTCACGAGAACACAATTTTTCCTAAAGGCAACTCCAACTCCATGCAGGCCTCTCCCATGGACACCAGGGAGCCCAGCACACACACACACACACACACACACACACACACACACACAGACTTCGGATCAGACCAGACCCAGGGAGGCTGCCACTCCGGCCCTCGAGGCCACCAGCCAGAAATGGTCACGTCCCTTCAGCGGGGTGTCATTTTCCTCTCAGTGGCCGCACCATATAGAATAGAACTTTTAAAGAGAAAGTACACCTGAACTTTCTGGAAAGTGATGTCAACTTCGGACCACAGATGTGCCCTCCTTAAGATAACAACAATAATAACTCTAACAATGAACAGTGCATGAGGTAGAAGTTACTTCATTTTCCAGTCACTTCTGGTCTTCCTTTCCTCTCATCAAAACTGAGTCCTGCTTACACTGGAGGCACTGGCTTCCAGTGGGAAAGCCACAACCAACCCCGGGCCCAGGACACTGGTCTCTTCGGCCCATCTGTGAGCCACCCCGTACTCCCCTAATCCCCCCCCTCCCCCCCACAGGCCAGTGGACTCCTGCTCCTGACTGGCCCATTTCCTTGGGGTGACTCTCTGCTGCCCCCAGTGGCTATCAGGTGAATTAACCCTAGGTACCAGCCCAGGGTGGATTCAGCTTTCTGGTACTGTGGAACCTGGGATTCGAGGAGTCCCCTCCTCTTTGCCTCTTTTTAGACTCCTCTTTCTGGGTTTCTCACCTTCTCTGCTCCCCCATCTCTTGTTTCTTCCTCTCTCTTGCTTGGTGGTGGCCCCAATCGTGGCTTCTCTGCTGGCCCCTGCTTTCCTTGATTGACGGTAGCCCCACTGCCCCCTTCTCCAGCCCTTGCCCCTCCTCATCTGGAAGCTCTATTTCTATGAGGCTGCTCTGCCATGTCCTCTACCCCAACCGGAAAGGCGAGTCCCAGGAGAACGACAGGAGCCCTGTGCCCCGGTCTAGGAGGCCCAGCGCTCTGAGAATGCCGGGTGCAGGGAGCCGTGGGTGCCGTGAGCACCAGGAGGGCCTGCACAGCCGTCCCAGGACCCTCAGTGGCACAGCCTCTGGGCCCCTCCCAGCACAGTGCTTCCTTGGCCCTGGCTTTGTAACCACCTTACCGTTAGGGGGCTCTGGCTGCAGGATATCCCCAACCCCTTCCTAAAGGTAAGTGAGAAACTACTACCCCCTGAGCCTCCATCTGTGGCCGGCCCACTTCAAGTCCCCCCACATTGAGTAGGGGGGTCACAAAACACCATGAAATGGGTGCTACAGTTTCTATTTTTTTTTTGTGGAAGAAACTGAGGCCTTGGGAGAAAGAGCAGAGCTGGGACTCAGTCTGACAGCAAAGTCCGCCACGTGAGCCACACCAACACCTCGGAGCTCTGAGCGGGGCTCCGGGAGCTGCGGCCAAACTGGGCTGTTTGAGTCTATACACCACTCTCTATTGGAGAACCACCCATAAATTCATATCATTACATTAATTCAGTATAATATGATATTTATTATAAACATTAGAAATATTTACAATATAAATATGATACATATTTAATATAGTTATGTTATTGATTATAGCATTATTAATATACTAGAGGCCCGATGCACGAAATTCATGCAAGAGTAGACCTTCCTTCCCCTGGCTGCCAGCACTGGCTTCCCTCCAGCACCTGGGACCCAGGCTTCTCTCGTAGCCCCAGCTTCCTCGGGAGGTCACGCACCATTATCTCTTACATCATTGAGGGCTTGACTGGGGCTGGAGGCACGCGCAGGAGCCAAAGTTGCCCACAAACACACACACACACACACACACACACACACACACTTATTACCTGTCTTGGGAAGGATATCTGGTCTAATTAGCATGTTACACTTCTGTTATTATAGATGATTTTGCATATGGATATATTATTAGTATATTTGAGGGCCTACTCTGTATCTGGCACTGTTCTTGGCACTGGAGACACTGCAGGGCCTTTGACGGGGCAAACTCCTTCCTCCTCCTTCAGTTACATTTTAATGGTCATGATATTATTGTACTTTTAAATATCAATATACTAGACGCCCCATGTACAAAATTCATACACTTGGGTGTGTGTGTGTGGGGAGGGGGGTTAGCCCAGATTGTGAGAGGGTGCAGGCCAGGCTGAGAGACCCCACCAGTGCACGATCTGCACAGGGAAGGGATGGGGAGGTTGGCCAGGTAGGGAGGGACCTGGGGAGGGCTCAGGGCATGTCAGGTCCTCTCCCTCAGTCCTGATAGGATGGAAACCACCAGCAAGCTAACCTACCAGTCACAATGTCTGCCCCCTGGTGGTCAGTGCACATCATTGCCAGTGGTTGAGCAGCCTTAGCATATCATTAGCATATTATGCTTTGATTGGTTGAATGGCTGACCAGAACACCAGACACTTAGCATATTAGGCATTAGCATATATAGGATAACATTTTTTTGATGAAAGAAAATTTAAAATATTGCTAATGGGGGTGAAGGGAGGAAGTCGGGCAGGTAATAAGTATGTAAGGCATGTTAGGGCAGAGGTGGCGTGTTCTGAAGAGAATAAAGCAGAGGAGGGGCTAAGAAGTGTTGTTAGGAAGGGATCTAATGTGGGCCGGTGGCTTCCAAGGCCTCACTGAGAATGGGAAAAAGGCACATTTAGTATTATCTGTTGCTGCATCACAAATTACCCCAAACTTGGCAGCTTAAATCAGCAGGCATTCATTGTCACCGGGGTCGGTGAGTCAGGACTCGAGAGCGGCTGAGCCTGGTGCTTCTGGCTCGGGCTCTCCCATGAGGCTGCAGTCCGCGTACCATTCTCTCTTACATCATCGAGGGCTTGACTGGGGCTGGAGGCGCCACTTCCACTTACACACACACACACACACACACACACACACACACACACACGGCCGATGCTTGCCCTGAGGGCTTGAGCTGACAGCATGCAGTGGGGACGTCTCAGAACTGACTCGCTGTGAGGACTCCCCACTTCTGCGGGTCACACAGCCCAACCCTGACAGGCGGGGAGGGACTCACGCTGGCGTGTGCGACAGGACGTGGGGGTACGGGGGTCGCGTGGGAAGCTGGGGGCTGCACAAATGGAGGAACCATCCACGCACATATCTGAGGGAAGAGAATTCCAGGCGGAGGGAACAGAGGTGAAAGGCTCGGAGACAGGCACATGTCTGCCATCTGCAGAGAGCAGCAGGAAGGGTGGCGTGGCTGAAGAGGCGGGCAGTAACAGGGGCCGGAATGGGTCGCCCAGGGCCGTGGTTCTCAAGGTGGGGTCCCCAAACCAGCAGCACAACATCCCCTGGGACTTGTCAGACACACACGTTCTCAGCCCTAAGACGATGAGTTCCTGCATCTGAAACTCTAGGGGGTTCCCTGTGGCCTTTTCCACCAGCCCCCCAGGTGATCTGGGTGCTCGCCCAGGGTCAGGAGCCACTGCTCAGGGTCTTCAAGGTCGCGGGGGGCGGGGACCGGCTCTTATTCTGAAGGCAGGGACGGCCACTGCGGACTGTGGAGCACAGAAGTGACAGGACCCAGTGGCTGCTGTGCCAGCACCTGGGACTGAGGAGGCTCCGGGACGGAGCGGACGGACACGCGCCCTCAGTACACGTGCCGGGCGCCCAGCCGGTCACCTCTGCCTGGCCAGCCTGTCACTCCCGCAGAGGCCAGACGAGCTTGGGAAGAGGGAGAGGGAGAGGCAGGGCGGGACCGTGTGCCACGAGGGGGACATGGCCATCCATGGGCCTTCCCCACGCTGCAGCGGCGCTGGCAACGCTGCCTCCACCAGGGGCCGGGACACTGTGGACCTGGGGTGTCTCAGGCAGGGTTGAGGAAAGGGGTGCCCAGGCAATGACCCCCTCAGCTCTGGAGCCCTACTCCCGTGCTGCTTTTAGACCCCAAGGGCCTGGAGTTGCTTCTTGAATGATCTAGTACTATCAGCAAGGGCAGCTGGACTGGGAGGTTCTTCATCCAGGTCTCTCCCCGCCTCCCCCCCCCCCCGCATACTCCACCCCCGACGGGGCTTCCATCTGCCCCACCTGTCCACACACAGCGCAGACCGTCCAGGAGGGGCAGCAGGGGAGCTCTCAGCCAGCGGGAAGACACGGAGGCTGGTCCCAGCGAAGGACTGTGCTCTGCGGGTCTGGCCACAGCCGGTGCTGCCAACTTGGGCCGGGACCGCTCTCAGGCAGCGAGAGACTTCCCGGGGCCCAGTTTCTGCAACACAGACCCAGCTGGAAGGACTCCAGGACACTGAGGGCCCCAGTGGGAAATGCACGGCAGGAGTCCAGCCTGGGCAGGGTCAGGGGTGGGGAGGGGTAGCTAACTCCCCCAGTTCCCGGCGCACAGCCCTGCAGGCCCCGGCCACTCCCTGAGCAACAACTTCTCCTGCTCCCTGCTCTGAGGAAGAGGGGAGACACCAGGGCCCTGCTGTCACGGGAGAGGAAATGGAATGAGAGCTGCCCTTGAACATGCTGAGGGCGCAGAGAGTTCTGAAGAAGAACCAGGGGCTGGTGCCGCACACACACACACACACACACACACACACACACACACTCACACATATGTGTGATCTCAGGGTGGCCCTGGATACCACCGCTGTGGGCTCAGCCTCCCTTCCCTCCAGGTGACGTGGGGTAACCCACAGTGGCCCGGTGGTGGGATGAGTAGTTAGAGGCAGGGACGGTCTCTGACATACAGTGAGCCCTCAAAACACACCCATGCATATAAAACCACACCCTCGCCATTCCTCCCTTCTCTCTGCTTCCCAGCCCCCGCCCTCCGAGCCCCTCCCGCCCCGCCCTCCTCTCCCAGCCTTCACAGGACCCCTCCCAAAGGGAGGAGGAGGAGGGGCTCCTCTGTGCTGCCAGAACGCCTTCTTAGCATCTCAGAGCTGCAAGGTGTCCCCACTTCTTCCCACGTCACAGCTGCTGAGAGCCTCCTCACACAGCCGTGTGACCCGGGTCGGGCAGGGGCCGGTGCCCACTGCCCAGAGGAGACGAGGCTGGGGAGACCTGGCCCTTTGCTACCGGCCTGAGCAAGCTCTGGCCTGGCTCCAGCCCACACAGAGGGCCAGGGGAGAGCAGGGCCAGGAGCAGCGGGGGAATGGGGGGCTCCAGCGAGGGGAGGGGCTGCCTGGACTCTCTGAGCCTGTCTCTCAACCCCCCAATCCCTGACCAACCAACCTCCTGAGAGAGTGCGCACCTGGGCAGACACACTGGGGTCCCTGCACTTGGGGGCAGGGGAAATGGGGTTGACCACAATGTCGGGAAAGGGTGCCTGGTCGCCGAGCCGATCGGTGCTGGTAGCCAGTTGACAGATATCAGGACCCCCATCTCAGGGTTAGGAGAGTTGTAAGCAGACACCAAGAAGGAAAGTCTATTGGAGCTACAGCCTGGACACTCGGGATCTGAAACCAAAGCACAGGCTCCTGGCGGAGCTCCAGTCTCGCTTCCCAAATGCAGTTATTCATCAGGAACGCACTTGTTAACAATACTGATTCCCAGACCGTGCACTTTAAGATTCTGGTTTAGCTGAGACCGGTTTGGCTCAGTGGATAGAGCATCGGCCTGCGGACTGAAAGGTCCCAGGTTTGATTCCGGTCAAGGGCATGTACCTTGGTTGCGGGCACATCCCCAGTGTGAGGTGTGCAGGAGGCAGCTGATCCAGGATTCTCTCTCATCGATGTTTCTAACTCTCTATCCCTCTCTCTTCCTCTCTGTAAAAAAAATCAATTATATATATTTAAAAGTTATATATTAGATTCTGGTTTAGCAGGTGCTGGGTGGAACCCAGAAGTTAGCATCTTAACCAGCGTCTCAGTGACTAACCAGATGGTAACATGGTCGTGGAAACCAGCCACAGCCGGGAGGTACCCAGATGGACACAACCCCAGGGCATGGGTCTGGGTCAGGCACAGGCTCAGCCGAGGTGAGAAGCAAGATGCACAGTAGCAATGAGGGGGTGATTCCCCAAATGCCCACCACCTCCACCCCAGCCTTCTATAACTATCTGGTTCATATCTGTCCCCAGAGAACCCCAACTTCAAAATGAGGCTTTGCTATCTGTTTTGGTTCCTGGGGGACTTGCTGATTAGAGTAGATCGTCAGAGCCCTTTAGCATGACTGAGTCCTTAGAGCAAGGGGAACGTCCATATAAGGCCCGTGAAATCACTGGGTCTGGCCCTGCCAAGGCATTAGGGGTGAGTTAATTAAGCGAATGACCCAATGTAACAGGCTAATTGTTAAGTTGATAATTTTGTATGGCATTGGGGATCTATATATATAAAAGCCTAACTGACCATCACAACTGAAACAACTGAACAGAAGACTGAACAGGAGGCATGGGGCCATCAGGTCGGCAGGGGGATTAGTGAGGGCCGACCAAACAACTGAGCAGTGGGCTGCATGGGGCAACCTGGCTGGGGGGGGGGGGCAGTTGGGGGTGACCTGTGGGCAAGGGGGGGGGCAGTTGGGGGTCACCAGGCCATCAGGGGGGGCAGTTAGGGATGATCAGACAGGTGAGCAGTTAGGAGCCAGTGGTCCCAGATTGTGAGATAGATGTCTGACTGCCGGTTTAAAGGGATTGAGCCTAAACTGGCAGTTGGACATCCCCCAAGGGGTCCTGGGTTGGAGAGGGTGCAGGCTGGGCTGAGGGGAACTCCCCCCTCCCCCAACTATATTCAAATTTCGTGCACCAGGATTCTAGTTATGTTATAAATATCCGCATGGCCCTGGACAGGAAAAAAGGCTCCCCTCCCCTGCCTTAGAGCCTTTCTGAGAACAGGGGGGTGAAGAGGAGAGAGGAGGAAGCACTGCACTGGAGAAGCCGGGAGAGTAAAGGCACCAGAAGGTTCTAGTGAGCAGGCACAGGGTGGCAGGGGAGGGAGCAGGAGAAGGGGAGGAGGCTGCTCCACAGGACCTGCCTCCTTCATGAAGCATTATCTTATATTCCAGAGGGCAAAGGCCTGAGTTAGGGCAAGAAAGATGAGTTTTCTGCAGTCCTGTCCCCAGGTGTCCGGGGTAGACCGAGCTGACAGGCCAGGGTGACAGGATACTGTCCCGCTGACGGGACCTGGGAGAGTCCCGGTGACCTCACGGTCCCGTGTGCTCCCTGTCGACACCATCCAGACATTCTGAGTGCTAACCGAGCAGGCGCCAGGCCGGGGAGGATCTGGGGCTCCCAGCATCCAGCCCATCCAGCTGAGGCTGCCCGGCTGACCCCTTCCCACCTCAGCCGGACACCTGCTTCCAAGCCCACCCCCCGAAGCTGTGCTCAGAGGGCAGGGGCTGCGTCCGGTCCGTGTCTGCCTGTCCCCCAGGCACTGAGTCCAGGAGACGCCCACTAAGTGCTTGATGAATGAAGCCGTTAGAACTCTGTTCGGTGACACGGCCCGTGGCTGAGTTAACAAATGATTATGTGAGTGTGTGTGTGTATATGTGTGTGTGCCCGAGGGCTCTCGGTACACCGAGGGAGGCCTAAGTAAATGCATGCACACGGAAAACTCCCGAAAGACTGCACACAGCATGTGCTGCTCGTTAATTCTTAAAACTATAAAAACAGAGTTTAAAAAAATCACCGTCAGAATTGTAAGACATCATAAAAAATCAGAACTACCCATAATCAGGCCCCCAGAGCGCCCCTTCCAACCCCCCGTGCAGACCCCCATCCCAGGGGCGTCCCTACTGGGCCACAGCCTTGGGGCCAGCGCGCTCTGCACAGAGTAGGACGAGGGGTGGGCAGCTCCCGCTGTCAGTGACCATTTTCTGCTAAACGGCTGCTGAAGCAAAGAGGCAAGTGTGCAGAGTCAACACCTACATAAAAGTCTGGAGCAAACCCAGAAACGGGGGCATGAGACATCGCCAGGCCCGAGAGGGGACGGGAGGATCAGTTCACCACTGCGTTTCCCAGCTCTGAAGCGGGGCTGCTCTGAGACGCCCTGTCTTTCTATAACGGCCTTTTCCATAGGCTGTTTGAGTAGGTCCTATTCCTACAGCAAGACAGCCCCCGCCCGTCCACATCCCCACACTGCACTGCCCCGTACCCGGCTGTGGCCAGCCCCGAGGCCATGAAACCCGCGTCGGGGATGCTCCGTGAGCATGCTGAACCTCGGCCTCTCCCCCTGCCCCAGCGGGTCTTCCATGCCCCCAGCGTGGGGATCGCACGCTCGGCCTTCCGGAAGCTTCTCTCCCAGGAAGTGGCACTGCCCACCCAGGCATCGCCTTTCTGATCTGCTTCCTGAGGAACAGCATCCGGAACTTCAATCGCTGGTCCATATTTAGAAGGCTTTCCAGTAAAAGGTGTGACTTCCCCTTTAGGAACCATGCTCAGGATCCCTAGGAGTGTTGCTTTTCACAAGACGGAGGAAAGCTGTCAGAGAGAGCCAGGGTTATTTTGGGAAATAGAAATAATAACCATTTCTCGGAGGGACGGCCGCTGAGGCACTTCCCACTGCTGGGCCCCGGGGAGGGCCAGCCGGCTCCCCAGGCGCAAAGGGCCCCAGCGGCTCCCCAGGCTCAGAGGAGAGCCCATATCATGGACCGGCACTGCAAAGAGTGTTTAGAACTGCAGGGCACAAGAAGCCATTCCCAAACATCGAGAAATGGCATTCAGGATGGAGGTGACCACACAAAACGGGGAAGAAATAGGCACGTTTGGAGCTGAACGAAATAAAATCCCTTGGGAAGTGCATGAGCAAAGAGGCCTGAAAGCTACAAGCAGAACAGCCTCCCCAGTGGGCTTCTGAGCCCATCAGCGCCCCCTAGTGGACCGGGAGAGCAGAGCTCAGCCCGAGTTTCCGCTTCTCAGGCCTGGGAGGCCTGAGCATCTGCCTTTCTAATGAGTTCCCAACTGATGTTGATGCTGCTGTCCGGGAACCCCACTTTGAGAACCACAGGCCTCGAGGAAGACAAGGAAGGGCAGAGTTCTCTGCAACAGTTCACCCTTCCTCCAGGTGTTAAGGGTGGAGCCCTTAAGAAAAAAAAGTTTGTTTAAAGGCACAGCAATGAAAACAGCCTACGCATGCCTCCTGACTTCAAAGCACCCACGGCTTATGCCATTCCCTCCAAACAGGTGGTGCGGCTGGAAACCGCAGTGAATATTTGAGTTGGCCCGAGAGACCCAAAAATAGAAGCGTGAACCTAGCAGGGCAGATGTTCTGAGAGCAAAGAAGAGGTCCCCCCTGGACCACAAACACTCGGTTGCTATGGAAGCCTCTTGAGGGTTGAGGGTTCTGCCCCGGCTCTAACGCCTGCCAGGCCCACCAGCTGAGACGACTGCATGTGCACACCTGGTAATAAGAGGTCACTCTCAGTGTGCGAGGCTTGAGCCAGCCGGGTGGGGACGTGGAGAACAAAGCCCCGTGTGCCCCCTGACCCTTTCTGCTCTGTTCCCGAGGCTCTGCCCCGCTGTCCTCCTGCTGCCCCTTTCTGTCATGTCCCCACTCCCACCAACACTTATCATAGTTATAGTCCAGCAGCAGGAAGCAAGTGAAGTGAGGCCGGAAGGAGGCACGGAGGGAGGGGGTCTCTTAGACTCCCAGCCGGGCGCACTCCTCCTCGGAGGCAGAGATCACGTGACCCAGGAGCCCTGGTGCTCCTCACACCGTATAAAAACGTTTGCTCGGGGCCCTTTCAGCTTCTGGTTTGTGCATCTCAGCCCTGGAACAAATGCCGGGACTCGAGGCCACTTCTGTTAGAGGAGCAGAGGAGGACAGGACACTATGCTGGGGAAGGGAAAGCAAGAGAGGGCACCCTCTAGGTGAGAGAAATTGTTCTTATCCTCCTGACAAAAGCAGTCCAGATCCCAGGAGAAACCACCCAGAAACACACAGGGGCAAAAGAGAAAACGAAACTCCTCCCTGCCGAAACCGGTTTGGCTCAGTGGTAGAGCGTCGGTCTGCGGACTGAAGGGTCCCGGGTTCGATTCCGGTCGGGGGCATGTGCATTGGTTGTGGGCACATCCCCAGTGGGGGTGTGCAGGAGGCAGCTGGTCGATGTTTCTCTCTCATCGACATTTCTAGCTCTCTATCTCTCCCCCTTCCTCTCTGTAAAATATCAAATAAAAAAAATAAAAATAGAAAGTCCTCCCTAAGCCCCGGGCTCAGAAACAGCCACTCCTACCAGCACCTCCCCCGCCGCACCTGAATGCCAGGTGGGTCACGGAGGGAGGAGCGAAGTGGAGGGCAGCCCAGCCAGCGGCAATGGGGGCAGAGACTGGTGGTGGCAGGGAGTGCGGCCCTGTCTGCATGGCCACTCCGGTCTGGGCCTCGGGGAGATACAGAGCCTGAAAGGGCTTTCAAAGCCAGCCCAGTGCCCTCTTTTAGAGACGGGGAACCACGGGGGGAGGGACTGATTGAAGAGCAGAGGGGGGGTATCGCCTCCAGCCGCGTCCTCTTGGGGACCTGGCAGGAGACGCACCGGAGGACCTGCCAGCCACCTGCTCTGTGGGTCTCTCTTCTGAAGCTCGGATGAAAGCTCTGCACTCCTCCCTTAGGGCACCCTGGGATCCTGGGACCCACCCAGGCAGCTGTTTGAAGGCTGAGCCCACTCCCACATTCACGGAGACGCTGACAACCGGCTGGGAGGCAGGCCACTCCCCCCAAATCTCCCCCCACCCCACTGCTGCTGCTGCTGCTGCCGCCTGACCCTCAGACCAGGTGCCACAGGTGCAGGTGGCAGACTGTGCCTCTGCGGGGCATCTAGGTGGGTGCACACACACACACACACACACACACACACACACACATGCGTGGCTTGGCAGTATCCGAAGAACCACGAGCGCACGCTGGACTGGGGCACGGACATGCATTGGTTTTCAGGGGCTGCCCCCCAATTCACAACCTAAAACCATGTGTCACCGTCCTGGAAGCCGGGAGTCTAAGACGTGGGTGTGGACAGGTGGTCCCCCGAGGATGTGATAGGGCATCTGTTCCAGGCCTCTCTCTCCCGGCCCTCGTGGCCTCGGTCATTCCTTGGCTCGGAGCCTTTCTCCTGTGTCTTCACACGGTCTTCCCTCTGCATCCCATCCCCTGTGGCCAGGGCCCCAGCAGGGTCCTTCCCGGCACGGCCTCATCTTGACTTCATCTGCCAAGGCCCTCCACCCAAGGCCACAGTCAGAGGCACTGCGACTGGGTCAGGACTGCAACGTCCTCGGTGGGACGGTGCACGGTCCATCCCGAATCGGGAAGCAGGAGACTGGAGCTGGCTGGGCGTGAGGAGGCCGGGATGGACGTGGAGCTAACACAGGGAGCTGATCTGGGGGCGGGAAAGTCTAGATAAACAAGAGACGGAGGGGTCGGGGGTTCAGCAGCGGAAGGTTTCGGGTCCGTGGCAGGGGCAGCAGGGAGACCGGCATCAGGGACGAAGGCACCCAGGGGCCAGATGGCACTGGCAGAGCACCCGGGTACACACAGGCTGCTTGTGAACATGGTGAGAATGTTCTGTACCCACTGGAGCACCCCTATGCTCCCACCTTCCATGCCAAGAGGCCTCAGTCACCAAGCCCCCCACTCGGTCCCCACAAGGGGCCATTAAGAGCTGATGCCAGGGTGGGGAGCAGGATCCCCTCCAGCCTATGTCCCCACAGTCCGCCCCTGCCGGACGCTGAATAGCACCCTCCCCTCTCCCGGGTTATGGGAGCTATTTCTTCTCAGGCTGAGGGTGCCCCTGGGCACCAAGGGAGACAGCTCCCACAGCTGGCAAGCGCGCAGGAGCTGCATTCAGCGGGAGTGCCCAGGGGCCCGGCTGGGGGCAAGGCCCAGCTTAGGATCTGCCCCAGGGCGGCAGGACCCCGCAGGGTGGGTCTCTGCGCCCGGGCACAGCCCAGCACCCGGTGACCAGGGCGTGGCATGAAGTAAACAAGGCGTCCTGCATGACTAACGCCTCACCCCGTTCTCCTCCTCCCACGCCTCTTGGATGAGCACTGCCTCCTCTGGAATCCAACTGGGACCAACCCAGCAAAAGAGCTGCTCCCCGCTCCATGCTCCTCCTCAATAATAGAGATCTCAGCGGACGGAGAGCGCGCCAGCGTCACATACGCAGGCAAATTCCCCAGCGGGGGCGGAGAGCGCGTTGGTGTTAGGACTCCCTCCCGGTTTCGTAGGATTTTAGACCCGCAGGGCCCTTCAGAGCCGGGCGGGGAGAAAACTGCCTGCAGCCCACAAGGCAAGTCCTGTCTGACAGCCCCTGGCCCCTGCAGGGAGCTCCCCGTCTTTGCAGCCCTGCAGCCCTGCAGCCCTTGGCATTGTTTGCCCACCCACCCCCGCGTGATGCCATCCCAGAGCGGGCGCTTTGAGCAAACACTTGTTGCTTTTGATAGTCAAGTCACAAGTTCCCTGCCCACTCACTCATCAGAATATACAATCTACAGACCATTTTGCTAGGAGTTCCACTGACTCCAAGGGACCTAACCCTTTAAACAGCGAACACTGGTTGTATCTGTCCAGACGCCCTTCCCTGCAGACCCTAACCTCCTGCTGTAGCCACATGTTCCAATGGCTCCTGCCCCGCCCCCCAACATACACTCAGGCCTTCTGCTAGCCCCGGAGGCTAAGCTTCCTGCATTTCAAAGCGTCTTGAATGAGGCAGAGGGAGGGCTGAGTTTGAAGGTCCTTCTCTTGAAGCGGATGTGTCAGATGTGGACCAACTTCTCCTTACACCCTTCATTCTCTTTCCTGGTCCCATAACCTCCGATTTGCAAGTGCAATTAGAGGATGCCTTCCTGACTGCGTGTCCCACGCCAGTTCTCCGCTGCAATACTTGGTGCACATCCGTGAGGCTCTGTTTGAACACAGGTCAAAGTCAATGCCCTCAAGAACTGGACATGTACAATGCACGCATGAAGCCCACTGAATATAAGAAAAGTCAGGGTAGTGGCAATCCTCTCAGCTCCACTCAGTTGTGTCAGGCGTGTTGGTGGGTTCAGTGTGGCCACACCTCACAATTTTTCAAGAGAAGATAAATATTCGGGCATTTATGAAAAACCTCCCAATATTCCAACGCTGGCAACGGATTAAACATTTTGAAGCACTGACAGGGAATCGAACCTTGACCTCCTCCTGGCTCACAGGTTGATGCTTAACCACTGACCCCCACCTGCTGGGCCACAGGTGTTTTGAAAAGAGCAAAAATGCCGAGATTTTAAAAAAAGAACTATTAATTCAAAAGCTTTGAAATTATAAAACCTGTCATAAATCCTATTATACAGATAAGAATAAAGACTAGGAACTACAGTCAGCTCTCCAATCTACGGGTTTGCGTCAACCAGGGAGCACAAATTTACTACCAATAAGTCCCCAAACAACAAGTGATGGAGAGGATGTGGAGCAAAAGGAGCCCTAACACAGTGCTGGCGGGAATGCAGACTGGTGCAGCCACTATGGAAAACAGCATGGAGTTTCCTAAAATTAAAAATGGAACTGCCAGGCCTGACTGGTGTGGTTCAGTGGTTGAGCATTTAGCTGTGAACCAGGAGGTCATGGTTCAATTCCCCATCAGGGTATATGCCCAGGTTGCAGGCTCAATCCCAGTATGGGGCGTGCTGGAGGCAGCCAATCAGTGATTCTCTTTCATCATTGATGTTTCTATCTCTCTCTCTCCCTCTCCCTTCCTCTCTGAAATCAATAAAAATATATTAAAATAATAATAAAAGCACACAATACAGTGACTTTTGGTATAGTTCACAATTCATACAACTATCACCACTACCTAATGTTAGAGCATTTTTATTACTGCAAAAAGAAGCCCCCCTCCCTACCTATTAGCAGTCATTCTCATTCATCCCTTCCCCCGTCCCTGGAAACTAACCTACTTTCTGAGTCTATGGATTTGCCTATTCTAGGCATTTCACATAAAGGGGATCATACAAAATGTGGCTTTGTGTTCAGCTTCTTTCACTTAGCGCAATGTTCTCAAGGTTCATCCATGTTGTAGCATGTGCTCGAGCTTCATTCCTCTCTATGGCTGACATCCTATTGCTGGGACGGTCCACATTTTGTTTTCCAGTCTCAGCCGATGGACACTTAGGGTGTTTCTGGCCATCATGAATCATGCAGCTATGAGCATCCGCATATAGGTTTTTGTGTGTATGGATGTTTCCAGTTCTCTTGGGTATACATCTAGGAGTGGCACGGCGGGGTCACATTCCACGTTCTTTTTGCTGCACCTCACATCTAAGCCATGTGCTGCTTATCAGTGACTCCACCCAACAGACACGGGGTTCACCAAAAGCAGTCTTTTTCAAAGTAACTCAGCTTTTTAGAATACAGCCAACAATGAAATACTTTCTGTCTTTGTCTTTTGACTTTTATGGATCCTCAACTTCCTGGCAGTGCGAGTGACTCTCTAACCCACTTGGCATCTGCCAAGATTCCGTGAGATTATCGGTCTTAGAAACTGGTGAGAAATGGAGTGTGTGTTGTGCACTCAAGCATTAACATAATGCTACACATTAAAGTGGAATCTCTGGGAGAAAACACAAGACCCAAACAGAAGAGATTAATAGTAAGCTCTAAGGTCTAACAGCTTTCCACTCAGAGTCCATTAGAGAAAAAAATAAAGCCAAAATAAGAAAAGTTCATGACCACACACACATCCACCACACACATACACTTCAATCAACCAAACCCGCCAAATGAAACCATCTTTCTAGGCTCCCATTTGTGCAACACAGATGGACAGAAAAAACTAAATCGATGTTTTTGGGCATAGACGTTTCTCCTGGAAACTTCTATTAATGGAATTACCAGGGCTGCTCTACCCTGGGAGCTAGAAAAAGCATCCAGTTATTTGTAACAAAGAAAAGCTCAAAGAATGCTTTTAAAAGTGCTCTATGGGAAACGGGTCCAGAAACTCACATCAGCTCCTGGTGTAATAAAGTTGAATGGGAATCTACTCACTTAATGGAAAATTAAAACGAGAAATCAAGAAAACAACCAACTGTTTGGCAAACAAATCCAAAAGCTCAAATTCTGGGCTCAGTCCTCCCAACTTTCACTCACAAACGCCATAAAACACTCACACATCTGGATTCTTTGTCAAAAGAGCTTAACAACAGTTCCCAGCTCTCCTGGGTTTCAGCTGACACTTTCACGAGATAGTTCGGTTTCCCTTATAAAGGAGTGTTCCTTCAGATAGTTTTTTCTACTAATGTATGGACTCAGCTGCTCTATTGCTAAGGAAGTCACCCCCCACCCTTCCCTGCCATGCCCACCCTCCTATATACGGAGGCAAAAACATCAAACATTAGAAGGCAGGGGGCCCAGGCATATGAATGGCCAGGTGACTTACCCATGAGGCTCCATTCCCTCATGGGTAAAAGGAACGATTCTATTGGTTAGACCGGGGAACACCAAACTTTTCCTTTCAAGAGACAGAGAGTCAATATTTTCGGCTTTGTGAGTCACGTGGTCTCAGCTCTGCCAAGGGCCATGCCAAAACAACCCTAAAACCAAGTGGAAACATGAGAGCACGGTATGTTCCAGTAAAAATGTGTTTATAAAAATAAGCTACAAGCTGCACTTGGCCCACGGGCTGTATAACCTGCCAACCCCTCTGTTGGATGGCTCAAAGTCACTGGCTGCTGGAACCCCAGGAACTATCAATTCATGGAGGTCTGACACCGGAGAGGGGTGTGCACACCACCGCTCCCAGTTCTACGGGCGTCTCTGCACGAGGACACGGACGCTGGGCTCTCCCTATGCCCACCAACCGCCTCCTCCTGTTTTGGTGGATACCTCACCCCAGCTCCACTGACCTTCACCTTGACCTTGGATAAAGCATTGCTAGGTGGGGGTGGAGTCAGGCTTTCTGAGTGCTTGCTGTGTGTCATGTAGTACAATCCAAAGGGGTGAGGAAAGCGATCTGCAAGGGGAGAAGCATGGCCAATAGGAAATAGGAGACGAGAGGAGGGTAGCAGGTTGAACACCCCTGCTCTCGCCTGGACTCTCACCCTTTCCGAGAGGGGGCGCACCCTTGGAGGGACCCGCTGGGTCTCCGCAGATCACTAGCCACACCCGCCAGAGCGCTAGCATCTCCCTCCACCTCCTCTCTCACCGGCTCTTAATTGCTCAGGGCGCATACCTCCTAAATAAGACATTAACATTTAATTCTTGCCTCAGGCGCTGCTTTCTAGAGAAAGGGAACTATGATGTATCCCTCAAATAACCTTCTTTCTTCAGAAACGAAAGGCCTAGATAAAATAAATACAACCGCTGGATGTGAAGAGTACAAAGGCTAATAGGAAAGAGGTAAAAGAGTGATTCATACCTTAAACAAAACTAACCTTGGCCTTCATTTACTGGCCTGTAATGTCCAAATAGGATACAGTAAAATGTATCCTAAACAATGTCTAGCAGCATCTCTCCAAACAGAAAAACCTGGCCACCTGTGACCACATCGCTGTGGAGTGATTAAATGGGCATATCTGGCCTCCCCATTATCAATGGAACAAGTAACCTTCTACTAAATCTCTTCATAAGCCATCATCTGTTGTGTAAACAGTAGACCCCCCTACCCCACCCCAACACCAGTTCAGGTCCTAGGACAGGATATCCTATTGATAACAGCTCACTGTCTAAGAACTAGACACAATCCCAAGTTTTGGCCATTGAGTCATCTTGTGGTTCATTGACTAAAGCAATTTCTGAAACGGCGGAGGACAAGCCATGTCCTGAGAGCAGAACCCCTGCCTGGGGCTTGGCCCGAGCTCAGGGCCATCCTGCATGACGGAACGCTGTGGAGAGCCACCAGCATGGAGCAACAAGGGGCACGGGGACTTCCCAAAGCCTCATAAAAAGCACACATGGTGGTGGCCTTACTGAAAACAAGGACGTTATTACGTTAACGTACCCACTGAAACTTCCTGTTAGCCATCTGGCCCCACGCGATCTCCTAAACAACCTGCGTTTCCCTGGTGACTTAACTAGCACCCCGCCGTGAGTCTGCCCGTGTTTTAGCCTGTCTGTCTGTCTGTCTGACTGCCCCAGCCGACAGCCTTTGCTCCCTTGCCTTTCCTGCCATTGCCCTCTCCTGGATTCCCCACGCCTGGCAGTTCTGCAGTCTCCCTGTCCGCCCTGGCAGTCTGCCCTGCAGGGCTCTCTCCTGGGGCCGCCCTGGCTGACCTGCGATCCCATGATGCCACTTCTCAGATGCTGAAATTCGAACTCCGGGTGACCACGTGTGGTCGTGCAGGTTGGTCACGGTACCGCAGTGTCAGGCCAAGCGGGCATGTAGGGCGAAGTCCATTCTGCTCTCTGCTTGCCCAGCGATGTACCCACAGAGCCCCCAGCTCCCACCTCTAGCCCAGATGTCCCCTGAGTCACAGACCCATCCATCCAAACATGTGCAAGCCATCTCTCCTGGAATGTCCCCCAAGGAACACGCTCTAAGTGGATTCACCTTCTTTCCCCTAAACCCGCTCCCCCCACCCCACTCCCATCCCCTGTCCTCACTGCATGGCTGCGGGACACGGGGCAGAAGACTTGGAGGCATTCGAGCGCTCTTTGTGGTCTGACAGACCCTCCCCCTCCTCTCCGGCCAGCGGTGCACACGGAGTTGACCTCATTATTTCTCTTCTCATTTAGTCTGCCAGGTTCTGTGCTCGTGGTCTTAAACCCTTCACTCTGCTGCACAAGCCATCTTGCCACAGTGTCCTGATCATGTCACACACGGCTCTGGGTCCTACCACTGTCCAGAGGGCCAAGTCCCAACGCCTCCAAGTGTCTCAGGGGGGTCTGTCATGGCTCAGGCTCCTAAGCCCCTCTCTCACTTCTCTGTTCCTTACCCAACACATCAGCCTCTTGTGGCCTGGCCTTTGCGCATGCTGGGACCTCAGCATGGCTCCCCGAGTCCAGCGCCCCCTGCTGGAAGGCTGGTTGGATACCCACAGGAAGCCCTTCCTTGGACTCCAGATTCCCACGCAACACCCACAGCGCCTGTTGGTGTCTGTGTGTCTGACTCCATTAGAACTGCGATCTGAGAAGGCAGAGAGGGCCTCTCTTTGGATCTTGTATCCCCACAGCCCAGACAAGCGCCGTGGCAATCCCAGTCCATAAAATCCCTCGTGAATTGGAAATAAGCAGATTAGCCAGAACCAGGCAATACAAAGGTAAATGGGGCTTTAAACTCCTTCTATCTGCATGTGGTACAAAATGGGGGACAGGTGCCTACTGTGCACAAGCAGCCTCTGAGAAGGAACTGATGAGGGAGTAAGGGAGGCGGAGTATTTGGGAAAGACGGGAAGAGAGGAATGGCGGGGCGGCTTAGAGCGGGTCCCAGTGGCATCAGCCTCCTGGGCAGTGCTGCAGGCCTCTGGCCCGACCCACAGGGGAGACAGGCCCCTGGTCAGGGGAGAAAGGATACAGTGGGCCCAGCTGCGAGGTGACAAGCTCCACCGTCAGGAGGTCAGATCACGCAGGTGTGAGAAGAGCAAGCGGCTGTTCTCAGAGTCCCTTCCTGCAGAAAGGCAGTCAGATCCAACACCAGAGACAGCAGCCCCGCAGCCAAACGAAGCCCTGAGAAAGTCCCAGAGGACCAGAGAGGCAGGCGGCCTCCCATCCCCTCAGACCAGTGGTTCTCAACCTTCCTAAATGCCGCGACCCTTTAATATAGTTCTTCATGTTGTGGTGACCTCCAACCATGAAATTATTTTTGTTGCTACTGCATAACTGTAATTTTGCTACTGGTATGAATCTTAATGTAAATATCTGTGTTTTCCGATGGTCTTAGGCTCTACAGCAGCAGTTCTCAACCTGTGGGTCACAATATTTACATTATGATTCATAACAGAAGCAAAATTACAGTTATGAAGTAGCAACGAAGATAATGTTATGGTTGGGGGTCACCACAACATGACGAACTGTATTAAAGGGTCGCGGCATTAGGAAGGTTGAGATCCACAGCCTTAGACTAAGGAGCAGAATCTTTCACGTGATGCTCACGCTCTATGTACAATCCCTCCTGACGTGACTGCCTCTTTGCTATCCGGAGGGCATTTCCATGGGCAGCCCTTTCCTCATCCTCCCCGTCTGAGCTGAAGGGTGCCTCCTCCTCCAGGAAGCCTCCCCTGACCTCCGGGGTCTCATAGGAATTTGCTCTCAAAACGCCGTGGGCTTCCCCTTCACGGTCCTGCTCAGCATTGTTATCAAACACATATTCATTTATTCATTGTGATTAAATACATACTCATTGTTATCAAACACGTATTCATTTTAATTCTGTGGCCACTGTAAGAGGAAGCACTTAGCGGGCAGGGACTGATCTGTCAGATCCCCAGCACTCAACACTCTGCCTGGATCAGATGTAAGGCCCACGAAGCAACGTCTGCTGAGGGAACAATTTGATCAATCGAGCAGCTGAAGAATGAATGAAACAATGAGTGGATAAGACTGGCCCATGTCTAGAATGCAAGACCAAGGAGCCAGGATTACCCTGAGCACCTGAGAGAAGGACGGGGAGGGGAAGCTGGGCCACTCCTACTGCAGGTGACAGAGGCCACAGTGGGGTCGGGGGCCAACCCCAGCCCACCCTGCAGTCATACAGCCTGGACTCCTACACGAACCCCACCTTTTACATTTTGAAATGGTTAAAAAGAAGACTATTCCAGTTTCTGAAATTCACATACCAGTGTCCACCAATAAGGCTTTAAATGGAACACAGCCACACCCATTGGTTTCTGTACTGTCCGTGGCTGCTTTTGCACGGCAGTGGCAGAGCTGAGGGGCTGTGAGAGAGAATATATGAGCCCTAAGGCCTAAAAGGTATACCACCTTTACAGAAAAAGTTTACTGAACCCTGGCCTACAGTCTCTTGCCATCACTATGTCCCAGAACTCAGCAACGTGCTGACGCAGTGGCATATGCTAAAATCTGGGCCTCAGAAAAAAGCTGCCAGACACTGTTTGTTAGTATAAAATGGGACTTAAAGATCCCCTTTATAAAGAAGGGCTAGTTAAACTAATATCCTTCACCAGCTACTGCACCGCAATCTTTAAAAATGAGTTAGGCTAAAATGTACAAGTAGAGAAAGATGTTCATAGTACACTGTCAATTTACAAAACAGCATGGATAGTTTTTCAGTCTTTTAGAAAGAATAGCCCTACATACGTTTAGAAGGTGAGAAAATATGAATTTGTGATAAATAGGGAGCTAGACCAGGGATTTAGATTTTTTTATTTTACATACTTTTGCACTCACTGAAGTTTTTACTGAGAGTATATTTTTCTCCAATTTTATTGACTTCAGAGAGGAAGGGAGAGGGAGAGAGAGAGATAGAAACATCAATGATGAGAGAGGATCATTGATTGGCTGCCTCCTGCATGCCCTCTACCGGGGACTGAGCCCACAACCTGAGCATGTGCCTTTAAGTGGAATTGAACCCAGGACCCTTCAGTCTGCAGGCCAACCCTCTATCCACTGAGCAAAACCAGCTCGGGCTACTAATCTCCAATTCAACACACACACACACACACACACACACACACACACACACACACAGAGAGGCTGATTTTAGAAATCCCCTTACCCTCCCCCATCCCCTATCTCCTTCCTTAATCCCCCCCTACCACCCCACCCGCACCCCAGGATGGATCCCCATGCTTGATGACCTCAGGGTCACATGGCCAGTTTCTGCATTCTGGGGAGCTGCCCAAAACACACTTTCCTCTAAACTTCTAAGTCTGATAACTGCCAAGCTGCTCTGGTTTGCTTTGAGGAAGCTTAAGATTAGAATGGTCAGAAATAGCCCCACTTCCCTTTTCCTAGAAACCCCAGTTACCTATTCCGCTAGAACACCCCTCCCGAGCCCGGGGAAGGCCCGGTTGCCAGGGGACGGGAACACACAGGCCGCCAGCTGCCTTCTCGGCTGCCCCCTCCAGCCACAGCCGGCTCTCCTGCACCAGGGCCCCGAGGGGAGCTCAGTCAGCAGCCCTGTGCGTGGTCCTGGGGGTGGGATGAGGCGGCCGTCCGCGGAGGGAAGAGAGAAGCCAAGACTGAGCCACCAAGAGGTTTCAGGTTCTGCCTTGGCACACCCGTCGGCGATTCCTACCAAACCTAACTCTCCGTTCCTCCCCTTTGCTCCCCGAGGCAGTTTCCCTGGGGAGTCATGCCACGGGCAGAGCTGAGAGCTGGTTTTGCTCTGCCTGCCCAGGCCTGCGGCCCACACCACCACTCTGCTCAGCTGGCTGTAGTAACCTGCCCCTCCTCCCTCGTCCTGCAGGCAGCAGCCCGGGGTCCTGGAGTCACTGTGAAGGCCAGGAAGTCCCTTAATAGCTGAGGGCACGGAGGTCAGTCCTACCTCAACTCCGAGATTAGAACTGTTTGTTATCTGCGGGAATAAATCATCCCTAAGTGGCCCCAGCGTGTCCCAAAGAACAGGCCAACACCCAGGCAGCGCAATGATCCCGGTGAGAGCAGGCGATGCTGTGGGGAAGTCAGGGAGACCTCGATCCTGCGATGCCTGTCTGGGAACTCCTCCTGCATCCTTTAGTCCAGTGTTTCCCAAAGTGTGGTACGGGTACCCCCAGGGGCACAGGAAGAGTTTGGAGGGGGGAGGGATACGCGTTGCACCGGAGTTCGGTGGGGATATGCACTGCACCGTGCTTAGCTGCGCCCAATTCTACGTTCTCATGAGTCAAGTCAAGACAGTCTTGTGAGGCGTGAGATGGTCCGGGGTGCAAATAAATGCTATTTAGAATGTAACTTTTATTTATATTTTATTATGAATAATTTTATTTTTCGTTTATTATTATTTTGTGTATGTACCAAAAAGAGAAAAACTAAACATATTTTGATTGTTATTAAAATAGATCCATTTTTTTTTGACGAGGGGTACTCAATGTTATGAAAATGATAGAAGGGGTACACATAGGTCAAAAGTTTGGGAAACACTGCTTTAGTACATCCGGACCCCAAGACGGCATACACCGCTCAACCTGATTCAAGCTACCTGCTGACCACAACCTTTCTGCCTCCCAATTGGAGGTTCGGTTCAGCAAACACGCCCGAGTGGCTGTAACGGTCCGAGTAGGACCTCGGCCTTGAAGGGCACGCCTCCCCATCCAGGCTCAGCCCCCGCCCCCCAGCATTGTGGGGAGAGCTGCCTCTGAGGTCACCTTGTGAAGAAAATAAAACCAGGAGGGGCAGCGGAGGGAGGAGAAGGCCTGGCCCCCGACAGAGAGACAGAGAGACAGAGCCCGGGGCTGGCAGGCCGCCCGCCCGAGCGGGACTCACCATTGGTGGTCGTGTTGACATAGTAGCGCCGGCCCTGGGGGGACAGGTAGCTCTGCCAGCCGGGGGGCAGCACGACGCTCTGGCTCTCCTCTCCCGGCGGCGGGGGGACCATCCCAGGCTTCTGTGGAGGAGGAAAGGAGAGGTCACACACGTCTGGCATTTTCGCAGCCGTTTTTTCAAGCAGGAAGTCGGGGCAGATGAAGTCATCCCGGGACAGCTCGACGCTGAGGGTGCGCCGTGGCCCACAGGCCCCTAGGGGAGGTCGCAGGCCACGCTGTGTGCTTTGGGCGGTTGTCTGGGCGTGAGGTGCGGGGAGCGCCTGCTGTCTCAGAGCCCCCGCAGAAGGCACGGGTTCCCCCCAGGACAGAGGGACGTGCCGCTCGGTTAACAGCTGGGCTTTCTCCTCTATTTGCCCCTAGGGAGCCACGCGCGGGGTGAGGCACCTTCAAGGGGTGGGAGGTGCCACTCCCCGCACTCCCGTGTGGACTCTGCAGCCTGACGGCCCAGGGAGCACGGAGCACAGCGGAGCACACCTCAGACAAGGCCTGGGCCTGCTGGGGACCCCGCCAGAAGCCACCGATGCCGGCCTGGGCAGAGCGAGCTGGGAAACCTCCGACAGCAACGCCATGAATCCAAGAGCGAGATGGGCTTTCTCCAAGTGCCAACCCCCCTGCGCGGAGAACTGGAGTCTGAGACAACCCGGAATGCCCTTTCACCACACGCACTGATCTGCAGCTTAACCCTTGTGACCACGCGCATGGAGCTTTTCCTAAAAGAACCAGAGAGAAGTAGAGAGAATGGAGAGACACTAGTAGAGACACAGGTGCTAAAGCAGGCGCTTCCCGGTGGGATTATAGCAGTTTGTCTCCCCCCCCCCCTTTTTTTTAACTTAACTCTTCCATCTAGATTTTCTTCAATAAATTAAAAAATAAAGGTTATTAGCTCTGGCCAGTGGTTAGAGCGTCGGCCTAGGCACCAAAGGGTCACAGGTTTGATTCCTGGTCAAGGGCACGTACATGAGTTGCAGGTTTGCTCTCCGCCCGTGGTCAGGCCACATGTGGGAGGCAACCAGTCTCTCTCACATCCATGTTCCTCTCTCTCTTCCTCTCCTTCTCCTCCCCCACCCCACCCCTCACCCCCCGCTCCCTTCCACTCTCTCTGAAAAGCAATGGAGAAAATATCCTCAGGTGAGGATTAAACAACAACAAAATAAATAAATGAAAGCTGTTAAAGAACATTTAAACAGAAAAAAGGGCCCGAGTTAGCTCACATGATTTCTGTGCCTTGCGGAGACATAAATGGATAAATGCAGTATTCTAGCCACAGCAGGTCAGGAGCCATGATTTTTCCCAGCGAAGCTGGACCCTGTTCAGAAACATTGAAGCTAACCGGCTCCCAAATGTCACCGGCACCCCCCGCCATGCCTTCGAGGCAGTTTTGGGTCACTGATGACCACAGCTTAATAGCTGGCGAGTGAGCGATGCAGACACGGCTCCCAAACCGCGGAGCTTCCTGCAGACTGCGGCGCCCGCACTGCACTCTGTTTCCTGCGAGTCGAGTCCTCAGTGGGGATCGGGGATCCGATCAATCCCAGCTGCTCCAGGGACCGCGCGGGAGCACGGCTCCCCGTGGTCCTCCCTGGATGTCGCATTATGAACTTCCACAACTTAATTAAAAGCCTCCCTCCGTGCCCCGAACGCTTCTGTCTCCCACACCTGCTGACCCGCAGCGCCTCTGCGATTCCGTGCGGGAGACGGGCTTCCAGACCACCCCGTGCCAGCCCAGCGCACACCTGGGCACGCTTACCTGGGCCTCCAGACTCCGCTCTGGCCTCTCCAGGTTGGAAGATGTAAAAATACAGGCAGGATGAATAGCCTGAGGATGTGTACACTGTGTGAGTGTGAGTGTGAGTGTGTGTGTGTGTGTGTGTGTGTGTGTGTGTGAGATAGAGAGAGAGAGAGAGAGAGAGAGAGAGAGACCCACACTACAGGAGACGCACATGTTGGCTCTGTAGGGTAGGGTTGGGAGTAAACAGGAACAGGGGGTCAGGGGGCTTGGCTGAAGCAAGCCAGGATAGGTTGCTTCTGCCTGAGGCTCAGCATCTAAGGGGAGACCGGACGGGGGCTTGTCGGGCAGCCTGGGAGGAAGTGGGAAATTGTGAAAGAGCATTAAGCAAGGGCAGAGACTGACAGGGGCAGATCGAGGCTGCAGGGGAGAGAGGGACCCAGCAGCGGAGGGAGGGAGCCAGCCGGCCCTCCAGCCTGGGGCTCAGTGGGACTTAGCCACCCAGGAGCCCGGGTCCCCGGGACAGACACACCGGCCGCCGTTCTTCAGCATCTGAGAGAGGAGGGCATGGGACACACTGTGGCGACCGGCAGTAAGGAACTCCGCGCCTGGGAAAGCGCCTGTCACCAAGAATACTCAGGAAATGGGGATCTCCAGGGTAAGGGGGGCCTGACTGGGGGCGAGTGAGACCTCTGCCTCCTGTGGCGTGAAGTTCGCCCCACCCTCACTGTCACCGTCACTGCGTCGAACACGCCGCCGGTAGCAGTCACTTCTCCCGGGTTTCTGTTTCCAAGACGACCGCTTACCACAGGCCGCTGGGGAGGCCGCCATGCGAAGGCGCTGCTGCTGGGTTTGGGGGGGGGGACAGCAGGGAGGACTCTCCTCAGCTGGGCTGCTGGAATGAATGGACCGAGCCTTTGAGCCTCAGGTCAGCCTGTGAGCCGCTCCCAGCCCAAATCCAAAGAGCAGGTGCTTCCTCTTATCTACAGAAATTAGTCTGGGGGCAGGAAGCTCTGGTTCAAAGTTGAGGACACTGATGGCCAAGGGGGTGCCAGACTGCCCTGAGGCCTCCCCATCTGGGAAAGGTGATCTCCACACCCCCCTCCGGAACGGCCACGGGTCCCCGCTCGCCTCCACCCCCAAGGCCGCCAGCCGCTGCCTGTCCCCCTCCCAGAGGGACGCTATCCTGGTGGCTGGACTGCAACAGCCAGGAGCCCACGGATGTGGAGACCACGGCCACACGCCCAAGAAGTGAAGCCGCGCCCGGACGCCTGCACACCCTAGTCCACGCGATCCGCAGCACCCAAAGGGTGGGAGCACAGCAAGGGCCACTGACCAAGGAACGGATAAACGCACTGTGATGCTGTAGCCGTACAAACAACAACAGCACTCGGCCGCTAAGAGGAATGCAGCACTGATGCACGCTGCAACGTGGACCATCCCTGAAATCACACATGGGAAAGAAGCCCACGTTCTGGAATGATCCATTCATATCAAACGTCCAGAACAGGAAAGAGAGAGAGAGAGAGAGAGAGAGAGAGAGAAACATCAATAGCCTGCCTCCTACATGCTCTCTACTGGGGATAGAGCCCAGGGCCCGGGCTCCACCAGGAATCGAATCTGCGACCTCTTGGTGCATGGGGTGAGGCCAACCAACTGAGCCACACCGGCCAGGCCAGACATTTCTTGAGCCCATAGACGAAGGCAGATCAGGGTGGCCAGGGGCTGCAGGGGGACGGGGTTTCCCCTTTCCGTTGATGGAAGTGTCTTGGAACTAGACGGTGGCAGTGGTTGCACAGGACTGTGACTGTGCTAAACATCACTGATGATGCAGTTTATGTGAGGAGTATTTCACAATGAAAACGATTTTAGAATGAGGCAGGTGCCGGCCTCCCAATCTGCAGGCTCTTGTTTAAGAGGGCAGACCCCCAGCCTTCCCTCTCGCCGAATTGGGGGGGGGGAGGAGGCGCAGGCTCCTGGGAGGGCCGCCCCAGAGCCACCGGGAGGATAGAGTGGAGCGACTACCCGGTAATTAAGGTCTCTGCCAAACTTACTCTTCTAATTAGTTTCCTTCCCAGTTAAATCCTTCCCTTCCCTTCCTTAGTCCGCTGGCTTCTCCCCTTCCCCTCTGCCAGCTCTTTCCCATGGGAACAGGCCCGGAGAGCAGGGGCAGCGCAGGTCCTCCCACAAGGAGCAGGGCAGAGGGAGTGGAGTGGGCAGAAGTGAGGGCGCTCTGCTCAGCCCGGGGATTCTGAGCCCGATCCCCAGGGCGGCTCTGTGGGAGTCAGAAAATGCCACCTCTTCCCCCAATGGGCCGTCCCCGGCCGCAAGGCTGGGTCTCAGCCTCCCTAGACACCCCCCCTCCCCCCAGTCCTCTTGTTCAGTGAATAGCCTGCCCAGCGACATATGGAAACCATCCTCTGAAAATCTGGACTAAACAGGATCTTCTGCCCCCCAAAATGGATGCAGGTGTACGCACACAGGCACCCTATTTTATCGGGAGGTTTCAAGACCACTTCAGAACCCTAGTCTATTAGGTACTCAAAAAATGTCTGGTCTGGCTGGTGTGGCTCAGTTGGTTGGCCTCACTCCAGGCACCAAGAGGTCGCCGGTTTGATTCCTGGTCAAGCCTGGGTTGTGGGCTTGATCCCCAGTAGAAGGCAGGTAGGAGGCAGGCTATTGATGTTTCTATCTCTCTCTCCATTTCTCTCTCTCTAAAATCAATAAACACACACACACACTGTATATATTAAAGAAAGGCCTGCATTCAGACCCCATTTCTGCCACTGGTAATGGCTTTGATCACTTGACACATGTCTCTAAGTTCGCCAAGGACTGGGGCACTTAGCTTTCTCTAATCTCTATATATAAAAGCCTAAGCCACCCTTAAGACCGAATGACCTGAATGACTAGAATGACCAGTCACTGTGACAAGCACTGACCACCAGGGGGCAGACACTCAACACAGGAGCTGCCCCCTTATTGTCAGTGAGCTCCCAAAGCCAACCTCCTGCAGCCAGCCCCCTGGCCAGCATGCCCATTGGCCCGGCCCCGATTGGCCCTGATCACCCGCCAGGCCTAGGGACCCCACCTGTGCATGAATTTGTGCGCCAGGCCTCCAGTCTTTATAATAAGCCTGGCACATACATGCCGTTTTTTCCATTTTAAAATGAGAAATCTAGGATTCGGGGAATTTAATAACTTGCCCCATGTTGTGCAGCTAATTAAGTGATAAAAACCAAACTCTAAATAGTAGCTTTGTTCTAGGCACTGCCATCCAGCCCCCTAAATCCGGGCTACTCCCAGTCCATCTCCCCAAAATCAACCCCGTCTCTTCACCTGACATCCAGCTCCAACCCCAGGAGGACGACAACTCGGCCCCGTGGCTCCTGCCGGTCGCACCTCCGAGCGCGCACGTGCCTTCCCAGGAGACGTGCAGAAATATCACCACCCACATCCGAGCAGTCACGCTCCCTGCTGCAGGCTGGCTTCCCTGCCTCATTATTTAAGTCAACACAACGGAAAAACTATCCTTTTAATGATGGCTACCGACTCCCCCTGGGGGGAGGTGGGGATGAGCCTGTAAGCAAAGAGAAGCCACCCAGATAAGAAAAGAAATCCCCCTGCAGCAGTGTTTCTCAAAGTGTGGTCCCCGGGCCAACTGTCATCCCCCTGGGATGTGGGTTAAAGTGCAGATTCCAGAGCCCTGATCCAACCGCCAAAGCCCGGAGCCCAGAAAGCCACCTTTGCACATGCATCCTAGGTGAGCCTACGCTCGCCGAACGCGGAAGTGACTGGTTTGCAGCATTAGCGGCGCAACTAAGAGAAAGCATTGCTTCTGAAGCGGGACCCGGGAGCATAACACCCTAAAAAGCACACTTTGTGAAAAGACCGTGTTTGGCTACATGGCTGTGCATGCATGAAGAGTCCTATCTCTTAGTCCAAGCCTTTCAGAGAGGTTATTTCCAGAGAGATTCGATCGTGCCCCTGCACCCCCAGTCCGTGCAGCCCCCGCACGTAGCTCCTCACAGCCCCTGCGAGTTCAACCCGGGACGCCTGCCCCTCAGGAGGTTTCCGGGAGCACCGGATGCTTACCTTCTGGCAGGTGTGAGCGAATGCTACCTGGCGATGTTAACGGGTGGTCGTTAACCTGAGCAGCGAGCCCAGGCCGTGTTAAGGTCCCCCGTTCCACGTCTTCTCACACCCCAAACCCAGAAGCAATAGAAGCTCTACAGAAAGGCATACCCACTGGGCCCCACACCCCCACTCCCAGATCTATATATAACATGTCTGAAGTTGTCTGCCTAACAAGCCACTTTCTGGCAGACCCGTTGCCATGGCAATGACTGCTAATGAGCCCGGTGCCGTGATTGGCAGCGCTTGAAGGCTGCTCCATAAAGGACTTGCTAGCAAGTTTTCCTCTTCCGCAGCCACACGGCCAGCTGGACACCCAGAACCGGCCGGAGCAGGCTGGGTGGGCCCGGAAGGCCTCGGCCCCTGGGAGCCAGTTGGTCACTAGTGACCCCGAGGAGTCCCAGACCCAGCGCCAGGAGCGGGCTCCACCGTCACTCACAGGGAGTCCCCCAGTGAATGGCAGGGGCTGCACGGGAGCCGCCACGGAGACCAAGGCGAGTCAGGCCCACTCCACACCTTCCCGCTGGACACCGACTCAGGGTGGAGCGACGCCTACACAAAGCTGGGAACCGCTACCCAAGGAAAGGCCATCTCCTCTGGCCGCAGGTTAAGATGCAAAGCATGAAGCAGGGCCACACCTCCCATAGCGACGGGCTGCCTCAGGGTGCCTCTCCCCTGCCCCAGAGGTGAAAGTCCTGTTCTCTCCAGCTCTGGAGCCTTTCTATTCAGAGAGATCCACTCACAGCAAAGAGCTGGAAGGGAGGGAGGAGGGAGGAAGGGCACCATGGCAATGGCGCAGTGCATCCTGGGAAGCATATCCCTGCACATGGTGTTACAGGCTGGTGGGGAGAGGACAGATACTGGCAGCATCTTCGTGTTCTTCTAAGGGCGAGAGATTTGGAGACCTGGCCAGAGGGAGGAGAAGTAGCCACACAACAGAGAAACAGACTGTAAATCCAAGAAGGCAGGGCCATGTCGATCTAATTCCTAGTTTTAGTCTCCACGTAGTGCCCAGAATACCGGATGGATGGGTGGGTGGATGGATGCAAGCTGGGATGGTGGTAGAAACTGGCCTTTAAACAGTTAAAGAAGCTATCTCCCCAAACAAGTAGACAGAGAATGGCCATCCCAGCAACGTGTGTGCCCCACTGTGAACAAACCTCAGCTCTGGGGGGTCTGACAGAATGGATATCCAACATGGAATACAGGAAACCTTACGCTGTGATGTCACTGGCACCCGTGACAAGAGGTGGGCATCAGCGCCATGGAAATTTCCATCCAGCACCCACAGCGCTGCCAGCCACGGCCTAAGGCCGAACTTTATTGAGCCTGCAGACATGTCCAGCTCCCGGGAGTCTCAGGGAGGCCCCGCCACCCTGCCCACCCATCTGCAAGCCAATCAACTCCGATCTGAGTTGGGCCTGTTGTCAGGGCTGGCCAGGGAGAGGACACAGAACAATCAACTCTATTTTCTGGTCCTAAGGAGGAATGGAGTGATCTGGTGACCCAGGAATTTTGATGAACTCCATTTCAGTGAAGCCCAGGCGAGGTCACAGGAAGTCAGCCCTCCCAGGACAACCCGCTAAGCTGTGAGAGGAGGCCTGCAGAGGGGCAAGAATTCAGGAAGAGTTTTGCGAACGACTCTGGGAATTGCAAGGAAGCGTTGGGCTCGTGGTGCAGAAGCCATTCCACGACCTGAATGTGTGAGCAACACACAGCAGAGGGTGGGAAGGAACCGATCCTGTAGGAAGTGGCTTCCACACCGGCTTTACACACACTCCTGCGTGAGTGCTTACTTCTCCGACACCGGAAGAAAGAGGTTTCATTACCATTGCACCTGCCATACTCATACAAGAGAGAAGGGCCAATAAGCAGGGTTCCAGGGGAGACAGTGTAGAAATGAACACCTCTGGCAGTCAGCGGACTTCTTGGACTGAACTGGCTGGGGCTTTGGCTGGTGGCATCTGCCCAGTGGGACCAAATAGCATGGTGTATTGTGCCACCAAATATCACGGTCGCTCCTGCCGATTACAGGGGTTTGGAGCAGGTGCCCGAAGGCCGCATGGCTGTTGAAGGCCTCTCAGGGGAAGGGGGTTCCCCACAGGTGCTCCCGAAATACAAACAGCTCCAGGGGTCACCTGGGAAGCCGCGGCGGCTTCCTTACCTTGGCCTGCGGAGGGCGTGGGGAACCCCAGAGAACGGCCCTATGTTTTGCTGCATTTCTAAGGCCCATCTGACCCTGACGTTTTGCAGGTTGAAGGGCAAGGCGGTCCCTTCTGAACAAACTAGTGGTGTTCCCACTCCCGAGTGACCCTGCCTGCACCCGTGATTCACAGACCTTCTGTCCAATCACTCAACTTCCTGACAGCTGCCCAGGGAGGCTGGTCCCTCTCCTCCCACCCCTGCCCGGCAGATACGCTTCGAGTGGCCCCCGGGAGCCTACCTGCCCATCGGGCCGAAGAAACAGCGTAGAAGCACTCAGGCCGGGGCCCAGAGGGCGTGTCCCCAGCTACACGCTGTGATTTCAGGCCCGTGCCTCGCTGGCCATTTCCTCATCTGTAAACCGGGGACGCCTGGCCTCAAGCACCGGGATTCCGCCACCTGAGGCCCGTCTTTCGTCACAGAGACCGAAGCCACCGCAGGGGAAATGTCACGACATTTCAGTGGCAAGCGCACGCAACCAAAAGCAGCAGCCACACGCCCAAAAGAGGTGACCAAGACCTCCTGACAGGAACGTCAATGTCCGTAACACATGACTGTGTGTGTTTTGTGACATGTGTGCCCCAAACTCTTGGGGGCTGGAGATAGTTTTAGGTAGTCAACCAAGTCTGACTCAGCTGGAGGGAAGAAACGCGGTCTGAGACGCCAGTGAAGACTGGACAAGGAGGGAAAGTCTTGGATGCACGTCCCAGCCGAGACACTGACCATGGGTGAGCTCAGAGCTGCTTTGCCTCCAGCCGCTGCTCTGGCCTCGGGGGCTGAAACGTCCCCTCTGTCACAGGAAGGGGCGGGGCTGGAGCTCGGTGCTTCCTGTCCCCCTAAGGAACCTCCAGTGCCTCCCAGATCCTCTTTACCCGTTTATGACTCCAGAGGACGTCTCTGAAGGACATTTTGAGGTTCGGTCACCATCGGTCACCAACAACAGGTCCCCTCCAGGTGATTCCTGGGCCAAATTCTCTCCAGACAGAAACTGTGGAAACAGTTGCTAACACTTGGTTGGGGAGGCAGAGGGTGGAGAGGAGAAAAAGAACTACTAGTGAAGCCCTTCCCAGCCTCCCTTTCACGTGAAGATGTAAAACCCCATAATGCCCTATGCCATGTTTCTGGCCCTTTGTAAACTTGCTACGCCTCTGAAGAAAACCCCGTAACCGAATTTATCAAACATCCCGTCTCATGCAAAGCAGAGTGAAGGAGGAAAGTGAAGAGGGAGCTGAAAGTTGCTAGCTCAGCTGCCGTCGGCGGTGCCCGCGCACAGCGGCCTGCCAGGAACTTCAAGGGCCAGCGAGCAGCTGCCGCCCACAGAGCCCCGGGGGCAGGGGCAGGCTTCCCCTGGGGCTGCCCTTTAGAAAGGCGCTGAGCTCGTCAGGGCACAGGGCTGGCCGATGGGGCTGCAGTCCCGCTGCCCAGCTCTGTGGTCGCCCCGGGGCGGGCGGAGGGCACCAAAGGAAAACCATTGGCACGTCTTCCCGGCCAGACACCATTCCCACTGTGCGAGGGGTGCTGCCAGTCAAGATTTCTGATGGCAGACCTGGCCCCAGCGAGGCCTAGCTCAGTGGTCTGCAAACTGCGGCTCCTGAGCCACATGCGGCTCGCCAGCCAAGGTTTGCCTCTCTGTTGACTAATGAGTTTGCCAACCACTGGTCTCGCTGGTTCTGAGCCACACACACCAGAGGGAGACTGAGGCTGACCCTGGAACAGTTTCCACAGGTCAGTACCGTCCCTTCCAACCCAACTCAGCCGCATGTTCGGGTGGTGAGCAAGAGGCCTTGCTCCCAAGCTCGGGGACCCCGCTCTGTGACCCGCACGAGACTGCGAGGCCTGGGCTGTGCTGTCTTGCTGTCAGATCTTGAGCAACCCCCTTCATTTCTGCGGGTTGGCCTCAATTTCCTCATCTTGAAAATACAGAAGTTGGACCAGATGGTCTCCAGGCAAAGTCACATCCAAGGGTAGACACGGGATTCAGAGAAATCAGCCTGTCCCTGGAGCACTGCCCAGGCCCCAGCGCCCGGACCTGCCTCCCCGCCGAGCGCCAGGCTCCCACCGCTAGCCGTGGGGAGTCCTCTGACCCCGTGGGCCCACGTCACCTGCCCCCACCCCGCCACCCCCAGAGCCACACTCGGCTGAGCTCTGTGTGCCAGCCATCCGCTCTCTGCCTGGCATCCCGGGCTCCCCTGCATCTGGAGCTGGAACTGGCCCCGAGGCCAAGGCAGGCGCCGGTGGACTGCTCCGGGCCTGCTGGCAGCTAGCCCTCCTGTGCACCCCGATCACAGTCCTCTACCCACGGGCACACCGCCGACCGCCCACACCCGAACCCACATGCCTCTGTGTCTGCCTCGCCCACTCTGCCAAGAGCCTTGCCCGGGCCCTGCCCTGCTCCCTGAAGGTCCCTAGTGTTCATCTTCTCTGTGAGTCCCTCTTCCCATAAACCCCATAAACCCCATAAACCCCCAGTCCTGGGCAGCTTCACTGTCGGAACCTGGCTGATCAATCTAGAGCCTTTACAGCCATCTCTCGGCCTGTCCCCGTGAGCAGCCTGGGAGCTGATTATAAATGCAGAGCCCCAGGCCCCTCCCTGGGGATGACTTAGATGCGCCCTGACCATTGAGCAGCCCTGCCGTGAACTTCCTAGGAGGTGAACGGGCCCGCCAGTGGCTGCCCCTGGGTGACGGGCACCGTCTCCTTCTCAGGCACTGGTTTGGGCCCCTCAGAAGCCGAGTGGGGAGGAGAGTGTTCCGAGGGAGGTGTGCACACGGACGAACCTTTCCATAGGAACTGGACCTCCCCAGCCGCCAGGGCCTCAGGACGGTGCTCACGAAAGTCTAGGCTGATGAGAGGGCCCGCTTCCCCCCAAAAGGGGGTGACTGCCTTCCAGGAGTAGAAAGGTCTCCCCGAGTCTCAGGACAGCGTCCATTATTTCCATTATGGCCACTGCCGCCACCACCCAACTGGACAGAAGCATCCAGCCCAGCCTGGAACCACCACAAGGACACTGGTCTCCTGGGCAGATAGATCCTCACCTGCCTTCTGGAGAGCTATGTCCCTGGTGGGCTTTCACCCTGAGGTGTCCCGGCTAGACCTGGGCCCTTGGGGTAGAGGGCAGGTGGGTAGATGGCCGTCAGCCAAGCTTCCGATGTGGGGAAGTTGCACAGGGCGGTGACAGGTGGACTGCAATCCCCGAGAGAGAAATCTCTGCGGCCCGGGGAGCCGGGGGAGCCGAGACTCCGTTTCCAGCCACGAACATCCCTCTTTCAGTCTCCGTCCTCCTCCCCTCGTCCTCTCCTGACTTCGCTGCCAACGGCCCAGCATGCTTTCCCCCTGCCCTTGCCCCCGGGCCCTCTGCGTTCACCAGCTGGAGCCCACAGCTCGAGGGTCTCAGAGCTGCCTCTTTAAGCGTCAGAGTCATTGTGGAAACAGGCAGCGGGGAAGCAAGCCGAGCCCTCATGTCAGCGGGCGAGCGGGGTCCCTTCTTACCATCTCCTTGGGGGCCGCTCACTCGGAGGAGAGGCTGGGGGGGGGCTTGTCTGAAGTCCCCGGGCTCAGGGCCGGGCCCCCGCCGGCTGCCTCCGCGTGGCACCCTCCTCGGGAAAGGAGGCTGAAGCGGCAGCTCCCGGGTCAGGGCCCTGGGCCCCCGGAGGATGTTCCTGCGGCTTCCCTCAGGGCCGCTCTTTCACAAAGAACCCGCTACATTGCACAGTTCCTTCCAGATCCGCTCCGGCCCTTGTGGGAAGTCATCGCCGCCGGACTTTCCAGATGCAGCTTCTCGGGGAGTTCTTTCTTTCCTTTCCTTTTTTTTTTTTTTTTTTTTTTTTTTTTTTTTTAACACTCTCCCTCTTTTTCCCCTTTCTCAGCTAAAAAAGAAGTTGGCTGAGGTCACGACATACAATGGCCAAGCCTGTGTCACTGACCAGATGCCTCCCACCCCCGGGCCTGCGGACAAGGGCGCCTTTGTCCACTGCAGTTTAGGCGGGACGCGCCGGGCCTGCCCAAGCCCTGCTGGGGAATGTTCCGCCGGCTTCTTCCCAGCCCCAAGTCAGGGCTCTGGCCCCGGCCCCGGCCCCGGCCCGGGCTGTGTGAACCCAAGGCCAGATAAGGCCCAACATAAAAGGAACAGAGAATGGTCCCCGAAGAAGCCTGCCTTAGATCTTCCCAGGGCTGGGGAGCTGGTGCCCAAGCGGGTAAGAGGGGGACCCTCCCCGCTTCCAGACCCGGACAGGATGCGGGCTTCCGGCGAGAGACGCTGAGCATCTCAGACGAAAGGGGCTGCCGATCACAAAGCTGTCGGTGGCACGTGGGCAGAGGACTGGCCCCTGAGAACAATGCAAATTGTTCCCACAAAATGGATTTGGGTGGGGACGCGGGTCCCTGGTGAACACGGCACGTCGTTCCGCTTAGAAAGCGTTTTCTGAGCAGCGGAGGGCTTAGCGCTTAAAACGCTACCCGTTTCTGTGTTTGTTTCCAGAGGCGGGCCTGTGGGGGTTTAGGCAGTGGCTCTCCGTAGGGAAGAAAATGGGATTTTCCGTGGGGACCAAGGTCCTGAGGCCTGGGTGGTTCCCTATCAAATCCCTTCTCTCAGACGTTTGTGTGGATGACCTGTGGCCCGAAGAAGGAGCCGTTTCAATGCCAGCTCCCTGGGTGGGGCTGGAATTCGGTGCCATCCCCTAGAGACGAGTCCGATCAGGGTCACACCCTGTCGATTCAGCAGCTGTGAGAGGGAAGCAAGGCCTCTACCCCTGTGGCTCCTTCAAGGGTACAGCACGGTCCTCAGTAGGTGGCCGTGAGGATGAAGGGGGGGAATCCATACAAACGCTTAGCGCAGGGTGAGGGGATGGGAGCACTCAGGAAGAGACTGGCCATGTTGTTACTGTCAGTGGCGGCTGAGGACGACAGCGGCTGATTCCTGGGCACAAAATAGTTTCGGCTCAACCACCACCTAAAATCACGCAGCCTAACTAGGAACAGGCCAAGGACTCTTCTCCAAAGATCTGCAAAAGGCCAACGAGCACGTGGAACGATGCTCCTCACCGCTCACCGCTGGGGAAACGCAAAGCACAGTGAGCTGTGACCTCGCACCCAGTGCAATGGCTACCAAAAGCACAGAAAACACAAGTGCCAGCCAGCGAGGACCTGGGCACGCTGGAACCCCTGCTGGCGGGAATGCAACATGGCACAGCTGCTATGGAAACTGTATGGCAGCTCCTAAAAAATTAAACATAGCATCACCACGTGATCTAGCAGTTCTACTTCTGGGTATATACCCAAGAGATATTAGCGCAGGGACTCGAACAGATGTATTTGCACACCCCTGTTTATGGCAGCATTGTTCACAATAGCCCAGGGGCAGAAGCAACGCAAGTGTCTCCTGATGGGGGAATGCTAAACAAAATGTGACACACACACACCACACACACACACATACACACACACACACACACACACACACACACAATGGGACATTATTCAGCCTCAAAAAGGAAGGAAACTCTGACACATGCCACAACATGAATGAACCTCGAGGGCATTATGCTAAATAAAAAGAAGCCAGTCACAAAACCGCAAACACTGTATGAATCCACTTCTGTGAGGTTTCTAGAAGAGCCAGGTTCATAGAAATAGAAAGTAGAATGGTGGCTGCCAGGTGCTGGGGGGGAGGGGGGGGGGAGGCGGCCATGGGGAGTTACTGTTTAACGGATGTGGAGTTTCAGTTTTGCAAGATGAAAAAGTCTTGGAAATGGTTGCACAAGAAGGCCAATGCTTTTAAAGCTACTGAAAATGGTTATACTGGTACATTTTTAAAAATGTGTGTTTTACTACACACACACACACACACACACACACATACACACGCACACACGTGCACACACACGTTCGTTTAGATGGAGACGTGAACCACGTCATGACGTGCACAGACAGGGGCAGGCTCTCCGGGGAAGGTGAGCCCTTCGGCCCAGCCTCTTGGCGAGCGCAGTGACTAAGATGACCAGAAAACGAGGCCGGGGCATCTAGAGCAGGGCTCACTAAGGTCCAATCTCAGGGAAACTGAGGCAGTTCCCATTGTGGCCGCCAGCCAAAGGCAAGGGCCCTTCCTGGCCACTATAAACCAGGAGGCGAATCTGCTCCGGCCTGAGCCAGGCAGCACAAGCCGGTCCCGTGGACGTCCGGTTCTAACCAAAGTCAGGTCCGGGTGCGTACGACTTGCAAATGCCTTCTAGGGAGGGGGTGGCCGTTTGGGGTTCCCCCAGGTTCTGAATGAGGAAGTCACTTTTCTTTTTGCTTGATCGATAGTCTTCTATCCTTAGAGTCGCTGTGAAAAGCATGGATTGTTCTCCCTTTCCGGTTTCTGCAAACAGGTAGGTTTCTACATACGGGGCCATGTGAGCACAGGAGAAACAGTAGGAAATCCAAAAGCAAAAAGGCACAAGCATCTCGACGGAGCTGCGTTTTCTGGGTTTAAAGGATCCGCGGCAAACCGCCCTCTTATTCTCAGTCTCTGTTTCGGCCGAGCTGAAAACTGAAATACACAAACCCAGGCCAGGTTCACCCAGGCCATCTCTTCTTTCTTTTGTTAATCCTCACCCAAGAATATTTTTCCCATTGATCTTCAGAGAGAGAGTGGAAGGGAGGAAGAATGGGCAGAAAGAGAAAGAGAGAGAAGGAGAGAGAGAGACACATTGACTGGTTGCCTCCCACACGTGCCCTGGGAAGTGACTCTTCAGTCCATAATGCTTTCTTCAGGCCGATGCACTAACCACTGAACAACCGGCCAGGGCCAGGCCGATGTCTTCTCTAGAACGAATCGTGCTGTCTCATAAAGATTATTAATAAGGAAGAACATCTGGGCATGGCGATGACTCACTTCTTCTAACTGCTTCACAGTCGTGAGGCGAAGAATTGTTCAGGAGCCGGTGCCGTCTCCAGGGTGCGGGACCTCGAAGACCTCCGGCTCCTGATAAGCAGCCCGTTGGCCACGTGACCCGTCCAGTTACCTTTAGTCGCTAAGAGTCACCGACCACCTTTTCCTGAGTGCTGTGTGCAGTGTGGGCAAGTACAAACACAGAAGACTGGGCGTCTGACACGGGGAAGATAAGGCACAAACACGAGAGAGAAAAGAAGAAATAGCCAACAAGAGAGTCTGTGCTAAGTGCCAAGTGATAAGCCGACAGACAACGAGAGCTTTCAGAACCCAGCGCTGGGCAAGCCAGTTTCAGGCGGGGCGGTCAGGGGAGGCTTCTCAGGAGATACGGAATTTTCCCGGCAGCGGGAAAGGGAAGCAAGGGCTCACCCAGAGCAGAGGGACATCAAGTAGCAAGCAGCAAAGCCTGGGCGGCTGACGAGACGTGGGGGGGACTGGGAGAAAGTACAAGATGATTCTGAAGGGAACAAGAGAAGGAGGACCAGTAACCCAGCCAAGATCGGCTGTGGTGGGGGAAGGATTGGGAGGGTGTGGTAGGGTGTGCTGGCTTCGCACTTAGGTTCAAATGGACAGGGATGATGGTTGCACAAGAAGGCCAATGCTTTTAAAGCTACCGAAAATGGTTATACTGGTACATTTTTTATGTGTGTTTTACTACACACACACACACACATACACACACACACACAGACACACGCACACACACGCATACACACGTTCGTTTAGATGGAGACGTGAACCAAGTCATGATGTGCACAGGGGCAGGCTCTCCAGGGAAGGTGACTGGGGGGAGTCTGGCCCTGAGCACACGGAGCTGGAGCACCTGCGTGGGGAGGGTGGCGAAATCCTGGGGGTCAGCTCGGGGTTCACAAAGAAGGAGGAAGAGCTGAACTTCGGGGTGCGTTCTCCACGTGACGGGAGAACAAAGTCTGCCTGATACTCCTTGGACCCCGGCCCCAGCCCCTGCCCCGGTGCCCTCCACCAGTGCGTGCAGACCCGGGGCCGCTCTCCAGGACTCTCGAAGGAACCAGCTCTTCATTCTTTTCTGCTCCAACCCAGCCCGTGGCTCCCACGCAGGGGCTACACGATGGGGAAGGGATGAATGTGAGTCCTGGAATCAGAGCCACAGAGGAGGGAGTCCCAACAAGAAATAGAGGAGGTTGCCGAAACCGGTTTGGCTCAGTGGATAGAGCGTCAGCCTGCGGACCAAAAGGTCCTGGGTTCGACTCCGGTCAAGGGCATGTACGTTGGTTGTGGGCACATCCCCGGTGGGGAGTGAGTGTGGGAATCTGATCTCCACACCCAAGGGGCTGTGAGCGTGAGACACTCAGGGAAGGAGGAAAGATCCATAGAGAAGAAAGCAGGAGAGAGGATGAACGGGGATGTGGGTAGTGGCTGGCGCCGGGCCCAGTGGGACAAGGGCTCCTACGAGGTGACTGGCAGCAGCCTCTTGCACTCAACACGGTGGGTCCAAGGCCCCTCATCAATCAGAATATCAGAGAACCAGGCAGTAAAACAGCAGCGCTCAAGTGAGAGCCAGTCTGGAAACAGGAAGTGGACTGGGAGATGTGCCCATCACCGAGCTACTGGCAAGCAACGGAGGGAAGGCTTCAGCCCTCCACCAAGGTGCCACGGCCGGCGGGCAGTCGACATGCACGCGCTCGGTCCGCTGGTCTAAGCAACATCTACACGGGTCCTGCCTCGTTCGAGAATGAGTACGGAACGGCGGGAAAAGCATGTGGGATCAGGACGCGTACGTGCCATCCTGCAGGCTCACAGGAAGAGCACATCTCAGAAAATGATTCAGAAGAAAGAGTCGGGAAACTGCGAGAACGCAGGACAGGTTTCGAGCTCTCTAAAAAAGAGGAACGGGAATTCATAATGGAAAAAAGAAGCAGCCAACACAGAAAGAATGGCACAAGGAAGAAAACGGATGAGGTAAGGCTTTGTACGAAATTGCTCATTTAAATCCACGTTAGGCAGATGTGTAGAAAATAAAAATATAAACAGGCAATTCAGTAACGTGCAGGGCAGACTTAAAAAAGAGCTCTCTAAATCGCAAGGCAGAAAAAGGCAATAACGAAGCAATGTGTGATTAAGAAGGGTTCGGTTAGAAAAGACCAGAATAGATGAAAATCAATAATCCATTACAAAAATAATAAAGGAGAATTTTAAAAATCATGCAAAAAAGAAAAACAGGCAAAGGGAAACGTTACCCAGGGAAGCCGTTTTTTCGCTCACCGCTCAGCAGGGCCTGGCGGGGCCCTTCTACGAGCGCTAAGGAGAAACGCTGCTGAAGCTGGCATTCCACGGTGCGTGCTCGCTACCCTGTTCCTCATTGAGGTGCTCAGATACCTCTGCTGGACGGTGGGACCCGCTGCCCTGCGCCTACAACTTTCTGTCTGCAACACTGAGGTCTGAGTTGTCCATAGCCAGCCCCGGTGCAGCCATGTCTCATGTGCAAGAGACAGGAAGGTGCCGAAACCGGTTTGGCTCAGTGGATAGAGCGTCGGTCTGCAGACTCAAGGGTTCCGGGCTCAATTCCGGTCAGGGGCATGTACATTGGTTGCAGGCACATCCCCGGCGGGGGGTGTGCAGGAGGCAGCTGGTCGATGTTTCTCTCTCATCGATGTTTCTAGCTCTCTAGCTCTATCCCTTCCTCTCTGTGAACAATCAATAAAATATATTTTTTTAAAAAAAGAAAAAAGAAACAGGAAGGTTCTCCAAGATGTGCAAGTGAGGACCCACCCACTGGCTCCCAGGCACTGAGGGAAGTTAGGGCGATGCCGAGGAGAAGGAAGCATATAAAGGCACCTGTGCCTGACTGGCTTCTACTCAGTGCAGACCCCCAACTCGGAAATCCAGCACACTGTGTGCCCTCTGGTGGGTGTCCCAGCCCCGGGTCCACACGTGAGCCCTGGCCTCTCCTCCTCCTCTGCCTCCCCCTCCCCTGGAAGCAGGTATGTGTTTCTCCTGCAACAGCCTTCCAGGCCAGCCCCGGCCAGGCGGGGAGCACGTCCAGCAGATGCTGCCGTTTGCATCCACGCTCATGCCGACCCAGGGGAGGCCGAGGCTTTGGGGACCCTGCGGGGAGGATCCCACACAAAAGGCCTTTGTCCCTCGCTGGCCCTGGCAAGGCTACGCGTGCCGGTCACCACAGTGGCCGCTGCGTTGCCGGGGAACTTGAGTAATGGTTTTCTGCATATTTAAAATTCATTTTAAATGAACCAACTCTTTCCTCTGAAATAAGTAAAGACTAATAAACCACCCAGTGACTGATGCTTTCTGTCATCAAAACCCTCTTTATGCCATCTTCTAAGAGTAGTTCCGGCTTTAGAAATCAGAGTGCCCAGCATGATCTCAGCTGTGGAAAAACACGCCGTGCCCACCCCGTGAAGGGCTAAGAAGACACACGAAAGTGGTAACAAAGGTCAGCCTTGTACCCTGGGACTCCTCTGGCTGTTTCAATGATACTGTTACTTTTATTACATTACAAATGTTGTCTTTAAAAAATAAAAATCTGATTTTTAAAAATGTGTTTATTAAGTTTACAATCAGTAAACCACTGCCCTTCCCCCAAATCAGCATGTAAAGTTCCAAATATACTATCTGAGCCCAATTAGGTAGACAAATAGATACAGTAAAAAGGGGGGAAAGAATACTAAATGTTTTTATTATTTCTGTTTTTCTGTGATTTCCATGATGAGCATACTTATTTTAATGCATGTAAAGAAATATTTAACTATTCCATCATGAACTAATGTACAAATATAGTCTTATTTTTAAATATTTAGATAATTTAATTTACTGATAAAATCTCCCTTGACACGTACCATCTCACTTTCCATCCCTTAAAATGAACACTGTTTGTCAGATTAGGATTCATTATATGGTGTTTCAAATGGCAGGAAGACTTGGGCAGGGAATTGTGGGGGAAAGTGTTTTTAAGAAAATGCACTGAATTAAGATAGCGTGAGCAACAATAAAGAACATTCTCAAAAATCAGGGTTGGAAAGGAACTTAGAGATCATTTGACCCCAGGCTGCCATTTTACAGATTGGGAGACTGAGGTCCAGAGACAGATAGGAATTGAACACCAAGGCTCCCCAGTCCCAAAGCAGAGGCCCCTCCTCCTCAGTCCTGTGCTAATGTTGCCATCGTGCCTAAGGGATTAGTTCTGGTCAGATGGCAGAAGCCAGAGCCCCACCTAGGACAGCTCCCGGGGTGACCCCATTACTGTCCTGTGCAAGGTGACCCTGACCATCGAGTCTGGCTCTCTGCTCATCCTGAGCCACTTCCCATGTTTGTGGCCAGTGGGCCCCACGAAGGGAGGGGGAGCAGAGAGGAAACAGCTGTGCACACAAGAGGAGTGAAGTCATGAGCGCCCTTGATTTTCCCTTTGGCAAATCCTCTTCTGCCTATTTTTTTCCTCTCATTAAAATGCAAATCTCCATTCCAACAAGGGGGCCTCTAGAAGATTCTAGAAACTTCTAGAAACCGCCCTGTGACAGGGAGTCCTAAAACAAGGTGTGCATGGATGCGCTGAAATGTGGGCACGGATAAGAAGCAGAAGCTACAGCCCCACACATCACTTGGTTGCTCACAGACATCCATTTGCTGGTTCCCAAACCCAGCAGCTTCTAGAACCTCAGGGAAGTCTTGTCACCTCTTTGAACCTAATTTTTTAAAATTTTCTACAGATAGATATAGAAACACCACCACCTACTTCACTGAATTCTTGTAAAGAGTTGAGGGCCAAAACCATGGTGATATTACCCTTGCCCCAGCTTCCTGTCCCCATTGCATCACTGAGCAACCTGGGAGGAGAGTCATCGGCTGAAGGCCCCAACCCTGAGTCGCTCCCGCTGCCGTGTGGCGTTCCCAGCAGCCCCGCTGCCTGTGCAGAGCGACACAGCCTGGCTCCTCTGACACAGGCGGAGCTCATCGCGGGAGCATGACAAGGCCATGGGAAGTGGAGTTGCAGCGCCCAGTGGGCAAGACTGGAATTTAGGGGATCATGAGCCGAGACACTCACATCCCCACGGGCCACTGGAAAGCAGGTGACCCCCTCCCCCCCCAAACCAGACCAAGACCAACACAGCCCTGGACAAGAGCTGCAAACTAGCCCTAGCTGGTTTAGCTCAATGGATAGAGTGTCAGCCTGCAGACTGACAGGTCTCAGGTTTGATTCCGGCCAAGGGCACATGCCTGGGTTGCGGGCTTGATCCCCAGGAGGGGGTGTGCAGGAGGCAGCCAATCATTGATGTTTCTATCTCTCTCTTCCTCCCTCTCCCTTCCTCTCTGAAATAATATATATATATATATATATATATATATATATATATATATATATATATATCTGCAGACTAACCCAGCAAGGCCCTGGCTTCCACCTGAAGCTGCCTCCCTCGGCCTTCATGCGCACCCTGCTGCCGTCACCAAGGACACCCCGGGAAAGAACACCCTCCACACTCACACTCCTAACAGGGAGACTGATTGGATGACAGGAAGGAAACGGGTTAGGTTCCTTTTCTCTCTCTCTCTCTCTCTCTCTCTCTCTCTCTCTCTCTCTCTCTCTCTTTTTCTTCTTCTATTGTTAGTCCTCACCCGAGGATAGATTTTTCCCCCATTGATTTTTAGAGAGAATGGAAGGGAAGGGGAGAGACAGACAGAAACATCTATTTGAGAGAGACACGTTGATTGGTTGCCTCCCACATGAGCCCTGACCAGGGCCAGAGATGGAGCCTGCAACCGAGATATGGGTCCTTGACCAGAATCGAACCCGGGACCACAGGCCGGCGATCCATCCACTGAGCCAAACTGGCCAGGGTTAGGTTGCTTTTTTCCTCGCTGCACATGGGCAAGGTCGCCACGCTAGGTACTGCCAGCTGTTCTCAGCTGCCGAAGCCCCGGCTGTGGGGCCAGTGCCGTGAACTTGGTAGCTCATCTGGCCCCCACGAGAACATCAGGAGAGACGCGTTCTCATGTCATTTTATAATTGCATAGACCAAGGTCTTACCCAGGGTCTTGCCACAAGACACGGAGTGTCTGAACCCGGTGTCCTGTGCCCAAGGCTGAAGCAATCCCTCCTCACCCCACCCCCTGTGCCGGAGGCTGGCCTGCAGGGTGCCCTGGACCCCCCTGTCCAAAGGCAAATCCCCAGGCAGAGGTTACAGTGGGAGCCATGCTCAGCCAGCCCCTAATTACCCGCTTCACACAGGAGAATGCCATAGCTGATGGCGGCCTCATTAACTGCAGCGGAGGTGCCAGAGGAGAGAAGGAAAGTGCCAAGATTAGCATTTCCACGGCCAACAGCCCTGACCAGCCACCACGCTGAAATGACACCTGAGAAGAAAGGCAACGGAATGCCACTGGAGTTTGAGCTGAAAGAGCTGGCAGAGCTGGGATCCGGGACAGGAGAAATGAGCACAAGGCAGCGTCCAAGCTCAGTTCCCATGAAATCCGGGAGTGTGGGTCCGATGCTTCCAAAGTGACAGGGACCCGCCTTGCTCCGCCCAAGGGCCGGGGGCCTCAGGTCTTGCTGTCTCCTGGGAGATGCAGCCCCGCCCCGCCTGTCTCCCTCCCACGCAGGCTGGCCCGCTCCTCAGCCCCTCAGGGCGGCCGTGACATGCAGTCCTCACCCCGGGTGTCTGAGCTCCCCAAGTTCCCAGGCACAGAAAACGCGCCCAGTAAGTGTGTGCTGAACAGATGGAGTTCCCCTGGTCTCTGACCAGGATCTGTTAGCCCACTTAGGAAGAGGGCTTCTTACTTTCCTGGGCTCACCTGGGCACCCACGTGAGGGTAGAGGCAGAGGGGGACAAGAAGGTGGAGGGAGAAGCGCTGTCCGTGTGTGTGTATCTTCAGAGGCCTCCAAGTCACAAACGAACAGAATGGGGGGTCAGCAATGGCGTGGCGGGGGGCTCTGAGAAAGCCTCTCATGGGCCGAGAGCCCCCCAAGCAGATACACTTGGGAAATGCACTCTCCTGGCTTGCTGGGACTGCCCACTGGAGCCATTAAAGCCGCCAGCCAGAAGGACAGCGGACAGAGCCACGTGACCATCCGGGACAACAGCCGTCTGAGCTGTCCGTGCTAGACTTGAAAGGCTCATGTGCTGGGCTTTTACCCTTATGCTTTCAAATGCTTTTCAATTTTATTCACTGATTTTAGAGAGGGAAGAAAGGAGAAATACTGATCTGCTGTTCCACTTCTTTATGGATTCATTGGTTGACTCTTGTATGAGCCGTGACCGGGGCTTGAACCTGCATCCTTGGTGTACTGGAAGGATGCTCTCACCAACTGAGCCACCTGGCCAGGGCCCACCCATATATTTTTAAAGAACTGGCATATTGTTTTCCCTTAGGGACAATGAGGCCATGGATGGTTGGCCATCTCGGGTAAGCCTGAGCCGCCTACCTGATCTCTCTGGGCGAGACTCAGTGCCCGGCCTGGTTGTGCCAGTCGCACACCGCTTCTTCCAGGGGAAGCCTGCCCGGTGACCTACCATCTCTCCCTCAGAACCCTGGGAGGCACCCTGGAAGGCTGTTCACCACTGTGGCACCCGTGGCACCCACAGATGGACGTGCTAAACAGGCGGGGGCTGGACAAAGGGACTGGGATTATGAAATCCCGTAGCTGGCTGGACTCGGCCAGCCCTCAGGGCTCACACAGAACTGCCTGGTGGGTGTGGGGCAGAACCCCTCATTCCTTCTCTTAGGCCAGGGGTCCCCGCCTTTCCTTCCTCTGGGTTATAAAGGATGGAGAGGGACAGCAACAGGCGCCGGCTCCCTATCCACGCCTCAGCTCTTTCTGTTGTGTCAGAAGGGCCATTACAACAGACTGCTGGCCCCTTCCTCCAGGTTTCTGAGCCAGCAGGTTTGGGTGACACCCAACAGCCTGCATTTCTAAAATGTTCCCGCGTGCTGCTGCTGGGGTCCCGGGATCGCGCTTTGAGAACCACTGACTCTGAGAGCGGAAAGGGGGTCTGTTCTACCTCTGTTCCCAGAACATGGATCTTTAGGAGACGGGTACATTCACTTTCAGGAAGAAAGAGACCTTGGAGCGTCTTGAAGAGCATGGGCCACTTTTCACAGACATGAATACAGGATGCATTTCACACGTCTCCAAACGTGAGAAAAACATCACAAACCAAGTGAACAATGGCAGCTGTTCCAGTCTAGGCCTCAGTGTGGAGACAGGAGAGATGGGTGGGGACTGTGGCAAACTGGGAAACCTGCCACTGACTGGCTCGTTTCACTTAGCGTAATAGCAGACTGACATACCTGGGGGAAGGGAGAGGGGGAAAGAAGAGAAGAGATAAACCAAAGAACTTATATTCTTATCTGCATAGCCCATGAACACAGACAATGGTTGGTGAAGGCCTTGGGTGGGGGTGGGGAGCTGGTAGGGGATGGACGGAGGAGGATGGTAGAGGTGGAGGACATCCATGATACTGTCAACAATAAAAAAATACGTCTTTAAAAAACGAAAACCAAAAACCTGTCACTGATCACTGGCACATCGATGCCACACAGGATGACGGGCTACCCATTTCTGCAAGAAACGTTGGAAATCAGAATTTTTTTAACGTGAAACCTGCTGATGTGTAGATGTTGGCAGCCAACTCAAACATTTCTAAATGAAACCGTGGGCAAAAAGGAAAACAAAACGTGCAACCTAAACCCCACGGCTCTGCTCCTGGTTTTGCCCGCTGGCCACCAGGGCGCGGCTCCTGGTTTTAACTGTCGGGTCTCTGCATAAGCAGGCATTCGAAGAAAATGCTCCCTGGTTTTAAAGGATTGAACACCATCATCCGAGACTGAAAGCATGAATTAGCATCCCACCCTGTACTGACCAGCCACCCTGTACTGACCAGCCACCCTATACTGACCAGCCACCCTGTACTGGCTAGCCATCCTGTACTGGCCAGCCACCCTGTACTGGCCAGCCACCCTGTACTGACCAGCCACCCTGTACTGACCAGCTACCCTGTACTGGCCAGCCACCCTGTACTGACCAGCCACTCTGTACTGACCAGCCCACCCTGTCCTGACCAGCCACCCTGTACTGGCCAGCCACCCTGTACCGAGCAGCCTTCCGCTACGACCTCTTCACCACCATCTTTTGGGCGCAGCGGGGTGCCAGCCTCCAGGGATCTGTGCACCCTTTCCAAGGGCTGTTGATGTGTGGCCAACTCCCTCTCCCCCCAAGCAGGGCACCCCAACTTGGCTCTAACCTTCCTTGGAACAGAAGCAGGGGTTTCTGGGGCAGAGGAACCACGAAAAGCCTGTCCTGCTCTGTCTATGGCAAAGCGGCACCCCATCAGCGGACGAGAACGTTCGGAAGGGGAGGGGGTGTGTGAGGAGCTGAGTAAACAGCGTAGGGAGCCGGGCACGCTCCGCCAGCTGGGGACGCCGGCAGAGGAGGTGGCCTGAGGCACAGCCTGCACAGAGCACCCCGAGAGACGAGCAGGGGTTCGAGGGGCCGAGGAGCAAGAGAGCTGGCATAGCGGCCTCGGGGGGACACGTGCACATCTGTGGGGTCTGAAGGTGAGATGACACCATGGGGTAGCAAGACAGAGCTGCAAGCCAGCCAGCCGCTGGACCCTGCCTGTGGGGAGATGGGATCGTCCTCCTGGGAGGAGCTCGGATCCAAACCTGCAGGCTCCTGGCCTGGGAAGGAAGTGTCCCGGGGCCACTGGGAGGAGTGCAGGGCGGGCAGGGCCAGCGCTGCCAGAATCACCACCTCCTTCTCAGTCTGACCCTGGGAGCTTCTGCTGCACCCCCATACTGTCCCCCCACCCCCAGGCCTGAAACAAGGGCTGCCACCTCCGGCCCCAGACCTCACGCCTCCCAGCTGGCCTGCCTGTCCCCGTCCGTGTTGCCCACTGCGCCGCATCAGCTTCTCAGAAGGAGGCTTGCGAGCGGCTCTCCCCCACGAGGACCCGCCTTCTCCTCCCCGGCTTCCCAGGGAAGGGAATCACGGCCCCGGAGCAGGGAATTCGGGTCCCTTTGCTCACCACTCAAGGCCAGCAGTTTCACGCATGTGTAAGGAGCACACCTGATTCACAACCAACACACTCAGCGTTCGTGTGGCAGCGCTCCAACACTGCGAGGCCGAGACTTTCAGCGACGTAAAAACTCCCTGCGCTTGGCAGCACGCCGAGAGCCCAACCTTCGGAGAATCCCCTGTTGCCGGCGGCACCCCCTCCCCGCCGCGGGGAGCGAACCTGTGGGGGTGCATTGTGCTTTCCAGACACCATCGCGCCGTCGGGGCCCAGGATGTCCCCGGCAGGGTCCGCCGGGCGTGAGGACCCCCACAACATGCTGCGCACCGGGGCCTCGGAGACGTGGACACAGCGTCCCGGGGAAGTGGCCGAGTCCACACGAACCCGCTTTCTAGACTCTAACTTCCCTGCTCTTTCCAGATCCTGCATGGCTCCTCATGCCGTTATGCAATCCTGTGCTCAGGACATGCCCCCCACTTGCAACCGGGGAAAGGAGCTGCCCTTTCTGCTGCCCCGGCAACTCCGGTGCGTGCACCCACGAGCCGCCCTGACCGCACAACGGAACACGCACATGCACACGCACACGCACAGCACACACGTGTGAGCCGGAAGATCCCCGTGGGCTGCTTCCCAGCCTCTTTCTCTCCGCCTGGCTGTGTGGCGTCGGGCAGAGCACCAAGCCTCTCTGGGCTTCTCCCTCACCGACAGCCCCGAGGAGCCGAACCTGCCCACCCCCAAGGTCCCAGGCTTCTCCTGAGAACGCTGCCCACTGCACTCGGCGCCCACTGGCCCCGACAGAGGCTGGTCACATCTGGGGTTAAGAAAAACGCAAAACCGAGGAGGCGAGAAGATCCAGAACAGGGAATGGAGACACGTCAGAGCGGCAGGGAAAACTCACTTTGCACTGAGCTCACCTTGGACAGCACCGCCACCTGCGTGCTTGCTCCTAGGTCCCGGAGAGCAGCCCAGACTCGCTGAAAGGAGGAGGAGGAGGAGGAGGAGGAGGAGGCACAGGTGGGGGACAGGGGTCCCTCCAGAGCACAGCCATGCCCCCGCCCGGCAGGAGGCTGACCAGGGAAGGCTTCCCCACAGGGGGGCCGGTCCCCCCCCCCCCCCCGCTCCAGGGAGCACCCACCTGCGCCACCTGCACGGGGACAGCGGCTCCGCGGCTGCTGCCACTCACCTCAGCCCCGCAGGCCCTCGGCGTGCAGATCTGACTCGCTGGTCATTTTCCGCCAGCGTCTCCACAACCCGCTGCCTCCCCGTGCCATCAGCTAATTCACTGTGCAAAGCAGCACTTATATATAGAAAGTTGCAGCCACGCAGGTTAGCGTTAAAATAGAGCCGGCGTTGCCAGGGCAACCAAACAAATGATATTCAAAATGAGCAGAGAAGTATGCTGCAATTGGGAAAGCATGTCCACAGCCTTCCAGAGCAGCTGCGCCCGGTCCCCCCGGGCGGGCGGGACGGCCTCCGGAGAGGGGGCCTTCCCTGCATGAACCTCCTCCTCCCCATGAGGTCACCCCTCTGGTCTCAGCTGCAGCCACGGCCCCTGCACGAGCTCCTTCCTAGCGCCAGCTCCTGTCCGGAGCCAGCCCGAGGCCGGCACTGAGGGGTGTGATGCGCTGGACCAGGTATATCCATCCATTTGCCAAGGCCGCAGTCCTCCAGCCCTGGGGGAAGCAGCCTGGCCCTGCTGCTGTTACTGAGGGGGCTCCGGGAGGCAAAGCTGGCTTCGGCCGCCGCCTTCCACAGGCAGAGTCCAGAGCAGGGGTGGGCAAACTTTTTGACTCGAGGGCCACAATGAGTTCTTAAACTGGCCCAGAGGGCCGGAACAAAAGCAACCTGGCCATGCTGGCACTCTCATCTTGGGCTACTGGTGAAGGAACGGAGGGGAGAGCAAGAGAACCCTCCGCTCTTTCGGCTCCGAGGGCCGGATAGAACAGCCGAACAGGCCGGTTCCGGCCCGCGGGCCGTAGTTTGCCCACGGCTGGTCCAGAGGCACCATGAGCTGAGTGACATGCTTCGCCTCTCTGAGCCTCAGCCTAAGAATGAGAAGGGAACTGGGGGGGGGGGGGGGAGTACCCTCGTGCCTTCCACCTCTCTGATTCTAACGTGCACCTTTTCCCTGGGCAAATGCCTTCCTTAGCCCGGCCACACATGGCTTGATATGGGCCGGTGCTCCATCCCACACTGCAGCACCAGCTCTGGTTCAGCACGGTTAGCAGCAGGTGTTTGCTGCCTTCGGGGGGAAGGGCCAGATTCCTGGATTCAAGGGCCAAGCAGGGGCTAGGGCCTTGGACAACTCGGAGCCCTTCCCAGACTCATTTACAGCAGTGAGACTCAGACGTGACCCACAGCGCATGGACCTGCACCCACTGCTGGTGGCTCAGGAGGGCAGTTCGGCAGTTTCCTGTACAGATAAACATACACTTAGGACCTACTGACAAAGGGAAACATATGTCCACACACAGTCTTATATATGAATGCTCAGAGCAGCTTTAAAAAAAATAATAATAATCTCAATCTGGAAAGAACCCAAAAGATCACCAGTAGGAATGGATGGACAAATGGAAGCGCTTCTACACAGTGCAATGCTGCTTCCGGATACAAAGGAATGAACTACTGACAAGTGCAAGAACCGCCACATCTCACAGCTATCAAGAGAAGCCAGTCTCAAAAGGTTACATGCTAGGATCCCATTCATACAACAATCTCAAAAAGACAGGCTGCAGGGATGGAGGACACGTGAGGAGCTGGGGAGGGAGGCATGGATGCAGAGGGAGAGCATGGGACAGGGTCTCGGGGTGTGGACCTGTCCTATATGCTGTGTGAGGTGCTGGCTGCATCAATCCAGAAAAGAGATCAACATTCATAGAACTCTATGCCCCTCACAAGTCAATTTTACTGCATGGCAATATAAAAAAAAATAAAGTAAAAGCCACTTTCGCCTTGAAAACATAGGAAAATCACTGAGGATGACACCACCTCCCCATAAGATCATTCAGGTCAAAATCGGAGCCCTGACACACAAACTGGGAAGTCCTGAGAACCAGCAGTTCTTAGTACCACTTTCTAAAATATTTTTTGAATCTACAGTTTTATTGATTTCAGAGAAGAAAGGAGAGGGAGAGAGAGCAAGAAACATCAAAGAGGAGACAGAATCATGGATCAGCTGCCTCCTGCACGCCCCCTACTGGGGATCCAGCCCACAGCCCCGGCGTGTGAACTGGCCGGGAATCAAACTGTGGCCTCTTGGTTCATAGGTATTACGCAACTGCTGAGCCCTGCCGGCTGGGCTAAAATATTTTTATTTGTTAGTTTATTTGAGAGAGAGAAAGAAGAAGGGAAGTAGGGAAGAAGGGAGGGAGAGGAAAGGAGGGAGGGAGAGAGAGAGAAACATCAACTTGTTGTTCCATCTGCATATTCTTGCATGGGCCCTGTTCTACCTTTAATTACAAAGATGCTCTTCTTCAAGACCAATGGTTCCCAACCGTGGGCCAGCTTCGTCAGCATCACCTGAGAGTTTGTTTGAACGTATAAACTCTCAAGCCTCACTCCAGCCCTTCTGAATCAGAAATGAGTTGGTTTGAACAAGCCCTCCAGGTGAGTGACCTACTGCATGTGGAAATTTGGGGACCGCTGGCCTCCACCCACCAGGTTTCCCGCTAGGCCAGCCCAGGGTGAAATGGTCTGGCTGGCCCTTCAATATCAAGACCACAGATACAGGCGATGTCTTCCCTTCCCTTCCCTTCCCTCCCTTCCCCTCCCAACCTCTGCCTTTGGTCTGCCCCCAAGCGTGGCCTGCAGGGAGGAGCCGAAGGCCATCACTCCATCTGACCACCTGCAGCAGCAGGTGACATGGGACCACTGTGGCTTCAGCCGGGACCCCTGGAACGAAGAGGGACCGGAGCTGAGGACCAGCCAGGGGCTCCTGGCTGTGCAAATGCACTCTGCGCTTCTGACCCGGCCCGGCTCCCCCAACCCACCGTGCCAGTCCACCTCCCACTCTGGACTCTCGGGAGTGATTCTCAAATCCAGGGGGGACCTGGCGGTTGTCCCAGTGAACCCTAGAAAAGCCCAACGTCCTACTTGCCCCAGAACAACAACTTCAAAGCTGATGCACGTGGTTCCTGGCTCCGAAGCCACAGAGAGATGATGGATCACAAAGAAGAAATCAGAACCATATGGATTTCGTATTCAGCAAAATAAACAGAATTACGGCATCGGGGTTGGGCCCAGAAACCAGGGGGCTGTGCGCCTGGCCCTGCGCCCGGGCTTGTGGCCCTCAGCGCAGGCAGGCTGGGCTCCGGCCTCGCCTCCCCGACTCCCACCTCGGTGCCAGCAACGCCCGGAGCGCTGACCCTCCCTGCTGAGCGCTCTGCCTGCCTTGCTGTTTCGGCTGACATTTCAGTGTTTTATGGAGTTTTTATATTCTCTTTTATGGTGCAGTTGCAGGGAGTTCGGCTTCTTTCTCCAGCTTCATTCACATGTGCACAAGCAGCGACAGGAATCCTGGGCATTAATGACAGTGGGGCAGCTCCAGCAGCCTCCGGGAGGGGGTGGGGCAGCAGCTGGGGCACCCACCCCCTTTCATGCCATCGGTTCTTTCCTCGCAGAGCCAACCAGGCGGGGCGGGGGGTGCCCACTTCCAACCTGATACTCCTCACAGAGCAGAGAAACCCTCCTCTTCCAGTTTCTAGGCAAACAATATGGCCTTCCCACAGCCAGGGCTTCCGAACCGGGGGCCATTTTGCCCCTCAGAGGACACATGGCAGTGTCTGGAGACACGTGTGGCTGTCAGGAAGGGGACCAGGGATGTGGGCAGGTACATCCGTTTCCAACTGCTGCTGTACCAAATCACCACAAACTCAGTGGCTCAAGACAACGACACGAATGTATTACCTGGGAGTTCTGTAGCTCAGAAGCGGGTCTCCCGGGGCTAAAGGCCAGGTGTCCGCCGGGCTGCGCCCCTGTGGAGGCGCTAGGGAGGAATCTGTTTCCCTGTCTTTCCCAGCTTGTAGAGGCCACCTGCATTCCTTGGCTTGGGGCCCTCCCTCCATCCTCGAAGCCAGCAATGGTGGGTCAAGTCCTCTTCACACTGGCCTCTCTCTGGCTCTCTCTCTCTTCCGTCTTCTTTTTCCACTTATGGGATAATCCAGGATGATCTCCCCATCTCAAAGTCAGCTGATTATCGACCTTCGTTCCATACGCAAGCTCAATTCCCCCTTGCTGTGCAACCTAGCACGCACAGGATACGGACAACTTTGGGGGGGAAAGAGGGTCATAATTGTGCTAAAGGGACTACTGAGATCTAGGGAGTAGAGGCCAGAGTTGCTGCTAAACATACTACAATGCACAGGACTGTGCCCACACAAGTATCATCCAGCCCAAAATGGCAATTGTGCCAAGGCTGAGAAATGCTGGTACCTTAATGACCGTGTCTTAGTTGGTTCCTAGTGACTGTGACTCTATACCCTTTCCACAGAGAGGTCACCCCTAGGACTTTTGGAGGTCACAGAGAAGCTCTGACCCACAGTGAAGGAGGAATTTTTTTTTTTTTACTATTTTGTTAAACATTTTAAAGTAGATTCTATAACTATTCTGGAACCATCCTCAAATGATTCTTCTTTGATACACAGAAAATACACACAGCTGTTAGAAACAAATGCATCTTGCTTAGAGAAGGCGCACGAACACATAGATCATTTAAGTCTTTATGTGAATAACTTCAAATAACAGGCTAATCCTGCTTAGCTGCTGAGATGCTTTGGTCTTAGAAATCCCTGAATTAGCAGCCAGAGCAGCTCCCATCCCCAGCCCCCCTCCCCTCTTGGTTAGCCACGGCCAGCAGAAGAACACTCCAAATGCCCTGCAGACGCAGTGCCCACACCAAACACCCTCTGACCCAGAGCACCTGCGAGCACCCAGGGAGGCCTGCATTCGGTGGGTGAGGTCTGCAGCAGCTGGGGCTGCCTGGGGGGGGGGGGGGCAGAATGGCTACTCAGGAGGCCTGTCAGGCCCTACAGGTAGCAAAGAACAGTCCCCCAGCAAAGCTCCACCCCTACCCCACCCTGTGGTCCCGCTTGCTGGCAGGGTTTCCCAGAGTGGAGGGAGAGGGGCCGCAGGGGGTGACTCTGTGGTTTCATGGGGGCTTCCCTGCGCCACCTTTTTGTCATCGTGACAAAAGGAGTCCCTGCTCCCTCCCACCCCATCAAACAACGAGCAGAGGCCCAGTGATTCCTAGTGCTCACGCATGTATGTAGGCACCCATGTGTGTAGGCACCCATGTATGTATGTACGCATGCACCCATGTGTCCCGATAACCCAGGCGAACCCTGCTATCCTGCCATCTCTACAGGACCCAATGAGGCGCTTATATTTAACTTTTCTGTTGCATTTGCCCGGCATTTTCTCCAAAGCCACATGTCTGTCCCAAAGCATGGAAGCCATGGCTCTAACAAAGTCCTGACCCGCCGTCTGAGATACTTCGGGGGTTAGGACCACCTGCATCAAGATGTCGCCTGCGGAGCACACTGTGTCCATGTGCTGGTCCATCACCCAGCGCTCGCTGTGCGTCTCCTCTGCGCCAGACACCCCTCTCCTCTCCACCCGAAACCGCAGCAGCCAGCGACACAGAGGGCCTCGCCCACAGGGAGCTCAAATCCACAGGCAGCATGGTAAGGCCCTGCTCTGAATACGTCTGTGCATTATCTCATTTAATGCCGCACCGATGTTGGAGGCAGGTGACCTTCAACTGCCTCCCCTTTCAGGAAATTACACACTCAGTAGTAAACACATACACTAAGTGGCCAGATTATTATGATCTCTGAACACATAATAATCTGGCCACTCAGTGTATATCCTATATAATAAAAGGCTAATATGCAAATTGTCCCCTTAACTAGGAGTTCAACCAGCAGGCAGGCCAGCCAACTGCCCATGTCCCCTCTCCATGGCCAGGCTGGCTGGACCCCATCCATGCACAAATTCATGCACCGAGCCTCTAATGTGTGTGTGTGTGTGTGTGTGTGTGTGTGTGTGTACACACTGAGTGGCCAGATTACTATGCGTTCAGAGATCATAATAATCTGGCCACTCAGTGTATGTGACATTCATTCATTCACTCTTCCCCACCATCCTAAGGTAGGTTCTGTGGTTACACCCACAACAGAGGAGGACACTGAGGTTAGGTCATTAGCAGCTGACCCCAGGGGTGCATGCGTGCATTGACAGCTAGCAAGTGGCAGCTCTGCCCTGGACCCCACGTGGTCGTGAGGCTTTGTCAGGACAAGCCCAGGCCACGCCCTTAGTAGCACTGGCTCCGGAACTCCTAGTGCATCACCTCTCCTTCAACCGCTCACCGCGACAGCTTCCTGACCGACACCCAGCACAGCTCAAGTGCCGGTCACCCTCCGGGGCCTCGTGCTCCTTTAGGACACCCAGGCCCCGGCCCCCACTTCCAAGGGGCAGAGGAAGTGCTGCAGCCACAGCAGGCCCTTTGTTGCTGCCCCCAGAGTGAGTCACCACGCTCCAAAGACGGTTGCCAGAGAGAGCCGCATTGTAGCAGGAGTGCTCATCCACTTCCCTTTTCCATTTCCCAAACACAGCTTTCCCCAGATCCAGCATTAATCACGTAACTGCCAGCTGGAGTTCAAAGATGCTTTGATAGCGGGATTTTCCACAGCGAGGGTCCAGCAGCGGCAGCTGCGGCAGCTCCCCGGCGCTCCCCCTCGCCCTCCTCTGAGACCTCCGGAGCCAGCTCCATCTCCCATGGTGTGCGGGGCTGCGGGGCTGGTTCCCACACTGGGGAGTTTTGTGGCAGAGAGAAAGCCTCCTCCATGGCATGATGTGGTGGCTTGCAAGCCACCCTAGGCCCCCAGGGTGTCTCCACCAGCCCCAGATACCACGAGGCGGGCAGCAAAGGGGGAGAGGGGTCTTCACAGATGTAATTACATTAAGAATTTTCGGATGAGCTTATCCTGGATTATCCAGCTGGGCCCTAAATGGCGTTCCAAGTGCCCTGACAAGAGGGAGGCAGAGGGAGATTGTGTGACACACGGAAGAGGAGGAATACACTCAGGGGGGGCAGAGACTGCAGTGATGTGGCCACAAGCTAAGGGATGCGGGCAGCCACCAGGAGCTGGAAGAGACTTGTGACAGCGATCCGCTGGGTGTGCCTATGCCACAGCGATGTGCACCCCTGCTTCTGGTGAGAACACCCTGATTTTCCTTTGGGGAAGCACCTTGCCCACCTCTCCAATGAGCAATTCCACCCGCCTGGCCCTGGGGACTATAATTCAGGAATGAGCAGGTGGCCCGCATGTGTCATCTGAGACTCAATCCTTGGACTCTGGTTGGAACTATTGGGGAAGAAAGTACTGTTATGATAGGAGGCAAGCCTGAAGCTGCTGACACCTGCAGGAAACCCCCCTCCTGAGAGAGGAGCCGATGCAGAAGAAAAGGGGATGGTGGGGAAGAGATGGGGGAAGGCAGAGAAGGACAGCGCACCATGCTGACATGGAGGCCCCTCACAGCACCATGTCTGAAGCTGACACCCTGGGAGCGGCTCAGGTCACCAACCTATCTGGGTGGAGGGGGTTGGGGGTCCTTGCCAGAGGCACCTGGGAGAAGGAAAGGAGAGGGCCCCCAGCTGGAGAGATGCAGGTGCTCACACAGGGAGCGCAGCAGGTATTCCCACCCGGGCCCCTGGGAGGACAGGCTGGCCATGCCCACAGGGTACGGGGTGGACTGGATGGAAGCAGGTGGCCTCCGCCGCCACCCCCACAGGGGCCCGCAGCTGGGAGAGAGTCCGGGGCTCTGACCACATCCCGAAGCCCTCGCCTGCCAAGTGAAGTGCTGCGTCAGGACACGCACAAGACTCGGGGCAGAACCGCTCTGGGGAATCGCTGTGATCAAGGCCGGCCCTGAGCTTCCGCGGTGGCTGCGGGCCTGGGGTGAAGCCGGCAGCCCGCTGGGCGTCCCGAGGCACAGAGCTCCCCACCGCACGGCAGCAGCACCAAGGCGATGCCTGGGGAAGGCACCAGACGACAGCAGGGGTCTGCAAGGGTGGTTTCTAAATGGCTCCATTCAGTGGGAAAGGCCACGGAACTAGTACACAAAGCCTGTGAGTGACATCACTGCTGCCTGCGAGTCGCCGTGATCCGCTGTGACTGGCTCCTCCGGTCACTGAAGGCTGGAGTCCGCAGGGACCGTTTCTAGGCCACCCAGTCTTACCGGGTCGTGGTGAGGAGCAAGGACCAGGGAGCCAGACCACCCAGGTTCATGCCGACTGGCAGGGGAAAGGTGCATGGGAGTGGAAATAACAGTTCTTCCGAGGTTTATGTGCGTCAGTATTCAGAAAGCACTGAAAGCTGGCCTTCCCGCGTTCACCGCTCCTTCTTCCACGCCACGGCTCACCGTCCTCCATAAAATGGGTAAAATCTGGGTGGGTCCACGCCTCCACCCAGGTCAGCCACCTCCTCCATCTCCCATTCCACCCTGGCTCCCTCCACTCCTCCTCCAGGTAAACGCCCCACCTCTCTGAGCTTGGCTCTGTCCCACCTCCCCTCGCCTCCACCAGTTGTGGGCGTCAGACAAGAAGGCCAGCAGGACCCCAGGCCAAATACCCCCCTGGACACCCACACAGAAACACCAGGCACTGTTCTGTCTGTCCGTGTGACCCTCTGGCCGTGACGTGGCGGTTCCCTGAGAACAGACAGACACTGGATGCCCTGCCCTATCCTGGCTCCGGGTGGCTGTGCTCAGAGACAGGAAATCATCCCCTGGTCGGGTAGCTCAGTGGGTTAGAACATCATCCCACTATGTCAAGGTTGCAGGTTCAATCCCAGGTCACGATTCATACAAGAAGGAACCAGTAAACGCCTAAGTAAGTGGAACAACAGATCTCTCTCTCTCTCTCTCTCTCTCTCTCTCTCTCTCTCTCTCCTCACCTTCCCTCTCTCTCGCTCAAATCAATAAGTCAATTTTAAAAAATCATTCCCTAAGTCTGAAGAGAGAGAACCAAAATTAGTTCCGATTCATTCAGTAACTGAGCTGGAGGCCTTGGAAGGAAGTGGATACCAACATTCCTCAATCTTGACATTGACCCTGAGGTGTGGACACATCGCGAGCTGTGAAGAGCCAGGGTGTGGCGTCTCAGACACTCCGGTGCCAACAGACTCCACATTCCTGGGCCCCTCCGGGGAGAACTGGCTTGTGATCTGTCTGTCCTGCAGGATTCAGCAGGAGCCGCGCCTGAGACAGAGCCGCACACGAAAACAACCCCCGGGGCATCCCTGACCTCTCAGCCGCTTCATATAAAGCTCCGTGAGCCACTCCCCCGACCCCCATCCCCCACCCACTACTGACATCCTGAGAGGCCACTAGCCCTTCCCGGAAGGAACATCAGCCCCCCACACCCCTCCCTCAGTCGGAGGCTAGCAGACCTTTTGCTCAAAAGGGCAACGGAGCCCTGGGTCTCCTCTGAGCGCCTGGTGGTGTCGGGGTTCCCAGGACCAGCCTGGGTTGAACGAATCATTACTCGGCAGGTAGTCCTTCTCTAGGCCATCACCTGTGACAGCAAAAGGAAACAAAGCAAAAGCAATGAAGGGAAAAGGTACCCGGGCGAGGTGCAAGCTTCCAGCAGGCCGCTCCGGGCAGCCAGCCCAATTCCTCCGGGATGAGCTGGGGTGGTGGTGGGAATGCTGTCCACCCACCGGGGAAGCTCAGAGTCAGCGCCTGGGGATTCCCCTGGGGGCTGGCCCTGCAGGCACCCCTGGCCTATCAGGCACCCAGATGGCAGATGGCAGCGGGAAAGCACATGGTCTCTACAAACCCAACTGTTTGCAGGAAGAGCTTAACCGTATCATTTAGGGCATGATGGGAACCTTCCCTAAATTCGGGTTCCCAGACGCCAGCCAATGACCAACAGCGAAAAGCGCCTCAGGCCTGCTGCCACCACGGTTGCTGCATGCTGGCCATTGGACGATCACTGGAAGGGACCTCCCCTTGCCACGTGACAGATCCTCCCTTCCTCCAACTGATGGACAGAAAATGACGTAAACTCCACCTGCAGCCCGGACATTCCTGAGCTCTGAACCACCAATCAGCACCTGCCAAGTACCCTAAGACCCCGATTCCTAGGTCCCTAGGTCCCTACTCATGTGCCTTACACGAAACCACCAATCAGCATGTGCTGTGTGCCCTGAGCCCCGTCCCCCCTCTTTCCTCCCCTTAAAAGGTGCCTGCACTCCGGTCCTCTTCCTCTTTCCCCTCTGGAAGGCAGCCGGCAGCGGTACTCTTCTCTCCAATAACGCCTGTGTCCTGGCATCCGGTCTCCCGCCTCTCTGTTTCATCTTTCCCCGGGCCCAGTGAGTAGCAGATTCTACCACCAAATCCCAGACAAGTGACGAGCCACCGGACATGTGCGCTGCCAGAGCTCACTCGTCCCAACCAGGCTAGTCCAGGGCTGGCCTGCGCTCCTCCTCAGCACTTCCCCAGGACTCCAGCTCCACGGGCAACCGTTCAGGTGGATGGACCCCTTCTGTAATAACAGCTCCCACTCGCTCATCCGCTCTGTGCCAGGCACCAGGCCAACCACATGACATACAATTATTTGAATATTAAGTATTCCTGTTGATGCTCATTTAATATTATTCACAGCTTACAGTGGAGTCAATTGTGGCATGAAATGACTTGCCCATGACCCCACTGAAATGACCTTTAATTCCTACCCCCAGCTGCTCCTCGGAGCCTGTCCTTCGCTGACCACATTACATACTTCTTTTTTGTCTTGTGTGCTTACTATTTTTTGTTGATTCACTTTTTTACTTTAAAAAAAAAACACACACCTTTGTTCCTCAGACAATGTTATGGTATTCTCTGAATGGAAAAGCTAGTAGCATTTGCCAGAAATGTACAGTGCGAGTAAAAATAACCACAATGAAAACCAAGCAACGGTCCTCCATCCTCGCTGGATACGCCACCCGCTGAGCACCCCGGCATTTTCCCCTCAGTAGAATGGGAGGCTCAGAGAGAACTGCAGGAGGAACACCCTCTCCTTTGTGAGTCCTGGCACGGAGAGCGTTGCCTGTAGGCCAGACCAGTGTGTGCACGGTGTCTGGGGAAGCGCTACACTATATCGCGTGTGCTCCACACACCTGCCCCATCTGGGGCTCCCACTTTCTGTCCCCCCCACCCCCCCACCAGCCACATCCTGGGGCGGTTCCAGCTCCTTCCTCCCGCTTGGTTCTCATTCATTCGCCAGCCCCTGTGGCTCCTTGCTCTCCCTTCTTCTTTCCTAGTTTCTGCTTCTAAAGGCCCCACTCAGCTGGCGGGACTACCAGCCTGGCCTTAGAGGGAGAGAACACCAGCAAAGAGGCCTCCCCTCCCTCGAATTTCCAAAATCAAAAGGAGACCAGGGAGAGAGGGCAAGGCTCCCTCAGGACACGTCAGGTCGTCAGGTCGTAGCTAGGAAGTGGGGGTGGGGCTAAGGGGCGGAGAGCATACAGAAGTCAGAAATGTGCCATTTCTCTAAAGCAGGGACTACATTCCAGGTGCCCACTTCCCCATCCCTACCCAACACCACATACCGCTCTGGCCCAGCCCGACCACAGGCCCCGAGAAGTCACCCAATCAGAGTGACAGGGTCCCACCCAAAGAACACCCCATTCTGTGGTGGGGTGTTCCCGGGCCAGAAGGGCACTGAAGAACTCTAAGCAGACAGAGAAAGGCAGTGGGGTGCTTGAGAGCTTGCGGTTATGACTTTTCACGCCTGAGAAATGGGACTAAATATACTACCTACCCCATAAGGTTGTTATGGGACAATATGAATGGATCCCCTGGGGTCTGTGCTATGTGACATATGACTATAGAGCTGGGCCCTGAGTCAGGGGCCAAGAACCAGAACAGAAAAGGGTGGAGGGCAGGGTGTGTGAAGGGGAGCTCTCGCAGCCACCATACAGAGACTGCGGGGGGGGGGGAGACCCCAGCCCCACCTGAGTCTGCAACAGAGGTGAGGGCTCACCTGCATGCAGACCGGGGGCTGCACACGGGACCGTGGACCACATCCAGCTTTGTGTGGCTCAGAGACACTTGAAAAATAGTCAATTTAGTTGCCAATGTGCAAAAACTAGGAAATTTCCCATGGAAAAAAATAAAGATTTCAATTGTTTCTTTAAAATTCAAGGTCATACTAAAGTTCCCACTGTGGGAGGAGGAGAAATGGTGCTACCCCCCCCTCCCCATTCGCTAAGGCAAGTAGTTTCAGCCCTGGAGTCATGAAAGTCACACGGGAACTTCAAAATCATCCTAAACTAATGGCCCAGCCATCGTGGCTCTGTGGTTGAGCATCGACCTATGAACCAAGAGGTCAAGGTTCAATTCCCAGTCAGGACACATGCCCAGGTTGCGGGCTTGTCCCAGTGTGGGATGTGCAGGAGGTAGCTGATCAATGATTTTCTCTCATCACTGATATTTCCATCTCTTTCTCCCTCTCCCTTCCTCTTTCTGAAATCAATAAGATTATATATATTATATATATAGCAAGCAACCAGAACAACCGGAATGATCAGTCACTGTGATGCACAATGCAGTGGCTGACCAGGCCAATCGGGGCCCCTATCAACCCCCACAACCGCCTGCAGGTCTTCCCCCCAGCCGGCCCCATCCTCAATCAGACCCCCCTGATGGCCTGGCCCAAGCAACCCTCATTGCAATGGGCCAGCTGGACCCCAATTGTGCACGAATTCGTGCACCAGGTCTCTATTATAAAAAATAAAATCACCCTAATGCCTGGGGTCCCAACCCATTCCATGGGATCTCCAAGAGGGATGGAGGTCGGCAGCCTTTGCTAGAAGATTCCAATGAATGGCCACAGGGAGGGCTGCGCTGATGTGTCCGTGGCCCTGATCACAGGTGCTGTCACCTGCCTGGCCCGGACACCGCTATTCCAAGAGCCCATCCAGCCAAAGTTCAGAAATAAGGGAAGGGGGAACCACAGAATGCAAACCAGCACGCGGACCACTGGCAGCAGCCCCAGCTTTAACCAGAGTCCATTTTGTATCTCCCGACCCAATCCAGAACCAGCGAGGCTCCCTGGCCTCCCCTAGGGGTCGTGTCACCCCCGCCCCGCTTCGGGCAGGCAGCATGGCGCGGAAAAGCCAAGGACAATGCTTGCTGTGGCGGGAGTGTACTGGAGGCAGCCGGAAAGGCATTCAGGGACTTTCCTGATGGGTAAGAGGGTCTTCTGGCTAAACATTCCCTTTCCATAAAGCGTTGGAGCCCAGTCAGCCCAGAGAAATCTTAGGTTCCCTCACTCTCTGCTAGAACAACCCTGACCCTTCTGTCCACAGTCTCTCCCCACAGGAGGTGGCAGGACCATTCATGGTTTCCAAGACCTGAGGGGGGAGCCGGGGAAAGAGGCTTGGGGACAGGTCGGCAGCTGTGGTCTGTCCGCCCCAGGACTGGTGCATTTGTGGCTTGTCTGCATTTGGGGGCATTGCCCACTGGATTGGTGCCATTTCTCAAAATGAGGGCTAACAATCAAGAAGAAAGTGAGGCCCTAGCCGGTTTGGCTCAGTGGATATAGTGTCGGCCTGCTAACTGAAGGGTTGTGTGTTTGATCCCCAGTAGGGGGCGTGCAGGAGGCAGCCCATCAATGATTCTCTCTCATCATTGATGTTTCTATCTCTCTCTCCCTCCCCCTTCCTCTCTAAAATCAATTAAAAAAAAAAAAAATATATATATATATATATTTTAAAGGAAGGAGAAAGTGGGTGTCAGGATGTCATCGCTCTCCAGACTATGTTTAATTCTGAGGGTGTGGAGCCAGCTGCCTCGGGGTGGACCAGGGCAGACGGCATACCAGACAGAAGAAGAGGGCCTCCCCGCCGGGGGACCGGATCAAGGGCAAGGAGAAGGCTTGCGGAATGAGGCGAGGAAATGGGATTTTGATTGCACAGATAAAGTGTGGCGGGGCCAGTGACAAGTGATATGTGAATCGCAAAAACAAGGGCTGCTTTCCAGCCTGGGACGTGTCCCAACAGGCCGTGTGGCTCGGCCTGAGAAACAGGAAAATGAGGAAGAGTGTGATCCCTGCGCAGGCAGTTCAGCGGACTCATCCTGCCCCCACCCCGCACAAGGCTGGGGCAGGCCCGCTCCTGTCACGCAGTTGGAAGCCACGGGGTACCCCTCCCCGTCCAGCGAGGGCTTGGATCTTTTTCAAGCTCACAGGCAACAATCCTGGAAGTTAGAAAAGTTCCCATTTGTGCCTGTTCTCAGAGAACCTGGGGAAGAAGCACCAGTGTGGGAGGGAGAGAGGGAGGGAGATGACCGGGGGGGGGGGGGGGAGCCTCAGTATAGGTGACAACCCAAAGCCTGGCTCCATCAAGCATGCCCATGAGCCTGCAGCACCGAGCTTGTTCCCAGTGAGGCATCAGCCCCTCCCCAGACCGCTGGCGTCAGAATCGCCGCGCTAACCAGCGCCCCAGGTGAACTACACAGTGCCAGTGCTTGGGAAACACCCACTTGCAGCATCAAGGCTGTTCTCCCGGCACCAGGTAACTCTCGGGGCACTACCAGGTCCTCATCCAGCTCACCACAGCCGCACAGGCAGCTGAGGAATTCACGGGCGGTTTCAGCTTCAGCCCAATGACTTTTCCCCCAGTGGGCTCCCGGCCTGCAGGTACCTCCTCAGCTCCCCGACGCACAGATCAGCGGAGGCGATCAGACTAAAGCCTCCCCACAGCCATTGAACCTGATAGAGTAACGTTTCAGGGTTTGTTTGCCCATCGGTTCACTTATTTGTTTGTTTGCCATGCCAAGTCAAACACGGATTGGACGCCTACGATAAGTCGGGCGCTGGGAATGAGCAGATAGATGGCCCAGCCCGGTCCCAGGAAGAATCTGGCTCCTGGAAGAGAGAAAGATGGCAGACAGTCCATCACGGGGCTGAGTGACAGGTGTCAGGCGTACGCGCTGCAGGGAAACATCCGGGGATGCTCTGCGGAGGAGGCGCTGCCGAAAGGGCATCATTGTGACATGCTTTCTTTTCTCTCTGCTTTTCCTGCTCTCTCCTGTCTTGCTTGGTAATGGGTGGATTGCCTTTTCTTTATTCTCCCTCCCACCTCCACAAGCTTGGCATTTACAGGGTCTATTTCTACTTCTCAGGTGGTCACACTGGCATTTTTAACATGTACACTTGACTCCAAGCACGAAGTTAATCAATAGCTCTTTTCTTCTTCTGAATAATACAAAACCCTGCAAAGCTCCAGCTTCGATCTCCTCCCTCCCACCTTTGAGGGGTTGGCAGCGTGAGTCAGCGGAAGGTGCTGTCTCCCACAAGTCTTGAAACCACCCGGTTATTTGCTATCTCCTGTCACTGGTCATTTTCCAGAAAAACAAAAAAATTCCAAATTGACTCAAGAGGAAATAGAAAACCTGAGTAGATTTGTAACCTCCAAGGGCCCTGGCCCAGCAGTCTAAAATCTACCTTAAAAACTATAATGGTCCACGTGGTTTCACTGACAAGTTTTTTCACATCTTGAAGGAAAGGATAATACTTATATAACTTCTTCCAGAAACAGACAGAAAAACTCTCATTTCCTTTTAAAATACCAATACCAACCTCCAAAAATTAAAAACAAAAAAAGATCTGGGAAGTTTTAAAGCCTACCTTCTAACCTCCCAGGGCATACTGGGAAAGTCCTAAATACACATGAGCAAATCCTGGCAATGGAGGGATATTAAACCATCCAAAGACTAGTTAGTTAAACTCACATTAAAACATTATTTTTTTTAAAAAAATAGGATAGTCTAGATGCAGAAAAAGAATCTGACCAAACTTGGCACCATTTCGTGATTAAAACTCACAAACTAGGACAAGAACAAAACTTTCTTAGTCTGATAAATGCTAGCCCTCAGAGATAAGAATAAAATCAGTACCAAATGTAAGTCAGGCATGGGACAAGGCTGCCCACCACTTCTGATTATTTTCAGCACTGTACTGAAGATCCCACAGCACCATAAGCAATAAAGAGAGAGAAAAACATAAGGACTGCAAAGAAAGAAACTTCTGCCATTTTTCTATAACTGCCTACCCCAAATATCCAAGGAATTCTATAAACATTCAGAACTAATAAGACAGTTCAGGATCTATTTATAAAAACAAGCAACATCCATTCCTAAATATTAGCAACAATCATAAAATAGAATACTTATGTTTAAAATGGATGACTAGAAACCGGCTGTTTATCTCCATGCTTTCCTGAAACCCCATTAGAAATGACTGGGGGGGAAATAGATACAAAAACCACAAAAAAATAAATCAATAAAACGGAAAGAATTGGCAATAAATGAAACATAGCCACAACATTTGTTTTTTAAATATTTTTATTGATTTCAGAGAGGAAGGGAGAGAGGAGAGATAGAAACATCAATAGTAAGAATCATTGATGGGCTGCCTCCTGCACGCCCCCTACTGGGGATAGAGCCAGCAAACCAGGCATGTGCACTTGTCTGGAATTGATCCTGGGATCCTTCAGTCCACAGGCACCACAAGATTTTAGACAACTGAAAACAACTGGATAAATGACAATGAGTTAGCATAGAGTAGAAAATTAAATATTCACGACCTCAAGGGTAAATAGCCACAGGAAACAAGCCAATTTATAATGCAGACCTTCAGAGAGGTCCAGGAAGGCTCATAGGCACAAGGTTGTCTACAAGGTGGAAGTTTAAAAAGGTGAGGGATTGCTTCTTAGATCACTCCTTACCCCTGACCGCCAAGTGACTCCCACTACCTCACTTGCAGGAAGTGGCAGACCAACACTCAGAGGGACAAGTGCAGAACTCCTAGACTCAGGGACACCCAAAGGATAGGGTGAGAAGTGTTCATGAAAATAGGGTAATTGGGCAAAGGATTACATAATCTAGGTTTAAGATAAGACCATTCCAGGAAGTTAGTGAAGTGCATGCTCCAACAACACAAGGAAGAAAACAAAAATAAAAGAGGAAAATCTGAGACCCAAGAAGTGGCCAAAAGCAGAAGAGAAGCAAAGGTAGGTGATGAGATGATGGGGAAGGAAGATCCCAAGGTGACAGCCGACCACCGACCAGAAGAGAGGAACCAAGCCAGAGCAAGTAGATTCTTCTATCCTCAGTGCGAAAAGCAGCTTGACAGGTTACTTCCTGCGTTGACAGGATTCGGGGAATTTGACAGATGTGCTAAAGAGTCTGGGGAAAGAGACAGAGAAAACTTTGGTGTGACAAACACACCGTAAAAAAGACAAGTGAAGGTAAGGCAGTGATTAAAAACACAACCTGGTGGAAAAGTCAGCTGAGTATGAATAGGAAACACATAGGAGAAGCGAGCAGAACCACAGACACACACACATGAAAATATAAACAGCCTCGACCAGCAATGAAGGAAGTGCAGAGAGCTAAACCCAAGGTGAGATATCTCACACCCTCAGATGGCAGCAGTAAGTCTGACACGTTGGCAAAGGGAGTGGAAATTCCAACTCTGTGGGTGGCAGCATAGTTATAATTGCAAAACCTCTTGGAGAAACACTGTGGCACTCGTTAGCAAAATCCAGAGGTACCGGCTCATTTCCAGAAATTCTTCTAGGTATCTAGCCCCAGAAAAACACTCACTCACACGCGTGTCCCACGAGATTCCAGGCACAAGGATAAACCCCGGGGGTTGCTTATAGTAGTCTAAAATGTCCACCCAGCTGGCTAAACTGTGCAATTTGCACATGCTATGACACTGTGCAGCACGCAAAGCCATTTGTGCATGTTTCAGGGTAGACAAACCTCAAAATTATTAAGGCAGGGAAAAAGCGAACCGTGAGGAGATAAATATAGTATGACATGTTTCTTGTCAGTTTAAAAATACACAAAAAACATTAGCGAATACTATTTTGGATTCATATGTGGTACCACAAATTTTAAACATGTTTGTAGGGAAGATACACCAACCGCAGAACAGTGGTTACCTCCAGGGAGAGGAGGAGGAAGGGAACAGCATTAAAGGAACACGCAAGGATTTTTAATGCCAAGTAAGTGTTATTTCTGATTGACATTTGGCAAACGTTAAATACTTGTCAAATCCAGAGATGGCGATAAGCACGTGAAAAAACGCTCCACGTCATTAATCCTCAGGAAGATGCAAGTTAAAAACACAGTGGAAAACTACTTATGGCTACCAAAAAAATAAATAAATAATGCTGGCAAAAAGCCGACGGGCTGGAAGCGCAGACACTGCCGTGAGCAATGAGAAAGAGGGGCGGCCACTTCAGAAAACAGCTTTGCTGTTTCTTATCAAGTTAAACATATGCTTATCTCTGATCCAGCAATTTCACTCCTAGGTATTCACGCAACAGAAAAGAAAACACATCTGAAACACTTACACCCCAGAGTTCACAACAGCTAAAAACTGGAAACAACCCAGGTGTCCATCAACTGACAAAAGGGTAAGAAAATCAGAGCAGATTCACGAATGGGATCCCCCTTAGCCATCAATGCAACAATGTGAACAAACCCCAGACATTATCCTGTGCAAACGAAACCTGGAATGCATACTTCATGACCCATTTCTATGAAATCCTACACTAGGCAGAACGAATCTATAGGATAGAAATCAGAGGTGGCCTGAGGACATGCGTCAGGGAAGAGGCAGGGACAGGCTGCCAAAGGGCACGAGAGAACTTTCTGGAAAGATGTCCTGTACTTTGATTAGAGTGCTGGTCACATGGGTGGATACATTTGTCTAGTCACCGACCTGAACACTTAAAGTAGATGCATTTGATTTTCTGGTACGTTATGACTCAGTAAAGTTGATCTTAAAAATATGGATGTAGATACATTTGTTATCATCTCTAATTTTCTGTAAATACATTTTATTAAAAATTACATGGATTTTATAAAACATTGGTTATTAATGAGGTACCTTGGGGAACGGGAGGTTTCAGGGGGAGAATGAAACATTCAGAAGGCTAATAATGCTAATCCACACTGCTTCCCAGTGGGAGAGTTGTCTATTTGGTTATTAGAGCAACCTTATTAGAATCCAAAGGGTTCTTTGAGATCATCTAGTTCAATTCTTTCATTTTCAGAAAAGAAGCCTACAAAAGAAAGAAAAGAAAAGAAAAGAAAAGAAAAGAAAAGAAAAGAAGCCCACAGGGAAATTTGTTCAAGAGCACTACAGCAGACATTTGTTGCTTAAGCTACCTGGTGTCCTAGACCTATCCTAATAGCACCCACTTCTTTCAAGGGAATTCTCTCTCTCACTGGGCACTTGCTCTGTGAGGCTATTAATTCGGGTGCCAGCCTTCCCACTGCCAACCCAAAGGGGTCCCAGGTGGCTCCTCCGTCTTCCACGGGGCAAAGGTGTGCGATCCAGGCGTGCCTCCAGATGCTCTCTGCCGACCCGTGCAGCACCAAGCAACCCTGACCACACTACTTGTGCTCTGAGACTGTCCTGCGGTCCCATCTCCTGCCTCACCCAGCTCAGCATCTTGGTTTCTACCTGGTTTTATGTGTTGCCAGCCTTGTGCCCATTCTGTGACCTCCCATGATCTTTGCAGTATGTCCACTTCGCTTATATCAGGTAGAATCGGTTTTTGGTGTTTGCAACCACGCAATTCTGACTGACACATCACCCAACCGGCGCAAGGCAGACCGGGGCCCACGGCCCAGCGTTCTGAATTCTAGACAGCTGTCCCTGGGTGTGTCAGCCACCTGGCTCACTCCTGGGGCTCCTCAGTGCCAAGAGCTCACTGGCTGGGGGAGAAAGAAGGAAAGGGGATGATCACTTGTTGAGTGACATGCCAAGTACTTTGACAGGCTTTCATTCGGTCCTTCCCGCAGTCTAGTAAAGCAGGGGTAATCCCAACTTATCTTTGAGGACTCTGAAGAGGAAAAAGAAAACTTTTTTTTTCAAGGTTACAGAGCTCACAGGTGACAGAGAAGGCACTTGAGCCAAATCCATACAACTTTAAAGCCTCGTTCTTGTCACCTCATCACACTGCCACGCCTCAAGAGAATAGTGGGTCTTCTGCTGCCCCTTCTTCACAATTAGGTCACTGAAACGTCAAAGGAGCATACGAGGCATGGCTGGCTATTGGCTGCACCTGAAAGTAGTGAGAGGTCAACTGTGTGCACTGGGCCAGGGCGTCGGCCCAGGGGGGAGCGACGCTGGATGGGATGGAATGGCCAGGGTGGAGGTTAGGGGTTGGGTGGGGGGATGCGGAGCCCACTGCAGCCTTAGGGAGAACAGATGTGCCTGGGGAACGGTGTGGGAACTGCCACATACCAGCGCAGGGGTGAATTCTTTCTGCTTTGAGATGAATACATGGTCACGTTCCCATGGCAACGGAGCATGCTCAGTGCAGTCCATACCTATAACTGAATGACTCACATTGTTGGCATTGCACTAGCCCATCCAAAGGCCTTGGCCCATCAGCCTCCTAGAATTGTGTGCAGCCTCCTGCTGAGAGCGCCTTGGAGGATAAACGGCGTCTGTGTGTGTCCCTCTGAGGCTCGGGGAGCAGGGATTCCGTCTCTGCTCCTGCACAGCCTCTAGCTCACGCGAATGCATCACAGCTACTCCAGGACCCAAACATAAAGAGGCAGGGCACTGCTGGGACATGGATGCCAAATAGACCCCATGCTGGTGGCCCCTGAGAGGAGGAGGCCTAGGAGCTCCGAGGATCCCACCAGACGAACCTGGAGAATGCTGAGTGGCTTCTGAGTTACTAAACAATTGTATCAAAAATTTTTAATCCTCACTCAAGACTATTTTTCCATTGCTTTTAGATAAAATGGAACGGATGTGGAGGGAGAGAGACACATTGGTTATCTCCCATGCCCCTACTGGGCCGGGCGTTAAGCCTTCAACCAAGGCATGTGCCCCTGATTCAGAATCAAACCCACAACCCGCTGGTGTGTGGCCAATGCTCTAACCACTGAGCCAATATCAATTTAATGAAGGACCTTGACAGGGTACCGCAGATGCTGCTAAGGGGTCTGTAAAACTCAGTGGTTACATAAAAGGGTTTTTTTCACTCTAAACAAACGGAAAACCTACGGTTCCTGCTTAGTTTCTTGGGAGAAGGTTAAGAAGTTTGGGTGTGCCTGGGGAAACCCAAAGGGGGGGGGCATCAAGGAAGGGGCTTTAAGAGTAAGGAGACACCTTACCCGCCCAGATTCCAGAGTGAGCTCAGCCTGGCCGCCCAAGAGGCCTGTATACACAGACACAACAGCACCACGTGGGCTCAGCTGTCCCCACTCCACTAGCAGGCAGCCCTCCCCGCCAAGATGTGATTACTAAAGAAGGGGACCAGGAGATCGAGGGGTACTCACCACCACCACCTCAAAAGCACTTGTCATGGAAGGTTTCCACGAGCCCTGGCCAGTGTGCCTCATTTGGGTGGGTGTCACCCCATGCACCAACAGGTCACCAGTTCGATTCCCAGTCAGGACACATGCCCATGCTGCGAACTCGATCCCCAGTGGAGGGCGTGCAGGAGGCAGCTGATCAATGTTTCTTTCTCACATCTATGTTTCTCTCTCTCCCTCTCTCTCTCTCTCTCTAAATCATTAAAAACATATTTTTCAAAAGGTTCCTTTGGGAGCGTGGCATGTGCTTGTCCCAGCACAGCAAGGAGTGTGTCAGTCCCCGGACACGGAGCCCAGGGGTCTATAGCGGTGGCCACCGGGCCCACAGCACCTGCAGACGTGCTCCCCGCATTGAGAAATTCAACAACGCTTCCCCGGCTTGCGTCCAGTGAGTAAATGAAGGGACAGTGCTTTCTGAACAATGTCCTCGAGCAGTCTGGAAGCTTTCGTATTATAAAGAGGACCGGCCCAGCAAGCCTGAGGCTCTCAGAGTAGCCCAGGGGCCACCGCTGAGCTGGGAGAGAAGGTGTGGCTGGGTCCAGGGCAGGTGGCACCGCGCAGGCCTCTGCACTCCAGGGGAGGAAACGGTGCTGGCGACCACCCTGGGCCCTGATACTCCGACATTCGGGGCCCCTCAGCTGAGGCGATGAGAGGTTTGGGGAACGGGGCCCCAAGTGTCCCAACAACAAGTTTCCTGGGCCACTGGCTGCCTCTCCTGAAACCCGTGCAGGCCGGGCTGGCGGGGGCTGCACGCGGCACTGATGGCCGAGCATCTCGGACAAGCTCAGCCGGCACTCTGATGGGACTCGCAGGAAAGGCTCTCAGGCCCGGTGTCTCTCTCAGAGAAATTAATCATTCTTAATTGCCCAGGGCTCACTGCCATGCAGTCCTATTCGTGGAGTTTGGTGTGGGCACGGGACCTGGGAAGCAGCGTCCGAGTCAGCAGGTCCTGTTGAGGAGCAGGCAGGGCTGGGTGTGAAGTGCAGTGTCTGGGGACAGTCGGGAGAGGAGAGGATTCCTGAAAGTCCCCCTGGCCCCATCTTCCCGGTCTGGACGCCGGGCGTGCGGCATTAACGGAGAGGAAGTAGGAGCAGGAAAAGCAGGATGAGGTCTGGGTGAGGTCAGGGGCCTCTCCCAGCCAACCCTCCAGCCCAAGCGGTGGGCCCCAATTTGGCAGAGCTTCGCAGCCAGAACCGAGGGAAACGTGTTTGGCCGGCTGCTCCTCGGTGTCCTCAAGATAAAGTAAGCCACCTGCTCGGGGAAGCACAACCGTTCCTGCCCTCGCACTAGACCAAATTGCTCCCAAGGGCTCCGGGAAAGAGAACACGCGGCTAAAAAAGAAATCGTGAAAGACCACGCGTTTCATGGCGCTGCTCATGTTAACCCTTGTTTGAACCAAAGCCTTCCAAAGCTGTGGCGGGGTACCACCAGCTTCCGGCCGCAGCTCCCGCCTCCCAGGTGTCCGAGGGCCTGGCCAGCAGGAGAAGGGAAAAAAAGATGCAAGAAAAGGAGGCAGGGTCTGGTGTAAATAACTCCTCATCTTTCATAACCGGGCAGCAACTCAAGAGGGATGGAGTTAATCAGTCTTGAAACATCTCAGCATTTCACTTAACATGTGGGAAGTAAGTGCCAGGAGAGCTAAGATTAAAACGCGGCTGGAAAGGGAGACGCGGGGGTAGGTGCGCTGCTTTGCACTCGAAGCCCCTCGGTACGGTTTCCGTTTATTTTTAACCACGCGCACGCTGTTACTTTTGCTAAAAAGTAAAAAACAAAGGGTTTGAAGTGACGGCATGGAAAATGAAGACAGATGGATGGGATGCAAAGGACAGAGCGTGTTGTTCCAGGGATAACCTTGACTTTGCTTTGATTGATAAAAAAAAAAAAAATCTTGCACAAACTCCAGAACTATTCAGAACAGATCTCTGCAACAGCCCTCACCAGCACAGACACAGCACATTATACCCCACAGCGGAGAACGCTGCTCCCCGCGGCCCCTTGGAGTCCAGACGAGGCCGTCCAGGCAGGTTTCCGGCCCTGACTCTTCCAAGTCAACTCACCGTCAAGGGAATGCAATTTGCCTAGAACTTAGGTCCCCTTTCCCGCCCTGGTTACAGCCTGCTCTGGGCTTTTGGAACCTAGTGGGGGCTTGGAGAAGTTCAGGCAGCGACACCGAGTCTCCTCATTTCCAGAGATACTGGAGCATTTGCACAAAATCACTGGCTTGTGGGGACTTGAGGACGGTTAACGTCCTCAGTTTCCCGTGAGGAGTTGGAGCGCCCAGAGGTGACATGAGATTGGCCGGAAGTCATGGCACCCCCGGGAAACAACCTCAGACTGGGTTCTGGGTGCCCTGATCCAGTGCACTCTCACTAAGGGTCTCCTGGAGCACTTGGGCACATGGAGCAGCTATGTGAAAAGAGAGTTTCCTGTTGAGGGTGGAGTAAACCAAGACTTTCAGAGGATGGAACACATCTGAATCCAAACCTGATTCTCCATCTTCCTGCACGACCTCTGCCTCGGCCAGAGGCAGCCAAGCATTGCTCTCACGTAGGGCAGCAGGAACCACACACAGCCAACCATCACTCTCACCTGGAGCAGCAAGAACCTAACTGCTCTCTTAGTTTTCATTGAGGCCACCACCTCCCATTCATTCTCCAGCCAGAGTGAGTCTTCTAAAAGACACATCAATAATCAGGACATGGTAGATAATCCACAGAGACCAGGAGCAGATTGGTGACTGCCAGGAGCTAGGGGGTGGGGGGTGCATCCTGGAGGATCACTCCCAAATCCCACTCCAGCTCTACTCGTGTGACAAACCACATTCTTCCACCACAGAGACACCTCAAATTCCACCACATTCTACACCTCAAATTCAACACATCCCAAACCAAATTCTATTCCCAAACCACTCCCTTCAATACATCCATATTTATGTTTATATTTATACTAGTGACCCCATGCACATTGAAAGGAAATTAATAAGAAGGTGACCAGTGGGGCAGGATTGGGTGAGATGGGTTGGACACGTCGTGGAGGTCCTGGAGCCAACCTCCCCTGGTCCCTCCCCAGTGTCCTCGGAGTGAGCAAGGTCCTGCTGGCAGGTGGGGTCCCTTGGCCTGGCCTTCTGATATCCCCTGAGGGGTTCTGGACTGTGAGAGGGCACTCTGCAAAGTTGCTGTTGTACAGGGTGTGGAACACAAACGCAGGTGTGCAGTAAACCAGATTTGGGGCCGACAGTACCCCAGTAACAACATAACCCAAGGCCAAAGGTGAGATTGCATAACCCCTCGAGAAATCAGGCTCCCTTCTCTCTGGTTTTGGGGTGCGTCACCCGAGAACCGTCACTGCCAAGTCACTGCAGCTCAGCAGCTCCTGTGTTGAGCGTCTGCCCCCTGGTTGTCAGTGTGCATCATAGCGACCGGTGAGACAGTAGGAGGGACACTTAGCATTTTAGCCATATATATATATATATATATATATATATATATATATATATATATATATATATAAAATCTTAGCTCCCAGAAGCCCAAACCCCAAATCTGACATCTTTGATTTTTTTCATTTATCAAATTCCCCACACTCAATCCCTTCCAAAATGGTCTTTAAACATCATGAGTTTCCTAGGGTTATTAATTTTAACCCTCAATCTGAGCTAAGTCCCGAGGAGGCCATCCCGGGTATGTTTGCAGCAGCAGCTCCTACCACCCAGATGCCAGTGAAGGCCCTGCCAGGAAAGGTAGTGAAATAAGGAGAAAACGACCACATTTGGGAGAAGGTAAGGAGGGGACCTCCCAAGCCCTACAAGAAGACCGGCCAAGACTGGTTTGGCTCAGTGGATAGAGCGTTGGCCTGCGAACTGGAGGGTCCAAGTTCGATTCCAGTCAAAGGCATGTACCTTGGTTGCACAATCCCGGTGTGGGGTATGCAGCTGGTTGATGCTTCTCTCTCATCGATGTTTCTAACTCTCTATCCCTCTCTCTTCCTCTCTGTAAAAAATCAATAAAATATATATTTTTTAAAAGAAGAAGACCGCCCAAGTCTTACCTATTCAACCACCAAAATCTCTCCCCACCAGGCCCTCTTCCGTTTACCATGACTGTGTCCCCATACTGCACTACATGCAAAACAAAACCCACAAGTCCTTCAAGGACCTGGCGAACCAGGGGTGAAGATCTGTTGATTCTACCTGCCCATCTCCAGATCCTACTCACACCACGAGCACCCCACTTTTCCTGTGGGGAACCACACCTCTCCACTCTCAGGTGTGGGCAACACAACCCACCTCCCGGGCCCCGGGCCAGGGCCCATTCACCAGCCATCTAGTTCAGCCCGTCCCCTGGGCCTGGTTCTGAAAGGCCCGCTGACTCCATGGGGCTCGATCTCGGGACTGGATGGAAAGAGCAGCTCTCCTGCTGATGGCCTCAACGCCACCAGGGCGCCAGTCTGAAGCTGCCAGCATTCAGCCCGGGGCGGGCCCAGCGAGGGGGAAGCTGAGCAGCTGAAGTGAGAAACCACCAACCCGGCCATCTCTGGAGCTTCCCTCCAGGCGAGTCCAAACATCCCCTTTTTGCTTAGGCATCACTGAGCTGGGTTTTGACAGTTGCAATAGAAATGGTCCCTCGGAGGCAATAGCTTCTCTCCTTCCCTCCTCCTCTCACATCCCCCGCCCCCTCCTCAGCCATGCCAGAGCAAACATTTCCCAAAGCAACGTAAACACACTCTGTTCAAGCAAGCTCCCTTATTTAACACCCAAGCCGGTCTCCGGCCCCTCCTTGGCTCATGCTGACCCCTGTCCTGGGTCGCCCTGGCCTCTCTGGCCTCTGGGGATCCTGTGCGTTAGAGTAGACGCCTTCTGCCCTCTCTTCTGTGACGGCCTCTTCACCCTTTCCAAGCCCCTGGAACCCTCTCAGCGGCTTCACTGCAATTACTGTTAATGGCCGGTCGCCCCCCTCTCTCCGCCGCTTACCCAGGAGCATCCGTGAGCGCTGTCTCTACGCCCAGGGAGGACTGGGCAGAGCAGAAGTGAGGTCGCCCCTCTCGGTGCTCGAACACTCGGGGCTCGGCCAGGGTGCTGGGACACCCCAAACACGTGAGGCCTGTAAACCAGATAAGGAGGAGCATCCTTGCCAGTGCCAACCCCTGGCCTTGCGAGCTCGTGGGCTCCCCTCCTGTCTGCTTTTTCACGTTTTCACAAAACTCGGGCCTCAGAATTTCAGGAACCCACCTGGGCTCCAAGCCTCTGGCAAGCTCTGCAGTAGGCACAGCCAGGACACATGGCAACTTCTGGCCCTCGTTTCACGTCTGGAGGGGCCCACTTCCTTTTGCCCAAGAGATCCTGGGGAGCCCCGGATTCCCATTAGGTCCCAGCGCTCCATTCACCTCCCAGCGCCCCTCCCTCCTGCCCAGGGAACCCTGAGTGAGAGCCCCTGGAGGAGCCGCACCTTCAGGGGAGCGATGCCTGGGGCTGCCCGGCTAGGAAAGCAGGAGCGGCTTCCTCAGCTGAGGCAAAAGGGCTCTTCCAAGCACAACTCCCATCCGCTCCGGCAGCTGGGCCTGCCCTTGCCTTTCCCTGCTCCCATGCTGCCCTTTAGCGGCCTTTGTGCTCAGGTATTTACTCTGCATTCGCCACACAGAATGAGCCCAACAGGGCAGAGGGAGCAGGTGGCCCAGGCACCTAGAAGGAAGGAGCTTCTCCTCTGCCTAAAGTGGGCCAGGCCGTCCTGTCCCAGGGACCACGATGGCGATGGCAGAGGGAGAGTAAACGATGGGATTGGAGAAGGTACAGGGTCAGCTCAGGGCTGTGGGTGCCATGGATGCCCCCGCCCCCTGCCCCCTGCCCCCGGCCAGGCCCTCACTCCCTCCTGAACATACACGATCACAAAAGGTTAACTAAGGGTCAGAGCTGTGGCCCTGGGCATGGAGATGAGAGATGGGTACTCGATATCCACTAACTGCTCCCAGAACCTTCTGGAAGGCCTGCCTCCTCATGCTTGTGAAATAGGCCTGCGGGATCTGATGATCTATCTCGGAGGCCGCTTCCAGCATCGCCGTCTGTGAGTCACTGGAAAAAGCAGAGGAAGCTGGGGACACGCCAGGCCAACCCTCCCTCCGCCACGCCCTGTTTACCGAATCGCGCCTGGGCACCAGCCACCTGGGTCAGGACGCATTCCTCGGAGCTCCGGGGAACAGGTTCCACAGGGCCCGGCCGTGCAGGAGGCCTGCTGTGTCCACCAGAGCCCGAAGCCTGAGCAGGCAGGGACTCGGTAAAGCCTCTGACCAGTGGGAAGTTTACACATGTCACAGCGTCCAGTGACCCGAGAGGGCCACCCTCCCGCTGCCCTGGGGGCTCTGGCGGATATTTGCTGCCTACCCTGGTGCTGTGTGGTCCTCTCCACCCACATTGGAGCTCAGCACAGGGAGAGGAGAGAAGGATGCATCTATTTATTCCCCTCCTTTTTGTTCTGAAGGCCCAGGAAGAAACGGTGAGATGGAGACGTCCAGCCCGATAGGAAACAGAGCCACCAGGCCAGGCAGCCAGCGCAAGCATGCCCAAGGGCATGGCACTTGATTCTGAAAAGTCGCCTGGGTGCACCACCTAAGTGTGCCAGTCCACACGGTGCCCTCTGCCCAGTCTTCCTTCCAGGGCCAGTCTCTCACAAACCTAACACACCCAGGCCTGACAGCACGAGTAGCTAACTTCCTGCAAACTCACTGGAAGCTCAGCCTCCGTTTCATGCTAAAAGGCATGTGACAGGGACAGGGAAAGGAGGGACTTGTCTCTCCGCTGGGCCCGAGGAATACTCCTAGCTTCGGAGCCCAGGAATACTCTTAGCTTCTAAAGGCCCAGGAAGAAACAGAGACTTGTTGAAAGGAGGGCTTGGTGGAATCATTCAGGTTTAACTGCTGTTGAAATGAGTAACTCCCAGGGTTCCTTGCAGCCTTGCCTTTATGATTAATTTAATTATATTTCTAGCCCAACCAGCAATTTCGTCTCCTGTTAGCACAGATTATCAACATTTTACTGTCAGGCTCCTTTAAAGAATGGGCTCTATCTGCCTGCTTTGGTGTCCTCACCATCGTGTTCCCTTCTTAATGGCTTTGCGTGGATATGGGCTCACACACTCTCACAGTTAAAACAGAGAACACTGCCTTCCACAGACCTCCCTCAGCCCTTATCCCTCCCGCCTCCCTTCTCCTTGGAGCCTCTGCCTTCATGGGTTGAGATGTTTCCATTGACTTCGGCGACGCTAACCATACAGCTTCCCTCTCTGCCTGAGAGCTGGACCAGCTCTCTCAAATCCCACCCAGGCGAACATCAAGGACTCCATCACTTCCACGTCTCACCAGTTGCCATTTTGGGTAGATTTCCATTCTCCTATGCCTAGAAGCAATCAACCGTGATTTCCTTTCGGGGGCCACTCTTATTCCTTTCTCAGTCCCTATGGTTAGGGTGGGGCTGACCCCACCTCTCAGCCATATCACCCGAAGCTCCACTTGATTTTCTACTTTCTTTCTTTTTGGAATTATTGGGAGCTTTCAGAATCTTTCTGAGCAGGTTGCTAATGTAGAAACTGCAGCCAACACAGAGAAAAGGAAGGCCAACACATGGAGACTCCTGATGCTACCTCCGTGGCCTCCTCTCCTAGGTGCACACTGCCTTGCAACAAATTACCCCAAAACTTAGTGTCTTCAAACAATAGATATGTATCATCTCAGTTTCTGTAGGTCAGAAATCTGAGCAGTTTACCCAGACCTCGAGCCTCACCTGGGGTCTCTCACGAGGCTCGCAGAGCTGTGGTCATCTCAAGGCTCAACTGGGGGGACAATCTGCCTCCAAGTTACTCATGAGGCTGCTGGCAAGCCAGGACCTCGCAGGCTTGGGAGGCATTGGTCCCTCTCTGACTTTTCTCAAAGTCCAGCCATGGGTTTTGATATATTGATGGTAGGACCCATCTTATAAGCTGAGCTCTCAGTTTTCAACCTCTTTACTCCTCTGCCCTTGTTCATGACTGGGCCGCATGGCTCAGGGGCCCTATCATTGGAGTGCCTGCTTTGACATTTTCTAAGATGCCTGGGACTACCAAGGGCTGGTAGAACCATCTGAGGAACCCCCTCCCCAGGCCCAAATGGGTCCCTCCACACATCAACCCCATACATAAGGTAGACCAGATGTCTGAGGAACTCTGAACTGTGTGTGGTAGGGTCATCCAGGACAATGTGAGGATCCGGAAAGGCAGCCTGGTGAGAAGCCTCGGTGGGACTGTGTAAGACAGAGCACCTAGAATGTCCATGCAGATTTGGGGTGACTCAAATTGTTTATACAGTTAGGGGCCCACGCATCCTTGGAGCAGTCCTGCCTCTACCCCACCTTGGCCAACTCCGTCCCTGGCCATTCCCTTGACCTGGTATTTTAAAGCCATGCTTCTTAAGCCTGGATAAACATTACCTGAAGAACTTTTGTTTTAAAAGGGGGGTGGGGGAGGAGTGCCTGGGATCCATACCCATTAATTCAGAATCTCAATCAAAATAAATATCCCAAAACCGTTTTTTTTTTTTTTAATTTCCCCATATAATCCCGACAGTGAGCAGAGCAGACCTGCTATAAATGGACAGCCACAAATCTCAAAAAGGTACTCAACTCGTGCTACTCTGCCCTAAATGTAAGGTCAATAGACAGATAATTTAGGCATCCCCTGCGCATAGCAGGAAGTTGTGTGTCTTCCTACGCTTCCCATTGCAGAAGGGCTGTGGATTCTGGCTTGTCTGTGTGGTATCCAAGGACAGCAGCCTCAACATCACCTGGTAGCTTGTTAGAAATGCAGAATCTACATTTTAACAACCTCCCAGGTGATTCACTTGCACATTCAAGAAGCATCGTTTAATCCATCTCTCAACCCTACCATCGTTACCTCGTGGATTTGTTTTCCATTTTCAAAACAACAGTTTCACACTCTTTCTCAGATAATGGATTTTTTCACATTTCACTTAGTCATAAGCAATCTACAGGTAACTATTCAACCCACTGCCCAAATTCCATCCCACCCACATTAGTGCCCACATTCTCAGCCTTCCCTCCCATTTCAAGGGCTCAAAGGCTGTTCTACCTGCTCTTTACTTATCAGCACGTAACACCTAGTTTTGAGAGAGAGAAATATCCTTTGACCCCTAATTCTCCAGTCCTGCCCATTCCTTCACTTCTCATCACAGCAAATTTTTCACCTCCAGTGTTCTCCTCCCCACTCTGCTGAGCCTGCTTTCTCAAAGTCACCAATGACCTCCATGCTGTTACCAAATCCAAGGGCACCTTGAACTCTTCTAGAATGCTTGGCCAGCCAGCAGCATTCACCATTACCTCTTCTGGAAACCATGACTTCTCTTGGCGTCCAAAGCCCCTCACGTATTTTCTCAAGGAGTCTCTTTCTGGATCTTCCTTCTACGCCCAGTCTTTTTAAAATATGTTTTTATTGATTTTTTTTTTAGAGAGAGAGAGAGAGGAAGGGAGAGGGATAGAGAGATGGAAACATTGACGAGAGAGAAACGTCATCGGTAGGCTGCCTCCTGCATGCACCCCTACTGGGGATCAAGCCCACAACCCGGGCATGTGCCCTGACCTGAATCACACTGAAGACTTCTTGGTTCCTGGGTGATGCTCAACCATTGAGACATGCCAGCCAGGCCTATGCTCAGTCTTAAATGTTGCAGCAATCTCCCATCCCTGCCCCTTCTCTATCTATTCACTCTCCTTAGTGGCTTGACCCTAAGCCACTCAAGACTTCTGTTTCCTGGTGATCCTAAATTCACATCTCTAGCCCTGACCTTTCCCCATGTCTCCCCAGCTACTTGCCATCTCTAGATGGATGCTCAGCAGGAATCTCTAAAGTCCAAAAAAGAACCCCTCTTCCTCACCTCCAAAAACAAAACAAAACCTGCTCTCCATGCCTTGTTTTAGCAAGTGCCACCACAATCCATCCTGCTGCTTACGCCCCAAATCTAGGATCATCAGGTTCTCCCACCTTTCCCACTCAGTCTCTCTTTATTCCTGTTAGTCTACTACCAAAACGCATCCGGAAGCCATCCACATTTCTCCATTTCCACTGCCCCCGCCCTAGGCGCCCTCTACACTCCCCATAGCATTACAATGACCTAACTGCTCACCTTGCCTCACTTCTCATCCTTTACAGCTCATTCTAAACACGGCAGTGAGGGAATGTATAATACATGAATCAGATGATGACAATCTTAAAGTAAAATCACCTGAAGACTTTGCACTCCTCTTAGAAAAAAGATCCAAACTATTTGCGTAGCCTAATTTACAAAGCACTGAAGTCTGCCTTCTCCGTCTACCTCCCTTATGTTGTTTTATACCACTCTCTCTCCAGCCACACTGACCTTCTAGCTCTGTGCTGTTCAACACAGAAGACACAGCCATGTGTGGCTAGCTGAATTTCAGTTAGCTAAAGCTAAAACAAAATTCCTAAGCCTTACTGGCCACGTTTCAAGTGCTCAGTCGCCCCATGGGGCTGGCAGCCACATGGCTAGTGCCCACTCGTAACGTTTCCATCCCCTACAGCTCTACTGGGCAGGGGCTGCTCTAGCTGGTCCTCGCATGGGGCAAGTTTCATCCTTCCTGGCGGCCTTTGCACTCACTGTTCACTAAATGCCTGAAGTGCCATCCCTCCATCTCTTCCCACGGCTGGATCTAGACATTGGCTTCAATGTCACCTCCTTGGAGAGGCCCTCTCTGGACACCCAGTCTAAAGAAGCCACCGGCTGGTTGTTCCCAATCACAGGGACCAAGCTAAGCCTCCACAGCATTTCCCACCGGCTAGTGCTCTGCTTGTTTATTTGTGTCTGCTTATTGCCTAACTCCACCATGCCACTCCGCCCAAAGCAGACTTACGCGATCGGGGAACTTATCCATCCAGCTCACCTCCACATCCCAGCTCCTCCTCTGAGTTCCAGGGGTAGAGCGCGTGGCTCTTTGTCCAGTTTGCATCAACTGACTGTTAGACCTGTGCCATGTTCACATTTCCCCTCACATCTCTCACAACCATCACTGTTTCTCCTTTTCCCTGCCACCGCCCACTCTGGGTTTTCACCCATTCCACCCTGACAGTGCTACACACAGAGCCCTGCCTGCCTCTGCTCCAGCCAACCCTGCCAACTCTGCCAAGAAGGTTCATCTTGCTACTATTCACTCTTGTCAAATTCGAGTCGCTGCCCCTGCCCCTCTAGACCCAAATGGCCTCCATGTACATCCCCAACTGTGGCAAGTGCACTCCTACCTCAGTGCTGCTGGGAAGGTCTACCTCTCTGCTTGTAGCACTCTCGCTGCTCCTTGGTGAAGCCACACCTTCGCTGCCTTTGCTGCCTTCCAGGTGTGGCACAGGTGGCTCCTCGGCAGACACTGCCCCTCCTCTGGTCTTCCCTGGCACTTCCTGTGTGCAGCCCTGCTCTGGCACTTACTCACAGGAGACAAGAAGTTCCACCTCCCACATGCACGCACACAGATAATCCCTGAGATTATTACTAAAAGCAATGGTTCTCCAGCTTTGCTGGGGATCAGAATCACCTGGAAAGCTCATAAAAAACACACACGGGTCCAGGCTCACTGAAGTTGGCTATGGCCGAGGCCTCTGGCCTTGGTCCACGCCACGTTCCCCCAGGTGCCTCAGAGACCCACCAAATTTGAGATCTACCGATGGAGAACATCAGATCTGCAACATAAATGCCTCACGTTCTGCCATTTTCACGAGCTCAGAATACCTGGAAGTGAGCAACTTGACGCTCACAGACTTGCTCTTCACCAAGTACTGACAGTTTCCCCAGCGACAGGCTGAAGATGCCCCCAAACACATCCCCACCCTAATCCCGGGACCCTGCAAATGTCACCTTACATGAACAAAGGGACTTTGCAGGTGTGATTAAGAGATTTTAGCCTGGGAGGTTATGCTGGATTATAAGAGGTGGGGCCTAAAGACACTCACGGGGTCCTTATAAGAGGGAGAAAGGACAAAGAGGGCAGGAGCCTTTGTGAGAACAGAAACAGGGGGTGCGGAGGGAGAAGAGGCAATATGGTGGCACAAATGTAGGCGACCCTGCTAGAGGTTCTCAACTTGTGGGTTGTGACAGGTTGAGAAGAACCACTGCTGTAGAGCCTACGACCACCGGAAAACACATATTTGCATTATGATTCGTAACAGTAGCAAAATTACAGTTATGAAGCAGCAACGAAAATAATTTTATGGTTGGGGGTCACCACAACATAAAGGGTCGTGGCATTTGGAAGGTTGAGAACCACTGCTCTAGAAGATGGAAAGGAGAAGGAACCGATCACCCTGCAGCCTCCAGAGCGAGCCAGCCCTGCGACACCTGTTTCAGCCCCGTAGACTCAGTTCCCACTGCGCACCTTAGGAACCAGGGGAGAGTAGATGTTTAGTTTTAAGCTGTTTGTGTCGATTCATTGCAGCAGCAATAGAAAAATGAATACGCCTCCTCTTCTTACCACCAGGTAAAATTGCCTTAAAAAATCTATTATTTAACTAGAGGCCTGGTGCATGACACCCATGCACTGGGGCGGGGGTGGGGGTGTCCCTCAGCCCAGACTGTACCCTGGAATCCTCTTGAGCATGTGCCTTAAGATGCACAGCTAGACATGGTATCTTGCCTGAGATACTTGCACGAGTTTGACTTTCCACTGAGAAAAATGGCTCTTTGGAAAGTGAGAAGCAGAAGTAGCAGGGCGAGGAGGCTGTAGTCGTACAGGCCTCGTGCTGGGCGCGGCGGGGGGAGATGGAGATTAGAGAAAGGGAGAAGTAGAAAAAGATAAGGGAGTGGCACATAAGAGATGGATTCTAGTGATGTTATCATGAGAAGAAAGTTCAGATGCCAAAAAGAGGAGGTCTCCCTCGAAGGCTGAAGCATGTAAACAATCTTCGTGAGAAGGGTCCACGGGAGCAGGGTCCTCTCGCTGGGCCTGGGGGATCCTGGACGGGCCCCACCCTCTCACTGACCCCTGGGCGGGGGGATGAGGGAGGAAACCAACCAAAGCAGAGACACAGGACTCTTCCCGACAGAAGATGTGGAAATGTGCAAGTGCGTGGTACTGGTGGGGCCGGGGTCAGCGGGCACCCTGGACATGGCTGGTGGACGGTATGCTAGACCTGCCTGGCTGGAGACAGTCTGGCATTTTCCATCTGCAAACACTGCCCTGACCAGTTTGGCTCAGTGGATAGAGCATCGGCCTGAGGACTGAAAGGTCCCAGGTTCGATTCCTGTTAAGGGCATGTACCTTGGTTGCGGGCACATCCCCAGTAGGGGGTGCGCAAGAGGCAGCTGATCGATGTTTCTCTCTCATAGATGTTTCAAACTCTCTATCCCTCTCCCTTCCTCTCTGTAAAAAAACAAACAATGAAAATATATATTTTTTTAAAATTGCACTGACTCTCCTTGTTCCAGCCTTTCAATTTCAGGATGCAATCCTTGAAATACACTCACCCCTGTGGGCCCGATGGGCATACAAGGGCGCCTCAGCGGGTAAAGGTAAAAGGAAAAGATTAGAAGCGACCTGGACACCTATCAGTTCGGGGAGGCGTGAAAAGGAATGCTTTCTAGTGACTAAACTCCAAGATACATCGTTGCATTTGAAAATCAAACAGCAGCAGCAGCAGGTGCAGAAGAAAGAGGGCACTAGCTCCTGGGTGGAGGAGAGGGAGGTAAATGCCTGCACTGTTTCTGAACCCCCATAGCAAACTGGGGGTCCGGGGGCCTCTGCGGAAGGGAACTGACAAGAGGCATGCACAAGGGCCAACGTTGCACTCTAGATTCCCGAGGGCCTTTCAGATGTCAGGCCTGGGCTACGAACGACCTGTTCAGGAAGCTCCCATGAGCCAAGACACACCTCTGGGCGTACACTCCACGGAAAGTCTAAAGCACACCCGTCCGCCCCTTTGCAGTGACGCCGCCATCTCAGTGGGAGGCAGCACCTGCCCGGTGAGGGGCCCGGGCACCAGCTGCACAGCAGCCCTGAGCTCCCAGGGGTGCCAGGCGCCTCCACTTCCTCCCCCTCCCCCCGCTGAGAGTGTCTGGGGACTCTGAGGAGGAATCCCCAAACCCTCGGCCCCTCGCCAGATCTGGGCTGTGAACCGGCCTTGGAACTAACCAGGGACTGTCCTCCCTCCCCCCACTCCCCTAAATCCCAGCCTCCTCGTCCTGCTTCCAACCAGGGTGCCCCACAGCCAGCGCCGAATGATCCCCTGCCAGCCCCTCACTCGGGACCAGATGAAAGCCAGCCCCGTGGCTACCGTCTGATAATCACTGTGGACACCAGATACCGGCCTGTGTCGGGTCTGGGTCCAATCAGCCACCCCCACACGACGCCATAGCAACAACGGTAATATTATTGTTCTAAAAAGAACCCCCCCCCCCCACACACACACACACATACTGTGTTGTGTGGCAGCTTTGAAAGCCACAGAGATAACGTGTTCCACGCCCTACAACTTTTGCCTCTCACTTCCCGGCACGGCGGCTTCTTCAGTGGGAAGTCACAGGCTTGGCAGCTGTCACCTCGCCAACCACCCCAAGATGTGTGCCCAGGAAACAGGCGGGAAGATGAGTCCCGGGCGAGCCAAAGAGGGGCGCCCTCTCGGGGCCCGGGAGGGCCTGGCCAGCGGGAGGCAGGGCAGCCACAGAGGTGCGGCCCCAAGCGGCCCTCGGTCCCTCTGCCACTGTCTAGCTGTCTGGCTGCCTCCTCCATGCCAGACCCCAGCTGGGCACTGGGGGCTTGGTGGTTGCAGCAATGAGCCAGCCACACACTGATCTTCAGACCTCCATGTGGAAAGCATTAACCCGACTGAAAAGACATACATGGGGAGGCGAGCTAATGGCACGGAGGAGAGCAGCTCTTCTCAGAGAGCGAGCTGCGTTGCACAAGAGCGAGTGAGTCACCAGCCAGCAGAGGGAGGACCGGGGAGGAAGGGGGCCCAGCGGGACTGGTGAGTGTGCGGCAGGGTGGGTGTGTGAAAACACAGCTGGAGGCTCATCCGAATCCCACTTCAGCAGCAGTCCGCGGGGAGTGGGGCGATGTGCCTCCCCTCCCCAGCTCAGGAAGCGTTTCCTAGGGTCTCTCCCGCCCCCGCCCCCCCGGGAAGACGGCAGGAGGGAGTCTTCCTAACAGCCAACTGGTCACCCTCACCGCCTGCAGCTGGGTCTCAGAGAAGTCAACCTCCTTCCCAGGGAGAAGGCCTCCCTTTCGTCTCTGCACCCCCACCCCGCGGTGTCATACCCTGTTGGGGCCCCCAAGCCTGCGGGGACCATGAAGGGCATACATACGGTTCTTGTCCCACCTGCTCACCCATCCTCACTAGCCTTTCTTTTTTATTATTATTAAATACATTTTTATTGATTTCAGAGAGGAAGGGAGAGGGATAGAGAGGAGAGAAAATCATTATTCAACCGAACATTTCCTACTTCTCACAGCCCGTAGGGTGAAAACTGAGTTGTGGGGAAGGGAGGGGGAGCAGGGAGGGGGAGCAGGGAGGGAGGCGGGAGTGTATGGTCTTACCAGAGGCTCCAAAATCCTTAGCTGGCTCTACCTGGTGGGCTCTGGCTTCCCCTGGGTGCCACTTCAGGTGCAGGTAAACCAGCAGGACAAAGCAGGGCCAAGCATGGGAGGCCAGGCAGTGTCCCCTCCCAGAGGACACAGGTCGTCCCCGCTCCCCCGGGAACACTAGCTCCATAGGTAACTCCATCAACCGGGGCGACAGGCAATGCCTACTGCGAGCGGATCCCAGGGCTCGGTGGCACAGGGGAGAGCCTCCGGGCCTTCCACCCATTCATTCCTTAGACAGATATGTAGTAAGCACCCGCCAAGGGCCAGGCGCTGCTTCTAAACCTTTGGTGGCCAAAACCGCTTTGGCTCAGAGGATAGAGCGTCGGCCTGTGGACTCAAAGGTCCCAGGTTGGTTCTGGTCAAGGGCATGGACCTTGGTTGCAGGCACATCCCCAGTAGGGGGTGTCAGGAGGCAGCTGATCAATGTTTCTCTCTCATCGATGTTTCTAACTCTCTATCCCTCTCCTTTCCTCTCTGTAAAAGAAAAATCAACAACATATATTTTAAAAATAAACCTTTGGGGCCCATTAGTAAATGAAACCAAAAGGGGGAAAGCCTTGCCTTCAAGGAGCATTCATTCCAGAATGGAGAGAGGAAGAGAGGAGCAGAAGATAAGAACAACATATAAATAAACCATACAAAATATTAAAAGGTGATGTGGGGGGGCAGGGAAAGGTTAGGGGATTCAGGAGTGCAAGGTGGGAGACATAGGAGTTTGGGGAGAAATGTGGCAATTTTATTTATTTATTTTAATTTTAAAAAATATATATTTTATTGATTTTTTAACAGAGAGGAAGGGAGATAGTTAGAAACATCGATTAGAGAGAGTCATCGACCAGCTGCCTCCTGCACACCCCCCACTGGGGATATGCCCGCAACCAAGGTACATGCCCTTGACCGGAATCGAACCTGGGACCCTTCAGTCCGAGCAGGCCAACGCTCTATCCACTGATCCAAACCGGCCTCGGCAAGGTGGCAATTTTAAACAGTTCAAGATGTTACCATTGCTTCTAAGTCACAGCTGATGATCTTTCTGGCGCCTCCGCTCACTTCCCTCTGCCCCTCATTCATTCATCAACTTGGCCAAACAGTCCCGGAATGTTCAGGCAGGCCTGCCCAGGCACCCCCTGCTCTCAGAAAGCTTACACTTTACCAGGGACACGGAGCTCAGACCACTGGCTTACGAGGGCTGTGAGCAGGCACTCGCTGCCTAAGAGCATTCCCGCGAGCATGCCAATCACAAAGGAACACCAAACACGCTGGAACAAAGTGCTGCATGTTCCCCAGACAGTCTGATTCTTGGTCAGGGGCCCCGTGCACTTCCTTCCTCCCCACACACACACCCTCATCAGCACCCCCACCTGAGTCCGTTAACACTGCTCCCTTCTCAGCCACCAGAAACCACAGCTCGGTGTTTTGGCTGGAAACGGCCCACAGATGTCCTCACACCGCGCCGCTCGCCGACCAAAACCACCTCCTGGTTTTAGGGCCTGTCGGGCCCCGTGTCCGCTCCGTGCTGCAGACCCAGCGTCTCGAGAAGACGCCCTCTCCTCTGAGCTGAGCCCTGGGCGAGGCAGATTTGGCCTCCTCCGGCCTGGCTGTGCTCACTCCCGGCCACCGCAGCCGGGGGCCGGGGCCCAGCAGAGGAGGATGTCACACCTAAGCTGGTTTGGCACCCAGGTGACCACACTAGCAAGCAGCTCACTCCTCTGACCACAACTTAGAACTTCTTATCAGGGGAGGAGGGTAATGGGAGGGGGAAGAGGGGGCGCTATGAGTGAGCCGAACCCCAAGGCTCTTTCCATTCGGAGGAAAGCCAAGGCTGACCTTTGGTATTCACCCCCTGACAGTCTCTTGGCCTCTGGACACCACCCACCCACCCCCATCTCTTCCCACTCCCGCATCCAGCTGTGAGCCAGGGGGACCAGTGGACGGCACAGCCACCAAGGAAAGGAATGGCCGCCAGGAACTGGTCCTGCTGCTGCCCGCCGCCCTCAGCCCCGCCATAAACTCCTCCAGGCTCGCCCCACCCCCAGCTGTGGGGACTTGAGAAGAGGGGCGCCATTGCTTTTCCTTCCCGTCCCCATGCTGCGCCTGCCCCCATGGTTCAGCTGGACCGGGACTCAACCCCAGACCACGGGTGGAGGTCTGCTCTTCAAAACACAAGCATGGTTGGCAGCAAAGCTGCTCTGAGCCCTCCGCACCTCAACAGCTTCGCCGAGAAGCTCGACAGAGATGCCCAACGGAGGGCTCAGCTCAGAGGAGAGGGCAGCTGCCCGGCCCCGCGGCACCGCGGCCGGCTCTTCTCCAGACGCTGGGTCTGCAGCACGGAGCGGGCACGGGCCCGACAGGCCCTAAAACCAGGAGCTGCTTTGGGACGGCGCAAGGACATCTGTGGGCCGTTTCCAGCCGAAACACTGAGCTGTGGTTTCTGGTGGCTGAGAAGGGAGCGGTGTTGGCGGGCTCGGGGGGGGGGGGGTGCTGTTGGGGGTGTGGGGGGAGGCGTGAAGCAGGAGGAAGGAAGTGCAGGGGGCCCTAGACAAGCTGGGAGAGGTAGCAGGCATACAGAAAAGGGGGCTCCAGGAGCCTCTTCCCAGCTCCTCCCATTCAGATCCTTTCTCCCCCTCCACCACAGCCACGGGGAAGCAAAGGCCTTCTGGGACCTTAACCTGGGGAACCGCCTAGCTGTTCAAACCGGGTGAGCTGATGCATGTAGGATGGGGTAGTGACAGAGCTGCAGTGGCCGGGGGTCCTGCACTCCCCTCCATGGGAGGGGGACCGAAGGAAGGAGTGTGGGGTGGGGCCCGGAAGGCATGGGAAGCTGTTTGGCAAACACCCTCCTCACAGCAGTGGTCCTGAATTCCCCGGAGGAGAGCACGCTCAGCACAGACTGGGGCCGGGGCACTCATTTTGGAAGGAGCAGGTCCAGCCAATTCCGGGCTGCAAGACCAGAAACCACTGCGAGAGGCTGCCTTGGGCTCTGCCGGCTAAAGTGCACTAGGCGCCCAACAGAGGACAGGGGAGCCGGGAGCCCGCCAGCCCTCCGGTGAATAGTCCAGTCCTGCTGGTTCCCCTCCCTCCTCTACACAGCGGGCCGAGGGTGGGAGCCCCAGCACAGCCACCACTCCCCCCATCGCGGCCCCTGCTTCCTGCCCCTTGGGGCTGCACAAAGAGGCCACGGGGGTCCCTGAGCTGCTGCCTTCAACTCATTGCCCCGCCGCTGGCCCTCTCCTAGAGCTTGCCCCCCCCACAACCACCCCCACCAAGCAAGGGCTCAGGTCCCCCTCCAGGAACAGGCAGGCCTGGCTCCTCAGGGGAGTTCTCAACACAGGGGGGTCCAGTCCGAGGCCCCAGGGAAGGGCAGGGGACAGCAGAGCCCTGGGCAGCTGGTCCCGGCCAAGCCCCTCCACCCTGCGCGGAGCCCGGAGACATGGGCGGGGCGGGTGGGGGAGTGTCCACGCATGCACACACACTGTGCCCAGTGTCCGGCCACACAATGCACAAGGGGCCGGCGGGGCAGGCGGCCAGGGCCCACTCATGCCAGTACCATCTGGGCGCCCTTGCCAGGCCTTGGAGGGCCCGCTGAAGAAGCCAGACTCTGTCCCGGGGCACAGTCAGGCTCTATTCTTATCTCAAGGGGGAAAGCGTGACTCCCCTCCAGTGAACCGAGGCCCCTGGCGAGGAGCGGGAGGACACAGAGCCCTCACTGTGCCCGGGGGGCTCCCCACAACACGGCTCCCGGCTCCGACCGGCCCCTCGTGGCGTGGCCTTGCACAGCCTCCGACGAGGAAGGGCCAGTCCAAGGGCGGACAGGGGAGTGGATGGTCCAGGGCAGCCCGGAGCCCCAAAGTCCTGGAGGAGCTCAGGCTGTGCCCCAAAGGAGGGGGGCCAGGTATCCCACGCACCCCTCGCACGGGCATGAGCCTGGCTGGGGGAGGTGGGCCTCCCTCTCGCCCTTCGCAGGTGGCACCGAATCTCACCAGGAACTCCCGTTGGGCCTGCAAACCCCAGTCTTGGCCAGCAAATGGGGCGCCGGGCACGGGAGAACTCTCGGGGGGCTGTAAAGTGGGTGCTTCCCTCTTCCTTCCAGGGGGCCAGTCTCGGGAGAAAGACGCCATCACAGGAATGCAGCCTCCATGGCTTTAACAACAGCAAAAAAACACAAAACAAACAAAAGGAAGCAGCCACCACCACCACCACCATCCCCTCCCCCGTCCATCGCCAGCGGGTTTAAATAATAAATAGTTCGTCCAGACAACGAGCTTTACAGCCAACGCTAAAAAGAAGGCTGTACGTACACTCACTGCGAAGAAAGATGGTCGATTAATATTAAGTTGAGAGAGAAAACAGAGTGTACAACTGCGTGTGTAATGAGATTAAAAACAGGGGAACAAGGGGGAAGAGGGGGGTCACTGGTGACAGCAGGGAATGCAGACTGCAGAGGGTGGGGAGGGCGGGGAGGGCGGGCTGGGAGGGCGGGCTGGGTGAGGGTCGCTGAGTGGGAACCGCTGCGGAGTTGGACCAAGTCCTGTTAGCTTTCCTCTGGGGCCACTCACGGGACTATGAAAACATCCGGAAAATATTTAGCCAGTAAATCTCTCAGAAGCCCTCCGCCCTGTTTTATTCAGTAACATTTCCCTCCCTCTCCCCGCACCCTCACAGACACCCTCCCTCCCCTCCCCTCCCCTCCCCTCCCCTCCCCTCTCCCTACCACGGAGCCAGAGGGACGTGGACAAGGTGGACCTTGGTTCCCAGGGCCTGACCACTGTGGGTGCCGCCCCTGTGGCCTGGACTGGGGTCACACCTGGGTCCCCAAGCCCGAGCGGCCCCCGAATCCCCAGGGGCCCACAGCAAGGGCCGGGGCTGGCAACGCCACGTGTGTTCCCTGGACACTGACTCACCAGCAGCGCCTGACTCAGCGACTCCAGGGAGGGCACGGGTTAAAGGGGCCTTTCTTACAACTCTTCTCAGAGAGAGAGGATTCGCTCCAACTCTTCCTTCTGGGGAATTCCTTGGAGCTGTTGGGGAGGAACTCCATGAATAATGAATGAGTGTGAGGGACAGAGGGAGAGGGAATGCACAGGCACACGCGAGCACACGCGAGTACACACGAGCGTGACCCTCAAGCTTCCCTCCTGTCCATGAGAAGTCCACAGAGGTCAGGGGAGCTGCCTGCTGGCCCAGCAACAACCCCGTTTCAAGAGTCAGAAGCTGATCCGAGCTGAAAGCCAGGAATATTCGGCAGAACCCAAAAGACAAGAATTCTGGTTCCCATGACAACAGAGTGGATAGAGCCAGCTGGTTCTGGGTTCAAATCCCAGCTCTGCCCCTGCCTGAGCCAGGGGAGCTTCCTGAGCCTTGCTGGGTCCCCCTTTCGTCAGCTGGAGACTCCTGGCAGTGCTGACTGGTACAACCCTGGAGCCGGGAGTCTGGTAACCGGGGTTCGAGTGCAGGCAGCCTACTGGACTGGCACGTCCACGCAGGTAGAGGGATGCCACCTGAGGGCTGGGTCCCGGCCGCTGCCGGTAGGTGTGGGCCAGAACCACGTTGTTCGCTGCCCTTTTTTATTTGAGTCAATTCCCAACATTATAGGACAGAGGGATTTCATGTCTCCAGCTGGGCATGTGGTCCCCAGGATTGCGGATGCTGCCAGTTTCCAGTGGCACATAATTCCTGGCCCCTGACATCTGCATCTGTCACCAGCCCTAGAAATGATCCAACGTTCCGTGACGTGGGTATGGGCTCTGCTCGGAATGCTGGGGTTAATTCATACTCAGTGGCTCTTAGATATCGGAGAAGAAGCCAGCAGTGTCCCCACTGGCCCCTCCTGGACCCGGCTCCAGCTTACATCAGGGGGACCCTGGTTTCCAGGGGTCACTGAGTAGCCCTCCCACTTCTGCACGGCCCACAGAGTGCAACGGGCCAGCTGGGCTGACGGGGCGGGGGCTGGGGCTGTGCGAAATGGTTCTTCCTTTGCTCCAGAACCCTCATCGTCAACAACCCCACCCGGCTCCCTGAGAGCATTTCCGCTGAACACACATGGAGAGACGGACTGAAGGCTACAACGGCCTTCCTGAGAACTCTGACTTTAAAGACACGAGCCTGAATGGGGGAAACGCTGGACCTACGCAGAGAATGCCCTTGAACCCAGCTCTCTGAATGGATTCCCTCCAAGATGTGAGTCCAGTCTCCATCCCCTCATCCCCCTAAACCCCGAGGATGGGCGGGGCACGCTCCAGGAGCCAGGCTGAACGGACCAGGGCAGAAAGCTGAGTACATCCAGAACCCCAAGCCCTCCCTACAAACGCTGATTAAACGCCAGAACCACGCAAAGACCTTGGTCCAAAGCCAAGTCCAGAACCACCTCTGGGGCCACTGGAGTCTCTACAGATCACACGCAAACACTGAGTCAGGGCTCTCAACATCTGGGGCTCAGCTAACCCTCTGCCCTTGGCGTTCAGTTTGGGTGGACTCCCAGGAGCGGCCAGACGGGCGGGGGCTCCGGGTCCAGTGTGCAGGGAGCCAGGCCTGGGAGGTCAGCACACAGCCCCGCCTGGGCTGGGGCCCCGAGTCACACACACGAGGCCATGCGTGCATCCTCCTGGCCCACACCCGGGGTTCCGGGGCGGCTCCCCCGCCCAGCCCCACGTGGGAGGCAGAGGCCACAGTGTGCTCCAGAATTCCATTCTGCGGTGGAGCTTCTAGAGGAAACAATTCCCTAATCCCCTTCCTAAATCACGGCCAAGAAGCAACTGGTGGAGCGTCCCACAGATGACGGCTCCCTCGGCCCGGCTGTCCCTGCGCTAACCTCCTGCTGCTGCGGAACCAGTGTGTGTGTGTGTGTGTGTTGGGGGGAGGGGGGTGATGGCGGCAGAGGGGGGTGCCGGGGACCCTGTGCTCACAGACCCACCCTCCGGGTCTCACACGTGGTGCACTCTGCTCTGATTTTCAGTCCACAGACCATGGAATTCCAGAGCGAGCTGGGGCCAAGTGCCTCCCCCGCTCACCCGTAACTGGGCCAGAATACAAAACGCAGCGTTTCATTGCTTGTATTTATCCAACAACATTGTTCACTGCCCACTTTGTGGGGAAAGTCTTCACTGAAATCTTGTTTAAAATCGCAAACAAGAGCATCTTGCAATGGAGGTGGTCCTGGCTTGGTCTGATTTCTCCCTGTGGGTCAGCCACGAGAAGACCTTTCCCCACCCAGGGACGCAAGTAAATGACACAAGGGCTTTGAAGAAGCCCTGATGACAAAAGTGCCAAGGTTGTGTGATGGGGAAAGACAGGCCTGTGCAGCAAATGGTGCCGGGACGACAGGTGCCCACATGCAAAGAACAAAGCGGGCCCCTTTCTCCCACCAGCTTTACCACATTAACTCCGAACAGGTCCACGCTCTCCATGTAAGACCTGGACCTTTACCACTCTCAGAAGAAAACAGGTGTAAATCTTCATGGCCTTGGACTAGGCAATAGTTTGTTAGGTCTGAAAACAAAAGTACAAGTGATCAAAAAATAGACATCCAAATTAAAAACTTTTAAAATATATATATTTTATTGATTTTTTTTTAATAGAGAGGAAAGGAGAAGGATAGAGAGGTAGAAACATCGATGAGAGAGAAACATCAATCAGCAGCCTCCTGCACACCTCCTACTGGGGATGTGCCCACAATCAAGGTACATGCCCTTGACTGGAATCCAACCTGGGACCTTTCAGTCAGCAGGCCGACGCTCTATCCACTGAGCCAAACCGATTAGGGCCCGAATTAAAAACTTTTATGCTCTGAAAGACACCATCAAGAAAGTGAAAACAGAGCCCACAGACTAGAAGAAAAGTTTTGCAAATCATATATTTGACAGTGGACTTATATCTAAAATGTCTAAAGAACACTTACAACTCAACAATAAAGGCATTTGTTATTTAGTAACCCAATTTTTTTAAATGAGCGAAGACTCTGAACAGATCTTTCTCCAAAGAAGATAAAATAACGGTCCATGAGCACATGAAAAAGATGCTCAACAACTTGAGCCCCCACGGATATGCAAATCAAAAGTACAGTGAGACACCACTTCACACCCACTAGGCTGGCTGGAGTGAAAAATACAGACCACGGTGAGCTTCCACAAGGACGCGGAGCACTTAGACCCTCATGGTGTGGGGCTGTGAAACTGCAGAGACACGTGGGAGACCAGCCTGGCAGGCCCTCAGACGGTTTGTAACCCCTGATTCCGAATTCCTGTGCCCAACCCCACCCCGCCCTGCACATGCCCAAGTGCACACACGGCAGAGTGCACTCACGCCCACGTCCGTGTCCACAGCGGTGGCTCAGGCTCCGCACGGTGTCACATTTGAAGACACACCACTTGGGTAACCAAAACTTACTTCAAAAGCAACTTGATTTTTAACTTAAGTCTCTTTAAGGGGAGGAGAGGAAGTGGGGAGCTCCCATTCATAATGAAGAGCAGAACTTAAAAATCTTCTCATCCTCCTCCCTTTTAACCCGACTCCCGGCGGACAGCAACCACTGGCCTTTCGCCCTTTCGTCAAAGGCCTGTGAATGCCTCCCCCGCCAGCCCACTGCCGGGGTCTTGCTTCCCCGCAGGCCGCCTTCCACAGACCGACAGAGGCCAGACCCTCTCCCACATCTTCAAGATCATCCCTTCTTCCCCCTGACACCCCTCCAGACCCTCCATGGCCCTCTGCCCAGGCAGGCAGGGGCCGAGCGGCCAGGAGAGTTCTCCGAGACAAACACTTGGGGGAGCAGAGTGCCCCGGCACACTCTGTTGGCTAACATGGATGTTTCCGATTTCACCTTTTAATATGGTTTTTAACGCGCTTCCCTGTCCCCACGTGGAGGGAACTAAGCCGGCAGGGCAGGCACCATACCTTCTTCTTCTTTCCTCTCCACACACAGCGCTGGTGCCTCCTCCGAGCTCCGTGCCCGGAGCACACGAGACACTGTCTGGATGTCCCAGGCCTCAGCACCGGGGGCGTGTGGAGGGGGTGCCCGGGGAGGGGGTGGGGTGGGGATGCTCAGTGCTGGAAGCCTAAGCTCTGGGAAGGAAATTAAATTTTCAGCAGAAGATCAAAGGAAGGAACATGAGCAGAAAACAGTGGGGAGGACTTGGAGCCGTAAGACTCGGGGAGGGATGAGACTGTTTCCCGGCCAGAGGCAGGGGGAGCGTTTAAAGAGCAAGCACATCAATCAGCAGCGCGGCACCCTCGGAGCATGGGGGTGGGTGCGGGCTGCCCCAGACAAAGGCCGTCTGAGGGTCTAGACGCCCCGAATTAAAGCAAACGCCTCCCAAATGTTGTCTGTTTTGTTAATGAATCACCATGTCCCCCATGGCCACGTGTCCCAGGACTGAGGCGGACGGTAACGGGGCGGCGTGGGGCCAGCTTGCTCATCTTCCTTTCCCAACGGGCCGCCCAGGACCCGCGGGAGGCTCCTCTTCCGTGGATCGGATCACCCCCAGAGCCTGTTTCTCGGCCTGGCCTCTCCACAGAATTTCTCCCGAGAACGTCCCATCTCTCCAGCCAGCCAGCCAGCCAGCCAGCGGTCTGCAGGGCGGCCGGGGTCCTCAGAGTTTCTCCGACTCAGCACGATGACGCTGTGGAGAATGCAGGCCAGCGCCCCCCCCCCCTCCCCCTTGCCTCCCCGGCCTGCAGGGCGCGGCTGACACATTTTCTTCTCGCAGGAGAAGCCAAGCCAGTGTCTCTAACATGATACTTGCAATCCATCAGCAAACCCTGTCGGTGCCTCCTTCCAAAGTGACCCCAACTCCGATACTTCTCACCACCTTCTCCACCCGCCGTCCCCGCAGACTGAGCAGACCCTCAGGTCCGTCCCCCTCGGCTCACACCCGCTTCGGTCCACTCTCCACAGGCAACCGGTGATCTGTTTGGGACAGGAAGCCTGGGTGTCACTCACAGCTCTCCTCCCACCCCCAAAGATTTCCCCTCACACTTAAAAATAACAGTCCTGACATAACCTGTGTGGCTTGGTGGATAGAGTGTTGGCCTGCGGACTGAAGGGTTCCGGGCCGGGTTCAATTCCGGTCAAGGGCATGTACCTTGGTTGCAGGCACATCCCCAGTGGGGACTGTGCAGGAGGCAGCTGATCAATGTTTCTCTCTCTCCGATGTTTCTGGCTCTCTATCCCTCTCATTTCCTCTGTAAAAAAATCAATAAAATATATCTTAAAAAAAAATAACAGTCCCTACATTACCTGACCCTCCTCGACCCCTCAGACTGCCAATCTCCCCCGTCCCCCTGCCTCTTCACCCAACGCAATGGCCCCGCTGCCGTTGCTCAGGGACTTGGCACTTGCTGGTCCTCTGTCCAGAGCTTTCTTCTCCTCACCCCACCATCCCACCACCCACCGCCCGCCGATCTCCCCCTACGGCTCACCCCCTCTTTTCACTTAGTTCTCTGCTCAGACGTCCCCTCAGAGAGGTCTTCCCTGACCACCCCGCTTAGAGTACGCCTCCCCCCAACCTGACTCACCCTCCTGCCCCTCCCAGCTTCACCCGTCTCCACAGTATGTGTCATTGAGCCGACGAAAGAGTGTGTGTTTTTACTGGAATATAAGCCCCCACTGAAGGAACGGTCTCCCTGTTTGCTCCTCAGCTCCCAGTGCCGGGAACAACTCCTCCCACACCGCCGTTGCTCAATAAATCTCCTGGATAAAGGAGTGGACGAACACAGGGATTCTTGGTGGATGATGGTGCAATAAGTAGGACCATGATACTCCGTCATCTGGCACTTTTTCCTCTTCCTTACACAGAAGGGAAAGCATTTCAATAAATGTGGAAGAAGGAAGTATCAGGTCATCGTTATCCCGCCAACTCGCTAGTAAGAAAGGAGGGCAAACCTCACCGCACCCACTTCACAGGTGAGGAAATGGGGAGGGGCTGCTATTACAGGGAATAATGAAACGAACGGGCTTGTCCAAGGTCAGATGTGCAATCAAGAGTCAAACCAGAACCAGAATCCGGGGCTCCAGACACTGTCCCGTGCTCTTGCCACCGAACTGCCTCTGATTTCAACGTTCTACCCTCCTAGAAAAAAAAAATCTATTGATATCATCAATCATATTAATATTTCAAAAATAAAAAGTGATTACTTTGAGAGATGCTAACAAGGCATCGTTTGATAGAATGCCAATCTATTTGCGGCTTCAAAAGTGCCTCTGGTTGGTATTAGGGCCGGCCTAATCTCGCACTCTCACTGAGGACATGGAAAACACACATAAAAGGGACATTAACATGCGAAGCAGGAAATGTGCCCGCTATCTAAAACCAGCAGCCGGGGCCAGAGCTAGGAGGAGACCCCGAGGGATTCCCATTAAAGACAGACACGACTATTTATTAGCATCCTTCTGGAATCATATATCATAAATAACCAATTTAAAAGCATAATTAAATTTCACTCACAAGAAGGCATTTCAGCTTCCCAGGAATGAATTTCATGCAGGGAACACACAGGCCCTATACGAAGAAGCCATTTATTGAGGGAACAGAGTGAAACTTAATTATGGTAACATGTTCCTGGATAATGTCGAAAACGGTGCGGGTCTAAGATTTCTTATCCGAGGCCCAAACGCAAAGTGGGATATCTGATGTCGTTGATTCCACGTAACCCATCCAATTAACAGTTGTCTAGAAAGATCAGGTACTTTCCCTAAATTTAGATTGTTCTGACTCCCAAACCTGCGGTCTTTTCACCAGCTCCCCAGGCTTCTGGCGGCATGACGGATTTCTCCAGCTGAACTTCAGCCCCCAGAATTCATTTCCTTGTGTGTCTGGTTCGGCGGGGCACAGGAAGACTCTTGGGAGGCCTCGAGGGCTCAAGGGAGGCAACAGCCCCGAGTTGTTGCTGATGTGCAGACTCCCTCGCTGCTGTGAAGCGCTGGTCAGGCCTCAGCTGCTCCATCCTCCCCTCTGCTTCTCTGACTCCTTCCTCTCCCTCTGCTTCTCTGACTCCCGGGCCAGGTGTGTAGGTGTGTGTGGTTTGCTCTGTGACAAAGGGTGGCTTCTGCAGGAACCCCAACAAGGTCAGAGCTACTTTTACCCACCTTGAGGGGTTCCAGCTCATGACCATCCCTTCCTGACTCAGCTAGATTTTTTTGTTAAGATTATCACTCTTCATAGTAATCATAGTAATCATATCACAGCTCATAGTAGTAAGTAGGTAAGTACATTTAAGAAACAGGGGATGGTCTTTTATAAATCATCATTGGCATATATATTATAAAGTTGTATACTAGTTATGAAGATTTCTACCAAACCTAAAAGCAGACTGTAAACCGTTCAAAGAAACACAAAATAATGTCAATATAATAAACTACATAGTAAGTATATAGTGACTACAAATTTTTAAATAGAAGAGCATTAAAACCAATCATAATTTTCCACACAGAAAAACTCTGAGATGTTCCCAGTATATTCCAAACTTATCTAAATTTCATTGGCTTTTCAAATACCATGTGACCTTGACCAACCCACACAGCTCTTTATGCAGGCACAGCTGAGCTCCGGGTTCAGACTAGAATAACAGTGTGTGATACAAGCTGAACTGTGTTACCTCCAAATCCATATGTTGGAAGTCCTAACCCCCAGTACCTCAGAAGGTGACTGACTGTATTTGGAGATGGGGGTCTTTAAAGAGGTGATTAAGTTAAAATGAAGCTACTGCTGTCCTCATAAGAGGGGATCGGGACACGGACACACACAGAGGAACAGCCACGTGAAGACAACGAGAATGCACCGCCTGCGAGCTCAGGAGAGAGGCTGCAGAAAAAGCCACACCTGCCGACACCCTGATCTTGAACTCCCAGCCTCCAGGCCTGTGAGACAATAGCGTCCGTTGTTTACTAGTAGGCACTTTGTTCTGGCTGCCCACGCGCACTAATACAGTGTGTTGTCTGGACTCCACAGGCAAAGGGATGTCGCAGTTCAAGCTGGTGAGCATGGAGGAAACAGGAGCTGACCAGAGGGGGCTCAGGTAGGCACAGCCTCATCCCTACCCCCACTTGGCCCAGGCGGTAGGCTCCACCCTCCAGTGGCTTGGAGGAAGTAGACGGGGCGTTCACAGTGGTAGACCAGCAGCCCGCTCCAGATGCAATCACAGGAGACCCTCGTAGCTTCACAGACTCTGAGAGGCAGGGAGGCAGATGACTGATTCCATCTTGGGGTCCTGCGTGGACTGAGGAATCTGCTCCTACACCCATCTGCACGCCTCACTGCCCCTAAAGCAGAGCCACTCAGAGCATGTCCTGACCACGGCTGCTGAGGTGCTCGCCGGAAGTGTGCAGGAGGACCTCTGCCTCTACGGGCACTGCCAGGCACAGGGACAGCGTCCCCATGACAGAGAACCACTCGGAGCAGAGCATGTGGCCTCAAGATGCACTTTCAGGGGCCTACGCCGGTCAGCCCAGAGTGAATGCCATGCAAAGGGGGATCAGTCCAAAGTGGCCAATCTCTCCAGAACCCCTCACATCAGACAGGAAGGGGTCTGAGAAAGGTCTATAAAAAACAATATCCATGGACCTTGGGTTCTAAGAAAAAAGTTCTGCCTTTCTTTCAGCCAGAAGAGGAAAGATGGCAGACACCACTGGCCAGATCAGCAGCTCCTGTGGCCATCTGTCCAGAGCTCTCTGGACACAAACCCCCAATCAGACACTGGCAACTGAATGGGCGGGCGCGGCGGGGGAGAGAGAGCACATGCCAGAAGCCACTCAGTATCAAAGATCATGAGTGTTTTCTGGAGCGGCACAGCCAGTTCCCGAAAGGGAGTGCTTAGATGACTCTGGGCCACTCCACCGAGAGGCGCAAGGAAGGCGGGAGCCCCAGGTGGAGGGAAGGCCAGCCGAAAACCTCACTCAGCTCCAGGCTGCAAACGCCCTGGTGTCTGGACTGTCTGCCCGGGGCATGGGGCAGTACTCGTAAGGCATGCTCAGATACATACCCAACGGGAAGAAAACAGCCTCTGCAGAGCACAGAAGCACTGGGAAGGGCGGGAAGAAAGAACAGAAATCTCAGGATCATCTGGAACAAGTCAAGCCAGATGATGATCATCTCGAACATCAGTGGTCGGCAAACTCATTAGTCAACAGAGTGGCAAACCAAGGCTCACAAGCCACACTTTGCAGACCACCGGTCTACATGAACAGTGCCAGGGAAGCGAAGGCAGCATGAACCCAGGTTAGTCTATGTGGATGGTGCCAGGGAAGCGAAGGCAGCATGTAAGACCAGAAGGGCCCCAACCCCATCATTAGAAATGTTCATTACAGATGCGCAGAGCCTTGGAGGAAACCTTCGAAGCCACAGAACGGAGCGTGAGCCCTGCCTGCTCCGATGGTCTGCCAGACACAGCACGAGGTGAGGCAGCACCCCCGGCCCTCAGGACCCGGATCAGGCTCCTGCAGGTGCGGCAGCCCTTCTGTGTCCTGACCCTCAGGGCCCGGAGGTCGCCTGAGGCCACTCAGCCTGGCTGCACCTCAGCTGGAAACTGACGCCCAGGGTGTGTGACAGGCCACCCCACAGCCAGGGCAGCAGCTCCAGGCACGCTCACTGCCGCTGGACAACACAAATGCTTTCCCTTAGGACCTGCCACCTAAGAATCCGCGCTCCTTTGCCCGCGCTAGTTGACATCTCCTATTACATCAAAGAATGTGATCAGCCAGAAAGAAACCAGAAAGTCCCCTTTAAATGTGTAGTCACCCGCTTTACTTTTATTTTTTTTTAATGCGTTAACAGCAAAACGCTTATCTGTATGTATCCGGTTAGCTTTAAAATGTTCTTGAGCATTTTGTTCATCCTATTGGCGCAAGATCCATGATGTGCCTCGTTGGGGGCTTATGAATAAATAGGTGTTATCGCACTTCCAGGCAAAGCCACACATAGCAGTGGGGTTGGGTTTTCTTCTCTTTTTTTGGGGGGTGGGGTGGGAGGTGGGGGCTGAATGCATCCATCGGTTGAGCCACAGTAAAGTGTAAACACACAACTGCACCTCTGAAACCTGCCCGCCCCTCCGGCAGCCTAAGCTAAGCTGGTTTCTAAAACACTCAGACAAAAGGAAACTTCCCGAAGACGTCTACAAACGGCTTCCAACCCCACAGCTGAGCCTATCTACCAGTTTGGAATTTATGAGCTATTTAAAGCAACAGGAACATCCTTCTGTTTCTTCTTACAGCTCAAAGTGAGACTCTCACACCAGCCAAGCAGGGTAAGAAACCTCACACACAGAAAGGGAAAATGAACTTGTAAAAATATACTGGGCAAGTGTGTTTGTGCCCATGAGATGGGACGGGGGGTTGGAGGGGAAGGAGTACACACAGCCATTCCGCTCTCTCACGCCAAAGATCCAACCACGATTTTATTGACGCTTCCTAAAGCCAAGCTCAGACTCTCTTGCTAACGTTATTCTTTTTAAAAAAAAATCAGAGAACCTTTATCTAGATTTTTACATGAGTGTGACTGCCAAGAGCTCACGATAGAAGAGCACAGAACTCCCAGTGAAAAGGTCTGAATGCTGCGTCTGTCCTTCACTTAACGGCCCTTCCCAACCTGGAGCAAATCGCAAACCCAGGGCTTCCGTGTCCTCCCTGTAAACTGTGGTCCTGCTCGCCCACGCTCGGGGAGTGGTGGTGAGGACCATCACAGGCTACACGTGAGACAGACGTGCACACGGACCTAGCATCCCTCAGAGGAGCTTGGGGAAAGGGGAGTGGTTTTTATTTGTTTATTTTTTAAAATATATTTTATTGATTTTTTTACAGAGAAGAAGGGAGAGGGATAGAGAGAAATCAATAAGAGAGAAATATCAACAGCTGCCTCCTGCACACCCCTACCGGGGATGTGCCCATAGCCAATGCACGTGCCCTTGACCGAAATTGAATCTGAGACCTTTCAGTCCACAGACTGATGCTCTACCCACTGAGCCAAACTGGTTTCGGCAAGGGGAGTGGTTTTTAATTTCTTGGTGGCATGTTGGTGCTGGGGTCACTTCTGTGGGGTAAGGAGTTTCTCTGTTGGTTTGGGTTAACCTGGACCATCCTCCACCCCTATCCCTCAGCTGGCCTTTTCTTGCTGGTCAAGACTCACCGCGGGGTGTCCTCTCTCAGGACACTGCAACCCAGGAAGACTGGACCGCAATCCGGCCTGGATGAATCCACAGGCCAAGTGCAAGTTCCTTCTCCAAAAGGTTGCTGCCGGGCACATCAGCTGCAACTGAAGATACCAGATCCCATCTTACGGAAGCTTAGGACACTGCAGCGCAAGAACGCAGGCACCACGTTGCACGAATGCAGCCTCCCATAAGGAACAGTTAGGAATAGGGTGTTAAAGAGCGGAGACTAGTCTGGCAGTCCCTCAGAAAGTTACCTATAGAGTCACCATGTGACCCAGCGATTCCACTCGTAGGTGCATACCAAGAGAAATGGAATCACGGCCACACAGGAACTTGTACACAAGTACAGCCGCATTCCTAACAGCCAAAATGCAAGAACAGTCACATGGCCAACCACTGATGAATGGATAAGTAAAACGTGTTCAGTCCATACAGCGTAGGATTACTCAGCCATAAAAAGGGGTGAGGTACTGACGCACGCTTATGGTAAGGATGAACCCGGAACATGTCACGCTAAGTGAAAGAAGTCAGACACAAAAGGCCACGTACCTTGTGATTTCCTCTATGGGAAATGCCCAGAGCAGGCAAATCAGTAGACACAGAAAGTAGGCTAATGTTGGCTGTCGGGGTGTAGGGAGCCCCCAGGAAGAGACCTGGACATGTTTACTGACTGAGCTAGGATATTGACAGAATCATGTCAGTTACACTCCTGCCCTGGAAGTGCCAAGATGTTCTTAGTTCCTGCTTGTGTTTGTTAGGCAGGAAGGAGTGGGTGGGATCTGGCCCCTCCTAGGCTTCTTGTTTTTTCCTGTGAAAACCCCACCTTTTGTGGATTTGAGAATAAATAGAGGTGCTGTGTGGCTCAGGGGTCGTCAGTCTGCCTCTCCAGCAGAGGAGGGCAGCGGCCCTCCCAGCTCCCAGCTTAAAATCTTTCTCTGTGTCTTCTCTCTTTATTTCTAATATTTCTCAATCCCTGGCCGCCTCCCCTTAGAACCGGTTCGTTCATCTCTCTTTCCGTGCGGGACACGGAGAAGGGAGATCCCGCCACATCAGGCCCCCGCATTCTGGCGCCCGACGTGGGGTGTGGGCCTAAAGAGGCAACAAGAGGTAAGGCAAGGGATCGCTCCCTAGAATTGCGCGCGCCACAGATTTAAGGAATGGTAAGGTAGAGGGAGTGTATTGTTGCGAAATTGAATCAGCTGGGAGTAAAACATGGGTAATCTTTCTAAACGCTTTAAACTACGCTCATGGCTCAAAGAGATTCTGTTAAGTGTAGTCAGATTCTTGATTTCTTTCTTAAGGTTTGTTGATGAAAACTGGGAAAAGGTTAGAAAGCAATTGAGTGACCAATACTCAGAAAGTCCAGAGAAAATTCCTATTCCTACTTTAATTTTTGATTCAACACAGGAGAGTTTAAGAATGTTTAAGTGGGGTGCAGCCATGACCTTACAGCCTGGAGTGGAAGGGTACAAATCTTTAAGAATACCATCTGCACTTCCACCTCCTCCACATGTAAACTACTTGTAACCAAGTAAAAAAGATTAAAGGAATGTCTTAGCAACTGCCAATAATTCTTTATCTTAAAATCTTTTTCTTTCCTTAAAAATAAAAATAAAAATAAATAAAAATTGAAAAAGTAATAAAATTAAAAAAAAAATAGATAAACGACGCCAAAAAAGCCACTTTAAGATGCCTCATATTCACCATCTTTTTTCCAGCTAATGACAAAGCCTTTATGCATCGGGGATTTCTGTGCACATGTAAGGGGGAAAGGCCAGTTTAAAGAACGAGTGCGCATAGTTTTTGAACTGGGCTTAACTTTTTGCTGGGCACAGAATAAAAACCCCAGACCTTTTAGCCTTATAGGTGGTGGAGATGAATACAGGCTAGTTTTCCAAGGCATTTAAAGCAGCACTTAAGATTTCTGTCAAGAGGCAAGTAAACACCAGAAAGTAGCAAGTTTACAGATGAATGGCTAAGAGTTTATCTCTTGACTTTGCCAACAGGAAAATTGTGACAGTTTTGAAATTTAGAGAATGGGTCAGGCCTATTGGCTGAAATGTATTGAATTGTTATAAGTATGCTTTGCATGAAGTCTAGAGAACTGAAGTTAGTCTATTAATTAAAGATGCCTTATATTTCATTTGAAATGTGTCTTTAAAAATGTAAAAGTATTATTAATTTGAGAAATGCTACCTGAAAATTTTAAAATTCTGAAAGTTTAAAGTGTCTTTCTTTTTTTGCCATGATACCTAAAACAAATCAGTTTCACTAATAGAGAGATGTTGACAGGAAGCCAGGAAGGCTGGTCAGCAACCTTAATTGCTCTAACCACTCTCCCAGTAAGCTAAGGAAGATAGTAATCTGCATTGAATGGCTACAAACTTCCTCCAAACTCTTGTGGCAAAAATTTTTTGGGGGGAAGTTGGCTTAATTATATAAATAAAAAAGTAAAGTTTAAATTTGCCTCATAAAAAATCTAGAGGACAGAATTGAAGCTCTTACTTGATTATGACTTGTATTTATCTTAGAAATATAAAGTGTTATTAATCTAGAACATGCAAAATATATTTGACTTGTCAGCTTTAAAAGTTCAAAGTGCAAATTACATAGGGAGAAATTATATAGTTAAAATGTGTTTTATATAATTAGGAATTCAAAATATGTTACTTGTTTGGTCTGATTCAAAAGAAAGAGGATTAATTCATTGATCCAAATTCAATATAATTGATATTCTCTAAAAATAATTTAGGTATATAGTCTTTAAACCATATATATATAAATATATTATGTATTGTATATTTGATCTTTCCAAGAGTATTTCAAGGTTTTCTTTAAGAATAACTTTTACATGTTTCAAGGGCCCCGAAATGTGCAAAAGTCTGTTCTCTCTTAAAAATAAATATTTTTGAATTAAACAGATTGATACTTGATAACATGGAAAGTTTTATCAAATAAAAATTATATACTGTATATTAAATGTTATGAAAGTTTTTGCCTGTAAGAAAAGCAAAAACAATATATTTCTTAAATATAGCCAAAATTTCAACAGCAGTAGAATTTCAAAAAAGACAAAAAGGCCTCATGCGACCTGAAGTTTTGAATTGGATGTAGGGGGAACACTTTATGCTTTGGATCAGACCAAAAAGTATCAAACCTATAAGTTTTACTGAATAAGTTTCTTTTGCCTTTTTTTTTTTTTTAAATTAAAGATACCTACTTAAGTTACTTTAAAAATTAGCTTTTGCAATAATCAATGCCATATAAATTAAGTTACATGAGAAACCAATGTTTTATAAGTAACTGAATCCTAACTTTATGTAGCTGCCTGCATTTTAATTAAACTAGAGGCAAGGCAACATTTGTAACTTGTGAATTCAAAAGTAAATTTGCTTTATTTTAAAAAAAGAAGATACCTACTTTAATTACTTAAATAAATTAGATCATCCAATTATAATCAAGGTTTTCAGCTAAATGAAAAGCCAATAATTTTATAAACAATTGCAATAAAGATCAGAAACAGCTAGTCATTGCTTTATCAAATAAAAATTAATATGTTACTTATATACATATATTTCAAATTTTATGAAAAGGTTTGGCCTTTTTAGAAGGGCAAAACGAAGTAACTAAATATTTCTTCCAGTTTGAAATTGTGAATTGCCATGGCTAAAGCAAAGAATATCCTTACATGATATTATTCTACAATGTCATAATTTTGATATTTCATAAACAGCATATACCAAACAAGTTTGCAAACTAATTCTTTGAATGTTTGGCAACAATTTAAAAAGCACATGAAAGGATTTTATCCCTTCCACTGTGTGGAAGGCCCCTTGGGAAGGCATTTAAGCATTCTATATTGGCCCTTTTTGCTCTTTTTGCCAAAGAGGGACACACTTCTCACAATTCAATTACTACTGTTGCTTGAGTTTTCAAATTTATGCTGAGGTTGAAGCCTAGTGGTGGCTGGTACCATGAATCTGTCTCTTGCCCAAGGGCATAAGCTGGACCCTCCATGGAGAAGAAACCTGGGTTCCCCAAGATATCAATGCCAGGGCCCCGCCAGCAGGCGAGGGGATCCCAAGGCAGGTACTGGGCATGGAGGCCATGGGGACATAAGCTACTAAGGAGACAGAACTGAACCTCACATTACCCTGCTTGGCCCCGGAGGATGGCTGGTTAGCCAATGACGGGTAAGATTCCTCAAGGGAGGAACAACCTAAGACAGGCACAGTCGCATAGGGGCCATCAGGAAGGAACTTGGGGGTCAACAGAGGTGGGGCACAGATCCTCACCCCCCCAACGTTGCAGGGGCTTGAACACTCGCCCCTTCTGAGGGAGGTCTCCTGCCCCAGGGCTGTTTCGTGCTTCCCATGCCCATCTCAGATGGGGACCCAGGCAACAGAGATGTGACCCAGCTACAAACAAGAGACTTGGTCCGGCTCATATTGAGACCCAGGCAACAGAGAAGTGGCTGATGGCAGCTGCCCTATATCTAAAGCTATCCTAAATCCATGAATACTTAGAACTTTCTCAAGGATGCATATAATCCTTTTCATTAAAATTTACAGGGTAAACTAAGATTGTTGTTAAAGTATTAAATTTGACAGTAAAATAATCAAGTTTTCAGATTAATTTAAATTGGCTAAATAAAATAAGTGAATATTCAAGAAAATCTAACCGTACAAAAAGCTGTTCCTAAAAAGTATTGACTAAAATTTCTATTGGTAGTTCATTTCATGGTAAAATTGCTTAACATGCAATTAACCCTAAAGCAGTCATATTTTTGTACAAAATTAAAAGTTATCAAAACTGCGTTATAAAAAATTTTCTGAAAGCCTCCTAATAATTAAATAAAAAAGGGGGGGATAGTGGAACAATACCATGTAAGGGAAAATATTCTGTGAGTAATTTACATCTAGACAAAAATTTTTACTTTGGAAAATTAATTTTCATTTATAATGCTGATAACAAGGCACCTATGAAAAATCTTATGGTATCAAAATAGCCAAAGGAAAATCATTTGGACAAAAATCAAAAGGATCCCAAGTCTAATTTGTAGAAAAGATTCCATTATTAACCTTTGGTCGAGAATATGTTTATATTTCCAGGAAACTCCAAGACTTTATAGATTCCAGCAACAACAGATCCCAGAGATGACCTGATAGGGCTGTTTCCAGCCATAGAATAAGTAGGAGCTCACAAGAAAAAGGAGAAATAGTCTACTAATAAGATAATGAAGATGCCTTGCCATTGTAGCAGTCAGCACCTGTGCATTGCTGCAGGTTGCCTAGAACCAAGGGCAAGGAAGGACTGAGAGTTGCCCATTGACAACAAAGCGAAGGAGAAGAAAACTGAAAGCTATGCAAGGGACTGTGCTGCCAACATGGAGTCATCTGAAGAAGTTAAAGACTGAAGTGGAAGCTACTTCTTCAACCATGTACCTGCTCATGCAAGCATCTACTAGCTTCCAGTCTTCTGCAAAGTCTTTCACAGCCAAGTCCAAGGACTCTGCAGCAAAAGAGACTTTCTTTCTTTTGGTAGCTAAAAATGTTAATATGTCCATAGTTCTGATTTCTCATATTGTTGTTTTGAATTGACATTGTTTTGTTATTATTTAATAGCTAGAGATTTGCTCTTGACACTCAAGTTTTGAAAATGATAGCATGTATGTAGTTTCGTTTTGCATTGGCATTATTTACAATTGTTTTAATTTAGAGTTTTATTCTTAATGTTTAAATTTTTTTTTAAAAAAAGAAAGGGTGAGATGTAGGGAGCCCCCAGGAAGAGACCTGGACATGTTTACTGACTGAGCTAGGATATTGACAGAATCATGTCAGTTACACTCCTGCCCTGGAAGTGCCAAGATGTTCTTAGTTCCTGCTTGTGTTTGTTAGGCAGGAAGGAGTGGGTGGGATCTGGCCCCTCCTAGGCTTCTTGTTTTTTCCTGTGAAAACCCCACCTTTTGTGGATTTGAGAATAAATAGAGGTGCTGTGTGGCTCAGGGGTCGTCAGTCTGCCTCTCCAGCAGAGGAGGGCAGCGGCCCTCCCAGCTCCCAGCTTAAAATCTTTCTCTGTGTCTTCTCTCTTTATTTCTAATATTTCTCAATCCCTGGCCGCCTCCCCTTAGAACCGGTTCGTTCATCTCTCTTTCCGTGCGGGACACGGAGAAGGGAGATCCCGCCACATCAGGCCCCCGCATCGGGGAGATGGTGAGAGGGGGAGAGGGGCGTGTCTATTAATGGGTACAGGGTTTCTTTTCGGGGTAATAGAAATGTTCTCAAATTAAATAGAGAGTATACACTGAACTATACACTTCAAAAGGGTGAATTCTGTGTTATGTGAATTATATTTCAATAAAAAACTAGAAAAACAAATGGCCATGAGTAGTGGTTAACCAACTAAGATTTAAGAGGACAGCCCTAACAAGAGTTAGTCACTAACTCCCAAGAGAAAGCTAGTGTGACATACACAGCTGATTCCACTTCCCACACCCTCATAACCGTGTACTCTTCTGCATGGAAACTCTTTACCTTTCTCTCTCCCACTCCCTCCTGCTTCTCTCCTCTCTTTCCTTTCTCTGTTTTCTTCTCTTTTATTTCTTTCTCTCATCTGGTTAAATCTTCAAGAAGAAAAAAATCAGTAGGTGAATGCAGTTTAGGTAATGGGCCTTTTAAAAATAAAATAATTTCTCTCCTTCCAGAGAGCAGTTGTTCAATAAATGCTGGCGAGAGGCAGCATACTGGAGTTGCTCAGATTGGGAGAGAGGCTGAGTTTACATCCAGGCGCCACCACTGTGTGACTGTGGACACCTTACTTCTGTGCCTCAGTTTTCTCATCTGCAAAGTGGGGTAAGAGTAGAACCTGCCTCATAAAGTCGTTGTTGGGATGAAAAGATCTAGACCGCGTCTAGCACATAGCAAATATGCTACAAGTGTTTGCTCAATAAAGAAACCTGTGAACTCAGGCGGGTTCTGAGGTTCCCACACCTGACTCTGTAAGCACTCTTGCTGATGCAAAATGTATCTCAAAGATCACTTTCTGATTGCAAAACTAACACATACCCATTGGCGGTATTTTGCCTTCTTGCATGTGTTCTTCCACATCATTTACTGGCAGTAGCACAGCACTGGATCATGGGATGATACCGTAAACACATTTTAAATAAAACCTTCCAGTTTGGGCTTTTTACTCGCATCATTCTTTCTCTTCCCTTTTGCTTATGGGACGAGAACGATCATCACTGCGGCAGAAACCCAACCCACAAGCATAAGCCAAGGGAGGTGGGGAGGCAATGTATGAGTTTGGATCGCTGGGCCTCATCTAATGTCAACAGCGGGCCATCTCTCACCTCTGATTGGCCATCCTCTGCGGGAGGACTCCCCGCCCCCCTCCCAGGTCAGGGGATAAGCAGTAACTTCCTCCCTTGCTTAGCAACCTCTTTGGATTATAAAGCCCCACCAGGCCCACAAGGTGAGATGGGGATAAAGGGAGTTCCCCCGAAAGATGAGAAACAGGATATCACAATGGGCAGATCAAAACAAAAGCCACAGCAATTCACTTGGGAAAGCCATGGCCTCCTCAGGAAGGTTTTATTGGGAAACTATCACGTGCTCAGCACCAGCTAAGGCAGCCTGGGGGAAGCAGAGGATTAATTTAATAACGGTACCCTGAGCTTCTATAGCACCACGTCCTGTGAAGAGTTGATATCACGTACATTTCTCTCTTAACCCTTACAGCTCCCAGTATTATTAGGTTATTTTTACACACAACAAAGTAAGGCCTGCCTAGATGGAGAGACTCATGCAAGGTCTCAGAGACAAGATGTGAACCTCAAGTATACATTCCCTAAATCCTGGTGCCTCAACATCATGCATAGGGAACAGGGATCGTGTTAAACTCACAGAAGTAATAGCCCTGGCCGGTGTGGCTCAGTTGGTTGGGTGTTGTCCCCTGCTCCAAAAGGTTGCTGGTTCGATTCCCAGTCAGAGCACAGGCCTGGGGTTGTAGACTCGATACCTGGTAGGGAGCTCGCAGGAGACAGCCGATGGGTGCTTCTCTCTCATCTATGTTTCTCTCTCTTTCCCCTCTTGGTAAAAATCAATTTAAAAATCTTTTTAAAAAATCACAGAAGAGCCCTGACCGGTTTGGCTCAGTGGATAGAGCGTCGGCCTTTGGACTGAAAGGTCCTAGATTTGATTCCGGTCAAGGGCATGTACCTTGGTTGTGGGCACATTCCTAGTAGGAGGTGTTGATCAATGTTTCTCTCTCACCAATGTTTCTAACTCTCTATCCTTCTCATTTCCTTTCTGTAAAAAAATCAATAAAATATATTTAATAAAAAAAAAAAGATGAGAGGCAAAAGATTTCAGTAAAGTTTTCCTCCCCTTCTACATCCCTTCCCCCAACAGACTTCCTTCTGGTATCCAAGTCCTCGGGCTCTCCCCCAACTTCGCCCTATTCATAACTCGACCGGCCTAGTACTATTCATACTAACGTGTAAAGGACTGGTGAGCTTCAAGCACTGCCTCTGTGACATGGCCAGCCCCCAAACAGCAGCTCACTGAGCCAGTTTCCTTGGCTCACGTCCCGCGGCTAACTCAAGATCAATTTGGATCATGGCTTCCTTCCCATTCTCTCTTCCCTGATGGTACCACTCCACTCTTCCTCTCACCCCTCACCCCAAAAAACTCCTCCACGTAGTCCTTTCCAAGGTCAACGAACCCGAAGGTTAAACCATAAGCATGGTTCTCACTAGGACGGCCCAGGAGCTTTTAAAGTTTGCTCATGCCTAGGCCCACCCTCCAGGGATAGATGCTGGTGAAGTCACGTGGCCTGAGCAATACGTTTTGGTGTTTCACTTTTATTAGCATTTGTTTTGTGCTGAATGAACTCCTGGGCCGTGTGTTTTTGTCTCTTCAGCTTCTTCTGGGAGATGGTTTTTTTTCAGTGCAGCCTCCTCTTCTGGCTGAGGAACAGTCTCCTCTTTTTCAGTAAGGATCCCCCCCACCCCACCCCACCCCCGCCCTGTGGCCGGGAGAGCTCACGTGGGTTAATCGCCCACGGACTCTGTACGTTCTGCGCAGCGTCTTGGGAGCCCTATTCACCGGGAGGTGCTCAATGACCAGAGGGTCTATATCTAAAGCCTTAAGCTCTGAGGTCCTTTCTGCATTTTTAAGCACCTGCAGCAAAAAGGGAGCACTCTGCTGACCCCAAGTCCAGCCCCACTGTTTGGCCTGCACACGCCTACCAGCCCCACCACTGTAACGACGGAATGGCAGCCATCTCTGTGCAAAGCGACATCCTCAGACACTTTGTGTAAGGTGACCAGACGTCCCGCTTTTGGCGGGACAGTCCCGATTTATTAACAATTTGTCCCAAGTCCCACGGCGTTTTTAAAAAGTCCCGATAACTTTGTGGCTTTTCAGATAGGCATGCCCTGTTGGCCTGAGCCGTTTCGAGGGTGTTCTTAAAGTGAGCACAAAGATTTGAACCTGTTCATTTGCATGATTTTGTGGGGGTTCCAATTTTCAGGGATTACCTCAGGCTGCTCTGGGAAGAGCTAGATATTTTTAAAATAACCATCATATGAACAGATAACTGATTACCTGGTTGCTCTGTGCCGGGCATTATTTTAAGGTTTATGTCTATTTACACATTGGAACCTCAGTACAACCCTTTGAGAGAGACACCATAATGCTCCCATTTCCAGACGAGAAATCTAAGACACGGAGAAGGAGTGGCCAGCCCACACCTCACAGCTAGTAAGGGGCAGGACACAGCACTCTGCTCCCATACGCACTGAGCCAGCGTCCCACGCAGCCACCACGAGCCCCCCATCGGGGGAGCCAAGCTCCCAGCGACCAACCTCGCCTCCCACCAGCCACGGGTCTAGCTGGGCCCAGCCAACAGCCCTCTGCTCCTGGCACTGTGCTTCCCTTCTGGTCCCACCAGCCAGCCCGGAGACAGGCGCCCTCTCACTGCTCCGTCTCTCACTCTGCCTGGCACATCCTTGGCTCTGCCACAATCTCCCCCTTTCCCATCTCTTTCTGCTCCTTGATAATATTTCCTTAAAAGCAGACTTCTCTGGTACCACCCTCCTGTGGCTCCCCCCACCTCCTCAACCTCCTTTCCTCCCAGGTGTCTCTGCGGCCCACAGCCCCAAGCACACCCCCTCCCACTGTCTGCTGGCAGAGCCAGGCAGAGGAAGGATCTCCACGCTCAGTATCTGCTCCCCACATCTCTGCATTTGCTTCCAGATCAGTTTCTAGGCCTCAGCTCCCTCCCACATTCTCCAAGAGGGCTTTGGAGAGCTCCCCCACAAGCAAGTATTTTTGCGCTAAACATGGCACTTAGGTCTGGAAACACCGCCAGGCTGGTAACTCTGCGCTCGCTCCTCTGGCCCTACATGCAGCCCCCCCATCCCCACCCCCTCTCAGTGCACCAGGGAGCTGACCCGGGGGACTGTGCCTCAGAATGGCCTGTCCACTGGCTCCCAGGTGGGTTCAGCCAAAGGGTGGGCAGGTGGGAGACAAAAGCTCAGGAGTGGGCTGCCCGGGACTTCCTCCCAGCAGCCCGCCCTCCAGCGCCAGGTCTCTCTCCAGCTCCTGTCACTCTCCCTCCTCCTGCCTCCCCAGGACTTGTGTGGCCCACCCACACCCACACGCCCGTAAACTGGTTCCCTTTAAACTCCCCCCTGTGTCCACAGTTCCATCTGTTTCCCTCTGGAACCGTACCGGCACCCCCACCTCTGCTGGAATCTGGACAGAGCTGCCAGGCTCCTGGGAGGCCTGGGCATGGTGACATTTTGGTGAGGACCCACCGCTCCTCAGCAGCAGCTCCTTCACAGGATAACATCTGATAAGACTCCGAAAGCTACAGGAGGCCGGAGACACCTCACTTCTCCCCGCACCCGGCTCATTCATTCTTCAGGACAAGGCACACAATTAGACAAACAGGGCCCAGCGAAGGAGGAGGGGATACTCACTGCTTACAAACCCACCGCAAACCCGGAGTCCTCCGCCTAGGACCGGGCCAGGGCTGGGGCCAGGGACAGGGTAAGGGCTGAGGCTGAGGCCCCGGATGGGGCCTGAAGCCCTACAGTGCAAAACTTGCCAACCTGCAGCCCACCAGGGAAATAATTTTTTTTAAATATATTTTTAGCCCAAACCGGTTTGGCTCAGTGGATAGAGTGTTGACCTGCAGACTGAAGGGTCCCAGGTTCGATTCTGGTCAAGGGCATGTACCTTGGATGCAGGCACATCCCTAGTAGGGGGTGTGCAGGAGGCAGCTGGTCGATGTTTCTCTCTCACTGATGTTTCTAACTTTCTATCCCTCTCCCTTCCTCTCTGTGAAAAATCAATAAAATGTATTAAATTTTTATATTAAATATAAAAGAGAAAGAGAAAGGGAGAGATAGAAGCATCAATGAGAGAGAATCATTGATTGGCTGCCTTCTGCACGCCCCCCACTGGGATAGAGCCAGCATCCCGGGCATGTGCCCTGACCGGGAATTGAACCATGACCTCCTGGTTCATAGGTAGATGTTCAACCACTGAGCCATGCCAGCCGGGCAGGAAATGATTTTTTTGAAAAATCCATTTCTGTCAATTGAAGAATGTGTGCCTTCACACCCGACTCTCGCCTTTCACTCTGAGGGCAGGCCTGACAGAACGTGGGGCGCTGGGAGTCACACTTCCTGTGGCAGCGGCTGGCCACGTCTCTTTATGGACCTCTGATGATGCTGCGCTCTCCTGCTAGACTGACACTCACTGGGAGCCACGTTCTGCAGCTGCCGATGATTAGAAGAGGAGGCTTCAAGTGACACGCTCACATTTTTCACTGCTCTACCCAATTTTAGGTGATTTTTTAGCAAATCAGCATTTCCTTCTTGGGATGTCTTACTGGGGGTGCGTTCCCCTTCACTGAGTGGCAGACGCCTTGGAAGAACACTGTCACAGGAATGCACTCTTGGTCCCCCCCCCACAGCACCAAGGAGCTGGTCTCTTCCCCTCATCCTCCCTTTCCCCCCCCCAAAAAAAATTTCAGAAACATCCTCCAAGTTACTAGAGAGAAAACCCAACTGGCCAACAAGCACATCCGAGGTGCTCAGCCTCAGGCGTCATCAGGACGTGCCAGGCAGACCACAGTGTGATTCTAGAGGGAAGGCAGCTCGAGCGACGGTTGCTGCTGGCGGGGTGAGGGCGGGCATTAACTCGAAGGGGTGTGTGGGTGCTGGGCATGTTTGACAATTTGATCGGGGTTGGGACTGCACAAGTAGGCATTTTTCAAAATTCGACGAACAACACAGAAGATACTATGCACTGGACTGCACACTAAACCACAAAAGAATAAAGTAACTGCCAGCTGTTCTGTGGTCACTGTTAGGAATGCTGAGGTGTACTGGCCTTCCCAACATGCTTGGAAGTGTCTCAAAAAAATAAGATTGAAAAGCTGTACCTGTTGCATGTCTTCAGCTTCTGGTGTCTGTTTACCAAGTCCGTTAGGCCTTCCCTGACAGCCTTTTAACGAATGGCAGCCACTTCTCAGAGCGAAATTAATAATAATAATAATAATAATGACTGGTGGACGGGTAGAAGGATAAAATGTGATAAGATGTGATAAGCAAGCAGGATAAAATGCTGTGGTGACGGCAGGAGTGTGCACTATACAATCCTGCGATGTGTTTGCAGGTTTACAATTCAGTGTAATAACATGAAAAAAAAAAACTTTTAATTAAAAAGGTAGAAACACATTCAATGGGAGACCACTGCACACTCATGCCAGTGCCTAAAGTGAACAGGCGACTAAGGGAGCCCCAGACAAAAATGCAGAACCACTGGAACTCACACTTGCTGGTGGGATGGAAGTGTTCACCAAAGCTGAGTATACGCCTACCCTGTGGCTCCCCAGTCCTAAGGCTAGGTGTATACCAAACACAGGTGGGTCCTTACGCTATCTGTAACAATCTGGAGTTTGGGGGTATTTTTATATTTGTTTGGGGGTTTTATACCTATCCCAACTGTACAGTTAAGCTATGAACATCTATAATAATAAAAGTATAATATGCTAATTAGACCAGACATCCTTCCAGACGTCCTTCTGGACGACCTCCCAGATGAAGCCGGGGCTGTGAGGGAAGCCCGGGTCCCAGGTGCCAGAGGGAAGCCGGTGCTGGCAGCCAGGGGAAGGAAGGCCTACTCTTGCGTGAATTTCATGCATCGGGCCTCTAGTTAAGTATAAGACTGTGACAGGATTATATAGAGCTGAAAGAGATTTCAAAGAACAAATAGTTTAATGCCCCATCTTTCCGGTATGGAGAGCCTCAGCTCAGAAAGGTTAGGAGACTTGTCCAAATTAGCCAGCCAGTGAGGGCCAAGGCACCCTAGGACCTGCGAACCCCAACTCTTCATCTAGCGGTCTTTCCATGGCACATCAAGCCTCAGCAACCTCTCTTGGACTTCACGGGTCCATCCTTGCCACCAGGCAAATCGAATCAGTGCTCACAATACGCGCTTCCCTCTGTGATACAGAGAGTTCAGGTTGTCATTGCCTTAGCACACTATAGATCGCCAGCCGCAGAAGATAAGCCAAACTGTTGTCAATACTCACATAATCATACCACACACACACACACACACACACACACACACACTCCCGCCAAATAGAAAGGCAGCCATGTTTACCGACTAATATAACTTGAAAGTCTGCAAATACACTGCCTTCAGGTAGCAATGGATCCAGGCGCTCATACAATGTCACCTCAGCTGTTTTCTTTTGTGCGAATAGCTTCATCCTCAGATGCTCCCCAGGTATTAACAAAGATCGTCATGGCAGCTTTCAGTTTGTAATTCCAGTGGCTTAACTCCCAGGGAGGGCTAGGGGGAGGGGGAGGCATCTCTTTCCAACCTGTATAGCCTGAGGCCCTAAGGAGGGAGGCCCCTCACAGGACCAGCGCGGGTCACATCCCCATCCCCAGATGGATGTCCAGAAAGAGTCAGGACAAGCCTGGGCCACGCCTACCTCAGAGCTCAGGGGTAGCCCCAGCTCCAGCCAAACCACCCACTTCCTGGGACTCCACTGCACCCTTGGTTTTCCAAAGAAAAACCGAGCTGCTGCGACCAGAACGAGAAGAATCAGAGACAACAAACAGCAGCTATCCCCCACTGAAGTGTCACCCTTGTCCCCTAACTCAGGCATCACAGCAGAGCGCTTCCCTGTCTCCAGGAGGGAAGGTCACAGACGCTGAACCTGAGCTCCTGCGGGCTCGCCTTCCCACACGTTTCAGCTGCCCGCTCGGCAGCTCCTCTCCTCTGCAGAGCTCATTCGTTCCATTGGGTGACCCAGCGCTGCTGTAAATCAAATACGCTCCCCAGTCCTGGCCAAAGACACCCAATGACAGAGGAGGGCATCGAAGACAAAATGTCAATTTGCCAATCAGCCTCATCACACGCCTTCCCGGAGCCCGCAGAGTCCTCCCCGGGCTCGCGCTCTGGGCGCTAGCATCCCCGGCAGGTGCAGCGGGCAGCGTGACTTGGCTCACCATCCCTGCTCCTGCGTGGTGTCAGATCACACAGCCACACTCAGGGGGAAAAAAAAATCACGTAAAGCCTTCTCTCTCTCTCTCTCTCTCTCTCTCTCTCTCTCTCTCTCTCTCTCTCTCTCTCTCTCAGATCACACAGCCACAATCAGAGGGAAAAATCATGTAAAGCCTTCTCTCTCTCTCTCTCTCTCTCCCTCTTTTTCTCTCTGTCTGTCTCGGAGCTGCATATTTTATAAACAGTGTGAAAGACTCCTAAATTATTAGAAGAACTAAATGTATCCTTCAAGTTTCCTGGGGTCCCCTCCCACTCTCTCTTGACAAGCATTCTAGGGGAGCTCCTAGCTTCTGATTATTTGAAAAGGAAGGAAAGAACCTCAAGGAGCTGAAAGGTCCCGGTTTGCTCCGAGGGACGTTTTTTAAAAGTTCAATCTTTTCATGTCACTGACCGTTGTCACGTTGCTTTTCCAGGCAGGTACACGGAGCGATAAGCCCTTCCTGAAAGGACAAACGCTGCATATGGCAGTGCCACGCAGTTCTCAGAGCGCTCAGCTCCCAGGGACGAGAGCACCGTGGGGGCTTCCAGGCCGGAAGGGGTGGCAGCTATGGTTTCGTGGGCACCGGACTCACTTCTGCCAGATGGAAAGCTTCCTGAGATGGCGGTGACGGCAGCTGCGCAACAGCGTGAATGCACTTAGTGCCCCTGCCCTGCACACTGAGCGCAGCTGAAAATGGTGACTGATGTGTATTTCACCTTAAATTTTTAAATAAATAATAAAAGTGGACAAGGAAACACGTGTTAGATAGGAAAACATATGAGAACAAGGTTTAAAGAGATAAAAACATCTAGGTTTAAAAACGCTTTAAGAGGAATACACAGCCGAAACTGGTTTGGCTCAGTGGATAGAGCGTCCGTGTGCGGACTAGAAGGTCCCAGGTTCGATTCCGGTCAAAGGCATATACCTTGGTTGCGGGCACATCCCCAGTGGAGGGGGTAAGGGGTGCAGGAGGCAGCTGACTGATATTTCTCTCTCATCATCAATGTTTCTAACTTTCTGTCCCTCTCCCTTCCTTTCTGTGAAAAACCAATTAAATATATTTTTTTTAAAAAAAGAGGAATACACAGATTAGAACAAAGTTGAACAAAAGAAAAAGATCTTTCTAACACATCTTAATGAACTCATTTTTTTTAAAGGAAATGATTGCCTATTCTGCTTACTCAGTGGAAGCAGAGGATAATAAAAACTTTGAGCATTCGAATATTTGAAAAATAAGGAACCCTTACCTGGGAAGAAAAAAAAGACTAGCACATTGACCAAGCCAGGCCCCAGCCCACGGGAGCTCTGTCCTGGGCAGCCCCTAGGCCAGACCCCCTCCCCCCCGCCCCTCAGAGTCACCCCTCCTGGGGACAGAGACCACCTCCAGCTCCTCACCCTCCCACTCCCTTACTCACGTTACCTAACCTCTCTAACCTCTCTAACCTCCAGCGCTCTCAGGGCATGAAAAAAACACCTGTCTTTGGGGTCACACCGAACCCGTCCCAGAGCCTGCGGCGAGCTGGGTGGGTGGTCAGCAGCATTCGAAGCTTCCCCTTCCCCACCTCCCACCCTAAGGTTTCAGCCAGTTTACGGACGGCTGGACATCTCACGGGAAGTCCTCTTCTGCTGCCCCCGAGAAACAGTCGTCAAACGTGGGCACGAAGGCAAAAATAAACACCACGATAACATTTTCAGTAGGAAAAACAAACAAACAAACAAACAAAAAACACTGTAAGTATCCATCCATACAAAAGAGCTCTGCCACATCCACACCATACCGCTTTTATAACTAACCACCGAGGTGCATGTGCTAACAAGGTTATATCACTGAGTGCCAACAATTTAAGAAATAATACATTCTGGTGATTTATTTAAAATAGGAACTAAACCCACAAATCAGGACACATTTCCGTGGGGTGCTAGAAAGGAGTCAAAGGGACTTGAATCCAATGCCGGTTTCTCAACCTTTTTTCAAGATCACCCTCTAAAGCGACCCTGAGCTCACGCGCTTCCTACTCACTCCCACCACCGTGAAATGTCAATGCCACCGCCTCCGGGGGCCTGCTTATGTCCGCTGGCCTTCGCCTTCGGAGGGCCACACGCCACTGACGGACCTGGGTTATTTTTTCCATCCAAGAACCAGTTCCTCCTCCCTCCCCTTGCAGATGTGTGCAGAGTCTAATTCATAGGTGACTTGCATGATTAAAAATTAATCATTTTAAAAATCCATTCCTCCTCATCTGTGGACGGGACTGTCGGTGAGGCCTGGGTGGTATTAAGAGAAATGCAAACACAGACTTTAGCCGTGCTAATATGTTTAGGTGTGTGCGAAACAGATGCTGAAAACACTAGAACATGCGCATCAGAGCTACAAGGGCAAGGCTTGCCTCAGACTGTATTTGGAGAGTGCCTAGTGTCCCTTCGTGCTGTCTAACCCTTAAGAGCTCCCCATGGGGCAATGTCCCATTGATCTTGGGGACCTGCTCGGAGCCCAGTGCCAGACTGTCCTGGTCTCCGGGTTTTCTTCCCATACCCCTGGCCAAACCTCCTTTGCAGTTGGCTTCCCCGCTCCTTTGCAGTTGGGGTATCTGAAGGCCCCATCCCTGGACCACTTCTCTATGCACATTATCCAGTATGGCAGCTTGAAGACCGTCCACAACAGAAGAACTTCCAAATGACCACTGCAGCCCAGGCTTCTCCCCTGGCCTCCACAGCCATCTCCCCAAATGCCCACCCAATGCCATTACTCGAACACATTCAAGATCTCAAAATGAACGCGAGCAAAACAAGCATTGTTTCCTGAAACCCACAGCTTCTAACCCTCACTTTCTCATTGAATACCAGCTCCTTCTTTCCAGTGGCCTCAACCAAAATCCTGGCACCATCGTCAAGTTCCCTCTCCAACTTGGCACATCCAAACCCATCACAAAACCCCGCTGTCTCAGCCATGTCAACACCTATTACCGTGGACAAAGCCACCCTCACCTCCCGCTTGTATTATTGCAACCATCTCTTTACTCATCCCCCTCCCTCCATTCTTGCTCCCTGTTTACCTGTGTCGCCCACATCCCTTCTTGATAGAGCAAGAAAGTGATCCCTGTAAGCCTTAAGCCAGCTCATGTCAATCATCTGTTCCACGGTCTCCAATGGCTCTGCCTGGCGCTCAGGGTCAGGCCCTCATGCCCTGGGCCCTTGCCCCCATGCCCTGGCTCCTTCCTCCAGTCACCTTCCTGCCCCCAGCCCCAGGACTCCCCTCCACACACACTCTGCCCAGCCACACTGACTCTCTGCTGGCCCTGAACTTCAGGTGTGCTCAGCCCCAGGATAATGCACTTGCTCTGACTGCCGGCTGGAATGTTCTTTTACCAGAAACCCACACACTTGCTCCGTCATCGCTTCCAGGGCTTTGCTCACATGTCCTCTCCTAATAAGACCTTCTCTGCCCATCAACTTTGAAATGACGAATCTTGTCAATCACTGCACAGCTTATTATTTAGTTCTGTTTACTGTTTGCCCCCCACCTCCAACTAGAATGGAAACTCAGTGAGGGCAGGGATGTGTGTTTACTACCTTTCCCACTGTACCTTCAGCTTTGAGAGTGGAAGCTTGCACTCTGCAGGGCATTCATTCAATGAATGGACTCCTTACCTTGCAATGTGCCAAAAGGTTCCAACGTGAAGGGAGTGGCCCACACCCAGCCCTTCTGTCCCCTCGGGGGTCACTAAGCTTAAAAATACTCCATACACCCCCTCCCCATCACACACACACACCATGCCACGGAGGTCCCTGAGCAACTCTCAGGCTGGTGGCCACTTCCTGTGGCAGAGTTAGCAAAGACCACTAGTACCAGATGCTTCCTGAGCTCGGCAATTTGCCTAAGGGCCAGCCAAGGACAAGAGCCCCCCTGACGCCCAGACACCCAGTTTTCTCTGTAGCTTCACCTGAGCCCTGCAGGTCCTAGGACCCAGCAAGCTCCGAGTTCCATTCATGAAAAGCTCTAAGGCCGCCTTCCTCCCTCCCTCAGCATCCTTTCCTCTTCTGGTTTGGAAGAGGCCCAGCGTGTTACAATGGAACATCTTGACCGAATTTCCTCCAGGCAAGCTTTCCCTGGGCTTCCTCCCTCCAGCACACCCGTTCCTCCCGCCAGACCGAGTCGGAGCCAGACTTCTCAGCGACTTGGTCCAGCGCAGAGCTCGGCCGTGACCCGGAGCCTAATTCCAAGTTGCACTGTCGCTCGGGGCTGGCTCCACGCCTGTCACCAAGAACGACAGCAGTTCCTTCCATCAGGCCCTCCGGTAGCAGATGAGGAACGCGCCGATTTAGCAGGAAGTCGGCTTTCCTTGGAGCTCCTCTGAAGTTTGATGCAGAAAAGGGACTCTATAGGGATCAACAGGAAAGGCGACCTGCAACTTCATCGGGACTTGAAAATTCTGAGACATTAAGAAAAATGTCTCCAACACAAAGGCTGTCCAGCGGCACAGGACTCAGTTCCCATCTCCCTAAATCAGTGCTGGCGCCGGGTTCTTCCTGCGGCAAATTCCCTGTGAAGGGGGTGGAAGCAGCGGAGAGCGCTGGTCCCCGGCAGGGGCCCCCATGCACCTCTGGCTGGCTGTGTGTCCTGAGCAGGTTTCTTAACCTCCCTGAGGCATAAGTTTGTTTATTTGAGAAGTGAAATCCACCTTGCCAGGATGTGGAGAGGATAAATGAGAAATGCTCTGTGCAAGCCCTCTGTAACCATCACAGGACTAAAGCAAGGTTATCACATATAATCACCACCACGTGCGTCCCGAGCTCTCTGAGCACGCCATGAGCGAGACAATGGGGAGGCATGAAAGACAGCCAGCGCCCTTGCCTTCCAGAAGCTTAAACTTCACGGGGAAAGCATGCGCAGAGCTGAGGAAGATTCAGTGTTTGCAAAGCAACACAAAGAAAGGCGCACCCCTCCGCCTGCTGCTTCCCTTCCAGAGTCCCTGCGGTCGGCCTGCTTGGATTCTAGAACCTGCCTAAGTACCCGTCAACCTGGCTACTTCCTGGACTTCAAAAGGCTCAAAGCTGTCAGGAAGCCAGGTCTTCAAAGCCAAGCCGGAAGGAGTGGCAGCGCCTTCGCAGCCCACCTTTTCCCCACTCGGGTCCAGCCAACGCTGACCTCAGCCATCCCCCAGCCAATGCTGCCAACAGCCCTCCTCGCCAACTCGCCCCTTCCCAAGGATGCCCACGCGGCACCCCATCACCTGGTTCACCTCCAGTGAGGCTTGCCCAGACCACGCCCTACCGTGTCCCCAGGCCAGCTGAAGAAAGAGGAAAGGAGGAGACAGGAAAAGAGGACTCAAATGCAGCCATTAGCCAAAGGAGAAAAGAGAAAGCAGAGAAAGTGAAGAAGAAATAAAATCAAAGGAGAAGGAGGAACATAAACAGCTATCATTTGACATCACAGGGCTCAGCCTCACAGTCGACGATCTGTGCCAACCTACTGCAGGGCCGAGCAAGGAAGGCAGAGAATCTTAGACCAATTTCGGAAATGAGCAGACTGAGGCTTGACAAAAGCTCACGGGTGGAGCAAGAGGTAGGGCTGTGACCTTGTCTCCTGATGTCACATCCAGGGCTTCTTCCACTGCCAGGGGCCGCGCAGCCTCAACTAAGACCCAAGGGCATCCGGGGGCAGCACCAGAGGCAGCTGAAGAAATGGAGGGCATTATTCCCAAAGCCTCAGTGTGGAGACCGCCCGAATGTCCATCAACCGCTGAATGGATAAGCAAACGTGGGGGCGTTCATACAATGAAAAGTTATTCAAAGAGGAATGAAGCTTGACGCATGCCACAGCGTGGCAGCCCCTGAAGGCAGCGCGCTAAGTGAAAGAAGCCGGAACCAAAAGCTCACGTACCGTTTGATGCCATTCACATGAAATGCTTAGAACGGCCAAATGCACAGAAACAGAAAGCAGATTCGTGGTTGGCAGGGGCTGGCGGGAGTGAGGGAAGAGGGGAGTGACTATTTAAGGGGCATGGGGTTACTCTTCGGCTAATGATAAAGTTCGGGAACTGGACAGCACGACACTGTCAATGGCCTAAATACCACTGAATTCTAGTTTTAAAAGGGTTAAATTGTGACTTTTATGTTATATGAGTTTTACCACACATTTTTAAAGTGGGGGGGGGTGCAGAAAGAAAAATGAAGAGAAATTTGGACACAGGGTAGGAGAAATGGGAAGTAGCCAGAGATGCGTAGGGAGTCATAAGTTTCCCTAAATCTGCTGCTCCTCTTACACTGAAGAGTTAGCAAGAGGCCTTCATGGGTGGGTCTGCAGGCAAAGATGGGGCCACCAGCAGCCAGGGAAGGAGAGAGCAGAGGGCAGAGGGGAAGGGCTCAGGCCTGAGCTGGCATCCCTGCAGAGACCTGCTGATCCCAGTGGGAAATGCGCAGCGTACGCTCACCTGCCCTGGGTACTGACAGAACCATTCAGCCCCCAAATAGGAACCCAGCTCCCCGCCACCACGGGCACTGGTACGAGGGACACTGCAAGGATCCAATCCCTGGCCTCACCCCATTGACCTAACTCAGCCTCGCCCTCTGAGGGTAACAGTGCCCAGCCTCTCTAGCTGGTGTGACCTGGTTTAATACAACCTGGGGCTCAATCCGCCAAGTGTAAACAAACACTAGTCAATGAACCGTTCTTCTCTGGTGTGTAGCACATTTTAATCACACGTGGTGGCTGGGCAGCGATTGGAGAGCTACATGGGACACGCTGTAGAAACCATAGCAAGTCGCCTCGCAGGTGAGCTCCATGCAGAGACCTGACTAAGGGACAGCAGCTACTTTCATTACAGGAATCTAACTTCAGGCCACTGTTGCTGATGGAATTCATCCAAAAGACATGTTCCCATGCCCACAGGGCCCTTCAGGGAACACGCCTGTGCTCAGCTTGGGGCCCTGCAGGGAACATGCCAGACACAGAGCTCTGTCCTCCCGGGGCTCCCATTCCAATGAAGGAGACACACAACATGGAACATACTGCGTGTTTGCCAGGGGCACGTCTCAAGCAGAAAAACGGGGACAAGCACCGTGTCCCTGTAGTTTTCAAGGTTCCAAACCCACACAGAACTACGTGATTAAGTCTGCCTCCCAACCCCAGGTTAAGGGCCTGGCTGAGCCCGCTCAGAATGAAGTGCCGCAGGCAGGGGCCCTGGACAGCAGTCCGGAGGCCGGAAGTCTGGGATCAGGGGTCGGCAGGGCTGGTTTCTCCCGAGGCCCCTCCTGGACTGCAGATGCCGCCTCTCCCGTGTTCCAGGGTGGTCCCCTTCCACAGGTGTACCCGATTCTCCTCCTCTTATGAGGATATCCCTAACCTCATCTTCACTTAATTACCTTCATAGGGATCTTATCTCCAAATACAGTCACAGTCTGAGGGACGGAGGGTTAGGGCCTGAACACAGGAATCTTGGAGGGGACACAGCCCATCACAGGCGCCCAGTGCTCCCATCACTCTGACGGCCTCTGGGGGCCCCTCACGGCATGTCTCCTGGCCACCCCCCTGGTTCCCCATGGATGCTGAGCCCTTTGACATAGGGACCTGGGAGCTTTATCCAGTCAGTTTCATTCTCAAGGAGCAGCTGGCCTCGAAGTTGAGAGCCCAATGGGGAAAGGACCACACAGCACAGCACTGCGTGCTGGGACAGGCTGCCGGAGAGTGGAACTGCTAGGACCACGAGCACACCTCCGCCCCACCTCCCCGCCCCCCACTTCTTGCACAGCCTCCCTCCCCTATAGGCCTCGCACTCGTCATTGGCTTGCTCCTGAACTTTCAAGCATGCCCACATGCGCTGTCACCTTGAAAATCCTTCTAGTGAACCCAGGAGGCAAAAGAATGGTTGGCACATTCCTTTCAGACACATGAAGACGCTGAAGGTCGAAGGTTGTAAAATGAATAAAATGGATGTTAACAAGGTCAAAGAACCCAGAGGCGTGGGGGTGGGGGCTCCTACAATTAGAACTCGGGGCGCCTGACGGGGTCCATGGTCTCAGCTACACCCACTGTCCCCCGAGCAGCCCTGCTGAGAAGCTGGATGGGGAGGACCTGTCCACGCAACACCGGCTCACCTGTGACCTTGAATGTCCTGTCCTGTGGCCCAAATGGGCCTTGCTCCCAGGACCCAGTGGCCTTCCTCTGATGTTCGGCTCTCTGAGCTGACCTGGCTCCACCGCTTCGAACCTTGGTCTTCCCTGACTTCAAGCGTCACTCGTGACAAGGCCATTCATGCCTTTCGGAGAAAGGCTGGTTAAGCCATGAGTCAAAATCAGAGCAAGAGGTGCCTAATTCTCTAAGGCGAGTGCTCTCCGTATCCTCTTTAATTCACCCCTGCAGCTCAGAGCACAGCCACAGAAACGAGTCACGGGGGGGGGGGGGGGGGGCCTGTGGTATGTGGATCACGCCTGGGCCCTCAGGCAGCCAGAGGGAGACCGGGAGAGCACCGGCCGCCCTGCCTGGGTCTGGAGGTCTGGATGAGGGTGCTCCTCGCTGGACGGGCCTGAGGAGGAAGGACTCCAAGGACGGCCAAGTGTGTCGAGGAGAGGACAGCGGGAGGCTGGGGGGAGGCTGGGCGGGCGGGCCCCTTGACTCGGGCAACGGGCCAGTAAAGATGACTGTAGGGGACCCAGGCTTTAGGGGGCCGCGATGGGTGGCCATGGGAGGTTAGGGTGAGGGTGGGGACACTAGCCCTAAGCCTGGGTTCCTGGCTCAGTGGAAACACAAGAACTATTTATAAAGACCAGGTCAGCAGAAAACTTGTCCGTTGCCCAGGGGGTGGTCTGGCACCTTCAAACCGCTTCCCTTGGGCCCTCTCACAAGCGGTCTGGCGCCCCAAGAACAACTGTTGCTCTTCCTTCCCCCCCGTAAACCATTGAGAAGGCCTGGCCCCCGTGGCCATCAGTCATGCCAGCCGCACGTCCCACTGAAACCTGCCCAGCTCGCCTGCGTCGCACATCGGTTCTCATTTGCAAGAGACTCGCAGCTCCAGCTGAAGGTGTAGGCTCTTGCTGCTTTGCAGTGAGGCATAATTTACACCTTCCGCTGCTTCTCGGAGAGTCATTTCCCCGAGAGTAATCATAAAACAGGCCAGCCACCAGAGGAGCAGAGCACCCCAGCAGAGCGCCGCCGCTGCCGGGCAAGTGAGTGGGGACAAGCCAGAGTGGCGGTCTGGGCGCATTGCTGATGGGCGGAGAGGAATGCGAGCCTCCAGCAACCCCTAATAGTAGGCTCTTCAATCTCTGTCCCACAGAGCCCTGCGGCTCCAGGAGGAATCCCCGGAGTCACTCTGGAAAGGAATGGAGTGGTCGGGCCCACCCACAGTCCATGGAGTGTGTCCCCCCAGGGACTGGAACCAGCACCGCGAGCAGCGGGCCTGGGAGCTGACTCCCCGTCTCCCTTTCACGCCCCACATGGCTGTCTCCTTGGGCCCCCGCCCAGGCAGGGGCAAAGGGCTCAGGCCTGAGCTGGCTCTACTGTCCCCCTGGAGTGCCTGGTAATGCCTTCGCCAACCCCATTCACACATCATCCCCCCCCGCCCCCGCCCGCCCAGTAAACTGGAGGCGGCGGGGAGACACTGCACAGAGAAGGAAGAAGCTGGCTACATTTCATTCTGGCCACTTCCTCCTGGGTGACACATCTGAAATTCAAAAGTTTATCAGTATCTCTGTGGCCACACCCGCCACACAGATCAGGCCTCAAGTTTCCGGTTCCTCTGCACACCCACACACCCAGCCCACGGTCTCGCAAATCCCAAATTCCTAAGCAGCAGGCATGAGTCGCCAGCAGACCCCTTCCGAAGAGTCACTCCACTACAGGATCCGATGTTAAAGCCGGGGCACAGTATCTCCCACCTCTGCCCTGGCGCCCTCCCGACCCCAAAGAACCTACAATGTGCTCAGAAATTCAGCGGCTAAAGGAGGAATCAACATCCCCTTCGCCGTGTAGGAAAACACGTCGCTGAGAGGTGGGCCCCGAGCAGGACCCGTGACCTGCCCACGGGCAGGGCGAGGTCTGGGGCCTGAGGACGCAATCTTCCGCAGAAAACCAGTGTTCAGGCTTATCTGCCACGTGCTCCAGATAAGACTCCCCTTAATTACTACCTGTGGCTCGGAGTCTCCTCCAGGTCGCACCCAGGGAGGGTCCAGAGGAGAGGAGATTCTGCAGGAGAGTTTCGGCTCTAAGACTGAGGTCTGAACACCCCGGGACAAAGCCGGAGACCCACCCCCAGGAGCCCAGCGCTTCCTTGGGCAAACACATCGTCAGCGACGCTGAACAGCACGGAAGGGGCTGGGAGGAACCACAGTGGAAACTGGGTTGAGGTGACCAGGGCCAGGTGACAGGGTCACCACCAGAAAGGGAGACAAGAGGTCTGGATGACCCTCGGGGAAGCAGATCCCTGTTGCTAAGAAAAAGCAAATAACACTGCGCAGCCCTGACTCACGCATCGGAAGCCAGAAACACGTGGTCACCGGGCCACCAGTACATCCCGAGCCCTGAACCAGGCTCTCGGTGGGATATTTACATTACAGTAAACAATTCTAAGTTTCACAGCGATCCTCTGGCGTGAGCCTTATTATCCCCATTTTCAAGAGATGGAAACTGAGGTCCAAGGTCAGGTAAGTAAATGTACTCAATGTCTCCTACAGCCAGAGCCCAAACCCAGGTGTGATCAGCTCTAAGCACCACGGCAGCAGGCTGCCTAAACCAGATCCCTCCCACTCCGGGGTCCCAGGGGTGCCCAGTAATCACAGTCTAAGGCGGCGGGAAATGATGATGGGCTGCCCTTCACAGAGGGGCAGCCCTATGTCACCTAATCCCCGTTACTTGCTCCCACAGCGGGGATGCTGTGCTCTGAGGGGCACACGCTCTCTCTCCCAATCTGTCCTGTTGCCCACAGTTTGCATGTGCCGGACGCCGGGGTGGGGAACAGAGATTCTGTAAGAATGTCACTCTGCAAACTCTTTGGTATTATGTTTCCCCATGGGAAGCCCAATAGCTACCTTGGTTAGCAAACCCAGCGTCCTGTGGTCATCAGCACCACAGATGAAATGACTGAATTATGTCCTTCATTTTTAAATTCGGTGCCTAGCCTGGTTATGCACTGAGGGCTAAGTCCACGAAGATCAGGGAGCCAACCATAGACCTTGAAAAGCTGACAATGTAGTGAGGACCACAGACAATCAGTTGATTTCACAGAGGAAGGGGGAGGGAGAGAGAGATAGAAACATCAATGATGAGAGAGAATCACAGATCGGCTGCCTCCTGCACGCCCCCTACTGGGGATCGAGCCAGAAACCCGGGCACGTGCCCTGGCCAGGAATCAGACTGTGACCTCCTGGTTCATAGGTTTGATGTTCAACCACCGAGCCACACCAGCCAGCACTCTCACTGCCTTTTTTTGTGTGTGTCGTTTTTAAAAAATATATATTTTATTAATTTTCTACAGAGAGAAAGGGAGAGGGATAGAGAACTAGAAACATCGGTGAGAGAGAGATACATCGACCAGCTGCCTCCTGCACACCCCCTACTGGGGATGTGCCCGCAACCAATGCACATGCCCTTGACCGAAATCGAACCTGGGACCTTTTAGTCTGCAGACCGATGCTCTATCCACTGAGCCAAACCAGTTTCGGCCTCACTGCCTTTTTAAACAATCATCACCGAAGGATATGTTTTTATTAATATTTAGGGAGGGAGAGAGAAAGAGAAACAATGCAGTGAAGGGAACAGAACTCCAGTAATGGGGTGAGCGTGCTGAGAGGTCTGAGGATGCAGGGAGCTGAGTCAGCCGTCTTCCCAGCAGATTAAGACTAAAGCCGAAGACTGAGAACAAGTTAATCCAGCTCAAAAGGAACGGGAAAGAGGGTCCATAGCAAAACGATGAGTAACCCAGTTGAAAAGGGGCAAAGGATCCATGCTCTAGCATGGGTCTGTACTCACTCCTTTTTATGGCTGAATAACACGGCCTTTAACAGATATGCCCCATTTTATCTATTCCTTCCTCGGGTTCTCATTTTTTGGCTGAGTCTTGCTCCCATCAACGTTTGTGTACAAGCTTTCGAGCGGACATATATTTCCGTTTTTCTTAGGTATATACTTAGGAGTGTGGCATTCTGGGTCATTTGGTTACTCTTCTGTTTCACACTGAGGAACTGCCAGGCTGTTTTCCGAAGTGGCTGCGTCAGGTCCCACCAGCAGGGTATGAGACTCGGATTTCCCCGCATCCTTACCGGCACTTGTTACTAGCTGCCTTTTCCATTGCGGCCGGCGGGGGTGGGCAGGGATCTCCCGGTATGCATTCTGCAGGTGAGTCAACACGTGGAGCATCATTCCTGTGCTTATCAGCAGGCTGTGTATCTCTGCAGAAATGTCTATTCCTATTCTTTGCCCATTTTTAACTGGTTACTCATCTTTTTGCTATGACCCTCTTTTCCTTTCCTTTGGAGCTGGATTAACTTGTTCTCAATCCTTGGCTTTGGCGTTAACCCGCTGGGAAGACCGCTGACTCAGCTCCCTGCATCCCTGGGCCTCTCAGCACGCTCACCCCACTCACTGGAATTGTCTGTTGCCTTTACTATGTTATTTCTCGTTCTCTCTCTCTCCCTAACTATCAATAAAAACATATCCTTGGGTGAGGATTGTTTAAAAAGGCAGTGAGAGTGCTGGCTGGTGTGGCTCGGTGGTTGAGCATCGACCTGTGAACCAGGAGGCCACAGTCTGATTCCTGGCCAGGGCACGTGCCCGCGTTTCTGGCTCGATCCCCAGTAGGGGGCATGCAGGAGACAGCGGATCAATGATTCTCTCTCATCATTGATGTTTCTATCTCTCTCTCCCACTCTCTTCCTTTCTGACATCAATAAAAATGAATTTTTTTAAAAAATGAAAAGGTATGGAGAATAAGAGAGCAGGTGGGGGAAGAAGGTTACTTCAGAGAAGTGGCCTGTGCTAGGATACAGCAAGAGAAAGCAAAGTTGGCCTCGGCTGGTATGGCTCAGTGGTTGGAGCGTTAGCCCACGCACCAAAGGGTCTCCGGTTCCCAGTCAAGGGCACATAACTGGGTTGCAGGTTCATTCTAGTGCAACCAACTGACGTGTCTCTCTCACACGCATCTCTCTCTCTCTCTCTCTCTCTCTCTCTCTCTCTCTCCCTCTTCCTTCCTCCCTCCATTCTACTTTATCTAAATAAACAAACAAACATCAAAGGAAAAAAATACCCTCAGGTGAGGATTAACAAAACAAAAAAGAAAAGAGAGAAGCAGAGCTGCATCCTTCTGACAGCTCTCTGCCTGTGAATGCAGCTGGGACTAAATGTCTTCACCAGGAGCTTCAGATCCAACTGGCTGGAATAATTACTGCCTGGGGCATCGCTACGGAGAATGTCCGAGGGGGCCCCAAAGGCTGTGGGGGGACCTGATTTGTGGAGCGAACACCGCCTCCAGTCTTCAGCCCTCAGAGCAGTAGCTCCTGAGCAACTTTCAAAAGAGAATTTGGACCTGGAGGTTTGTATCACTTCTCCCCCTTCCCCCTTTTCACCCCTCCCCATCCCATCCGCTGGTTCTCTATCTCCGAGTTTGTTTCTGCTGGGTCTCATTGGGTTTTTTGTTTGTTTGTTTGTCTTGTTTGCTTTTAGAGTCCACCGATAAGTGGCAAAACAAGCCGTGGATATAACGTACGGCACCGGGGAAAGAGTCAATATTATTGTAATAACTTTGTATGGTGACAGATGGCTACTGGACTCATTGCGGCAATCACATTGTAAGGAATAGAAATTCCAATGGCTATGTTGTACACCTGAAAATAACATAAAGTTGTATATCCGCGATACTTTAATAGAAGTAAATACCCAAACAAAATAAATCGAGAGAATTTCCACCCAGCTCCGAGAAACATTTGCTTGGCTCTAGGACTCTGGCAAAGACAAAGAAATGCGTAAGCCCTGTCAGCAGCCTCTAGCACAGCCGTGGGCAAACTATGGCCCGCAGAGCTGAAAGAGCAGAGGGTTCTCTTGCTCTCCCCTCCGCTCCTTCACCAGCAGCCCAAGAGGAGAGTGCCAGCATGGTCACGTTGCTTTTGTTCCGGCCCTCTGGTCCAGGTTAAGAACCCATTGTTGCCCTCAAGTCAAAAAGTTTGCCCACCCCTGCGTCTAGCATTTCACCTCTCCCGCCACATAGCCTTTCCCTCCTCACAAGAACCTCTTCGGGGGGCAGCCGGGCAGCCGAGGCCCGTTAGACCCAGGTAAGAAGCAATTAAGACTAATTAGCCCCGGCTGAGTAGCAGCAGCCGTGACGCAGCAGTTCCAAAGTAAACCAGAGCTGGCCAGCTCTCCCTGCGTTCACCAGTAGAACCTGGGTCCTGGAAACCCCCAAAGTGCTCTCCAGTCTTGCTACTCAAAGGGTGGGCCCAACACCAGCCGCTCCTGGGAGCTTGTCGGAAATGCAGACTCTCAGGCCAAACCCAGACCTTCTGAGTCTGAGTCTCCATCTGATAAGAGGTGTGCCCATCTGAAGAGCCTGCCCACACAGTGAACCAGATAGTCTTGCACTGTGACCTTGGAGGGGCCCATGGAAACAGGCTGCTCCCACCCCAGCAGCCCCCCATAAAAAAACCCAGTTAACTGGCAGCTCTCAACTGGAACGATCCCCAGAACATATGGGGCGTACGCTCCATGAACAGAGTGTATCCAAGGCTCCGGCTACCTCGCTGGAGCCCCGGGACACTTGCAGAGATTCTGCAACTTGCCCAGGCCACTCAGGCAGCAGGAGCCGAGGCAGGATTTGAACTCAGAGCTGCCACTCGTGCCCTGCACTGGACAGCCCGCATAGGGAGAGAGAGGTTCTGCCCCAGCCATGAATATGAATATGGTCCGGGCAGTCCACAGGGGGGTGGCTGCAGACCTCACATCTGGCCCACGAGCCAAACCACATCAGGCACGCAGCGTCCCCTCGGAACCAAATAAAGTGCCTCAAGATGTGGAAGCCACGTTCCCACTGTTTTCCTAACACTGTTGGTATCTAGCAAGTCCATCCCGGGAGCTAGCTCGCACTCTCTCTCTCTCTTTCTCTCTCTCTCTCTCTCTCTCTCTCGCTCTCTCTCTCTCTCTCTCTCTTCTGCTATTGTGCTCACACAGCAGTCAGAACCCTGGGCCCACGCCCATGCACTCATCACTCTACCCCCAGTTTCTCCCCCCCCCCCCCCCAGCCTGGTCCAGGCCCAGGAGAGCATTCCTGAGTCCCTCCCCCACCCCCTGGACAAGGCACCCTCTGGGCAACTAAGAACGCCAGATATCCCTCTCCCAGACTTGCTTTTACCACCTCCTATCTCTGTCCTTACATTAAACAGACTCAAAAGGAGGTCCATTCCAAAGCCTGTGTTCTTTCCTTGGCCCTGTATAGCCTCTTTAAAAAAAGAAAAAGAAGCCCTGGCCAGTGTTGCTCAGTTAGTTGAGAGTTGTCCTATACTCTGGAAGGTCACCTGTTCGATTCCCAGTCAGGGCACATACTTAGGTTTCCGGGTTCAATCCTCAGTCGGGGTGTGTACAGGAGGCAGCTGATCAATGTTTCTCTCACTCCCTCTTTCTCCCTTGCCTTCTCTCTAAAAATCAAGCATATCCTTGTGTAAGGATTAAAAAAAATAAACTGACTGCCCAGCTGGTGTTGCTCAATGGTTGAACGTTGACTTATGAACCAGAAGATCATAGTTTGATCCCAGGTCAGGGCACATACTTGGGTGGTGGGCCCGATCCCCAGTGCAGGGCGTGCAGAAGGCAGCTGATCAACATCGTTAATGTTTCTGTCTCTCTCTCATCCTCTCTGAAATCAATTAAAAAAATAGATAAAAAATTTTAAAAAAAAGAAAAAACAAAACGAAATCCAATCGAATTCCAGGATTTGCAAACTTAAAAACTCCTTAGGGTACTCCAAAGCTCTGCTACTCAAATTGTGGCCTACACAGCAGCGTAGCAGCGTCATATGGGACTCAGTGAGCAACTGCAGTCTCGGCCTCACTCCAGACCGACTGAAGCAGAATCTGCATTTTAACAAGAACCCATGTGACCTGCATGCACATTAATGTCTGAGAGGCCCCAGGCTTCGTGCCCTACACTAATGCTGTAATGTGGTCCAGGTAGGTTCCATGTGCCCCCACCAGGAGACAGGCCCCTGGTACTCCAATCCGTTACTAATATGAACACACGCCACTGAGTACCAGATTAGATTTTGTGTGCAGTCTATCCTTGGTTACCCAAAATGCAGCCTGGTTTTATTTTTCACCCGAAGCATAAAAAGGCTTGCTGCTATTTATCAATAAAGCACTTGCTCAGTGAGAACAGTAGACTCCAAATTCCTATTTCTATTTCTAAATCATCTTACAATCAAAAAAAAAAACAAATGCCTCGATGACACTCTTCCATGAGCCACTGCTAAAATAAGGATCCTTTGTCTTGATAAAATTAGGACAAGGACTCATTTGTGTAGAATTTGTAAAGCATCATCTCTACAGAGTTTTTATAACTTAATTAGCTTTTTGTTGACTGATCCTGGAGTGCTCTGTGCATTTGACAAGCGAATGAGATGGGAGGGGGAATGAAGGCATCCGAGAAAAAAACATGATGAATTCTAAATGTCTGGAAGGGATTTCATCCCAACAGAACATGCATGAAGCCGAAACCGGTTTGGCTCAGCGGATAGAGAGAGCGTCGGCCTGCAGACTAAAAGGTCCCAGGTTCGATTCTGGTCAAGGGCATGTACCTTGGTTGCAGGCACATCCCCAGTGTGCAAGAGGAAGCTAATGGATGATTCTCTCTCATCTATGTTTCTAACTCTCTACCCCTCTCTATTCCTCTCTGTAAAAAATCAATAAAATATATTTTTTTAAAAACAAACAGAACATGCATGAAACTTCAGTCTAGAGAGGTAACCGACCGTCACCTGGAGGGAACAACACATCTCCAAGGGCTCCCCCAAGGAAAGCTGCTAACCTCAGCTCCACGCCTTGGCTGTATCTTTTGAGCCATGCAGGGAGCGGGCCACAGAGTAGGTGCTTAAAGGTTGTGACAGATGTATTCACCTCAAGGAAAAAAATCCCAGGAAGTCGGGATTAGGCCAAGTATTGGCCACCTGCCTACTAGTGTGTCCAGCAGTTTGCAGATGAAGGACAGCTGGTGGGAGGGGAGCTCTGACCTGGAGAGTAAGAGTTCGTCCTGGCTGTCAGGAGCCCGGGCACCTGCCGAGGCCTGCACTGGGACTTTAAGTCCTGGTAGCAGGGAGCGCTCGTCAAACATGCAGGATCTCGGGCCTCCTCCTAGCCCTACTGAGTCAGACTCTGCATCGAACAAGATCCATCAGATTCATTTTGAGAAGTTCTGCTCCAGAAGCATTGAAATCTGTATGAGAAGCACTGAGCGGCTACCCACAATGGTGGTAGGATACCGAACCATCCTGGTAAAACGCCAAGACTGAAATAGAGGAGGTAGAGGGCATCCCCTGAGAATGGGTGGTCAGTAGAGCTGTCCACCCAGATGTATTCAGCTTGCTCCTTTTCTCCTTCTGGCACCGAGGATTAAATTTTCCCACCCACTTAAAGTTAGGTGTGGCTGTGCAGTAGTCAATGAAATACAAGCACAGCCGAAACCGGTTTGGCTCAGTGGTAGAGCGTTGGTCTGTGGACTGAAAGGTCCCGGGTTCGATTCCGGTCAGGGGCATGTACCTTGGTTGCGGGCACATCCCCAGTAGGGGGTGTGCAAGAGGCAGCTGGTCGATGTTTCTCTCTCATCGATGTTTCTAGCTCTCTATCTCTCTCCCTTCCTCTCTGTAAAATATCAATAAAATGTATTTTAAAAAAATAAAAGAATAAAATCTCTTAAAAAAAAAAGAAAAGAAAGAAATACAAGCACAAATGTCGGGTGTCGCCTCTGAGCAGAAGCTTTAAGAACACGCTGTTTTAACATGATCAATATCAAGATCCTAGGTACTGACTGCTCTGTCATCCTAGGTCCCAGAAGGTCTTACAACCAACCCTAAGCCAATTTGCAACAGACTTGCAGCATGAGGAAGAAGCAAAACCATGTTGTTTTAACCACTGAGATGAGGGGTTTTGTTATGGCAGCAAGTCCTAACCCATCCTGTCTGATACAGCTCATAAGCACACGATGCTGCCCGTTTTCAGGACATTTCTCTTACTCTCTGTGGAGAACTATGTGGGCACTTGGTTACTTGAAGGTAGGACCTTGTAAACCTTAACGAGCATTACTTCATTAGCCTCCTCACTCTTCAGACTTCGCTCCATCTTATTTTCCTCTTTTCCCAGATTTCCTCACACATTTATGCTTCTATCTTATTGTACCATATGCTTTTTTGGTAAGCTGCTTTCGATTCTTTTTTTTCTTTCTTTTTTTTCCCCAACATGGTGATAGACGTGGTGATAGCCAGACACACCAGACTTGGTTTCCAATGATTTTGGCTGTTTCCAAAAAAAAGTCAAACCCACTCCTCGAAAGACAAAGATTTTGCCGTTACTAAGGATATTTAAAAGAACAGGGCCCTGGGCCAGCAAGTATTCCTCCAACCCGTTCTTTCCACAAAAGGATACGTACAGAATGCATGGCACACACAGTCCCTGCTTTTAGGAAGCAACTCATTCCTGGACACACCGTCTCTTTTTTGCCTCGTCTTGGGCACACTCTGAACTGTGCTAACTCCATTAAAACACTTAGTATGAAGGGCCAATAGTTTATACGTTTGCAATTCAGTTCCATTATCCAATTCGGTTCCATTATAGAGACGGAGCCCCTTCTGCACGCCTGACCGAGTGCTGCTCACAGGTGAACCTCATTTTGACAGCTCGTGTTCCATGAGAAGCAACCCTGCCCACGCACCCTGGGCGCAAGGCTCCTCCCTGAGACGCTCCCTGAGTCATTGCCACAACTGGGATTGCTGGATCAGAGCGCACGTGCGTGTTACGTTTTAAGGTACACTTCCAGCTTTCCCTGGAGGGAGCATATGACGATTTTCCTACACCCTTGCCAATACTCATTCATTTCTTTTTTTGACAGTTTTTATTAAAGCTATCTTTTCAAAAACTTGCAATTCTCTGATTACTCATGAAAACGGATATGCTGATGACTTTATACGTCTTTTATTATAAAGTATCTATCCAAGCTCTTGGCCATTCTCGTGCTGATGTGTTCCTTTGTTTCAAAAATAATTTATAAAAGCACTCTTGGCATTAAGATAACTGATTTTTGCCCGGTTTTAGTTGCTTTTTACGTCATTTTGCAAGGAAGAGATCTCTGGTGGCAGAATGAATGACTCCCAAATGAGGACAGTCCAGCAGGAAGAAGCGCATTGCAACTGATCCGCAAGAGGTGAGACCCCCCTCCCCACCTCAGTTCATCCACCTTCTAATAGATTTCAAGTCCATCCACTTCTCACCATCTCACGTCCAGCACCCTGCTCCAAGCTTCCTGCCTGGGCTGGCTTCCCTGCCAGCCCTCTTCACATCCATTCTCCACACTCCCATCAAACCGAAGGCTTCTGCGGCACTTAGAAAACTGTCTACCAGCCGCTCGGAAGAAAGGTTAATTATGTAATGTAACAAAGGTGCTAAATATTGCTGTCATGGCAATCCGTTACGATATGCAAGTGCATCAAATTAACAGCTCAACTTTACCCAATGCTGTATGTCAAATATATTCAATTTTTTAAAAAAAATCGGTAGTTGCTTGAAACATCAGCCATGGTGAGAGTATTTACATCGCCCCTGAAATTGACAAAAACTACAAATTGGGACTTCCCTCACTCCACCTTCAGCCCTCCACCCCCCCAATGCCCTGCTGGTTGTTAAACATTTACCAACCCAAAAGTGGAGGCAACAGAAGAATACCTGTCCTCCCAAAAATTGTTCAGGAGAGGAGAGAATGCCAGATGGGGGGACCCTTCCCACAGGAGACTTTCTCTGGCAATTGAAGGGACACACAAGAGGAACGCACTCTCGGGGGAAGACAGCCCAGCAGATGCCCACATGACACTGAGGAGCAACTGGACCCTTGGAAGGAAGTTTTTAGTTAAGTCCCCAGGACATAAATGCAAAACTGGGGGGAAAAAATCCCAAATTATTTGACAGGACATTTCTCCCACCATGTAGAGTAGGGACTCAAAATAAAAATTAACTGAGCCTGGTCAGTATGGCTTAGTGGTTGAGTGTTGACCTATGAACCAGAAGATCATGGTTCAATTCCCAGTGAGGGCACATGCCTGGGTTGCGGGCTCTATCCTCAGTAGGGGGCAAGCGGGAGGCAGCCGATCAATGATTCTCTTTCATCATTGATGTTTCTATCCCTCTCTTCCTCTCCCCTTCCTCTCTGGAATAAATAAAAACATCATTTTTCAAGGAAGTGTATAAATTTAAAAATAAGTGTATAAATTAAATTCTTATAAAATATAAAGTTACATGTATTGGTGGGTGGGGGAAACTATCCAATTTACCTCCCCCGTCCCTATCCCATCCCAACCTCTCTTGCCCTTGCTCGCCACTCTCTAAGCATTCTGGAATAGTCTGGTCTCTCCCATAGATCAAATACACTCTCCTCTTCAGGATTATTTGCATTTGTAGTGACTCTGCCTCAAATCATTTCCCCCCAAATACTCCCGTGGCTGACTCCTGTGCCTCACTTAGGTCTCTGGCTCAGTGCCACCACCTCCTTGGAGAAGCCTTCGCTGACAGACAGTCTTCCCAGCTCTTCCCCGCTCCTCCCCCTCCATCGCAGCCCCCTGTTTCCTTGGCCACACACTCCCTTGGAATTAGCACACTTCTTCTTGCTCGTTTACCATCTCCATCTTTCACGACTTCACCTCCCGCACCTGCAGTGCTCACAGCCCACCAGAAGCACTCGGTTAGAGATTGCTGGAAGAATGAATGAATGAATGAATGGCCAACTTCTGGAATGAATGGCCAACAAACGGCCCTAGCCCATAGTCGAAAATGGCTTTGACATCTTTAAATGGTTCAAAACAAAGCAAAAGAAGAAGAAGACTTCGTGGCACGTGAAAATTAGAGCAAATTCAAATTTCGGTGCCTATACATAAAGTTTTATCGGAACACAACCACGCCCATTAACTCGGGGATCATCTGTAGCTGCTTCCACACTGGGAGGGCAGAGCTGAGTGCTGTGACAGGGACCATATGCGCGCTCTCACGGCTTCTCACCGCCTCTGGCACTCTACGAGTGACAGTGACGCAGCTGTGACTCGACTTTGTCTCCTGGGCGCGAAGCCTGAAATGTTTCCTGGCCTCCACAGAAAGTCTGCAGGCGCACGTGGAGAAGGAGAGGTTTTGAGGCATGTTGCTGAGGGAGAGCCGGCAAGGCTTGCAAACCCGAGGAAGCGGCGAGGAAGGGACGGGGGTGGAGGGACAGTGTCAGGTGACAATAGATGGACAGTAGATGCTGGAGACTTTCACTCCAGCATAGATTGGGGGTGGGGGGTGGGGTGGGGGGAAGGCAGTGAAGAGAGGAGAGACTGAGTTCAGTTTGCACATGTGAAATCCGAGTACCTGGGATCCAGTCTGGATACCAGCTCAAGAAGTGAGGCACATTCAGTGAACCAGAAAGTCCCCCTAAAAACAACCTTTATCAGATGGTAGTCAGGGAAAACACTCCGTGTGAAAGGAGGAGGGGGGTGAGTCCCCGTGAGTCCACAGGAACCTCTCATGATCCTGCACCTATTCCATCTACACCTCCGCAGGCCTGCAGGCTCTGGTCTGCCAGAGGACACGCCAGGCCCCTGCCGGCCACCATTTCCACTTCTCTCCACAGGTGCCGACGCCACCCCAGGAGCCTGGCCACGCAGGGAGAGAGGCAGACACTAATTGCGCAATTAAGTACAAGGAGATCAGTCCTGACGTTCTCTTAGAAAGCTTGTCATGTGTCACCCTGCTGCCGTGAGTAATAAGAGAGCAATTTGGGAAAACAATGTCCCCTGGAGTGGCCTGCTACAAATCTTCATACTGCCCTGGCTCTGGTGGCTCAGTTGGTGGGTATTGTGCACAGAAAGGTTACAGGTTTGATTCCCAGTTGGGGCAAATGCCTGCGTTGCAAGCTTGATCCCCAATAGAGGGCATGCAGGAGATAGCCAATCAACGTTTTCTCTCTCTCTCTCTCTCTCTCTCTCTCTCTCTCTCTCTCTCTCCCTTTCCCTGTTTTCCTATCTAAAAATCAAATTAAAGCCGAAACTGGTTTGGCTCAGTGGTAGAGCATCGGTCTTCGGACTGAAGGGTCCCAGGTTCGATTCCGGTCAAGGGCATGTACATTGGTTGCGGGCACATCCCCGGTGGGGGGTGTGCAAGAGGCAGCTGGTCGATGTTTCTCTCTCGTCGACATTTCTAGCTCTCTATCTCTCTCCCTTCCTCTCTGTAAAAAAAAAAATCAATAAAATATATTTAAAAATAAATAAATAATCAAATTAAACAAAGAAAGAGCCTAATACTTTACATGTATACAAGGCTCCCTGATTTACCAAACATTTTCTTTCACCAGCGAAGTGGAGATCAGCCTCCATGCTCACAGGTGAAGTCAACCAGGCCATTAGGAAAGAGCTGGGCCCTTTCGGGCTGAGGACAGTACAGGAAGGTCAGCATCTCATTCATGCTTCTCAGTGGTAATGGACGTGGGATTCAGGTGGTGGTTGACATGTCACGGATTCCTGCTGACTTGTTGCTAGGGAACTTTGGTGGAGATGCCCCAATCGGTAGCCTCTGTAAGCCCCGCCCACGGCTCTGCGGGCCTGTGGTGAGGCCGGCAGGACAGACCAGTACCCGAGGGAAGGCTCCTCCCCAACAGAGGTGGGCGGGCAGGGCTGGGCCAAAGGTAGGCGCGCAGATGGCAGGAGCTGCAAATGAGGGCCACAGCCCCCCACGTCAAAGGGCAGGAGGACCTAGTGAAGGTGCCGAAAGCAGCACCTTGGTCTTCTAGGTCACTATTTTACATACTCCACGAGCCACCGGCCCTAATTACACCTCCTGGGAACAGAGCTGGTGACCGCCTTACAAATTATTGGCATGAGGGACGAGGCCACACCCACGTTAGGAAATGTTCCCATTACAGAAAGGAAGGCCCCGTGCTACAATCAATGTGTCAAACATCTACCAGATGTCAGGCAGCTCTGTGTCTATTAATAACCGGCATCAGAGAGCTCCGACCTGAAAATGCTGGACTGGTATGCCAACAGGCCAGTGGACAGACCCGGGCTTTCGGGACAGGAAAACCGGGTGGCAAATTCAGCTGCCTCGTTTACTGTGTGGCCTTTGTAAAGAAATCCCTGGCATCTTGAGAAAGGAGAAACCCCGCCAAGGATGGCAATGGAGGATTTCCTAGCAGACGGCCAAGCCTCCCGCATTTCCCTCCCTCTGGAGGCCCTCTCTTCCTCCGTCTGGCCTGGCACTGCTTCCTCTGGAGTGGATCATCTGTCCGGACTGCCTTCCCCCTACCCTGCTGAGCAGCCAGTCTGCCAAATGGTCCTCGGTGAACCTGGCCTCCCTGAATCCACCTGTAGGCACCGCCCTGCCACACCGAATCTGGACTGGTGCTGTGACTTTCTTGATGAAGTGCCTGAAGAAGACCAGAGGATTTGAACTTTTGCATTCTTGGAAGCCAACAAGTGCCCTGCTGAAGCGAAAGGCCACGTGGAAAGGCCCTGGAGGATGAGCCACCACGTGGAGAGGAAGGCCACACGGAAGAATACCAAAGCACCATGTTGGAGGTGCCAGCCCAGGGGACACTCCAGGACTCCAGCCCCAAGTGCCATCTGCCTCCAGATGCATGGGAGACTCCACGACAGACCAGCAGAAGAACCACCCAACGAGTCCTGTCACCCTGCAGGATGTGTGTGACAACAATGGTTGTTCTGAGAACTGTGTTTTGGAGTGGCTTGTTGCGGAGCAATAGACAACACCTCGTTCCTTCATTACCGATAGCACAGCCACCTCCCCCAGCTCCACAGCTCTCTCCCACAGCCACGCCTCATAAACTCCACGGCGCAGTCACAACAGGGAGGAGAAGGCAGAGAGAAAGAGGCCAAGTTCAAGGGTGACTCTCTACGATTCTCGAGTTCCTGGCGAACAGCATCCCATTCTGTTTGTACCTGAGGGCCAGACCTTCCAGACGGAGCGTGGATTCCAGGAACAGCATGCGGGTCAAGGAAAGTTCTGTCTGTCGTGTTTGCGTTCCAATCTTACTAACCCCAGAAGTATTTCCCAAAGCTCTGGGAGTTTTTTTCAGACGTCTTACAGTATCTTCCAGGTCCCTGACCTCTGGTCTCCATTCCAGGGAAAAGCAGGCCATAAGGAATTCCTGGGCCAGGGTTAGGCTACTGGACTTGCCCAGCCAGTGGGCCATGTCTGCCTCTCCAGCTCTTCCCTGGGGATGGAGACCGGGCTCCCTCCTCCATCCGTCTTTCCCAGAAGCTGTTCCTCAGCCTCCATGTACCCAGAAGTCTGGTGACAACCTCCTCCCCTGCGGGGCCTCCCAGTCCATGGAGGTGATCTGGGGCCTGGCATGGAGCCCACAGAATGTATGTGCTCCTGCAGACTCCAGCCTCATATGAGGGCTCCTCATCACAGCTCCTCCTCGGCCATGTCTCAAAGGTTAGGGCAGTTCCCAACTCTCCTCTTCATGGCTGACGAGCCCCTCCAGAAGGGTTTTTCTGGCTGCTTTTACCTCCGGGCTTTTACACGTCACGGGCAGCAGCTGCGGGTCTGATCTCTAGGCCCCCTCCCTTTTCTGGGAGGAGTTGATACCTATCCCCTGAAGAGCCAGGATTCTTGGTTCCACCAGGGCCCTCACACTCCTCTGAGGTTTTCCTAGAGGCTGCCCCTTTCCTCGGAGTCTTGACCAAAGAGATTTCCCCAGTAACCAGGCTCAGAATCCACCAAACTGGCCGCTCCCCAAGGCCTGGCTGGCCGCCAGGGCAGATCTGTCAGCCCTCTCAGGGTTAGCGCCAGCTCCCCTTCGTGGGCTATGCTTCCTGCAAAGCTGGGCTCTCAGTTCTCCTTTTTTCTTTCTTTTTTTCATATGAACAAGGAAGACGACCTTGGGGAGTGTCCATTTTGCACATACGGCTCTCCACCCCTAGTGCCACCTTCCATCAACATGGAGTTTCCTGCCCGGCCGGCGTGGCTCAGTGGTTGAATGTCGACCTATGAACCAGGAGGTCACTTTTCAGTTCCCAGGCAGGGCACGTGCCGGGTTGCTGTGTAAGCAGGAGGCAGCCGATGGATGATTCTCTCTGATGGTTGACATTTCTATCTCTCGATAAAAATATAATAACAATAATAAAAGATGGAGTTTTCTGGTATCGCTTTTTCCACGTGGGGTGGAGGCTCCAGTAGAGGTGCCATTCTCAGCTGTGCACTCACCATCCCACTCCTCCTTCAGGAGACTGGTGTTGCCCATCCTGTCTAGACTGCTGTCCCCTAGAGCTCCCCTGGCCTTCTGAACTCCAGGCCCCAGCAAGCTCAGTGCCAGCACCCCTTTGGCAAGCATCCAGGAGGTTCACCACTGTCAGGGCCAGCGGGCTCCTTCCCTGGCTTCCTGGTCTCTGCACGAACTCTCGGCCTCGACACACATCTGGCTGGTGTTTCCATATGCTGGCCAGTCCACCACCAGCAGCTCCTCTGAGAGCTCTGCATTCCCCCCCAAGCCCGTCTGTCCTTGAGGACTCTCCCGCCCGGAGGGGCTCCACTTGCAGAGCCTCCATCCCTGGCCAGTCCTCAGCCCTGAAGCCAGCCTGTTCGTGGGTGAGGCTCACAGACACCAAGGGCCTGGCCTACAATCCTCTCCGACAAAGCTGCATCACTTTGGCCCTGACAAGTGCCAGGACGCAGGGCGCAGACCCCGACCCCCTCCCCTACCCCACCCCCTGCCTCCACCTGAGGGAGAACCAGCGGGCTCCGAGTGAAATCAAAGCTTCAGGGTTAGCGGGAGAGATGCTCCAAGTGGGAAGCAGCAACTGACCTCATTTGAGCCCCAGTATTTCAGCTCCCCTTAGGAATGCTGTCACCACCATGCTGGCCTCCAGGGCTGCACCTGCCCTTTCCCACGTGGACCCACACCCTCCCCTCACTGGCCTTTTAGGACCACTGAGTCCAGGCCACCGTGTTTAAAAGAGACACACGCACAGGGGTGATTCTGAGCCACCTCAGCTGCTAAGCAAATACGTAAGCATTGCTCCCGGGGCAATCTCCCTCAAATTCAGTTTGCTTGCCTGTAAAATGGGTGTGGTGCCTCCCCATTCACGGAGCTGGCAGGGGCACAGATGACAGTGTATGACCATGCCTAGCACCTAGTATCCAGCAGCTCTGCTCACACGGAGGTCCTTCGGTCACAAGTCCCGGTGGGAGTCGTCTGAGAAAGGCCCCTCAGGCACCAGAGATTTCCCAAGTATGTAAATACCGCGGGATGTGGCTGACACGCCCAAGGCTGTCCCCGGCAGATCCTCGGCTCGTCCCCCAGGGTCCCGTCCACCCTCCCTTTCCGCCACTTAAAAAATGCAGAGACACTCCATCTTACCAACAACACAGGCTACAGATCCACCAGCCTCACCCCCACCCAAAACACAGCTGGCCCAGTCCAGCCAGGGCCGTGCCTCCTCGCCAGACAGACATGCGACAGCCAAATGTCCACATCAGTGTTTCCTGGAAAAGTGTGGCCACCAGAGGAACTCTAAAATAGGAGCCTCCCTCGGGGCTTCGGAGCTAGAAAAGAAGGAGGGTCCAGGCCTTCGTAGGAAACTAGACTCAGCTTACCCTCACACCCGAGTCTGTGCACCTGAGCTTCTCCTACACTCACAGGCGCTCAACTATACAGAACAAGAGGGCTAGGAACATACCCTGAGACCCGCTGGGGGAAGGGAGGGTATAAAGAGGGGGAGAGGGGGCGCCTTCCAGCCTACCTGCTCTCAAATACTATGTGTAATTCATTCAGGGGGATTTGGCTCTTTTGCTCTGGACCACGTGCCTCTAAGAGGCCAGGTTCCATCTTTTAATCAGGTTTCCACTGGATACCTCCCAGGTAAGCTCCCCCTGTAACCATTCCACCTCCGTCTTTCTTCTCGGCTTTCCTTTCTCGCCTTTCTGGAGCTGCACGCAGCATTTTTTCTGTCAAAATTTGCTACTTTGTTCTTTGTGAAGTAGGTCAGGGTTAAATTATAAACAAAATCCAGTCTCCATGATTTGGGCAGCCTCTTACCAGAACGTTCTGTATACGTACACGTTGGCGGGGAACCGCTCATTTCAGTACAACACCCCCCCGGGGGGGGGGGTCAGGGTCAGACAGCCTTTTAGTAAAAGTGATGTCCCACAAGGTTGTCTCCCCCGCCCCGGTCCCCTCCCACCTCCGCCTCCAGGACTTTAGAAACTTCCGATCCCACTCAGGCTGTGACCATGAGCTCAGCGATTAGAGGACGGAGAACCCTCCCAACTGTCACCCGGACAATAAACAGCCCGTGGATTTGGCTCAACAGGTCCTGTAGCCCTGGGGTCAGGCCAGAACCCCAGGAACAAGCCACTTTCAGATTCTGACGGGGGGGGGGGGGGGCGCTGGCTGGCTGGAGGCTGTGGCACCCCTGGGTCGAGCCTGCTGATGGGGCTCGGGGCTGATGGCCAGGCAGGCTCAGCTGACCAGCAAAGTGGGCGGCCCGAGGCGGCCAGGCAGCCTGATCCGGGGCCGCAAGCTCCGGGCTCCGGGATGCAGACGCGGGGCTGAGGGGACGAGTGGGTGCCACTATGCCAATCCCCGATACTTGGTGCATGTATCTCCCTTTGACCACTGGACTCAGCAGCCCTTCGCCGGCCCCTAGCGCTGCCTGCCGGGAACGCGCGCGCCCTCCCGCTCCAGAACTCGCACAGGCAACAAGTTCTGGCTTTCCCAGGGCGCCGTGATGTGCCGGGAGGCGCGTCACCGGGGGGCGGTCAGGGGGCGATCCCAGCGCTGCCTGCGCCCCCAAGGGGCGGCCCGCAGCCTTCACCATGCACAGGAGCGCGGAACTACGGATCGGGCGCGCTACCGCTGCCCCCGGGGGCGCCCGTCGGATAGGGGCGGCCCCGGCGGCCCCGGGAGCCCGGGAGCAGGCAACAGGTCTGCTAGCGCGCCGAGGACCGGAGCCGCAGACCTCCCAACCCCGGGCCCCTCGCCCCTTACCTCCAGCAACTGCACGTAGCTCGCTGGGAACCAGCCGCGGAGACCGTCCTCTTTCTCGCCTTCCCACCAGCCGCCGTCCGGGACCTGCAGCAGCGTGAGGAGCTCGCCCGCGGCAAAGCGCAGCCCCTGGCCGTGCCGCTCCCCGGAGAAGGGGTACAGGGTCCGGCAGCGGGCGCCGGACATGGCCCTGGCGCCTGGGCTCACAGCGCAGCCTGCATCCCTGCCGCCGAGCCCCGCGGGCTGGGCAGGAGCTCCGCGGGGTCCCAGGCGCCCGGCGCTCCGGGCTCCCGCGCTCTGAGCGCGCGCCGTCTCGGGGGTGCGCGGGGGTCCCCGGGCAGGCGGGGAGCGCGCGCTCGGCTCCGGGAAGCAGAGGCTCGCCGGTGTCGGAGCGCAGGCGGCGACGCCCCCGGGCCGGGCAGCTCGCGGATCCCGGCTCCGGGCGGGGGGGCGGGGCCCAGGGGGAGGAGGAGACCCGGGCGCCGCCGCCGCGGGCTCCGGAGACAACTTCCCGGGGCGGCGGAACGCGGGCCACCGCCGCCGCCGCCGCGAGCCCGCCGCAGCCGGGGCCGCCTGGGCACGCGGAAACGCGCAGCTCCCGGGGGAGGTGGGATCCCGAGCATCACCCTCCGCGGGGCTCCGCGGCGAGGGAGTGGCCCGGCGTACGTGGAGAGGGGCTGGCGGTTGGGTGGCCGAGCGGAGGATCTCTCTCTCTCTCTCCGCGACGCGGGGGCGGGGCGGGGGCTGGACCAGAGCGGCCACGCCCGCTGGGGGCCGGGCGCTCGCTCGCCGAGGGGGGGGAGCTGGTTGCTGGGGAGGGGTCTTCTCATTCACACCTCAACACCTAGGGCCTCTGGAATAGAAACGCCCCTCTGTGCCTGTTTTCTAGGTACGGTGGTGGGTGGGCTTGTGGGCGCCCCCCTCAGAGGTGCCCCTAGGGAAATGTGTTTGTGGCCATCCCCGTGGAGGTTGAACCCGGGATTGAACTTGTCTCGCTGGGCACTGCACCATGGGCGAAAGGCGGGTTTGAAGCCTGGCGCCAGAAGCGGAAGCCAGCCAGGTGGCAGCGTATTGCGTGGAGGCACCACAGGGAGGGGAAGAATTGGAGCTGGTAGAATTAGAAGCAGACCCCCTAGAGGATGAATGAAGGGGATGGTAAGAGAACCGGCCCTCACCGCCCAGGGCACCAGTTCTCCTGATAGGGAGATGGGCCGCGTGCATTTACTCGGTCAACAACCGCTCGTGGGAGGCTGCCTAGTTCCAGGACCTGTTCCAGATACCTACAAAGGCCAGTGAACAAGGGTGCTGAAGGAAGTTGACCTTGAACTGAGGATACAGCAGTGAAAGAAAGCTGGGTTTCTTTGTGAGCCTACTCCATGGAAAAACTTAAAGTCCCTTTTCTCAACTATAACTAGCTGGACCTTCTCTGTATACTTCTACCTGCCCACCCTCACCTCTTGCTCAGTAGCCTTCCATGGCTCCCTGTTGCCTACTAAATTAAGTAGAGACTTCTCAACCTGTGTGTTGCAGGCCCTCCTCAATACTTTTCCTGCCTTATCTCTCACTATGTTTGCTCAGACCAGTGGTCGGCAAACTCATTCATCAACAGAGCCAAATATCCACAGTACAATAATTAAAATTTCTTTGAAGAACCAAAATTTTTAAACTTGAACTTCTTCTAACGCCACTTCTTCAAAATAGACTCGCCCAGGCCACAGAGGTATTTTGTGGAAGAGCCACACTCAAGGGGCCAAAGAGCCACATGCAAATCTTTCTATGCTTTGAGTCAGTGGTTCTCTGTCCTGGCTGTACATTAGAATCACCCAAGTAACTTTAAAATATGCTGGTGCCCAGGCCCACCCCAGCTTTGAGAATCACTATTGGGCCATATTCTGCATTGAGGCCAGCTCCCCTGAGCAATGCAATCTGACCTCTGGCCACAGGCAAGTTGGCAAATGCAGGTTGTTTATAACACTCCATCAATTGCAAATTCACAAACCCTTGCTTGGCTTAGAAACACCAGAAGCAAATCTTGACCGCGGCCACCATTAAGAGTTCCTTAAATGCTGAGCTGCAAAATGTGTTACAGAAAACAGTCACTAAAAGTAACTGACCTATTCAAGTGTTTGAAATGTCCAGTATCAGGAGAGTATGTGACTGTCCGCAGGCTGACCCCCGGCTTCGTATCTGCTGGTAGGGCCCAGCTCAAGATAGGAGAGCTGGTCCAGAACCTTCCTTCCACCCAGATCCTCCCAGATGCTCATGAATAACCTGTGGTCCAGTTTGGACCTGAGAAATGTCAGCCTGTACAGCCCTCCTCACGCTTCAGCGCTGGATCACCCACCCCAGGCAGTGCCGCAGCACCAAAACTGCTCACGCTGTCCCTGTCTCCAGCGCTTTCATTTCGTTTCTGTAATCATGTGAGCTGGTGTGTCATTGCCCCAGTTTACAGGGAGAGAAACTGGGCTCTGAGGGTCTCACTTGACCGCGCTCATACGGCTAGTTAGCGGTAGACCCAGGCTTTGAACTCAGGTCTGGCTTATTGTACATCAAGCGCTGCTTTCTCTCGTCCATCTTGCCAGAGTCAGGGCGCTGTCCTTGTAGCCCATCCACAACTGGCATCTTAAAAAAGGGCTCTCCGCCCTGGCCAGTGTGGCTCAGTTGGTTGGAATGTCATCCTGTGCATTGGAAAGTCTCAGGTTCAATTCCTGGTCTCAAATGAGCTCTCTCTCTCTCTCTCTCTCTCTCTCTCTCTCTCTCTCTCTCAAAAAAAAGTTAACTGTTTTTAAAGAAAAAAGAAAGGGCTTTCTGGTCATACTGCGGTCTTGATAGAAGTGAAACTGTTTTGTCAGTTGGTGAAACTTCTGGTCTGATCTAATCAATGGCATAACTTCTGACAAATCCCTAAGGCCTTTCGGTCTATTTCCCCATCTGTGATTGAGACTGAATCCAGGAGCCGGAACATGGGACTTGAGATGGTTAACTGTGTAGCTCTTCGCTCCCTGCATCCAAACTTCAATTCTGCCACTTTCTAGCTGTGCGCTCTTGGGCAATTTACTTAACCTGCCTGAGCCTCCTTCTTCTCATTATTAGAAGAAAATAATAGTAATATTTATATCATGGAGGTAGTAAGAGGATTAATTGAGTAAAAATGTAAACTAGAGCAATACCAGGTACATTAAGCACTCAAATATTAGCCATTATTATTATCTCTCTAGTCCATTGGCCCTGGTTATTTATTATCAACACTTCTTCTTCCAGTGCAACAATAGAAGTGAAAACTCTTACATCATTGGAATGCCAAAAACGTTAAAGCAACGCACTCTGGATTTCGGTTTTCTTGCAAGATCTTGAAGGAAAGATGACTTTCTCCCTTATCTGTTTTCCTCTTTGCCATCTTCCTCCCCTATCTTCTATTATGATCTTGAACTTTTAATTTTATTTGAATTTTTAATTATTTAATGTTTTGATAACTAAGCCTTAATTTACTGATTAGACTTGTAGTACAGGGGAGGGGTAGCATGTTTGTTTCAAACCTCCATCTATCCCTTGAAAAGCTTAGCATTGGGTCCTGCAGAGAGTGGGCATTCATTCCTGCATCCATTTTGCATAGATTATCTGGACCCCTGTTCATATTCCAACTTTCCATATTGCCAAGTTAGTGTATAAACATGTGTTAGGAAATCCAGATTAGACTATAAACACCTAAGAGCAGGCGTTAGTCTCTTCCTCAGCTCTCTCTCAACACGGTGCATTTCACATCCAGATGCTGGCAGATGTTTCTTTTCTATCCAAGACAGCTTCATACGCCTTTCCATCATCAGCTGCTGGATGGCAGAGAAATATGAGGGTTTCCGTTTCTTAAAACATTGAACATAAATATGACCCAGCAATTCCCTCCTAGGTATCTACCTAAGAGAAATGAAAACAAATGGCCACCCCCCAAAAATAAAAAATAAAAATGTGTAGGGAATGTTCATAGCAGCGCTATTTACAATAGCTAACAAGTGGAAATAATCCAAATGTCCCCCAGTTGCGGAACACATAGACAAGATTACAATGCCCTTGCAACGGAACAGTCACTGGGCCATGAAGAGGAGTGGAGCACTGACACATGCGACAACATGGATGAACTTCAAAGACGAAGTGAAAGACCAGGCACCAAAGCCTACGTGCTGTATGATTGCATTTATATGAAATGTCCAGAAAAGGCAAATCTAAAAGAGACAGTAAATAAATTAGCAATCGCCCGGGGCTAGGGCTGGTAATAGAGCGTACATAAGCTTTCTTCCAGGGGCGCTGACAATGTTCTAAAATTGGATTGTGGTAATGCTTGCACAACTCAGGAAATCACTGAATTGTACACTTAAAACAAGTAAATTTTTGGTATGTAAATTATACTTCAATTAAGCTGTTAACATAAACCAAAAAATAAACAAAAGAAATAAAGGCCTCATTCATTCAACAAGAATAGTTTTCCCTACCATGTGTGCTAGTTCATTCTACGACAACCTGAAGAGCCATAAGCACATGCTATGAAATAGCCTGGAGACAGAGAGAGAGAGAAAAATGACAGCATATATAAAGAATCTCCCTCTTTTTTAATTTTATGTATTGCGTTTGAGGGGCAGGTAGAGAGAGAGAGAGACAGAGAGAAACATCTGTCTGTTGTTCCACTTATCCATGCATTCATTGGTTGCTTGTCTGTGCCTGACCAGGAGGGATCAAACCCACAACGTTGGGATATTGGAACGATGCTCCACTAACTGAGCTACCTGGCCAGGGCTAAAGAATTTCTTTAGATCCATGAGGAAAAAGATGGATGGCTCAATAGCAAAAGGGCAGATCCCTGGTGCCCCTCGCACACCCTCTGTCCAGCCAGAGGAGACCCCAGTCCACCTCTGCTTCCCTGGTAAGAACTAGAGATTTCATTTGCAAAAGGAACATGAAGGGAAGAAGGAGAAAGAAGATAGAAGAGAAGGGAAGGAGGGCCTCAGAGAATGAAATGAGTTGTGGGACCAAGAAGAACACTGAAACCAAAACCCGGCTTTTCATAGGTCGTGCTGGGTGGATGGCGAAAGCAGTTTTTGCCCCTTCCCCACCAGTCCCCAGCCGCAGAGAGGAGTATGGAAATGAGACTGCCCTTCCGGAGTAAATAACAACAAAATATGCACCCACCAAGGAGCCAAGCAGAGAGATGCAAAGCCACATTAAAGAGACCAGAAGCCTCCAGGGCCAGGACCACCTCCAACACCACGGCCACTATGAGCACATCTAAAGCCTGGCAAAGCCACCGCGTGGGCTGGGCTCTCTGGAAGCTCAGGGGATAGTCAAGGGGTTTAGGAGGTCTGCTGCTCCTCCGAGGCTCTGCCCTCACTGAGTTCACACTTACACTCACACTCTCACATACATTCATACACTCACATATACACACACATTCACACACTCACACACACATACACACACACATACACTCACTCAAACTCACACGCACTCACACATGTATGTCTACACTCACACACACTCACACATACACACATTCACATACACACACTACATATACATACTCTCTTTATATATATATATATATATATATATATATATATATATATATATATATGATAACTAGAGGTTTCATATATATAAAATTATATATATATAAAATTCATATATATATATATATATATATATATATATATATATATATATAATTTCATAGAGGAGAGGAAGAGAGAGATAGAAATATCAATGATGAGAAGAATCATTGAATGGCTGCCTCCTGCACGTTGGACCATGCCTGCAACCCAGGCATGTGCCTCTTACTGGAATCGAACCTGGGACCTTCTAGACTGTAGGCTGACACTCTATCTACTGAGCCAAACCAGCCAGGGCCCAAGAACTGCCTTTGGATTAGTATCCCTCCTGCTTCTCTTGCCCCAAAGATAACCAGGCCTGAACTTCTTGCCCCAACAATGTGGCTGAAGCAGGGTTTGCATGTGTGAGTGGTACTCCTCTCGTCCAGGTGTGAAAATGCTTCTCCAGGGTTCATTCCAAGTAACTCAAGTGGACACAATTCCCCGGGCCCTAGAGCGGAGTGGGGGTGGGGAGTGGGGGGTTCGGAGGGGGATCCACCCAATGGATGGCCACCGCTGCCGGTTTTCTCCTGGGAGAGGGCAGGCCACGGAAAACTGCCAGGGATGGCACGTCCCTCCCTCGGAACAAAACCTCACCACAGTCTCCATTCTTCTAAAGACTAAAAATAAATTCAGAGCTAATCACAACAGAAAAGGAACAGTCTCTTCAATGATTATAATTAGCTCTCTGTTCATTAATGAAGACTCAAATTATGAGGCTTATTCGAATCCCCACTTTTTTGCTTACTAATCACACGCCTGGCACATGTGGCTTCACCTCTCTAAGCCTCCACCTCCTCGTCAGCAGACTAGAGTCCATGATCCCTGTCCCATAAGACCCTGGGAGGACCACAGGAGGCCACCTGGGCAATGTTCTTGGTCAAGGGCCCCGCTCCATCCCACATGCACAGGGCCGGGTCCAGACCAGAAGAGAACTCACTCTGGGTATTTGAGAAGCCAGAGGGAGTGGACTGTGGAACTTCCAGGGCTGGGATCATAGGGCGGTGGAAGTAATGCCTATTTACTCTCCAGACTAATAAAAATGCCTTTCCGAGCCTCCCATACAGCTCCTGAGGAAGTAGCACGCCCGGGAGGAAGCTGACCCAGGCCGGCTTACATTCCTCCACCTGCCCAGCAGGACGGCCCTGTCAGGCCAGCAACCAGCGGGGCTCCCTCCCCGCCGTCACCACAAGGTCAGGCCTGGGAAGCGTGAACTGCTCCGTGGGTTCCCAGGGCCCCTGGGGACTGGCCTTTGGAGCAGGCTGCATCTCATGCCAGGGGTCCTCGCTGGGTACCCACCTTTGGCGAGAGTGGCACAGGAGTATCCGGGTACTTCGGGAATCCAGAGTTCACCCATGGAAATTGTGAACAAGCAAAGCGAGAAATGTGAACCGTGTTGTTCACTGTTGAAGTTGCCCAACTCTTAAGGGAGGTTCATGATGCTATTCTCTCTGCTGTTTAAATAGGTTTTGTCCAAATAATATGTAAATCAACGCAGCCATTTGAAATGGAGCCCTGTAGCTGCCATCTCAGAAGGACTTGCCTTGCTCGTCTCGTCCTGTGCCTCCAATGTTTTGGGTGCCAAACCGTCTGATCGCCCAAACCGGCTTGGCTCAGTGGATAGAGCGTTGGTCTGCGGACTGAAGGGTCCCGGGTTCGATTCCGGTCAAGGGCATGTACATTGGTTGCGGGCACATCCCCAGTAGGGGGTGTGCAAGAGGCAGCTGGTCGATGTTTCTCTCTCATTGACATTTCTAGCTCTCTATTTCTCTCCCTTCCTCTCTGTAAAAATATCAATAAAATATATATTAAAACAAAACAAAACAAAACAAAACAAAAAAAAAACGGTCCAATCACCTCTGCCCTGGGCCTAAAGCGAGGCTGGGCCCAAAGAACTGTTTGCGAAGAGAACGAGAGAGCAGATAGGATGCCGGTGGGACAGACAATTAAAAACATTCCTTAGAAGTAGCATCCTATGTTGCTGCGCCTATAGAAATGCCTTCCTTCTACTGATGCCGTCCTCCGCCTCCCCTTCCTCACAAATGCCCCCCGCCTTTGTCTCCTAATCAGAACATCATTGGCGCTTCTGCCTGAATAGCTACTCTTTGACTTCAAATAAATGCTGGTGACCTCTCACTTTGAAAGGCCTCTTATTTTTAACAGTTTGAGATTTCCTCCGTAATGAAAAGGAAAGTGCTGCACCTGAGCCTCCTCTGCATCCCTGACTCTCAGGAAAAGCCCGCAGAATCCCGGAGAGCCTGTTCACTCACCGCGCGCCCATGCTAAAAGACTAATTTTCCCCATCTCGTTTTTCAGCTCATGGCATGTGGAACAAGGTGTCTGGAGCGCAGGAGGAAGTGCCAGATGACAACTTGCCATTGGGTTTGCGGGGGAAGAGAAGAGGGATGAGGGAGAATCACTAAAAAAGACTCCAGAAAGTGAAAAGTGGCTCAGCCCAGAGCCATTTTGCACACCTGAGCGCCCCCAAGGCATTGGGAATGGGCGGTCATTAGCATACAGAGCCGAGGTGGGGACAGCGGGACAGTTGAGTAGGTAGAGTGGACTAAGCTTCAAGAACAGGAGGTGTGGACACTACCGTGGACTCTGAGCTTCCCAGGGAGGACCTCGGTTCCTGGTCCGCACAGCAGGAACACAGCTGTCTGCTCTACTAATCTGAAAGGATTAAGATTTGGTCAGAAAAACCCAAGTAGGAGATGCATTGAAAGGTGGCTAGGGATAAGACATTCCATTCTCAAACATAAAGTATTATAAGCATGGCAATGACCTCGAGTTTTTCCACTTTAGAAAGATCTTTTTGTCTTGAACCATTCCACTGCCACAGCAGAGTGGCCTGCAGACTGGGTGGCTCAGAAACAAATTTATTTCTCACAGTTCCGCAGGTTAAGGTCAAGATCAAGGAGTTATCAGATTTGGGGTCTGGTGAGGACCCGCTTCCGAGCTCACAGATGGCTGCCTTCTCTCTGTTTTCACATGGCAGAAGGGACAGGGAGCTCTCTGGAGTCTCTGAGCATTGATCCTCTCAGGAGGCTATACCCCATGACCTAATCACCCCCAAAAGGCCACAGCTCCTAATGCCATCACATGGGTTCCAACATATGAATTTGTGGGGGACACATTCCGCCCGTGGCGATCTTTGTCTGTGGTGGTTAAACTACTTCAAGTTACTTCAAGTGTTCGCAAGGAAAAGGAACAGTTTTGATGAGTGGGCAGATTCATTAGTGTGGAAAAACTCACTTCCTAACAAAATTAAATGAGGTGTCTGTTAACATCAGTTACATGGCGGCAAAGACACTGGGAATGGAGGGCAGGGCGGGAAGATATGACCCTTTCTTTATAAATCTTGACATCGTCTCATTAGTTACAATGAACTCACATTACTCCTGTAATCTAAATCTCAAAAAAGATTAATAAAGAAAATGAGATACTCAGATAAGCAAGGGAGTAACGAACGTAGATGTTGTGCCTGTGGCCCTTCACCAGGTTAGGTGGAGGATCTAGTTCTTTAGCTCATGGTGAGTTCCACCTTCCAGCAATGCTCTTTCTGAAGCTCTTCCTACAGAGACGGGACTCCCCTCTGGCCTCCTAAGCAGGGAGTCGAGGGTTGCAGCTCTGAGTAAAAGGCTGTACCTGCTAAGATGGGGAACCCAGCTCCATGAAGGTCACAGGATGAGATCAAGAATTAACACCTGGAAGATAACTGTAGCAAGTGCTATAATTGCAAGTACATCCCTTCCAGGCATTCCTGTGCAGCTACTTAGAACCTTGAACTCTGACCCTCTCATCCCCACCTTGGTTACAGAAGTCTCTTGAAACAGTTGTCTCCTAATGAGGTGGTATTGGATTAAGCCATACAAAGATAGCAAATGCCAGGTCATCTTTTGCTTATACAGTAACAACTTTAATTTCGTGGTTTCAGTGCAACATCCCCATCCAGATCTACTCCCAAGAGGGAAAGTGAGGCCTGCAGAAGCCTCCTTATTGGCCATCCGCCCTACAAACATCGCTTCATGTGCTGCTGGGTTTCTGATATGAAACCCCAACAGCTACCAGGTGTGTTGGGAGCTTGTGACAACTGCAGTTACCTGGGACCAACCTGGGAGGTTTGGGTTGAGGAGGTCTGGGTGCGTGCATGCTTACGTTCCCCGGGCGGTTCTCACACACATCCCTGACTGAGACCCTGGACACAGGGCACTGCTTCCCGCCCTTTGCTACATTTTAGAATCACCTTCAGGTTTAAAAAATCCTGATGGCCAGGTTGGACTCCAACCCGTTACATCAGAATGCCTGGGAGTGGGAGCCGGGCACAGGGTTTTGTGAAGATCTCCAGGTGATGTCAATGTGCAGCCAAGTTTGGGGACCACTGACATCGTGAGTGATGGAGTCTGCTGACCTTCATTTCCAGTGGCAGGTGTCACCTGCAGCCCAGAACGGATCACATCACCAGGGAGTAAAAATGGTGCGGGAGAGTAAAGATCTGCCCACGTGAGTGGCTCTTGTCAGACCCTGGGTCGAGCTGATGAGTTCTCTCATGCCAGACTCTCTGGCGTTGCCCACCTGTCTTTGCGAGATGGGACACCTGCTAGGCCTCACTGTCCCAGCCGCCTCTGTTTCCTGGGCAGACTTGCATTCTGATGCCCACTCTGTGAGCGACACACACTGGGGAGCAGCTCCCTCTCCCCCCCCATCCCCACCCCCTGCCTGGGAGTGCAGCCCAGGACCCACCAGGGAGTGTGTTGCCATGACGATCATGGCATACGCTTCCCAGCCTCCTCTGCCACTGCAAATGCCCTGTGAAAAATCAGAATTCACAGGGCTTTTCAAGCAGTTTGGACTTCTCTTCAGGAAGGGGATGTGGAAGATTTTCTTTCTTTCTATGCTTTAGAAAGATGGGGCAAAGGAGAGGATAGCAACCTCAAAACCAAACCAAAAACTTCCCAGTCTATTAGGATACATAAATCAAAACATGTTCCTCTAATAAGGACTGTCAACCATACTTGTTGTCATGATGATTGTTGAGAGGAAAATGACTGAGGATGTAGGAAGAAGAAAAACTACTCAGGTGGAGGAGGGAGGCAGGAATAGAGAGAAAGAGAGGAAATGTGGGGGCAGTCCAAAGGTGATTCTTAGAGAGAAAACTGAAGAAAGAGGATGAGACAGAGGGACTGCAGGAGCATGGGTAGGTATCTGCTAATGAAACAGGGAGGTTAGCCAGGAGGAGGAGACTGATGAGGAAGAGTGGACGTGTTACCCATTGCTGTGGAACCAACTTTGGCAAAATGTAGTGGCTTAAAACATCCCTTAGTATCTATTATCCTTGTTTCTGTGGGTCAGCAATTGGAGCAGCTGTGCTGGGTGCTTCTCACCTTGGGGTCTCTCATTAGGTTTCAGTCAAGGTATCAGCAGGGGCTGCATCATCCGAAGGCTCAACTGGGGCAGGGAAGAGCCACTTCCCAGACAGTTCATTCATGTGGCTGGTGAGCTAGTGCTGGCTGTTGGCAGGACCCTCGCTTCCTCTGCAGGTGGAGCCTCTCCTGGGGCTGCTGGAGTATTCTCGTGATGGCAGCTGCCCCTCCCTCCCCTGCCCCAGAGCACCAGGAAGACAGAGCTACACTTCTGTGCAGCTTTATGACACAGAAGTTACTGGTCTGATTCCCACATCTTACTGGTCACACAGTCAGCACTAGGCAGCAGGGCTGGGAAGGATGATGAGAGGGTTAAATTCAGAAGTTGAAGACCACTAGAGACTGGCTACAAGGAGAAAAATCCCAAGTCATGGGATTGCAAGGTTAATGCAGATTAATAGCTGCCTAGGAAAACCAGCAGATAGGGCAAGGGGGATGCAGTCCAGGCTGACCCCTGGTAGTCTGGCAGCGCCCTGGCTAAAGCAGCAGATGGACCTCTGTGACAGGACTCTCAAGAAGAGTTGCAAGCGCTGTTTCTGCAAAGGTGCAGCCCGTGGCTCAGCCTCAATCATTAGGACACTTCTAAATGTAAGGAATAGAAAATCCAACTAAAACATAAAATGAGGATAATGTATTGATTTATATAAAGAAAGGGGAAGGGTAAAGCCAGCTGGTATGGCTCAGTGGTTCAGTTTTGACCTATGCACCAAGAGGTCACTGCTTCAATTCCCCGTCAGGCCACATGTCTGGTTTGTGGGCTCAATCCCCAGTGGGGGAATGCCGGGGGCAGCCGACCAATATTTTTCTCTCATCAATGTTCCACCTTTCTCTCTCCCTTTCTCTTCCTCTCTCTCTAAAATCAATTTTTTTTTAAAGAAAAGGTGTAGAGGTGTGAAGCTTCAGAGGTATGAAGCTTTAGGGTGTCAAGCAATGTTGTGACCTCTCTGTGTATCTTAACTCTGCTTTCTTCTGCTTTGATGCAACTTGGTGTCAACTTGACCCTTATAAAGCTCTCTCATTACCATGGCACCAGCAGCTCCAGTTTCAGCTCAGGAATGGAGATTTTTCTTCCAGCATCCTATCTAATAGAAGAGTAATATGCAGATTGACCATCACTCCAACACACAATATGGCTGCCCCCATGTGGTCAAAGATCCTGCCCCCATGTGGACACAAGATGGCCACATTAAGATGGCCAAATGGGGAGGGCAATTGCGAGAGATCATACTTGCAAGGGAGGTCAGTTGTGGGTGATCAGGCCAGCAGAGGAAGGCAGTTAGAGGTGACCTGGTCTGCAGGGGAGGCCAGTTAGGGGCAATCAGGCTGGCAGGAGAGTGGTTAGGGGGTGATCAGGCTGACAGGCAGAAACGGTTAGGGGCAACCAGGAAGGTAGGCAGGTGAGCAGTTGGGAGCCAGCAGTCCTGGATTGTGAGAGGGATGTCCCAGATTGGAGAGAGTGCAGGCTGAGCTGAGGGATACCCTGTACCCCCACATGAATTTCGTGCACCAGGCCTCTAGTTAGAAAGAAAGTTCTGAGCCTGACTCTCTTTGGCTCCTCTCATCCAGGTGTGAAAATGCTGGAGAAGCATTTTCACATTCTCCCTTACACATTGACTGTGCCCAGTGAGATGGGAAATGCTGATTGGCTTAATCTACAATATATGGCCACCCTCCTAGGAACACAGGGGGCTCCTCAGCTCCACCCAACAATTTCAAATTCCCTTTCCAAAAGCGAGTCTTGGATTCTGGTGCCAAAAAAAAAAAAAAAAAAGGAAGAACTATGCTGGGAAGGTAAAAAGGAGAGGGTTCCTCCCGGAGCCTGGGGGTGATGCTGTCGATTAGAAGTTGGGCCAGATCAGTGCTGAAGCACAGAGAGTGGGTGGGGGCGGGGTGGGGTGGGGCAATGTGACCCATGACTTAGGTGAGGCCAGAGGCCTTGGTTTTCTCCACTCTGGCAGGTGGAGCCTCCGATCATGGGCTTGTGATCAAATTGCTTTTTTCTCAGCAGTAGAAGAAATGTATTCACTGGAAGAGAGAATCTATTTATTTATCAGATTTTCCATCAAATAGGTTTGAAGCACTGCTATGTGCCATGATGCCTTGCGGCAAATCACAATGAAAACGCGTGCCACGTGCCTTATGATGAACACGGCGTGAAAGGAGTGGGAAACAGAAGTGCCCATCCAGGGCTGGCTCCTTTCAGAACCTGTCATGCCCAGTGCTTGCCCCAGGGTATCTCTCCCAGGACAAAGCAGGGATACCGCGACTTCCTTTTTGGAGCTGGACACCTCCCCGGCTGGGCCAGTTCCAACTTTGGGAAGGCAAGTTTGCTGCTTTGCCTAACCCCCTTTGTAAGTCTCAGGAAAAGGTTAATCATCATCATATTCTTCTCCAGTTTGGGGCCTTATCGATTCACCTCATCACTCCTCAGCATTAGAAGTCCTTGCACCCTCCCTTGCACAGCCTCCATCCTGTAGGCAGGGAAGAGAGAGACATAGGATTCTAGGTAGAGCTGGGAAAACAGGATCTTTGTTAGCTGGATTCTGCCACCTGATCCAGCTCCCGGCTAGCACTCTCTGTGGCTCCCCCCCCTTCCCTTTTGAGGGTCCTTATCTGTATGCCAGGAACTCTACCGGGACGATTGAAGATCCTGCTAAAATCTGCGTTTTAAAATCTGGCTCTGCGAACATTTGCAGGAGAAATCGCTTCTATTTTTAAAGGGGCTGATTCTTCCCTTTTTTTCTGATCATTTTCAAGTGAATTTTGAACTTCACAGAGCAGTTTTGAAAGCCCAGCTGTGCCGTGGATTCTTGCTAAGCTGTGCGGAGCTGGGTCAGTGTTCCACAAAGGGAGGGCGCTCCCACTGGCGGTCGGTGGCTCATTGGATACTCGCGAGGGGACAGGGATGAGCATTTACAGTCAGTGGCATGTTTTTATGGGCGTCACACTTGTGGTTGCATGAATGTTAGTGCTGGCACAGGTGAAAGTGGATGGCTCTGTTAGCTCAGGACTGATCTAAACAATCATGCCATTGGTAGGCAGAGCTGGCCACAGTCAGGAAGGTAACTCTGTTAGTTTCCTGTGGCTGCTGCAACAAGGTACTACAAACTCAGTGGCTGATGGGAACACGTTTCTTCTCTGACAGTTGTGATCAGAAATCCGAAGTCGGTTTCACGGGCTAACGGCAGCGCGGGCAGGCGGGCCCCCTCCAAGGCTGGGGGAGAGACTGTCCTTGCCCCTTCCAGCTTCGCCTCGGGCTGTCCATCATCCTGGCTTACGGCCACATCACTCTGCCCTCTGCACCTCTGGTCACACCGCTTCTTCCTTCTCTACAGTCAAACCTCCCTCAGCCTCCCTTTTTTAAGGATTAACATGTGTGATGGCATGTAGGGCCCACCAGGATAATCTCCCCATCGTAAGATTCTTTTTTTAAAAAAATATATACTTTATTGATTTTTTTTTACAGAGAGGAAGGGAGAGGGATAGAGAGTTAGAAACATCAAGGAGAGAGAAACATCGATCAGCTGTCTCCTGCACACCCCCTACTAAGGATGTGCCCTCAACCAAGGTACATGCCCTTGATCAGAATCGAACCTGGGACCCTTGAGTCTGCAGGCCGATGCTCTATCCACTGAGCCAAACCTGTCAGGGCACATCGCAAGATTCTTCACTGGATCACATCAGCAGAGACCTCTTCGTGGGGGGGCTATTCAGCCTTGGGCAGTAGCACAGGTAGTTTGGAAAGCAGGGAGCAGGGGAAGAACCCAGGGCAACCACCTTCTGCCATGGGAGGGACTCTGCTCTCTGCCCCCACCTCCCTGTCATGGACACTGGAGGGTTAGGATGTATTGGGGAAGGGCAATTGTCCCTAGGACCCTGCTGCCTTTCCAGAAGAAATGTTTTGGGGTAATCCTAACCCATTCACTCACCATAATTTGGGGTTCTTGAATATGGGTCGTGTCACGGGCACATAAGTTGGCAATAGACAGCCACCTCAGAAAACATGACTTTATATTACCCATGGCCAGTGAGCATTGCTTTACTCCACACAGATCACTGCGTTGGAGGTCCCAGCTCAGATTTGCACTGTATTGCTATTCAACTCCTAATCACCAAATGTTACTAAACCAAGTAATCCTTTTTGATTTTCAAATGGGTCCATTTATCAAAGGGAACTGACATTATTCATGTTTTCAGGAGGAAGCAGGAGATCTATACGTGCTTTTCTCCTGGAATTACTGAAGACCTCTGCTTATTGCATCAGCAGTAGGTTAGAATGGGATCGTCCCATTTCAGGGAAAGGTGCTATAACAACCGCTCAGTCAGATGCACAGCCAGCGCTTCCTCCTGGGAGCGGGTCTGGAAGGAGGGTTTATCAAAGGAACTGTCCTTCAGCACGGTGAGTTCCAGTGCGGCCATGGAGAGACGGGTCTCTCTCCCTCCTTTGGGTCTGCACGGGCCGGCGGCTGCTCTGGTTCCAGCTGCACCAGCCAGTGACCTCACTTCCGGCCCAGCAGGGGGAGCAGAGCAGAGGAGCTAGATGCCCTGAGAGAGAGGATGATGCTCTGCAGCTGGTGGAAGAGGGTGCCCGGAGTGGCCAGCTCTGTGCCAGAGCCAAGCCCTAGGACCTTGTCAGGTAGGGTGTGCAACGCCCCTAGAGGTGTGGCCTTCTTGATCCTGCTCCTCTCAGGGCTCATGAGGGTGAATAAGAAACGTTGCCTCGGCTCCACATAATGGATCCCCATTGTTTTCACACCCAGCCCTGCTTCCTACTGGTCCTGATCCAAACCCCGGTAGGGTTTTCACCCTGACCCCTAACTGGGGTCCTTTTAAGTGAAAGATGCAGGTGTTGTTAGAGGAGACAGGGGCCTTCTCTCCTGCAATGAGGTCTGCAGCCAAACACCGCCCAGACCTCCTCCTGGAGAGAGGAGAGGTCCTACAGAGGCTGGGCCAGGGGTCAGACAGTGCTCCCGTCGGAGCTGGGCAGAGAAGCAGGGAGGACGCCTTGTGGGTTTCTACTGCTGACCCATAGGAGCAATGAAGAGCTGTGTTGAAATGAAATGTATAAGAAGCTTGAACATGACTTTAAAGGGCCTTCTGGCCTTGTGAGTCTGATTCTTTGTTCACTTACACAGCCCTGGTGGGTGGAGCCGTGGAGGGGGGGGTGGAACATGGGCCCGGTCATTAGACATCCCTGCTTTGAGTCAAACCCCACCCCTCACAGCTGAGCGGCCACTGGATCTCTTGTCCTCTTCTACAGAAATGGAGATGCCGCCTCCCTCATGAGACGGAAGGACATCGGGGTAGGTTCCCCTGTCCAGCTACTCTTGGCAAGCGGCTTGTCCTGTTGGTTCACGGGGCAGATATTCGAGGTCCTGGTGTACACACTGAAGCTTCTGGGCATAGTTCCACCTTGAACCTTCCCGTCCCTTTTTCCCAGCCTTGGTCTCGCCTTGTTCCTGCTTCGCTTTTGCAGGTGGACCCAGCCCAGGCACATCTGGGCACCCAAAGTTTCCCAGGAAGGAACCCAACCAGAGGAGCCAGAGAAATTCCAGTATAGGGAGGAAGGGCACGAGAGAAATCCCGAGACAGGTCTGCTGAGGCCTGGCCACACGGCCCTAGAGCCTTAGGCCACTTTGCCTGTCACACCAGGTGGGCCTCCCTGTGCCCCTGCAGCAGCGCCTTTCCCCCAGGGGTGGAGGGTGACTTCGAGGAACTTAAAATCAAGTTGAAAGCCAAGAAGTGAGTGAACTTACCCAAGTTTATTACACAGAGCCAACAGTCTCAAGGTGACAGAGGCCCAAACTGCCATGTCCCATCTTCCCTCTCCCATCCATTCCTATACCTGCCCCCCTCCTCTGCCCATAATCTTGACTGTTCCTCCAAATCCTGGATTCCCATCATCTGTCTGCAATTCACAGCAGGGCTGACACTTTCTCAAGCTCTCAACCTGCCAGAGGCCCGAATTAACAAGCTACCTGGTCTCCCGGATGTCATGTTGGATCTACTGCTGAGAGTGGAGTCAAGGATGTTTAGACTACAAATCCCGGGTCCTGGCTCCTGGTTCTTGGCAACACTTATCACATACATTTTCCAACAGGAGACACATCCGCATAATGAGACCGAAGATACCGCAGACTCAGACACATGCAAAGAGGGCCGGCTGGGAAAAGGGTGCTATTCATCAAAACCTCATCATAAATTCAAGTCGAAGGACTGAAAAGATACAAAACAAAAACATGGACACTTCCCAAACCCGGCAGCTGGACCTCTCGCTGAAATTCTGAAATCAGGGCGGCTCAACCCAACATCTGGGAGAGAATAAAGAGTAATAAAGATTTAAAAAGAACAGACGCTGGGCAATTACCAGCTGAAGTGTGGATTGGGAATATAAATTCTGCGAGAGCCTAAAGACAGAGCTATACATTGGCACATGGGTCTCGGACGGTGAATTTCACCCAGCTGTCCCCACCATTCTTTTTTATTACGGCTAATATTTGGTGAGCGAACGCACTTTCTAGGCAGTGAACACAATTATGTTCAGGTTGACATGACCTGGATTGGGGTTAACGAATTTCAACGTATTTAACATCGGCAGTGGACTAAAATGTGCAAGAATGGTTTTGCTGCTTAGAAATAACACAGAAGAAGACCAGAAAGAATGCTGTATTTAGATTGAGGAGACCTGGGCTTAAGCCCTGACTCTTCCATTTAGTAATTATGTCAAATGGGTATTGTTGAACCTTCTCAACTTGTGAAGAAACCTGTACAAGGGGATAAAACTTGCCTCACAGAGCTTTTAGGAGGATTAAATTAGGTAACATACCTTCAATACTCCTGCCACCTTGCTCTCAGCTATGTCACCTGTGACATTGGAACATTACTCTGTCACAGAATTAGGTTATGTTATAAGGATTCTGTAGCTTACAGTATTACTTAAAATATATTTAAGACACATAAAATACTTTTTGTTGTAAGTAACACAAAGTGAGACTTATAGTTACTTCAAAATGAAAGGTATTGATTGTCCTAGTTAAAGAGAAAGCAAGTGGATGGTGGTTCCATGGTAAGACCAATGATATCAGTGATCAGACATATAAGCTTTGCGTCTAAATCAATTAATGTGACTCTTCCCTCATGGTGGCAAGATGGCTGCTTCAGCTCCAAGCATCAATCTTTATACCAGAGCACCCAAAGCATGAACAGAGGGGAACTTTTGGCATATCTCTCCTATCAAGGAAGAAACATTTCTTAGGTACCTCGCACAGATTCCCCTTTACGTGTCATTGGCCAGAACTGGCCCATGGCTGTCTCTTGCTGGGTGGGAGTCTGGGGAAATGAATTTCTAGCTTTTTCTAAAAGCTAACAGGGGAAGCAAGGAAGAGGGGGAGGAGAATGACTGTGGAGTAGGACACACAGAGGGCCTGCCACTGTGATGTGTGTGAGAGCATTTACCTAGGTAGGACCCATGGAGGTAACAGCTGTTGAGTACTTCCTATGTGCTGGACATCATTTCAAATGTTTTGCATGTGGTCAGCTCATTCGATCATCTCAACAACCCTATGAGGAGGTACTACTATTGCCCTTGTTTAATGGAAGTGGAGATTGAGGCACAGAAAAGTTAACTAACTTGTTCCCGGCTACACAGCCAGTGAGTGTTGGGGCCAGGATATTCGATTTGAGTCATAGCATTGAGTCTTCACATGAGGACAAAGGTGGATGCTCAGCTCACCTCTGAGATATTGCTGCTTGTCCTGATTCTCACCACAAGTTCAAGTGGGTTTGAGTTGTCAGGTAGTTGTTCTATATTTATCTGTCTGTCTTTGTGATGAACATGTTCATGAAGCATTACCATAAAGGGATGAACTCTTTTAAATGGCCTGGAATGTACACATTCAAATTGTGGTGGTCATTGGGAAGGGAGGACCTCAAGGTCAGATTCACTGGTTCTGCGAGGTCAGCGACCCAGACACGTGCTAGGATTAACTTCCAGCCATCACTTTACATGGAGGCTGAGACATGATCTCAAGTGGGGTTTAGCTTTGCCCAGGAAAGTCTTGTAAACTGGGGTAGGCAGGCCACCAGAGGGCAGACCCTCGCACAGTCCTCTAGGCCCTAGGGGAAGAATTTGAGTCGGGCATGGGGAGCCTGGCTCAGTCAGTAGGCCTGAAGCTTTGGGGGCAGCAGGGTGACCCTTCCCTGAGGAAGAAGGTCCTGTGTGAACCCCAAAGAGCATCTTTAATTTTCCATGAACCCAGGCCAGAGAGAGGAGAAGCTCTTTCCCAAACCCACCTGGAGGCGGAAAGCAAGCCCGTGTTCCAAGAAGACCAGAAGAGAGCCATATGGGGTGGCACCTGGTGTGGCAGAGCCTCTGGCACAGACGGAATCTCTGGAACCTGGGCAGAGACAGCCAAAGGCTGGCCCCCAGCTGTAGACGAAAGCCTTTCTTGGCTTCCTTCTGTGGCCAGGCCTGCCTTGATTCAGTCTTGCCCTCTGCAGATGTACTAAGAAATAAAAAGAAAATTAAGCCAGTGTGCCAAGTGCCATGCTGGGGGAGGAGGAGCAGGGCGCCAGAGCACCCCCAGGAGGAGCAGGTCCCTAACTGGTCTTCTGGAAGTGGTTGCATCTACTGCTCATAACAATTACTCTGACATGTAGTGAATTAAGACCTGCACTGTCTTTCAGTTTCTGTGGGTCAGAATCCCGCTGAGGCTGAGCTGGGTCCTCTGGCTCAGGGTGTCCCACAGGCTTCAACCAAAATGTTAACCCAAGCCAAAGCCATTTCAGGTTCAGTTGGGAAAGGACCCATTTCCAAGCTCCTTCATGGAACAGCAGGTTTCTGGTCTTTATAGGCTGTGGGACTAAGGACCTTAGTTCCTCTATGGCAGCTGTCTGGAGTCATCGCCCCACCCCCACCATCCGTTCCTTGCTGTATGTGCCTTTCCATAGGACATCTTTTAACAGGAAGCTTTCTTCATCATTGTGTGTCTGTGTGTGGGAAGGAGGAGTGGATAATGAGAAGGAGAAACAGAGGAGAGGGCAGGAAGAGAGAGAGATGGGGGGAGAGAAAAGAGAAAGAGAAAGGATAGAGGGAGAAAGATAAACAGAGATATAGAGGGAGAGAAAGAGGAATGAAGAGGAAGAGAGAGGGGGGAAGAAAGAGAAAGGGGTGAAGAAGGAGAGAGAGGAAGAGAGGAAGAAGGCAAAGGGAGAGAGAGTGCATAAGCAAGACAGAAGTCACTGTCTTTTGTGACCTGTCTCTGGAGTGCCACCCATCACTCTCTCAGCGTGCTATCCCTTAGGAGTCTCTGGATGGGTACCAGGAGACAGGCTCTTTGGGAGCCATTTCTGAAACTGCCTATTGCAGGGTAAAGATGATATCGGAGAACATACAGCTCACAGAAGTCAGGCCATGGTGGTGTAGGTACAGTGGATGGCCAGCAATCCGGCAAGTAGGGGACCTGTCATTAAGGCAAAGCCATGGCCAGGACCAGGAGGTGGTGCAGAGGCAGGCATCTGCAGAGGTCAGAATCCCAAGCAAGCTGCCAGGTCAAGCCTGGGAGGTAGCCTGGACCCTGGGGGTGTCCCCTGGCCAAGCAGCCCAGGCTGCAGGGATGGCCCAGGGTAGCAGGAAATGTCTAAACTCAATGATAACTATCTCAGCCAGGAGGCCTCCCTGATAAACATGGACCCCAGATTTTGGTGGGCCCAGGGCCTGACAGTAGGGGCATGAGCCTCCTTAAGAAGGGGGGAAATTGGGCAGTGGAGAAGAAGAGCTCAGAAACGATGGGGAAGCAGCTCAGGGAAGGCTCTGGAACCAGGCAGCTGGGCTTAGCATCTCAGCCCAGCCATAGGGTGGCTGTAGGACCTTGGGCGAGTAAATTCACCTCAAACCTGAATTTCTTCCTCTCTGAGATAATACATATCTCACAGTGAGGTTGAGAGGGTGAAACAAGACACAGAAAGCCTTTAGTACAGTGTCTACTGCAGAGCAAATATTCCATTCTTGGTCATTATTATCTATATAATAAAAGCCTAAGTGACCGTTATGGTGGAATGACCAGGAGCTGCCCCCTTGTGGTCCTTGCACTCCCACTGGGGGTGCAGGTCAGCCAGAAGCTGGGATCATGGCTGGTGAAGGCAGCAGTGGTGTCAGGAGCCTCTCCCCCCATCCGTGGCAGTGCTAAGGAGCAGTGAGCAGGTGGGCTGTATGGACCAAGGGGTCCTGGACTGAGAGAGTGTGCAGGCCAGGCTGAGGACTCCCTCCCCCTGCCAGTGCACGAATTTTGTGCACTGGGCCTCTATTTATTATATAAAAGCAATCCATTTAGAAAGGAACAGTAATCCATTTCTTAAACTCAAAATAACAACAAAAAGAGCCTAATCTTCTCTTATTGAGCAGATGACAGATTTCATATTTACTAGAAAAAGGTGGTAGGTAGGGTGGGGTCCAGGATTGTCATGTCTCAGACGTTGAGCTAGGTGCCTTATAAATCTTTCTTTGTGTCATCCTTTCAACCCACATATCCAATAAGATTATTATTCCCATTTTACATATCAAGCAACAAAGCTCCACAAAGTCTGAGTGTGCTGCTGAAGGTCAGGCAGCTCACAGGAGAAGCTGTAGCTAGGGACTGAACACCATGCTCAACCCTTGCCTTGTGGGCCTGAGCCCAGGGCTTCCTAGTTTACGTGAAAAACCTGGTTGGGTAACGATGTTAACCAGAGCCTACCTAGCTTACTCAAGGTGCAGAGAGGAGCTGGTGGTGGAGTCCATTGTAGAGGATCTGACAAGAAGAGATGAGTCGGCCAACACCCTAGGGCAGGGGGATGATGTTTACAACCATGACCTTTCAGAGAGAGAGGAAGGCTCCTCTTTAGGGAACCAGAATCAGAATCCAAGGTAGCAGTGAACCACGTTCAACCTTATCATAGCAACTACTCTTTATTATTAGGGTTTCCCCTGGGAAAGGATGCCCTCTCCTGCAAGCCATCCTCATGTACCAACAGCCTTAAATTTACACATGGTCTCCAGAAGGCTCCTGGGCTTGCCAGGAGGTTTCCGTTAAGAATAAAAAAAAATACTCTCACACTGTTTTTAGATACCATCACTCCAGCAAAACGCCATCTGTGGATGATTACGCATCAAAGGTCAATGTCAACTGTGGATCCAAGATTTGAGGTTCTCCGTTGCAGAAAATTTAAGCAGAAGATTTACTGCAGGGCATTATGACATTCGCAACATGCCCATGAAGGCTAGAGAATCAGGCTTGGATGTCACCCGCCAGGGGCAATACAGCCAGCTAACCAGACTGTAGGCCTTTCCTGTTTGTTTCTTTTTCTGTTTTTAAAGAATAGTTTATTGATTTTTAGAAAGAAGAAGGGAGAGGGAGAGAGAAAGAAACACCAATGTGAGAGCGTAGCATTGATTGGCTGCCACCTGCATGATTCCTACCAGTGATTAAGCCTGAAACCCGGGCATGTGCCCTGACCAGGAATCAAAATGGCAATCTTTTGGTACAGGGACAACACCCAACCAACGGAGCCACACTGGCCAGGCAAGAATTTTCTGGTTTTAATTCTGTATTAGAAGACATCTGGGGTCTGCTTCAAATGACATGGGAGTGGGGAAAGAGCCCAGGGGAGTATAGATGAAAGAAATTGGCCTCAAGTTAATAGTTAATAGAAGGTGGAGCAGAAAAATGCAAGTTTTTTTACTACTCTACTTCCAAAATAGATTTATTGATGTATAATTTATATACAGTTAAATCTATCTTCTTAAACTGCACAATCCAATGGTTCTCAGTATTTTACAGAATTGAAGCACCACCACAATTTAAATTTGGAACACTTTTATCAACACCCAAAGCAACCCCCTGTTCCATTAGCAGTCACTTCCCTTTCTGTCTCTTCCCAGCCCCTGGCACCCAGTCATCCTCATTCTGTATCTATAGATTTGCCTATTCTGGACATTTCATAGAAACAGAATCATGCAACACGTCTGGCTTCTTTCACTTCACATAGTGTTCTCTAGGTTCATCTATGTTGTATCATGTATTAGTACTTCATTCCTTTTATTGCGGAATAACATTCCTTTATTTGTATATACATATCACAGTCTGTTTATCCATTTATCTGTTGATGGGAACTTGGGTTGCCTCTACCTTTTGGCTATTGTGAATAATGCTTCCATGAACATTGGTATAAAAGTATCTGTTTGAGTCTCTACTTTCAATGCTATTGGATGTACACCTAACAGTGGAATTGCTGGATCATTCTATGTTTAACTTTTTGAGGAACTGCCAAACTGGTTCCAACAGCAGCTGCACCATCTTACATCCCCACCAGCAATGCACAAGGGTTCCAATTTTTTCTGCATCTTTCCCAACACTTGTTATTTTTTATTCCAGGCATCCTAGGGTGTGTGAAATGGTATCACATTGTAGTTTTTTTAAAATATATATTTTATTGAATTTTTACAGAGAGGAAGGGAGAGGGATAGAAAGCTAGAAACATCGATGAGAGAGAAACATCGAGAAACATTGACCAGCTGCCTCCTGCACACCCCCCACCGAGGATGTGCCCGCAACCAATGTACATGCCCTTGACTGGAATCGAACCTGGGACCTTTCAGTCCGCAGACCAATGCTCTATCCACTGAGCCAAACCGGTTTTGGCATCACATTGTAGTTTTGATTTGCATTTCCCTGATGGCTAATGGTGTCGAACATCTTTTCATGTGCTTATTGACCATTTGAATATCTTCTTTGGAGAAATGTCTATTCAAATTCTTTGCACATTTTTAAAATCAGGTTTTAAAAAAAACACTTTTAATTGATTTGTACTACTTCTTTATATGTTCTGGGCATAAGTCCCTTATCAATAAATTTTTTTTCAAATATTTCCCCACATTCTGTGGGTTGTGTTTTCACTTTAAAAAAAAATCCTCACCTGAGGATATGTTTGTTTGTTTGTTTGTTTGTTTGTTTGTTTAGAGAGAGAGAGAGAGGAAGGGAGAGAAACACCACTGTGAGAGACAAACATCAACTGGTTGCCCCCCATACCAGCACCAACTGGAGATGGAACCTGAAACCTAGGCATGTGATCTGAATAGGAATTGAACCCAAAATCTTTTGATGTATGGGACAACACTCCAACCAACTGAATCTGACCAGGGCTGTCTTTTCACTTTCTTGAAGGTATTGTTTGAAGTCCAATTTTTTTTTCTATTAGTTATGCTCTTTGTGTGATATGTAAGAACCAAAATTCTGCTCTCTGTTTTAGCATTTAAGTTGCACCTATCCTCAAGGCTCCCTCATGGTTACAAAGTAATTGCTGGAACACCCACCAACACCTCTGCATTCTGAGCAGAAAGAAAAAAAGGTAAAAAGGGAGTCATTCCTCTTTAAATAACTTTCCTAGAAATCAATTTTTAAAAGTTGGGGTTACAACTCTGGCTACTTCTATGGTAGGGAGGCTGAACACATTAACATTCCTGTCATTTGGGGGTTGTGACAGTAAGTTAAGTGTGTATAGATGTGATACCTACCAGGTTGTGGTGGAGAGTGGCAATGGCCCTCCTAATATTCATTCTTTTTATAAATATATATTTTTATTGATTTCAGAGAGGAAGGGAGAGGGAGAGAAAGATTGAAACATCAATGATGAGAAAGAATCATTGATCGGCAGCCTCCTGCACTCCCCATACTGAAGATCGAGCCTATAACTCAGGCATGGACCCTAAGCAGGAACCAAACCATGACCTCCTGGTTCATAGGTTGACACTCAACCACTGAGCACGTCGGCTGGGCCAATTTTCATTCTTTAGGATCCTTCGTGGCCAGTAGGCTTGAGGGATCATGAGCCCAGTGTTGCGAGAGCTTCCAAGGTTTAGATGCTTGAGTTCTGCATTGTATACATACCTCCAGATTTTTCAGTGCTGGCAACCCACCAAGGAAAATATTTAGCCTTGCCTGGGCCAAGCGCAGTACACCTGTGGCCTAAATTCCATCTCTGTGCTGCTTGTTGGCAACTTCTGCTTTCAGGTGAACACCAGAGCCCTTTGAACACCTGGAGGACTTGGAAGCAGTATTTCAATTCCTCCCTGTGGCTCAGAGCCAGCGGGGGAAGTCACGAGGAAGGAAGTTTGGGCTCAACTTGAGGCAGAACTCCATCCGCAGAGCTGTCAGAAACAGAAGGGCTGCTCGGGAGGTAGGAAGTTCCCTGTCACTGGAGGTGTTGGAGCAGATGCTGAAGAACTGCTTGGCAATGACGTCTAAGGTCTCCCAATCCCAGAAGTCTGTGAGGCGGTAAGAGAATTACCATGCTGGCTACCGCTGCTGAGATCACTTGCTGAAAGGAGACCTCGTAGGAGGTGAGAGAAAGGCGAGACGCTGAGCATCTGGATTGTTTAGGGAGCTAGAAGCCCACCAGTTGCTGTGTCCTCCCTCTACCTCCCAAGGACAAAGCAATGGGAAGTGGGATATGTCCTCACTGAGATGAGCTCTATTAAGTTTAGCCTGTAGGGACAGCAAAGATTTCCTCCCTAAATATTCACAAGCATGATTTCATTTCTCTTTACTCCTGGTATAAGAGTGCACAACAGAGATGTGACCTTTCTTATGGAGGGTGACTCAGGCTATTCAATTGACTTATTCCCACTTTCAGGACTGGCTTCATGAGTGTGTGACCTGTGCAGGTGCATGGGGACTTGCATTCAGAAGGACCCCATGTTTGGTTTAATGCTCTTTTGTCATCTACAAATTCTTCATCATTTTGAACAAGGAATTCCACATTTTTATTATGCACTGGGCCCTGAAAAATTAAGCTGATCCTCAGATTGTATTACTCAAACTGTATTCCACGTCTAGGCATTAAGGATACAGAGCCACACCCAACATGCTCATAGTCTAGCTGGGCCAGGGAGGTGGGTGAAGCTGAGAGAGAAGCAACTACTTAGATAACTGCTATGTAGGACACTAAGTGTTTGCAAAGGGACATCTAACCTAGACAGATAAGTTAGGGAATAGAGAAGGCTATTCATAGGAATCAAAGTCTGAACTTCAATTGTTTTTTTTGAAATTCATTCTTCCATTATAAGATAACTATGGGAAGGTACATAGCTGCTTAACTGGGGACTACATTTCCCAGCATCCCCGGATTTAGCTGTGATCATGTGACTAAGTTATTACCAATAGAATGAATGGAAAAGATGTGGGCCAATTTGAGTCTGGACTTTAAAATATCCCAGTATCACTATCACTACAAGCATGTGGTTGGGACCCAGCTTCAATCATGCAGATGACTAAAGGCCTGGAGGCTGCAAAGCAATGACTAGAAGGAACCTGGGTTTGTGACTAACCACTAGAGCAGAATTTCCCTGTCATCTGGACGGCTCATCTTGTAATTGTTACATGAGCAAAAAGCGCCAAATTCTGGGATGCCTTTGAAGGCCTACTCTGCCCAATACAATGAGTAAACAGAAGTTAGCCCTTGACAAAAGGGAGAAAAGACAGTCTCCAAAGCACTCAGTAAGAGAGAAGATGACACATTCAGGGAGCTGGGAGTAGTTCAAGATGCCTGAAGTGATGGATGTGGGAGGGAGGGTGGTGTCTCTTAGTCAGCTCAGGTTGCTATAACAAAACACCTTAGACCAGGTGGCTTAAACAATAGGCACTTATGTGTCACAGTTCTGAAGGATGGAAAGTCTAGGATCAAGGTTCCTGGCGAGAACCCTCTTATCGGCTTGCATATGCCACTTTCTCAGTGTCCTCTCACCGCAGAGAGAGGAAGCTCTGATCTCTCTTCCTCTTCTTCTAGGAGCACTAATCTCATCATGGGGGCTCCTGACCTCATTTAACCCTAATCACCTTCCAAAGGCCCCGCCTCCAAAAATAACCTCCACATATAAATGTTGGGGGTAGGGTGGATACAAACATTCAGTCTGTAACGGGTGGGGAGAAGGAAGACGGGGGCAATTCTTGGGCCCTGTGTGAAGGCAAGGAGCTTGAGTGTCATCTTGTGTGCCATGGGGAACCGAGCTGGGGAGTGACACAATCAGATTAGCTTTTTGCTTTGTCAGTTTGAGTTGTAACCCGAAATTTTTTAAATTTATGAAGTGTTTCAGAAACACAATGAGCACTCGGGTACCCACCGCCTAGCTTAGTAAAGTAAATACACCACAAAGTTCCTGGTAATTATTCCTTTCTAGAGTGCATCTTCAGCTTAGTATTTTTATTTTTTAAATTATTTTTTAAACGCTACCTAGATAGGGCAAGAATGGAGACAGGGCATGTAGTATTGAACACCTAGTGTATCCTTAGCACTGTGCCAGGTACTGCAGTGTACACACGGGAGAAACAGCCACAACTGGGGGGGGGGGAACCCCTAAGACTTGTGCATTTCCAGAATGAGGTGACTCCCTTCTGAGAGCATGTGTGGCATGCTTGGAGGGCACTGTGCTTCTGGAGCACAGATACAAGGTGTAAGGGATTGCTCGCACGGAATCTCCAGCCATTGTCTACTTCTGATTCTTGTGCAGATAAATGGCACAGTCAAAAGAAACCTGTGATACGTCTCTGGAAGGTTTTAAGGTTGTGAGAAGGACTTTGACAAATTTGAAGATACAGGTGGTGTTCCATATTTTCATCTGGGTAATGGCTGTGGCTTTGGAAGAGAAAGGAGAGGATACAGGGAGCGAACAGCTGGTGATGCTGATGGCGTTGAAGAGGATTTCTTTTCCTTGGCAAGAGTTCAAGACACTCGACCATGAGGTTACTGGCAAAGGGCAGAGCCTGCCGCAGCGACAGGGAAGAGTGTGTTTTGCGGGAGATCTCCCAAATTATCTCAAAGGGCATCAGAAAGACTGTGATGGGGTGCAGAGTGGACAGCTGTTGTTGTTTTCTGCTCAGCATCCATTTGCTATCTGCTTTTTAACAGCCTCCTATCTGTGAAGGAAAACTATCCATCTTCTACTCACAGTCTAGGTGACTAAACAGGGTTGATGCCATCCTTTGGCTTCAGAAAGTCTATCAAAATTTCAATGACTGGTTCAGAGGAGGCCACATGACTCAATCTGGACCAATTAGCGTTGTGTCCTGGCCTGGGCTCAAGTGACTTGGGATTGAAATATATTTCCTTTCTCTACCAGAGAGGTTAAGTGGTAGATTATAAGCTTGGAGCTGCTGAATGCCACCCTGAGAATGAGGCTGACACAGCAGAAAGCTGAGCCTAATGGTGACGAGAGCAAGATTTGTGAAAACATAGAGCACCTGGATTTAGTCTTGTCTAAAAGCTAACCCTACCCCTTGGACATTCCAGTTATGTGAACTGGCATCCGCCTTCCTTGCCCTTCCCCCCTTGCAGTCTCTCTGGTTTAGTGTCATTTCAGTTGACTCACTCCACTGACAGTCAAGGAGAAAGTGGAAGGAAGCCTTTGTGATGGAGGCAGACGCAGGATAATAGAGACAGTTCCGTTATCCTCCAGCACAAATAGAGACACCGGGACCAGAACCTTATTTGTGGCCTTACATGTCTACCTCCCAAAACAAAGCGGGTAGGAAATAGAAGGGGCAAGGTTTTCATGTTACAGAAGGGAGAAAAACATAATGTCATAAGCATCACTGTCACTTAGAGGAGCTTCATAACTAGAAAGTGACCATGGAAAGATACACCTTGTTTAAAGATGCAAATTTAAAGAAAGGGAAAATTGTGTAGCATCATCAGCCAAGAAGGTCTGTCCATCAGTGGACAGTGGCGAGCTTTCAGTCCCGAATAATGAGGAGAATTATAGCAATAAAACCCCCCTTTCTCCCATCCCCCGCCTGCCAGGCCAGAGGAAGTGTCCGAGGAGGCTTTCCTGATACAGATCACAAAGGCCATGAGACTGGGTTTTCAAGGGGAATTCCACTCATCCAGACATCAGTTGAAAATTCTCTTTTGCTACAGTCTAGAACATCTGATAAACTACTAACTTACTTTGCTTACAGTTTCTCATAACACTGAAGTAGCAATGGAAGAAGCTGTTATTTTATTTAAAAAATTAATTTTCCTTCATGAATGTAAAAGAAGGACATCACTTTTGTGGAAAACTGGATAATATGAAGGCACAACAGCAACCACTTATACATCTGTTGCCCAGATATAAATTGGGATTTGTACTGTGTGCCAGATGCTGCTAAACCATTCAAGCTCCGCAGCAATGTGAAGAGGAACATTCTAGTATGATCCTCTTTTGGTAGATGAGGAGACTGAGGTTTAGAAAAATAAAATAAAATAAAATAAAATAATAATAATAATAATAATAATAATAATGCATCCCTGAGCCAGGTCAGTGTTATAGCTAGAATTTGAGCTCAGCTACCTAAATCCTGAACACTACACATTATATATTTTCTTCCACTCCTATAAATTCCTCACTTTATTGTATCTTTATCATTTTGTAGCTTGTTTTCCCCTTCCACTTGATATTGTAATCTGAGCATTTTCCCATTTTATTAAAAACTCAATTTTTGTTCAAAAATGTGTACACATGTGCAGTAGAGAGACTCATCGGAGAGGTGTCCATGCACCCACCACATAGTTTTAGCAATCATCATCCAATCTCCTCCAACTGCTCCCTCCTCCATTTCTTTCTTTTTAAAAAATATATATATATTATTGATTTTTTTACTGAGAGGAAGGGAGAGGGATAGAGAGTTAGAAATATCGATGAGAGAGAAACATCAACCAGCTGCCTCTTGCATACCCCCTACCAGGGATGTGCCTGCAACCAAGGTACATGCCCTTGACCAGAATCGAACCTGGGACCTTTCAGCCCACAGGCTGCCGCTCTATCCACTGACCCAAACCGGTTTCGGCAACCTCTATTTCTTTTTTAAAATTTTTTTATTGATTTCAGAGATGAGGGGAGATAGAGAGAGTTAGAAACATCAATGATGAGTGAGAATAATGGATCAGCTGCCTCCTGCACACCCCACACTGGGGATGGAGCCCACAATCCCAGGCATGTGCCCTGCCTGAGAATCAAACTCCTGGTTCACAGGTCGAAGCTCAATCACTGAGCCAAGCCTGCCGAACATCTCCATTTCTAAAACAAACTGCAGTAACCTTGCCATCCTATCTGTAAACATTTCAGTGTACAATTTTAGTAATTGCTAATATTGTCAGATATCCAGTCTGTGTTCACATTTTCTCCATGTAAACATTATTTTAAACGCTATTCTAAGTTTGGTCCTGAGGACACACCAGGAAGAATTGGTGGGTGGTGTGGGGTGCTGGAAACCGCGAGCTGAAGTGTTTGAGTTCTCAATAGGAAACAACCAAACAAAGACACCCCCAAAGTTAGAAAACCAGATTTCCAAAAGTGGGGTAGAAGGAAAGATGCACAGCTCCACTGTCAAATCTGCATTGTCAAAGGCGGTAGCACTAATATGTCGCTATTTACATTTCAACAATTAAAATTAGATAGGTTATCACGGTCATCCTTCAGTTGCACCAGCCATCTACCAGCTGCATACGTAGTAGTCAGTCTAGTAGTGGTTCGGTGTGGTTTGTGGCTATTATGTTGGGCAATGCAGACATAGGACTTTCCTTTCAACGCAGCTGGTCCAGAGTCTAAGAAGGAACAGTATTTATAAGGAGCAGGAGTTGCTAAAGTATTAAAACAACAACAACAACAACAAAACACCCTGCATTTAGTCAAGGAAGATACCAGCCCGGGACAGGACTACCAGCCATGATTGGCTTTCAGATGAAGTTCACCTTCTCAAAAGCGGTAAGACCCGCCCTCGTGCAGCTATTAGCAGAGCTGTGCACCTGAATCATCACCATCAGCCAACATTGTTCCCCCAGCCTGTTGCCCTTGGACTTGGCTACTGTGGTGCCAAGCGGCAGCCCTGGGGGCAGGTCATTCCGGGCCCTCTGCCCTGGGAGAGCTGGTGCTCCTACTGGAGGAAGTGGCCAAGCTGCAATGCCCCCCATCTGAGGTCCTTTCAAAGGCCCAGATTAACGAGCAAGACAGCGGTGGTGGCCCCAGACCAGGTGAGTGCCAAGGCCAGAGCATCCCTGGAGGCCTTGGCCAAGGAAAGGACCACCAAGGACAATTCAAGGATAACAATATAAAGGAAGAAGCCCTCATCTCTTCTTCAACAGAACAGCTGAAGCCATATCCCACGTGTGACTGGATATATCCTGGACCTGCGGGAAGTGGGAGAGAGAAGATTCTATCTAGTGTTTGCACACCATGATGTGGTTCTGGATGCAGCTACTAAAGAGCTTAAGAAGAAGCAGGTGCCACACATCTGCATCCACACCTGCACCTCCTGGCTGACCCAGAGGGTCTGTGCCAGTAGGTCCAGCTACCGAGAAGCCCGCAGCGGCCATGGGTCCATCACCTTCTCCTCGGCTCACCTGGTGGTGTTCGCTGAGATGTTCGGGAGCCCAGTGGTGCTGATATGGGGGTGCTGAGGACAGGTGCACGGCATGGGACAGCCAAGCTCCATGAGCATCCACTGCCTGGTGGCAAGAGGCACAGCTGCCCACTGCCGAAGCCCTGACCCAAGAGAGGGTTACTGTTCTGGGGGAGCTAGGATTCTGAGCCTGGTTTTTCTGAAATGACAGAAGCCACTGATTACATCTCCAAGGCACCAAAGCAGCAACTCGTCTAGGATCCAGTCCAGATGTCCCTTGTGGAGGATGGGAGTGGTCAGGGGCTCCTGGAGGCAGGGGCCTTTGACCCAGGAAGTGCTTCAGGAGCATCTGCCAGTGAACCAGCACCCAGGAGACTCGCTGACAGAAGTGCAGCAGTGCAGTCCCGTGAAGAGAAGGAGATTGGAATTTTTGGATACTGGGACAGCTTTACCTCTCCCCTGTGAAAGGAACAAAAAGGCATTTAAAAGTCATGGAATTTGCCCAGCTGGGTGGCTCTCTTGGTTGAAGCATTGTCCTGTGCACCCACAGGTCTTGTGTTCAATTTCCTGTCAGGGTGTGTGCAGGAGGCAACCCATCAACGCCTCTCTCTCTCTCTCTCTCTCTCTCTCTCTCTCTCTCTCTCTCTCAACAATAAACACATCATTGGGTGAGAATTTAAAAATCATGGAATTCGCTGAAACCGGTTTGGCTCAGTGGATAGAGCATTGGCCTGTGGACTGAAAGGTCCCGGGTTCAAATCCGGTCAAGGGCATGTACCTTGGTTTCGGGCACATCCCCAGTATGGGGTGTGCAAAAGGCAGCTGATCAATGATGATTCTCTCTCATCGATGTTTCTAACTCTCTGTCCCTCTCTCTTCCTCTCTATAAAAAATCAATAAAATATATTAAAAAAATAACGGAATTAATTTTAAAAAATGGAGATTTTTAAACCTGCATTACAATGTAGGAGGCGTTGAAGTAGTCAGGGTGCCTGCACGGGAGACCGCCAGCTTAACCTTCAAGAGGGAGGAGAAAGGGGCCTCGGGGTTTGTTGCTTCATTGCACAGACCCTACTCAGCCATGTGCCCAGAGCGGCTCTACTTTAGTTTTATAACTTCCTTCCTTTTCTCCACCCACCTCTCCATTTATGCTCAACAGTGGGAAAACTGAAGGTAGCACAATCGTATAAATATAATCTGTGTCCAGCCATTTCCAGGTTAAAATAGTTTCATTTAGAGGAAACATTCCATCCCGTTCAAATGTTGTTATTTTCTGCCAGAGTCTAGTTCAGAGCCCCTGCCCTGGGCTTGAAAGGCAGAAGACACCATTATCCATTGATGCCCTTCCCTTCCTGCTTGCAGCTCTTACAGACCAACTGCTTGCTCCAAGAGTCCCCTGTGAGGGGAGGAAGAGGAGGCTCCCTTCTCTGTTTGACCAGTGCTCTGTCCTTTGATAGCCATGCACTTGGCTGGACCCACCTATGTGGAGCCCCAGGTAGGATTGGCTGCGATGCCATACTTGGTATAGAGGCCATGGCCCAGGCAGCGTGCCTCTGTCCAAGGTCCTAGGCTGGGTGGGACCCTCAGAGGCAGGTGGTCAAGCTCTCAGAGCCTCAGCCACTCCACCCCCAGCAGGACGCTCCGTCAACTGAGATGGCTCTCCTAGGTCAGCCTGCCTTTACCCCGGATGATAGGACCTTCCTGGGCCTCCTTCTATGAAATCCCAGGGACGAGCCACCACCCACTCTGTGGCCAGGTGTGCCACTTCACAACAGTTCACAACAGCAACTGTTGGGCCCTCCTGTGTCTTGCCAACTGCTAGGAACTCCAGGAAGAAAGGGGGTACATACCCCAGATTCTGGAGTCATTTTTCTACCTTACAGGTATTTCCTTGGAATCTCCTACTCAGGAAACCCATCAGGAGTGTCCATATTGCATGGAAAGGGGGGATGGCTAAAGACATACTCACTTCATAAGGAACTCTGCTCCCTCTCAAAATGTCATCTTGTCCTCTTGTCCTCTTGGGAGGTTCTGGCTCCAGGTCTCACATGGTTTCAGTAGGGATCTCAACTGGGTTGCATCATCCGAAGATCCGACTGGGGCTGGAGGTGCCACATCCAGGATGGTACACCATGTGCCTGTTGGCAAGAGGCTTTAGTTCCTTGCTAACTGGGCCTCTTCATAGGGCCCACAACCTGGCAGCTGGCTCTCCCCAGAGCAACTGATCCAAAAATGAAGAACGATCAAGATGGAAGTGTCTCTGATAACCTAATCTCAGAAGCGACATACCCCTCTTCTGTCACATTATGTTGATCTTACAGACCAACTCTTCTGAAATGTGGAAGAGGAGCCACATGAGGGCAAGAATCCCAGGGGTGGATGGAGGCTGGCTGTCATGATGAGGCTCCTGAATTGTGGGGTTCTGGCTGGGAATCAAGTTTTCTTTCAACTTAGTCTTTTAGAATTTAGCCAAGTCGTTTTCACCATGCATGAAAATCCCCGGGCAAGACCCAGGAAGTATCTTAGTTGCAGTTGCCTTCCATACACCTACTTATAAAATTACATTTAGTCTTTATTACATAAATAATGTGTATTAATTACAGAAAAGGAAAAACAGAGACGAGTGAAAAAGGAGATAAAAATCATCTTATGTCCACCATTCAAAAGTAAGCTGTGACATTACTGCTTTACAGAAAATCTCTGCATGAATGTTTACTTTTACAGAACTTTCTCTGATCACTCATGCTTTTAACAGTTATTTTTGAACATCTATTATGTGTCAGCAATTCTACTTCCAAAAATTTACTTAAGGAAATATTCAAGGCCATGCACAAAGAATTAGCTGCAACGAATTTAATCCAACACATTACCCAATAACCTTGATGTTGTTTAGATTTGTCTCTATTTTTGAGTTAGAAATCTTTTTCTCTATGGTTTCTGGTTACAGAAGTTCTTATCCTCATCTAAGATTACACAAATTAATATGTAAGCAGTGGATTTTAAAAATGTTTCTACTTTTTTTTTCATTATAATCAGAAAATTATGGCCTCTCAGTGTCCTCCAAAGCTTCATTTTTCCTTCTTCATTTTTTGTTTCTTGTTGTTTTCCTCTGAATTTTGGACGAATTTTTCAGATTGACTTCTATACCTATATCTTCACTTGATTATTATTTCTTTTTAAAGACTAGCTTATTGATTTTTAGAAATAGAGAAAAGGAGAAAGAGTGAGAGAAACATAATCGATGTGAGAGCAGAACACTGACCAGCTGCCTTCTGCATGCTCTCCACAGGGATCAAGCCCCAAACCTGGGCATGTGCCCTTGACCGGAATTGAACCGGCAACCTCCTGATGCATGGATGGCGCCCAAACAACTGAGCTACAACAGCCAAGGCAATCTCTGCTTTTTTATTTTAAAATTCTTTGTAATGTTTAATTACATAAGTAAAGCATATGAATTAATATTAATAACATATGGGTAAGATATAAACAGCCACCACTAGTTTAAGAAGTCAAGCAACACCAATATGTAAGCTACCTACTCCTCCCTGTTAACCACTATCCTGAAGGTTGTGCTTCTCATTCCCTGCATTTCTTGATAGTCTTACAACAAACTATATGTTCTTATACAATGCCTTTGTCTAATTATGCAATTTTCCCCTTATGTGAATGCAATGAAGTTGCAATGCTCCTGTGAATTACTCCCCCACCCTCCCCAACATTATGTTTGTGAAATTCATCTGTGTTGATGGGTGTGGTTGCAATTAATTTTCATTGTGCTGTAGTATTTCATTGTGTTAATGCACCACATTGCATTCTGCCTTTGGACAATGGAAATTTCTGGGATCTCGAAATGACACACAATGTGCTGTGTCCATTTTAGTAGATGTCTCTCAGGGCACACACACAGTGATGTCTCTACGTAATTCCCAAACTTGGCTACACACTGGAGTCCCACAGGGATCTTTACAAACTACTGATGGATGGGGTCACACCCCTGAGACATCCTGATTTAATTGGTTCAGGGTCTGACTTGGGTGTCTGGACTTTAGCAAGTAGGTCATTCTAATGGTCAACAACCTTTGCAATCATTGTTCTGAGTATGTGGAGTGGGAGTCGTATGTGGGTCTTTAATTGTACTGGGTATTGTTAAATTGTTCCCCATAAGGAATGTGCAAGCATTCCAGTTGCTTATTGCTTCAGATCTTCACTGATATATGGCATTGTCTGATTCAATTTGTTTTGTAACATCGGTTCTACTGTTTGTGAAGGGAGTTGTGAATTTTAATCTGCCTTTGCTGTTAGTCCCCCTCCGCTCCTCCTTTATCACCCTTTTAATGCTGCCTTTATTTATCTCAGCTGTTGCTTTTTCTCCCGAGTCTGTTTTCTCCTTATGATTTTATATTTCAGAAAGGCCACATGTTCTTGTACCCTGTATATGGGAAAAATTTTCCTGACATCATCCTACATACCCAGCAATGGATGCTTATCCGTGGTTTGCCCTTTCTCTAGGCCTTATAACCAGGCACCTGTTCTTCCTCCCTTCTGTGTTTTTTCATAGATTTCATGCTGGTTTTGTTCTCTTAATTTGTTCTTGAACAAAACATGATCTGATGCTTGTCAACAGGTAAAAGGCAAATTGCCTGCCGTCTCATAGGGGCAGAATTCTATCTCCTTCCTTGTCTACAGCTGAACTGAAGCTTCAGAAGCACAGGCCCTGGTCCACTTCCTTGATTCAACCCATTTTCACTCGGGATTTCACTGCTCTGGGAGTGGCATCTGCCTCTTGCTTCCACCAGAGTCTTTGGGAAGATGTCAGATGGAACCAATTCAGTACCAGGTCTGCCTGAATTAACCACCGGGGCAGGAGAAAATTAAAGCATTGGTGGCCTTTTCCAAAAAATGAGAGTGATAATGATGCCTGAGGATTACACAGAAAGGGCTTAGCATAATGCCAGACAGATGGCAAGTATTTAATAAGTGGTAGCTGCCATCATTATTATTTCATTATTGGCATATTATTCGTATACTGTATGTGTGTGTGTGTGTGTGTGTGTGTGTGTGTGTGTATTAGGGACATGTAGTTTTATTATTATTCACCCCACTGAAATGTAAGCTACAATGAAGGTAGGGATTTTGGTCTAATTTGTTCATCCCTTTATCCTTAGCCACTAGAACATTGTATGACAAATGGTAGCCACACAAGAAATATCTGTTGGACGAATGCATTTTTGAGAATTTGAAGAGGCTATAGTTGGGATTGCTCACCATGTGCCATTTTGAATCAGAAGCTGGCAGTATAATTTACAATAGCAAACAATTTGAATCAACCTACATGTCAAATAGCAGGGGTTATTTGAATAAATTACAGTACATCAGATGCTAGAATGCTGTGCCCTTATTACACATCATATTATGCAATACTTTTTGAGGGAGAATTGTTTATATTGTTGGAATGAAAAAAATGGAGTTACAAAACAGTATGTACAGTACAATCTCAAATACATAAAAAGTGTATATGTAGAGAAGAACTGAAAGTAATATAACAAAACTTTCATAGTGATTGTCTGTGCTGGTGGGATTAAAGGTGATGGTGAATTTGCTTCTTTGAGCTTCTCTGTGTTTTCCAAATATGTTTATAATAACCATATATTACCCTTGAAATAAGAAAAAGCCATCATTTTTAACAGACTTTATGCCAAAGATGAATTACGTGGTACACATCCTAGGGATGTAACACAAGAGTGTAAATCTAGAAAAGTAATGTCAGGAAGACTAGAGCTAAGAATGGTTTAGAGCTCAAAGGAAGTTTTAAAAGGCTAGTAATAGGTCCTTGATTAGTCTGTAAGCAACAGAAATGAACTCTGGCTGATTTAAGCTACAGGGTGGCTCACAGAATGGTCAGAAGGGCTAGAGGACCAATGTCAGCAGCTCCCCAGTGAGAAAAAATGCTCCAACCCCTTCACAGAACTGCTCAGCCTCCCCTGCGGACACCTGGTGCAACTCCAGCAACCAGAGCTCACCCGAGGACCATGATTATCACCTGAGAGGTTGCTCTACTCAAAGTGTGGTCCAAAATCAGCTTCTGCATCGCCTGGAAGGTGTTACAAATACTCACACCTCACCTCAGACCTACAGAGTCAGCCATTCACATTCCACAAGACTTCAAGGTGACCCTTAAGGGTGTAACGGTTTGAAAAGCGCGGCTCCAGCATCGCTGATGAGGCTTTGCATTCAGGGTCCAAGAGGAATGCATCTGATTAGCAGATCCTAGGTGATGTGTGCACATATCCTCATGGCAGGAGAGCTGGGAAGCCAATGTCATCCATGTCAGCTCTGCTTTGTATCAAGACTTTCAGGGTGAGGACTTCTCAAGACACAGAGAAAGTCTCCAAATGCTGACCCACCAAAAGGTAGGACTGGTGCCTACAACCTCTCCAATGTTTGGGCAACCAGAGAGCAGGGATAAGGTCGCTGCCTCAAAAGGTGGCCACGGGGACAGCAGTGCTGCTTGATAAATGTTTGGCTCTGGTCTTTGTCAGAACCAAGAACCAATCCTCAAAATGAAAAATGCACAACAAATTGCTTAAAAATAAATGACACACAAAAGAATTGACAAGAGAGGTTTTGGCCAAGTCAACCACTGTTTCCATTCTGCTTAAATAACTTTAAAAGTATAAATATAATATTTAAAATACTTAGCTAAAGACATAGAAGACTATCTTTTTATCATGGAGGCAGTTAAAAATCAAATGCAAAGGGCATAAACTGTAATAGAAAAATGGCTAATTTAATAATATTACATGTTAAACCTTTGTTATGAAAAAGCACCAGAAATAAAGTAAAAAGACAAGCCAAAGTTTGGGAGAAGACATTTGTACTCATATAACGAACAGAAGATTATTGCCCAGGATATTTAAAAATTCTCTGGAAGTTAATAAGAAAGAGAAAAACAACCCAATGGAAAAATGTCCCCAAAACATTTTTTAGTTATCGGTCGCTGCATTACCCCAAACTTAGCAGTTTAAAACAAGAACAAACATTTATTATCTTCAGAGTCGGGGATTCAGGAGCTTGCTGCTGGGTAGTCCTAGCACTCAAGATGTCCCCGAGGCTGCACTCAATCTGTATTCACTTCCACATTTGTCCACATGGCCGTTTTCTGGAGTCCTCAGTTTCTCGCTGGCTGTCAGCAGGAGGCCCCAGTTTCTTGCCACGTGGGCTTCCCTGTAGGGCTGCTCACAGCTTCCAGTTGGTCCCCCCCCCCTCCGACCACATGATCCAGGAGAAAGAGAAAAACCAAGAGAGAAGCTGCATTGTCTTTAACAACCTAATCTCAGAAGTGACATGTCATTTCTTCTGCCTATTGCTCTAGCCTCAGAAACCCCTCCCCCCCCCCGCCGCTGCCCCTACAAAATGTTGAAGGGGATGCCATAAGGTATGAACAGCAGGATGCAGAGATTACTGGGTGTTCACTGGGGAGTTATGAATACACAACTCATAGAGGAAGAAACTCAAAATAACCAATGAACTTAGTGTCACTAATATCCAGAGCAATATAAATTTAAATATTGAGGAATCCTTTTAGACCCCAAGGTTTGGCAACTGTTAGTAAGTCTGACAATGCCAAAAGTCGGTGAGGATGTGGGGAAAAGGAGTTCACACGGTGCTGGAGGAAGACGCATGGAAACTAACTGCCTGTAGAGCAGTCAGTTCCCGAAGGTGAGGGTCCTCAGACCCTGTGGCAGCAGCTCAGCTGCGTGCTGCCTTGGAGGGACTCTTCATGTGCACCAGGGATTTGTGCTCACAGACATTCTTCACAATGCCCCTTGTGGAAATAGATGGTCTAACTGTCCTTCAGCCAGGACTTGTTTTTTTGTAAATGGGAGGTTATAAAGCAGTTCAGATGAATGAATTATATCTATATATATCAATATGGATACACTACAAAAAACAATATGGAGGAGTCTTCAGAAGATGCATACATGTAATACTACTTATGTAAAAATTTCAAATAAAAATTAGTAATGTATGCTGAAACCGGTTTGGCTCAGTGGTAGAGCGTTGGTCTGTGGACTGAAGGGTCCTGGGTTTGATTCTGGTTAAGGGCATGTACATTGGTTGCGGGCACGTCTCCGGTGGGGGGTGTGCAGGAGGCAGCTGGTCGATGTTTCTCTCTCATCGATGTTTCTAGCTCTCTATCTCTCTCCCTTCCTCTCTGTAAAATATCAATAAAATATATTTAAAAAATTAGTAATGTACATTGTTTATGAATATATACTGTGTATATAAAAGTCAAAAATGCAAAGGAATTACAAACTCTTTCTTATCAGGGTGGGAGGGGTATGAGTGTGGGACTTAACTATATTTGAGACATTTTATTGCAAAAAAAGTCAAAAGCTATCTGAGATAAATATGGAAAACTACTAACATCTATTTCATCTTGCTAGTGGGCTCATGGACACAAGGGCAATATTGATAATTCTTTCTCACTGACACACCCTCTAAGTATTGACCAGCCAGAGAGGACGCTGACTGGTGTGGGAGTCCTATCCTCCAGTGCCAGCCACCACCTCCTTAGTTGCTAGATTGTGGGTGGGTCCTTGAGCAGGACTGCGGAGAGGTAAACTGCACCAGAGCTGGCAGGCGGGTGTGTAGATGACTACCTCTCAGGCTGAACACGCCTTGTGCATGGCCATGAGCCCAGCTCTTGGCTCCATTCTCAACAGTGTTATCTGCAATTTGAATGAAAACATAGCCGGGGAATTAGTCAGATTTGCAGTGATGCAAAACCAGAATGAACGAGTAATTCCATACTCGACCGAATCTCAGACTCAAGCTCATACTTGACTCTCAAGAGTCTAGACGGAATGTCTCATTAATAATCTCAAGAGGTGGAAAACAGACACTAGAGTCAATGAAATGAAATTGAGGAGGTATCGCTAAAAATCAATTATTTTACTGTAAGATGGAAGCACCTGGCTAGGCAGGCTCTCTTGTGAAAATTTCAAGTGCCTTAAACCCTTTTCTAATCTGCCATTGGAAGTGTAAATTGGTTTCTGGAGGGTAATGTGGTGATAGATAATTAAAAGCTTCACAAGAAAACCTATCTTTTGACCTAACAATTCAACCTCTAGACTTTATTAAATCATTATAGCCCTCACCTGTGTGGCTAAGTTGATCGGGCCTTGTCCCATACACTGAAAGGTCTCAGGTTCAATTCCTGGTCTAGGTGCATACTTAGGTTTTGGGTTCAATCCCCGATTGGGGTGCATACACAAGGCAACGGATAGATGTTTTTTTTTCTCATAATGATGCTTCTCTCACTCTCTCTCCATTCCTCACTCTCTAAAATCAATAATAAAAGAAATCATCATACATACTAAGTGAAATAAGTCAGACAAAGACAAAAACTGTATCATCTCACTTAAATGTGGAATCTTAAAAAGCCAAACTCAGAAAGACAGAGAGTAGAGTGGTGGTTACCAGGGCCTGGATGGTGGTGAAAAGGGGAAGATATTGGTCAAAGGGTACAAACTTATAGTTATAGGATGAACGCATCCTGTGGATCTAATGCACAGCACCATGATTATAGCTAGTAATACTGCATTACATTCCTAAAAGTTGCTAAGAGAGTAGACCTTAAATATTCATGCTGTAATAAAAAAGTGGTAATTACAGTATGTGAGGTGATGTAGGTGTTAGCTGATGTTACGGTGGTAATCATTTTGTAATATATAAATTACCAAATCAATGAGTTGTACACCTTAAACTTACACAATGTTTAATAAAATATATGTCATTATATTTTAATAAATCTGGATAAAAGAGAAATATACAAAGATTGGTGTATAAAAATATTTATCAAAACATTGTTTATAATAGCAGAAACAAAACAAACCTGCAAAGGATCTACACAGGGGGTAGTTTAAATATAAAACATACATTGGAACATTATATAACCAATAGGAAAGACAATATAATAAGCATAGAAAAAAGTTTGGAAGATTTTACAAAAATATGTTTTAGTGATTATCACTGGGTGATGGGTTATGAGAGTTTTAAAAAATATATCTGTTATTTATTTGTATTTCTAATTTGCAAAGATAGTGTTCTTATATGATGAAGTGATGCATTTTAAATTGGTTTTACTTGACAATACATCTAATATAATCCAACAATGTAATGTTCCTGCAAAAAAAAGAAATTGCTATTTATGTAATTAAGGAGTAGATTGAGAGAAATGAACCCATTATACTCTTCATTTTCCCCTGGGGGACACATTAAAAAAGGTCTTTATTTATCTGAGAGAGAGAGAGAGAAACACTGATGTGAGAAACATTGGTCAGCGACCACCAGCATGCACCCTCCTGGGATCAAGAATAAAACCCGGGTATGTGCCCTGACGGGAAATCTAATTGGTGACCCTTCAGTGTGCAGGAAAACATTCAACCAATTGAGCCAGACCAGCCAAAGCTCTGGGGAACACATTTTAAGTGTTCAGAGAACCCATGACGTTGACCAATTTGGAAATTACGTTGTACAAGTAACTGTTGAGATGTCACAGTTATTTATCCCAGGAAATAAATGACTAAGTGAAGGCATATTGTTCTCAAATGTTTGAATGTCCATCATATGGAGAACATTGGCTCAAAGTTGCTCCAGAAAACAGAAAAGGGGTAGAAGTTAGTTACATGGAAGAAGAGTTGAGTTTGCTATATGTAAGGACTTTCTAACAACTCGGGACTGTTACTAATGTCGTAAGTCAGTGGGAGTTTTTGATTGAAAACAACAGAATCAGACTCCATTTAACATAAGCGGAAAAAGATATTGGAGGTTTTGGGGAGTCTCAGAGAGTTAAGGCTGGAGAAGCAGGCTTGGAAAAAATGAAAGAAGCAGGAGATGTCTGGGATCCTAAATAGAACAAGGAACTCAGCTAGATGACACTGTTGGAATAAATTACACGCCCTTCCTTTTAAAGGTCTTGGCACCACTACACCCAAGATCTAAAGGTCATGGATTGAGAGTTGGATGAGCTTGGCTTGGTCAAGGGAAGGCCAAGTGACAGTCCTTCTAAGACCTCATGCAATGGACGAGGTAGAGAGAGAAAGGAGGGAGGGAGGGAGGGAGAGAGAGTGAGAGAGAGATAGATAGATAGAAAGAGAGAGAGAGAGAGAGAGAGAGAGAGAGAGAGAGAGAGAGAGAGAGAGAAATGTGTCCATAAAAAGGGAGAATGAATCCTAGGGACAAAAATAACCAATGCCAATACATCATCTACTGGGCAAAGCATTTGCTTCATCACTGAAGGACTAAGCAGAGGCTGAACGGCCAATGACTGATAACTATCTGCTTAGACTGCTGTGTTTGTGGGGATCCCTACATTGGATTGGGGTGAGATCTGTGAACTAAGTGAGTTCTGTGGACTCTCAGTAACCCAGCCAGCCCACTATTCTGTCTCCAAGGGTGTTTTGCAGCAGCCAGTGGCAATTTTCATCCAAGAATATTGAGGATGTACTTCTTAAAACACCTCAGGGTCCTCCTCACCATCTGATATGCTTTCATTGCCCATCAATTAAGTAAACCTTTCCTGAACCCATATATTTTATTATACTCTGCCTCTTCTGGGGACTTAATTAGGTCCATCAGTTTAAGAAATCAAAAAGACCATTACCATGTAAATGAGTACTTCTGTCTCTCAGTCCCCTGAATTCTGCTCCTAAACATTCACAGATGTTCCCCAGCATCATGTTTTGGGGTTTGCTGAACAAGTCTGTTTGCCTTCAAAACTTCTTTTGTTTTTAAAGTTGAGGGCAATTTTAAAAATTGCTCTGCCACTCACCCTTCCACCTAGGTTTGCTATCCCGTGGAAGGATCTCTCATGGGAAACAGTGGATCAGATGACCATGCAATGTAGTGTGACTCCATGGTTTCCTCCCATTGATCAGAGCATCATGTAATCTGAACAAGACTTGGGTGAGTAGAAAGACATTGAGAGTAAGGAGTCAAAGAGGGAAGGAACCAATAGGGCAATCCCACTCCACGCCACTTGTGTAGTCAGGGCTCCTAGTTATAATCACAGAAAATGACTCTGGCAGATTAAAGCAGAAAGAAATTTGAGGCTATTAGGTTATCTACAGAATTCTCAGAAAGATTAGATAATCAGACGGAGCAAATAGACATGAACAAAATGGGGCTATGCGGTGAGAAGACAACAAAAAGTTTGTCACAGACCCAGCTCAGTAAAAAACAAGACAGAAACCCTGCCGCACTCTTCGATGCCAGAGGCCAGAGCTCCCACTACTGGGTCCTTGGGCCTGGACACTGGATCGGGGCTGGCACCATGACCACTTGCTCCTCACTGTCACCTAAACCCAGCTCATTCCTCTTTCTTCACTTCAATTTCCCTCTCCACCCTCACGCAAAGCCTGGGAGCCTGAGTCCCGGGCTGGCCTGAGATGCACAGGAAGCTGGGGGAGGAGGATCAGGACTTCCTGCTCCCTAGTTAAGCAGGACTCTTCCATCAAATACCAAAGCTCCACATTAGCTCTTGGTGTATTTTCCCAATCTAATTCTCTTAACATCCCATGACCAGGTGTTTCCCCCACCAAACAGGTGAGTAAGCTGACATGCAGTAACTGGACTAGGGTCCTGCAGTGAGTGGATGAGCCCTGGCCTCTCTCCTTACCTATTACATCCGGTGGCTCTTCTGTGGCAGGTACTACATGTAGCCCTTGACACAGCAAAACCATGGGCTGAGCATTTCACAAATTCCCATTTCACAGATGAGGAATAGAAGTTTCCTCAAGGTTCTCAGCTCCTAAGTGATGGGAAGCAGGTAGCGTGACATCAGAGTTGGCCCTTCGACTGATACACTGTACTGGTTCTTGGGGAAAGAGAGAAGTTGGGCGAATTCTCCCTTTCTCATGTTTCAGTCTGTGTCAGGCAGGCCTTGGGCGGGCATGCCAAGTCACCCAGACAGCCACCTCAGGCAACAAGATAGTAACCACTCTGTCACCTAAAATGAAAAGCTTAGCGCATTCTCAGCTCCTGGTTTCTCACTCTACAGATGATGAGCTGCTAAATCCTTTTTCACACGAAAGATGTCTTCGATTTCTCCTCCTCCTTCATGCCCACTGCCACATCTCTGGTCCAATCTGATTACTTTTATGCCAGTAATCCTGCACTATCTTCTCAACAGGGCCTCCCTGCCCCCAGACTCCTCCTGGAGCCCATCTGCATGCCAGCAGCCAGGGCTCTGGTAGACATCATGGTTAATTCTCCAAGATTGTCCCATCCCAGATGATCGCTCTCAGCCAGCCATGGCTGATGCCCCTATCCTCCGACAGGGCCATGAGACCCAGCAAGAAGTGAAATGGGGCATCTGTGGGGAGAGTGCTTTAGGATTTGATTATGCCTGGATATATTTCTGGAACTGCCATTTTGCAACCACCCCAATTTTAAAGCAATGGAGATATGTAAAGGTCATGGATCTTCAGGAGAACAATTATACTGCTTATCCAGTTAGGTGATATAATGAATGTCCTTATTGTTTAAGCCAGTTTTAATTGTGTTTTGTTGTTGATGTTATTATTGTTGTTATTTGCAATGGACAGCATTGTCTCTGATACTCATTTAATTGAAATACAAATCTAATAATTTCCCTCCTCTGTGGTTGTGCACCGCCTTTGGAATCAGTCTGCAGTCCTTACAGGGTTCACAGATCCTTAGGTTGATCACCAGTCCTGCTTCCTATTCCCAAAACATACTGCAATTCTATCTGTTTCTTCCCTAGAATGTTCTTTTCCTCTTTCTCCATCTACTGGACTTCCAGCCACCTTTCAGGGTGAGCTGAAGTGACAGCTCTTCTTTAAAGTTATTCCTATCCCCCAGGCAGAAGGAAGGAGTTCCTTAAGTGTCTCAGAGCACTTTGTGTCTGTATTATGGCGCTTTTTGCAGCCTAACACACAATCACAGGCAGTTATGTGTCTGCTTCTTTGTTAAAATAAAAAGGCAGGGACTGTAATCTATCCATCTTGCAGCTCTGGTACCTTGCATAGGACCCAAGCATTCTGCAGGTATTAATGAAATATTTATTGAGTATAATCTTACTCACCCAGATTGTAGACAACCTAGCCTATGGCTATCAATTTTATTTATTTTTGTTAAAAAATAAAGCAATATTATCATCAATGAGAATGTCTTGAGGACTCTGCAGTTTAAGAAGCTCTTTGATTTACTCCATCTCAGTTAATCATCACAATACTCTTATAATACCAGTACTATCCCCACTCCACAGAGTAGGAAAATATGCACCCTATCCAAGTATGTTTGTTTAGTGTCTACAATTTGCATAATGTTATACAAAAGGCCAGCTGTGGAGGGAAGTTGCAAAGAAGTAAAGAACCGTAATCTCCTCACAAAGTTCACTATTTCTTTGGGGAGATCAGAAATAAAGCAGAATATTTAAGTCTCAAGAGACAAGAGCAATGTAATATAACAGTAAAAAGGTGTTAAAGATAGTAATTTATACATGTAAAAGCCAAGTGACCAGAACGACCAGAACAACCGGTCCCTATGACACGCACTGCAGTGGCCAACTGGCCTGATCATGCCCCAATCAGCCCCCCTCCCCTGATCCTTCCTCGGCCCCTCCCCACAGCCAGCCCAGCCCCCATTGGCCCTCATCAGGGTAGGCCAGCCTGACCCCATCCATGCACAGATTCATGCACCAGGCCTCTAGTTTATTAGATAACAAAAGAGGGATACAAAATATAAGTACCAGAACAGTTAAAATGGAAGATAATGTGGGTTTACAGTGGAGGTCTATGAAAGATCTTCCAAAAGAGAATTGAACCTGGATTCTAAGAATCAATGGGAGTTTACAGAATGGAGAAGGGATAAAGGCATTCCCTGTGGAAAGGGAAGGCTGAATAGGGTGGAAGTGCATCACTGCTGGGCAACAGAGAGGGAACACAGTGAAAGCCCAGGGACATGAAGGAGTGTTGGGTGGGTGGGTGGATGGATGGGGGTGTGGTTGGGCAGAAAATAGATAGATGGTTTGGGAAGACAGGGAGATGGTAGATGGGTGGATGGTTAAATAGATGAATAGATGGATAAACTACATTTTGCAGAAGCTGGGGCTCATTTTACTGAGAACGTCCCCAAACACAGCAGCATGATGATAACTTGTATTCTCTTCACAAAGCGACTTGGTTGAGCTTGTCCAGATGAGAGCAAGGCACTGTGCATATCCCAAATCACTTGTTGAATTAAAACATTTGAATGTGGTCAGAGATACAAGGACAGGCCTGGGTTTGGGATGGAATCAGGCCAGTGTGGCCTTTAACATTATGTGTGGGTGTGTTTCCTCACAAACACATGTGCAGACACACACACAAAACTTTGTTTGGGGTTTTTCTTTCCTTTTTTCCTGTATCCTGCCAAACTTCTGTTTTGACTGAACCATCACTTTCCAGCTTCCCATGTGTGGGAGCCCAAAGCCCTGCAGTCATCATAAATGAGCCACTTGGACCCATAATTATGGTGCTAGCAAGTGTTTACATAACTTGGGCCAAGGATGCAATTCAGCTGGTTAGGGAAAAGGATATTCTTAATGGGAAAGTGGACTTGATTCCTTAGTCCCATTCTTATTCCTGACAAAATCCTATCTTAATTTGATGGGTTTATGTGATCAAAGTAACCCTCTCCTTTAACTTTGAATCCCTAACAACTGGCGACGCCATATTATCAACATGATATCTTCAGTTTCTGCCCACAGCACAGTATAACCCACCTTCTGGGTTCTTGGGTGGAGTTTCTGACTGCACCTCAGAGCCAGAGCCCTGCCCCTCCACACGGGGCTTATCCCTCAGCAGAGGGGCTCTCTAGCCTCGGGTTTTTCCTAAGATGGGCCCAGCTCCGGTTTAACTCACAATGTGTGGGTTCAGCCTGAAATATGCCCTTTCCTCAGTGTTTTTATTTTTTATTTATTTTATTTTATTTTTTAAAATATATTTTATTGATTTTTTTTACAGAGAGGAAGAGAGAGGGATAGGGAGTTAGAGACATCGATGAGAGAGAATCATCATTCAGCTGCCTTTTGCACACCCCCTACTGGGGATGTGCCTGCAACCAAGGTACATGCTCTTGACCGGAATTGAACCCGAGACCTTTCAGTCCACAGGCTGACGCTCTATCCACTGAGCCAAACCGGTTTTGGCTCCTCAGTGTTTTTAAATTTCCCAGCCTAAAATAGCTTGAGCAACCATCAGTTGATGCCTCATGGTTTCTCTGTGAAGGCTCTTCTGGCAGATACTGCTGTGTGCTTACAAGAGCCATTCCTGGCCTCCTTCTCTCTTATTGTCTTCAATTATGGAAACTGAAAACCCAAATCCGGAATTTCCCAGCCTCCCTTGGGCTAGATGTGACCATGTGACCTGGTTTGGGCCAATGATCAGAAGAGAAAGTCTACTTAGGGTTTCTGGGAAGATTTTTTTTTTCTCTGCCCGAGCCTCATTGAGAACTCACTGATATTGTCTTTGACCATCTTGAATGCAGCCCCCCACACTGAAGGGACATACAGAGCTGGGACAGCCATCCTAGGACCATAATGGCACGAGCATGTGCAAGAAAAGCCAGCACACTAAGAGTGGAAGACCAGAAAGATAGAAAGAGCCAGGAGGACACAGTTGTGCTGCCACACAGCCAGACCGCTTCCGAAAGTGTTGCATTGTTTAAACCTTTATTGCAGAGTTCTTCAATACTCACAGCTGGATATGGTCTGCCAATGCTTGGCTGAAGGATAGTGGTGAGAAACAAAAATGTGGGAATATGGATCTTAGAGACTGACCTTGGAAAGAACCAAGGGTTTGGGAAGCCAGGAAACTAGGGGTTGATGGAAGCATTCCTCTGGCCATCTTCCTACTCGAGTTTTCTCATTTTTTTCCTACCCTAAATAACTCATTAAAAAAAAAAATGTCTTCATTGATCTTTTTTTTTTTCTTTGTAGAGAGAGAGGGATGGAGAAGGAGAGAGTGAAACATCAATGAAACATATAGATTGGCTGCTTCTTGCACGCCCCCTACTGGGGATCAAGCTGGCCACCCAGGCATGTGCTCTAATAGGAAATGGGATGGTGACCTCTCAGTACATGGGATGATGCTCAACACTGGCCAGGGTTCCCAAATACCTCTTGACTTGAGTTTTAATGCTTAAATCCCTTTATAAGTCCAAGATGCTGTTGCAAAACCCCACATATACTTATATCAGTAGCAGTTAAAATGTATCCCCCCTGGAGTCAAGCTCCACAAGGGTGTGGGTTTCTGGATTTTTTTGTTCAGTGTTTTATTCCCAAGGTTCAGAACAAGGCCTACCACATAGCAGATGCTCATTATATATTTTCTTTTTTTAAATATATATTTTATTGATTTTACACAGAGAGGAATTGAGAAGGATAGAGAGTTAGAAACGTCGATGAGAGAGAAACATTGACCAGCTGCCTCTTGCACACCCCCCACCGGGGATGTGCCTGCAACCAAGGTACATGCCCTTGACCGGAATCGAACCCGGGACCTTTCAGTCCACAGGCTGATGCTCTATCCACTGAGCCAAACCTGTTTCGGCTCATTAAATTTTTTCAAATGAGTGTATTATTGAGGCTTTCCCTGAAGAGGCTATTGTTAGTCTACAAAAAAGAAGGCTCGGCTGCCGATTCCACCCTGCTTCCTCTAAGGTCTTTTTCATGATAGTCTTAAGGTCTCTCATGTCAGTATATACCTCCAAATTAATAGAAAAGGTACCAAGTTTGGAGAACAGGCTCAGAAAAAGTGACCATTCCCTTGTGACCTTCCAGCTATACTTTGGAACAGAGGCAATTCTATTGGATTTGAAAGTAGTCTAAGAAAGGGAAAGCCTAGTTTAGGAATATGTTGAGGAATAGCACATGCAGAAGGCTTCATTCATTTCATTTTCATTGTACATGAAGTATAAGGTATTTAGTCTTGAACAGTTTGGTCCTAAAGCACCCTTCCAGCCTTACTGCTGCCTCCCTCCCCACACCTCAGTCACATGGTACCAGGCCCTTCCCCACCCCTCACCTGACCCTCAAGACCCAGTATGGCCTTTCCCACCCCCTCCCCGGCCCCTCACCCTCAGTGAGGATAGCGACTCTGGCCCCAGCGATCTTACAACCCCTCACTCCTGCCTCTTTGATAACAGCCTGGCTGGCTAACTCACGTATCAGGATTAGGTCCTTCCCACCTTTTTGCTGTAAGTACCCACTGGGCTTGTAAAAAGTGACTAGTGAAGATCATGTTTACGGAAACCCACCTTATGCCACACACAGTTTCAGCTGTTTTACACATATTGACTCATTTACTCTTCCCAATAACCTTGAGGTAGGTACTACTGCTAACACCATTTTAGAGCTGGGGAAATAAGGCACAGGGGGGCTGAGTGTCTTGCCTGAGGTCATCCAGCTCAAGAGTAGCAGTGTCCGCACTCACCTCCTGCTTTCTCAGTCAGTCCATTACACTTCCCCCTTGTGATTGCACTGATGTTGGGATGCGACTTGAATTGTTAAGAATGTTCAATTGGGCCGAAACCAAATTGGCTCAGTGGATAGAGCGTCGGCCTGCAGACTGAAAGGTCCCAAGTTGAATTCCAGTCAAGGGCATGTACCTTTGTTGCGGGCACAACCCCAGTAGGGGGTGTGCAAGAGGCAGCTGATCGATGATTCTCTCTCATCGATGTTTCTAACTCTCTATCCCTCTCTCTTCCTCTCAAAAAAATCAATAAAATATATAAAATATATATATTTTAAAAATATATATTTTATTGATTTTCCACAGAGAGGAAGGAAGAGGGATAGAGAGCTAGAAACGTCAATGAGAGAGAAACATCGACCAATTGCCTCCTGCACACCCCCTGCCGGGGATGTGCCCACAACCAATGTACATGCCCTTGACCGGAATCGAACCTGGGACCTTTCAGTCCGCAGACCGACACTCTACCCACTGAGCCAAACCGGTTTCAGCCTAAAAAATATTTTTTTAAAAAGAATGTTCAGTTGGTGAATTCACCCAATTCTGCAGGTATTTACCGAGCCACTCCTGTGTGCTTGGCACTGCCCTAGGTACCAACACATAATATTGAAGGGAAGGGTACTTGTCCTCACAGAGTTGACAGTCTGATCCCAGGGATGGCAAAGTCAACAAAGAAGTAAATAAATGGATGGACCTGTATTTGCAGCAATTGGGCAGGCCTGGTGCCTCAGAAAGGAACTTTCAGGTCTGGAGAGTGAAATGGGAAAGGACCCTACCTCAGGTGCTACTATTGAAATGCCACAGAGGAGGCCCGCTGAAGATGAAAGAACTATAGCTGGAAATTTCACAAAAGTACGAGGCAGAGATCAATCTTAACCATGAAAGGAAGAACAAGAGGGGAGAGCAAAGCAGAAGAGTGGCAGGGGTCTGAGGAGCTTGCATCCGAGCTGCAGCGAGAGAAAAGGGTAGCAAAAGAAAAGCCTGAAACCCTGTGAGGGCACAAGGAGCCCATGGTAATGAAAGGGATTCTTACAAGTGCCTGGAAATAGGCCGGCGATGATTGTGCAGGTGAAGGCTTGAAAAGGCTTCATTCTTCTGTTGGATAAGGAAAGTCATTGTGGTCTGCAGGAAATACGCAGCTCGTGTGTGTGTGTGTGTGTGTGTGTGTGTGTGTGTGTGTGTGTGAGAGAGAGAGAGAGAGAGAGAGAGAGAGAGAGAGAGAGAGATTGAATGGTGAGAGGCATTCTCTAACCCCAAATCCAGACGTGTGTGTGTGTGTGTGTGTGTGTGTGTGTGTGAGAGAGAGAGAGAGAGAGAGAGAGAGAGAGAGAGAGAGAGATTGAATGGTGAGAGGCATTCTCTAACCCCAAATCCAGACGTGTGTGTGTGTGTGTGTGTGTGTGTGTGTGTGTGTAAGAGAGAGAGAGAGAGAGAGAGAGATTGAATGGTGAGAGGCATTCTCTAACCCCAAATCCAGACGTGTGTGTGTGTGTGTGTGTGTGTGTGTGTGTAAGAGAGAGAGAGATTGAATGGTGAGAGGCATTCTCTAACCCCAAATCCAGACGTGTGTGTGTGTGTGTGTGTGTGTGTAAGAGAGAGAGAGATTGAATGGTGAGAGGCATTCTCTAACCCCAAATCCAGATGTGTGTGTATGTGTGAAAGATAGATAGATAGATAGATAGATAGATAGATAGATAGATAGATAGATAGATAGATAGATATAGAGTGGTGGAGGCATTCTCTAACCCAAAATCCAGAATAATTGTTAATATCTCCTCTGTACCTTACACCTGCCTGAGTAGAGGGACTAGAACTGCCCCCGTGAGACATCCATGATGAAGCCAGGCCTGGGGTAGAGAGTTCACAGCACAGGACGTTCTGTGAACCAGCACAAGCCTGCTGGGCCATCGGCGGGCCATCGGGCCCTTGCTTCAGGGTCACAGAGCCTGCCAAGTGGGAGTGTGATGGACAGGGAGAAACAGGGATAACTACAGCCCTGAGAATCTGCCCGTAGGGCCACTGGGTAAGAGAGAGAACTGGTGAACGTGGGACCCAAGCTGCCCTGAGGGGACCTCAAAGGCAGTGTGGGTCCTAGTTCTGGCCCAGGTCAAGCAGGGCGGGGTCACAGGAAACACCAAGCAGGGATCTCCTGCCTTTCTTGCCATGCCCACTATTAGAGGGGAAGAGTAATGAGGTGCTGAAAGTGTGGGCTCTCATCTCCCCAAGTCAAATCCAGGCTCCCTCCCTCCCTACAGGGTGGCTTTGAGCAAGTGTTAACCTCTACTTCTGCATCTACAAAATGGGCACATTAGTATCCTTCTCATGGGATTCTAAGGGGAACGAAAGCTTACAAGGTTGTTGAACATAGAAAGCACTTAATAAATATAAATAATAGCTATTATTATTATTATTATTATTATTATTGCTCCTGGGAGGTGTTTGGCAGGGAAAGGGCACACACTCTTTGGAATATACCATTTCCCTTTGTTCCTTAGTTCCAAGGGTAAACAAGACTTTTCAGTACTGGAGGAAGTCTAGGACATAATATATATTTTATTGATATTTTACAGAGAGGAAGGGAGAGAGATAGAGAGCTAGAAATGTCGATGAGAGAGAAACATCGACCAGTTGCCTCTTGCACACCCCCTGCCGGGGATGTGCCTGCAACCAATGTACATGCCCTTGACTGGAATCGAACCTGGGACCTTTCAGTCCGCAGACCAATGCTCTACCACTGAGCCAAACCGGTTTCGGCTGTTACCTCTTCTTTCCTCAGCCCTGGGTGGTAGAAGCTAGTCTTCCAGAGGGTGTAGCTCTGGGTAATGAGCTAAGCCTGTAAATAAACCAGCCCAAGGAGTCCCTCTTCTCCGGAATTCTAACCACCCAGTGGCCAGCGCTGAAGCTGCCCCGCCCCCAGGTTGTACTTCATTGTGAGGAGCCATTGTACAGCTTCCCAAGCCCCTGTGGCCATGACCTTGACACGCTGCCTGTGGGCACTGCCCATCAGGGCAGCCTCCTCTTCCCCACTCACTGCTTAGCTCCGCCCTGGGCCCACAGAGGAGGGGGGTGGAGAGAAGGGTGTTGGGGAGGGGGGGGGCGTGGAGGGAGGTTGATTTGCATAACATTCCAAAACTTTATTTTGGCACCTTTTGTTAGATGCCAGGGGTCTTGTGAAGGGCAAGGATGCTAAAGAGGAAAAAACAAAAGGAAATATTCTGGGAATTCCCAATTTGTTCTTGGCACCAGTAGGAATCCCAATGACCTGGGAAGTTCTGCACCCCCATCTCCTCCCCCCCCCCCAATCCCGTCCTCCCCCATCCCCTCCACCAGCCAGCCCTTTTCCTAACATTTCTTGAACTTGGCCAGTTAGAGATTTTAGCGTGAAACAAGCATTCCCTTGGGCTCACCTCAGGAGAAACATTTGTAGAGCAGAGAGCTCAGCGTGTATCTAAATCTCTCGGGATTGTGTTGGCAGCCAGAGCCCTTTGGGGACCAGGGATGCCACTATGGGCTTTGGTCCTGGCCTTGGCCTTGTTCTCATTGATAATCCTTGGCTTTGCCTGCTGCTCTAAAGATGTTAAACTGGGCAATAACGGTAGCCACCTCTTTGAAATGTTGAGGGGATTGAATGGGTATACAAGTGTACAGGATAGAAAACAGAACCAGTGCCCGGCACATGTAAGCACTTACTAAGTATCCGTTATTTTCTGTAGCATATTATTTTTTAAAAGTAAACTGCTTTTTAAAAAGCACATTCTTCCTAGTACCCCATGGGTCTCTTTTTGGGATAACAAAAATTTCCACTATGTTCTTCTTCAAAAATGTCTTAGTTATTTTTGTAAGGAAAAATTTTAAAAGGCTATAGAAAGGTTTAACTTGGATTGTACTGAATCTATAAGTCAATTTGGGAGCAACTGATACCTTGATACTATTAGGTATTATGATTAATAAACATGCTATATTATTGTTTTATGTCTTCTTAAATAGCTCTTTATTTTCTTTATTTTCTCTTATACATGTGTGAATGAAAAGAGCCACTTGCTGACCTGATGAGCTCAGGGAAGGCCTGCGTGGCAGTCTTGCAGACTCAGAGACCTGAAGTAACCACAAAGGATGGTTTGAAAATTAAATATCTTACTACCAACAGGTTATAGTGGGCAGTCATTTTCTAGGCCAATGTTTTCCCAAAGATCAGCTTTGATCTTTACTGAGCCCATCTGCCTAAGATAACCTATCTGTGAGATGTCTGAGTAACTTGTAACTTCCCTTTTCTCTGGAGCCCCTGGGGTACAACCAAATGTGGTGGGCGCCAGAACAGATGCCTCAAATTCCTTCGTTATCATGTTAATTGTTCCTGCACTCACCTAAGTACCTGTCTATCATTTTACTTTTTATCCAATCCCAGGGGTTTCCCACAGGCTTGCTTTCTCCCGCCTCCTTACTCCATCACCAATGAATTTCATGTAACCCACCTATGTCCCTCCTTTGATTGCAATGTATAAATACAGAAATGTAACCCGCCATTCTCTGGAGCAGTATCTCAATCCGTTGAGGTTCTGCTTCCCGGCAATTGTCGACAGTTTGGCTCAAATAAACTCACAAAAATTCTTTACAGGTTTCAATGGGTTTTTTTCATTAACACATGCTTTGTTTTATTTGCTGCTAGAAACTTGATTATTTATTTACTCATTAAATAAATTTTTATTGATTTCAGAGAGAAAGGGAGAGGGAGAGAGTGATAGAAACATTTTAATGATGAGAGAGAATCATTAATCAGCTGCCTCCTGAATGTCCCTTACTGGGGATCAAGCCTGCAACCTGGGCATGTGCCTGACCTGGAATCAAACCATGACCTCCTGGTTAATAGGTCAGATAATGCTCAACCCCTGAGCCATGCCAGCTAGGTGAAATTTGATTTTTTATTTTAAATTATAAGTAAGATAATTATAAAAATCAGTTTCTACGTGTTTGATGCTGGCATACACACACAATTGGGTTTTTGTATTTTGATTTTAAAAAATTTAAATCAGCTGAAACCGGTTTGGCTCAGTGGTAGAGCGTCGGTCTGCGGACTGAAGGGTCCCGGGTTCGATTCCGGTCAAGGGCATGTACATTGGTTGCGGGCACATCCCCAGTAGGGGGTGTGCAGGAGGCAGCTGGTTGATGTTTCTCTCTCATTGACGTTTCTGGCTCTCTATCTTTCTCCCTTCCTCTCTGTAAAATATCAATAAAATATGTTTTTTTAAAAATTTAAATCAGATGTTTTAGTTTGAGGTAATTTTAGCTTTACAAAAAAAGCCTAAAAGATAATACAGAGGGTCACCTCACCCAGGTTTCCTCAATACTAACATTTTCTATCAAAACAAAGAGATCAACATGGGTACATCATTAATAAATAAACTCCAGATTTTAGTTGGACATCACTCATTTCTCCAGCAGTGTCTTCCTCTTCCCCAGGGTACACTCCAGGGTACCCCACTGCATTTAGGGTATTTTGATTTTGGACAATCACTGCCTTGCTAAGCCCCCTATCAATTCTGATATTTATATGTTTATTCCTTGGAAAATTGTATGTATACAACCAGCCAATAATGGCAAGTTTGCCTCCTCCTCCCCAATCCGTGCATTTTCGCTTTCCCCCCTTTGCATTATATGAAGTAGGACTCTGACTAATAGAAATAATGATGATGGGTGTGCATGTCTTATTTTCAGTCTCAAAGGAAAAGATTTCAACATTAAGTCTGTTTTTGTAAACCCGTTTGCAGAGACTTTTTATCAGGTCATGGAAATTCCCTTTAATCCCTAGTTTAAGAAGGAACATTTTTTTTTTAAGTGGTGAAAGGTTACTGAATTTTATCAAACATTTTTTTTTTCTGTGCTCATTGAGGTGATCATATGACCTTTCTCCTTTCATCTGTTTATGCAGAGTATTGATTTTCTAATGGTAAATCAATTTCACAATCCTGGAATGAACCCAGCCTTATCCGGCATATAGTATCCTTCTTATACTCTATATTGATAGGCTCTATTCCCTAATATATTTTTTAGAATATTTTGCTTTTATGTTCACGTTTATAGTTGAGGTTGACCTACAATTTATTTTTTTTTATATTAAAGGTTACCCTGGCCTTACAAAATGAGCTGGGGAAGGGCTATCTCTTCCTATGTGTTGTTTGTTTTCTGGAAGAGTTTGGGTAAGCTTGGAATGATGTCTTCCTTACACCTTTCAATCCCGTGAACCTCTGCGGCGAAGTGTGGTGTCCTGAGTTGGTGTCCCATAGCCGTGTTTCCCACACTGCTTTCCAGAGCCTCGGGCGCCCCTCCTGGACACACCCCACCTTCACCGCGAGGAGCAGAGAGCACCTGCCACCTTCTCTCTGGGCTCCCTATGCTGGAAGCCGGGGGCAGGCCTCGCTGACTGGGGCCCATCTCTCCTAAGCTGAGCGGGAAGGTGGTAATGTTTGTAAGCTGTGGGCTCCGTGGTTGCTTTCTCAGGGGAGGAGGAGGTGGAGGAGACAAAACCTCCCAGTGCAGTGGCTACATTCGCGTTCACCCCAAAGCTACTCACTCATGAGAGCATCGCTGGAAGGAGAATCAGCTCAGAAGTGGGCATGACAGGCAGTTGTCCTGGTCTCTAGCCCCTGGCCTCCTCCCCGTCCCTTCCCCGCTGGCTGGCAGAGGCATTCTCAGCGTTTTCCGTGAAGGGAAAACCTCCACAGCCACTTGTTTGGGAGGACAGGGTGTGGCGCGCGAAGGGAGGCTGGTCGGGGCATATTCCAGGAAAGGAAGTGAGAAGAGGTTTCCTTTTCCCTTCCCCTAACCGGTGCCCGGGGAGGCAGGCTGAGGTGGAACTGGGACAGGAGTGAAAGTAGACCTCAGCAGCTGAGCCCTGTGAGGTTTAAAGTCCATGTTCCTGACCCTCAGAAACCTTGTTCTCCAGACCACTTTACGCTTTAAAAAGTGGCCGAGGACCCCGAAGGACTTTTGTCCCTGCGGAGCCTGCCTACTGATACTTACCAACTAGAAGACAAAACCGAAAACTTGAAAATGTTTCATGTATTTAAAAAACAACAACAATTAATCCACTGGAATGGACAGTCCGTGTTCCCCAAAATAAAATAAAATCAATGGGAAGAGTGGCATTGTTTTAAGTTTTGCAAATTCCTTTAATTTCTGACTTTTTTTTCCATCTGCTTCTGTAGTAAATCCACTGCAATAAGCTTAAAATGCTTTTTTTTTTTTTTTTTTTTTTTTTGCTAAAGTATAAAAAGAAAATTCAGGCTTACATGTGTATGTGGTTATAAAAGAAGCAATATTTTAATAGATTTGTCAAATAATCGTGGCTATTCCTTTTTGATTGTTCATCAAAACTTGACAATTGGTAATTTCCTAAAAGTTAGGTGCAATGCAAAAGCTAAAACTATAAAACTATATCATCATCTTTTCATACTCTGCTACATTAGAGTTCATTGATCTGTCTTGCATGTTTTGTTTTGTTTCTTTTTAAATATATTTTTATTGATTTTAGAGAGGGAGGGAGAGAGAGATAGAAACATCAATAAGAGAGAATCATGGATCGCTGCCTCCTACACTGGGGATCAAGCAGCAACCCAGGCATGTGCCCTGACTTGGAATCGAACCATAACCTCCTAGTTCACAAGTCAACGCTCAACCTGTGAGCCATGCATGTGTCTTGCACTTTGAATGGATCTTTTATTCAAGGATGATTCTTTAACATCTGGCTTTGGTCACTGGGGAAACATTGGTTCACTGAGTTAGGCAGACATTCCAACTGTTAACGCACTTTATTAGACAGTACAATGTGAAGGTGTGCTTATGAATACCAGGCCATTCTCATCAGAAATGCCTTTAAATATTGGAAAACTATCAAGCTCAAGTTTTCAAAAATTCTAATTTTTTTATTGGAAAGCTCAAATTACATCATTGACTACAAATATTCTTTTTTTTTGGGGGGGGTCAAATATCATTTGTGTTTTTTCTCCTTGTGATAAACACACTTCATCCATTTCCAAGCATTATCTGACAAACACCCAGGGTCTGTAAAAATCCAGCCTCGTATGTGAAGTAAAGGTGATGTTTCATGAACAAGTGGCTAATGCAGCTTGTAACTCAATTGCACAGGTGTTTTCCCTCAAGATAATCATTCTACTTCGGTTTGCAGAAGTGCTTTTGTATTCTTCCCACTTCATCACACAGAATAGTTTTTAAAATGTATTCAAGGGTCATGATTAAATGAAATTAATTATTTGTATTGCTCCATTAAGAGTATTCTTAAGTAAAGTGGATTTTGTGTTTTTTGAGAGTACCTGGCAGGGAGGAACAGATGATGGCTAGCACACTTTGGTGCTACTGCCTTGGTATGGGCTAAGGCAGCAATAATTCACCACTGCTTGTATACCCTCAGTGCCAAGGTCAGCACAGTGAAAAAGGAAATGACATCTTGGAATTATAACAAAAATGGTTTTGACCTCGAAGACCCCCTGAAAGGGATTTTTGGATGTCCAGAGGGCCACGGACCACACGCTGAGAACTGATGCACCATGAATCTGCTCAACTGAACCCCAATATATTTGATAATTCCCAGAGACCCAGAAGCCTTTGAGTTGCTGATGACAGTGGAGATGATAATGGTTTTGGATATGCCATTTATTAAACGCTGACTGTGTGTCTGGTCTTGTTAATCACTGTGTGTGAATTGTCTCTTTTTTAATTCCCACAACAATCCTATGAGATGGACTTCATTATTTGCATTTCACTGATGGGAAAACAGGTTTGCTGTGCCCAACTCCATATGGCTGGCAAGCTGGGGAGCTGTGACCTCCATCTCCTGGGTCCTCCTGGACAACCTGTGGGGAAATGAAGGGTGTAGGATCGGTCTTGAGAGAAGTGAGTTGAGATGCAGTCCCAACAGAGGTCTCAGCCAGTTCCACGGGGGTGCGGTGATGGAAGTGGGACTCGAGTTGGTATGGCCCTTCAGCTTTGAGCATAAGGGTCATCCTCTATCCTCTCTCTGCCCAGGGGTTGTATGCAGGCTGCCCTGGGTCAGGGGACATAATCCTGAGTTAAGGGCAATTCACCGGGAGATCTTGTTAAGGTGCACGTTTGGGTTCACAGTGTCTGGGAGGGGCCTGAGAGTCTACCCAGGAGATTCTGCTGCTTCTGCACATGTGGAATAGCAAGGCTAGACCAGGGCACGCACAACACATTGCCTCTCTTCTCTCGTCTGCCTAAATATTCAAAGCCAGCAGTTGTGTCCCCATTTCTAGGCTTCTTCTCAAGGCTACATATGACCAGTTCCCCGGACTGCTCTTTGGGGTGCAATGTTTCCACACCCCCAGCCCCCAACCCAGCCTGCCCTTATGCATACTATCCATTCCCTGCACCTCAGTCCCCAACTTCGCTCATCACCCTCTTTCACCTCCTCCTGCCCTTTGGAGCTATTTCTTTTGGCATTTCCTGAGCTGGCTCCTGTCCCTGGGGGATTTTCAGATCAGGCATGCTTCTGGGAAGCTCTTGGGACTGTGGGAGGGAAATCACACCAGAGCCGGACAGTGCCACGTGCATCTGTCCAGCCTGGACACAGCCCTGGTGAGCCTCCTGCTCTCCCACCGCCCCTCTCTGAAGTCACCTCAGTTCAACCCCAGTAACCATCACCCCTCAGAGCCACCCTGGGCATTTGAGGGGCTGGGAGGGTAGCACAGAGCAGAGAGGGGCCCTACCTTGGCTGCCAACAAGGGTTTCCTGAGCCAGCCATGACAAAGTAGCTTTGGTGACAAAGTTGACACCTTTGTGACACTCTTCACAAGGTTCCTCCATCCCCACCACCCCAAAGTCTCATCCACCACCCTCAGGACCTCCCCGAGACCACCCCACTCCCCCAAAGCCAGCTTTCAGCCCAGGCTTTGCCTCAGAGGATCCCTGAAAGATGTGTTTGCAGGGAAGCAGCAGAATCGAGTCCATCCTGTACCTTAGCATCGCAGAGAGGGCTCATCTGTCAAAACAGTGAGCAGTTGTCCAGCCCCTGGGGCATCACACTCAGAGGTAGATGACTTTAAAAAATCATACAGAGCTTCACCGGGAAATGAGACTCAAGGAGATTACAAACTCCACTTCATTTCCCAGATCATGGGCTTGGCTGACACATCCATACATTTTCACGTGGCTGTGATCAGTACAAATATATTAGCATAAGCTTCTTTCACTTAATGTCTTTTAGTAAATACACATCTGGATGTAGCCGGATGTATGCATAACCTGCCGACACCGGTTTGGCTCAGTGGTAGAGCGTTGGTCTGAGGACTGAAAGGTCCCGGGTTCGATTCTGGTCAAGGGCATGTACCTTGGTTGCGGGCACATCCCCAGTAGGGGGTGTGCAAGAGGCAGCTGGTCGATGTTTCTCTCTCATCGATGTTTCTAGCTCTCTATCTCTCTCCCTTCCTCTCTGTAAAATATCAATAAAATATATATATAATAAAGTATGCATAACCCACCAGGTATACAAACCCTTCAAGTGATCTTAGACTAACATGGTGGTTGCAAGATCAGGCCCCGCCGCTTACCAGCTGTGTGACATTAGACACATTCTTAACCCCCCTGAGCCACACCTGTAAAATGGGGACACTATGCCGGTAAGACCTTACAGCAGTGCTTCCCAAACTTTTGACCTATGTGTACCCCTTCTATAATTTTGGTAACACTGAGTACCCCTCGTCAAAAAAAAGAGGATGTATTTTAATAACAATCAAAATATATTTATTTTTTCTTTTTTTGGTACATACACAAAATAATAATAAATGAAAAATAAAAGTATTCATAATAAAATATAAATAAAAATTATATTATAAATAACATTTATTTGCACACCGGACCATCTCACACCTCACAAGACTGTCTTGATTTGACTCATGAGAATGTAGAATTAGGCACAGCTAAACACAGCATATCCCCACCAAACTCTTCCCTTACCCCTGGGGGTACGCGTACCACACTTTAGGAAACACTGCCTTACAGCATACATACAGGTTTTGTGAGAATGAAATGCAATGATCATTAAAGTTCTAAAAAATAGCATTTCGCTCATAAGACATGCTCAATTAAAGCTAGCTGTAATGGTTATTGCCATAAGGCATCCAGTCCATCCTTTATCACTAAGCATTTTGGGCCATTTGAAATTATTTCATTATCAAAATTCTGTAATGCACATTGATGCTTTCTGGAAACCTCCAGGGACTGCCTCATCCGTGCTGGAGGATTCCAAGGTGATAAAGAGAGTGGCCCAGGCTGAGGCTGGCAGCTTAACACCGGAGAGAACCCTGGGAATGAGTGATTACAATAATCAAAGGCCCGGAGGGGAGGCGTGTGTGCACAGAGGGATGGAGAGAACCAGCTAGGCAGGTGAGATCCGGAACCACCCGGAGGAGCGGGTGACATTTGAGATGGAGCTGGGATATCTTGGAGTGGAAGGTACTGCTATCGCTTGTTATTTATGTCCCTGCTGTGCTCCCCGCGCTTGGAGCTGCTCCTGCTTGTCACAGGCCCTCGGTCACGTCGCTGTTGGACGGGTGGCTTCCTGCTTGCTCCCCAGAGGGAGCGAGGCCCCGGCAGTGCCACCGGCCCTGGTTCAGGTCCCCGCCGTGTCCTGATCTGGTCCAGATGTTCTGTCTGGCCCCACCCCGACCTCTCCTTCCTGAGTCAGGACAGGAAACGCCTGCCTGCAGGCAGCGCCTCTGAGCAGCGGTCTCTGCCCCCGTCAGCAGTGGGGCAGGCCCGAGTGGAATGTGGAATCTGGGTCAGGGATGGGGAGGAAATGATGTTATGTGTGAGAATTGGAACTAGGGATGCTGGAGGACAGGGGAGGGGAGTGGATTCTGCAGGGTCTGAGTGCCCGCTGGTTCAGCAGGTAGTGGAGAAAAACACCCCATACATCCTACGCCTTAGAATCGTGTATTCACAGTGTTGTCTGTCTCGTGGGAAAGAGACAGCGAAGATGCGTTTGGAAGGAAGGGAACTGCCCACCGGCACTCCCAGCTAGCCACTTTGTGCCGGAGGTTCCCAGCCCCTGGATGGGTTTGCCCACACTCTGACCTGGGCGAGGATTGGGCTCCCAGTGCCACAGTGAGGGGCACGGTGCGGCCACAGCACGGAGCGCCTGGGACCCGGCGGGGAGCAGCTGGTGCTTCCCCGCCCGCCCTGCTTCTCCTGGGGGGCGGGGGGGCGGGGGGGAACAGCCCTCCCAGCACTCAGGCCACGGGTTTGGGTGGAGTTGGCCCCCATGACTCAGAGCTGACCTGTCTGAGGTCCAAACCCTCCCACCACCCCTGACCGACCGAGGCCTGGCCATCCGGGCAACCAGGGCCAGTAGAAACTGGAGCTTTTGCTGGAACTCCAGAAGAGCTCTTTTCTCTCTCTCTCTCTCTCTCTCTCTCTCTCTCTCTCTCTCTATATATATATATATATATATATATATATATATATATATATACTTTTTCCCCCTACTGGAGGAGTGGATATATTTTTTCTACTGATTTTCAGAGAGAGTGGATTGGAGTGTGGGGAGGAGCAGAGAGAGAGATACATCCATTGGTTACCTCCCACAGGCTCCCCAACTTGGGGCAGGGAGCAAACCTTCCACGCAGGTACATGCCCTAGACCAGGAAGTGACCACCAGACTCTCTGGTGCATAGGCTGATGCTCTAACCACTGAATCATGCCGGCTTGAGCAAAAGAGAAGCTCTTTAGTTTAAGCTGCCAGCATAAGACTTTAAGAGGCAGCCGGAACCGGTTTGGCTCAGTAGATAGAGCGACAGCCTGTGGACTGAAAGGTCCCTGGTTTGATTCCGGTCAAGGGCATGTACCTTGGTTGCGGGCACATCCCCAGTGGGGGATGTGCAAGAGGCAGCTGATTGATGATTCTCTCTCATTGATGTTTCTAGCTCTCTGTCTCTCTCTCTTCCTCTCTGTAAAAACTCAATTAAAAAATATATATACATATGCATATAAAAAGACTTTAAGAGGCAGGATACCAGCTGGCCTTTTATAATTCTGAGGGGGTAGGCTTCCTGAGAATGACCTGATTTAAAGGAAAGTAGAACTGAGTGGAAAGAAAGAGAGAGAAAGAAATCATAAGAAAACCTAGATCAAACTTCGTATCCGTGGATCCAAGCGGCCTGAGGGTGGACTGCCCTCGGATTTCCACTTGGGAGAACCCACAAATGGTCTCTCGTGCCTAGGGAGTGGCAGCTTGCTCTCTGCTACAGCTAATGACTTCCTCTGAGCAGGATGCAGCTGTGGGAAGGACTTGGAGGGCACCTTCTCCCCTTTGTTTGGTCCCCCCACTTTCCCGAGCTCCCAAGGATGCAAACCCCAGCCCGGAGCAGTCCTCTCAGCGCACTGCCTGGAATAAGCCATCCGGTGGGATGGTGGGAGTGGGGGTGGGCTTGGCCCTTCGCACTCCAATATCTCTCCATGCAGAACTGCAGATTTGTGGGAGCTTTATCTCAATTTATTGAGGTTCTGCTTCCCGGCATATGTCGACAGTTTGGCTCAAATAAACTCACTAAAATTCTTTTTTTAAAAAAAGAATTACAGATTTGTTTTTATTTGCATTTCGTGGGTTCCACTTGGTGACGTGCTGGTAAATGCTTAAAAAGCAAACAAACAAAAAGCCCTGTCTCGTGGTGTCTGCCAGTTTCTGTGATGTGCTGTTTCCACCCTGGCCTGCTTCAAGCTACCGCCATGACATCAGCGAGTGCGCAGAGGGGCACGCCCGAGGGGGCATTTCCCCCACGCGGGCTTACTGGTTGTAAATACCCCCCAGAGCGCATGTAATGAAAAAATGTAGCAAATAATTTGGGACTTATGAGTTTTGAATTTTTATTACCTTTGTTTTTAATATAATCTATCTCATTGTAAGTTTAAATGATGCAGCTCTTAATAATGTCTGTGCATTAACACTGACTCACAAAATTCCTTAAAAGTGCTTTGGCTCCTGTGGGAGGGGTCGCGCTGGTTCCAGGGCACCATGGTGCCACCCTGCTCCCAGAGGAAGCCGCTGTCTGTTCATGGGCTCAAGAGCTGTTTCAACCAAGTAGGGGGCCTGGAGGCAGCTCTAAAGGCTTGATTTTGGTGAAGGACTGTGCCAGTCTGCAATGCGCAATGAGACCGAAGGCGTCACTAACTACCTGACTGGGATTTATGGCCCGGAGATGTCCCGGGCTGCAGGGCGGGAATACCCCTTCTTTGCATGGTCAGCTGGTCCTGCTCCACCGAGGAGGCAGGGAGCGTGAGACAGATGTGCCAGGCAGGGGTCCTGCAGAAGTCAGGCTCCCGCAGGAGGTAGACGGCACACCCAGATGAGCATCACATGAGGGGTGTTTGGGGAAGAGACTTTACAAAGATGGGGGCCGGTGGAGGGGGACCACAGGGACACAGCAGCACCCCAGGTCCCATAGCTCAGGGCTTAGTTACCTTCCTTAGGCCTGAAGGTGCAAGCAGCAGTGAGCGGAGAGTTGCTGAGATGGAGAGAGAGGGCTGGGAGGAGTGGGACACTGACAGAAAATGGGACCTTTGACTGCAGGAGGGACTCAGGAAATAAACACCCTTGACTTTCCTCTTCCTTCTGCTTCTTCTATCCCAGGTCCCCATTGGCTGGACTCACCCCAAAAGCCAGAGGGCAAGGAAGCCTGTTGTGCCAGTCTTGGGCCACTGGGAAAAGGTAGACGGGGTCTGCAGGGTCCAATGGCAGGTAGCGTGGGTACCTCGCCATGGATCGGTGATCCTTTGTCTTGGGTCTTCTGGAACTGCCACGGGCCATCTTCCCCCCAGGAACATTCAGGCCTGGTCCCCTGTCCTGCTTGCGGGGGAGGGGTGGATCTGCGGAGGTGCACGCCTTCCCATCCAGCCTGCTAGACGTTCTGGGTCAGGAGAAAGAGGGCTGGGGAGCAGGCCCTGGGCATGGTTTCACCCTCCCCTGCCAGGGCCCTCCCCAGGGCATGCCCTCTGCCCGGCCAGCCCTAGCCTCCATCTGAGAGTCTGCAGAGTCCTCTTCTATGGAAACTCGGTTGGGGAGCCTGGGAGCTTGGGAGACCTGGGTGTCTCCTTCCAACCACATCCTGAGGGTTTACCCGACCTTACCACGAGTCTGAATGTTCTCATCTGCCAGACCAGGGGCCTGGGCCCGGTGACCATGACTTTCAGGAAGACCTCTGCCTAATTCCATGGCTTTAGGAGCGTCCTCTCCAGGTCCCTTGCATATTGAAGCCTGTCTTTCCACAGCCAGGAGGTGGCAGCAAAGGGGCCCGTAGGCCAGGGTAGGCTCTGCTCTCCAAGGCCCAGGGCTCAAAGACCAGGTTTGGTGGCTGGGTCTCACTGCTGAATAATAATAATAATGATAGTGATGATTATGATGATGATGATAACATCAACAAAAACAAAAACAATAGCAATAGCAATAGCAACACATTATTATTATCTCTGTTGTTAGTAAGACAGCCACAATGCCCTCTCCAGTTGGGTAGTGCTCTACAGTGGAGGAAACCTATGCAGTATCCCATAGGAGTCTTTCACCACCACCGCCACAGTGCAGGTAGGAAGCGATGGGCTTGCAGCCCATGTTGAGGCTGAAAGACATTCTCAGACTTCCCCAGGAAAAGTAGGATGTGCCAAGGCAGAAGCCCAAGCTTTCGTCCTGGGCATGTCTCACCATGTGCAAGTCCTCATACTTCCCTCTTCATCTTGGAGGGGTCAGGGGGTACCCAACCCAAGACCCAGGGCCTGAACTTGGTTTCCAGGTGCCATGGGGGTGCTGGGGAAGAACACTCAGCACAGGAACCCATACTCACCCCCTCCTCTTTCTTCCAGCTCTCAGAAAAAAAATTAAAATCTTTATTTTATCATTGACAGGGCATACTTGAGGTCTAGGTAGGAAAGTTTCTCATTCATTCATTCATTCATTCATTCATGTCTCCATTCAATAATAGGGATTCTGCTGTAATATAAGACATGGTGTGTACTATGAAGGATGTAGAAATGTTCTTTCTCTTCTAACTCAGAGGTCTGGGAACTAGGGGCTTGGGTGTCGGGGCTAAGTAAGTGCAGAGATACTTGGGGGTGACTTCCTCCTAGGGGTCCCTGGGTGCACTGGGGAGTACTTGAGCAGATGGAATTTAGATCCGCTCTTGTTGGGTGCCAGGGAGGAGTGACACCATAGGAATTTTTATTGATGACCTCCAACTGAATAGTGTATTAGCTCCTCAAACCAGAGGAAGCTCCTGAGAGACACAGCCCAAGCCTCAGACTGTTGTCCATCTGGACCCTGTCTTACACTCCATCTGTGTCCGCAGGCCATGTCTCCCCCTCCCCATCATGATAACAGGTTACCAGTGCTTACTGTAGGCCAGGCTCTCAACTAAAGGCACTTTTAAAAATACATTTTATTGATTTTTTACAGAGAGGAAGGGAAAGGGAGAGTTAGAAACATTAATAAGAAAGAAACATTGATCAGCTGCCTCCTGCCCACCCCCTACTGGGGATGTGCCTGCAACCAAGGTACATGCCCTTAACAGGAATCAAACCTGGAACCCTTTAGTCCACAGGCCGATGCTCTAGCCACTGAGCCAAACCAGTTAGGGCCTAAGGGCACTTCTTGAATATTCTTATTTACCTCTCAAAACATCCCTATGAATCCATTGTTATGCCCATCTTACATGTGAGAAAGCTGACACTTAAGTCATGAGGGAATTTTCCCCAAATCACAAAGATAGTGCATGGTGGGCCAGGACTGGGACCCAGGGCTCTTACCACTACAGGATCATCACACACGGGGAAACCCTCCCTCCAGAGACTGCCTGTGTGTGAGTCTGAAGAGCTGCCCTCTCTTTTCCTGCTCATTACTTGGCACCCTACCTGGCCTGAATGCCTCTAGAAAATGAGGGTGCTGATACCGCCTCATATCCTGATGGGCTTGTGGGAAACTGGGAAGGGAAAAATGGCCATGTGAACATGTTTAGCATCATACAAAAAAACGATCTTGTATGTGCTATGGTATCATTGCTCTTATGGGGAGGGCATTGTGGTGGGGTGGCAAGAGGACTGACCTAGGGACTGGTACCCGGACTTTGAGAATGGCCTGTTTCCTTGCCTCTGAAATTGAGAATATAGAGATCATTGTTAATAGACTCTTTCATTCCCAACACTCAGCAGTGACATTGATGGTGATGGTGACCATGGCGATGACAGTGGTGGCGGTGGTAAGGATAGAAATGATGATATAATGATGATAGTGATAGTGATGATGATGATATGATGACAATAGTGAGGATGCTGATGACAGTGATAATGGTGATGTCAGACCTGACCTCAGAATCATTTCCTGTTACCACCCTGCTGCCAGCCCTCAGCTCCCAACCCCGCTGTGTCCAAGTCTTGCAGGGTGGGCTGGTGATGGAATGGAAAGGAGGCTCTAGAAGGATTGGTCTAAGACATTGGAGGATGCCAGTCTCCTTGCCCGGGACACAGTAACCCAGTACTTACTATCAGTTAATGGTTTTACTAAGACACAATCCACAGTTATACAACCATCAAGCAATTCATTGTGAAACATTTTTGTTGCCTCTAAAAGGTGCCCTGCCCCCTGCTGCCCACCCTGTGTCCCAGTGAAGCTGCGATTACTATTACCTCTACTTTATAATCAGCACCTTGGGGCTCAAGGAAGAGACTGACTGGCCCAAGGCCACACAGTAGGGATGTGACAGCATCAGCATTCCGTCCAGGTTTGCTGGAACCCACAGCCCGTGCTCTGACCACACTGGGAGGCACTTCAGGTTCAGAGAACACGTGTAACCAACCCCAGGCCACACAGCTACAGGCATGAAGGGGTCAGCCTGGGACTCAAATGTAGTGTTGGCTCCTAATCCCGCTCCTTCGGGGTAAGCAAATGAACATAAGCAGAATCCGCGTGACCCCTGGGCCTGGGAGCGAGCTCTAAAACTAGCAGTAGTTCTTTTATTGGTGCCTGGTCCCAGCCTCAGGCCTGAGTCTGGAAGTCAGTGGCTCCTGGGGCCCCGTTGCTCCCTTCAACGGTGGCCCTGAGCACAATGAGGGGAATCCATCAGTTCGAGAGGAGTGACCCAGCCAGAGGAAGGAGCAAAGCTTGCAAGACACGCCCCTGTCCAGTCCTCCGAAGCACCTGCCTTTCCGGGAGTGCAGCATCTGAGAGCAGCTACTACCTCTCCGCTGCCCCGGAGCTGTGGGTGGGTCTGAGAGGAGGGTAACGCAGGCCCAGGAGGGATGGGACGGGAAGCAGACTTGCTTGGAGGGAAGAGCCCGGGGTAGAGTCTGTGAATCTTTGGGTCTGCTCTCCACTCTGCCCTGAACAACCACCGTCAGAGTACTCCATCCATCTGGGCCCAGTTTCCCTCTCTGCAAATTTAGGGAGACATGGGGGACTGAATTGGAAAGAATCATGAGTTCCGGGGAGGAAATGTGCTATAGTTACCCGAAGGTCTTTCTGTTGAAATGCTATGGGAGCCAGTGATTTATCTGGCAATGGGCTGGACCTCCCCTTTCTCCTTGGGGCAAGGAGCCTCCACGGTCACATTCCTTACTCTCTTTATAGGAAGGAGAGATCAGGCGAGGATCTGAAAGGCAGCCCACGGGAGAGCGACGGGCCACGGTAATAAACACAGAGGAGCCGAGTGTCTGAGTAGTTAGGAGAATTTATTTCTCACAATATCTTCCCTCCACTCGCCTGGAGGTGCCCATGGCAACAGACATCAGGAGGGCCTCATTCTTCCATCTTCTGCGGGAGAAAAAAAAAAATCGTACACAGGATATGAGTCAAACCGAAGGCGAGGCTGAGTGTTGTCTGCAAGTGGGGCGGCTGCAAGGGCTGGAACCTCAGGCAAATATTACGGGAACATTACCGAAGCAAGGCCCTCGAACCCGGGGGGAAGGAATCTGCCCCCTGGGATGGGAGTGATAAGATGTGACCCCCTGGTCCCTCGCTTTTCTCCTGGAGCCTAGAACCACGGGTTCTGGCTAACGTAGTGGCATCTGTGAGCCAACGACCCGCACAGGGAAGAGGCACCCACAGATACGCTCCGAACCCTCCCTGGGGCTCAGCACGTCTAGGGAAGAAGTCTGCTCTCACCTGGCCCCCAACATCTCGGCTCTTGGCCCTCAGTTTGTTGACCTGGGACTCGGCGATGTCCGCCCGCTCCTCGGCCTCCTCCAGCTCGTGCTGGGCCCTCCGGCACCGGGACAGCTGCGTGTTGGCCTGCTCCTCCTGAGCGGAAGACACGGGGGTGGGAGGCTGAGCAGCCCCTTACGCTGGCTCTGAGCCCCAGCCCCTGCAGGCCGCTGGAGAACTGGGGAACCAGGATGACTTGGGTCCCAGTTTCACTGATGGCAGAGGAGAGGAAGCTGAGCAATCCAGGGGTGAGGATACAACCTGCACCCCTGAGTCCCTGCACCCCTTATTTTTTTAATTAAGGTATTATATGTGTACATAGCTTACCATTGCCCCCCCCCCCACCTCCCATTCATGTCCTCCCTCCCCAGAGTTCTGTGTTCGTTGGTTGTACTTATGTTCATGCATACCAGTCCTTTGGTTGTTCTCTTGTCTCCCCCCAGGTCTCCTTCCCCTTCCTGCTGTCATTTGACAGTCTGCTTATTTTATGGTGCCTATCTCAGGACCACACAAATAGAGTCTGCTCCTCCTCTGGTTCACACTGCCCCTCCCCCCAGGTCCCACTGGGGCACATGGCCCCCTGGGACACACGGCTTACCCAGGACACCCGGCCCCTTTGGGGGACACGGCTCACCCGGGGAACTCGGCCCCCTGGGACACATGGCTCACCCAGGGCACACAGCCCCTCTGGGGCGCTGGAGTCGGGTATTGGAGGCGCCGTGCTAGCTCCTCGCTAGCACAGCGGGCAGGCTGGGACAGCCCTGCACCTCTTTTCCATGCCGTCTCTCCCACTGGAGCTTTTTGAATGAGACCCAAGTCGAGAGTCCTCCCACGAAACCTGGAGGTGTCGGAGACCAATGGCCCAAGTCCCCATTGTCCTGCTCCTGCTCCCAGCATTCTCTGCCTATGGCCAGGCCACTGTCTGGGCCTGTTTCAGCATTAGCCAAGGGTTCCTGACAACAGTGGCCTTGTGGGCCCCCTCCAGGCTGAAAGGCTGCCACTGTTCTAATGCCACGTGCACATGTCTCCCTGCTACGTAACCAGGGCAGATCTGTCCCTTTGATGTCAAGACAGAACCAATCAGCCCCCGGGGCAGGGAAGAGAACGGACAAGGAGAAGCGTCCCATGCTCAGGCATTTATCTAGCCCCCCCCCTTCACCCCCCCGTTTTGCTCCTCAGAACATTGGTCCTGTGGGAAGCTCTGCATATAAGACCAAGGTGCCCAGGCCCACGAAGGGTGGGAAATGCTACATTCTAGAATGCCTCTTCCACTTGGCAGAGCCAATTACGTATGCCCTACAGAATCTGAGAAGGCCTTGACGTAAAGCGAGCAGTTCAACTTTCAAACCCAGGATCTCCAATGGATTTCTTTTCTATAAAAGAAAGTCCCCTCCCCAAGGTCCCCCCACCCCCCGGCCCAGCTTCCTGCTGCTGGCACCCCTCAGGCCCAATGTCCCCAGGAGATGCTTTGGGAAATGCTGGTTTCAGCCCGTTTCATTTCTTCCCTGCTGGTGTTCCCTGTTTGATGGAGGGCAGATCACAAAGGAAGGACTGGGTGAGGGCGTCAGGGAGGGCTCAGGGAGGGCAGGAGTGGTGGTGCGCAGGATGGGGACCAGGGAGGGCAGTGGGGTGAAGTGTCTAAGGTGGGGTCACAGGGGCAGGACGGCTGGTGGGGTGGGCTGAGGGGTTAGGGAGTCAGGGTGAAGAGAGGCCAGCAGGTGGGCTAAGACGCTCTGGGGTGGGCGGGATAGTGTGAGATGGGCTGAGGCCCAGTGAAGCGATGGGGCGAGGCAAGGGCACAGAGGAGGAGATGGGCAGGATGTGTTATACGGACCAGGGAGGGAGGGCACAGGTGTCCTTGCTTTACGGCCCGTGAAAACCGGCTGAGCTCTGTGGACTGTAGGAAGCAGGACACACTCCCAACAGGACTGGGGGACCCTCAGGCCGGCGTGGGCCCCCGGGATCTCCCCCACTTACGGCCTCCTCGGCCTGCCTCTTGTACGCCTTCACTTTGGCCTGCAGCTTGTCCACCAGGTCCTGGAGCCTCAGGATGTTCTTGCGGTCCTCCTCGGCCTGCGAACAGAGCGTCCGGCCAGGCCCCGGGCACTGCCGCCTCCCGCCTCCCGCCAGAGCACTCACCCGGGCCCCGCGCCCCTACCTGGTAACTCATCTCCTTGACTTTTCGCTCGTATTTGTGGGTCCCCTTCAGGGCTTCGGCTCCCCTCTTCTGCTCAGCATCCAGCTCGTTTTCCAACTCCCTCACCTGGTGAAGAGAAGGCGGAATGCAGGCCAGACCGCCCCGGCTCTCCATGGCCTGGGCGCCTGTCCTGGCAGGGTGACCTCAGCGTCTCCTCTGAGGACGCAGGAGCCACGTGAACTCACGAGGCCGCCACGCCTGCACGCGGTGGGCTTGTGCAAATGAGAACAAGGCACCTCTGTGGCCAGGGGCAGCCACAGGGGCACACAGCTCTGCTACCGGGTCCGGCTTTGCAAGGAAGCCGCTTCCTCTGGTGCCGGCAGCCTGGCCAGAGCTGGGCCTCAGGCCGGCTTGCCCCGCAGGCGAAGATGCCTGGCTGCTCCAGGTGGCTCGGCTCCTGACCGAGCGAGGCAGCGGGGTCCTGGCGAGAACCGGAGCCAGGAGCAGTCCGTCCGGGGAGCGCTCAAGTCCGGGTCCGCTGAGTGAGCCGAAGCAGGGCAGCTGCCGGCACTGGGAACGAGCTTTTGTGCATTTGGGGTGGAGATGACCATTCCTGCCCAAGCTACCGCCAGGGTGGGACGGAATGACACCAAAGGCCTGGAAGTGTTAATGTCACAGCCGCGCCCACCTTGCCTGAAGCCTTGGCTGGTGGCAGAGGACAGCCATCGAGAATGCAGGTCACCAGTGGTGGCCCCAACTCCGTGGTCAGAGAGAGCCCAGAGGGGGTGTGGGGTGGCGGCCAATGAGTGGGAATCCCGCTGCCACGGGCAGGGCGGCTCTGGGCTGTGGACTCCCCAGCTCAGCTTTGTAATCTACCAGTGGGAAAGGCCACCGCTGGCCACACGCTCCAAACAAGATCCCACCTCCACCCATACCCGGTGGGTCCTGGGAGCTGTCTGCCTTCGGTTTCTACAAAACGTTCTTTCCCGGGGGGTGGGTGAGGGGCTCTCCAGGCCTCTGTAGGGTTTATGAAACCAGGGTAACTGGGCAGCTGGCAATGGGAGGATGTTGAAGGTCCCTCATCCTGCGGGGGTGGGGGAAGGGGGAGGCTGGCTGAGGGACCCCTGCCAACCCAGGAATCACAGAATCAGAGGGTGGCAAGGGATGGAGTTCCTCCCCCAAGGCCTAAGCTCACGTTAATAGAATAGGACTGGAAATAATTAAAAATCAACATGTAAAGATATTTTTTGGAAGCCCCGACTTCCCCGGTGTTGACTTTTGCTACTCCTGCTGCGTAGTTTCCAGCCAAGAATCCCTTCCACGTTTCAAGTGTGCCCGTGCTGGGACCACCTCCGGGGGAGGCTGGCTGGGAGAATGACTGTATTTGGGTCTTTCCTGCTGGGATAAGTGGTCTCCTTCTCTCGGTGGCCTCCTCCTCCTCTTCCCCTCCCACTCTTCCATTTCCTTTCTCCTGGGGACAAGAGGCATCTGACAACCTCCTCCACACAGCCCTTCTTCACCATATTAACTGGTAGCGGAGCCCATTTTAAAAACCAATTAAATATACCACCGCAGGCCTAAAGGGAAACAAGCAACAAAGGGGCCGAGCAGCAAAGAAACTCAACAACCACAAAGCCTACTCCCAGGTGACAAAGGGCTGCCAATCGTCCTCCCCGGGATGCCCCGGATGCCTTCAGAGATGGGAAGTCAGGGAGGGAGGGGGGTCCAGGAAGGAGACTCCAGACTTTACACAGGATGGACCACTGTTCATCGAAGTGGAGGTTGGTCCAAAATTTAAATCCCACTAAAATGTGTACTATTTAAATTGTAAACTGTATCTCTCCCCACCACCCCCGCCCCCATTTATGTGGGTCTGAAACTCTATAAAACCAGAATGCGAACACTTACTAATGTCATCACACTGCAGTTGCTGAGGCAGAAGCATTCTACAGAGGATTTGCGTGAGTTGGGGTGGAGGAATCAGTGAAAAGGAAACAGGTGGGATATTTGGCTCACAGGGAGTTTTGCAAGAAGTCCTCAAGCTAAGTCTGGAGTCTGCTTAGTCAGTGGCCACTTTCCCACCACCCACTGTGGTTCTGCCCGGGGATTGGGAATCACTTTGGGAGGGAGTCCCCTCGGACCAGCTACCCGGTTCTCCAGCTTCTGGATCTGCTTCTTCCCGCCCTTGAGGGCCAGCTGCTCAGCCTCGTCCAGACGGTGCTGCAGGTCCTTCACCGTCTGCTCCAGGTTCTTCTTCATCCGCTCCAGGTGGGCGCTGGTGTCCTGCTCCTTCTTCAGCTCCTCGGCCATCATGGCCGCCTGGGGAAGTTCACAGAAAACATCCGTGGGCCATCCGCCCACCCCACCCCTCCCAGGAGCACGTGTAAGATGCTAAGGTAGGCGCTGTGTGTGCTGATATATAGCACTCTCCCACGTTGCTAGTCCATCTCTTCAGGAAGCCACCACTGACGGACTTAGGTCTTAGGAGATGGACCTGCGTGTCATGCCCAGGTTAGAAGCCCCCTTCTTCTCCCCCAAGCATCTCTGAGAAGAAAGAGCGGAGCTCACGTCTGTGATGGCTTTCTTGGCCTTCTCCTCTGCGTTTCTGGATTCCTGGATAGAGTTCTCCACCTCTGCCTGGCACTGGGCTATGTCAGCTTCCAGCTTCTTCTTGATGTTTATCAGGCTTGTGTTCTACAAGGAAAATTAGGTACCGAAGTGCAGGTTGTAATTGGACACTTCAATCGGAAGGGAGAGGGCTCGTGGGGAAGGACCTAAACCATGATCAGGTTCCATTCCTCATTTTCACACGGGGTTTGCTAGACACTGTTTTAGTCTTGACCAAACAGAACGTCCCAAGAGAGACCCAAGAATTGCACATGAAATAAATGATAAAAGTGGACTTTCAAATATTTGAGGGAGAACAGATTATTCAAAAAGGTGTTGGAAGAAGGAAATGATTTGTTGACATAGCTATATAAAATGAAAAATAATTCTAATGACCAAAATATACCATAAATGGAATTATAAAAGTGAGGACAAACTGGAATGCATTTGCAATGATTATTACTAAAAAATATTCCCTGTCTTAATGTAAAACAAATCAGTGAGCAAAAAGGGCAAGAAATACAAATAGGTAAGACACAACAGAAGAAATGCAAGTGGTAAAAAATATGATGAAATGTCTACTCCAGTAATCAAATAAATAAGAATTTTTTTAAAAAGGAAATATCGTCAACAATAAAATTGGTCAAGTTTAAAAAATAATAGCTAAGGTCTTTGAGAATTTATAGGAAAGAGCTCCCAATGGGTAATAAAAATTGGGGCAACTTAATTAAAGATCAGTTTACAGTATATTACAAATTTATTTATTTCTAGGAATATTTGGAAATAATAATAATGGATATATGTGAAATATATATTTCTACATAAGCAGTTTTTCTAATAGTAAATTTTAGAGAAGTTCTTCATAGCAGTTTTTCTAGCAGTAAATTTTTTTGGCAGAATGATATAAAACATCTAATCAGAGAATTAGTTAAATAAAAATGCCAACTAAAACGGACTACCTTTCTGTCATCAAAACAGTTATAGAAAACCCTCTAAAGATGAAGACACATATTCATGACACACTGCTAAATGAAAATAAGCTGCAAAATGTTTGATCACATTTTTACAAAAAATATAATATTTATTGACATAGACAAGGGCTTAGCATGAAATGTCTCAAAATGTTAACAATATGGTTAGCACTTTTCTTCTGCTTCTTTGCTTGTATTCTCTATTTGTTTATAAAAAGGAATTTTTTTAAAACTTTCATGCCGAAACTGGATTGGCTCAGTGGATAGAGCATCAGTCTATAGACTGAAAGGTCCCAGGTTCGATTCCGATCAAAGGCATGTACGTTGGTTTCGGGCACATCCCAGGTAGGGGGTTTGCAGGAGGCAGCTGGTCGATGTTTCTCTCTCATCAACATTTCTAGCTCTCCATCCCTCTCCCTTCCTCTCTGTGGAAAATCAATAATTAAAAAAAAACAAACAAAAACCTTTCATAAAAATGACAAAAGTCATTATTTTGAACAGCAATCTTAACTTTCTAAGATTATGGCTTCTACCTTGAAGCCTTCTCCACCCCTTCCTGCAGTCATTCATGCTTCCTTGCTCTGCCTTCCCACACACACATGACCTTCTATGTTCAGAGGAAGAAAGCCCCCTGCAGGGAGCCCGGCTGCACCTGGGAGTGCAGCAGCTGCACCCGGTCGCTGGCGTCCAGCAGCTCCTGCTCGGACAGCCTGCGGGCCCGCTCCGTCTGCTCCAGGGCCACCTTCATCTCCTCCAGCTCCTCCACCAGCAGGCCGCTTCTGCGCTCCGTGATGGCCAGCTGCTCCTTGAGGTCCTCGTTGCTCCGCTGGGCATCGTCCAGCTGCAGCTGGGAGTCCTGCAGGGAGAACAGGGGTGAGGCCGGAGCCCACAGGCCGAGGGCCCAGCTGCCTCCCCCTCCCCAAGGCCCTACGGTCACCTTGAGCTGCCCCTGGACTGTGCGCAGGTGCTTCTGGGTCTCCGCCAGCTGGCGGTTGGAGTGGCCCAGCTGGATCTCCATCTCATTGAGATCTCCCTCCATCTTCTTCTTCAGCCTCAGGGCGTCGTTCCGGCTCTGGATCTCCGCATCCAGCATGCTCTGCATGGCCTCTGCCGCCCGCTGGCTGTTTCTCTTCAGCTGCTCGATTTCTTCATCCTTCTCCGTGACCTTGCGGTCAAGCTCGCATCTTACCTGGCTCAGCTCTAGCTGGACACGCAAAATCTTGCTCTCTTCATGTTCCAAGGAGCCCTGATAAAAGCACAGGAGCAATTAGAAGTGCTGTGAGCACTAAAATGGATATTTTCCACTGTTATGAGAAAACTAGAAGCCCAGTGCACAAAATTTGTGCACAGGTAGGGTCCCTAGGCCTGGCCAGCGATCAGGACCTTCTGGCTGCCAGCCGGGGCCTCCCTTCATTCTGTGCTGCCCCCTGGTGGTCAGCACACGTCATAGCAAGCAGTAGAACTCCCAATAGATTGAACTCCAGAGACAATTTGCATATTAGCCTTCTATTATATAGGATGGGTATGATAATAACACCCATTTTACAGACGAGTAGAACAACACTCAAGAAGCTCAAACGACTTTTTCCTGAATGTCCCTTCTAGTAATGAAACTGAAGCTAAACCTTTGTTATTAACAACCAGGTCTTGAGGGGGATTAGTGAACATTTTATTGAGTGTGTCTATTTAATAAGGCTATAAGTCAGAAGCCAACCTATTCTCTAAAATGTCAGGGCAATTGCTCTCCCTTTATCCCTTTGTAAAACTTGACAAATTTACGCACATTTCCCTAGAAACTTCTCGAGAGCGCCACCCTGCACTGGCCTCAGCTGAGTATGAGCTCAGGCTGTGGCTCTGTGGTCAGTGCAGGACACCCAGTAGCCAGAGGTGATCGTGTGGTATGTTAAAAACCAGGGCTTTGGATGTTTGGTGAAGGATTTCTTGCTTTCCAAGAGGAAATACCGAGGACATAACAAACAAGTGTATTTATCTTCAAAAGGGGAGACAGGATGGACTAGCAGACACAGAGGACGCAGCAGAGCCCAGCTGTCTCCTGGGGCCTCCCGGCAGGAAGGCCCCCCCAACTCCCGCCCAGGGGTGCTCTGGCCCCTGCTTCAGCGCCCAGCCTCCTGAGCTCCCGTGTGCTGCGTCCCAGAACTTGCCTCCACCTCCTCGAGGGCAGCCTGGAGTTCCGACTTTTCCTGCTCCACTTGCTTCTTGGTCTTTTCCACTTCCTGAAGGTGCTTGCCAGTTTCTGCCATCTGCTCGGTTAGGTCAGAAATCTCCTCTGCAAAGGAAGGCTTGATTTAGGCTGTGCGACAGGCTCCGAGGAACAGCGCAGGCCTCGGCAGGCAGCGTAGGGCCGGCGACTCACTGAGGACATTCATGTGGGAGAGAGCAGGCGAGGCCCTCGGGTGAGGTGTGAGCAGAGGGAGGCGGGCTGCCGCACCTGAGCTGTGCAGAGAGCGAGTGAAAGAGCAGCGTGTGGCCCCAAACTTCCCAACCCTCTGCAGCGGCCCAGAGGACGGAGGAGAAAAGTGTAGAGAGCATGCACAGGCCCGCATGCCGCACTGAGGCGGGATCCGGGGAAATGTTCTCCCACGGGGACCTCAGCGCCCCACTGCGCCCCCTGGTTTAGAGGATGTGACTTTCTGCCACTGTGCCTTTCACAGGAGGCCTCAGGCCTCATGGTGGACTGAGCAGATGTGGGGGTGGTGGGGGGAGGGCAGTGGGAAGGAGGAGGCGTCCGGAGGTGGTTGTGCACATCGGGGAGGGGTGGCTGGACGAAAAGGGGCATATTACACTCCTGTGGTGGTCAGAGAGCTCACCTTGCAGATTTTAACATTTTTATTTTATTTTATTTTTTTAGAGAAAAAGAGAAATATTGATTGGCTGCCTCCCGCATGCACCCCAACTGGGGATGGAACTCATGATCTAGGTATGTGCCTGGACCGGGAATCGAACCTGCCTGCCACCTTTTGATGTATTCGACGTTGCTCCAACCAGCTGAGCCACACCGAGCCAGGGCTCACCTTGCAGATTTTTATTCTCCCGCCTCAGTGTCTCCAACTGATCCACCACCTCCTCGTAGGCGTTCCGCATCTTGAAGATCTCAGTACTCAGGGACCTGGACTCTTTCTGAGCTGCTTCCAGCTCAGCTTGGCCCTCATCCAGCTTCTGCTTCCACTCCGCCAGGACCTGGGGGGCGAGGGGGACGCAGGGCATGTGATGGGCAGGAAGGGCAGGGGACCATCAGCAACACCGAGGTTTACCCTTCCATCCTTAGGACCAGGGAGGCAGGGGCCCCTCCTACAGCAGCCCCCACGCTCTGCTGTCCCTGCCGCGATCCACCGTGCTCTCAAAGGTGTTTCCATCTCAAAGGAAAGAGAATTAGCTTTAACTAAAGAGAGAATTCCCTTTCGAGGGAGCGTCACCAACGTCAAGAGACACAGCCCATGCCCAAGCTCCCGGGATGGGCCATCCTGCCCTGCAGGCTGTGTGAGCATCCCACCCGTGGGCGTGAGGGCCGCCACTCTCAGTGCTGCCGCCACGGCGCGGGAGGAAGGACCTTGTCGAAGTTCCTCTGCTTCTTGTCCAGGGTGGCGCAGGCGGCGTTGGCCCGCTCCAGACCCAGCATCAGGTCGTCCACTTCGCCCTGGAGCCGCTGCTTGGTCTTCTCCAGGGACGCGCACTTGGCGCTCACCGCCTCCGTGTTTTCCTCCGCCTCCTGGAGCCTCTGGGCCAGTTTCTTCCTAAGGGAACCAGATGTTTCTCCCTTGGCAACGGTGGACTATCTCAGAAGGGCTACACGGGAGGAGAAACAAGCAGTCTACGGGGACTGGGCCTGGACAAGAGCGAGACCTAGAGTTCGGTGAACAGAAGGGATTTACGCAACATCCGAAGGGTCCCAAAGAGCTTGGTCATCACCGAGGGGGCACCGGGGAAGCGGGTCGAACGGACGGTCCCCCCTGGAAGGACGGGAGCACCTACGTGGGTGCTCAGAAAACCCAGGGCCCTGGGGCGGGGGTGCTCCAGGGAGGGTTGGTTCTCTGTTCCTTCACCTGTGCCTCGGGGTCACCTCTCCTACGTAACCTGGGGCCGTACTTGGCCTCCTCCAGCTCCTCTGTGCGCTGGATGGCGTCCGTCTCGTACTTGGTCCTCCACTGGGCCACCTCGCTGTTGGCCTTGGACAGCGCCCTCTGCAGCTCGGCCTTGGCCTCCTGCTCCTCCTCGTACTGTTCCCGCAGCAGGTCGCAGTCGTGGCGGGAGGACTGCAGGGCATGGGCCAGCGCGTTCTTGGCCTGGGGAGTCGCAGCGGTGACAAGGGGCAGGGACACGTGGCCATTTCCCCAGTGAAGGTGTTTTCACGTAGGCCAGCACTTCCCCAAGTCCAATCGTCATTTCCTTGCTGCCTTCCCAAACTTGGCTGTCGCAGCGCCTCGCCTACTTTGTTCACTTAAATTTTAGAAAGCTGACTCCTTTGTTCCATCTAATTATATTTAATTTAGAAGTAAATTGTCACACTACTGAAGGTGGAACACCGTTAATAGGTGCCACGATGAGAAGGCACCCCTAAGAATCAACGCAAAGGGAGTGAAGCAGCAGCATCGCCTTCTCCGTGGGTAGGTGCTGGGCCGCTGCGGCTGTGAGCCCGGGGCCTGCCCCCTAGGGGTTGGTAAGTAAATCGCCAGGTGCTAGAGAGCTGGTACCTAAGTGGAGAAGGCGTCCTCATGTGATCAGAACTGAAACAAAAGCCGGTGCAGTGCTGTGGAGCCCTGTGACCATGAAAACCCAAAGGCATCTTTGGTGCCACTGCCCTACGTCTGTGCACCCGATCTGTGTGCCACTTCCATATCCGCCTCCTCCTCCTGAGAGGAGGACACGCCCGGAGGCCTCCCCCCCCATCCCTGTCTGGGCAGGACCACGGAGGGTTTAGCGCTCATCACACCAGTCACAAACACTCTGCGGTACCCCTGAGTGCAGCAACTTAGACATCTGCATCCCTTTAAAGACACAGATAGCCGAAACCGGTTTGGCTCAGTGGTAGAGCGTCGGTCTGCGGACTGAAGGGTCCCGAGTTCGATTCTGGTCAAGGGCATGTACATTGGTTGTGGGCACATCCCCGGTAGGGGGTGTGCAAGAGGCAGCTGGTCGATGTTTCTCTCTCATCGACATTTCTAGCTCTCTATCTCTCTCTCTTCCTCCCTGTGAAATACCAATAAAATATATTTTAAAAAATACAAAAATACACAGATAAACAATAAGACTTTCTGAGGAGAACGTAGCGACTACAGTGTCCTGGTCTGAGGACGGCTCGCTCCGTTAGCCCACCTGCTCCTGACCCCCTCGGGCTCCGGTTCTCACTGCTCTCCAGCCCTCTCCGTACAACAGAAATGTGGAGACACATGTAGCACTGGATCTTTTTTAGTTAGAGCGTGCAAGACTTCCAAAGGACGCCTCCAGAAGGCCCCCAGAGTTACAATTACACATGGCTGGGGACTCCTGGATTCTCACTCTAATGAGCAGCTTCACTAAGCACCTGCTGTGTGCTCTGTCCTACTGTGCACCATTCCTGCTGTTTACACCTACAGCGGGGAATTATTCCTGCCCTCTAGGGGTTTACAGATCAGTGGGAGGCCTGCAATACAAACACAAACGGCTAGATACTGGCACCAGGAACATGATGATGACGTGTATGTTTATGTCGGTGCCCCAGGGGTGCCTCTGCAATCATGGAGGAGGGCAGCTTACCGTTGGGTATGGCAGCAGGGGCTACACAAAGTGTGCAGAAGGAAAAAGAGGGCATCTCCAGGGCCCGGATGAATTGCTGGGCAGCGTGAAAGAATACACACAGGCAGGGATGTCAAGCCAGGGCAGTGGGGGGCGGGGAGAGGGGGTGAAGGGGACACCCCTAGCTGGAGAGGCAAGTGCATCAGAACCCCCTGGGGGACAGAGGACCCCAGAGGATGGACCCCCCCTGAAAGTTTGATGCCTAGGTCCCCTCACCTCGCAGACCCGACTCTGCACTCTGCAGGCAGAGGACAGGCACCCATGGCACCCGCTTCTGTGATGCAGCCCGCCTCCCACCAGCTCCGAGGCCTCCCGGCTCTCAGGTGCTAGCCGTCGCCGCCATCCCAGAAACCATGGTCCTTACCTTGGTTTCTTCGTCCAGTTGCCTCTTCAGCTCCTCCAGCTGCTGGGTGAGGGCCTGCTTGCCTTTGGTGAGCTGTGAAACCAGCACCTCCTTCTCCTCCACTTGGTGGCTCAGCTCCCCTAACGCACGGACGTGGCCCCGGTCAGCCTTGCGCCTGCCTCCCCCAAGGCCCGCCGCACCTCACGGCAGCGCCCCACCCGGCCTCACCGTTTTGGGTCTGCAGTCTCGCCTTCTGCATGTTCAGATCGTGGATTAGCTGTGTCTGCTGGTCATCCTTGGCTTTGATCTCATTAAACTGGTCTTCCACAGACCGGCACAGTCTCTCCACGTTACTCTTAAAAAACAAGCCCACGTGAGTGGGGAATGCGTTCCTGGTGCCCAGAATGGCCCAGGCCTGTGGTCGGCAAACTGCAGCTCGCGAGCCACGTGCGGCTCTTTGGCCCCTTGAGTGTGGCTCTTCCACAAAACACCACGGCCTGGGCGAGCCTATTTTGAAGAAGTGGCGTTAGAAGAAGTTTAAGTTTAAAAAATGTGGCTCCCCAAAGAAATTTCAATTGCTGTCCTGTTGATATTTGGCTCTGTGGACTAATGAGCTTGCCGACCACTGGCCCAGGCTGTCTGACAGATTAGCTTCTTGTTAGGTTAAATGAAAATACGGAGAGCACCCAGAGGTAAGTTTTCAAAAGTCATTTCCCATGTGCTGTGTTTTTATTTGTGGTTGTTGCTTAATCACCAATAGCTGGGAACGGCATGCCCCGGCAGACAAGCATTTAGTGATTTGTGAGCAAACCTTTGAGGAAACGCCACTCAAAGGAGCCCCGGGATCTCCTTCTAACATAAGCAGCTCGACTGCCATGTCAATAGCATGACCTCCTGGTGTGTCTGACTGCAGCGATACAATCAGGGGGAGGCTGAGCATCTCATTAATCACACAAAAAGTTTCCTGAGGCGACAGCAGCGTGCCCCCTCCCACCGCCGCTGGCTGTCCTGTCCTTTCGTGAGGTTCCTTTAAAAACCTTGAATATGCTGTAGACCTCTCCCCTCCCCTCCCCTCCCACCTCATAGAACATAAAATGAATATATGGAGCATGTGTTTGTCCTTGGGCTGCTAAGTGTGGGATGACAGCAGGAGAGGCAGGGGCGGTAGATTCAGAGGAAGACCTCGAGGAACTCAGGCACCTTTGAGAAGAGGAGTTATGCACGTGAAACCATTAAATCGGGGCAGTCCACAAAGGGATGGGGACTCACAAAGAGAAAAAAATCAAAGGATTCAACAATGTCAAAAATATAAGGCAATAGCCCAGCCTGGGTGGCTCAGTGGTTGAGCATTGACCTATGAACCAGGAGGTCACGGTTTGCTTCCCTGTCAGGGCACATGCCCAGGTTGCAGCTCAATACCCAGTAGGGGGCGTGCCAGGGGCAGCTGGTCGATGATTCTCTCTCATCACTGATGTTTCTATCTCCCTCTCTGAAATCAATAAAAATATATTTTAAAAATAAGGTACTCTAAAGTGCTTCTTCCACTGAATATTAGAAGTGAGAACTGAGAGCATGACAGGGAAGCAGTGGGGTGGGGCTGGTTGTAGGCACAGTACGTGGGTGATGCTGGAGTTTCCTGTAACCCACCCATCCTGCAACCTGGCTTGGCTTGGCTTGCGTGGGCAGAGGGGTAGGGACGGGAGCCGGAGGGAGAAAGAGAAAGAGAATACATACAGACACACTTCTCAAGGGAAGGGGGAAAAGAACACAGGTGAAAGTGGCTATGTTAGAAAGAGAGAGAAAGGAGTTGCAGCGAGGAAGAAATAAAAAGGTTGAACGAGCAGTGTGAACCCAGAAGCTCAGTAAAGGCAGCAAGAGGCTCCAAGGAGACCACCTGAATCCTCTGATCCTCTCTCCATTCCTCTCCCCACAGACACCCCGACCTCTGGGCAGCCCTCTGCAGGCGGTCCACAGCCCCAGTCGGGGGTCACCCCTTCTTCTAGCCCAGCCAAGCAGCCCCAGGGACCACTCTGAGCTCATTATTTTTAAAGCCTCACCTGAAGCCATACTTCCATTGATTTTAGAGAGAGAGAAAGGGAGAGGGAGAGAAATAGAAGCATCCATCAGTGGCTTCTAGCTGGAGCCTGACTAGGGATTGAACCCACACCCTGGATATGTGCCCTGACTGGGAATCGAACCCGAAACCCATCAGTGCACCAACTGAGCCTCCCGGGCTGGGACCAGGGCATCTCTTGAATCTAGGAGCCCACGGCTCCTCCCGGGGAACTCTTTGCTTTGGTCACACACAAAGGCCAGTCTACCATGAAGCTGGCGATGTTTAGGCTCTGCACCCTCACTCACGTGGGCTCCGACTGCAGGGGGGCCGTGGCCCCAGGTGGGAGGGGGGGCTGGGGAGGCCAGGCACAAGCAAGAATGTCCTCCTGGGCAGGGGGGCTGGGCAGGCATTGCTGAAAAGTGGCCTGAGGAGGCCTGAGCAGACAGGGGCCTCGTTCTCCAAGGAGCCAGCAGTCTGTGACTCGTTTTCCCATTCTAAATGAATACTTACTTACATGCTTAATTTGTGTTCATATGTTATGTATATTTTCCTCAAAGGCCCCTCCCCTCCTGAGTTTTCTGTGCTTTAAGTGTCACGAACCCAGGGCCTGCCCCTGGTCTCACGTGTGATTTCACATGGGCTCTGCGTCCCAGGGCCTGGTGCTGTGGGCTCAGATAAGCACACCTGGCAAGACTCCTCGGTGCAATCCACCCACAGGTTTAGTTCTAGAAAATGCCGGATGGATCAGAACCTTTCTGGAAAACTCTGGGAAGATGACGAGGGCGTGAGTTGTAGCAGGCCAACTGTCAAGTTGAGTTGTGTCAAGTTCACTGACTTGAACTGACTTGGGGACTTGGGAGCAGGCAGCGTGGGGACAGGGATTCGGGTTAGAACGGGCAGTGAGTTAGGGCACTTCCTGATACCTTTGACTTGGAGACGCTCTCGATGTTGCTGGCCATGTCATCGATCTCCATCTTCATCTCGCTCTTCTCCTTCTCCAGCTTCTGCTTGACCCTCTGCAGGTTGTCGATCTGCTCCCCGAGCTCGGCCACAGTGTCCGCGTGCTTCTTCCTCAGGGCGGCCGCCGTGGCCTCGTGCTGCAGGGTGGCCTCCTCCAGGTCCCGGCGCATTTTCTGGAACTCGGCCTCCCGCTTCTTGTTCATCTCGATCTGGGCCGACGTTGCGCCGCTGGCTTCCTCCAGCCGCTCGCTGATCTCCTCCAGTTCCCGGGAGAGGTCCGAGCGCTGCTTCTCAATCCTGCCTCTGAGCGTGCGTTCTGCTTCCATCTCTTCCTCCAGCTCCTCCGTGCGGGCCTGAAAGGGCCTGGGTCAGCAATGCTGCGGGGGCAGCAGCGGCGTGGGGAGGGCAGGACGGTGTGAGATAGAGCTCAGGCAGTGTGAACTAAAGAACACACTATATGATTAAATTAGTGTCAGAAACCCAGCAGCAATCCAAATGTCCCCTGGGAGGGAGGTAGTCAGGTCAACCGTGACGGAGCCTCGCCCTCTGGGTCTGCAGCAGCTGGTCCACAGCCACCATGGACAGCTCTGCAGGGCGAACTGAGCAAGTTGCAGAACAATAGTCTCAACATGATATTGGTATGTTGTATATATTTATTATACATATATATCATAATGTTCTTGTTTTCTTATATTTTTATGCATATATATATAAGCTTACACATATGTTGTATGCACTGAATGGCCAGATTATTATGATCTTTGAATGCATAATAATATGGCCACTCAGAGTATATTCTATATAATAAAAGGCTAATGTGCAAATTGTCTCCTTGACCAAGAGTTTGACCAGCATGCATGATGGCCAACTACCCATGTTCCCTCCCCCTAGCCAGGCTGGCCAGACCCCACCCATGCATGAATTCATGCATCAGGCCTCTAAAAAATTACACACACACACACACACACACACACTGAGTGGCCAGATTATTATGCATTCAGAGATTATAATAATCTGGCTACTCAGTGTATGTAATAGAGCACGAGAGGCCCAGTGCATGAATTTGTACACAGGTGGGATCCTCAGCCTGGCTGGCGATCAGAGCCATCAGGGCTGATGGGGCAGGCTGGCCTGAGCGTGTGGAGGGATCACAGGAGGTTGGCTGGCTGTGAAAAGTTAGCTGTGGGAGTGCACTGGCCACCAGGGGGCAGCTCCTGCATTGAGCATATGTACACTGGTGGTCAGTGTGTGTCATAGTGACTGGTTGTTTGGTCATTTGGTCATTCGGTCGTTTGGTTGCTTAGGCTTTTATATATAGAGATATATTTGAAGTTCTTATGTACATAGTGAAACATCCAGAAGGATGCACCTCCAACTGGCACTGGTGGTGACCTCTGAGAAGACGGCAAGGGCACTGGGCTTAGAGTGGCGAGCAAAGCAATGTCCTGCCTCATTGGTAAGAGGTTAATTCTGTCCAAGGAAACCCATTGATGTGGAACTTGGAAAACTGAAATATTAATTTCAGTAAATAAAGGGAAGGAAGGACATTGTCTCCAGCTGCAAAGAGAGGGAGGGAAGAAACAGCGATGGAAGCAGAGGGGATGGGGTGAGGAGGCGTGGCCCAGGGCACTGTGTGTGTGTGGGAGGGGAGGGGGGGAGGCTCCCGGCCTCACCTGCAGCTCTTTAATCTTCTTCTGTAACTGCAGGCTGTGAACTTGCTCGTCGTCCATCTTGCTTTGTAACTGACCGATTTCAAACTCCTTCCTGCAAATAGATATATAGGCATTTCGCATGAAAGAGAAGCCTGTGAAAGGGGGAAGTTGACTTTCGTGCTCAAACACAGAGGTCCAGATGAGACAGCTACTTTTTCAGTTTCTCCTCTACTTGCTGCCTGTCGTTCTCCAGATCCATGATGGCTTCCTGGGCCATTTTCAGGTCTCCTTCCAGCTTCCTCTTCACTCTCTCCAGGTCGGCCCGCAGCTTCTTCTCCTGCTCCAGGCAGCCCTCGAGCTGGGACGAAAGCAGGGAGGCTGAGGCCCTGCCGGGAGAGTGCGCTTGCCCCTTAGCCACGCACCAGGCCGTCCTGGGGTGTGACTGTGGCCTTAGGCCTTGGGCTCGGAGGGAGCAGGTTTGCCTTCCCTCCTCCAGCCGAGGCTCCCCAAGGACTGGAGCCTCAGAGGCTCCTGTGGCGCCTCCTTCAGCCGATTCCCACGTGGCCTGTCTTGGGCCAGGTTCCCTGCAGAAACATGGTGCCCACGGGGTCGTGCTCTTGCCCAGGCAGGAACAAACGTCCTCCTCCCCACTTACACCATGCACTGCTGGGAGCCCTAGGCAAAGTGTGTGTGTGTGTGTGTGTGTGTGTGTGTGTGTGTGTGTCTGTGTTGTGTGTGTGTGGATACCTGTGGGTGTTTGTAGGGGGAATCTAGAGGTGGAGCACACCATCTCTGGCCTCAGGGACATCTGGTCAAGTCCTAGCCACAGTTGTGTGTGAAAGCCGGAGACATTGAACCTGGCTCTTAGCTCAAACAAAATGTAACGCGGTGGGAGAAACAATCATTTTCATGGTCACAAACAGAACTCGTTTTTAGCGATGTTAGAACAAAAGTAAAGCTTCTGGGCCCCACAGTCCTAGAAGGGGATGCCAGTGATGATAATGATGACAATGATGACGATGATGGTGATGGTGATGGTGATGATGATATCAGTTCATGGTTCACTAACACTGCCTGGTGAGCTTTCCATGGCACCTTCCGAGGTGGAGCTAATTGTGTCCCCATTTCACAAGGTGGAAATGGAGCCTCGAGTTTAAGTGCTTGCTCAGCATTCCAGATGTGCTTGGGAAGGGCTGAGACCTCAACCCAGTGACTCTGATTCTGGAGTCTGAAGCTCAGCCTTTGCATCCGGCCTAGACCCCTGCATCCCATCTAGACCCTACATCCCGCCTCGACCCTGCTTCCGGCCTAGACCCCTGCATCTGGCCTAGACCCCTGCATCCCGTCTAAACTCCTGCATCCCGTCTAGACCCCGTCTTTCCTGAGCATCTACAGATGCCGTGTGTGAGAACCCAGCAGAGAAATGCCCTCACATCATCTGCCTGCTGCTCCAGCTTGGCATTGACTTTGATGAGACCATTGACTTTGTCCTCTTCAACCTGCAAGTCATCCAGTGTCTGCTGATGGGCCTCCTGCAGGGCTTTCTTCTCCCTGGTCAGCTTGGAGATGGTTTCTTCAAGGGCCGTCATTTCCTCGGAAAGGTTCTTTACCTGGACAATATCAACAGCAGTTCAAGTCAAACAGTTAGACCAGAGCGTCCAGCAAAGGCTACTGATTCGCTCATTGAAGGACTTGGCTAACTGGTGTCCTTTCATTGAAGGTCACTGTTAATGTGAATATGCTGCCTCTGAAGGGGACACGCCCATCTATATCCACCTGGCACATCACGGGGATTTGCTCATTAGGTTGCTGATTGGGGTTTAGAATGAGGCAGGAAGGGGAAGTCCTAAATTGTCTGGAAGCAGGACAAGGGACCAAACACAGAACTTTAAAGCATTAAATTAAACCATTGTCCCATGTGCAACATTCTTCCGTATCACAGATTACTAACTCCTGGCCGGTGGGCTGAATCCAACCACAGACATCTATCCTTTAGTCCTCACAGTGGTTTACAACGTGGAGTAAGTTACCAACATTGAAAAACTAGGGATGTCACATAAAACCTGGGTTTCTGGTCTCTTACAGAAAGTTGGAAGACCTGCTTCCCATTCCCCTGGCAACAGCTGGCTGGCGCTGTCATGGCTGCCACTTGGGGACAGGGTGATTGCTCTCCAGTTTGCCACAATCTCCACCACTCCCTATTCTCTCTTTCCTCTACATCCAGTTGTCCACCCAGCACTGCCCGAGACATCCCACACCTGGCCATCATCATCCCATGTTCTACTCTCTCATTGGCAGCCATTATGAAGTGAATCATGTACTGCACCCTTCATTTAGTTCTGTGAAATATTTACTCTTTTGTGTGCATCTAATTTTAGCCTACACGTGGCTTCATGCTGTGTCTTTCACTTTCCTACTTTTCCCCACTCAGCACTAGTTCTTTTATATCCATCTTGTTGCCCTATAAGCATCCTCCACGTCTCACCTCTCCATTCCCCAGCGTGGGCCCTGATGCTGTCTCTAGCTCTACCCCCACCCCCTGCCCCAGGCAATGCTGCCACACTCATCCCCAAACATGTCCCAGTGCGGACTGGAGGGAAATTTCCCTGTCTCTACACCGAGGAGCACAAACACTGGGTTGAGGATGTGTGGATTCTGAATTCCTGAAGGCTGTGTGTGTTCATCTATACCAGTGGTCGGCAAACTCATTAGTCAACAGAGCCAAAGATCAACAGTACAATGATTGAAATTTCTTTGGAGAGCCAAATTTTTTGAACTTAAACTTCTTCTAATGCCAATTCTTCAAAATAGACTCACCCAGGCCCGTGGTGTTTTGTGGAAGAGCCACACTCAAGGGGCCAAAGAGCCACATGTGGCGCACGAGCCCCAGTTTGCCAACCACGGGTTTATACCAATAGTGCCTCCCTTCAGGATCTAGTTTTCTGCCTCCTTCACTCCATCTCCCTCATTATCTCCCTGGCCCCAGGGCATTCCTGTTTGCTCCTCCTGTGTCCTGTGAAGTGAAAACAGAGATGAGCCGGACTCCAGAGCTCCTGCTTTGCTTTGCAGAGGAAGCGGTGGGGCGGGGTCTGTGGTACCCCTAAGGAGGGCTGAGAAGCCTGCAGGGTAGAGAACAAGGCTGAGCGTAGAATGGGGTGGACTCCAACCACCCTCTACTCCTCCTGCCTCCACTCAGGCAGTGCTGGGTTAGTGGGGTCCCGCCTGCCTGCCTCTTCCTTACAGAGAGGCGTCGGGACCAGCCAAGAAACTGCGGGGTCCCCGGGGCTCGCCCACCTTGTTCTCCGTGGCATGCTTCTCCTTCTCCACTTTGGTCAGGGTCAGCTCCAGGTCGTCGATGTCTCTCTTGAGAGAGGAGCACTTATCCTCCAGGTTCCTCTTCTTGGCAAGAAGCTCGGAGTTTGTCTCCTCCTCCTCCTCCAGCCTCTCGTTCAGCTCCTTGACCTTCGCCTCCAGTTGAATCTTGCATTTGATGAGCCCCTCACACCGCTCCTCGGCGTCCATCAGGTTTTCCGTTTCCTGAAGGGACCGGGGCGTTATGGGTGGATCGGCATCCTGACAGACCCTGTAAAGGAAGGGCTTTGCCCTCCCCATGCCCATTAACTAGTGCTAAGGAGTGGCTACACACACACATACACACACACACATGCCCACGCACACACACCCTCATGTGCATATAGCATCCACATGCTTCATTTTAAACCACCGTGGGTATCATCCACTTCATAAAATCTCACCTCAAATAATTTTAAGCCAAGGCATTCGTGGAGTTTATGAAGCCTCTGCTAATTCTGGACGCCCAACCATCTCACTGTGCCCACTGCCACCAGCTAAAAGGTAACGAATCCCTATGCTCTCACAAACGAATATTTTAAAAACGTCACTGCCTTTTAACTTTCAACAGGAAGTCCTGGCTATGTCTCCTTAGGCTGGCCTCCTTGAGCTACAGAACAGAAAGTTCAAAACAGACAGGGGCATGTGGCTAAACAGGTACAGGCCTCAGAACACCTGCCAGGAGTCTCTAGGACCGACCATGTTAGTTCTTAAACCAAACTGGGCCATCGCCTCTCACACAAGAGTATTTGTAAGGACTGGACACACCTTCCAAGGGTATGAATGGAAACAGACTGGCAAGCGCAAGAGTCTGTGTTTGCTGAGCATGTGCTATGTGCTGGGCATTTTACACGCATGGACTCATCTGATCCTTCTGGCAATCCTGTGAGGTGGGAATGTTGCTGTACCCATCTCAGAGATAGGAATACTGAGGCACAAAGTGGATGGGCGTCTTGCCCGAGGCCACACAGCTGTCACATGGAGGACCTGGGATGCAAACCCAGCAGGCTGGTTCCACACCTTGTCCTCTCGCCACTATGCTTGGGATCGTGCGCCTAATAACCACATTTACGGACTGGGAACGTGGAAAGGGGAAGGGAAATGCTTTGCACAGAAGGCAAAAGGTAAAGGTATTTGGGGATTTAAAAAAGAACAAACAATAAACGCCTTAACTCTGTGAAATGGTGCAATTACATGGTCAGAGTGGCACTGTTTCCGTGGCCATGTCTTCCCCATCTCCTTGATAAAAATAGGATCTTTAAAGTGTTTTTACTATAACTTATTATCGAAAATCATGTATAGAAAATTACTTTTTCTGCTTTGAATTTTTTTTATTTTAGTGTTTTATCTTTTTTATAAACTTTTTTTTTTTTTAAATTCTCACCCAAGGGTATTTTCTCCACTGATATTCAGAGAGAGGGGAAGGAAGAGGAAGAGACAGAGAAACATCGACGAAGAGAGACACATTGTTTGGCTGCCTCTCACACTGGTTGGCTGCCTCTCACAGTGGTCCAGACAGGCAGGAATGGAGCCTGCAACTGAGGTACACACCCTTGACCAGAGCCAACACTCTAACCACTGAGAAAACTGGCCAGGGCTTATTTACAAACGTTTTAAATACCTATTACATTCCTGTCAACGTTTATTATGATAACATACCCACAGCAAGACAGGCCTAACTCCACCACGAATGACAGGTGAGCAGAGATTCACCTAGCTGTGTATGTTCCAGTATGCTCTACTTTCCCTAAACCAGGGCCCGTCTCCTTTGACTGGAGTGTGGTGCTGCAATACTTGATGTGACCATTAGGTGGCACCAACGTCCCTCGAATAGACACCTGATGGGGCTTCAAGGTTGCTCCCCCTTTCCTCCGAAGAAGGCACTTACTGACTGGACCTGCAACTGGAGGTCATTCTTTTCCTGCAGCAGGGAGACCATTTTCTCCTCCAGCTCCTTCCGGCGAGCCTCGGACCTGGCCAGTTCCTCCTTGGCCCTCTGGAAGTCTTCCTTCATGGTGGCCATCTCCTTCTCCGCCTCCGCACTCTTGAGGAGGGGCTTGATCTTGAAGAACAGGTTCATCCAGGGCCAGTGCTTGACGTTCATAAAAGAGCGGATGTTGTACTGGATGCAGAAGATCGAGTCCCTGTATATCCGTTAGGACCGGGGTTAATGAACCTCAGCGAGGTCTTGTCTCCACCCACCTACCCTGTGGCCCCAGGACCTGCACCGCTCCTGGCTGGGTGGGAAGAAAGTAAGAGTAGATTCTTAAAAAAAAAAAAAAAAAAAAAGGGGGGGGGGAGCAGAACTGGTTTGGCTCAGTGGATAGAGCGTTGGCCTGCCGACTGAAGGGTCCCAGGTTTGATTCTGGTCAAGGGCATGTACCTTGGTTGCAGGCACGTCCCCAGTAGGGGGTGTGCAGGAGGCAGCTGGTCTATGATTCTCTCTCATCAATATTTCTAACTCTCTATCTCTCTCTACGTCCTCTCTGTAAAAAATCAATAAAATATATTTTTTTAAAAAAAAAAGGGGGGTGGGAGGCAGAGGAAACAGAATGTGCAAAAGTTGGGAGGCGAGATGGGGCATGGACCACTGGTGGTCTCCCATTCACCAGCTCCTTCCTGGAAGTCCTCTGCCTAAGCATGCTGGTGCCTCCTGTTTATTGGGTCTTTCTCCCTCATTTGACTAGTTAGCTCTCACCTTTTGAAACTCTAAGAACCAATTATTTGCCATGTGGGCTCCATCTTTATGCTTAAATATTGGCGTACGCCCGGGCCTGCCTTCAGTCCACTGGTCGTCTCCCGGACTCCTGCCCTCCTTGAATGGATCCATTTTCCTAATTTCAACACCTGCACTGTCTCATACTTGTCACCCTCCGCAGCCTCCTATCACACAGCTCACGTTTACCTGAAAATGGACTTTTCTTTCCTTTAACCTGTACCCTCCTGTGGAATATTTTTAATTTCTGCACTGGCTTTCCTTTGCTTCACTCAGCCGGTGCCTGGGAGATGTTGTTGACTAGTACATGTGGATGCCCAGACAGCAGTGACAATGCCTGAGCGACACAGGGCATCTGGGCATCTGGGAGGGCGGACTTCCACCCAAAGGCCCTTCTTCCTGGGGTTCCCACACATGACCAGCTACTGCTATTCCTTCTACTCGCCCAGGGACCATTTTCTAACTTTGGTCCCGGCCAACTATGACTGGGACTTCTGCCACAGCCTGGTCTTGGTCTCTCCTGTCCTCTAGGCCCCACTCTCCTTGGAGCTGCCAGAGGTCTGAGCTACAAACTGGGGAGGGGGCAAGGGAAGTGGCCGCTCTCACTTACCTCCTTACACACCTTCCACAGCTCCCCACTGACCAGATGATCCCTGATAGCTCATTAGCACAGAGACCTTCACTCCCTGCACCTCACACTGGCTCCAAATGTGACCTGCTTTCTGGGGTCCCTCCCAGCTGCTCTCTCAGGCCACGCAGAGCTGATTTCAGAAAATCCTTTCTTCTCACTGACGCTTTCATGACAATCCCACCTCCAACAAGGTTGGGGCCTGTTCTCCAGTTCTTCCCTCTCCTGAATATAATGCTGACAGTGTATGGATCACAGGCATTAAAATTAGCCATGCACCTGTCTGCTTCCCACCCATCGGGAGCTCCTGGAGGGCAGGGTCCCCTTCTGTGTCCCCAATAATAAATTCCTGCTCAGGAAATGCTGGTTGAGTGGGTGAACAAGTACAAGAATGTCTAGAGACTAAAAAGCAGGAAGTGATCGTCATCTGCTCCTAAGGAGGGAGGGCAGGGTAGGGTGGAGGTGAGGGTCTGGGTCACCTCCTCTCCATCATCTTCTTGAACTCCACCCGCATGAGGTACCCTCGGCACAGGGCCTGCGTGCGTGTCATCAGGATCACCAGCTTCTCATCCCTCATCTCCTCCAGAAGTCCCAGGAGCCCAGCTTTGAAAAACACCTGTATTAAAGGAGAGACAGCCCTGCTCTGTTCTCCACAGGTGACAGTCCTCAGCCTCCGGAGAACCTCTTCCGGTCCGACCCCAGCCCTCAACTTCTGACGCCTGGGTGGGGACCTCAGCCCGCTGGCTCCCAGTTCTCAGTTCTCAGGGTCCCGGTCTCCTCAGCAGCCCCACCTGTGTCTTGTTCCAAAGCACGTCCCAGGCCCCACCAACCCGCATGGACCCATCCTGACAAAGCTCACACACAGTAAGCAAAGAAGAGTCCAGAAAGTGACCTCCGCTCTCTGCTTTGTCCACATTGGGAGAGATCCAGACTTCTGCCTCCTTGCCTTCCTCTCTCTCTGCCCATCCGAGAAGGCTGGCCCCACTCAGGCCCATTCACCCAGGGCCCACGTGGGCAGAGCTCCTTCGGCCTCCATGACGTTCCAAGAAGCAGGGCACCCTTAGGGGCAGCAGGCTCCTCCCTGGCAGAGTGGATGCTCTAGTCCCAGCAGCCCCTCTGGGACGTGGAGTGCTGCCGGAGTTGGGCCAGGGTTGAAGCTGGCCTTTGCATCCAAGTGACCATGACCAAGTTTGTTGCCTCACCCTCCCATCAGCCCCCGAGGTCAGGACCACCTCTGTCACCACCAGCTTCTTGGGAGGCTCATTGAAACGTGTGCAGAGGACGTGTCACGGGGCTCCCTCAGTGCACACGACCTCCATAAATGGCGGCCATTTCTGGGGTGATAGCTCTTCCTCCCAAGTCCTCATGGTCCCTGGAATTCTTTCCACCCTGGGCTCCTTCATCTCCATCAGAGTGTCTCCACTCCCTCCAGGACACCCAAGCTCCCAGCGTTTTCTTTGGCAGCTGATGGTGCTCCCACCTCCAATTTAGCCTCTAGACTCCTAACAGCCAGCACCGAGACGGAGACCTCTGTACCCAGTGCCTCTTCCTGGGCCACTGGTCAGGCTGAGCAGATGGGGAAAGAGACTCCTTTCTTCCGCTCAGCTAGCAAGCAGCCCAGGGCTGCGGTTACAGGGGAGAGGACGGAGGTGTCCAGCTGCCCTGCTCTCACCTTGGTGTGGCCAAACCGGTACTGCCCCCGGTCCACATCGATGGAGTTCAGAAGCTTCTCGGAGGCATTTTTACTGTCAATAAACTGCCCTTCCGGGATGGCGCTGGCGTTGAGGAGCCGGTACCTGGGAAGGGAGAACACAGGCCAGTCCCGGGGCTGCTGGCTGTGGCAGCTGGGGTGGACCATCTCAGGGGGGAAGGGCCGCTGGCCACACAGCCTCTCCTGAGGGTGCACTCTGCTCCTCGCTGCTCAGGCCCAGGGGCTGCATAGCCCTCCGAGGTCCAGGCCAGCGAGGCCATGTCCCCCTATTCTTGCCTCCCCCCATGGGTAAGGCTGGAAAAGGAGTGGTGTTGACTGTCCCTGGGCAGAGGATCACTCCCTCTTCCCCAAGAAAAAGACAGAGCCATGGACACCCAGGTGGGGAGCTTGTGGGCTCACCACACACCCCGCCTAAGAAGTACTCTGGAGGATGATGCAAAGGTGCCCCCGACAGCGAGAGTGCGAAGACGAGGCCACCCACCGCTGTTTGAAGTCGGCATAGAGGATCCGGCTGGGAAAGCCTTTCCGGCAGATGCGGATGCCCTCCAGGACCCCGTTGCAGCGCAGCTGGTGCATGACCAGGTGGTGGTCCATCACGCCTGGGGAGAGAGTGTCCGGGCCGTCAGGGGCCTTCTCATCGTTTTCATTGGTGCTTTGGATCCCATGAGCCACTCCGACACCCAGGCTTGAGAGGAAAGGGTTAGTGCCAGCTCCAGGGTGGGAGTGGCTGGAGCTTGCCTCAGTAGAAATAAACCCGATGTATTGGGTAGACTCTAGATCCCATCTCCATGGGAACAAGAGTCAATATCAAATATTGGTGTTGACCCTGTTCATGGTCCTTAGCTCTGTAGCTAGGCTCCAAGGGAGGCAGGTGGGTGGGGCGCACCCTCTGGGCCTCCCAGCGAACCTTGAGATGCCCTTCGGTCTCTACCCAAGGACAGAGATGCAAATGTGCAGGCTGTGTGTTCAGTGGGAAAGGAAAGCCAGAGAGAACAAGGCGGGCTGTGGCACACACACACACACACACACACACACACACACACACACACATGTGTGCGCTCACACCCCCAGAATTTTGCACACATTTCAGGGAGCTCTGCTCTGGTGGGTTCTTACTCACCAGGAGTCTTGGTTTCATTGGGAATCAGACATCGTACAAAGTGAGGGTGAGTGCTCCTCAGGTTGGTCATCAGTTTGTTGAGGTTTTCCTGGGCACAAACCAGAACAAGCTCATTTACCTTAGCAAACGTCTCAGTGGGCAGAACATCAACAGCTGGGCACGGAAGGGGCCAAACACGCACCCTGAACACCGCTGACACGGTCTGGAAGGAGGAGCCCTTCTTCTTCCCTCCTTTCTTGCTCCCCCCGGCGTCACCTGGAGACAGACACAGAGGTGCCAGAGAGTACATCACTCTCCCAGCCCTGAACATTTGGTTTTCTTGTGATGTAAGACATCTGAGGGTTTCTATTTGTTTGTTTTTAATGTGCCTCTGAGCCACTTAGATTTGGGCATGCACACCTTTGTCACTGTGGGGATGGGGTGGGGTGGGGTGTGGATGGCATTGAACTGGGATAGAACTGAGGTCCTCAGCATCCAAGGAGAATCTTTTCCTTCAGAAGTCAGACCTGACACTCAGCCAAGTCGCCAGCAAGATGGAGACACCCCTCTGAGGACTGTCCTCTCTTTCATGGGGTCACCTCCTTCTGTGCTTGACCCCCCTATTCAACTCTTAATGAGAAAGTAACCAAAAGTAACACAACTGAACATTCTTAAGAATATTCTACAAGGAATGAGCTGTAGGATGTTCTTGAGAATATTCTTTTCTAAAAAATGGAAATTTGATTTGGAATCAGTGATACCAGGTCTACTTTTCCTAAATGGCTCCATTTCTGATTTAGTCTCTGATATGTCATCAAGATTCATGTGGGAAATGTCATGTCTTAGTTTCCCCTTACTCTCCTCACTCCACTCTCCTGTCCAGGCTCCACCATGGATTCATGTTTGGGTCGGGGAAAGAGAGGAAGGAAACCCCTTGCGTAGACCCACACCCACTGGGGGTCTTATGTTTGGAATCCTGGTGTATCTCTAAATGGTGTTATTCAACACAGTTTTAGAGAACTCTGATTAGATTAAAGGAAGCTGATGTTAATTGTTCAAGTTTAAATTTGTGCCAATTATTTTTTTAATTGTCTACTTATAGAATGAATGATTATATTACATGTATTTTCAAATTAAAAATGAATTTGTGTTTAAATGTATGTGTTTAAGATAATTCATGATTTTTAAACCTTATTTTGGCAATTATTTTAGAAATACATATATGAATAATCTTACAAAGTGATACTGGCTTGTACAGCCACTTTGGAAAACAGTCTAGAAGTAACTCAAAAAAGTTAAGCATTGAGTTATCATATGACTCAGTGATTCCACTTCTGGGTATATACATGGGAAAATTAACAGCATATTTCCACACTAAGACTTGTACACAAGCCAAAACCTGTTTGGTTCAGTGTATAGAGCGTTAGCCTGCGGACTGAAGGGTTCCGGGTTCGATTCCAGTCAAAGGCATGTACCTTGGTTGCGGGCATGTCCCTAGTTGGGGGAGTGCAGGAGGCAGCTGATCAATGACTATCTCTCATTCATGCTTCTAACTCTCTATCTCTCTCCCTTCCTCTCTGTAAAAAATCAATAAAATATATATTTTTTTAAAAAACAACTTGCACACAAATGGTCATAGCAGCATTATTCACAATAGCCAAGAAGTGGAGACAACTCAAATGTCCATCAATCAGTGAGTAGATGGACAAAATGTATATATACATACAAAGGAATATTATTCATCTATAAAAAGTAGAGAACGGTGATACATACTACAACATGAACAACCTTGAAAACACGAGGCTAAGTGAAAGAAGCCAGACACAAAAGACCACAGATGTATGATTTCATACGCAAAATATCCAGAACAGACAAACCCATAGAGACAGAAAGACTAGTCATTGCTAGCGGATGGGGATGTGAGAAGTGAGAAGTAACTGGTAATGGGTTACAAAGGAGATGAAAATGTTCTTGAATTAGATAATGTGATGGTTTTACAACCCTGTCAGTATATTAAAAATCACTAATTTTTAAAGGGTGAATTTTATGCTTTCTGAATTATGTCTCAATAAAAAACTACTAAAGAATGTGGTATTGGCTATCACGTCCACTGAGAGGTTTGTTGAGCTCTGTAGAGCTCCGCCTCATAAGGAGAGGAAGAAGAGGAGAAAGGAAAGTTGAGATTAGAGACAACAAATAAAGGAAGCCCAACCCGAAGCTTGTGTTCAAGTGTTGCTTCTTCATAAGCAGCTTTGGGTTATGAGTAATTACACAGAGATTGCCACAGGTTAAGAGATAAAAGAACTTCACCTGCTTCTGCACCAGCATAGTTAGAAAAAAGGAAGGACAGCAGCTTCAGGGAAGACTTCTGGTACAGCCCGACCACGGTCTCATTCAGGGGGTCCTTGTTCTTGTCAAGCCAGCCGGCAATGTTGTAGTCCACGGTGCCCGCGTAGTGCACCAGCGAGAAGTGGGCCTCGGCCTTGCCTTTGACGACCTTGGGCTTCTGGAAGTTGTTGGACTTGCCCAGGTGCTGGTCATACAGCTTGTTCTTGAAGGAGGTGTCTGTGGCCTTGGGGAACATGCACTCCTCCTCCAGGATGGAGAAGATGCCCATGGGCTAGAAGGAACATAATGGTATTCAATACCAGTCTATCCCAATGACTCCATTGTCTGCAGGGGCCAAAGCCACTTTGATGCTGTCACTCTGTTACTGTAAACACTGGGCTGTAAGTGCTCTGAGAGCAAGGCCCTTGGTCCGTTTGGTGCAATGACAGAGCAGCGCTAGACATATGGTATGTGCTTACTTAATATTTGTTGAACAACAGTAAATGGATTGAAGTTATGTGTATATAAATGTAGCCCACTTTTAGCAATAGGTTTACCAAAAATGTAGTTATATACAGAGACATCATGTAATATGAGTAATATTTTATTTTTTTCAATGTGAGTAATATTTTAAACAATCATCTAGATCAGTGTCTCCCAAACTCTTCTCATGATGAGAATCACATGGTGGGGTTGTTAAAATACAGATTCCTGAATCCCAACTAAGAAGTGTAAACTAGAATTTTGGGGAACATACAGGTAAAATTGTATACTTAACTAGTGCTGTAAGCTTACATAGGCATTTTATAAAGCTCAAGTCTATATACATTTTGTCCCACATACAGCTGCGCTACTTGGGATATTCAAGGCTTCTGGTGCCTACCACACACATTCTAAACCATTTATCCTGGCACTCAAGGCCTTCCCAAACTGATGCCAAAATAATGATCTTTAATTCTCATCTCTTATGGTCTGTTCTGAGCTTAGAGCACTAGTTAAGTATACAATTTTACCTATATGTTCCCAAAAATTCTAGTTTACACTTCTTAGTTGGGATTCAGGAATCTGTATTTTAACAACTCCACCAGGCGATTCTCATCATGAGAGAAGTTTGGGAAACACTGATCTAGACTGGTCAGCATTCACATCCTTCAAACATGACCAGCGCTCAAAACATTATGGAAAACAGTTTTTAAAAGTTAATGTTATCTGTGTTTTCCCAGTGACATTGAAGCCCACTGCTCCATGGCCCCGCTTCCATGGGTCTTTGGACAAACCAGACGGGTATGAAATGCCACAGTCCCTGCTGGGCTCCCATCATATTCTTGGGGGTAACTGAACCCTGGGATTTTAACCACCCAGGCACCCCTCTAGGTGTCTGGACAGATTCTGGGTGCTTTCCAAACACTTAGCCTTTATGCACAAGGGGATTCTACTATCCGAGGGCTTACAGCCTGGGGCAGTGAGGTTAGAGGCAGCAACATGTTAGCAGGAAAGAGTTAGAGGAAAGAGGCGATGGTCCCACGTAAATAGGAGCTGTCCCTGGGGAGCAGCATTTGTTTCTGTACCTTCTCGATGAGCTCGATGCAGGCAGCCAGGTCCATCCCGAAGTCGATGAACTCCCACTCGATGCCCTCCTTCTTGTACTCCTCCTGCTCCAGCACGAACATGTGGTGGTTGAAAAACTGTTGCAGTTTCTCGTTGGTGAAGTTGATGCACAGCTGCTCCAGGCTGTTGTACTGGGTGTTTCAAATAAAAAATAAAAACAGTTTGAGGGAGTTTGGAAATTCAGCGGAGATCCAGTAAAACAGACACAAAGTGGGAGGGCCTTCCTAGGCCAGTCATCTGCCCAACAACTCACGTCGAAGATCTCAAAGCCAGCGATGTCCAAGACCCCGATGAAGTACTGCCGGGGCTGCTTGGTGTCCAGCTGCTGGTTGATGCGGGTGACCATCCACAGGAACATCTTCTCGTAGATGGATTTGGCCAGAGCACCCACGGAGTTCGTCACCTTGAGAAAGGATCACGCAGTCAACCCTCAAATTGGTGTATTTATGGTTGTGTTAAGTTGAAACGTATGAAGTTGACGTCTTGATGATTAAAAATTGGAAATGACAATTTTATATAGTTCAACCTAGTATAAAATACTTCTTGAGCCTTTTCCCAGCTCATAATATTTGTCCTTTCCTGAGAACTATGCCATGTATATATTTCATTTAAAAAATATTTTATTGATTTTCCCCAGAGAGGAAGGGAGAGGAATAGAGAGCTAGAAACGTCAATGAGAGAAACATTGACCAGCTGCCTCCTGCACACCCCACACTGGGGATGTGCCCACAACCAATGTACATGCCCTTGACTGGAATTGAACCTGGGACCCCTCAGTCCACAGATGGACACTCTATTCACTGAGCCAAACTGGTTTCGGCTATATTTAATTTTTTAACCACACTGGTAATAGCACTTGACTCTAGCCCTTGGCTCTACTTAATTGAACTAGATATAGATATTTGATCCAAGATGGGTTAAAAAGAATGTCTTTCCTGAGAATTTGGAATTGGGATCAAAAGACACTGGTCTCAGTCTCAGGGGGAGGCTAGAACCATGGAGATGTAATGTGGGAGCTGCAGGGTGGCTGCGGGCAGGAGAGGTGGAGAAAACTTATGTGCCTAGTGAGGACACAACAGAAAAGAACAGCAATGCCACCTCAGGGAGTCCCAGAGAGGGGCTGGAGAGAGAGTGTCTGGCTCCAGGCTCCCAGGAGACCCAATGACCACCCCTTGATTTGCATCCCTTGATGAACCCCAATGTTGAAGCCAGTTTCATATGCATTTCTGATACCTGCGACCCAAACCACTTGAAGATGAAGGTGAAAATAGCAAAATACCCGAGACAACTGGATCCAGAGCATCTCCGTTACCTGCTGGACATTTTGCCCTTTAGTGACGTACTCGTTCCCGACCTTCACCCTCGGACAGCACAGGCCTTTCAGCATCTCCGCAGAATTCAGACCCATCAGGTATCCCGCTTTGTCAGCCACTGAAGGAAGAGGAGAAATGGTATCACACATAAACAGCAGATGCTGACGTGTCCAATCGGGCCCCGGGTCCTCACAGAAATGTTTTCTATAATCCTTCTTGATGTTTTTTATGTTCTATGTGTGCCTGGGTTGGCCTTGTCCAATGAAGCTTAAATTCCATGGTCCAGGGCTCCAGGTTTAAATTTTTTTTTTAAATTTGCCTTCTAGACACAATCTTTAATTATAGGTAGATCTTGCTCTACTGATATTTAAATTTCATTTAGAAATACAGCTACACAGTCATACTGGAGTCTGTTGGTACAGTGGTCTGCAAACTCATTCGTCAACAGAGCCAAATATCAACAGTACAATGATAGAAATTTCTTTGGAGAGCCAAGATTTTAAAACTTCTTTTAACACCACTTCTTCAAAATAGACTCACCCAGGCTGTGGTATTTTGTGGAAGAGCCACACTCAAGGGGCCAAAGAGCCGCATGTGGCTTGTGAGCCGCAGTTTGCCGACCACAGTGCTAGTACAGCAAAATGTTAAACACCTTAGTAATTTGTGCAAGACACTGTACTAAGAGCTGAGAGGGAAGTATAAAACCTTCACTCAGTCTTTAAGTGTTGGGAGATGGTCAAAAATAGTTGACTCTTGTCAACTTGTCGTTCATTGGAAGTTCAGTTAGCTTTGGGATGAGGCTGGCTCCTGGAGTTACACTCAGGGAGAAGGTGGGAAAATGTTGCTCCCACTGACAGCTCCTCCTTGGTGGAGACCATCTCCTCACTGCTGGTTAGGGAGTTAATAAAACTCAGCACAGTATTTGTTAAGTGTTTGATAAGAGGCCAAATGCATGCTTTCACTTTTTGCTCAAACTATGGTTTTTTCCTGCTGTGCCCATTTTGGTGCAGGTACCATTATTCTTCTAGTCACTTAATCTTGAAAGCTTGGGGTGATCACGTCCTTCCTTCTCATTAATGACATGCCTCTGCTCAAACAGGCACCAAATCCTGCTCATTTCACCTTCAAAATAGCTGGCATCTCCGTTGTTTCCAAGAGCTGTGGTTGCACACAGTGTGGTGACAGAGAGCCTGAGTTCTAGAGTCAGTCTGGCTGGTTCAAACACTCTCTGTGCTTTCTTAAGGCTCAGTTTTGTCATTTGTACACTGCCTGGGTTGTTGTGACGTAGACCTGGTGCATGGTGACCACTCAGTGAATGTTAACCTAGATTGCTATCACCATCAGAGAAGCTCAGCCCCTGGCCCACTGCCTCCCTTTTCCCGTTCCAGGCTCTTCCTGACCCTGAACACTGAGCACACAGTTACCAGGGTTGGAAGAGGGGTGGGAAGCTGCTGTCATATGTGGCAATATGGTCTGCTCTTACTGAGGAGCCTCATGCACTTTTCCCAGCGTCCTACATTCTTGGTGAGTCTGACTGCTTACAGATTAATTCCAGGTTGTCCCACATACAGCTGCGCTACTTGGGATATCCAAGGCTTCTGGTGCCTACCACACACATTCTAAACCATTTATCCTGGCACTCAAGGCCTTCCCAAACTGATGCCAAAATAATGACCTTTAATTCTCATCTCTTATAAATCCACTACCCATATCCTCTTCTGTAGCCCAAGTGGACCACTCGCTGCTCCTCAGTCCCATCACATTCCTTCCTCTGACCATGGCTCATGATATTTCTTCTGACTAGACTGCCCTCTCACCCTCACCTTTCAGGATCCTACCCATCCTTCAAAGTCAATGTCAGTGCCTCCTCCAGGAAGCCTTCCCCAATTACCGATTACCCCAATCAGAAGTGCTTCCTGCTCTGCCTCCAAGTTTCTCTCCTGTTACCTCCCCATGTGCACCATTGTGATAGGCAGGATTCCAAGATGGTGCCCAAGATTTGCACCCCCTGCTGGACATTCCCCAGACAATCCCCTCTATTAGCATGTAGGTGAAACTTGTGGATGTGATAGGATATTACTTCTGTGATGAGGTTACTAATCAGCTGACTTTGAGTTACTAAAAAAAGGATTGTCTTGGGCAAATCTGACCTAATCAGGTAGCCCTTTATGCTCAGTGCTAATATTAATTCAAGGCTATTGCTCCCTTCAACCACACCCCCCCCCCCCCCCCCGCAGCACGTGCACAGTGAACTTTGGACTCCTCAGCTTCAGTGTGTACAGTTTTCCAGGAGCAGCTCTTGAAATGAATAGTTTGTCTCACACGTGCACGGGAGAGCCCATTCCAGTCCCCTTCCCAGAGGCGGACGGTTACCTTCCGTGCCGTCGGGCTCTGCCTGCTCCTCCCGCTGCTTCTGCTTGAACTTCATGTTCCCATAGTGCATCACGGCGCCCGTGAGCTTGTAGATCCCAACCTTCTCCTCGGAGCTGAAGCCCAGGATGTCAATGGCATTCTGGGAATTAAAGAAAGAACAGAGTCACAGTGGGTCTCAGGGATGCCAATGCAGCTTTTCTCTGGCAAAGGCCTCACTACAGACTGGGGCTGTCTCTTCCTGCTTTATACTTTTCTGCACTTTCTAAATTTTTTTAAAAAACCATGTAGATGGATTTGTGACTGAAAACATCCAACAAAACCTTTAAAGACCTGGCACATGCAGAAATGTACTCTAAAATGCAAGTGAATGAACCGAGGGCGGCTTTGGAGGACTCTCCGCACTCCCATCCTGAAGTGCAGCTCAGCGGGGCGGGTGCTAACGTCCTGAGCTCTTGGGCATAATCGCCCAGCAGCCCTGGATCTCAGTTTGCCCATTAGATCTCTACGGCGCCTCTCAGTTCATACACACAATAATCCAAGCTTAAAGCATAAGTCAGCACAATGCTCACATCAGTCGCCAGCAGTTCTTCGCTATCATCGATGCTGGCCACGGTGACCTCTCCTTGGCTCACGAAGGGGAAGTCAAAGGGGTTGGTTGAGATCAGAAGCAGGTCTGTGGATCACAAGGATACATTTAGCATCTTAGGCACAACGTATGCTGGCGTGTTTGTTTGTTTATTTTACTGTGACTGATTTGTTAGATGAGAACCATAGTCTAAGAACTTACCAATTAGTTCTGGCTTCTTGTTTGACATGATTTGGTAAAAAATATGATAGCTCCTCTCACTGGATAACTGAAACGTCACTCTGGATTTCTCTAAGAGATCTAGGGTGACAAAAAAATAATGTCATGTCAGATTCCCCAGAGATGTCTTTGTGGCCAAAGACCAAGCTACAAAAAATAAGAGTGTTTTAGACTCACAGGTTTCAATGTCTGCTGATGCCAGCTTTCCTGTGGCTCCAAAATGAATCCGAATGAACTTCCCCTGTCCAATGGCAAGTGGACAGACACCACAGTAACTTTGCTTCCTTCGTCACATTTTCAAACCCTTCACAAAACTTTTGACAGTCTGATTGGACCATCGGTGCGACTTATTTTTTGCCTTTGGCTGTTAATTCTGAGATTTCTTGCCTCAGTTTTCCTTACTGCTTACTATTGGCACACCTACCTCCCATGCTCCGGCCAGGCTCTCTGACTCTCAAAAAAACCCACGCAAAGTCTGAATTCTCCATTTTGGGGGGGAGGAAGAGGTGAAATTATGTATGTGTGTGTGTGCGCGTGCGCATGCTCCCTTCTTACCTGATTTGCTAGTTACCGCACTGTGAGCAAATTTGAGGGTGAAAATGTTGCCTTCCCTGTTTACCCACAGTCTGGCGTGCAGTTGGTACTCAAAAATATTCTTGATATTTTCTGAATAAAGCTTAAGAGGAGTCAGTGAAGGGTCCGTGGAGGAATGTTTGAATTGTAAGTGTTGGGTCTTCAGTGTTGTTATCTGCTGAGCGGAAGATTATGGAAAATTTGCCTGCTCATGTCTGTCTGGAGAATTAGAGGTGGGCAGAATAACCGGAATGATTGGGACTTTCTGGGTCAGGGCCAAGAGATGAAGCCTTGGGTAAAATAAATGGGAGTGAGGATGGGGAGTACCAGAAAGCATCGTCTTCCATTTGAAGGTGGTGCCAGGTTAGCGAAATCACTAATTGGTCCAAGTATGTGTAATACATCTCTGCTCTGCAACACGCCCCTTACAAGGGAGAGTTTAGTTGCAAATGGGCAATGCACAGAGGATCCAGCTAAAGAAAGAGAGATCAGGGCGTGGAGCCACAGTCTTTAACTCATGCACCTACCTGCTCATCAAATATGATTTTTTCTTGGAGTGGTGGCAGTAAAATGCAAGCCTGAGATCATTCTGCTATCGACACATGTGACACTTTGATGCACTTTTGCAAATATAGGCATAAATGAAGGCTTTCCCTTGGGTTCTTGCTCCACTGACCAGTAAAATTGGGTAGAGGGCTGGGTTTTGTTTGTGATTTTGTTTATGTTTTTTGTTTTTAGCCACGGTGGAAGTAAATTCATCCTTGGTTGAGCTAATCCTAAGTGAAATGTTGATGGATGAACACATCCTTCAATATATTCAATGTCAACTTCTTCCCAATAGTTTAGCTCTTATGTCTTCAACAGGTTTTCCCTACTCCAAATACCTCCTGCCCTGGAGGAGTTCAAATCTGCTAACTTAATTCACACTGAGGTTTCTGTGGCTAATAAGTCAATGGATATTGCTAAATGGACTTCCATACTATAAAATGTTTCCCCTGAGAGACACCAACTTTAGCATAAAGGAATTGCTCTCCTTTTGTGGAATTTGAATCATGTGGTTTGAGGATGCTCTGAGGTGATGCTGACTAGTTAGGAAAGAACAGTTAAATCTTCCCTCTGCCAGGAACAAGCCAACACTGTCTTCAAAATGTATGAGAATATCCCAGTTGGGTAGGTTGACCATAATCACGTGGGAATAGAATAAGGCCAGCTACACTCTAGTTTCATAGCCAGCACTGGATGAAAGGGCCTGGTTTGGGGGATAGTTGAAAATTGGACTGAGTCTTACAAATCTTGAGGAGTTGTCATTCCTCACAGTCTTGGCATTTCCAAAGGCCTCCAGCAGGGGGTTGGCCTGGATGATCTGATCCTCTAGGGTCCCCTGGTAAAAAACAGGAAGAAGAAAAGAGAGGATGTTAAATGTCTTCTCAAGTAGCCCCTTGGTGACTCAAAAGTGTGGATGCTCTGGCAGGATCGAGGGAGAGGTGTTGACCAGCTCACCTGGTGGCCAGATCAAAGTGTACCCACAGCCCCATCCCACCCGAGGAGGCTTCCAGATCCCACCCTAGAGGGGGTCTTATTTGCACAGCATCAAGGTAGCTTCTGCCACAGCAGATTCCAAGTTCCATCCTGATTTCCCTGGCTGCCCCTCTTCTCTGATAGCATCTCATTATAAATCATGGGTTGTTTTTTTTTTAGAATATATGCCTCTGCTACTACATGCATCATGACCCATCCAATATAGATATTTGGGTTCAGAAGTATAATAGAACCCATGAAGTGACCCAAGAGATCACATAATAGAAATAGTGCTTCTCAAAAGAATCAAAAATATTTTTTTAAAATCTTCGTTCAAGGACATTTTTTCCATTGCTTTATAGAGAGGAGATAGGGAAGGAGAGAGAGGAAGAGAGAAAGTGAGAGAGTGAGAGAGAGAGAGAGAGAGAGAGAGAGAGAGAGAGAGAGAGAGAGAGAGAGAGAGAGAGAGAGAGAGAGAGAGAGAGATTGGTTATCTACTGCACCAGGGCAGGATGGAACCTGCAAACCAGGTACATGCCCCCAACTGGGACTGGAACCTGCAGCCCTTAAGTACCAAAAAATATTTCATGAGACTGATTCCTCCGAAGTCCACTTATAAAAATAGAGTGTTTACCCTCACCCTCATTGATGGCTTATCATCTGGCTCCAGAGCAGCTTGGAAACTACTGTCCAGCCCAGTGGTTCTCAAAGTGTGATCCCGGGACCAACAGCACGAACAATGGGAATATGTTAGAAAGGCAAAATAACAGGATTGTGAATGTGAGATAGAAATTTCTATCAGAAATTCCAGGCCTGGGCTCAGCCATTGGTGTTAACAAGCCCTCTTGGTGATTGACGTGTGCTCCAGTTTGAGCACCACTGGCCCGCACCATTCCTTCTCCAGGCGAGGATATGCAGTTGCTCGAGGTCACTGGGCTGTTGCTGATGGAGCTGGTGCAAGAGCCCGAGTCCACCAGGTCGACCCCATAAGCACCGCTGGGGCTAGACCTTGTGCTGTGCATCTCTGCTGAGCACAGAGCTCTGCATACACGGGGCGCCCACCCAGCAAGCCTGGGGTGGAGGAAGCTGTCACCTGCATTTTTCCTGGCTGTTGCTCCTTCTTCTTGTCCCCAGTAACTGCAATTGTTGCAAAGTACTGGATGACACGCTTGGTGTTCACCGTCTTCCCCGCACCAGATTCTCCGCTGTTGGTTTAAAAGTAAGTGACGTGAAGGAGTGGAAAGGGTGGCGCTGGCTCCAAGCCATCATGGTGCAGACACAGGTTACTCACGTGATGAGAATAGACTGGTTGTCTCGATCTAGAAAGGCATAGGGAAGCAAAACAAAATACATAAACAATACAAAGAGAGAGTATAAAAGTCAGGCAACGTTGCCGTTGGTTAGAGTCTGGCTTTGCCATGAACTAGAAGTGTGATGATCTGGACGTGGGTAAACTTCTTTGAGATAATTTGTGCAGATTTCCCAAACGTGTCATTTGGGCAGCATGGGGGGTGAACAGTGAGTTCCACAGTTCAATTAAGACCTGGGAGGCTTGTGCTCACAGATCTTAATTCTTCAGCGGCACTTTCTCCTCTCCCTTTTTAACAAAGGAAGTCTCAGACTCAGAGCTGCGAGGAGCCACATCTTTGAATTAGAATTTGTGGACACTGATGGGTTGACATCGCATTTTTTTTTTTACCTTTACCACTTGTGGCAAGTGATGGTTTTCCATTGACAATAGTGTTATGGGTTTGAACTGTGTCTCTCCCTCCTCCCCAACTCATGGGAGTCCTAGCCCCCGGTACCTCAGGATCTGAGCTTATTTGGAAATTGGGTCATTGTAGATGCAATTCGTTAAGGTGAGGTTACACTGAGAGTAGGTGGATGCTTAACCCAATATGACAGGTGTCCTTATAAAAAAAAAGGAAATTTGGGGACAGATGCACACAGGGAGAACGCCGCGTAGACAGGAAGGCAGAGATCAGGGTAGCACTTCTACAAGCCAAGGAGCACTGACTATTGCCAACAAGCCATCCGAAGGGAGAGTCAGGAGTAGAGCCCCCCTCAGCCCTCAGCAGGAACCAACTCTGCCCACACCTTGATCTCAGGCTTCCAGCCCCCAGAGCAATGTATCCCTGTTGTTGGCGCCCAGCCTGTGGCACTTTACTACTGCATCCCCTAGGAAGCTGTTACAGGTGGTGATACTAAGCTTCCTTAGCTTTAGTCAATTTGAAGAATAATATTGAGCACGCAGAAAGGACTGGAATTGCGGATATAACATGGGGATGACTGGACTTTGGACAGCATAGTACTGTGTTTCCCTGAAAATAAGACATCCTCCGAAAATAAGACCTACTTATAGGTTTCCTTCTGAGTGAAATATAAGGCATCCCCCTGAAAATAAGGCCCCCAGGCTCTGTCTCAGAATGAAAATTAATTTACCATAAACTGGTTGCTAGGGTCGCCCCGACTGGTGTCTAGCAACCAGTGACTTTACACGGAGCCCTGACCTCACTGCTGTGTGAATGGAAAGAAATCAGCGTGGAAACTTTGTGAAACCTAAACTGCAAGAAGTTGTGACTTGGGTGAAGAATTCATGGGGAAAAATCACTGACAGATGCATTGCAAATGCACTGTGAGCAGGCTACCTTGACAAGAAGTACTCAGTTAAAGACAGTGCTATTGATAAACATGAGAGATTTGGTCCACTGATTCTAAAAGAAATGGAGTCACAAGAAATTCACCAGGAAATTCAGGAATTGGATTGTTTTGATGATGTTCCAGAAGATGATGACATGATTGTCATTAAATAAATGAGTAAATCCTTGATACTGTAGGATTCACAGTTTGTCTGGTTTGTGTTGACAACTACCGTACTACCGTACCGTATAGAGGTAATAAATTTTCTTTATTTTCATTTAACAAAAAATGTGTACCATATTCTTCTTCATGGAAAAATAAGACATCCCCTGAAAATAAGACCTAGAGCATCTTTGGGAGCACAAATTAATCTAAGACACTGTCTTATTTTCGGGGAAACAGAGTAGAAGAAGACTTTTAAGTGTCATCAGATCCCAGATGCTTGCTTCTATTTGTATCTGCACCACAGCAAGGCAGGTAAGAGTTGGGCAGACAGAAGTCACATTAGGCATGACAGTGTGATGGTGTTGCCACATCTCTCTTTCTTGTGCCATTCTGGAAGTTTAGTGAAGAGAAAGAGGAGCCTTGAAATTGGGAGGAAGACAGGTGAAGGGACATCGTTGAGCCCCTTTCTCCAACTTTGCATCCCTACGTGGCCACCAACATAGTCTCTCTTTCATGTATGTGAGTTTGAAGAAAGTACTCACCAGTCAGCATGAACTGATAGGCGTTGTCAGAGATGGAGAAGATGTGGGGCGGGGCCTCCTGGCGCTTTTTGCCTCGGTAGGCAGCCACCACCTCCGGGTTATACACCGGCAGCCACTTGTAGGGGTTGACGGTGACACAGAAGAGGCCCGAGTAGGTCTGAGAAAATCAGAAAACGCAGCATGTGGATCATGTTTTTACTCGGAGAGATAAACAATAAACAGAGGTGGAAGGGTGCTCACATAGATCATCCAGGCTGCATAGCGCTCTTTGAGGTTGTACAGCACTCCCGGCTCGTGCAGGTGGGTCATCATGGCCATGTCCTCGATCTTGTCAAATTTGGGAGGGTTCATGGGGAAGACCTGGTCACTGTTCAGCGTGAGTGTCTGGATATTGAGAGGAAGAACAATGATGAGAGTGGAGCGGATGACTCGCACCCCAATCTGCAGGTATGGAGGAAGCAGTGAGAGACTGCAGTGCCTTTCCAGGCCCAGAGATGCTCCACAAATAACTCCTTGATTAACCTAATTCTGGTCAAAATGCATAATCAATTCAGGTCAGCATGCCATTTGATGTGTCAGGAGCAGGTTCCAGGTGTGCAGAGAGATAAAGTCCTTCAGCCCTTGGAGTCCAGGTAGGACTCGGGATGGTGGGGGCCAGGACAGTGGCCTTTGTTTACCCCATTTGCTGTGCGTGCTGGGGTGAGACAAAGCTCGGAAGGCTGGAAAGAACTACTGCAATATACTCTGTGCGTCTCCACCTCAGTACCTCCACTCACGTGAGCTCTTTGTCTGGAATGTCTATTGAAATGATGTCTAGAAAGTCTCCAAGTTCAGCTCAAGTACCATCTCTCCATAATGTGTTTCCTTTCTCCCCTGTCTTTTCAAGAATTTTGTAATTTTTAAAAAATCCTCACCCAAGGATATGCTTATTGATTTTTAGAGAGAGGGGAAAGGAGAAAGAGACATTGATGTGAGAAACATCAATCAATTGTCTCTTGTACATACCCTGACAAGGGATTGAAGCCACAGTCCAACCAACAGAACCGAGCCACCAGGGCTAGGCCGGCACAATGTTTGCACCTCTGCTCCAGTAGTTAAAGCCTTTGGACTTGCAGCATAGTCCATGACTGAACAGTGTTTTGAGACTATGACTTAATTTTTTTCCTTTCTGTGTTTTTCCCTCCTTTCTCCCCCATTCAAGCATGCCACCCACTCTGCACTCCATCACAAGGAAAAGATATAAAATAGGGCAGAAAAGAGCCTCTAAGGCTTTCTGGCTTTTGTTTTCCAAAAGCCTAAGTAGCTAGGAGAAAGTTGAATTTTTTACTGAAAAGAGAAAAGAAATGGGATTTGTTGGCATAGATCAAATATCTTGAAGAAAGAAGACAATTCCACTCCCCTACTCTCTGCCCTCAATGAGTACAGGAAACCAATCTTTGTCTCACTAATAGAAAGATGTGGACAGGAAACCGGGAAGGCTGGTTAACCTTAATTGCTCTAATCACTCACTGTTTGGTTGAAACATTATTAGCTGAAGGAGCCTCCACCTCTGTTGTCTTATGTAAATTTCTGTTATTGGAGTTTGCTGCCTCAGGGCTATGGGTGTATCCCATAGTCTCAATAAAAGGGATAGCAAGGCCAGAGCGGTGTGTAGTCCTCCCACTAGAGGTGTGCTCCCGCCTGGCCCCCAATATTCCCAATTTAATAATTTTCTAGTCTCTTTTCATTTGTGTGCGGCCTTCTTCAGAACCAGAACCCTGAACCAGAACCCTGAGCCACACGAAACGTGAAAGGGGTTCCTACAGATGAGAGAGACACCCAAGGGAGCACAAGGTAGGATGGAATGTCTGTGAATCCCAACGCTCAGGCTCTGGGACTTGTTTCTTTTCAGATCCTTCAGGGAGGCAGTGAGGCCCCAGTGTGGTTCTGGGCAAGGCTGTGAAAATGTGGCACAAGCCCTGGCGGGGGTGTGTGTGTGGGTCACCAAGAATAATTGAAGAAAATTTATTTTTTAAATTATAATTTCCCAGTGAAATGAGGTTGAAATCAGAGGTTAAGTTCAACAATTTAAAGAAAAACAAGATCTGCCTCGTATGTCCGAGTTTGTGGCCTGAGATTGAACGTTGGGAGGGCAGGTGCTGAGATTTGATTATATTTGGAAAGAGACAAACGCTGTAGCCTAGAGGTGGTGGGCATCCAGTCCATACTGAATTGAATGGTGCGTTATAATTCTCCACATTAAACTAGGTATCGCCTCTGGAGCTTCCGCTGTAAGTCACTCTGGAGCCTAAAGAGCTCTATTTGCTCAGCCCACTCAGCAGCAATCAGCACCAATCTCTTTCTTAAATAGCCCAAGCTCTTCCACCCTCAGCTTCCCCTTTCTCCAAAGCAAACATCACAAAAACTCTCAAAGCCCAAGCAAGACCTCAGAGAGGGAAAGAAGCAGGAGCGAAGGTGTGTGCAGTGGCAACTTCCCCCGCTGCTTCCCTGCAGGATGCATAAATGCCACATTCCTAGGGACCCGCGTGCAATTTCCAATAGTCCTCCCCCAGGACAGTGTTTCCCAAACTTTTGACATATGGGTACCCCTTCTATAATTTTCGTAACGCTGAGTACCCCTCGTAAAAAAAAAGGGGGGGATGTATTTTAATAACAATCAAAATATATTTCTTTTTTTTAATAAACGAAAAATAAAATTATTCATAATAAAGTATAAATAAAAGTTATATTATAAATAACATTTATTTGCACACCGGACCATCTCACGCCTCACAAGACTGTCTTGACTTGACTCATGAGAACGTAGGATTAGGCGCAGCTAAGCACGGTGCAGTGCATATCCCCACCAAACTCCGGTGCAACTCGTACCCCCCCCCCCAAACTCTTCCCATACCCCTGGGGGTACGCGTACCACACTTTGGGAAACACTGCCCCAGGAGAATGAGAATGCCCTGATTATCAAGGACATCTGAGACCAGCACTTACCCGGTCATCCAGGGTCTTGACCGTGACTTTGTCATCGTCTCTGCTCAGGATCATACCTTTCACGTATAACTCCTTGTCATCCACTGCAAAGCAGGCTTTCTTAGAATCGAACGGGCGGTTCTGTGCTTCAATTCGCTCCTTCTCTGGTTTCCGCAGATAGGGAGCAGCCTCTCCAAAGACGGCCATTTCTGCGTCAGAGCTCATGGCTGCAGGGGCTGGGAGGCCAGAGGTGCGCTCTGAGTCTGCAGTCTGGGGGGAGAAGGGGCAGGGGGGACAGCTGAATCTGAAGGGCCCCCCGCTGGTATTTCCATTCAGACAGAGAGCCAGATCACAAGGTCCAGGGATCCACCCAGGTCCTGGGGAGTCTGGGAATCGGGGTGAATGGGCTCAGGGGATATTTTACTCGAAAAGAAAAAGTTTGAGGAGCTGCTTTTATTTCTGAGTGTTGGTGTTGGGGATTTCTCTTAGGTCAGCCCCGTGCCTGGAATTGTGAGCCAGTTAGAGGACAACAGAGAGAGCCTAATAAAGGGGGTCTTCCTTAATGAGGCAGCAGGCTTGAGCCCCGGCATTTTGGCCTCATCACCAAACCTGAAGGGCGTCTGAAAAGAACCAGAGGAAAGGTGAAATTCCCGGTAGAGACTTCGGACAAGCCGGTGGAAAGAATGAGCTGCGCAGCCAGCATTGCTGCACGCGTGGAGCTAATTACAGGCAACAAGGTGAGGGGAGGCACTGTGCCCGGTGCAATGGCTCCACGTTGTCACATGCCCCACGTGACCTGCAGAGCTGGTTAAGACATAGGTTCTAGGCCTCCACCCCAGAGTTTTTGATTCATCAGGTCCTGGCGGGGCCTGAGAACCTGCATTCCCATAGAGCTCCCAGGCAGTGCTGATGCTGCTCGGCCAGCGGCCACACGCTGAGAACTGGCGGCTTGGAGCCTCCTCCTGCGAGTGTGGTCCTTGAACTGGTTAGAAATTCAGAATCCCAGACTCACCCCAGGTTACAGAATCGGATTCTGCCTTTTAACAAGGTCTCCAGGCGATTTCCACGCACTGCAGAGCTCAAAGCACTGGGCCTAGTGCCGTGGTCTTCAAACTTTGGGTGTGTGCAGCGTTCCCCGGGCGTGACAAACAGTTTTTCATTAGACCAATAGCTGCCTTGCAACTCACTGCCAGTGTGTGTGTGTGTGTGTGTGTGTGTGTGTGTGTGGTATTAAGTGTCTTTCTCCCCCAACCTCCCACTCATCCTTCCTGTCACTCCCTCTCTCCAAATCATCCCCGTTCATCCGCCCTTCTGTAAAACGTGGCTTAAAAAGCCAGAGCACTGAGTTCGGCCAAACATTCTCCAGCCCCACCCCCCTGTCTATTTCCACTTAAAACAAAGGAGAAAGCCACCCTAGGGCATCTCCAAGGTCCCTGCTGGTTGTGGGCTTTCTCATTCCTTGTCCTCATCTGCATACTGACCATAAAAAGAGTTACATTTTATGCTTTCCCACCCATGTGCCCCTTAAGAAAAATTTACTTTTATTGAACAAGGCCTTTCAGGTTCCCTATTAAAAGAGGAAAGTTGATGCCGAAATCGGTTTGGCTCAGTGGATAGAGCATCGGCCTGTGGACTGAAAGGACTCAGGTTCGATTCTGGTCAAGGGCATGTACCTTAGTTGTGGGCACATCCCCAGTAGGGGGTGTGCAAGAGACAGCTGATCGATGATTCTCTCTCATTGATGTTTCTAACTCTCTATCCCTCTCTCTTCCTCTCTGTAAATTATATACATATAATTTATATATATAAAAGAGGGAAGTTGAACATCTTGTGGCTCTCCCCTGGCCGCCCCCCTCCCATCTTATCCTTTATGAAACTCCTCAGGGTAACTGTGCTTCAGTACCCTTCCTGGTCCCACCTGCTTATCTCCAGCTTTATCCGGATGCATTGTGTTTTAGTTCCACTTCTGCCAGTGGCTCTGCGGGAAGTGTGTGACTCGAGCTTTCACAGTAAGAGACTAGACTTCAGGGCAGCACCACAATGAGGTCCCTGCCTGCAGTCCTCATGCTGGTTGCCACTTTCTCAGTTATCACCTGGGGGAAGAGGAGAATTCACCCACCCCGCTTTCCCCTTTCTGAAGGGGTCGCTAGCGTTGTGGTTTAAATGGGGTTCTCAGACGTTGTGTTCTCAGAACCCCTCACACTCTTAAAAAGGAGAACACAACCAACTTTGCTTTATGTGGGTCATAGCTACTGATCGTGACTATATTAGAAATTAAAAGGGAGAAAATTTTAAAACATTAATTCATTTAAAATTACTGTATCATCTATTATGTTAACACACATAACATGTTTCTATGAACAGGACTATTTTCTCAAACTGAAAAAAAATTAATGAGAATAGCATTGTTTTCCATTTTTGCAACCTTTTTTTTTTAATGACTACTATATAAAAGACAGCTAGAGTTTCATGTCTGCTTCTGTATTCAGTCTGTTGCTATTTTTTGTTGTTGTTATTGTTATTGTTGAAGTAATTATAAAAAAATTAGCCTTGGTCAGGCCAGAGTGACTCAGTTAGTTGAAGCCTAGTCCACTACACCCAAAAAAGGTTGTGGGTTCGATTCCTGGTGTGGGTGTGTGCGGGAGGCAATTGATCAATGTTAATCTCTCACATCTATGCTTTTTTTTTCTCTCTCTCTCCTGTCCTCTCCCTCTCTAAAACAAGAAGAAGAAGAAGAAAAAGAAGAAGAAGAAGAAAAAGGCGTCTTACACAGTTATGTAATTTGAAAAAAAAGAAAGAGTATTTCAAGTAATTGTGGATGTTTTTCTTAGATATTATGCCAAAACTTGACAAGTGGTAGATTCTTAAAGACTGATTGCAATGTGGAATCTGAAATTATATCCACAATTTTGTACCCTATTACATTAAAATCCATTGGTAGGTATTTGAGCTTTGAATGGATTGTTTTCCTATGTAGAAACATCATACATTTGACATTTGAAAAATATTGCTTCACTGTAGAAATTTCTAATGTTGACACATTTCATTATAGAATATAAAGTAATCACAATCATTAATGTCATCACTGACTTCATTAGAAATTCTTCAAATATTAGGAAGTTGTAAAGCTAGTGGTGACAGATAAATGTTTTCCAAAATTCAAGTTTTTGTTTGAAAACTCAAATAAATCATTAGTAACACACACTGTCAGTATTTTTCTTTCAAAGTGGCAAGCATACTTTGCATTTTGAGAAAATGTCTGTTAAGTAGCTAAGTCTTAATAACTATAGTTTGTCCACTCATCACCTTTTCAAATAAGAATTGTGCTTTATAAATAAACTAGAGGCCTGGTGCATGAAATTCATGCACTCTGGGGCAGAGGGAGGGTCCCTCTCACAGTCCTTAAGCCCTTGGGGAATGTCTGACTGATGACTTAGGCTGCCTCGGAGGTGGGAGAGGTTCCCACCATCGCTGCTGCACTCACCAGTCATGAGCCCAGCTTCTGACCGAACAGTGCTCCTCCTGTGAAGTGCCCTGACCACCCAGGGGGTAGCTCCTGCATTGAACATCTTCCCCCTGGTGACCAGTTTGTGTCACAGTGACCAGTTGTCCCATGGTTCAGTCAATTTGCATATTAACTTTTTATTATATAGGAGTGGTTGAGTGCATTGTGCAACTCAAACATCTGTGCATGTGCTTTACCTTGAGACAACCACCCACATCTGGTGTGTGTGCGGCAGGGGTACCTTATCTCATTATACAGAAAGTTATAAAGATGGATGTGCAAGAATTGACATATAGAGCTGACCCTTGAGCAACGAGAGGATTGTGAGAACCAACCCCATGAAGTAAAATCTTTGCAGATAACTTTGACTCCCCCAAAACTTAATTACTAATAGCCTACTCTGTACCAGAAGGCTATAAATAATTATATGTGATATACTGTATTCTTACAATAAAGTACACTAGAAAAAATATTACAAAAACTGTAAGGAAGAGAAAATGCATTTATTTTTTAAAAATCCGCATATAAGTGTACCTTCACAGTTCACACTGTGTTGTTCAAAGGTCAACTGCAATAAAATCAATACATTTTACTGCTTGCTACAAAATTTAAGTCAGTTTTAAATGACACTGGCTTTTTTAAATTAAATAATTTTTTTTCAGTGCCGGTGTATGACAATGACTAGTAGTACAGTTGGGTGTCATACCTTCAGCTGTAATAACCAGATGTCTACCCTTCCTGGCTTTTGACTGATTAGGTCAACATGGTGAAAAGGATGTCTAGCGTCTGGGTAATGCTATGAAGTGTTTTGAACTCATATATCTCCTGAGCAGTTCTTAGTGCTCTCTAAGGATCCATGGGTCACACTTTGAGAACAGTTGCAGTTTAGCATGAGGGAATCTTGTTAGGTCACAGGTTTACAACCTTATATTATTTACCTTGACTTAATGTTAAGCAGGGTACTCAAAGTGTTGGAAGATGACCCATATCAAAGCTATCTGTGGTTGGGACCTAGGAATCTGAAGTTTTCCCAAGGGCCTCAAACACAGTGATGTTTGGGAACCCCTGGTTTAAAGTATTATTTTGCTTTCCTAAAGCCTTTCTTTTCGAAACCATGGTCCTATTTGTCATACACAACATAATTTTAGGCAAATACTCTTTAATTTTAATAATTATATGTTTATTTCAAAGTCTGTTACCTTACTTATCAAAATCTAAGATGACATCGAGTATAAAATAGACAATGTTGTGTTCCAGAAGTAAAGGATAAAAAAAATCATAGCTAATTACAACAGTCCATTCATATCAAGCTCAGAGGTAAAACTTTTTTAATGTGAAGAAAATTAAAATAGCTAAAATAGGCAATATAGGCTTCCCATCCTGAGAGTGTGCTATATGTGTTGTACTGTTGGTATAATACAGTTTTTTTTTCTAACTTTACTGTGCATGTACATTCAACTCAGAGTCTTGTTGAAATAATATTTTGACACACCAGGTATTGGGTAGTGTTTGAACTTGTGAATATCTAACAAATGTCTATAAGATGCTGGTACTCCACTCTCATAGCAAGCAACAAACCTAAGGCAAAAAAGGAATCAGTGTAATTAAAAATACTAAGTGAATTAATAACACTGGTATTAAGATGGATACTGCAAATTTTGCGATGATAGTATTAGAAGAAAGCCTGAAGTTTGGGAAAGACAACAGTAGCTCATGGTCAAACTGTATTTTTAGGCATCCTAGAAAAACTTTCCACCTGGGTTTCAAGTCTTTTCTAGTTTTGAGGTGGAAATATTTTCTCCTTTCACTCATGACTCCAACAGTGACTCAGAATCCTTTATCTTTTCTTTCTTTTAAAAAAAAATATATTTTATTGATTTTTTTACAGAGAGGAAGAGAGAGGGATAGAGAGCTAGAAACATCAATGAGAGAGAATCATCAACCAGTTGCCTCCTGCACAACCCCTACCGGGGGTGTGCCCCCAACCAATGTACATGCCCTTGACTGGAATCGAACCTGGGACCCTTCAGTCCGCAGACCGACACTCTATCCACTGAGCCAAACCAGCTTCATCTATCTTTTCTTTTTTTAATCTTCACCTGAAAATATGTTTAAATTGGTTTTAGAGAGAAAGGCAGAGAGAGGATGAGAGAGAGAGAAATATCGATAGGGTTCCTATGGGATCAAACTTAAAACCTGGGCATTTGCCCCAACCAGGAAGCAAACCTGTGACCTGTTGGTGTACGGGATGATGCTCCAACCAACTGAATCACAGCAGCCAGGAGAGAATACTGTGTCTTTTAATTTTACTACTTAGATGTTGCTAGAGTTGCCTCAGCAATATTCTCACTAAAGTGCTGTTTAGCCTACTCAATACCTTCACAATTTCTTCTGAGCAGGTTTCATAGGCAAAATATTCTTCTTGCTTTAAAGTAAAATATGGCTTTCCATAGTAACTTCAGGATGACTGATCTTTATTCCAGCTCCCGGTAGCAGCAGGAAGAGTTCAGATCTTCTTCCCATGAGACACTCCTTCACCCATTTGATGGCTACTCTGTGTACTCCTCCGTTTTATCTCCTCCATGTTAAATAGCCCCAGCACCAACTTCGTCTGCTTCTTCTGTGATGTGCTTCTGAATCTTTACTCTCATGGTGAACCCACTCCTGTTAATCTGTTAAGGTGTGACATCCAAGCCACGTGTCGTCTTCCATCGGCATTTGCCCTCGCCTCTCTTGACCTAGGTGTAATGCCCGAAGTGGTGACTGCCTTTTGGCCACCTCACCACACTGCTGACTCACCGTTCACTGGTGAGCAAAGCCCCTCAATCCTCTGTGGGCGTGCAGTTGCTAAGTCAGATCTTCTCCCCATATCTATGCAACTGTGTTCTGGGACCCAAGGGTGAAAGCACTTATTAGGTCTGGCTTATGGTGACCTTGTATCCCACTCCCAGAAAGTCCCCTAATTAGCCTCTTCTCTGTTCTGAGACCTTGACCTGCTTCCAACCCTACATAGCCATGTCCTTTCAACCACCAACTCTACTACTGTCTTTACGGGTCTCCTACTTGAGGGCCATGCCAGTCCACCTAACCTCCATCACTACCTTCTGCGTGCTCTCTCTGACTCCGGCTGTTGTCAGTGCATCATGACACTGCTCTTGACTTTCAGCCCTTTCCTGGGAATTTCTCAGCCACTGTATCTTGTAACAGTGGTGTTGTTATGACTCAATAATAATTTTTTTTCTTGGTCCTAATTCATCTAGAATTGCCTCTAATAAACACAGATTTTGTGGGAGAAGAAGTAGTGGGTCTGGGCTTGAATCAATTTCTCTTTTTTAAAAAAATATTGACTTGGGAGAGGGAAAGAGAGAAACATCAATGAAGATAGATTGGCTGCCTTCTGCATGCCCCCTTCTGGGGATGGAGCCCGAAACTTAGGCATATGCCCTGACTGGGAATCAAACAATGACCTCCTGGTTCATAGGTTGATAATCACTGAGCCAGGGCCAGCGGGGCTGGATTGATTTCTCTTTATTCTCTTAGGAACACAGCTGGGTGTTTTCAGGGGTGCAGACTCTGCTCGAGGAACAGCAAAGTTAGCCTGTGTGTGAAGACCGAATTCTACCTTTATGAACATTATGTTCTGGCCAACTCACTATATTGACCTGGATCTTGCATGTCAAAGTCCTGCACTGTATTTAATACTTATTAGTGTAATGAGCAAAGCTAGGGAATCATTCTTCTTTTGGTAAAACCTGCATATTTTGTAATCTGCCCTTAGCAATACTTAAGTAATTGGTTTCCATTTCATCAATTTCACCATCTATGAGTACAGCAATACTGAGAATGTGTAAAACAATGCTTGCTAATTTCAATTATTGTATTCCCAATCAAGTGGAATGTAACTCTTACCTTCTTCCTTCCCAAAGTGATGGTCAGTGTCCTTCAGGAATGAAGAGTCTTCTTGGGGTTATTTCAGGTAAAAACAAACAAAAACAAAGAACAAATGAACTACAAAGAGTTTAAATAAGTATAGAAACCGCTTGTTTCAAGTTTAGCTACATTTAGGTAGGTACACAGTATATGGTATGGGATGGAAACAATTTGCCAATTTCCCCTTTGGTTAAATCATCATTTTTTAAATAAATTGATCAATTTCAACATTTGATTTATACTTAAATATCTTTTGTGTGTGCAAAGTAGCATGCCAACTTCTTAAGGGGGTACAAAGTAGAAAAAAGACAGTATCTGCCCTACAGAAATGAAAAAAATAATAATAAAGGTTAATTAAAAAATGTTCAAGTAAATATTTGAACATGAAAGAATAAGTCAATTCTGTAAGAATCTAAATGAAGTGTCTGGGGACTTAGACCACTTCTGGCCGAGGTAGGGGGCAAAGAGGGGTCAGGAAAAGGAGAGAGGAAAGAGAGGCATAATCTGGATGCTCACAGTCAATAGTTGAATTCTTAGAGCAAGAGGAGAAAAGTTGTTAATTGTAGGCAGAACTTCTTTAAGAAGTCTAGGAAAAACTTTTTTTTAAAATACATATTTTTAATTGATTTTATACAGAGAGGAAGAGAGAGAGATAGTTAGAAATATAGATGAGAGATAAACATTGATTAGCTGTCTTTTGCACACTCCCTACTGGGTATGTGCCCACAACCAAAGTACATGCCCTTGACCAGAATCAAACCTGGGACCCTTAAGGCCACAGGCTGACGCTCTATCCACTGAGCCAAACCTGTTAGGGCAAAACCATTCTCTTGAATATCCTACATTCTGCTGGAGAAGATAAAGGTAGACAGGGCCGGCTGAAAACTCATCTAGGACTGAGGAATCTTAGGTCTAAGAGTCATAATCTATGTGATGATCTCAAGGGGCCATGAGAGTCAGATAATTTGTTAATATCCAATTTAATTTAAACAAACTACCCATTTACTATGCAGTACTTTTTGAAACCAGGGGAACATGCTATGACATACCGTTTATGCAGTAGGACACATTTAAACCTGGGTTTACTGTTTCCCTGCCTCCATCCTTCTCCTTCTTTTATGAGTCTCCGATAAGTCTCTAGCTATAGCCTAATGTCTCACAAATTTCAGGAAAAGAATGAAATTATTACATGTTATATTCTGAATCCTTAGTTCAAATAAAATAAGACTTGGGGGTAGAACCTCAGTTCTACCAATTCTGTTAGGCAGCTGATCTAATCTATTTGGGTTTTGGTTCCCTTCTGTGAAATGAGACAAATGGGCCAGAAAACTCTCCGAAATTCCTCTTAGCCCTGCCAATCTATGACGAGAAGTTCTCCGGTGAAGACGATGACCTAAAATCAAAGCGTCACAAGTGTCCCAAAGCTGAATTCCCTCTGGGGGTTGCTACTGCAGTATCATACATGTCCCAGCCTAAAGTCCACAAGGCATGCCACGCAAGAACAGTTGGAAAGCAATGATAACCATACCACGATGCATAAGATGGATACAAAGCTTGGGAGAATGTGTTCCTGCCATCATCTCCCAGAAGATCTGACATGGGTAAAAATTCAAACGACCATAAAGCTTTCGAGTCATAGTGTAAGACAATTACAGAAGAGACATCACAAGTTAACATGTTGATCGGCTAACGGCATGGTTTAACACTAACCTAAACAAAAGGAGGGGGAAATTATGCATCATGTCGGTTTTATTCTATAGGCTACAACTTTTTGTTTCATAATTGCTTATATTCTTTTCTTCTTACTGCTCGGAAATAACTCCTTGAAAGACAATTATCTTTCTTGACTCCCCCGCCCCACCCCCTATAGCCCTTCACACAGGACCTTACACTTAGAAGGCCTTCAAGTAAAGGGCAATGTGTTGCCTTCCCTTCTTGGCTGATAATTTGGTCAGGTTTAATAACGACTACGTGGGCACTGGCGAGCACTTACCTTGAGATGCTACGGTGGGAGCAGTTTCAAGAGCGTGACACCCCCGTTCTCTATATACCCCCAAATCTGCCAGATCAGCACTCTGGCTTGGCTATATTTGGGGGATCACCTTTTACTCATTAGATGCAAATGCGTCGTTGCCCTGATCTCTCCCTCTTGTTAAGTTACTTGGATAAATGACCAGCGGAGGCTGCATAATGCCAAGTCAGCTGTGTAGGGATTTTGACGTTTGGGCACAGATCTTTGAGACTTAGAGAGTCCTAGGGGCTGAGTGTAACTGGGGCAGAGTGTGCTAAGAAGGTCAGTAAAGGGCAGAACCACAGGACGAATTGTCAAGCAATGGGCGATCAATAGCACGGACAGAAACTATATCTCATCTACCCAGCATTGATATGGGGTATGAGATGGTGTGTGTTTCTTCTCAGAAATTTTCAGAAAATTAAAGATTGACCATTTAACACATCCAGTGTTATTGATTGGTTGATTTTTTAAAATATATTGATGAAGGAAAATTTTCTAAAATGTATTACTTATTGTCTTAGTTTATTTAATTTAGTATTTGAATAGAATTTAGCTTTTTCTTGATCATTCAAGGTGTAATAATGAAGTCCTTAGGGTTATTTGTTTAATAGTGCATTTTCCCTGCACTAATTATTCCTAGATTCTTATGAACTTTTGTGTCTACTATTCAGTTTTTATATCTTCACCTTCATGGCCACTCAGGTGTGATTCCTTCTTGGTTAATGTATTTGCTTCTAATAGCCCGATTTTGCTTTTTCTAATCTGCTGTTGACTGGAAAACAGATTGCAAAGTTAAGACCAGGCTAAAGTAAGAATCAACAAGTTCCAAGTGAAGTTCTAGAGGGTTCTAATGAAAATACTTGGTCTTTGTGACAATTCTTATGGTTGTTTGGGGGACTTTTTTGTTTTTTGTTTTGCTTTGTTTTTGTTGTTGTTGCTAAAACCTAAGTGTTTGCATACATAGGAACAACCATGTAGAAGTTAGAGCCTTGTCTTGCAATCAAGTCTTGCATGTTTACATCGTGTATGATCAATATTTGCTGAATCAAGATTTCCTGTCCAGCCTCTAGGGGACAGTCTCCTGTAGAAAAGGGCCTTTCCAAAGGACAGTTGCCATTAGTCAAAATGAAATGTGGGCAGAGGAGGACTACATAGGCTCCATGTAACCTTTTCCAAACTACATTTGACAGAGTGACAATTCTTAGAGAAATTGTGAAATAAATGGTCCCATGGCTGAATAAGTGTAGGAAGTGGCAAACTCTATTCCCTACTGTTAGAGATTCACCTTAAATATTAGCATATTAAGGGATATGCAAGAACCCTTCCTTTCAGTAAAGAAATATGAAGACCTTTTTTTTGTACCTGGTGATTCGATGTTGAAACATCTTATTCTCTGCTCCAGGAAACAAGTGGAAAGGCAGAAGGCTGTAATCCATTTGGATGGTGTTTCTGTTTCTTAGCATCCTTTGGCCCAGAAGAAAGCCATGGAGAGATAGCAGGCATAAGCATGGCTGCTTTAATTCCACAACCTTTTGGGTGAAGCAGATACTCAGTAAATGTTTGTTCGGTGAATAAATGAACCAAGATGATTCACGGGAAATCTGAGTTAAAAGAGGGCTGAAATGATAAGCCAAAAAAATGGACTCAGACTCAGTCTCACTTCATAGTAATAGTTTACATTTATTAAGAAATCACCACATTCCAGGCTTTATCCAATTGGTTTAATGAAGTGAGGTAGGTGCTAATATCATTTCCATTTTTCAGTCCAGGATATTGGGTCACTGAGAGTTTACATAACCTGCCCGAGGCCACACACACACAAATAGGAGGTGGTGCAAATGACAAACCCTCGATCCTATGCCTATAACCGTTCACTTTTGCATGCATGTCACTTTTGGGTGTCTACTTGGTCTAGGCCTCTGTGTGGAAAGCGGGGAATGGTCACTGCCCCAGGGGAGCTGATAATGAGCATGGGAAGAGAGTGCATAGACAAGAAAAGAATGAATCACTTTTCCAAGGTTAAGCGAGGAGCCAAGATGGGTGGAATGCACAGTAGGTTATATGTATGTACACGGTGCTTAAAGCCCATCATATATTGCTTTGGACAAGAGAAGTGATCTTTCCAGTTGACATAGCGTTTTTTGTATATTTTATTATGTTTACACATGCCTAAGGGGTTTATACTATTTATATTATTATTGTTCTTATTGCTCACGGGGGAAACTGAGGCCTAAAGGGAGTAAGTGATTGCCCACAGGCCTCACATTTAGTACACAAGAGACCAGGTGTTGAAATCCAGTGTTTCTGATTCCAAAACCTTGCTTTTCCTCCTTCCTCCACTCTCTCCTAAAGGAGGCAGACTTTATATAGGTCAGAGAACAGGGAAGAGGTTCTGAGGGATATGCAAGAAAATTAAAGATTGACCATTTAACACATCCAGTGTTATTGATTGGTTGTTGTTTTTTTAATCTATTGATGAAGGAAATTTTTCTATAATGTATTACTTATTATCTTGGTTTATTTGAAAATAAGACTTTCTAGAGTGTGTGTCAGGAAGGTGGGCTGGGCAAGCCTGGAGTGAAGGGCTGGAAGGGAGGTAGCATGGAGGTGAAGGCTGGAGAAGTGGGCCACGCGTGTTTGTGAGGGGCTTGCAATTTCCAGTTGAGTCAAAAGTTTATTAGCCTAAAACTTTTTTTTTTAGCAGAAAAGTAAATATATGCAATGTCTAAAATTGATGATATCTTATCAACTTTATTAAAAATCTTGGAGTAAAACTTTCCAGGATGACCACACAGGCTCCTGGGGCAGGAGGGAAGATAGTTAGAATTCACCCCCGGATGCTTTTAGGAATTCGGGGCTGTGTTAAAAGTCTCCCTGGCACCAGAGAGCTGCTTTTCACATTGACTGCGCCCAGGTGTCTCTGAGTCTACCCTGCAGATGCAAAGAGAAGAGTGTTGTGTGGGCTCAAAGTTTTCTGCCTCTCTGTCCTTTAGGAGAGAAGAGAAATTTTAAATCCAAGGAGTTGAGAAAACCTCTGTGAGCTCTAGCCTTAAATTTTGAGTTCCTACCCTACATCATAGCAATACTAGTGGCTTGGTGTACAAAATTTGTGCACATTAAAGGGTAATTAATTAGAGGAAATATTTTAATATTGCTATTTGCCCTTTTTCCATAATAGAAGTTTCAGAGATGAAAGAAAATTAGTAAAATGTGTATGAAAATATCCCTCCTATCAGAGTCTGGGGCATGCCACAGGACCCAGAGTCAAGTCCATACCCCTCTCAAGACTCACAGGGCTGGGGGCATGGCCTCAGGTCCCCTGGCCCTGGCTTGAGGGTACAGGAGCACAAGGGTATGAGGGCGAGATGACCGTTTGCATATTAGCTCTTTATTATATAGGATATGAAAATCCACTCATATCCAGGTGGTGGAAGTGACAAACCTGGATGGCAGAATTTTAAATAATTTAATAATTAAAATATATTAAAATCTAGCCGAAACCTGGCTCAGTGGATAGAGCGTCAGCCTGTGGACTGGAAGGTCCTGGGTTTGATTCCAGTCCAGGGCATGTCCCTTGGTTGCGGGCACATCCCCAGTAGGGGGTGTGCATGCAAGAGGCAGCTGATCAATGGCTCTCTCTCATCGATGTTTCTAACTCTCTATCCCCCTTCCTCTCTGTAAAAAAATCAATGAAATATATTGATTTTTATTATATCTAATATATTAAATATATTAAAATATATATTTAATATATTTGATATAATAAATATATTAAAATCTACTCACATTGAATATTAAAAAATAAATATGGTGTAAAATAATTAATAGGCTAGAATGAGATTTGAAAGTAAAGAGAAAAGGTATGTCCAGAAGGTAGGATCCACAGGATTAGGTGGCTGCTGGGTTTAAGGGGGACCAGGAACCCCAGACTCCTGCCTTTCACCCAGCTCTTTTTTCAGCCTAGGATTTAGGAGCATGAAGCCAAGCAAGAGGAAGTAAGGAAGAGGGAGGATGAGTTTAGAGTTTAGACACACTGAGGTTGAGAGGGTGGTGATGTCCAGCTAGTAGGGAGAGAAAAGAACTCAACATTTAAAGTGGAAGTCGGGCCGAAACTGGTTTGGCTCAGTGGATAGAGCATAGGCCTACAGACTGAAGGGTCCTAGGTTCGATTCTGGTCAAGAGCATGTATCTTGGTTGTGGGCACATCCCCAGTGGGGGATGTGCAGGAGGCAGCTGATCGATGTTTCTGGCTCTCTGTCCCTCTCTCTTCCTCTAGGTAAAAGATCAATAAAATATATTTTAAAATAAATAAATAAAGTGGAAGTCGAGGCTGGAGATATATGTCTCTGTGTGTGTTTGCATGAATGTGTGTGTGTTGGTGGGGGGGGGCGGGTTTCACAGCATGGAGGTTGAGTTCTCAGAGGAAGGCTGTATGGTTAGGAAGTGGGAGGAGGAAATGAAGATACAATCAGTGTGTGTGTGGCGGGGGCTGGGGGTGAAGGGGGAGGTGATTCTGCAGGCAAGCAAATACCTGCCTAAGATCTTGTGGAGCCAGGAGAGCAAATAGGTCCCTATTTTACTTCTGCCATATACTGACCGTGGCAGGTCATGTCACCTCTCTTAGCAACTGTGGTGTTTTCCCTTCTGTTGAAAAAATAATCAGAAAAAGAATTGTTCCTTCCCATCATGAGGATGATGTGGGGATCAAGGAGCTACTATCTTCGCCATCTAGATGTGGCTGTCTCTGCATGCAGTCTGTTTTCAGTCCATGCCCAACAGTATTTTTCCATGTGTATCAACCTTGACAAAGACCTTGGAAAATAACCCATTGACACTAAAAGTGTGAGCTATGTGGACTTTACTGAAGATTTTGTGGGGAAGACATAGAAAATGATTGTATTACCCCGGAATAAACGATGCCGTTTCCATCAGAAATGTCAGTTCTGCAAAGTCCATGTTCCTTCACACTGATGCTGGTTCTTCCCTTCCTTTCTTTCCCCGAGTTGTTTTTCTCACTCCTGATGCTACACAGTTGATCCTCTGTCAAGGGGAGTCTTTAGCTCTGCTGTAGACCTGCATTCCTGCTCATCTGGTTATGCAACGAAAGTCCTCAATTAAAAAAGACCACTAGTCGTGTGTCCCAGGGGAAGCAGTGGGACCCGGGGGGAGGGACGGTGAGAACCAGAGGAGGAGCGGACTCTATTCGTGTGGTCCTGAGATAGTCACCATAAAACAAGCAGACTGCCAAATGAGGAGCGGATTCTATTCATGTGATCTTGAGATAGTCACCATAAAACAAGCAGATTGTTAAATGACAGTGGGGAGGGGAAGGAGACCTGGGGGGAGATAAGAGAACAACCGAGGGACTGGTATGCATGAATATAAGTACAACCAACGAACAGAGAACTCTGGGGACGGAGGGCATGAATGGGAGATGGGTGGAGGGGGCAATGGTAAGCTATGTACACATATAATACCTTAATAAAAAAATAATAAAAAATAAAAAAGACCACTCGCATCCATAGTAAGTTTGGTAACCACCTGTTTTTCTCACATATGCCCTTTTGAGAGCTTCATCTTTATCCCAGCATTTGCCCTTGTAGTCTATGACTCACAGCCCACACCATCATTCCTTCCTTTCCTAACCTGAATGGAGTTCTGTGAATGAAGGTTTTCTCCATTCTTATTGCAAAAACCACTTTGCCAACTCTAAAGCAGAGGGAATGTTATTATTAGTGTCAAAGAAGTCAAGGGATGTGATATTTTCAAGAGAGAGGATATAAAGAGCAAAAGAGCAGCATGAACAGGGTACTGACTCATCAGGGAGGTGACCCTGGCATTCACGTCAGCCCATTGGTGGGGGTGGAAGCCTTGCAGGTAAGGAATTAAGGAGTGAGCAGGTGAAAAAGTGGAAGAAAACTTTCCTGATTTTCCTCTGAACAGATGTCTCCACCAGTGTCTACATATGACGCATTCAGAGCCAATGTAGATTCGGATGGTGCAGGAAATAAAAGGCAGAAGCAGGGCCAAAAAGAGCCATAGGAAACACAGGCGATCAAGGTCATTTGTCCACTGGCTGCTGGAGAAGAAAGGGCAATTAACTGTTCTGATGGCAGGATCACCCCTCGCCCCTCACAACGACCTAAGAGCTTATGGAACAGATGGAATTTCAAAAAGCAGCAGGAAGGTCCCTCGCCAGCAGCAGAAACTTCTGGGTGAAAGTCATAGGACAGGTTCAGCAGTGAATGGCACCAATTCATGTTTAAATTGAATTAAATATTTAAGTGACAATATTAGATTTTGGAACTACAGCAGGGGGAGGAGGTCCTAATTATTGCCAAATCTAACCCTAGCCATACAGAATCAGAAATTGAGGTTCTAGAATGGTAACCTGATTGGTCTTAAAGGTAGAAACAGATCCCTTCCCATTCTATTCTCAAAAACCAGGAGGGCTAGTTCAGAGCTCCTTCCATTGCAATACATAACCTTCTTCACCACTGACATTTATACACTGAAATTGCCCCAAAAAAGTAGACAGAGGATTGATTATCAAGAGAATTTTTTAAGTTGATTCTTCTTCCATCTCAATGAGGAGATGGATTTATCCGTTTTATGTGTGGGAGAACTGAGGCTTGGCAAGGTTCAGAGACTAGTCATACAGCCCGTGAGAGGCTGAGTGGGAACTAGAACAAACATCTTTGCCTCCAAGTCCGGTTTGTTTTTTTCACTTGAAGACAGCTGCTTCTGGCTTTGCAAGATCCTGTAAGACACTAATGCTCTCAGAATTATACACGCTCCTCAGAATTACACACAACCAGGCATCCTTCTCCAAAACAGCACGGAGAGGGCGGGTGGCCTGGGAACACTGTGTTCACAGAAGAAACCCTAGCAGCGAGGGTGCTGGTAAACTGGATACTTCCCTGCCTGGCCTCGTACCTTTGGCTCGTTCCTGTGAGACGTAGGGCCTCCGTAATTGCTTTTTTTCTGTCTATTGGCTGTTTTGGTTATATTTTGGTTGCTTAAAGCTTCATTAGAACTAAGAAAAGCATGGCAATGATTTTTAATTGCTATTATTTGGGTCTTAAACAATATATTCTAAATATATACAGAGTGGGGTGAAAGAAGGTTTATAGTTATGAAAATCCTAAAGAGAGAGTTTGTTCTTGTATTTACTCAATACAATTGAGTAATAAGAATTACTTATTAATCATTGTATTATTTTCCATATGAACAACTGCAATATATATGTATATGTATATGTATATGTATATGTATATATATGTATATATATATATATATTTATAGACAGCTAAAATATGCATTGATAATGTAGCAACTATAAATGAACCTTGAGAGTTGGAATGCTGGGGTTCAAATCCTGACTTCACCACTTAAACAATGTGAATTTGGGCAAGTGATGTCACTTTTCTGAGCCTCAGTTTCTTCATCAGTAAAGTGGGGGTCATAATGATATCCAGCTCATGAGTTCCTGTGACAGCTGAGTTTGTGAAGTCCTGGCAGGTTTCTATTTGGAAGTGACAGGATAGTCTGGGAGAAGAGAGAGTGGGTGGGGCCATGTGACAGAAGAGGCTGAGATTTGGAAACCAGGAGTCTTCTCTAGGGAAGGTACCAACCACTGCTAGTGCCAGAGGGTTCTGGAGGCCAGGGCAGCCTCTCCCATGTGGCTCTGTCACGTGTTTTACATTGCTGTTTAGGGAGGCCTATCAGCTGACCACAGCTTGATAATGATCCACCCAGTCCTCCCATCCCATCCATTGCATGTAGCCAGTTTCCTGGTCAGCTGCCTCAGAATACTCGGCAGTCAACTCCTCAACCCTGTCCATGACTCACACACTCACACACACAACAATTACAAGGAAGGTGGAGCATGGGTACCTGAAGTAGGGCCACCCCTCATCTTACTTTGCCTACAATTAAAGAAGTTCCTGTGGCTTTCAGTTTGAAAGTCAGAAGTGTCCTGGCCAAACCTAGATAAGGTCATCACCCAACCTGAAAGGTTGTTGGGGCATGATGGCAAAATCCTCACACCTGACCACACCTGACCAAGATGAGACTTGAAGGAGACAGCTTGAGATCTTCCACCAATTCAGGATGATGAAAAGAATTCAAACCTAATGTTAATTCTATAGCTGCGATGCACAAAGCCAGCAGCATAATGAACATACACTCATTCAACTGTTTATTAATCAAATATTCATTGAATACCTACTATGTGCTGGGAAGATTTTAAATGCTGAGGAACAAAACAGGCAGTCTCTGTTCTGCAAATTCCGTTCTAGTGTGTGTGTGTGTATGTGGGATGGACAACACACAGATATCTAATGCCAATTAGTGATAAATGCTCTGGAGAAAAGGAAGGAAAACATGGTTTGGTGTCTAAATAGATTGATCAGGGCAAGTTTCTCTCAAGAGGTGATATTTTTATTTTTTAAAGTATTATGTTAGCCTTACTTAAAAAAAAATTTAAGAGGTGATATTTACAGTGAAGTGAAGGAGCAAACCATGAAAATATCAACAGGGGACAGTGTTCTAGGCAGAGGAAACAAATGCAAAGGCTTTGGGAGGTGAGTGCCTGCATAGGAACAGCAATAACAACAACAAAAAGGCAGACAGCGGGGGTGAAGGGAGTGAGAGAAACAGTAGCAGGAATGAAGTGGCCGAGGTGACCAGGGCCAGCTGGTTAGAGCCTGGCAAACTAACAAAAGGATTTGGCGGTTTAAGTGCCAACTGTTATTATAAAGACAGCTTTATTCTTTATTGTGTGCTGAATGTTGTGCCTTATTATCTGCTCCTTTTTTATTCATCTTTGCTTCGTTCTGTCAAATAAAATAATTTAGTGAGTGTCTGATCTCCACTGAACAAATGGCTTACAAAGACACTGTTCGGGACTTTGGGGATAAAACGTGGGTTCTCTCAAACAGTTTCTGGTTTAGTTGGAGGTGGGCCGGTGCATCGCACAAGAAAAGACAGCAGCTTGCGCTTTGATTACTGGAAAGCAACAAGCTTTCAATTTCCCCGATAGGGGCAGGACCACTTCCGCTGTGCCCCGGGGCATCCTGGGAGGAGCTGGACCGGAAGAAAGGCGGGAAGTGCCGCCATGCTGGGACGGTCTGACGTGATGGTGGGACCCGCCGGTGAGTGTGGGTTTGCCTGTTTGTGAGTGAGGAAGGCCTTGCTTGTCCTCAGAACTGTTTCTCTTCCCCCCACCCACCCTCGTTATTCCAGGGAGCCACTGTGTGAGGCCGGGGTGGGGGAAGGGAACCGGATGTGGACAGGGAGTTTGGATGCAGAGCTCTCCATGTGACTGGGCCGGAAGTCAACTGTTGAAATCCCTAAGTTGCTGAATTCCATTTGAAGTTTTCCAATGTGTATAGAGGCGTGTCATTGTGAGGCATACACACTTTATTGGAATGCTGGAGTTCAAATCCTGACTTCACCACTTAAACAATGTGAATTTGGGTTTCTTCATCAGTAAAATGGGGGTCACAACGATATCCAGCTCATGAGTTCCTGTGGCAGCTGAGTTTGTGAAGTCCTGGCAGGTTTCTATTTGGAAGTGACAGGATATAGTCTGGGAGAAGAGAGAGTGGGTGGGGCCATGTGACAGAAGAGCCTGAGATTTGGAAACCAGGAGTCTTCTCTAGGGAAGGCACCAACCACCTATATAATATACCGTGCTACCTTCATCTTGGGCACTCAAATCTGTGGGTATCAGTTGAATTATGTTTCAGAATATGGGGGGGGGGGGGATTACGATTTCTTTACTCAAGACACCACCTTTTCCATCCACGTTCTTAGCAGAGTATCTCATGAGTTGAGCCTTCGCACTGCATCATGCCTCAGTTTCCCCAAGAGAGCTCGGTGAGCCGCGGCTGCTGTGAGGAGGTGGGAAATGAGTTGGCCCTCCTGGGAAGGTCAGGCTTCTGTCATCTGAGCAAAGCCCCGTCCGGGTGCCTCCCCAGGGGGAATGTTTTCCTCCTTCATCACCGGAGAGGAGGAGGCTTTGTTTCTCCTCGTTGTCTCCTAAGCAACATCTTGGAGTGACCCTTGGAGTCAGGAGGGAGGAATGAAGCCGGCAAATGCCATCCTTAAGTCAGGTTCTTTCCATCTGCCCACGGCTGCTGCTTCTGCTTCCCACCGAGGAAAATGTGATCCCTGAAGCCTTCAGTTGAAGGTGCCCGGGGACGCTGGTATGTGTGCTGTGGGCCCCAAGCGCTGCGCAGCCAGGAGGCAGCCTTTGTGGTTGCTCCCCGACAGCTGCTGTGCCGGCCCCGGAATGTTAATCCGTGCCGAAAGCTTGGATGAAAGGCAGAGGCTTTTAGCAGCTGCCCTAATGGTCTCATCCATCAAATGAGCCTCTCCTCTTCACCTTCCTGTCGGCAGTCACATAGCCTTGTCTTTGAGGAGAAGTGGATATGAGTTTTTAAGGAACAGCTTACTTTTATTTATGTATCGAAAAAAAGTATAATTCCAAAGGTAATATACCCACGGTAGAAAGATACAAAGTCTAATCAGACACATGGAAGGAAAATTTAAATTCACTCCTAAAATTTTAGCATAGAGGTGATCTCTGCCTCAATTTGGTTGAACTCCTTTCATACCATCTCTTCCATGTTTCCATAAACACATAGACAATTTTTAAAAACACGTATATTTAAACACACAAATTGAGATATCAGCCTGTAAGCATGACTTTGTGTTCTGCCTTTAAAACTTATCAGATTATGAAAGTGGTATTAGCTCCTTTTCTATGTCATGGGTTTTAATAGTTAAATAAAAACTGTTAAAAGTAACCAAAGAAGATGGAAATAATTTAGATTCCATCCTATGAGTGTACCATAATTTATTTAACCAGTTTTCTATTATTGGGCATTTAGGGTGCTCTCATATTTTGTTCTTTTAAATATTCTGGAAAACATTTGCATGTAAGTGTTTATGTATATTTTTAATTATGAAATTTATAGTCTAGACTTTGGGCAAAGGATATGGATGCTTTAAGGTTTCCAATAGTGGTGTCACTATTATTGGAGTCCTCACAGTAATGATATTGCATAGGGAAACAAAAAATACTTCATTAAAGATAGTTAGATGTTGTAAACATACAATAATCAATGCAAAATGACTGCAAAATAAGATGAGAAATTTAGCAAAAGTTGCATTATTTAATGAAGTTGATGAAGTGGTATTAGAAATCTGCTTGATCAGGGCCGGCCTGTGTGGCTCAGTGGTTGAAAGTCAACCACTGAGAAGCATACTGTATTCATGAATTGGAAAAATTAACATAGTAAATATCTTAATTCTCCTCAAGTTGATAAAGTCAATATAATTCTATAAAATATTATAACTCTGGCTTTAAAGTTTAATATATAGTATTCTAATTACTATTTTCCCAAGCACTGTAATTATAGTATTTCTCCATGGCATATAACAAACTGCACATATTTGAAGTGTTTTGACATGTGTATACACTATGACACCATCATCTGAATCAAAATAATATATCCATCATACCCTCAAAGTTTCTTTCTGCACCTTTGTAATGCCCCCACCCCCACTGTTCTTTTGTACTTTCCATAAATCCTACCTCTTCATCTCTAGGCAACCACTAATCAATTCTTGGTTACCATAGATTAGTTTTTATTGTCTAGAATCCTATATAATAAAAGGCTAATATGCAAATTGATTGAATGCTGAAAGACCCGTTGCTATGATGCACACTGACCACCAAGGGGTGCCACTCAGCCAGAAGCCAAGCTCACAGCTGGTGAGCACAGTGGCAGTGGCAGGAGCCTCTCCTGCCTCCTTGGCAGCGCTAAGGATGTCTGATGAGCAGGCCTAAGCTTTAGACATCTCTCAAGGGCTCCTGGGCTGTGAGAGGACACAGGCTGGGCTGAGGGACACGCTCCCCCTTCTGAGTGCATGATTTTTGTGCACTGTACCTCTAATTTTATATAAATGGGATAAAAAAGTTAACACTCTTTTTTTTTGTCTGGCTGCCTTCACTCAGCATAATTACCTTGAAATTCATCCATCTTTTTTAGTGTGTAAATAGTTTGTTTCTTTTTATTGCTGAGTAGTGCTCCATGTATGGTGACACCACACACTATTTATTCATTCACTTGTTGATGGACATTTGGATTGTTTCCAGTTTGGGCTATTACAGATAAATATGTAGTGCATATTTGTGTACAAGTCTTTGTATGGACATATATTTTACTTTTTCGGGGGTAAATGCCTAGGAATAGAGTGACTGGAACAAATGGACAATGTCTTAACTTTTTAAGATGTTGTCAAACTGTTTACCGAAATGGCTTTGCCATTTCACATTATCGCTAGCAGATATGTGAGGTCCACTTTTGCCACTTGTTGGCCAACACTTGGACTGTTAGCCATTGTAGTGGTGTGTGGTGATCTCATTATGTTTTAGTTGTTATTTTCCTAATGACTCATAATGTTGAACATTTTTCATATACCTGTTTGTCATCTGTACATCTTCTTTTTTTTAAATTAAAATATGTTTTATTGATATTTTACAGAGAGGAAGGGAGAGAGACAGAGAGCTAGAAACGTTGATGAGAGAGAAACTTTGACCAGCTGCCTCTTGCACACCCCCTACCGGGGATGTGCCCGCAACCAATGTACATGCCCTTGACCGGAATCGAACCCAGGACCTTTCAGTCCGCAGACCAATGCTCTATCACTGAGCCAAACCGGTTTTGGCTGTACATCTTCCTTGGTAATATATTGAAATCTTTTCCCTCTTTAAAAATTGGGTGATTGTTTTCTTTCTTTGAATTTTAAATTTCTTTGTATATTCTGGATACACATCCTTTATCTGAGGTATAATTTGCAAATATCTTTTGTTCAGTCTGTGGCTTGTCATTTCATTAACAGTATTTTTCTGAAGTAGAAACTTAAAAATTTTGATGAAGTACAATTTATCAATGTTTTCTTTCATGGAGTGTGCTTTTGGTATTGTATCTAAGAAGTTTTCCCATAAGCCAAGGTCACAAAGATTTACTTTTACTTGTAGAAGTTTTTGTGATTATAGTTTTGATCTCATTATTGGTCCAAAATTTTGCTTAGGAGAGTATTCTGAATTTGTTTTTGTTTTGTTTTAAACTTTGTTATTCATTTTAGACATATTTGAGATTGTGGCCTGTACAATTTATAGTGTAAAAGATTGAGACTGATATGGGTCGGGAGGAGGGCAAGAGTAGATGCTAGAACAGCCGTGGGCAAACTATGGCCTACGGGCCAGATCCGGCCTGTTCAGCTGTTCTATCCGGCCCTTGGAGCCGAAAGAGCAGAGGGTTCTCTTGCTCTCCCCTCCACTCCTTCACCAGCAGCTCAAGATGAGAGTGCCAGCATGGTCAGCTTGCTTTTGTTCTGGCCCTACGGTCCAGTTTAAGAACCCATTGTGGCCCTCAAGTCAAAAAGTTTGTCCACCCCTGTGCTAGAAGGTGGAGGAGGGACGGGATTGTATAATATACACATTTGGTCTGGATTGCATCTTGTTCTATTGCTTCCTCTCTTTCTGGAGACCAAACTCCACCAAATCTTTCTTGTTTTATCCTTGTTCTTTTATTAGTCCTCATTCTCTCTCTTTCTCTGTGACCTACTCATTTGTCCAATCTATCAGAAAACCCTATGCGCACTACCTTCACAATGCATGTAGAATCCACCCACTTCTTATCATCTGCCAATACTATTTTTCTGGTCTAAACCACTGTCATTTTTTAATCTTTTATTTTATTGTAGGTTTCTAACTGGTCCCCCAATTTCTCTGTTTCTCTCTTATGTCTATTCTCAATCCAGCAACCAGAGTGATTCTTTTAAAATGTGGGTTCCTTTTCCTCCTTTCCTCAAAACCCTCCAGCTTTTCTATCTCACTCTGAGTAAAGACAAAAATTCTTAGGTGGTCCTCAGGTCCCCTTGTTCCTCTCTTATAACTAGAGCCCCAGTGCATGAAATTCATGCACAGGTAGGGTCCCTAGGCTTGGCCTGCAATCAGGGCCGATCTTCCCTGAATGCTGGCCCCACCCCCTGCTGTTGCTGGTTGCCCTCTGTGTGTGCGGCAACTGGCGGGGCAATTGGGGCCCCGGAGCTGCCCATGTCTGCCACCCACCCCTGGTTCCTCATTTCCTATTGGGTGATTGGAGCCTGCTGGCCTGGGGGAGAAACCAAGAGATTGGCCAGCAGGCCTTGATTGGGCAATCTGGGCCTGTGGGCTGGGGGAAGCTCCCGCATTGAGTGCCTGCCCCCTGTGGTCAGTGTGCATCATAGCCCACTGGCAGTTCCTCCATCTAGTTTATTTGCATGTTACACTTTTATATATATACTAGAGGACTGTTGCATGCAGATTTGTGCAAGAATAGGCCTTCCTTCCCCTGGCTTCACTTCCTTCTGCCCAGGAGCCTGCAAGTCCTCACTCCCAGCTGCCCGGAAACCTGTAAGTTTTTGCTTCCATCCAGAGTGCAGCTACAGTCAGCTCCCTCCACCCTTCACTCTCCCCCTCATAGCAGGCGTCCCACCCCGCCCAGCCACTCCACCCCTACATATACAAATTAACCCACCATCTTTGTTGGGTTAATTTGCATACTCGCTCCTGATTGGCTGATGGGTATCACGGAGGCATGTTTAATTTGCATATTTTCTTTTATTAGTGTAAAATATTCTTTCTTGCTCATTCTCCAGCTCTGTTGGCCTCCTCTCTGTCTCTTGTGACGTGTCTACCTGCCCCTGCTTTAGGGCCTTTGCATTTCCTGTTTTTCACTCTACCCTCATATACTCACATAACTTATTATTCTCTTGCTTCCTTCAGGTCTCTGCTCAAGTTTCTTTTTATTAGAGAGGCTTCCTTGACTACTATGCAAAATACTAACTGCCATAGGTTTTTATTTTCCACTAGAGACCTGGTGCACTCTGGGGGTTCCCTCAGCCTGGCTTGTGCCCTTTGGCAGTCCAGGAGCCCTTGGCGAATGTCCAACTGATGGCTTAGGTAGGCCCGCTCCCTGCTTTTCGCTGAGTGTCACGCACTGACCACCAGGGGCAAGCTCCTGCATTGAGTGTCTGCCCCCTGGCGGTCAGTGCGCATCATAGTAAGCAGTCGCTCAGTCAATTTGCATATTATGCTTTTAGTATATAGGATTAGAATTTACCATCTGATTTATTACATAGCTTCTTAGGTGTTCATTGCCTTTCTTTCCTTGTAGAATATAAGCACCCAGAGGACAGGAACTATGTTCACAGCAACACCCACAGAACTTAGAACAGTGCCTGACACATAGTAGATACTCCATAACTATTTGTGGAGTGGATAAGTGAATGGGTTCTGTCTGAAGGGGAAGTCTCAAGGAGTTTTTTCCTTACTAATTTTTAATAATCTAGAGATTTAATGAGATCAAGATAGCAAAATATAATTATATGGTGGGAGGGTGAGAAAGGTGAAACTGGGTGGTGATGGAGGTACAGAATATTGAATACTCTGCAAAGCACTAAAAATAATAGGTTAAGAACTGTATTTAAGAGCAAATAATTTGGGAAATAAAAATGACACTGTTGTTTAATTTATAAGTTTACTGTAATTTTTATTTAATCAACATTAAGGGGAAAATGAACATCATAAAATAAGTGACCAAAAATAGCACATTTTGTGCCTCTCTTCAGTCATTCCATAGCATCAGGGATCACTCTTCACTTATGACTCTTGTGTGAACCTCACGGCTCTTCACCCGCAGCTTGTTGACCTGGGACTCAGCGATGTCAGCCCGCTCCTCGGCCTCCTCCAGCTCGTGCTGGAGCTTGCGGAATTTAGCAAGGTTGGCATTGGATTGTTCCTCCTGAGAATAGAGAGAAAATGTGAGAATTAGACTTTGTGGTTCTTATTGCACTTTTCACCAAACAGGGATATTTCTTCAACTCAGCTATTGCCTTCTTATGGTCAGTTTGCCATGTCTGACTTCAAATCTGGACAGAACTTATAACTTCAGTTATTTATTTATTTATTTATTTATTTATTTATTTTTACTTTAAAGAATAAAAGAAGACAACTTTTGAAATGGAAGGGACAACTTGTTATGTTAAACCCATACAAACTTATTGTGTGAAATCCATTTATGATGTATGGGTTGGCTGGAAAAGAGGAGGAGACCCAGTTACCCTCCATTACAGAATTTAGTAAGTAAATGTCAGGCCAGATGATAACTTTGGGAAAACCCCACTTAAAACTTTTTTTGCCATATATTTTTACTTTGGAATAGAGAGAAAGGGGAAGAGTGGGTCTAGAAAGAAAGTATGCCTCTGTGGTTGGACTTATTACTACTATTTGTGCCTCTCCCTTCCTTCCTTCCTTTCCTTACTTCCTACCTACTTCTTGCCTACCACACTGCATTTGGAAGAATGGGAAACAACTAGGAAAAGGGAAGCTGGAGGATCTTCTGACATGTCCTTACTGCTATAGCAACGTGGAGAGAGGAGCCCCTGATGGTGATACTGGTAGTGAGCAGATACGTCAGATGGGGTAAAAGATTAAAAATGCCAAACTTGACTTTGTGGATTTCTAGAGAGAGAGGAATACTTACTATGGTGTTACTTATAGTTTCTACTATATTTCCTTTACAGTTATCAACTAAGGTAAGAGTTAGTTAGAACTTTCTCTCTCCCCTCCCCCACAAACCTTACAAATTGTTTAATAAAAAAATATATATCTCTTCTTGAAGTCTTATTATGTAGTTAGGATTTTTGGGTAAATTTCTATTTATAAAAACAGAAATTTTTAAAAATATGAGTTGTATATTCTTACTTTGTCTTCTTCTTTCTCATTAACACATTCTCTTTATATACTTTCAACCCCGCCCCCATTTTTTTCTTTCCCCAAAGGCTTAAAGATACTTACAGCCTCCTCAGCTTGTCTCTTGTAGGATTTCACCTTTGCCTGTAATTTGTCTACCAAGTCCTGCAGTCTGAGAACATTCTTGCGGTCCTCCTCACTCTGCAAGTTTGAAAACATGATTTACATTCAACCCTGTGGATTAAGTCTACCATAGGTGGTAAAACAAATCACTCTGGTATAATGGCAGTGGGCCTGGGGTAGAGGTGGTAAACTCTGAGGTGTTCTTCATAATAATAGTCACCACTTACTAAATGTTCACTATTATATTAGGTAATTATATAAGGTGGGACAAAAGTAAGTTTCTAGTTATTCACATGGAAAATAATACAACAATTAAGAAGTAATAATACAAGGATAAACTTTCAAATACTCACAACTGTAAACCTACTTTTGCCCCGCCCTGTAAACATCTTTTCTAATCCTTATCGTCCTACCTTGGAGAGTAGATGTTGTTACTCTACATTATAGGTGATGGAACTAAGATTAAGAGTGTTAAGTAATCTACCCAAGTATAAGAAATGAGAGAGGCTAGATTAGAGCTAATACCCACTTATCTGGCTTTAGAAGTTATACTCTTTCTTATGTTATTATCTAAAAGAATTCCTGACTTTCCAAACTTAGTATATGCCTGTGATAAACACCTGTGTCATTTGCCTCTCATATGTACCAAGTTCATGTGTCTATTTGTGAGTGACACATAGATTGTCACCAGGTTTCTAATTTCCCACTGGGCAGGAAGTCTGGATATTCTAGAAAGCTATTCCCTTACCTGGTAGGAAAGTTCCTTTACTCTTCTCTCATGTTTCCGCAAACCTTTAACAGCCTCAGCATTGCGTTTCTGTTCATTTTCAACTTCTCCTTCAAGCTCACGTATCTACAACCAAGAAAGATACCTACAGGTCAGTCTTGGAGGATATTACTTATCTCAGGACCCTAATTAGCTCAGGAATTACATGGATGTCCCCAACCCCAGGTAAAGGATAGGAGTCAATATGAAGGAAGAGAGATGCATAGAGGGAGTGCGCTTTTTTCCTTCCCAGATTTGGAGAGATTGAGATACCCTGGCCTCCAGCTTCTGGATCTGCTTCTTCCCGCCCTTCAGGGCCAGCTGCTCAGCCTCGTCCAGACGGTGCTGCAGGTCCTTCACCGTCTGCTCCAGGTTCTTCTTCATCCGCTCCAGGTGGGCGCTGGTGTCCTGCTCCTTCTTCAGCTCCTCGGCCATCATGGCCGCCTGGTTAGCACATAAGCAAAGAAAATAAGGAAACCTGGTAACGGCAGGTATCAAATGTGTGCCAGTATAACAAATGCTCATCTTACATCGGTGATGGCCTTCTTGGCCTTCTCTTCTGCGTTGCGTGATTCTTGAATGACTTCTTCCACTTCGCTCTGGAGTTGTGAGACATCATTTTCTAACTTCTTCTTGGTGTTGATCAGGCTGGTGTTCTGTAAAAATAGTGGGAATTAGCAAGCTTTATAGTTTGCCCTCTTGGGATTTTATAAATGTCTTATTTGTTGGCTCTTGCAAGGGACTAATAGCAAAATTTCAATAAACTTTAAATATTTGTTCAGTACAAAATCATTATTTATAAGATTGGAGTTCCCCCCTGCTTCTACCATTGCCCAAGGTCCTTCTGATTTATGCATAAGGAGTTCTGAGATTTAAGAATGTCTGTAAATTATGTGCTCTCAGTTATATTTCGACTGGACATCACGCATACTGTACTCTGAAAGGTTGGAAATATTAGAAAAGAATAAATTCCTTTTGTGAGCGTGGTATTGGGAGTTTCCTTCAACTGGAAGGAATCTATTCTCTGTGAACTTTCATGCTTTGGTCCCTCGGGGAATGCTGGATTACTCTTACCAAAACATTTTCTTAAAATGTCAATCCCTGGTTCTCACAGGGAAGCACTACTTACTGCTTTAATGGGTCCTTGGAAATATTTGGTTTTCAAAGTGACTAAGGGGCACTACTGCATTTACTGTCTGGGTAAGTCAGGGATACTAAACATCCTGCAAGGCACAGGGACAGCAAACACAACAGCTAAATGCTGACGCGCCCTGATGGGAAATGCTGCAAGGAACTTTTTCACGTTTTGGAGTCAACAGTTATCTTTGTTCATGATTAGTCCACATTGTGGTTTTCAAACTAAAAAACCAAACCTTATTTTTAAATAAAATGTAATGCCCTCTTTTTTGGGGGTAGAAAATTAATATTTTAGTCATATTGCCCATCCTTTACTATAACACACACACACACACACACACACACACACACACTTAGAATCCCAGAAACATGTATACACACTTTAACAGCTGATAGCTCAATTGATATTTTTTTTTCTTTTCAGACAGACAAAGCTTTGAACAAAGGAAATTCATACTAAAATGATACTGAAAGTTTGAAGAAATTCAAACATTGCCTTTATAATTATTCAGAGTGTGTATACATTTTTTTTTGGGGGGGGGAGACACAGGCTGTTCCCCCCAAAATGTATACACACTGTACCAGCTGATAATTCACTTAATTTTCACTCCTTTTTAGGTTTAACTGATATGAAATAATGGGGTAGCAAGACTAAACTTCAAACAAGAAAATTTGTCCACTAGACTTTTTTATGGGGATACATAAAAGATAGTTTACAGTACAAAACCAGCAACCGTTGATGAATTGAAGGCACACAAATACCAAATGACATGGTCTTGACGCTTGCGATTCCATTGATTTGCGTTATCAGCAGTGACTGTACCAGAGCTGTCATCAGTTTGAAAATAGCATTGACAAAAAATTAATTCATTTCTATAGATTTTTTTAAACTGTGAAAGTGAACTATATGTTAATAAACTCTTTAAACTCATTCAAAGTGTGTATACATTGTTGGGGACACCGTATTTTATAAAAACAGAGTAATGTCGCACTATAATTCCTATTCATCACTTAACAATACACCAGCATTTGTTTGATGTAAGGGTTTCACCTGGGTGTGCAGGAGCTGGACACGCTCACTGGCATCCAGCAGCTCCTGTTCTGCGATTTTCCTGCTCCTCTCCGTCTGCTCCAGAGATGCCCGCAGCTCCTCCACCTCGGCCTGCAGCAGGTTGGCTCTGCGCTCAACCATCATTAGCTGCTCCTTCAGGTCCTCCTGGCCCCGGAGAGCGTCATCCAGGTGTAGCTGGGTGTCCTGTTAGGTAAAAAAGGCCTTAAACACTCTGAAGAAGATATGAATATCCTTGGAGATGAACTGGGAGAATGTATTGGTACCAGAAACAGGAAATGACAGGCCTCTCATTTGAAAGAGCATGAATATGGTGATGTCACTAGCTCACATAAGAAAGACTTATCAGGAGACTCTCTTGTTCCATTTGTGACATTAGTTATTTTTTTTCATGTGCAGGTCCTACTGTCTATCATTTATGGAACATTTTCCGTATGCTCTACATAGTACTTGATATCTCTTATCTCATTTGATTCTCACAATAACAGATTCTGAGGGGTTAAATAACTTGCCTAAAATCAGGCATCCAGTAAAACTAAAACTCAATCTCAGGCCATTTGGTGCCAGTCTTTGCACTTGCTCTCATATCATAATTTTCTTTAAATATATTCTATGTGCATTTAATTTAGTTGTCTCCATACTATGAGCTGTATAATTTGTTAAAAGAAAAAAAAAAGATGGTTTAACAAGAAGGTTTTTAGAGGAATGGAAGACCAGTGACTTGCCTGAGTTATCTGAACTGTTAAATGTGGGCTCATTTACCTTCAGGATCCCTTGGGTGTTCCTGTAGTTCCTCAAGCTCTCTGCGGCCAAACGGTTGGCATGGTTCAGCTGGATTTCCATTTCATTAAGATCTCCCTCCATCTTCTTTTTGACTCTCAGAGCATCATTCCTGCTCCTGATCTCAGCATCTAGCATGCTTTGCATCGACTCCACCACTCTAACGTGGTTTCTCTTCAGTTGGTCAATCTCCTCATCCTTTTCAGCAATTTTCCTGTCAATTTCAGACTTGACTTGGTTCAACTCCAGCTGGATGCGTAGGATCTTTCCCTCTTCGTGTTCAAGAGATGCCTTAACAAAACGATTGATTAATAACGGAAAATGAATATTTGGAATGTATTTCTTGTGAGACAAACTTAATACAAGTTTATATAATTTTACAGACTATAATACAATAGTTCCAGGAGCCTGTTAGGTAAACCAGTCTTTTGTTTATTCAGTCCTGGATTATACAGGGCAGCTCTGTAATAAAGGTGCTTTGTAAAGAATAAAGTACTATATAATATTACTCATGTAAATATTAATAAACATTATATGATTAAACTTAAGTGACCTCCTAATCTGTTTTATAAATTAAAATGTTCATATGTGATATTTTCATTCCTGTTGTAGAAATTCTTGGTTTTAAAATGTAAGTTTTTTCTAATTGCATTATACATGTTCATTATAGAACATGGGGGCAATATATAAAAACAAAGAAAAAAAACTTCATGTTGTGACCTCAGAGATAACCATTTTAATGTTATGCATTTTCCCAGTCTTTTTACTATCTCTCTATATAAATGCCTAATATGCTAATTGTCCCTCCGACTGTACAACTGTTCAACCAGTCACTATGATGCACACTGACCACCAGGGAGCAGACACTCTGACTGGTAGGTTAGCCCGCTGCTGGGGTCTGGCTGATTTGGACTGGGCTAGATTGGCTAAAACCTTCATGTGACCCTTCCGGGGCCCTGATAGTGCACTAGTGGGGTCCCTCAGCCTGGCCTGCACCCTCTTGCAATCTGGGACCCCTTGGGTGATGTCAGAGAGCCAGTTTTGGCCAATCCCTGCAGGCCAGGCCAAGGGACCCCACCGGTGCATGAATTCATGCACTGGGCCACTAGTTTTATATGTATTTCTATGTAATAAAATTATACTGTATATGCAAATATATATTGTTTTAAAATCATCTACAATAAATATTTCTTTGTTAATTATATTTAATTTCTGTATAAAATTGCATCATGTGAATGTTCCATACTTTTCTTAATCTTGTTCTTGGATTGGACATGTCTGTGCTTAAAACTTTACTTCCATTTAAGATTATTTTCTTAGAAAGAGAATTGATGGGTCATAGAAGTTACATTTTTAAGACTTTTGATTACTATTGCCAAATTCCCTTCATAAAGCTATACAAGTTCAACTTCTCAGCAGCTTGATAATAAGATATATATACTTTACTCTATCACTATCCACTTTGAGTATTTTCACTGATGTTTTTCTTTGATTTTCATCCCCCAACAACCTAGTAATATGTACCTCTGCTTCCTCTAAGGCAGCCTGAATGTCACATTTCTCTTGTTCCACTTGCTTCTTTATTTTCTCCAATTCATGGATTTGCTTCCCACCCTCAGCAATCTGCTCAGTGAGGTCCGAAATCTCCTCTGTGGTGAACAGACAAGGGAGAAGTGGTGAGCTGATGGCAACATGGAAAGGTCCAGTCAGGCTATGTTGGGTAGGGAAATTCAAGAGGACTCACGCTGCAAGTTCTTATTCTCTCTCCTTAGTGTTTCAAGTTGATCCAGGGATTCCTCATAGGCATTCTTGATCTTGAACAGCTCAGTGCTGAGAGAACGGGACTCCTTCTGGGAGGCCTCAAGTTCAGCCTGAGTTTCCTCCTGCTTCTGTTTCCATTCTGATAAGATCTGAAAAGCAGTAAATCATCAGCCAATGTCAGGAGAGAGGGAGACTACGTAAGTAAGTATTGATAAAGGTTAAGCAGGCTGGGCCACCTTGTCAAAGTTCCTCTGCTTCTTGTCCAGGGCTGCGCAGGCAGCATTAGATCTCTCCACATCAAGCATGAGGTCCTCCACCTCATTCTGGAGCCGCTGCTTGGTCTTCTCAAGGGAAGCACACTTGGCATTCACGGCTTCCACATGCTCCTCAGCTTCCTGCAGACGCTGGGCCAGCTTCTTCCTGAAAAGTTAGCCAGGCATTTAAGGATAACCTTTTTGGCCTCCTTTCACAGTCCTGTTTCCATGGCAAATAACATGGTTTTCAAAACTGTAGCCAGAACTACTTCCTAGATTGGTAAAGGGTGATTTAAATCCTTGCTAAGTTGTTGAATTCTTAGAGACTGCCCTTAGTGTCAGGACTTCTGATTGAGTGTGATTGTGGAGAATGTGTGGCCAGGACAATTTTATCGATTGATTTATATATCTTAATATCATTCTAAAAAGTATTTGAGCTGACTAGATATTTTATTGGACAAAAATATACTGAACATATTAATTTTTTATCTCAAAGTTCGCATTTTATTTTATGTATGTTTTCTCTAAAGAATATATAGCCAGTTTCTTCTAATCAAAGTTGAACAATCTCACCAGAGAAAGAAGTTGATGGATAAATCAGGACTATTTATGCAATTTAAACAAAGGCAGGTTTTTTCCCCCTTTCTGAATCACTTACATTTTAATTTCCTAGTTGTGTGCCACCTATACATCCTTAAGTTTCAGGCAAGACTTTAGCCTTGATGCCCAAGAAGATCTACTTGGAGGTCCCCTTCTGTCTGTACACAGACTAAGGCTTCACTTGATTTAGACTAATCCTGGACATTATGTATTCTTGGATAGCCTCTAACATGGATTTTAATAGCTATCTGTTTCTACTACAATGCTTACAGTGGGCTCTGGAATCAGAATAGTTGGTTCTAATCCCAGCTGTAACATTTATTAATCATATGCCCTTGGATTTATTAGTTAACCTATCACAGCTTCAATTTCCTCATTTCTAATGGGATAAGAATAATGCTGATATAAAACTAAGTGAGCTAATGTATTTATAACATTTGACACATAGTATGTACTCAGTAATAGTTAGCTTCTGCTACATTATGTTTCCATTGTCACCAATGTCCTCACAACTGCTTCTGGGAGTTGCTGAGTTGGGCATCTCCTCCCCCGGAATTCACTGTACATACTTGGCCTCCTCTAGCTCCTCTGTGCGCTGAATGGCGTCTGTTTCATATTTGGTCCTCCACTGGGCAACCTCGCTGTTGGCCTTGGACAGCGCCCTCTGCAGCTCAGCTTTGCCTTCTTGCTCTTCCTCATACTGTTCCCGCAGCAGGTCACAGTCATGGCGGGAGGACTGCAGGGCGTGGGCCAGGGCGTTCTTGGCCTACAGAAATATGAGTCAATGACTTAAATTCATTTATCCAGTGATATTTAATTTACACATTCGGAGTAGAACCTTACTGGACATATTTAGATATGATTAGCCAAGAAGATCTTAGTTAAAACTCACTTTAGTTTCTTCTTCTAGCTGACGTTTCATGTCTTCAATCTGCTGACTAGATACTTGCTTGCTCCTTGAAAGCTGAGAGACTAAAGCATCTTTCTCATCTAATTGTCGAGAATATTCACCTAAGAATAATGTAAGTAAAAGGATTTGTTAATGGCGTTAAAATTGGCCTAATGCTTTTATATTTTATTTATATATATATATCAAATATATACTAGGTATTATAGAACTGGTTAGAACTGGAGATTAAAGGGCAGAGTTGCCACAGGAATGTAACAAGTAAACTTGCTTGCTGATTCTTGCTTATTTTTTTTCTTTCTGACCTGCTCAGCAAATTCTGATAGTTTGGTTAATCCACTCTACTATGGAAGTATTGCTATTTATTAAGAACTCCTGGAATCGTTTTTTATCTAGTACTAAGTTTCAGGATTCACAGAAAGATCTTTACCTGATTCCGTCTGTAGGCGAGCTCTCTGAGCCGTCAGGTCGTTGATCAGCCGCTGCTGCTCTTCTTCCTTAGACTTAAGTTCACTCAGTTGATCTTCCAGTGTGCGGCACATCTTTTCAAGGTTTCCCTATGGTACATGTGGCAGTGACAGGTGAGACATTGTATGCAGCAAAATAAGTTAATGCTTGATTCTTATAATATTTTTTTCAGTGAATAAGTTCATGTTGTGTGAGTAGGAGATTATGGCACCAACTCTGTGGAACATGCTGGGGTTCAAGCATGGTGAGTGCATAGTGTTCCTAAAGAGGTCATTGTTGGAGCCCATTCATCTATTTCAAGACTGATATTAAAGTGGATTTTGAAATAATCTTAACGGGTCAAATCCAGCATTTAAAAAATGAAATATAATGGAATATATTAGAATAGAAAACATTAGATTAGTGCTATAAACTTCTTGTAAACAATGTTTAATGACAAGGAACAATGGGTGTTTTACTAGGTTGATAATTAACATCATTTAGAAACAGTATTGGGTACCTTGGCTTTGGAAATGGCCTCTGTGTTACTGCTAAGGTCATCGATCTCCATCTTTAGCTCACTCTTCTCCTTCTCCAACTTCTGCTTGACCCTCTGCAGGTTGTCTATCTGCTCCCCAAGTTCAGCCACAGTGTCCGCGTGCTTCTTCCTCAGGGTGGCTGCGGTGGCTTCGTGCTGCAGGGTGGCCTCCTCCAGGTCCCTGCGCATTTTCTGAAACTCAGCCTCCCTCTTCTTGTTCATCTCAAGCTGGGCTGAAGTTGCCCCACCAGCTTCCTCCAGCCGCTCGCTGATCTCCTCCAGTTCCCGGGAGAGGTCAGAGCGCTGCTTCTCTGCTTTGGCCCTAGAGGCCCTCTCTGCCTCGATTTCTTCCTCCAGCTCCTCAATGCGGGCCTGGGAGTGACACAAGCACATGAACATACATTCATCTCCATTTCAGGTGTTTTTATTTTTTTTGGGTGGGGGGGCATACAGAAAAAAGGAAGTGAGATGACTCACCTGTAGCTCCTTGATCTTTTTCTGGAGTTGAATTTCTACTGCTTGCTCATCTTCAATTTTGCTTAGCAGATTGCTAATTTCAAATTCTTTCCTTTAAAAAGAAGAACAAGACATATTAGGACCCATATGAATTTGATGATGATATAACATAGAGGGTTGTTTGTTTTTTTTTTCCTGGAGTTCCTACTTTTTAAGCTTTTCATCAATTTGTTGTTTGTCATTTTCTATATCCATTGTGGATTCTTGGGCCAATTTTAGGTCACCCTCCAGTTTCCTCTTTGCTCTTTCTAGATCCATTCTAAGTTTCTTTTCTTGCTCCAGAGACCCTTCAAGCTAACGAGAAAGTAAAATTTGTTAAAAATTGAAAGTATATTAAAATATTTCAAATGTTAATTAAAAATACACTTACATCATCCACTTGCTGCTCTAGCTTGGTTTTGGCTTTGGTCAGGGTGTTGACTTTGTCCTCTTCTGCCTGCAGGTCATCCAGAGTCTGCTGGTGGGCCTCTTGGAGGGCCTTCTTCTCCTTGGTCAGCTTAGCTATGGTTTCGTCCAGACCTGCCATCTCTTCTGTGAGGTTTTTCACCTAGAAGGTCAAGGAAGAGATTGTCTTACTATAAACCAGCTTATTGAAGGGTAGAATCTCTATATAGTATGCACAGTGGTCAGCAAACTCATTAGTCATAGAGCCAAATATCAATAGTACAACTATTGAAATTTCTTTTGAGAGCCAAATGTTTTAAACTTAAACTTCTTCTAATGCCACTTCTTCAAAATAGACTTGCCCAGGCCGTGGTATTTTGTGGAAGAGCCACAGTCAAGGGCCAAAGAGCCGCATGTGGCTCGTGAGCCACAGTTTGCCGACCACGGGTATAGCAGAATATGTCTCATACCTTGTTCTCCGTGGCATGTTTCTCCTTTTCAACCTTGGCCAGTGTCAGCTCAAGGTCATCAATGTCTTTCTTCAGTTCTGAACATTCATCCTCCAGTTTCCTCTTTTTGGCCGTCAGCTCAGCATTGATCTCTTCCTCATCCTCTGCTCTCTCGGTCACCTCTTTGATTTTGGCCTCCAGCTGGATTTTGTTTTTAATCAGTTGCTCACACCTTTCCTCTGCATCAGCCAAGCTATCTGCTTCCTATGGGGAGATTCAGTGAGATACTTAGAGAACTTGTTACTTATTTGGAACTTGTTCTTTGCACAAGATAGTAGTGTTCACTGCATTTTGATAAATTTTTCAGTATGAATATAAATTAAACTTAACTGGATATCATTACATGTCCTGGAGAAATGCAGCTAATTAGAAGTAAAACTATAGATGTAGAAGCAAATTAATCTGCAAATGAGTGGACTGAAGAAATGGACTATTTTAGAAAGCAGTGTATAGAAGAGTGGAAGAACCAAAGGAAGCTTGGATTCTTGTCCCAAATTTGCCTGCATATGAATGACTTTATTGCTTTATTCCTCCTATGTTCAATTATATTATACCAGGGGCCCAATGCATGGATTCATGCACCAGTGGGGTTCCTTAGCCTGACTGGCACCCTCTTGCAATCCAGGACCCCTCGGAGGATGTCGGATAGCCAATGTTGGCCCGATCCCTGCAGGCCTGACCCAATCCTATGTGTTGTACCCTGGTGGTCAGTGCATGTCATAACCACTGGTCAACCAGTTGTTTGGTTGTTTGGTCGCTTTATATACACTGAGTGGATATACACTGAGTGGCCAGATTATTGTGATCTCTGAATGCATAATAATCTGGCCACTCAATGTTCTTCTCTTGAGTACCTCACTTATTTGATATCAAAGATACTATAAACTGTGTGCCTGATTATTACCGTATTTGCCGGCGTTTAAGATGATTTTTTGGCCCTGAAAAATACCGTATTTGCCGGTGTATAAGAGACTGGGCGTATAAGACGACCCCCTAACATTTCCACTAAAAATACAGAGTTTGTTATATACTCGCCGTATAAGACTACCCCCCACTTGGAGGCATACTTTTCAGGGCCAAAAAATCGTTTTATACGCCGGCAAATACGGTATTCCCCCTTTGCACTGGCTGATAGAAAGCTCAGGGCAAATAGGTAGTTGATCTCCAGTAAAAGTCTAGAATACTTTTGGTACCCATACCCATTTGAGATACAAATACACTGAGTGGCCAGATTATTATGCGTTCAGAGATCATAATAATCTGGCTACTCAGTGTATATCTACACTAATAAAAGAGAAAGATGCAAATTGACTGTACCTTCACAACACCTCCCAACCAATCAGGAGTGAGTATGCAAATTAACCTGACAAAGATGGCGACAGCCCTGCCCCCAGCTGCTCTGGGCCTCTGGGCAGCACACATGCAGGCGAGGAGCAACTGGGCGGGGAGGGACGCCTACAATAAGAGGAAGGGCGGGGGCAGAGGAACTACAGGAGCTATAGGAGCAGTACTCCACTAGGAGCAAAGACTAAAGGCTGTCAGAGTGAAGGCCTGGGTCCTGGGTGCCAGAGGAAAACTGGTGCCAGCAGCCAGGGGAAGGAAGGCCTATTGCACGAATCTCTTCGTGCAACGGGCTTCTAGTAGATGTAATAAGGGGGTTAGAAGAAATGATTGCTAAGAGCATTTCAGCTGTAATATTCAAAGATTTTTGACTTAATGAAATTGTTTAGCTTTGTTTTTGAGCATTGCCTACTCAACTCAAGTAACTAGTTAGTAGAATGAACTTTAAAAAGAAAAGAAAAAGACCTACGTTAGGCCTACAAGTACATTTCAGTGAAGCATTCTTATATACTCAATACCTTCTTGATAGTCCATAACAGTGCTATAATTATCCAAAATTTTTATTTCCACTTTAAGAGTTACCTTAGCCACAAAATAAATTTTAGAATATATAAGAAGATATAGTTTTGGAAACTTATATAGCTCAATGACATTTTTATGTTACTAAAGGACTCAAATGAAAATCAATTAAGCCACTAATTTATTAGATTACACTGGCCTGGGTAATTTCTTTTATTTTCAGTGTTTGTTTTATTTATCTTAAGTTTTAAATGCTTAAATCAGGGGTGGGGAATAATCTTTCTGCCAAGGGCCATTTGGATATTTCTAACATCATTACAGGCCATACAAAATTATCAACTTAAAAATTAGTCTGCTATATTTGGTTAAACATTAAATTAACTCATCCCTAAATGACTAGACAGGACCTGACCAAATGATTTTTCAGGCCTTAAAGGATGTTCCCCACCCCTGGTTTAAATGGATGATATTGGGGATTTCCCAGGGTTCCTTTTGCATCTATTTTTAACAGTGATTGATACACTCAGCAAATATTTACTCACTGATTGATAATAATACCAATCAAGAGGGTAAGATGAAGACACTGTGATCCTATGCTTTTGGGAAACTATAACTTGCATGTAAGCAAAGTTATCAGAAGGAAAAGTTGAAAATAGCTTAAAAATTTTAGGAAAACCATTATTTTCTCAAGTTTCTTCATGACATCCTTGGGCTTGTTGAATCAAGTAAAATTGTGTTCAGCCAGAGTGTAGGTGCCAAACCTAACCCCACTCTGCTTATAACTCCTTCCTGAATTAATAAACAGAAGCTTTAAGAACTTGGCATCTGTATCAAAGGAAGAATCTTAGAAGGTACTTCTCTCTACCTTATATATTGGTAGTTCAAGTACCCAGATAAATTCATTGAGCTAAATCTTGGGAAGGGAAGGGAGCTGAGGAAAAGAGATACAAAGAGGAATGAGAATATTATGTTTCTTGAATGTAAATACAATCTCTACACTTGCATTTAGAAAATAGAAGTATATTTTAAGGCTGGGATAAAGCAGACAAGGCAAAAGGATAAAATTAAATTTGGAGATTTGCCTTTAAACTAATTTCTTCATGTTAAATTTGTGACATGTAGATGCATTCTTTGATCTTTTCTTTTCCATTTGTAATTTGAAAGTAATTGTGCCTTTTCATAGAATATTGTAAATTAAATGAAATACTAAAGGGAAAATTGAGATTTTCTTTTTCAAGAAAAGGTCATTTGTAAATCCAAAGTATGTGTGAATTCCAGAAAAGCTTCAGTGACATGGTACATTCAGAATACAGAGTACTCACAGATTGAACCTGGAGTTGCAGGTCATTTTTCTCTTTTAAGAGAGAGACCATTTTTTCCTCCAGCTCCTTCCTCTTTGCCTCTGACTTGGCCAGTTCATCCTTGGTCTTCTGGAACTCTTCCTTCATGGTGGCCATCTCCTTCTCGGTCTCCGCACTCTTGAGGAGGGGCTTGATCTTGAAGAAGAGCTTCATCCAGGGCCAGTGCTTGACGTTCATGAAGGCGCGGACGTTGTACTGGATGCAGAAAACGGCTTCTCTGAAATGGCACAGAAATACCAGTGTAGACTCATCTATTAGAGACAATGCTATTATTTTTTTATATGCAAACTCCCCTTTTAATGACCCTCCACATATAAATGGTATGTTAAATTATGTATATGATATATGCAGACTTTACACATGTGTATGCACATCTTCACACTCACACTTATAATAATCCTCAGTATAACTGCTTTGCTAATGTGTGCTGATTATATTTAATAATTCTTCATTTTCAAGTCCTACCAAGCAAGCAAAGAAGCTGACTTTAGAGAGGAAATACTTTACATGAATGAACATCATGTACCACTTTAAGATCATCCGAGATACTACAATATTAGTGATTTGGGAGAGGATGTGGCAATTGTAAATTGATTGAGCTGCTTGTCTGTTGGCATATGGATGTGAATTATGAAATGGCATAGGTTGCTTTCTTAATTGCCCTACCTAAGTTGAGCTTATGATTTATTATGTCTTCCTTGAAGCCTCTCTTTTTATTTAATTCACCACTGAATTATTCACTCTATAAATTTCTTTTGTTAGCTTCTTCAGATAATATAATGTCTTTTCTCAAATTCTTTGAAAAGCCTCATTGTTATTTGCTCATTATATTTTTAATATATTCAGGGTATTTAGCACAGATTGAGCTCCAAAATTTATTTTATTTAAATAAAATTGTAAAATTGTAGTAAAAGATACCCTTTCTACAAACTGTAGCAATAGATTGGCAATATTTCACTACCCTGTAGCAATATGTATGTTTTCTTAAGCTTCCTGAAATGGAAATTCTATTTTTATAGGTCTGATTTATAAAAACCGTAACTCTGAGAAGGCAGATACTATGACACAAATCATAGTGTAGATAGACACGTATAAATAACTTGGGAACGCATAATGCAAACCTAAATAATTACTTAATGAACAAAATGAATGCAAAATGTGTGTGTGAGGAGAGGGAATGCGGTATTGTTGTGTAGATAGAACTGGGTAAGGTTAATTAGAGAAAGGAGTAATGGAAGTTTTGAATTCATAAATAAATTAGGATGAGGAGAGAGGGCTTATGCAAACCTGAAAATAGGAGATAAGCAGATTGTTTAGACTGGCTGGAAAGGTTGTGTGGTTGGAAATGATAGATGAGGAGGGGAATAGAGAGGGCTTGACAGCCATGCAAGGTAACTTGGATTTGATATCACAGACCATGGGGAAACACAAACTGAGATGTGGCATGATGAAAATAGTGCTTACTGCATATCATTCCTGCAGTTGTGTGTGAGATGGATGGGAAGTGACAAATTGCAGGAAGAAAAGAAGTTTTGAAGGGAATCCAAGAGTGAGAGGATCAGCAAAAGCTGATGAGTTGTATGGGTGAGTTCTGAACTGGGTGCAAAGCACAGAGCCACAAAATGAAAGAGTTAATGAGTGCGAAGGTTGATTGATAGTACCGAAGGGACCTTATGATTCTGATAGCATAGTTACCTCCTTTGCAGCATCTTCTGATATTCTACCCTCATTAGGAATCCCCTACAGACGGCTTGAGTTCTTGTTATAATCTGAGCCAATTTGTCATCTCTCATTTCTTCCAGAAGACCCAAAAGGCCAGCTTTGAAGAAAACCTTTGAGGAAAAGGGAAGAGTCACATAGCATCCCTCAAAGGACAGGAGACACAGAGATGGCAAAAGGTACTTGGGTCAGGCGTAAATAAATAACAGCTATACCTTAGTATGTCCAAATTTATATTGGGTGTGATCAATGTCAATGGACCCTAGAAGTTTCTCAGAAGCCTTCTTGCTGTCAATGAACTGTCCGTCTGGGATAGCACTTGCATTTAAAACTTTGTATCTGTTCAATCAAAGAAAGAAAGGTATAATCATATGTGAAAATCAAATTACACCAAAAAGAAACATCAATAAAAATCTCAGAGAAAGAGTAAAAAATATTAGAAAATCCAGCTGTCCTTTAAGTTTAGATAGTAAAACAATACAATTTTTCCACTGTTTAATGCATGCCTCATTCCTATTTTTAAGAAATGTCAACTCTTCTAACTTGTTATTCTGTCCTACCACCACAAGACTATATTATTTGGCTTCTTAATTATATAATATTTACTAACCAGGATACATGAAATACAGTGAACAGAGGACAATAACTAAATGATTAAATATTCATAGCACTCAGTGAAATACAACAAAAAGAGAGACTGGCCTTTGTTTAAAGTCTCCATATAAGATTCTGCTTGGGAATCCCTTTCTGCAGATGCGAATGCCTTCCAGCACACCATTGCACCTCAGCTGGTGCAGGACAAGTTCATGCTCCATGGCCCCTAAAAGGATACCACAGTACTTACTACTGGGCACTGAAGTTTTGAAGTTGTGCCTGTTTGATTACTTCGTGCTCTTATATCTTACCAGGAGTTTTGGTTTCATTGGGAATGATACACCGTACGAAGTGAGGGTGTGTGCTCCTCAGATTGGTCATCAGTTTATTTAAATTTTCCTAGAAAACCAGATAGAAGAGACTTGATGAGAAAGTCCTCTTTCAGATTTCTGTTTTATGATTACATGGAACTAAGCTATGTACTCTCTTACCTATTAGGTATAAGTCTGTGAAACTTCAATTGCCCTGTGTTTGTTTATTTATTTTTAAAATCTTTATTGTTGAAAGTATTACATATATCCCCTTTGCTCTGTATTTTAAAAAACATCAAGATTCTAGTCTGCTAAATAACCAAAAGGCCAAAATACTGGGAAGAAACGTAGTTCTCCAAGATATTATTTCCTAACATAGGATCTATCCTATAAACAAATGGAAAATTCAGTAGCCTAATGAGCTGTTTGATTCTACAAAGTCTTCTTTGTCTCTCTGGACCTCATCTGGAAATATTTGAGAGTAAGATTTCTTTCATCTCTCTCAGGGCTAATGGTTTTTATAGTAGTGGTTTATAGTGGTAATCTAGATTAGAAATTGTTCCAACTTTTGCCATTTCTTCCTTGAGTTTATTATTCCCTGGAATGTGCAACATCTTTTTTTTTTTTTTTTTTTTTTTGGTATTATCTTTGAGGAGTCTACAATCATGAGACTATATAATCTTGTATGGGTGGATCTTAGGTACCATACTGAAAATGATCCACAGTCTGGAATGTAGCAGAGGAGTTATTCCAAAAATAGAGTAATTGGCTATTTTAGATGATGGTGTTTTACTCAACCATAGAAAACTCACATGTAAACATTTATCAGTATTTCTTGGGTATATTATTTGACTTTGAAAAGGCAGAGTTGCCCCCTCCCCATCTCATTAGCCCATTAAGAAATAAAAGTAATGAGTTTTTAATATTGAAAACATATACAAGGATAGGTTGATGAGACAATAGTTTCTTGTGCGAGATAATGCAGATTGGTATTGAGAAAGAAAAAGAATAGGGCAGTATTCCTATTTAGATTATAGTTAAATCTGTATTTTAGTTATAAAAGGATTCTGACAAAGCAGCCATTAGACCAGCCATTTAATACAATTCCCTTTAGAAGAGCCTGTTTTTAAGCCCCATAAGAAAGTCACATTATTTATAGTGAAATTATTTTTATTTTAATATCAAGAGATAGTTTCTAACTTAATCATCCATATAAATCACTAGACTTGGCTTTAGGTTATTTTTGTCTATTACAAAAAACTAAATCTACAAACATGTTTTGATGGGAGGATATTTTAAAGAGTGTATCTCAGGTTCATTCTCACAGAACTCAGGAACATTATCAAAGCTACATTAATGGAATAAAAATTAGCCTTCCACAGTGATAGCTTTGAGGTTCAGCTGTGCTTCTTTAAAAATCGGCATTATTATTCAATAAGAAAGCTTCTACATTCTTGAATACATCAGATGATCATAAAGAGGTACAATGGGTAAAGCTCCAACCCTCTAGAAGTATTGCTTTGGCTATACCCTGACAGGAGTAAATGTTTGAGGTGATTTTTATTAACATTCAATTCCCTTCTAATTTATTCTGAATCCTACAATTATGTTAATTCATAGACTTAATAGGTTTTCTGAATTAAATTTGTACTTTACCCTAAAAAGAGCTGAGACTGTCTGGAAAGAAGAGCCTTTCTTCTTAGCACCTTTCTTTGCACCACTGTCTGAGGTAAAAAGAAAACACATCGATTAAAGTAGAATCCCAGAGGCTGGAATGGTATGTGAACATTTTGTGGGACTGGGTTGAAGTTAGATTAAGAGCATAGAAAATACCTGCTTCTGTGCCAGAATATGTGGAAAAGAGACTGGCCAGAGTCTTCATTGAAGACTTCTGGTACAGCCCGACCACGGTCTCATTCAGGGGGTCCTTGTTCTTGTCAAGCCAGCCGGCAATGTTGTAGTCCACGGTGCCCGCGTAGTGAATCAGAGAAAAGTGGGCCTCAGCCTTGCCTTTGACAACCTTGGGCTTCTGGAAGTTGGCAGACTTGCCCAGGTGCTGGTCATACAGCTTGTTCTTGAAGGATGCATCTGTGGCCTTGGGGAACATGCACTCCTCCTCCAGGATGGAGAAGATGCCTAATGGCTGAATTAAGAAGAGGAGACATTGGTGTCAACCTATCTTCTTTCAAAAGATACAGACTGCCATTTGATCAACTATGTTCATTCCCCAATTAATTATATTTATAAAGTAGAACAGAGTCATAGCTGAAGTCCTTTTGTTATCGATAGAATGACATTTCCACCATTTTTTCACATTCGATCCACAGCATCATTTTTTCACTTGAAATTTTTTATTTCTCAGTTACAGTTGACATACAATATTATATTAGTTAGGTGTACAACCCAATGATTAAACATTATATAATTTACTAAGTAATAATCCCAATAAATCTTGTAACCATCTGATACCATACATAGTTGTTAAAATATTATTGACTATATTCTCTATGCTGTACAGAATATCTCATGACTATTCTTTAACAATCAATTTATACTTCTTAATCCCTTAACCTTTTCACCCACCCCTCAATTCCACCTCCCATCTGACAACTGTAAATATGTCCTCTGTATCTTGAGCCTGTTTTTGTGCTGCCTGTTTGTTTATTTTATTTTTTAGATTCAATTAATGATAGATATGTATTTACTGCCATTTTATTATTCATATTTTTTATCTCTTTTCTTGTTAAATAAGAGCCTTTAACATTTCATGTTATACTGGTTTGGTGGAGATGAACTCCTTTAGCTTTTTCTTGTCTGGGAAACTCTTTATATGTCCTTCAATTCTAAATGATAGCCTTGTTGGATAGAGTGATCTTGGTTGTAGTTCTTGCTTTTTTTAGTTTGAGTATTTATTTAAGTATTTTTAATTTAATTTAAAAAAAATCCTCACCCAAGGATATGTTTTTATTGACCTTAAAACACATCCTTAAGTGAAAGAGAGGAAGGGAGAGAGAACATGAGAGAGAGAAACATTGATGTGAGAGAGAATCATCAATCCAGCCCTGACTGGAGATCAAACCTGAAACCTAGCCCAACTGGTGTGGTTGAGTGTTGAACTATGAACCCCTATATCATGGTTTGATTCCCTGTCAGGGTACATGCCCCAGTTGTGGGCAGCTAATTAGTGATTCTCATCATTGATATTTCTATCCCTCTCTCTTTTCCCCTTGGCTTCCTCTCTCTGAAGTCAATAAAAATATATGAAGGAAAAACAAAACAAAACTAAAAACAAAACCTAGGTACGAGTCCTGACTGGGAATGTAGCTAACAAACTTTTGGGATAGTAAATGATACTCCAAGCAACTGAGACACTCTGGCCAGGGCCAATTTGAATATTTCTTGCTACTCTCTTCTTGGCCTGCAAAGTTTCTGCTGCCAGTCTTATCAGAGTTCCCTTGTAGGTAACTAACTACTTTTCTTTTTTCTGCTTTTAAGAGTCTTTTCTTGTCTTTTATCTTTTTCATTTTAATTATGTGTCTTGGTAGGGCATCTTTGGATTCAACTGGTTTGGGACTCTCTGTGCTTTCTGGACTTGTATGTGTATTTCATTCAACAGGTTAGAAAAGTTTTCCATCATTAGTTTTTCACAAAGGTTTTTAATATTTTTGCTCTTTCGCTCTCTCTCTTCTACATGTGGCATCCCCATCATGCAAATGATGATATCCTTGAGATTGTCCCAGAGATTCCTTATACAGGGTACTACCCTCATTTTTTGGATTCTTTTCCTTTTTGCACAGCATGATTTTTACTAAAAAAAAGAGCTGGATACAAACTCCAGATGTCAGCACAGTATATGGGGGATTAACCCTTAAAAAGTTGTGTGCTTATTATACGTTTTTCCTATTGAATGAATTGACCTGTTGTCAAAGTTTTATTTTGCTATGAAAAGTACGTACTTGGAATGATGTTTACTTTATATGCAATCTTAATAAAAAGTGGAAAGAAGGTAAACCCAAACCTTATTTAAGACATTTTGTGTATTTAATCTCCTAAAAGATAGATTATGAAAAAACATGAGCAGTTTGATTTCTTGACTTCCAGACAGATTAACTCATATAAGCTCTACCTGTGTTGCTTGTGCATTAATTTTTATTTAGGCAAAAGACTTATTTTTACTGGATCATGATGGAGATGGATTTAGAACTACTGAGGTAGTTCCTCTAGTGAAGCAGACCATATCAATAAAGTCTTCAGTGCTGCCTTAAGAATAGGTTTGGATCAGTATTAGAACAAAACTGGTTGGAATAAAATGAAACTAAGCACTATGGTCCCTCTTACATAAAAGTTGAAAAGAAAAAGTTATTTCTAAATAGTAATTTTCTAATTTATATTACAATTTAAGATTAATGTAATACTTTCTAGGGTTGCTTAAGATACTTGGAAAAGGTATTCTTACAGTTCAGCCTTTAGAAGTTAAACAGACCTTCTCGATGAGCTCGATGCAGGCAGCCAGGTCCATCCCGAAGTCGATGAACGTCCACTCGATGCCTTCCTTCTTGTACTCCTCCTGCTCCAGCACGAACATGTGGTGGTTGAAAAACTGTTGCAGTTTCTCGTTGGTGAAGTTGATGCACAGCTGCTCCAGGCTGTTGTACTGCACAAAACAAAATTTCCAACATTAAATGGATTTTATTGCAGTAAAATTCATTATTGAAAAAATATTTTATTGAAAAACATGTAGAAGGTATTAATGAAATAAGAATTAAACTAATTGTTGTATCTTCAAAAATCCCAGGGCAAAATATTATTTTTGACATGAACCCTTTCCATGAATTATGAACATTATTTAAAAATATACATATCAATCATACAGTAAGAATTCTGATAGAATCTATCTCTAAGATTTCACAGGCAATATTATTCATTAAAAGTACAACCATGATCCTATGAGTTATTATTCAGATTTAAGGATGAAAGTAATGTATTGGAAAAACCTCACTTCTTTTACCATCTTCCTCCAAATCAAGATAAAGCTCACATTTTCACTTTTGAGTGTCACATTATTAAGGAAAGCTTATTTAATTTCTGTTCTATTCATATAAAAAAATTAGCAAATTCTTCTTGCCAGATCTGTGAAAGTAGGGACCTTATGATATGATACAGTAATTGAAGATCTGAATCTTTGTTACAATTTACATCCTCATTTTATAAACAATGAAGCTGGTGCTCAGGGGAGATGATATGTGTCACATGAACTTGCTTCTACCCGTAGGCCCTTTCTCATTGATGGGCAATGCCTTGAAGGACCAAATGCTTCAGAGCAGAGTTCCTGTCCTCGCTTTGTCTCGTGTGGCTAGAGGATCTTTAGCATGTGTTAAGATTTTCCTGATCTCCATTTCTGCACATGTTATTTGCAGTAATATTAGTTACTCCTTGGTGAGTTGTTTTGAAGATTAAATGAGGTAATCTTAGTATAGTGCCAGAAATACACTTTCTCAATGAATGTTAGTTATCATTATTACTACATTCTGTTACCTCTTAGATATTTTGGAGGTAACTCTAGGAACAACGTTAGAGAAAGCAGTGCAGAAACTATAAATGCAAATGAATAATGATAATACGTAATACATATATCAAAGTCCAAGATTCCTTCTTCCCACTTTTTATTAAAATATAGGTAACTCACATCAAAGATCTCAAAGCCAGCGATGTCCAAGACCCCGATGAAGTACTGCCGGGGCTGCTTGGTGTCCAGCTGCTGGTTGATGCGGGTGACCATCCACAGGAACATCTTCTCGTAGACGGCCTTGGCCAGGGCACCCACTGCATTGTACACCTTCATGGACAGAGTAATGTTTTGGGCGATGTTAAAGGCATTATTAAAGGGGTAATGTTTGCTGGCATTATTCAAAGACCTGGAATGTGTATGATTCTTAGGGGTCGCGCACTTACCTGCTGTACAGTCTGGCCTTTGGTGACGTACTCATTGCCAACCTTGACCCTTGGGTAGCAGAGGGCTTTGAGCAGGTCAGCAGAGTTCAGATTCTGGAGATAGGCTGCCTTGTCAGCAACTTCAGACATACAGTTAGAGAAATGTTGTTTAATGGCAGATATTCTCTTTAATCCTTCCATTTTTTCTCCAATCCATTTTCTTTATTATTTAAATAAAACCTTTAAATAATTCTATAGAAGGTCAGATGAGGCTCTCTGTACATTAGAGAATGTGCTTGATAATAAGTGGTCAATCAGTTACACTGGTCTTTTGTAATTTATTGCAAGTAGCTTTTGAGAAATTCACCAACAATGAACATATATGTTGAGTGTTAATGGAAGTATTTTATGTAAGGTACATGCTACAGTTTCTTCTTTTAAGACACCTTAGGTGTAGTTGGAGGGATAAGATAAATACATCTTAATATCTGCTCTTAGGGATGGATGGGCAAAAGAATATTTGGATTCTTATCTTAGTTTTGCTCCTCCCAATTTCATCTCATTGGATCAGTTTCTTTATCTGAAAATGTGGGAAATAAATTTCACTACAGTCTCTAAAATTCTGTCAGTGACTATACTGTAAATGCCACATGGCAGGTACAAAAGCAGCTTCTGAAACGTTTATGAAATGGAGAGAGAATGCCAAGCAAGGAGGTCAGGAAAGGCTTCAAGGAGCAGATAACCAGCTTCGGTGGTAGGTCCTATATGTTCCATGTTCTTTCCATATATGGAGTACATGGCTTTTCTTTCTCAGTTTTTGTTGTTGTTGTTGTTGTTGTTTTACTAGTGTCTTATTTCCTGCCTAGACTGTCTATAAGTTAATATATAGTCAACATACACGCATACAGATGTCTAGGAACATCCTTCACTCTTAGCTGTGTCTGGGCAGATCCCATATTACCAACTACTAGGTTTATCTAACTAGTCCTGAAAGAGACTAGTAGGTCAAGTTATCTTATATACCTACCCACCATTGCCAAGGCAAACCAGGAGCACAATTCCATCTCATTCTCTTTCTAACGATCTTCCCTCCTCCCCCTGTTTGTGATTTTCTTAGATCTCTTCTTATAAATGGCTTATTAGGGTTCATTTTAACTTATTTGGGCTGGATAGAAATACAGAGATGTGAAGAAGGAACAGGGGTGAGGAAAGCATGCAACGTATAAGTGTGTATAAATATGTGTATGTCCTTCAGAAATCTGACTAAAAAGGAGATTTGAGTTTAGAATAAGTTGCCATATTCTCTATTTTGAACCCAGATGGAGCTTCATTTGGTACCTTCCGTGCCGTCTGGCTCAGCTTGCTCCTCACGCTGCTTTTGCTTGAATTTCATGTTCCCATAGTGCATTACTGCACCTGTGAGCTTATAGATGGACACTTTTTCTTCAGGAGTAAAGCCCAGGATGTCAATGGCACTCTGCCAGGAAAAACGAGACGCTAAAGATTAGGGCAGAAGAGATTAACATTTAAGAGAGTTTATACTATACCCTAAAGTAACCATAGCTACAATGAGTTTGCTATTGTCATTCCCATTCATAATGGATTTTTTTAAAAGTGTGTGTGTGTGTGTGTGTGTGTGTGTGTATGTGTGTGTGTATGTGTGTGTGTGTGTGTGTGTGTGTGAGAGAGAGAGAGAGAGAGAGAGAGAGAGAGAGAGAGAGAGAGAGAAAGAGAGAGAAAAGAGACTTACATCTGTGGCCATCAGCTCTTCTTGGTCATCAATGCTTGGGACTGTGATCTCTCCTTGACTGACAAAGGCATAGTCATAGGGGTTCGTGGTGATCAGGAGCATTTCTGGGTACAAAGAATTCAGGAGATACATTGTATATTACAAGTTGTTAATAAAAAAGATTAGCTTTCATCTGTGAATTTAAGATCTTTCTTACCAATCAGTTCTGGCTTCTTATTGGAAGTAATCTGGTAAAAAATGTGGTAACTTCTTTCTGCCTTTAGCTGGAAAGTAACTCTGGACTTTTCTAGAAGATCTGGAAAGAAATGACAATAGACATTGAATTAGAAGAAAATATAAATGCTGCTGAGATAGTAAATGAATCTCAGTGTCTTTGCTACAATTGAGGACATTCTATAGACTCCCTTGAGATTTCTATTTGGTGATCGATCCTTTTGGTGATACATATATGAATTTCAAATACACATGGCAGCCGCCCAAGATTCTTACCATTTAAGAGCAGAGACTGAAGCGTAGCTGCTCTAGCAAAAATAAACATTCCCTATGAGGAGCTGTGGCCTCTGTATTTAATTGATTCTTAGCATCCCTTCCTTCCTTAGATGACCTCAGACTCTGAGGCCAGAGGCGTCCTTGGAAACACTTACCTAAGTTCAAATCAAGAGCAAATCACAGAGATATTTTGTAAACCGAAAGGTAACTTTTGGGAACACATAAATAGCCCTAGAAAAAAATTTCATAGTTGCTTCTGAGGTAGCAATTCCAGAATGTGCTACAGAACCCTCAGTCTGAGATTGAGGTACATGGAGCACACCGTGGATCATGGATAAGCTTGCATTGACTCAGAGGCAACACTGGCAGCAGTCTGTGTACCAACTGTTGCAAAATATCCCTGTTAATGAAATCACTTGTCTCTCTCTTTTGGTTTTCAATGGTCCTGTTACTTACATGTTTCAATATCAGCAGAAGCCAGCTTCCCTGTAGTACCGAAGTGTATTCTAATGAATTTACCCTTGAAAAGAGAAAGATGAGTTAGTATTAAAAAGTTGAAGCACACAGTGATGCAGTTGAAATGATGATAGTTCAGACATGCTTTCTCTGGCATTTAAAGGCTGAGAAAACCCCTCTGTGACCAAGACACTTACAAAGCGAGAAGAGTTGTCATTCCTCACGGTCTTGGCATTGCCAAAGGCCTCCAGCAGGGGGTTGGCACTGATGATTTGATCTTCCAGTGTCCCCTGCAAAGGCAAGGGCAGTGCTCACATCTGAGGCTCCCCACTTCCTGAGAGCCCCCACAGTCTTGGTTCTGACTGTGAGTATTGGACTCACCTTCATTTTGCCAGAAGTAGTTTCCTCCTTCTTCTTCTCCCCAGTAACTGCAATTGTTGCAAAGTACTGGATGACACGCTTGGTGTTCACAGTCTTCCCTGCACCAGATTCTCCGCTGTCAAATAGAAACCAGAGAAGAGATCAGAACTACAGCTCACATTGTTAACATCTAAGGTACCACAAAAACCAGAGAAGATTAAAAATATCACATACGTGATCAAGATGGACTGGTTCTCGCGATCTGTGAAAGAGAAATCAAGACCAGTCAATATGAATATTTTTTAATCAGTTCAGATCAAATACAGCTTGTCCTTTTTCACATTTTGAAGATGTTACCTATAATTTTTGTGTTTTGTTTAGCCTCCAATATAGTACTTGCCTCTTGGAGTGAAATTTGTGAAAAAGAGAGGCAAATAATCATTTATTTTTTTCCGTATCTTATTAATTTTTATAACATATTACAGGAAGTTTCAAACATCTACAAAGGTAGAGACAATAAAGAATTCCCATATACCCATTATATAGCTTCAACAATTATTATCATTTGGTCATTTTATTTAAAATATGCTTTTATTGATTTCAAAGAAAGGAAGGGAGAGGAAATGATAAAGACATCAATGATGAGAAAGAATCATTGATCAGCTGCCTCCTGCATGCCCCTTACTGGGGATAGAACTGACCTTCTGGTTCATAGGTTGATGCTCAACCACTGAGCAATACTGGCCAGACATTTGGTCAATTTTATATAACCCATACCCCCTTCCCTCCCACCACCCCTGCCAGCCATATCTCACTAGATTGTTTTAGAGAAATACCCAGGCATCATATAATTTCATATGTAAATACTTCAGTAAGAATCATAGAATTTTGAAGTTTAACTGATAAAGAAGCTGAGACCCAGAAGGGAATAAGTGACTTTTTAAATAAATACACAGCTTGTTAAGGACAAAGATATTCAGGTCTTTTAACTTCTAGTTTATACACTTTTCTGTTACCTGTCTCCCTCTCAGTTCTTGATATCATTACTTTGACTGCTGGCAATATTACATAAGGAAGGTTTCTGGAATTGTGTTTATGCTCATTTATCTTTTTAGAAGGCATTGTTTTAGAGATTCACTTTTGTTACAAATAAGCACAATCTCAGATCAGTACAGCTAGTTTAAGAGCTGATATTAGTAGAAATTATTTCAAAATTATTCTCAGGTCACTAATAACTAGTTATCTCACATAAAAAGGGAAAAATCTCCCTCTCCTCCCAATCTAGGAAAAGATATCCTTTGCATGCTTTCATATGAGTTTACACATTCCCAACTTTTGTCTGGCTAGTTACCCACCACTTATCTAATGCATTCATTCTGTCTCTTGGAGAGAATGATATGGACTAATGATAGTGTCTGGGATATATGGGCCTATCAAGTTTATGGTAGATATTGCTACGATAAAAATCCTCAGGATTTAAGAGAATTTCTTTGCTGAAGGATTCCAGAATGCTTTTAAAAAATCATTATCATTTACTTTTATTTTTATTTCATATACATTTTTAAATATTAAAAACAAAAATTGTCACTAGTTATATGACTGATAAGTTGATTTATACCAATCTTCTGACATGTTAAAACTCTAATCTATGATAGATCATAGATTTTAGAGAAGTCTCAAATATAAAAATCTATTCAGAGAAATAGATACAAATATGGATATTGTTTAGATGTAGGTACAGATTTTAGAGAACTTTAAAATTTAATCCAAGGAAGTATTTACAGATTTTGGGACTTTTTCAGATTGATTTTTTTTTTTCAGTAGGAGAAAAATCATGACAATCATTATCACACCCAGTGGGAGCCCAGATAAGAAAGCAATGTTCTAGTTTCTTGGCAATGCTAAAATAACATCACCAGGTCCAAGGCCACAGTTTTGCTTGGTTTTATATGTAAATCATGTATGGAAACCACAAATAATCTTGAATTTGGGGCAGTTCCAAAGCTTGGGGGGACCTTGGTAGCAGGGGTGGCAGTGTGAGTGCAGCTGCTGAGTATTAGACGTCTGAAATGAGCCAGCATGTGCATAAATTCTGGAAAGTAGTTCACTGCTGTCGACAGCCACAGAACAGTGTACTGGCATGAAATCCTTATAGAATTGCTGGCCAGTTAGTGAGGGAAGATTCCCATTTAATTCCTTTCTCTTTTCTCCTTAAAAGGACAATTTAAAAACAAGTGCAACCAAACAAACACAACACAATAGAACAAAACCCTCGCAGTTACTCAGATCCCGTGGACCAACTGGAAATGCAGGAATTTAGACCATTTCCAAAGGCAATAAATTTGCTGTGTGAAGATAAAAGACTTTAATGCTGTATTTGGGCCTATAATGCATATCAAAGGTTTCTGTTTGTACTTTGATAAGACAGGAATAACCGATTTTGAAGTCATTTTCAAAAAATATTTTCAAAGAAAGAGTGGTTTTCATTTTCTTTCATTCTAATAGGAAAGTGCATCAAAATCTTTGTGAGGATAGTCATAGCTCTCTTGTTCACCCCTTTTCACCCCTAAGGCTGGCAATATTAGCTGTGCCGTTTAAAGATAAGAATTCACAAAGCTTTCTAGCTATAGCTGCTAACTATTTCCCTTGATCACTCTGGATGTGGATATTTACAAAGGCTCTACTGGAACATTTTTCTATCCAAATCAGAAAATAAAATAAAAATATGGGAAAGCAAACATGTTTACAGAGTTCTGTTAATTGTTTCAACTTGGCTTCCTGTGCCTAGCTGGCTGAGCTTGGGCAGATCAGTGAACCAGCGAGCTTCCTTCCCTTCATTCATCTGTACAGTGGAGATGGCTGGCTGCTGAGAAGAACGTATGTCATTATGGCTCTGACGTTCTTTGAAAACAGTGAGGCCCCTTGTGGCCGCAGTGCATCATTATAATCAAGGCCAAGACAAAATCTGTTTGTTTGTTAAAAATTCTGTGGCCACATTTCTGTAAACAGATGAATCACTCACTCACCAGTCAGCATGAACTGATAGGCGTTGTCGGAGATGGAGAAGATGTGGGGCGGGGCCTCCTGGCGCTTTTTGCCTCGGTAGGCAGCCACCACCTCCGGGTTATACACCGGCAGCCACTTGTAGGGGTTGACGGTGACACAGAAGAGGCCCGAGTAGGTCTGAGAAAATCAGAAAATGCAGCATGTGAGTTATGTGTTTACTCGGAGAGATAAACAATAAACAGAGGTGGAAGGGCGCTCACATAGATCATCCAGGCTGCATAGCGCTCTTTGAGGTTGTACAGCACTCCCGGCTCGTGCAGGTGGGTCATCATGGCCATGTCCTCGATCTTGTCGTATTTCGGAGGGTTCATAGGGAAGACTTGGTCTTCCCTGACAGTTAGAGTCTGGCAAGTAAGTAAGAGACCAGTTTGTATTAATGATTGGAGGTAGGGTTTGTGTGTATCTGTTTAGGTTATAAACTACACTTGCAGACACTGCAAGTCATGAAAATATATTCTTTTCAGAGTTTGATGCTAAGAAAATCTGTTTCCTATGATGAACTTTTAAAAAAGATTTTTTCCGCCGAAACCGGTTTGGCTCAGTGGTAGAGCGTCGGCCTGCAGAATGAAAGGTCCCAGGTTCAATTCCGGTCAAGGGCATGTACATTGGTTGCAGACACCTCCCCAGTAGGGGGTGTGCAAGAGGCAGCTGATCAATGTTTCTCTGTCATCGATGTTTCTAGCTCTCTATTCCTCTCCCTCTCTGTAAAAAATAATATATATATATATATATATATATATATAAAGATTTTTTCCTCCCACATTCCCCCTCCCAGGTTTACCAGGCTATGTCCTTTCACTCTTTTTCTAATAGGCTGCATTTTTCATTTTTCCTTGCCATTCAGTACAAGTAATTTCCATTGGGGGGGGCAGTAATGGGAATATTAATACATTATTTACCTTACTAAACAATACTTTGTTTGATAGTAGAAGCTAGTTTTTATTCTCCCACGTGTGGGGGCTGGGGAATTGAAGGGAAACGCTAGAGGTCCATACTAGTGGGTTTAAGTTCTGTGGGGAGGTGGAAGGCAGGAAATGAGGTTACTGCTGAGAATTTCTTTTGCTTTCAAATATGATGATCTCAAACGAACTACAAGGATGCTTGTATTGGCTATAGGCTTAGAGATTCCTACCCAGTAAAGCTTCAGAAAGCTTCCACTGGAACGGAGGAGACAGAGAAATAAAGCAGGCAGTTTTTCTCCAGGTTTTTACTTACTGCTCCACTTTCTGTCTTTACAGTTATTTTCCCTCCATCCTTGCTTTGTATGACGCTCTTCACGTAGGCTTCCTTGGGCTCCACGACAAAGACCGATGTTTTAGCATCAAAGGGCTTGTTTTGGGCCTCAATCCGCTCCTTTTCTGACTTTCGAAGGTAGGGAGCGGCTGCGCCAAAAACAGCCATCTCGGCGTCCGAACTCATGGCTGCGATTTAGTTAGCAGGGGATTCTGCCCTGGGGAAGAAACGGGACAGCAGGCAAATAGAAACCAGAAGGCATACAATGTGAGTTAGGATTTGACGGGAAAGAAATGCTGAGCCCCTCTTGCTTAGGCTGAACTATTCTTTCAAACTGTGGTAATCAGTGTTCTAACACAGAAACTCTAACACAGGACTGGTGTGGGATGAGATTGTTATTTGAGACTTCATTTTTAGGTCTTTGAAAAGTGCCTTCCCAGAGTGTATGTAACTTGATCCTTAGGGCTTGGGTACCTACAATTGAGTGAGAATGGAATCCATGCATCATTTTAATCTCTAAACTGGAACAATATCTATAACGAAAACAGTTGGTGGATTGTTTTACAGCAAGTCACTTTTTAATCCTTACTTTTCCCCCTGCATGCTTCCATCTGCCATATGCTAGGGAAATCATAGAATTCGGAAGGAAAGTTTGTCTTGTGCAAATGAAGATTAATGTGTTCAAAACTGTCAAAAACACCCTTGCCTTTATAGTTGGCCGTTTTTTTAAAAACTCATAAGCCAAATAATTATTTTTAACACCCACTTTATGTTAATATTTGGAGTTATATCTCTCAGTGGGTCGTTAAAAGGACCTCATAATAAATTGCCAGTACTCTGGGTTTGCTGGCATTTGGTTTATTGCCAAGAGACTTAGCATTGCCTTAACTCCAAAGTCTCTTTGACATTCTTTTTTGGCATGAGAGATTTCATCGGTTAGAAATGAGAACTTCAGCTTGAAGAAGGCCCCTTCTTTCCACATAAATCCCACAGCTGCTTTTCTTTCCATCCAGGAAAAGAAAAGAGACAAAACTTTTAAGAGTTCACCCCATACATGTAAGCCATTGTCCTGTGATTGATGGATAGGGCCGGCAACATTGGTGTGCTAGATAGATCGAATCTTCCTTTACTTTCAGGTATACATTATTTAGGAAGGGCTGGAGCTCTTCCAATTTAGGTATTGTATTTAGCACTCTGTGAGGGTAATAGTAGTACTTGTGACTTTTTAATGACTAATAATAAATCTTTCTAAAAACCAACAGCAGTGAATTATTAGAATTGTAGCTGAAATATTGTGGTTTTAACAAGATGTTTGTTTGTTAGATTTTTAGGTAACAATTTGTCTGGGTGCCTAAAAGATCTTGGTAAAATGTTTAATTGTTCAACACTTTGCCGTAGGAGGAGGTTGGCATGGGATAGACCATTGCTCCTGGACAGATCTAAGTGCAGCTGAGAATTCGCTGTCACAATTCATCTGGCCTAAATGGTCCTTTATTCCTGGAACTCAAGTGAAGGTAGTCTCTGAAAATAAGATGTTTTGGAAATATGACTTGTTAGCATTTATAAGCAGCCACTCACTTGGAAGCAGTATCTAACATAATTGCAAAAACATACAAGTGGTGTTTAATTAAGAGCCATTCTCATCTTCATTAGGATAACTTCCCCATGTCATCAATAAACGAATAAAGCTGAGTCTTACCTCTGGAGTTCCAGATGAAAATGCAGGCTCCAGGAGTGTCTCACACTGTAAAACAACAATTTTTTTTTCCAATTTGCTAAGCTCTGAGAATCTAGTAAAGTAGTTACAGAATTAAAATTTCCTGGTCTAAAGCCTAGCTCTGTGAAAATAAAAGTCAAAGTTGGGAGGAAGAGTTTCATGCTCAGAGTTGGATCATGTGGCAAGCATGTACCCCCAGGGTCCTTCAAGTCCCAAGGCCCCCATCACTTACCTCTGGGTTCTTGGAGATAAAGCAGCAGGATCTGTTGTGCTTATATAGGGACCAAAGTGCTGATGCTGCAGCTATCTTCTCTTTGTTAGGGCAAAACATTTGGCAGCATGAACCCTCAGCATAATTTGCACTGACATTTGGCATGTTTGGATATAATTAGAAGTATTCATATCGTTTTGAGTATGTGAACCAATCTCCTATAAATAATTTTACAGGGGCCTCTCTGCCGGCAAAGAAGACTTTCTAGTATGCTGGGAAGGTAATCTTTGACAGTGCCTGGTGGGGCCTCAAAGTAAGTTCCTAAGAGCTATATTCGTTTTGGCAAATTCTTCCTTGCATGCCTGCGGTAACCCAATGATCAGATACTCAGCGACAATTGCTGTCAGGGCCCCAACCACTTTTCCTTATTTGCTACCACAGGAACCCCCCCAATTCGTTCCCTTGGGTCACTGCCCAGGCTCATCCTTGGAGTCTCAACTTGGGCAGCAGAGCCAGTGTGAGAGGAAATCCTACACTGAGTTTTCACCATTGGGTCGGTGCCTACCTATTCAACATTGGAAAAAATTATTATTTCATTAGACAATAATATTTATTCAGTGTAGTAAAAATAAGCAAGGAGAAAAATGTCTATAATGCCAACATGAAATAATAAAAAAAATACATGGACATATAAATAGGGTCATACAGTGTACACATATATAGGATATATATGTCTTATCTACTTTTAAAATTAATATACCACTAATGTAATTTATACTCTATTCTTTAGACAAATTATAGCATAATTTTAAATTTTAAATTCTTTTTTATTGACTTTATTGGTTTTACATTGGTCAATAAAAGTATATAGGTTTCAAGTGTTCAATTCTGCAATACATAATTTGCATATTGCATTGTGTACTCACAATCCAAAATCTAGTCTCCTTCTGTCACCATTTATCCACTATTTAAGCTCTTCCACCTGCCCTCAACCCCCTTCCCTCTGGTAATCTCCATACCGTTGTTTTTGTCCATGAGTTGTGTGTTTTTTGTGTGTGTTTTTTTGCTTACTCCCTTTACCTATTTCGCCCAACCCCCCAGCCCCACAAACCTCTTGACAACTGTCAGACTGTTGTTCTCTGAATCTTATGAATCTGTTTCTATTTTGTTTGTATATTGTGTTCATTAGATTTCACATTTAAGTGAAATCATATGGTACTTTTTTTTCTCTGACTGGCTTATTTCACTTGACATAATACCCTTTAAGTCCATCCAGGCTGAGGAGAAAAGTAAGATTTCCTTCGTGTGTTTTTGTTATTGTTGTTTGTTTGTTTGTTTGTTTGTTTTTATAGCTGGGTAGTATTCCAGTGTAAATGTACCACAGCTTTTTATCCACTCACCTACTGATGGTCACTTGGGGTGCTTCCAAATTTTGGCTATTGTAAATAACACTGCAATGCACATAGGGGTACATATATTCTTTCAAGTTAGTGTTGTGGGTCATAACGTGGTTCAATTTTTAATTTTTTAAGGAAATACCATACTGCTTTCCACAGTGGCTGCACCAATCTGCATCCCCAACAGTGCACAAGGGTTTTATTTCCTTTATAATCTCGCCAACACTTATCATTTGTAGATTCATTATTCTTTTTAATCCTCATCCAAGGATATTTTTTAATTGATTGTAGAGAGAGAGGAAGGGTGGAAAGGAGAGAGAGAGAAATCGATGTGAGAAATATCTACCTGTTGCCTCCAGTAGATGCTCCAGTCAGAGATCAAACCCACAACCTGGGTATATGCTCTGACCAGGAATCAAAACCGCAGCCTTTAGGAGTATGGGATGATGCTCCAAACAACTGACCCACACCAGCCAGGACCATTTGTGGATTTCTTGATGATAGCCTTTCCATCAGGTGTGAGGTGATTTCTCATTGTGGTTTTAATCTGCATTTCTCTGATGATTGGTAACATTGAGCATCTTTTCATGTGTCTATTGGCCATCAGTATGTCCTCTTTGGAGAAGTGTTCTTTGCCCATTTTTTAATTGGATTGTTTGGTATTTTTGTTTGTTTTGAGTTGAGTTGTTTTGGTTTTTTTTGTAAAGTTTGGATATTAACCCCTTATCAGATGCATCATTGGTAAATATGTTCCCATTCAGTGGTTTGTCTTTTCATTTTGTTGATGGTTTCCTTTGCTGTGCAAAAAGTTGTAATCTGATGTAGTCCCATTTGTTCTTTTTTCTTTTGTTTCCCTTGCCCAAGGAGATGTATCAGAAAAAAAAATAATAATTGCTATAGTAAATGTCCAAGATTTTACTGCCTGTGTTTTGTTCCAGAATTTTTATATTCCCAAGTTTTATATTTAAGTCTAAATGCATTTTGAGTTTATTCTTATGTATGGTGTAAGGAGGTGGTCTAGTTTCATTTTTTTTTGCATGTATCTGTTCAAATTTTCCGACCCTATTTATTGAATATACTCTCTTTACCCCATTATATATGTTTGCCTCTTTTGTCAGATATTAATTGACCTATATGTCTGTTTTTATGGCAGTACCATGCTGTTTTTATCAATATGGCCTTGCAGTATAGCTTAATATCAGGTAGCATGATATCTTCAACTTTGTTTGTCTTTCTCAAGATTGCTGAGGTTATTTGGAATCTTTTGTAGTTCCATATAAATTTTTAGAATATTTGTTCTAGTTCTGTGAAATGTGGCTTTGGTATTTTGATAGTAATTGTGTTGAATCTATAGATTACTTTGGGTAGTATGGACATTTTAATGATGTTAATTATTCCTATTCATAAACATGGGATATGCTTCCACTTAGCATTTTATTTTCCTCAGTTTCTTTCTTCAGTATCTTACAATTTTTCAAGTACCAGTCTTTTACCTCCTTAGTTAAATTTATTCTTATAAACCTTAGAAATTTTTTTTAAATAAGATCAGGTATATTTTTCTACACCCTAAAAAATCACCCATTTTAGGTGATGGTTATATGCAGGGGGAGAGAGGGTTGGCTTTTATATTTTTTTTAAAATCTCAACTTTACAGTAAAATTTACTTCTATGAGTTTTTCATGTGCATTGGTCCTTGTACCACCACCACAAACAGAATATGGAACAATTACATTTCCATTAGTTTTGATAAATAAATGCAGTTGTATGACTTCTTATATTTTAATTTCATGAAAAATTAAAGCCTATTATATTAGGCTAAAATTCCCTTTTGGTGAACACTCACAGTGCAGATAACACCTTCTTTCTAGAGGTAATCGCCAATATCAGTTTAGTTTTGTAATATTCCAGACCTTTTCTTTGAATTTTTTGTGTGAAATTGTCCTAAGAAAAGTGGTCAGCCTATAGGAAATATATAACATAGATAGTTAAAATATATTATAAACTAGCTGTACCTGGCCATTGTTGCTGTGGCTCAGTCTGGTTAAATGGAAAAGAAAGAAAAGAGAAAGCACACGTTTCTAATATGTTTAATTTCACAATGCTTGTGGGCATACAATATTTTTTGTTGTTCCATTGTCTGTGCAGATATAGAGATTGTCTGGTTTGTTGACGCTAGAACACGCAACATATAATTGTCCATGTGAGAAGCAATCAGTGTGTAGATCTAAACCACACAATTCTAAAGATTGGCCCTGAGCTTTGTTGATGGTGGTTGTAAATGCCGATCGAATTGGGAATTGCAATCTCTTAAATAGGAATGGTACATCGGTTTGAATGCGAGGAATGAGGGCATCTTCACCTTTGAAAGGTCCTGTCAAGATTGTTGCTTCCATGTCTTAATTTTTTTACTGTAAGCCGCGTGCTGTTGCAAAACTTTGGCCGGTTATTTCGAAACATGATAATTGGCACGCCGATCTTCAATTGCAGTATGTGCAGTGGCATCCCTGGCAGATCCAGTGAATTCAAAAATTCTGTTGGATAATTAACCGCTTCATCTGCTTCCACACGGTGTCAACGGACTTGTATGTGACTGCCTCGCTTTGAATGTTAGATTGAATAATATTGTGAAGTTCGTAGATCTCTTTGTTCTTGGCTGAAAGAATAGTTTGTTCACTCAGCCAATGGTGATTCTTATAATTGGATTGAATATTGGGAAATACTTTTTCAACCAATTCTTTTGATGTCACTAAATTGCAAAAGTTATGAGGCAATGAAATTCATCCTGAGGTCAGATCAACCAGCACCTTTCTGTTCCCAATTTCCAGCAATTGATGTGAGAATATCTCAGTTGATTGATCGTTTTGCAGTTGGACACACATATTTGTAGTTAATTTTAACGTTTTTACGTGTCACCACAAAGTAGAGTATTTTAGGCAAGCATTTATTTCATCTGTTGATTGAGGAATTACAGGTAATGTTTGCCTGAAATCTACTGCAAACAATATTAATGCGTTTCCAAATGGACTGATGTTTCCACGCAAATCTTACAATGATTGATCAAGATATATATATATATATATATATATATATATATATATATATATATTTTTTTTTTTTTTTACAGAGAGGAAGAGAGAGGGATAGAGAGTTAGAATCATCGATGAGAGAGAATCATCCATCAACTGCCTCTTACACACCCCCTACTGGGGATGTGCCCACAACCAAGGTACATGCCCTTGACTGGAATCGAACCTGGGACCTTTCAGTCCTCAGGCTGACGCTCTATCCACTGAGACAAACCAGTTTTGGCTTGAGCGATTTTTTTTGATGTGTGTGTGCCATTGTGCATTCATCCCAAACAATAAGTTTGTATTTCTGCAATATTTTTGCCATGCCGGATGCTTTGGAAATGTTGCATGTGGGAGTTTCAGTGAATTGCATGTTCAACGGCAATTTCGAAGGGGAATGAGCAATTCTTCCACCTGGTAGCAATGTCGCAGCTATTCTGAATGACACAAGAGCTAAGGCTATGTCATTTTGGGATCGAATTGCTGCCAGGATCAATCTAATTAGGAACATTTTACCAGTTCCTCCTGACTCATCTAAGATTTCTCTAACCCTGTTACTGACAGTTTGCATGATTTGATCTTAAATGCCTTTTTCTCAAGCGTTAGTTTAGGAATATTTGATTGCACATACAACAAAAGATCACCCATGTTGTAATTTTGTTCATGACACAATTCTACATCCAACAAAGCAGCAGCAGATCAATTCAGTGATGGCATTCCCAACTGATTGAGAACTTTGTTCGTGATTTCTAAGCACAAATCTTCAATCATTATCAACATTGAAATGGAATCGTAAAATTGGAAATTTGGAAATCGTAAATGGATCATAAATGGAACATAAATTGGAAACATTGAAATGGAAACATAAAATATTTAGTATAGTGTGTGTTGCTTTTACGCCCAACAGAAGGCACTGTTTTTATTTTATTTTAAAAAAGCATGTTTTTACCCGTCACAGGTGTGACATCTATATAATAGTAGGTATAAAGTATATAAAAACTTGCGCATATTTGAATGCAGCATTGTGTTAAAATTTCAAAGCAATTGGTGAAGAACTTTCAGAGATTTAAGATTTTGAACAAAGGAATACTGTATTTAGATTGATAGTATTGTAGTTTACATATTTACCAACTTGCTTTTTATTTTTTAAACTCTTGAATCATTTTCTCTGTTAGTACATAAATAAAAATATGGGAATAATTTAAAAATATACAAAAATAGAGAAAATGGTATAATGAACCCATTATACACTCACCCAGCATTAATAATTAGCAGTTCATGGTCAGTCTTGTTTCATATATACCCCAACCGTTCCCTTTATTTCTGGAGTATTTTGATGTTATTCATTTAAAAGTTTATGTATGTTCTAGATTGTAATTATTCTTTTTTAATTCTTTATTGTTTAAAGTATTACATGAGTCTTTCCCCCTCATCCCCCTTGACCTCTTCCCCACCACTCCCTCTTGGTCTAATAATCTTAACTTTGCATCTGAGTCTTATAGAAGTTTAAAATTTTTCTTGCCAAAGTTATAGAAATGTTTCTTTTTCTTTTCTTTTTTTGCTTTCTTGTGTGTATTGTAAAAGAAGACCTTCCCTAACACAGGGCTATAAACATGTTCTATGGCTTCTTTATAAAATAAACATGTCTTTATTGATATTTAAAGAGAGAGGAAGGAAGAGGGATAGAGAGATAAAAATATAGATCGGCTGCCTCTCTGCATGCCCCTTATTGGGTATTGAGCCCATAACTTGTGCCCTGGCTGGTGCGAGTCAGTAGATTGGAGCATCATTCCATATACCTAAAGGTTGCTGGTTTGATTGCTGATCACAGCATATACCCAGGTTGCAGGCTCGATCCCTGATTGGGGCACATGCTGGAGGCAACCCATAGATATTTCTCACATTGATTTCTCCCCCCTCCTTTTCTCTCTCTCTAAAGTCAATAAAAAAACATATCCTTGACTGAGGAATAAAAAATAATAATAATAGCCCTCGTTGCTTTGGCTCAGTGGATAGAGTGTCTGCCAGTGGACTGAAGGGCACTGGATTCAATTCCAGTCAAGTGCACATGCCCAGATTGTGAGCTTGACCCCCAGTGTGGGGCATGAAGGAAGCAGCCAGTCAGTGATTCTCTCTCTTCATTAATGTCCCTTTCTCTCTCTCTCCCTCTCCCTTTCTCTCTAAATAAATAAATAAAAATATGTTAAAATAATAATAATAATAATAACAATAGCAAATCTACAAATGATAAGTGTTGGTGAGGATGTGGAGAAAAGGAAACCCTTGTGTACTGTTGGTGGGGATGCAGATCGGTGCAGCCACAGGAAAACAGTATGGCACTTCCTAAAAAAAATTGAGAATTGAAACCACCTTATGGCTCAGTGATTCCTGGTTCATGGGTTGATGCTCAACTATTGAGCTGCGCCAGACAATCTGTTCTATAATTTTAAATGAATGTTTTTAAAGAAAATACTGATATTTGTAATCTAGCTCAGTGTGTGTGTGTGTGGGGGGGGATGTAATTTGTTTTTGGATTCCATTTTTTGGTGCCAATAGCACATATTTTGATATCTGATCAGGCAGGTCAGCTTTCCCCGATTATTCATATATTTCAAAGTTATCTTGACAATTCTTACACTCTATGAATGAAATTTGGCGTTAGATTATGTGGAAAATTCTGTTGGGATTTTGACTTTGATTAAATTGAATTAATTTAATGAGAGTTGATAACTTTTATAATAGTGAGTCTTTCAACCCATAAGTATGATATATTTTTCTATTTATTTCAAGTCTTTTTATGTTCTTACAACATTTTTTTTTACTTTTTAAAATTTATTAAATTTATGGTGTGACATTGGTAATAATATTATGTTAATTTCAGTACAACTAACCCTGGAGTTGTGCACATTGAGCGCAGAGGAGGGACTGTTCACTGAGCTGCTGGATTGCCCTAGCGGGAAGGAATCAAAAGCTCAGGAACGTGCTGAGCCCCAGTTCTGACTGCACTGAACCCCAGTCCTGGGCAAGACCCTCGGGCCCCAGCCTCATACAGAGGGAATCTGGGCTGTAAGACAGAAGCTCAGGGGAGCGGTGAAAGGCAGAGCCCCTGAGTCGCGCACATTGCGTGCGCAGAGGACAGACTGTTGATTGGACCGCGAGATTGCCCTAGCAGGAAGGAGACATAAGCTCCGGACTGTTCTTAACCCCACTTCCAACTGCTCTGAACCCCAGTTGTGGGCTTGTTGGGGGAGAGACTACGCTGTCTGGTAGCGGGCGAAGCTCTAGGGTGCCTTTCTCTCAGAAGTGCTTGCAGCAAGTACCAAAGGACACTGAGGTACACTGAGACTCAGGAACCTCAGAGGGCTGGGCTAACCAGAAGCCAAGGCTGTAGGCTCCACCCTGAAACTCTGCCCCATCCTAGCTGAACTCAGAGAGGCTTTTGCAGGTTTCCAAGTCTAGTGGAATAAGGTTGTCTCCTGGCATAGACACAGCTGATCCTCCCAACCTACCAACTCAGGGAAGCAGCAAAAATGCCGAAACGAGGAAACAGATGACAAACGAAAGAAATGGAGGACAAAAAGCGACTGGATATAGAGTTAAAAGCCATGCTTATAAGGTTGTTCAACAATCTCTTAGAAAAGGCTGATTAAATAAATGAGACCTATAAGGATATGAAAAGGGATCAACAAGAAATAATAAAGGGTCAACTAGAAATAAAGAATACAATCTCTGAAATAAATAATATTATACAGAGTCCTAAAAACAGATTGGAAGATTGCAAGAATCAAGTCCAAGATTTGGAACACAAAGAGCCAGAAGACACTACTCCGCAGAAGCAAGAAGACAAGAGAATCCAGAAAGTTGAAGATGGTGTAAGAAACCTCTGGGACAACTTCAAGCGAACCAACATCAGAATTATGGGCATCCCAGAAGATGACAGAGAGCAAGATACTGAAAACATATTGAAAGAAATAGTGACAGAAAACTTCCCCCACCTGGAGAAAGAAATAGACTTACAAGTCCCGGAAGCACACAGAACCTCAAACAAAAGGAATCCAAAGAGGACCACACCAAGACACATCATAATTAAAATTCCAAGAGCTAAAGACAAAGAGAGAATATTAAAAGCAGCAAGACAAAAGCAGGTAGTTACCTATAAAGGGGCACCCATACGACTGTCAGCTGATTTCTCAACAGAAACCATGCAGGCCAGATGGGAATGGCAAGAAATATTCAAGGTGATGAATAACAAAAACCTACAGCCAAAAATACTCTACCCAGCAAAGCTATCACTCAGAATCGAAGGCCAGATAAAGAGCTTCACAAATAAATTTAAGCTAAAGGAATTCATCACCGCCAAGCCAGAATTATATGAATTGCTAAAAGGGGTTCTTTAGGAAGAGGAAGAAAATAAAGATAAAAATTATGAACAAACACGTAACTATCAACAAATGAGTCTAAAAACCAAGGGAAGTAAAAATCATGATGAACAATATTAACTGGTGAATATAATAGAATCAGAGGTATGGAAGGGGAGTGGACTGATGATTCTCGGGGAAATGGGGAGTGGGGCAGGGCGGGAAGAGACTGAACATAAACTGCACCTATGGATGAGGACAATGGGGGGTGGGGAAAGGGCAGAGAATTGAATGGAAACTTGGTGTAGGGGAGCAATGGAGGGGGGGAATGAGGAACAATTGTAATAATATGAACAATAAAGATTTATTTTTAAAAAATTTCAGTACAACTGATAACAAAACATCTTTATAGTTTATAACATGCTCACCATTTGAAGTCAAGTCTCCTTCCGTCACTTTGTATTTCATATAGATCACCCTCTCCATCCTCCCTGCACCTTCCTTCTTTGCTAACCACTCTTCTGTTGTCTGCATCTATGAGGTTTTTTGTTTGTTGCTTTTTGTTATAAGGTATTGTTTACTCAGATTTTCTGTTACATGTAAACACAGTTCCTAACAGATTAGTGGTGTTTCTGAAGTTAATTGATTTTTCTATGTTATCTTTTATCTGACCCCCTTGATGAATTACCTTATCACTTCTAATAATTTATTTGATTCTCTTGGTTTTTTTTATGTATTATGCACAAATAATCACAAATCTATATCTTCTTTTTTGTTGTTAATTTATACATTACTTTTAATTCTCTTATTGCATTGTCTAAGACATTTAGGACAATGTTGAATAGTTTAATATATTATTGGCACCATGATACTTTATATATATATATATATATATATATATATATATATATATATTCTATACAAGATAAGTGATTTTTATATTGTTCCTGATATTAATTGGGCTGCATCTAATATTTTAACAAGTATGATCTTTGCTATATACTTTATACCTAGTTTGCCAAACTTTTTAAAATCCTTACCTGAGAATATGTTTATTGATGCGAGAGTAACATCAATGGGTTGCCTCCCATATGTACCCAACTGAGGATAGAACCCCAGCCTAGATATGTGCCCTGACCGGAAATCAAACCCACAACACAACATTTTTGATATATAGGATGATGCTCCAACCTACTGAGCCACCTTGCTGGATGAGTTTGCCAATAATTTTGATTCACAGATGTTTATAGCAGCATTTTGCTTAATAACCAAAAAGTGGAAACAACTCAAATTTCTATCTATCAACTGACAATGGATAAACAAAATGTAATAAACAATGAAATATTATTCAGCCATAAAAAGGAATGAAGTATTAATGCATGATGCAGTATGGATTAGTTTTTAAAACACTGTGCTAACTCAGCCAGTATGGTTCAATGGTTGAGCATTGACCCGTGAACCAAGAGATCACCAGTTCGATTCCTAGTCAGGCCACATGCCTGGGTTGTGGGCTCACTCCCCAGTAGGGGGTGTGCAAGAGGCAACTGATTGATACTTCTCCTTCATCAATATTTCTATCTCTATCCCTCTCCCTTCCTTATCAATGTAAAAATATTTACAAAAAAATAAAACAATGCTAAGTGAAAGAAGCCAGATTAATGTGGCCACATTTGGTTATTTCATTCATATAAAATGTTAAGAATGGGAAATTTTATTGAGACATAAAGTAGACTAGTGGTAGTCAGAGGATGGGACAAGGGGAGAATGGATAGTGACTGCTAATGATTTTCTTTTGAGGTGATGCAGTGTTCTGGAATTAGATAGTGGTATGGTTACACAACTTTGAATCTACTAAAACCACTGAATTGTACATTTAAATAGTGAATTTTATGGTATATGAATTATATAATGTGAATTTTGTGCTAGGTTTTCTCAATTTTACTGACCTGGAGTTCATGAAATAAAACCTATTGATATAATATTATTTCATTCCCTACTGCTTTAAGTTTACAATTTTTATGTGGGACCTCTGCATCTGAATTTTTATGTGACTAGGCCATAGTCTTCTTTCCTTCTGCTATCCTTTTCTGGTTTTGATACCAGGATTATACTCATCGTGTAAAATGAGTCGCTTTCCATTTGTTTCTATTTTCTACAGCAGTGCATTTAGGATGTGAATAATCTGTTCCATTACAGTCTGCTAGAGTTCCTTCAGGAACTTTTGGGGCTTTGGCTTCTTTGGAGGATAAACATTTTATTATTATTTACTTTTTTCATGACCATTGATTAGTCTGTTCAGTGTGTGTGTGTGTGTGTGTGTGTGTGTGTGTGTGTGTTCCATTTGGAAATTTTGTATTTTCCTAGAAAACGGCCAATTTCATGTACAATTTTAGATTTTTGACATTTTTATCCGTACCTTTTATAATGAAAAACTCCTATGTAGTTATCTATTCCTTTTTATCCTTTATATAATTTAATTTTATTATACTTTGCTTTTAATCTTATTCATTTATTTCTCTTATTTCTTCAGGTTTCTCATATGCAGGTAATATTTTATTGAGTTGTACTTGAAAACTATATGGTTTTATTAAAGTATCGCCCCAATAAATTCAATAAAAATGAAAAAGTATAGAATCTGCTTTTTATGTAGTATATATTTTTGCATGCTTCGAATTTCTAGAAGAACAGAACATACAGTAAAAACCTTTTTCACATTTCTTTTCCCCAACTATTTTGTTCTTCTCCTCAGACTCAACAACAGTTACCAGAATATTGTATGCCCTTAATAGGTATTCTAAATGTTCTTTTTCCAACATGGCTCAAACTTTTGTGATTGTTTTAGATCTTTGTGTTGCTGTTTTTACTGTGTTTTCTTTTTTTCGTTACTGCCCACTGGGGAGAAAAAAAATTACTTAAATTAAATTCATTACTTAAGTTTAATTTCTCCCTAAGAAATGAAATACTAAGAAATAAGATTTTAATTAAATAAATTTTAATTTAATTTCTCCCTAACAAGAAGAGCAATAAGATATTTTTAAAGTTGGAGTTGAGTTTGGAGAGGAATAAAATCTTATGACAATATCTAAGATTTTTTTGTACCCCTCAGACCTAATTTTCACTTATCAAAGAGTGATATTACCTTCACTGAAAATGCGCATGTTAGATGTTTGAAAAGTATTTATATTTCTCATTGTTCATTGTAAAATTTCATATTTATCTTTATGATCCAGTTTGTTATTTATGTTATTCATCTATGTTTTTAGCTTTTTCTACCTGATCTCTTATATTCTAGTAGTTTTGAGTTGAAATCCTCTATTATATTGGTTCCCAGATCTTTAAGATTTTGTTTATATAATTCAAAGATGGTGGCTAACTCCACATAAATTTGTGAACATCATATCTTTCCGATAGATTGTATCTTTAAAAAATAAAATATGAGTGATCTCTGCCACTCTTTGTATTATTTGGCCCTGAATTCTATTTTTGCCATAGTTGCTTTTATTTTTTTGTAGCATATATATGGTTTATCTTTTTCCATACCTTTATTTTCACCCTTTTTAAGTTATTTTATCTTACATCACTCTTTTACAATGCAAGCAGCTACTTTAAAAATCCACAATGAGCCTGGCCAGTGTTTCTCAGTGGTTGAGCCTCGCCCTATGAACCAGAAGGTCATGGTTCAATTCCCAGTCAGGGCACTTGACTGGGTCGTGGGCTCAATCCCCACTGTCTGGTGTGCAGGAGGCAGCTGATCAAAGATTCTCTCTCATCATTGAGGCCCAGTGCATGAAATTCATGCAGGGGGTGTGTTTGTCCCTCAGCCCAGACTCCACCCTCTCCAATCTGGGACCCCTTGAGGGATATCCGACTGCCTGTTGAGGCCTGATCCTATTGGGATCGGGCCTAAATGGACACTCAGACATCCCTCTCACAATCCAGGACTGCTGGCTCCCAATTGCTCACCTGCCTGCCTTCCTGATTGCCCCTAAGAACTTCTACCTGCCAGCCTAATCACCCCCTAACCACTCCCCTAACAGCCTGATTGATGCCTAACTGCTCCTCTGCCATCCTGTTTGCTCCTAACTGCCCTTTCCTGCAGGCCTGGTCACCCCTAACTGCCTTCCCCTGCAGGCCTGGGTTCCCCCCAACTTCCCTCCTCTGCTGATCTGGTCACCCCTAACTGCCCTCCCCTGCAGACATGGTTCCCCCCCAACTTCTCTCCCCCTCTGGCCTGATCGCCCACAACTCTCCTCCCTTGCAGGCCTGGTCCCTTCCAACTGCCCTCCCCTGCTGGCCATCTTGTGGTGGCCATCTTGTGTCCACATGGGGGCAGCCATCTTTGACCACATGAGGTCAGCTGTCTTATGTGTTGGAGTGATGGTCAATTTGCATATTACTCTTATATTAGATCGGATATGTATTTCCATTATGAGATCCTCTTTTGGTAGGTATTATTGAGAAGCAGCAAATTTATCTGGAATTGTTTTTATGGTGTGCATCATGTTTTAAATATCAATGTGACTAGCCAGGTGTTATTTTGTATGATTTTAGTCAAGTTACCTAGCCTCTGTAAGCCTCAGTTTGTTCTTTTGTTCAGGGAAAATAATAATTTTTCAACACCTCACAGAATTAATGTAACTATTCAATGAGAAATACATGTAAAGCATCTAACACAGCTATCTGGCAATGTAGGAAGTATTTGTTAAATATTGGCTATTATCACTCTATTGAAAGTCATGTAAGAAATAGGCCTTTGTCACTGTGAGTCATGGGATATCACTGGAGTCTTTTAAACAAGGAACTGATATCATAAGATCTATGTTTTAAACACAACTGTGGTAGCAGCGTGGAAGATGAATTGGAGGAGTGAGACAGAGATAAAGAACTCACTTAAGCAGTTGTTGTACTATTTTAGGAAAGAGTTGAGGACCTGAACTGTGCCAACAGCTCTTGGAAAAGAAAAGAGAGGCATGAAATCAAGAGGTATTTATGTTCAAGACTTGACTGTGCTTGCTGCTAGAGAAATAGAAATAATTTTAGAAGTTCAAGAATCATTTAAATTTATTTACACCATGACAGTTAAAAATAAACTGAATTTTTTGAGGTTGGGGGTATTTTTCATGGAAAGGGAACAGACTTAGAAGGAATAGCTTAGAAACACAACTTGATGGGGAATTGCGACATTAGAATTTGTAGTAAAAGAACACAAGTTTCAGGGAGTAATAAGCTTTTACCAGATGTTGAAATAACAAGCAACCCTACTTGGCATCAAGCATATTTTAGAAATATGGTAATTAAAACAATGTAAAATTAGAGTTGACAAAGACAAATAAATCAAAATGGCAGTTTAGTGCATTATAAAGGTTTCAAATCACTAGGGGGAAAGGAAGGTTGAGACTTACCATTTGAAAAAATATCAAATTAAGTTCCTTCCTGACACCATTTGTAAAAATAAGTTCTAGGTGAATTAAAGTCTTAAGCATTTAGACAAAGCAAATTCTTAAAATTAAGAAGAAAGAGAGATATATGTAAATAGAAAAAAATATCCAAAAGATAATTGGTGGAAGAGGCAATATAAATGGGCAATAAATTTGAAAACATAATTTCAGGAAGTCAAGATCAAATAACAGCTAGTATATTTAACACATCAGGTTGACACACAAAAAAATTGATAGTAGCTAATGGTGGTGTGGGAGAGTGTATGCTCTCATATGTTATGGATAAGGGTATAAATTCCAGGTCAGTGTTTTGCATCTTTTGAAATTTAAAATTTCAGTAATTTTCCTTCTTACTGTCTTTTCTACAGAAGCACAGGAAAATAAGAAGGTATGCCAAGACTGCATTTAGCACTTCTAATAGCAAAACTTTGGAAACAAATGTCCATTCTGTTGCTTTGCCTGTATTAAGTGGCCACCTGTTAAGTGGTTATAGGGTCAGTGATTGAAACCTGACACTTTGAGGCTTGGATCAACATAATACATTTTCCACTTGTCTTCTTTAAGGTAGAACCTTGTAAATAAAAAACCTTATTTAAAATAACAGTAAACAATGGAGTACAGAGTTTTAGTGGACAATATATATAATAAGAAAACTAAACTAAACTAAAGCTAACTCATATTGGTATATTCCAACCCTTTTCCAATGTGCAGATATCTTTTACACAATTCTTGAGTGACAACTCATTTCTTTTAACTTAGAGTAAAGCTTTTCCAAGGACTGGCTTATATCCCTTGTCCATGCTCTTCTTACTAGTGTCTGCTTACAATTAAGCCCAGGGACAGCATTAAGTTACTGTTTCTAATGATCCTTTTGCTCTGTGAACCCTTGCCAAAAATTAGCTTACAATTCTTAAGATTCCCTCTGCCCTACAAGTTCTCTATTTTATCTCTCCAGTGAGGAAAAGCAGAGGAATAACAGCCACTTAAAGCATCCCTACTTTTTCTAATATGAGACTCTAATTATCTCACCCTCAGCCAAAGGAAACAACTTGCCTTTCATAAGATGCCAAAGAGGAATGTTATTTAGATTCATCTATGTTATTGCACGTAGTTCATTTCTTCTTGTTGGTGAGTAGTATTCCATTGTGAGGATATATTATATTGTGTTCATCTATTCTTTTGCTGATGGATATTCTTCATTTTGTGGACATATTAAGTTAAGTTCTTACCTGACACACAAAAAATTATTAATTTGCCTTCTATTAAAATTAAATACCAAAGGAGTAGAATTGCTGTATCAAAAGGTGTATAGTTGTGCATTTAATTTATAAGAAATGGTCAAACAATTTAAAATTAAGAGTTGCAACATATGAGAGATGTCATTGCCCAGCATCCTTGCCAACATTTGTAATTGTCAGTCTTTATGATTTTAGCCATTTTTTCAGATGTGGCCTAGAATCTCCTCCTGGTTTTAGTCTGTATGCTCTCTACCAGTGATATTGAGCATCTTTTAATCTGGTTACTAGACCTTTACACATCCTCTTTGTGCAAGTGTCTGTAAAAGTCTTTTGTTCTTTATACTGGGTAGTTTTCTTTTTCTTAATGTTTTGCATATGTTTTTCATATACAATAAAGACATTTGTTGCATATATGCATTGCATATATTTTATCCCAGCTTGTGGTTTGCCTTTTTATTTTGTTAATCCTCACCCGAGGATATTTTTTCATTGATTTTTAGAGGGCATGGAGGGAAGGAGTAGACACCTCTAGTCAGGGCTGTGGATTGAGCCTGCAACCAACTGGGGTGCATGCCCTTGACCTAAATTGAACCCAGGACCCTTCAGTCTTCAGGCTGACACTGAGCCAAACCAGCTTGGGTCCTTTTTATGTTCTTAACAGTGGTTTAGTTAGTAGTAGTTTTAATTTTGAAGAGTACAAGTTCATTATTTTCTTTTGTATTTGTGCTTGTTGTGCTCTGTTTAAGAATCTTTGCCCAGGATTACAAAGATATGCTTCTATGCTTTCTTTCAGAAGATTTATAATTTTAGGATTTATATTTAGGTTTGTTATCCCTATTGAGTTAATTATTCTATATGGTATGAGTTATTTTTCCCATAGGAATAACTAATAGGTCCAGCATCATTTATTACAAAGACTTTTCTTTTCACATTGGAATTGAATTGGCAACTTAGTAAAAATTTATTTGTCTGTGTGTATATATATATAGTGGATTTATTTCCAAATTCTCTATTACTACAGGCTGGGTGCATGGATTCATGCACTGGTGGGGTCCCTCAGCCTGGCCTGCAGGGATTGGGCTGAAACCTGTTCTCTGACATCCCCCAAGGGGTTCCAGATTGTGAGAGGGCATAGGCCAGGCCTAGGGACCCCACTAGTGCACAAATCCATGCACCGGGCCTCTAGCATGCATATAAGATCTTTGATTAATCTCTTCCTGCCCTCCCCTGACCTTCCTTCACTCTGAGATTCATCAATCTGTTCCATGTTTCCATGCCTGTGCGTTGAGTATCTGCCCCTTGATGGTCATTGCATGTCATAGTAATTGGACAGTCAGCTGGTTGGCCTGTTGGCCAGTCACTTAGGCTTTTATATAGATAGATAGATAGATAGATAGATAGATAGATAGATAGATAGAGATAGATAGATAGATAGATAGATAGATAAGTCTATAAATCTGTGAGGAAGAATTTAATCAAAATAGTTGTGGCTCTGAGTCCTTTCTGCTTTAATCAGGATTCCAGAATAATTGACCTAGTATATATAATTAAATCTACTCAGTCTACATAAGCAATTATTTAAATAGTTAGGAGACAGAATAATAAAGCAATTGCCCAGTGCTTTTGAGGTCAATAGCTTAGCTCTGCACAGTTTAATTAAAATCTGATAATAAGTGCCTACTCTAGGCAAGATATTTCATTAGTTTTCATCATGGCCTAGGTGAAATATTCCTTATAATTATTTTTTATCCCTTTTAAGTACTCTTCTCATGAATCAGGCTTCTTATTACTAATTAGGATTCCCACACTGGGGAAGGAGATTCCCTCAAGCAGCCCCCTCATTAGAAAAGTATGGCCATCACCATAAAATAATAAATTGGTATTCTACTGTCTTATTTTTTAAATATCCACACAATGAAGCCAAATTATAATTTTTTAAAAAGGTATCAAAGATAAAAACCGCTTTGACAATGGCTATAATAAAATACAGTCAACATTATTTTTGCTGTTAAGAAATAATTTCTGTTTCTGGTTCTACCTTAAAATATGAATGATATTTTAAAAAATCAGGTTCCTTGGTAAGCAAAATTGTATGTAGAAATTAGAAGGTTAATAGGAATGATTATATAAAAAGTTCTTTCATTTTTTTTTTTTTTTGCCTTGGAAGTATCTTGCTTTTATTTTATTTTATTTTTTTTAATTGATTTTTATTAATTATGGTATCACATAATTGTCCTTATCCCCCCATTCCCATCCCAAACCCCTCCCTACATATTCCCCTACCCCCTTATTGTCCATAGTGCATGCACACAAGTCCTTTGGTTGATCTCTTCCCTTTACCCCCACCCTCCCCTACTTTCCCTCTGAGGTTTGAGAGTCTGATCGCTGCTTCTCTTTTTCTGGGTCTATCTTTGTTCACCAGTCTATGTTGTTCATTATTTCGTCTAGATGTGTGAGGTCATGTGATCCAAGAAATACCCTTATAAAAACCTATTTGACATTGAAACTGGGACTCAAAAGAACTGCTGGCCCAGAAAGGAACTCACTACAGACTGATTCATTTGCCTCTCAGGATAACCATTAAGGCTTATCGCAGTTTAGGTTTTTATAAGTTCTTTCATTTTTTTTTTGGAGGGGAGGGTGTTCAGAAGAAAACATTTCCCCCAAAGAAGTAAAATCTATAACCACTGGGAGGTTTGAATGCTGTGACACTGTGTAGCTTTTCCTGTGCTCTCCCGTTCTTTCTTTATACTATAGTATTAGTTCTAGAACGCTGCTTTCACTCTGCATACTTGTTCATTTCTTTCGAGTTCATCTCTAATTTGTCCAATTTACAGCCTCCTTGAAGTCTTTTAGGGCTCTGGTCTTTCCTGTCCTATTCCATCCTAACTCCCCAGAACTGCATATGAGGCAATGAGGTATGAATTTCACAGCCAGCTCTTAGCTTCCATCTCTGACCTCATCCGATGCCATTTGCTCGTGGAGCCTGTTTAAACGTCTCTGAAATATCATGCTCATTTTCTCTGTTTCGAATGACCACTTCCATTTCTTTTTCACCTACTGACTTATCTGCTTACCTTTCAGGAGCTAGCTCACAGTTTTTCTGGATTCCCCAGGTTAGCAGTCCACTCTATTTTATTGCCACACTGTTTTTATACTTCAACCAGAGTAAATACATTGTAGTGCAATCTGTTTGAATTGCTCTCTCTCCCCCTGGCTTGAGCTCCTCAAAGGAAAAGATGTTGTCATATCCTGGCTGCTCTTTTCTGTACACACATACACTTGGTATACATTAAAATTGGTTGCATGGAATTGAGGGTGCATTAAACACTTTACATATCTCAGAGTATTCATTTGCCTTCTACTAAAGTTAATTCATTGCCCACTTCATTTTTGTCACCATCTCTGATTGCACCCAGTAGGAGCTTAGCAAATGTTGAATAAATGAATTAGTTCTAGTAGCGCTATAAAATTGTAATGAAGAGACACAGGTATTTTTAGATTGCAAATTCTCTGCAGATTTTATTTCTCTGATATTACAGCAACGTGTGACAGTGACAAAGAACTTCACATTTTGTGCATTTCTTTGGTCACCTTTCAGCACTAGAATGAATTATTCTTCACTCATAACTTTTGTGTGAACCTCGCGGCTCTTCACCCGCAGCTTGTTGACCTGGGACTCAGCGATGTCGGCCCGCTCCTCAGCCTCCTCCAGCTCGTGCTGGAGCTTGCGGAATTTAGCAAGGTTAGCGTTGGATTGTTCCTCCTGAAAGGGGGGGAAGTGCATTAGAGAGTACAAGAACATTTGACATTTCTGATTCTTATTTATTATTAGAAACAGCTACAGAATTTGCTTTATGAATGAGAAAGCAAAAGGTTCTGCTATTGGGCCACAGGCTCACACATACTCGCCTCAATGAATGCATGGGCTTACAACCTCCCTGTTCATCTTTCTACTTAACTCTTCCTGGAAAACTTAAGATGCTACCGTGACCACACGGAAATCAACAGAGTGGAAATCTGAATCAATCTTGTTTCTCTGAAACAAACGTTTCCAATAGCTACAGGGGTAACTTTGGGTGTAGAAAGCCTTAAGGAAGGTTTCTGAATTAACAGGTAAGGAAGATAACTGCACCCAAATGAACAAGAAATGTCCTGGGAAGGATTTATCATGAAGTTAAATAAGACTTAAGCTTCAAAACTCTCATTTGCATGGTCCCTGTGAGTGCCTGGAATATAGGACTTCCAGATGGGCATTGTGGAGTGGTACAGACAGGGAAGGAATTGGGTTGTAACCAAAATGCAGCTCTGTGTGAACATGTCTGGAAAATTGTTAAAGCGGTCTTAAAAGAAAGGAACCTGAATCTCAAAGGCTCCAGGAATTTGTGATACAAGTTTCTCATTCTAAATAAATTCTGATTTTCAAACCTAATTTTGTATTCCCATTTTTATGTTCTTTGCCTTAAAGAACGCCTCTTAAATTCTGGAACATTCAGGCTCCACAAAACCTGGACTTGCTCCTGAACCTTTCTCTCTCACTGTGAAGATACTCACAGCCTCTTCAGCTTGTCTCTTGTAAGCTTTAACTTTGGTTTGTAATTTGTCCACCAAGTCCTGCAGCCTGAGAATATTCTTGCGGTCCTCCTCAGTCTGAAATGAAAAAGATAGCAAATAGATAGTGTCATTATTTGAAAAGAACTCATTTTTCTTTTAAATTTTTTTTATTGATTATGGTGTTACATATGTGTCCTTATTCCCCCATTACCCCCTTACCCCTCTCCTCATGCCCTCACACCCCTGGTGTTTGTGTCCATTGGTTAAGCTTATATGCAGGCATACATGTCCTTTGGTTGATCTCTCCCCCTTACCTCCACCCTCCCCTACCTTCCCTCTGAGGTTTAATGGTCTGATCGATGTTTCTCTGCCTCTGGATCTATTTTTGTTCATCAGTTTATGTTGTTCTTTATATTCCATACACGAGTGAGATCATGTGATATTTATCTTTTATTTTCTTGAAAGTAAAATTTAGAAAATATGGAAAGTTGGTCACCTGGTAAGTGAGTTCCTTCACTCTTCTCTCATGTTTGCGAAGACCTTTGACTGTCTCCACATTGCGCTTCTGTTCATTATCAACCTCGTTTTCAAGCTCCCTCACCTGCAAAAGAACAAAGGTGTTCAACAATTGGCGGTGACTAGCTGTGTGAAGAGGCTGGAAGTGAAGTGGTGGAAACCCACCCTGGCCTCCAGCTTCTGGATCTGCTTCTTCCCGCCCTTCAGGGCCAGCTGCTCAGCCTCGTCCAGACGGTGCTGCAGGTCCTTCACCGTCTGCTCCAGGTTCTTCTTCATCCGCTCCAGGTGGGTGCTGGTGTCTTGCTCCTTCTTCAGCTCCTCGGCCATCATGGCCGCCTGGTTAGTAAAATCAAGAAAATAAGGAAACCTGGTCATGGCAAGTAGCACATGTGTATCAGCAAAACAAACCTTCATCTTACATCAGTGATGGCCTTCTTGGCCTTCTCTTCTGCATTGCGAGCTTCCTGGACAATGTCCTCCATCTCTCCCTGGATTTGGGAAATGTCTGTCTCCAGCTTCTTCTTGGTGCTGATCAGGCTGGTGTTCTGTTTTAAATTAAGCAGAAAGGAGGAAAGCATATTTAATTGTAAATATTTACATTACCAATTTTGTTAGTGCACATAGGCATAAATTATTGGCCAAGGAAGTGTTCAGAATAAAAACCAAATCAACAGTTGATTGTAGGTTTATGCCTTCTGTTCTTTCTACTCATTATTCTGTTATTAAAAATTCTCTTGAATTCTTCCAGGCAAAATTTTTTTTTTAATTTATTGATTTCAAAGAGAGAGATAGATCAATTTGTTGTTCCACTTATTCATGCATTCATTGGTTGATTGTTATATGTGCCCTGACGAGGGATCAAACCTCCAACCTTGGCATATCAGGACAACACTCTAACCAACTGAGCTGCCTAGCCAGGACTATTAAAATTTAATTTAAAAAATATATTTTTATTAATTTCAGAGAGATAGAAGGGAGAGCGAGAGAGAGAATCATTGACCAGCTACCTCTTGCAAGCCCCTCACTAGGGACTGAACCTATATCATGGGCATGTGCCCTGACTAGAAATCAAACTGTGACCTCTTGTTTCATAAGTCAATGCTCAACCACTGAGCCACACAATAATAATGTATGTAAAAATAATAAAACATACAAATTAGCAAAAAAGAGACAAAGAAAAATTATACTCTCCATTTATCACATTTTTGTTTATTCTTCTGGATGTTTTTAATAAGATGACAATGTTTATATATTATTTTTAAATTGCTTATATTACTTACTATATTGTGAACAACTGTCTGTGACAATAAATGCATACTACAATAGCTGCTTATTTGCTATTGTGAGGAGAAACCACCATTTGTGGAACAAATCCATATAAATGCCGAATAGCAGAAATGATTATGTCCATGAGTTTGAACTTAAGAGCTTATTTTATATCCCATAAAGTTAGCTTTATGTGCACACATGATACATAAACATTACATGGGCTTAGTTTGTCTTTTTTTTATTTGCTTATCTTTTTTGCCATTTAGAGTTGTAAGAGACAATATGGCCACCAATGCTGTATATATGGTTATTAATAGGGGGTTTCTGTGTCCTTTTATTAATGTTTCTAGAACTCAAAATATTACCCATTGATATGATTATGCCAGCCCATTTGTGAACCAGCTAGGCCCCAGAATGTATTTATTGATCTACATTTTTAGAATTCCAAAAGCTTGCCAAGATCACTCCTGACTTTATGATCAAGCTTATTCTACAAAATTGTCTTTAGCTTCAGGGAGTGCATTTATTTATCCATAGTCTTGAAACTCACCTGGGTGTGCAAGAGTTGCACACGCTCATTAGCATCCACAAGCTCTTGCTCTGCCACCCTCCTGCTCCTCTCAGTCTGTTCCAAGGATGCCCTTAGCTCTTCAATCTCAGCCTGCATCAGGTTAGCTCTGCGCTCAACCATGGCCAGTTGTTCTTTAAGGTCATCTTGGCTTCTGATGGCATCATCCAAATGTAGCTGGGTGTCCTATATAGAAAGAGAAAATGACTTTTGCTCATGCTTCAATTAAAGCAAATACCAATTTAGGGTCATGTCCACACATTGATCTTAGTAACTTAGAGTATGGTTGGATAAGAAAATTCTGCAAGTCCCTTTAATGACAATTTTTTTATAGCCTAGAATAGCAGTTCTATTCAAAAGAATATGATATATTATTTTTTAATTCCAAATCATAGAAAAATACTATGGTATAAGCTATACAATTGTGGATTAGGAAAGTATTCTTAGATATGAGCTAATCTAATGGTATTATTTTATGTACATTGAACACATGAAGTCCAGATAAATGAAGTGATTTATGTGTAGCATGTAACTAATACTTTTCATCACTTCCTCTGTCTCTTCACCTGTCACCACTTTATCTTCTCTCCAGATTACAAAATGAACTCTGCCTTGGGCCTTCCAGAATTAAGCTATTTTTTAACTGTACAGAAAATTTTCAACTGATCACCATAATATTTGGATAGTTTATGACATATACTCCTCATACAATATTAAAATTTGAATTACATAATAACACCCAGACTGCATGACACCCTGTATGTTTCTAATGTACCTTCAGTATTCCTTGGGTGTTCCTGTAGTTCCTCAGGGCCTCAGCAGCCTGGCGGTTGGCATGGTTCAGCTGAATTTCCATTTCATTAAGGTCTCCCTCCATCTTCTTCTTGATCCTCAGGGCATCATTTCTGCTCCTGATCTCAGCATCTAGGGTGCTCTGCATGGACTCCACCACTCTGAGATGGTTCCTCTTTAGCTGATCAATTTCTTCATCTTTTTCAGCAATTTTCCGGTCTATCTCAGACTTCACCTGATTTAACTCAAGTTGGATGCGAAGGATTTTGCCTTCTTCATGTTCAAGAGATGCCTTTTGGAAAAGCAACATTTAGATTACTTAAATGTAAAGTTCAAAGAGTTGTTTTGTGTGTGTGTGTGTGTGTGTGTGTGTGTGTGCGTGTGTGTGTGCATGTATGTTATGATTTCTTCAAGAAGGCATTTTAAAAACTCAAGTTTTCATACATCTTAAATTAGCCTACTAGTTCTGCATTCCCAATGTACAGTTCAGTATTTCTCACTGAATTATATGTGTTATTCTCTAAAAGTCTGAAACATGATTGATCTCCATTGCTATTAATTTTTCTACTTATTTATAATATATAGGTGAACAAATGAAACATGTACCTCTGCTTCCTCTAGGGCAGCCTGTAGTTCACTCTTCTCTTGATCTATTTGTTTTTTGATTTTCTCCAACTCATGGATATGCTTTCCTCCCTCTGCAATTTGCTCAGTCAAGTCAGAAATCTCCTCTGTAGTTTAATAATAAAATAACAAATTCAGTTGATAAAAATGAAAAGTTGGGAAGAAATACCTCCCTACCATTTTTTAAAAATAGAATGGTTATAAAGACTCACGTTGTAAATTCTTATTCTCTCTCTTTAGTGTTTCAAGATGGTCCATGGATTCCTCATAGGCATTCTTGATCTTAAACAGCTCAGTGCTGAGAGAACGGGACTCCTTCTGGGAGGCCTCAAGTTCAGCCTGAGTTTCCTCCTGCTTCTGTTTCCATTCTGAAAGGACCTGAAAAGCAGTAAATCATCAGCCAATGTCAGGAGAGAGGGAGACTAAGTAAGCATTGGTAAAGGTTAAGCAGGCTGGGCCACCTTGTCAAAGTTCCTCTGCTTCTTGTCCAGGGCTGCGCAGGCAGCATTAGATCTCTCCACATCAAGCATGAGGTCCTCCACCTCATTCTGGAGCCGCTGCTTCGTCTTCTCAAGGGAGGCACACTTGGCATTCACAGCTTCTACATGTTCCTCGGCGTCCTGCAGACGCTGGGCCAGCTTCTTCCTGAGAAATAGATCAGCATGAATGACTAACAACGTCAAAGCTACTGCAGTCAACTTGATAAAGCTGCTCACTAAGAAATCCTATTTTCCCATGCCTTTCGTTCCTATGTCTACAAACCATTAAGGTTTTCTAAAATATCTTCTCAATATCCATTTTATCTCTTCTAAAATTCTGTTTTCCCTAGTGAATTCTTATCTTCTCAGGGGTTGACAGGCATATTTATGAGGCAATTTGTGTGTGTGTGGTGGAGATAGAGAGAGAGATTAAGATTAAGCACTTTAACTGGTTGAGCAATGGGAGGATGGGAGGCAGAGGTTGAGAAGTGACAACCATGAACAGAAGTCATATCATCAAAGAATGTTAGTATTGAATAAGATCCTTTTACATTTTTGTCTGTGCTCCTCTTCACAAATGAAGAACCTAGCTCACAGTGACATGTTCAAGGTCACACAATTAGCAACTTTCTGGCTTTTTATAGCCCAGAAAATATTAGTCCATTATTACATTCCCCAAATATCCTCCAATCTTACTGCTCTCTTCACCAGCCCACCTTACTGCTCTCCCAGTCCACACTCTTAAACTAGAATATCCCTTCTGAAAATGCTCACCCTGCCCTCTCATTCTGTCTAGTTCTAACAAATACTGATATAAATCACATTTAGAGGAACTGCTTTCACTAGGAATATAATGGTTATTTTCTTTCCATGTGTAACTTCCATGAGTTTTATTCCACAATTAATGTGTATTATTATGAAATAAACTCATTGATACTGTTGGTTAGTTAAATGATAAAAGAATATGATAGTCTTATTCTGAAAATTTAATAATCCAGGTAGAGATAAATTGATTAGCGTTAATTATATTCATAACAATATAACTGCAACAGATAGTCTCACTGTGTCTGTTTTCCTTGTATTAACAAAATACTGAATCTACTTAATTCATAAAGGTATACTGATAATTATAAATTAGTTTTGGTGGAAAGAAATTAAGATGCTTTTGTAATGGACCAGAATGGGGAGAGGGCTCTGATCTTGGCCCATTTTCCAGAGGATATACATGGGGCTGTAAGGAGGAGAATATGGTAGAATCCCTCACTCTGCAGTAAAATACACTGAAATCTCTTACCCACCTCTATGCCCTGAATATTCTCTTTTATTTTTTTTTATTTGCTGTTTTTTTTAAATTTTTTAAAATTTTGTTTCTTTCCACTCCCTTTCCCCCACCCTAAGAGCCCGTACTTGGCCTCCTCCAGCTCCTCTGTGCGCTGGATGGCATCTGTCTCATACTTGGTCCTCCACTGGGCAACCTCGCTATTGGCCTTAGACATTGCCCTCTGCAGCTCAGCCTTGGCTTCCTGCTCCTCCTCATACTGTTCCCGCAGCAGGTCACAGTCGTGACGGGAGGACTGCAGGGCGTGGGCTAGAGCATTCTTGGCCTGAATCACCCAAAAAGTATAAGTTTATATTCTGATCATTGGTATTCTCTATGCAAAGTTCAATAGTGCAAAGTTCAAAAAATGACTGAAAGAATCATTTGGAAAATTCTCACCTTAGACTCCTCTTCTAGCTGCCTCTTTAACTCCTCAATCTGCTGAGTAAATGCTTGTTTTCCTCGGGATAGCTGAGAAACCAGAGCATCTTTCTCATCTAGCTGTCTTGCAAACTCACCTGTGAAATCACAAAACATGAGTGATTTAGTTCTGTTGTCTAAGTGAAGAATAATTTAAAAAATGAAATAACATTAGAAGTCTCTTATTTCATACTAGAGGCCCAGTGTACAAAATTCGTGCATGGGTAGGGTCCGTAGGCCTGGTTGGTGATCAGGGCTGATCAGATTCCTCACCTCCCCACGTCCTCCTTCCCTCGCTCCCTCAGTGCCCCACCGCAGCTGCTGCCACTGGTCAGCACACCTCATAGTGAGCGATAGAAGTCCCAGTCTCACAGTCAAACTCCGGAGGGGACACTGCATATTAGCCTTTCATATATAGAGAAGATGGAAGAATAACTCGAGGTTTGATGCTGTTGAGAAGCTTATTTCTTGGTCTTTCAAAAATGTGTGCACTTTGCTTGATATCTTAGGATATAGGGGTTTTTGAGTAATGCTGAGGCAACAAAAGTTCTCAGTTGAAGGAGCTTAATGTTTTCCTAGTTATGGCTAATAAATAATTGTTTACCACCTCACAATAAAAAGACAAAAGAATAACAAGTCAGTGGTAAGTGGGTGGACATGATTTGTAATTGATAGGTACACAGTGGTTGAAGCTGGCCTCTCATTCTTCACCACTCCACAGGATGGACATATTTATTTACTGACCTGATTCTGTATGTAGACGTGCTCTCTGGGCTGACAATTCATTTATTAAGCGTTGTTGTTCCTCTTCCTTTGTCTTCACCTCACTAAGCTGGTCCTCTAATGTGCGGCACATTTTCTCAAAGTTTATCTGTGGTTGGAAGTACAAAGCAATAAGATGGTTTGTTTCTATTTGGAGATCTGTAAGTGCTTGTGGAAGGGGGCTGAGTTTTATTTACTTCTGTTGCCTCGGCATTGCTCAAAAACCCCTGCATCCCATGCATGGTGCCCTGCATGTAGAGGTGCACAATTTTGCCTGAATGAATAAATAAATGATTTTGAAAATGATATTGGAAATAATTAGAAAACACACATTCTGTATAGCATAGAATATGATTTTTAGATAAATTTTTAACTGCATTCTTTTGTAAAGTTTAAAGTGATTTGTACATATAAATGAAATAATTCAGTTCAATGTAGTGATAACTAATGGGAATAATTTTAATATTTGAGGTAAAGTATATAGTTAGATTAGATTGTCATATATAAATGATCCTTTTGAATTGTTGCAAATGAAGATGAAAAGGGACAAGTTAATAAAAACCTTAGCTTTGGAGATAGTCTCCATGTTACTAGCAAGGTCATCGATCTCCATCTTCATCTCGCTCTTCTCCTTCTCCAGCTTCTGCTTGACCCTCTGCAGGTTGTCTATCTGCTCCCCGAGCTCGGCCACACTGTCCGCGTGCTTCTTCCTCAGGGCGGCCGCCGTGGCCTCGTGCTGCAGGGTGGCCTCCTCCAGGTCCCTGCGCATTTTCTGGAACTCAGCCTCCCGCTTCTTGTTCATCTCAAGCTGGGCTGTAGTTGCGCCACCAGCTTCCTCCAGCCGCTCGCTGATCTCCTCCAGTTCCCGGGAGAGGTCAGAGCGCTGCTTCTCTGCTTTGGCCCTAGAGGCCCTCTCTGCCTCGATTTCCTCCTCCAGCTCCTCAGTGCGGGCCTGGGAATAACAACATTAATGTGAATTCATGGCAGTTTTGATTCCTCAAATGCCTAGAAAAGGTGGAATTTACGATTCACCTGTAACTCCTTGATTTTCTTCTGCAGTTGCATCCCAACAGCCTGTTCATCTTCAATTTTGCTTTGCAGATTGCTCATTTCAAACTCTTTCCTGTTATAAGAGTATCACATTAGCTCACAGTCAATTCTCCTACCAGTCTTCTTGTCTGTGTATAATTGAATGTCTTTATGCTGCTGCTGTTGAGGAAGTGATTAGTGCATCTTTTTTTTACTTGTCAAGCATCTACTATTTTCATTAAATAAAAAATGGAAAATGCATTTTTTCCCATATGCCATGAAGTACTATTTTAGAGATTGTTAAAGCATGTATTTCATCTAAACTGAGAGACAATGAAGTTATAGATGAATCATTTCATACTCACTTTTTTATTCTCTCATCAAGTTGTTGTTTGTCATTTTCTACATCCATTATGGATTCTTGGGCCAATTTTAGGTCACCCTCCAGTTTCCTCTTTGCTCTTTCTAGATCCATCCGGATTTTCTTTTCTTGTTCCAGAGATCCTTCAAGCTAAAATTTTAGTGGATTTTATTTATTTCAGTTTTTAAGCACTGAACCCTGTTACTAGCCTTCAAAGATACACAGGAGAATTTTAAAAGTCACACCAAATAGCCTGAATTTTAGTTATTAATCCCAAATCAGTACTTAAAAGTTTATGAGCATCATTTATGGTTATGTGTTACATCCTTTATTTCATCTTAAGGGAAAACACTGGGTTTTTCACACTTACATCATCCACTTGCTGCTCTAGCTTGGTTTTGGCTTTGGTCAGGGTGTTGACTTTGTCCTCTTCTGCCTGCAGGTCATCCAGAGTCTGCTGGTGGGCCTCTTGGAGGGCCTTCTTCTCCTTGGTCAGCTTAGCTATGGTTTCGTCCAGGCCTGCCATCTCTTCTGTGAGGTTTTTCACCTTTAGATTTGAAAAATTTATAGGAATGTTAATGACATCCTGCAGTCTTGATGAAAAACATGGTACTATCTTAGGACCACATGCCTCTCTTTGGCCCCTTGAGTGTGGCTCTTCCACAAAATATCATGTGCAGGTGCGCATGTACAGTGTGATTGAAACTTCATGGTCCATGCACAGAAATCAGTTTTCGGCTCTCAAAAGAAATTTCACTTGTTGTTCTGTTGATATTTGGCTCTGTTGACTAATGAGTTTGCCGACCACTGTCTTAGGACATGTCAGCCTGATGGAAAAGAGAAACTACAAACTAACTTAGGCCTCCGTAGCTGAATAATAATGGGAGATAAAGATAAAGACTAAATAGTTGACATAATTATGATTGAATTTTCTTTATCAAATTCAATAATTTAAAGATAAAATTTCAATTAAAATATTTTAGTAACAAGCTTACCCCTGAAAATACTCTAAAATTGATCATGATTTGTACCTTGTTCTCTGTGGCATGCTTTTCCTTTTCAACCTTGGCCAATGTCAGCTCAAGGTCATCAATGTCTTTCTTTAGTTCTGAACATTCATCCTCCAGTTTCCTCTTCTTGGCCGTCAGCTCAGCATTGATCTCTTCCTCATCCTCTGCTCTCTCAGTCACCTCTTTGATTTTGGCCTCCAGCTGAATTTTAGTTTTGATCAGCTGGTCACACCTTTCCTCTGCATCAGCCAAGCCTTCAGCTTCCTGAAGGGGGAAATGAATTATTTTTATTTGTCTAAGCTATATCTGAAAACACATACTAATTTATTAAAAGGTGGAAACTTCAATGACTCAACCATTTGGTCACCTATATGCCAACTAACTTGACAATTCTAAAAAATTAAGGAGGACAAAATGTTATTAATTTTAAATTGTAATGATTAAATATAATAACAGATTTCCTCCAAATATCCATCAATGAAATGTCAGTAAAGAAAGAACATTCTAATCTAAGAGAAGGTTCTATAAAGAAAGGAAGTTGTCTATGTATATTTTTATGAGTTTTGTCACTGATGACCACATATGAATATATGCAGCATAATTTGTGACTTTGCATCTATTGCTTCTTTAGATCTTAGTCTTGGTATTTTTGAAAGGCAAACAATTACACCAAATGTTTCTGTAGAAACCATTAAATTAAAAAAAATTCTCATATCAAGTCAGCTAGTCACTGGATAAGACGTGGCTAAACGGTGCATTGTTTAGTACTCACAGATTGAACCTGGAGTTGTAGTTCGTTTTTCTCTTGCATCAGAGCAACCATTTTCTCTTCAAGTTCTTTCCTTTTTGCCTCTGATTTAACCAGATCATCTTTGGTTTTCTCAAATTCTTCCTTCATGTTGGCCATTTCCTTCTCTGTTTCAGCACTCTTGAGGAGGGGCTTGATCTTGAAATACAGCTTCATCCAGGGCCAGTGTTTCACATTCATGAAGGCACGGACATTGTACTGGATGCAGAAGATGGCCTCTCTGTAGGAAAGATAAAAGATGGAAATGAAAAGTAATGTGTCCATTCCTCAACAAAAGTAATGAATTCATTAGATTCAACTATTAAAATGTGGATGTGGAGAAGGAGTACTTGCACTTGATCCCTTACCTCCTCTCCATCATCTTCTTGAACTCCACTCTCATCAGGAACCCTCTGCACATGGCTTGAGTGCGTGTGATGAGTTGAGCTAGCTTATCATCTCGCATCTCCTCTAGAGTTCCCAACAAGCCAGCTTTAAAGAAAACCTTGCCAAAGAGCAAATTAAATATGTTATTTTCATTCATGAGAAAATCCAAAGGAAATGAAGTTATGATAGAAAGACATTTGCGTTGGTGGTACCTTGGTATGACCGAATTTGTACTGGGTGTGGTCAATGTCAATAGAACCTAGAAGTTTCTCAGAAGCCTTCTTGCTGTCAATGAACTGACCCTCTGGGATAGCACTTGCATTTAAAATCTTATATCTGTCAGAATAAACAGAATATTAAAATATGGCTTATCTTTACTGAAATAAAAATGTAGAGCTCTTGGTAGCTCTCATTGACAAAATCATTGATTGATTTTTAGAGGAAAAGATTGCGTTCACATAAACTGCTTTATTTGAAACTCTCAAAAATATGATGAAAAAGTTATGATTATATAAACCCAGACTTCCTTCTTTATGATCTTTCAAATAAGGCTTCACATTCAACTCTTTAATTCAAGGAAAAGTGAAAAAAATGTTTGAAATATGTGGCAATTTATTACAGAATAGCACATTGAAAGTGACAAATAATGACACAAACCTTTGTTTGAAGTCTGCATAAATGATTCTGCTTGGGAAACCCTTCCTACAGATGCGGATGCCTTCTAGCACACCATTACACCTCAGCTGGTGCAGGACAAGTTCATGCTCCATAGCCCCTAAAAGAAAGATATGTTTTGTGTCTAAAAGTCTAATGAAAAGTCACACTGGAATCTAATTTGTATATCAGAAATATCTTACCAGGAGTTTTAGTTTCATTGGGAATGAGACAGCGTACAAAGTGGGGGTGAGTGCTCTTCAAGTTGGTCATCAGCTTATTTAAATTCTCCTATAAAACCATATGGAAAGTTTAGGGTAATTTCTAGTGGCATTTACATAAGAGTCCCTATCAATGATTTGTAATTAATGAGTTCCTATTTCATGTCTTAATGAGCTGTCTCAATGAAGATCTTGATAACAAAGAAAAATAATATACATGGTGTATATATAGAAAATTATAGATTACACAAAACCAGTCAGTTTCATTTCATTTTTCTCAAGCACTGCCAATCAGAGAGAATTTATATTGAGACTTTGATCATATGAAATAGATGTAACTGGATACAGTGGTTATTTTTAAGAAGGTTCGATTTCGTGTGAAATTTGCTTAATGCCAGATCTTTTAGATTTGGAGCTTAAAGATCATGTAGTTAATTTATCATAAAGTTTGATGTGAACAAGCACAGTCTGGGTCTTCTTATTAAATTTTAACTGAGACATTTTTCAGATTATTTTTAGTACATCACTACTTTTTTGTTTAACCATAGATTTCTTTAAAAATTTTAAAGTGATAATCGTTTAATTTCTTTACAAAAATAATCATTTGGAATTTAAAAATATACTATACCCTAAAAAGAGCTGACACTGTCTGGAAAGAAGAACCCTTCTTCTTGGCACCTTTCTTTCCACCGCCACTGTCTGAAAAATAAAATAGAAAAATTACAATGAGTTGCAACAGCCTTGAAAGTACTCTCCTTAGACATTAGAACAGTCAAAATTCCCTTTGTAATTTAAATTTCCACTCATTCACTTGTATTATTCTTATTCTTTTTGTATCTCTCCTCCTTCAACTCTAGATTTGGAAAATATAAGCATTGGCGTGCATTATGAGCATTCAGAAAAATAACAGCAAGAAAAGAACTTTATATAAAGGGTAGATTTGGGGAAGGGATGGGATTTCTTTGATCCAAAGAAGCAGTTTTATCTCCTAGAGGAGTGACCGGGGAGACAGAGTGGTAAGGCCTCCTTAGGGCACACATCCCCCAGAAAACAGAGAAGTTTCATGCTTGGTCCTAACAGGGAAGTCCTATTTTCTGTTAGCCTGTGCTTTCCTATGGGTGCTTGTATATCTGCTCTTAGGTGACTGAAAAGAGCAAAACTTTAATTTCATAAGCACTAGTGCCCTGGTAAGAATTTCCTCTTCTCCAGCTTAGATGGGTCCTTGAAGGAATCAGTACTATTAAAATCATAGAAATGAGATGTATGAATCTGAGCTAGTCACTTAACTTCTCTGAGTCTCTATTTTCTTATTGGTGAAAGAAAGCCATGGACTAAATGATCCATAGTGTTAATTTTAGATCTGGTCTATGATTATAAGACCCTACCACACGTATTAAATATCCTTAATTTCATTAAATCCATATTGGCCAGTATTCATATTAGTTTTTGTTATACTTATATCTCTAATAAATAGCGTTTTTCTTATTTATGGCTCTAGACTAGAAGTATATTTGTAATATTAAAATGCCTATCAGTAGAGTGAATAAAAAAGCTGTGGTGCATTTACAAATGGAATACTGCTTGGCTGTAAAAAAAAAAAAAAAAAGTGAAATCTTACCTTTTGTGAGATTTGTGGGTGGACCTGGAGAGTATTGTGCTAAGTGAAATAATCCAGTCAGAAAGACAAGCACAATACAATTCCACTTATATGTGGAATCTAATGAAAACAAACTAACAAAATAGAAGGAGACAAAGAATCAGAGAATAGACTGACAGATGTCAGAGGGAAGGAGGTTCGGGGGCTGGATAAAAAAGGTGAATAGATCAAGCAGAAAACCCCTAAACTTATAGACATAGACAACAGTATGATGACTACCAGAGGGAAGGGCATTGGAGGAGGTAGTAGAGAGTAAAGGAAGGATAAATGGTGATGGAAGAAGACTGGTGAGCACAGATAATGTATTAGAGAATTGTGCAGCTATAATTTATAATTTTATTAACCAACTAGAGGCCTAGTGCACGAAATTCATGCACGGGGGAATGTGTTCCTCAGCCTAGCCTGCACCCTCTCCGATCTGGGACCCTTCAAGGGATGGCCGACTGCCATCTCTCCAAGGGTCCCAGTCAGACATCCCTCTCACAATCCAGGACTGCTGGCTCCCAACTGCTCACCTGCCAGCCTTCCTGATTGCCCTTAACTGCTTCTGCCTGCCAGCCTGATCACCCCCTAACCACTCCCCTGCCAGCCTGATTGTCCCTAATTGTCCTGCAGGCCTGGTCACCCCTAACTGTCCTCTCCTGCAGGCCTGGGTTTCCCCCCAACTGCCCTCCCTTGCAAGCCTGGTCCCTCTCAACTACCCTCCCCTGCTGGACATCTTGTGACAGCCATCTTGGGACAGCCAATAGGGGCAGCTATTTTTTACCACAATGGGGGCAGCCATCTTGTGTGTTGGAGTGATAGTCAATTTGCATATTACTCTTTTAGTAGATAGGATAGAGGCCTGGTGCATGGGTAGGGGTTGGCTGGTTTGCCCTGAAGGGTGTCCTGGATTAGGGTGGCGGCTCCCTTGGGGCATGGTGGTTTGCAGGCTGGCCTCACCCTCTGGCAACCCAAGTGAAGACCCTGATGTCTGGGATTTATTTACCTTCTATAATTGAAACTTTATAGCCTTGAGTGGAGGCCAGGGCTGGCCAGAGCAGTCTGGAAGCTTGGCTTTCTCCATAACCAAGGAAACCCAAGCCTCCTGCTCACTCCATGGCCACAGCCATCTTGGTTGGATTAATTTTTTTTTTTTTTTTTTTTTTTTTTTTTTTTTTTTTTTTTTTGCTGGCTGCTTCTCATTTATTTTCCACTTGGTACAAGGCACATGGTTAAGGGTGTTAGGCAGGCTTGCCTGTGGCTTGGGTAGTAAAGAGTGGGGCTCTCTCAGCTTCCTTTTTGGTGTTTTGCTATAAAAGAACCCAACTGCATCTGCTTGTTGCAGCATGCCTAGTCTACAAGAGATGGGGTGAGGAGAGGGAGGGGGGCCTCAAAGAGCCTAGCACAGGGGTGGGCAAATTTTTGACTCGAGGGCCACAATGGGTTCTTAAACTGGACTGGAGGGCCGGAACAAAAGCAACCTGACCATGCTGGCACTCTCATCTTGGGCTGCTGGTGAAGGAGCGGAGGGGAGAGCAAGAGAACCCTCCGCTCTTTTGGCTCTGTGGGACGGATAGAACAGCCAAACGGGCCGGATCCAGCCCGAGGGCCACAGTTTGCCCACGGCTAGCCTAGCGCCTCTGGAAGTCTGGTGGCGGTCACTCAGGATGGGGGCCCAGCATTGGCTTTGCCAGGCTGGCCGCCAGGCTGCTTCCTTGTGGCTTCCGGAGCCAGGCCACAGGTGAACACGCTGCGAGCGGCCTGGGGAGATTCCGAGTGCTCTGGGGACTCCAGCACTGTGGCCATGAATGGGAGAGTGGACTTCCCAAAAAAGAAGCTTGCCCACCAGTGACCCGGGTCGGCTTTGGGGAGACCCGGGGGGTGGGGGGTGGCTTCCCCAGGGCACTCAGCACTTCCGCAGGAGCTGTTACTGGAAGTGGAACCCAGGCGGCGCCGGTAGTAGTCATGGGTGGCCACGAGTGAGCCGCTGGAGGGGATGGCCGCCATGCTTTTGCTTGTGGACTGGTGGAAACCTGGGCGGCGACCCCTCGCGGACCTCGGCGCGCGATCACGGTAGAGGGAACGGGGGCGCTAGGCCAGGGAGCCCATTTGCAGAGGAGACGGGGGTTGGCCACACCACCGGATTAATTTTCATACTCACTCCTGATTGGCTGGTGGGCATAGCTTGTGGGCATAGTGGAAGCACAGTCAATTTGCATGTTTCTCTTTTATTAGTGTAGATGTCACCTTAATAAATTCAATTTAAAAAATTACCTGCTTCAGCCAAAACCGGTTTGACTCAGTGGATAGAGTGTCAGCCTGCGGACTGAAAGGTCCCAGGCTCGATTCCCGTCAAGGGCATGTACCTTGGTTGCGGGCACATCCCCAGTAGGGGGTGTGCAAGAGGCAGCTGATCAATGTTTTTCTTTCATTGATGTTTCTAACCCTCTATCTCTCTCCCTTCCTCTCTGTAAAAAATATCAATAAAATATTTTTTAAAAAATAAAAAATAAAAATAAATAATTACCTGCTTCAGCAGTTGGAGCCCCAGAGAAGAGGAGAGACAGAGTCTTCAATCCAGACTTCTGGTACAGGCCAAGCACAGTCTCATTCAAGGGGTCCTTGTTCTTGTCAAGCCAGCCGGCAATGTTGTAGTCCACGGTGCCCGCGTAGTGCACTAATGAGAAGTGGGCCTCAACCTTGCCTTTGACAACCTTGGGCTTCTGGAAGTTGTTGGACTTTCCAAGATGCTGCTCATAGAGCTTGTTCTTGAAGGATGCATCTGTAGCCTTGGGGAACATGCACTCCTCTTCCAGGATGGAGAAGATGCCCATAGGCTAAGAGTAGAAAAAAGGGTAATAGTGATGAGTCTCTCAGAAAAAATTATGCTCCAATAATTTATGTGCTTGATGAAAACCTGAAAATATAATGTTCCAAAAGAAGACTTGGAATGATAAGAAATTAAATAGGCATGATACTAATTTATTGCCTTCTCTATTACTGAAATCTGAAACAATCAGGTACCAAGAACATATGGGAAATATGTTTGCTAGAAAGACTCCATTATTTTTTAAAAGCCCACAGGTGCCGCTTGATAAACTTCATGTTCAGAGTATAAAATTAAATTCTGAAACTGCCATTTCAAAACTGAATTCTTTCTTCCATAAATGTATATATCTAAATACTTTCTTCTCTACTGACATTAAGTCTCAAATTTAGACCTGATTAAAGTATGAAGAGAAGAGAAATTATGGATAATGACTAGAAATGATCCATCCCCAGGAAAAAAGTGCATCTCATGTGTATCATTAAAACTATTTGTACTCTAAGCTCTGTTCCCCACAACTGTGGAGTTACATGACACTACTATGGTTTTGCTGTATAAGCAGATTGGCTTGAAATTCAGTGGCAAATTTGATATGAAAGCTTGATTTAACATTCAATGTTGATGATTTTGCTCTAGTCACAAATTGTCTCCCCAAAACTATTTTGGGTGTTCCAGAAACTGAAATACTACAGAAGAAAACAAATGCCTTTTCTGAGGACTGTATAGTTTTGATGAATAGTAGAGATATTATGTCACTGAAGTAAAATACTTTTCGCCAAATTGGGCAGACCTACTCTGCTTTTATGCTCTCATCTCTCATATATTTATGAATTTTGACATTAGTATTTAAAGTTTTCTTATATGGCAGTAGCATTTACTCTTCCCACTGATTAGAATAGGGTTCATACATAACAATATGTCTATTGTTATCAGTAGGTACATGATGGGTTCCCACTCCAGTTTTGAAAATGTTTTGTGATTGTTTGATGAGTTTTAACATCTTCATAACTGATATAACTATTGCTCTACCCCTTGATAATGAGGAATTTAGGGCTCATATTCCAGATAAGGCTATAAGCAAGGCTTATTTATTAGTCATCATCAACTTATTCAGTAGTAATCATAGTCTTAATGACTGCAACAATTGAAGAGTTAACTTTCCAACCTTTAAGACATCTTGACATACCCTGCACATGAAGAATTACATATGCACAATAAACCATCCTGGGTTCACTGGAGGCAATTACAATATTCAAGACTAGCTGTAATTTCATTCCTTTCTCCCATATGCATAGATCATATAGGATTGACAGTGAGAGGAAATGAAATGATTAAATGGGATAAATGTGACTATTCATGTGTGTGTTGTAATCATTTTCTACAAACTACTTTTTTCATTAATAATATCACTTGTGACACACCTCACAACTGAGGAGTGCACAAATCTATACTACTGTAAGGGTAATATGCTAATTAGACTGGGCATCTTCCACATGACCTTATGGACAAGGCCATGGTGGCAGGTCCGAGGCAGAGGAGGTTAGGGATAATCAGGCCAGTAAGGAAGAGCAGCTAGGGGATCAGACCAGCAGGAGAGAACAGTTAGGGGAATCAAGCTGGCAGGCCAGTGAGTGGTTGGGAGTTAGTGGTCCCAGATTGTGAGAAGGATGTCTGACTGCCAGTAGTTTAGGATTAGAGAGGGTGCAGGCCAGGCCAAATTTTGTGCACTAGGCCTCTATCATACCATAAAATGCTACTGCTTGTTCTTTGAAAGTGGGATTTTCAAACATAGGTGGACTATTTTTTTGTTATGTTTTAAAGGCTTGAAAAGTCATACAAACCTTCTCAATGAGCTCGATGCAGGCAGCCAGGTCCATCCCGAAGTCGATGAACTCCCACTCGATGCCTTCCTTCTTGTACTCCTCCTGCTCCAGCACGAACATGTGGTGGTTGAAAAACTGTTGCAGTTTCTCGTTGGTGAAGTTGATGCACAGCTGCTCCAGGCTGTTGTACTATAGGAAACAATAAATACAGGAAATTACTCATAACTTAAGTATTTGTAATCTATAAAGCAGCTACTAATATTTCCTTCTGAATATAAGGCATATGATTTATTAAATTACAAAGGTTCAGATTGTTTTCTTAACATATGACATAATTCTAAACAAAGGAGAATTGACTCCTCAGTACTTTGTTTCCCAAGTAACTGCATGAAATCATGCATATCATGCAAAATGCAGCTAAATGAAGACACCTTTTAAATATCCTCATTTAATTTAAGAAAGAATTTTTATGCTCATCTGCGTGGATCTGGGATTAATGTTGAGTATTTTAACCATTCATGGACCAATTTTGAGACTTCTAGACTTAAAAGACTAAAACTTTCTTTTCTATTTATACCTGTTTACTAATTGTCATATCTCTCAAAGATCCTTCTTTAGTATAAATTCAATTTTGTACTTTTTTTGATAGATGAATATTTTAATATCTCTTTCAATAATTTATAGAAAATGTAGGTAGAAGGTCAGAAAAGATATAGTAGACTTGAATGACAGAATCAGTTTCACTTGACCACCTGATTGCTGTTCACTCAACAGTGTGTAGCAGAGCACACATTTTTTTCTTTTTATCATGTAAAATTTTAAATCTTTAATATAACATACAAAGTATTTCATAATGTAGCCACTCACCCATAATTTTTAAGTTTTACCTTCTAAAAACCCTCATCATGCACCCCTTTTTAAAATAATTATTGAATTTATTGGGGTGACACTGGATACTAAAATTATATAGGTTTCAGGTGTACAATTCTATAACAAAGCATTCATATGTTATATTGTATGCTCATCACCCCTCGTCAAGTCTCCTTTCATCAAAATATATTCCCTTATACTAGTGGTTCTCAACCTTTCTAATGCCGACACCCTTTAATACAGTTCCTCATGTTGTGGTGACCACCAACCATAAAATTATTTTTGATGCTACTTCATAACTGTAATTTTGCTACTGTAAATGAATTATAATGTAAATATTTGTGTTTTCTGATGGTCTTAGGCTCTACAGCAGCTGTTCTCAACCTGTGGGTTATGACCTACAGGTTGAGAACCCCTAGCAGGATCACCTAAGACCATCAGAAAACACAGATATTTACATTACGACTCATTAACAGTAACAAAATTATAAAGTAGCAATGAAATAATTTTATGGTTGGGGGTCACCACAACATGAGGAATTGTATTAAAGGGCCGCGGCATTAGAAAGGTTGAGAACCACTGCCCTATATCCTCTTCTGTCTTTCCCCCCAAGTCCTTTCCCTCATTTAATCACCATGCTGTTGTCTGTGTCTATGAGTATTCTTTTTTCTTAATCCCTTTACCTTCTTCATCCAGACCACTAATCTCCCCAACTTGTTTGTTAATTCTCTATACTTTAAATGACTGGGGATTTGCATTTGTTAGTTTTCTAGAAATTCATTACTCACATCAAAGATCTCAAAGCCAGCGATGTCCAAGACCCCGATGAAGTACTGCCTGGGCTGCTTGGTGTCCAGCTGCTGGTTGATGCGGGTGACCATCCACAGGAACATCTTCTCGTAGACGGACTTGGCCAGGGCACCCACAGAGTTGTATACCTTTAAGAACAAAGATAATTTAATTTTTTATTTGAAAATAATGATGGACCCTTAAGTCTCCTGTGGCTCTACTGAATCTGGGGTTTAAGTAATGTTTACCTGCTGTACAGTCTGGCCTTTGGTGACGTACTCGTTGCCGACCTTGACCCTGGGGTAGCAGAGGGCTTTGAGCAGGTCAGCAGAGTTCAGACTCTGGAGATAGGCTGCCTTGTCAGCAACTGCATGAACAAGGTGAGGATGGTGAAACCAATGCAACTGGAGGTGTGACTGACAGTGACACAGGAAAAATATTTTTGCTTGAAGAGTAATGTAGCAAAACATAGTCATTTGCTGAAATAGCTTCAAAATTGCCCCCTTTTATGGTAATTTTAGTCATTTTTTAGATGATAATTTGGAACTTGGATAATTGGTTAAGACAATATAGGAAAAGAAGGAGAAAACACATATGTGTGGTATTTAAAACATATCTAAAGTGGGCAATGATAGCCGAAACCGGTTTGGCTCAGTGGTAGAGCGTCGGTCTGCGGACTGAAAGGTCCCAGGTTCGATTCCGGTCAAGGGCATGTACCTTGGTTGCGGGCACATCCCCAGTAGGGGGTGTGCAAGAGGCAGCTGGTCGATGTTTCTCTCTAATCGACGTTTCTAGCTCTCTATCTCTCTCCCTTCCTCTCTGTAAAAATATCAATAAAATATATTTTAAAAAAATAAAATAAAAAAATAAAGTGGGCAATGATAAAAGTAATTTGAGAAACTCTAACTTAGGGGTATAGTGACAGCAAACTTTAGATCTGTTATTTTTTCACTGAAATAAAAAATATTTTAACCAAATAGTAAATACTAGCTGGCAATAAGTCAATGAAGAATGGAATAGGCAGAAATCATATTTCCACAAACCTGCTCAGTCATGTAAAACACCAGCTAGTATGTCATTTCTTCTCCCTAATACTTTTTGCCATCACCAGGTAAGTCAAAGAAAATAAAAATATGATCTATATCTCTGAGGAGCTGATGATATCAGTTCTGTCAATCAAAAGATATCAACAGGGAGTTCTACCTTCAGTGCCATCTGGCTCAGCTTGCTCTTCTCTTTGCTTTTGCTTGAATTTCATGTTCCCATAATGCATCACAGCTCCTGTGAGCTTGTAAATGGCCACCTTTTCATCAGCACTGAAACCCAGGATGTCCACAGCACTCTGAGAAAAGAGTTGAATTTAATTCACTTCACAATTATGATTATGGCAGCCTCAGGATACCCCTCCCACTTTTTTCTCATCACACTGTCTTATATTTGACTAACACTTTTTCATTTTCCAAAGGCACTCATATTCATCACCATTTTGTTCTATACAGCAGCACCAAGAGGTATGGATGTCTTCCTATTGAGTCACATGGACAGTCAAGATGTTATATGACTTGTCCACACCCACTCAGTCAGGACTCAGAGGCAGTGCTTTTCCCATTTCTCCACATTTTTAGCCTGGCCTTGCTGCACATCCTTCCTACTGTCTCAGGGTTTCCTTGCTTTTTTCTCTTTTTTCTCTCACAAGTCTGTGTTTGCTCCTTCTCCTACATTGTCCTAACCTAATACAGAGTCAGAGTCTGCCTTTCCACCCTAATGCACAGGAAGGATGTAGTTGGGAGAAGGATATGAGGGCAGCAGCAATGGCCTGAGTTTTTCTCCACATGCCTGTCTGATTTCAGGCCACAGCTTAGCTGACGATGAGATACCTGACACTGAACTTTATCTGATCATTGTTCATGTAGGGAACAGACATTTGTGGAAAGAAATTTCTTCTTTCATTGAAATATATTTGTGTCTTTTTTTTCTCTATCAGATTTTGATTCCTTTCTTATTTGCCCATGCCAAGCTTTGAAAAGTCTTATGCAATGGGGCAGGCACAGGAGGAAAGTACGGTTTTTACTACTCTGTTTCCTCTTGCCTCAGATTATTGCCTTCTGGCTCCAGTTTACTGATTATCTACAGAACTTAGACATTACTACAGAAGTCCTGGAGTGAGTCTGCTATATTTTTTTAACTTCAGACACTAATGGGTATTTCTCAACTCTATCATGTTTAGCTACACTTATACAATATGTTATAGAGAAAGTTAGATAATGATAATTCATAAATTCAAAGGAAAACACAAAATATGTATAAAGAAAATAAGCCAAGGCAATAATCCTTTCAAAAAGAGGAGGAAGAGAAAATCTGTAGTTCAAAAATAAATATAAAGGGTTCAGAGAGTCTCAAAAAGAATATTATTGAGGTAGATAATCTATTTCTTCTTATACTGCATAGGGAAGTGAGGCATATATTATTAGCCCTTAGAGGTATACTTAAAACAGATTTTGTGTTTACATCTAATTATAAAGGGAAGGTGGGAATTTCATATTTAGTTTCCAGAACTTTAAAATATTTTCCCATTTCTTTCTGACATCTTTCTCAGATTCTTGAGCCTAGAGTCTGCCATAAAATAGGAGAGAAACATCACTATTGAAGTACAAAAATTAACCAAAATTGACTGATAAGATAAAAAAAATGAGTTAGTTAGCCAAAGAATGACAAAGACCTAAGATTTATTATAGACATTTAAAATTTCTAATACGTGTTGGTGGGCAGGAGCATTGGAATATCTTGTAGCTTTATTCCATGGGAAGGAAAGCCCGACAGACAGTATTGCCTATTTACATTATTTCTGCTAATGCTGTCTACTCGATTAGAGGAGGATGTTGTGCCCTGGGAAATGAGTTTGGCTTTTCTTGCTTTGTATCTATTACTTACATCTGTGGCCATCAGCTCTTCCTGATCATCAATGCTGGGCACTGTAATTTCACCTTGACTAACAAAGGCAAAGTCATATGGATTGGTGGTGATCAAAAGCATTTCTGAACACATGGAAAGGAATAAATATAGACAGAGTTACTGTGGTTATAAAAATATTTCAGAGGGACTTCTTAGACGGGCTGTCATTATTTCTTGGTAGAAATCAAAGATATTTCTTACCAATAAGTTCTGGTTTCTTGTTGGACATAATTTGATAAAATATGTGGTAGCTTCTTTCAGCCTTTAGCTGGAAAGTAACTCGGGACTTCTCTAGCAAATCTAGAAAGTGAGATTTAGGCACATTTCACAGAAAAGGTCACAGTGGAAAAAGATGAAAGTAATATTTTTAATATGTACTCCAAAGAAAAAGATACTCCATCACTTCTGTTTATTAACTTACATGTTTCAATATCTGCAGAAGCCAGTTTGCCTGTGGCACCAAAATGGATCCTGATGAATTTACCCTTAAAGAGGCAAAGGATAACTTATTGTACTTATTAAAAGACATACACTAGTTCTTTATAATTATGGGCAAATAGGTGCAAAAGGTATTGCTATCAGATGTATAGGAGAGGCAGTACTAATTCTCATATGGAAAAGAAGACCAGGAAACTTACAAAACGAGAGGAGTTGTCATTCCTCACAGTCTTGGCATTGCCAAAGGCTTCCAGTAGGGGGTTGGCACTGATGATTTGATCTTCAAGCGTCCCCTTAAGATAATAGAAGAAGGTAGATAAAGAGACTCTACAAAAGATGAGTTTAGTCTGCTAAAATAACTTCTCCATTCTTCTTTCCCTTTTTATAGTAGTCTGTAACTTTGGGGTAAGATTTTCTAAAATGAGTGAGAAAGAGGACAAATTGTGGGGAGGTCGACACGTCAGTGGCATGGTCTTGATTTCCATATCCTCAGCCTACCTTTCCCCCTAATTAAATGGTTGTGAGAACTTTTGCATATTGAACCTGCCAATATATTTCGTTCTCACAAGTCCTTCCAAGAGTTATTTTCCAAATCTGTCATTGTATGCACTTGATTTCTGAAGTTGCCATGATTCTGAAGTACCGTGGTCACATTGTAAGTGTTTTAGTTCTTCCATCCTCAGTTGAACATCATACCCACCTGCAGTTTGCCACCAGAAGCAGGCTCTTCTTTTTTCTTCTCCCCAGTAACTGCAATTGTTGCAAAGTACTGGATGACACGCTTGGTGTTCACAGTCTTCCCTGCACCAGATTCTCCGCTGTCAATTCCAGACAGAAGAAAGAGTCAGAACCTAAGGCTGTAGAAGTAACTACTATAAGCATCAGAACTCAACAGAAAATAAAGGCATGAAATGTGCATACGTAATCAGGATGGACTGGTTCTCACGATCTGCAGGAGAGAAACCAAAACCCAAGATGTTTTAAAAAACCACAAAACGTGGCACATAGATTAATACAGTACTTGTAAACTCAAACTTGTCTTTTAAAACTACCCACTTCCACAAAAGTAATAACTATATAAATTGGTGCTTTGCTATTTTCACAAATACTCTAAAAAATAAGTATCAAAAGATGTGCTAATTAGTGTGTTAAACTTCCATTTCCTTTAATGTGATCCAATATGTAATGCATTATTTCACCGTAATAGCTATGTGAATAATCAGTGTAAGTGAATGAATAATAGTTTCATGTTCCACCAATCACCTAGTTCAGTGTTTCCCAAACTTTTGACATATGTGTACCCCTTCTATAATTTTCATAATGCTGAGTACCCCTCGTCAAAAAAAAAGGATGTATTTTAATAACAATCAAAATATATATATTTTTTTTATTTTTTTGGTACATACACAAAATAATAAATGAAAAATAAAATAATTCATAATGAAATATAAATAAAAGTTATATTATAAATAACATTTATTTGCACACCGGACCATCTCACGCCTCACAAGACTGACTTGACTTGACTCATGAGAACCTAGAATTAGGCGCAGCTAAGCACCGTGCAGTGCATATCCCCACCAAACTCTTCCCGTACCCCTGAGGGTATGCGTACCACACTTTGGGAAACACTGACCTAGTTCATAGTTCAGAATCCTGTCATGATATTAATTAGTAACTGTTAACTGCTCAGTATAAAATTTCAAGGTTTGCTCTTTAGAAGAGATGATATAATTTAAATGCATAGTTGATGCCTAAATTTAGTTAATTTTGAGCTGGAATTTGCATTGATTAAGTTAGATTTTAGCATAGAAATCTAAGCAAAATTCCTTATATTTTTGAAACTGGAACAATTTATCTATATATATTACCCTTATTTTATTAGTGCTATTATCATGCATGTGCTGAACATGTTATTTTCAAAGTACTGGTCCTTTGTCTTCTGTGTTATGAGTATACAAATAATTTATAAGTGGTTATGGAAATTGTTATTATGGGCAGGCTCACCAGTCAGCATATTTTGATAGGCATTGTCTGAGATGGAGAAGATGTGGGGCGGGGCCTCCTGGCGCTTTTTGCCTCGGTAGGCAGACACCACCTCAGGGTTATACACTGGCAGCCACTTGTAGGGGTTGACAGTGACACAGAAGAGGCCCGAGTAGGTCTGTGGGGAATGATAAGGTAGCTCAATCAGTAGTCACCTCATTAATCTGCCTTGGAAACATGGAGAGAGGGACCTACGTAGTGCATTAAGGGACCTAAGCCTTAAGTTATCATAATGCTTAATGGTTTCATCCATGTGCTGCCTCCCTCTAAGACCAATGCTTAATGGTTTCATCCATGTGCTGCTTCCCTCTAAGACCAATGCTTCACAAAATGCTTCAGTTTTCCAACTAATTCAGTTTTAAATAGAAGGCTTTCCACATGCACACTTTCAAATACATCAGAACTTACAACACGAACCAAACTATTAGTCTTAAGATAATATTACCATCGCCAAGTCTGAAACTAAAGTCTAATGTGTCTTAGCTAACACAGTACATAGAGTTATTGAAAAGTAATGTCAAGGGGCGCTCACATAGATCATCCAGGCTGCATAGCGCTCTTTGAGGTTGTACAGCACAGCGGGCTCATGCAAGTGGGTCATCATGGCCATGTCCTCGATCTTATCATATTTGGGAGGGTTCATAGAGAAGACTTGGTCATCCTTCACTGTGACAGTCTGTTAAGAAAAGAAGGAGCCAATGTGTATTAACTCAGTGGGAAAAGGTCATTTATGCAGCTCCCTCCTTTTTATTTTTTAAACTCACAGTTCCTCCTTCTGTCTTGACCGTCACCTTCCCTGTTTCCCTGCTCTGCACTGTTGCTTTCACGTAGGACTCCTTAGGATCCACCACAAAGACAGAATTCTTGGCATCAAAGGGCTTATTCTGGGCTTCAATTCGCTCCTTTTCAGGTTTTCGGAGGTAAGGAGCAGCCGCCCCAAAAACTGCCATCTCAGAGTCGGAACTCATGGCTGCAGGTTATTGAGGGCAACACAGCACCGGACCAGGTGTACCTGGAGGGGAAAAAACGCAGTTGTACAAGGACCTGGGGTGTGGTGGGCATTGTCCTATCGCTCTCGCCTGTGGCCCATTGGCTTCATGGCCATGCTTATTTCCTCACTCCTGGTTTTATTGTTTGTCTGCTTGTTTGTTTCAGAGAAGAAGGGAGAGAGAGATAGAAACATCAATGATGAGAATCATTGATCGACTGTCTCCTGCATGCCTCCAATTGTGATTGAGCCCACAACCCGAGCATGTGTCATTGACAGGAGTCAAACCAGGGACCCTTCAGTCCACAGGCTGACACCATCCACTGAGTGAAAACAGCTAGGGCCTCACCCCTGCTTTTAGGGATCACTCCTGTGTCCTATGTAAAGGTTCTGAAAGATTAGATCATTGATTTGAAAGTCTTATACTGGTAGCTTAATTTTTGTGGCATTTTTTGCTTCCATTTTATCTTTTGTATCAATTGAGAAATGTGGAGGAATTGGTGTTTCAATCAGCAACATTTGTAATGCCCCAAGTGTGTTCAGAACTTTTTCTCTTTATGCTTTTCTTTCCTTTTTTCCATACACCCCCATTTTTGACATTGTGATGATACAAAGTAATGGAAAACAACTGTGAACAGGCTTCACAATCTAAATGAACTTATTTTAAAACACTCAATTATTTAAATACATTTTCTTCCTGCCTCAAATGATTAAAGTTGGATATATAAACTTCATGTAAAAAGATATTAAATTTAGATGTATGAAGGTACATCTGTTCTTTGAGGACATTGCCCATGTTGAAAGCCCCTAATAACACAAATCAAGTCCTAGTTCACTGACAAGTATTAGGTAATTAAGGGGGAAAGTAAGTACAATAAAGCTGAAAATCCAACAAATGATTTTACCCTATGTCAAAGTTATCTTGTATTGTTCTTAAATTGTGTAAAAGTCAGAAATAGTGGCTAAATAAAAGATAACTTTAAAAAGTTGTTAGAGGAAAGCACCTAAAGTTTTAATGAAATTTTTGTAGTGATTGTATACTGTTAGTCTATACTTCTCTTTGTTTTTAGCCGGACTTTAGCATACAGATCCTTTTTTTCTGATTCTTACTGTTTTAGGTCTCTTTCAATCTCTCTCTTCCCTCTCCTCTTATTTAAAAAATACCAATCCCCTAAGTCTCTCTTCTGAAATATTAAGTATAAAGATTCAAGCCAAAATAAACTAATTTTTCCCACTGACTAATTGTGAGAAAATAAATCCTCTTGCCCTGATGGCAAGGACAGGATGAGTTAAAGAAGGTGGCCATTATGGAATAGAAGAGGGTGGTTTGTGGAAAGCAGTGCCTTCATTGTCAACAACAACAACAGTGTCAACCTTTTTTAAGCTTTCCAAAAGGAATCTTGATCAAAACTTCCTCTTAATTTGCATTGTTAGATCTAACTTTGCTTCAAGCTATATCTCTGAAATCAGTGTAGGTCATACTTATAGAAGTTTCTTGAAGGCACAGTGAAATTTAAATATTTTCAGGGAACAGATAATGGAATAGTTAGTTTTAGGGTTTTTTTTTTCTTCAAAGGAAAAATGTTGTTCTTTTACATTACTTTTTGCTTGTTTATAGGTTTGTTTTTGCAGCAGGCAATTTTGAATTAACTACCATGTAGTAATGACCATATGCAGTGCATCCACGAAACACAGGAAGGACATTACTGTTCCCATCTAGTGTCAAAATTAGTCATTTCCAAGTTTGTGGGTCACCAGCCCCCAAGATCCTGAGGCTTGTTGCAAAAGTCCTTGAATTCACCTGCACGGTGGTAATTGCCTCAAGTTCAACAAACAATACTCCTACATAAACTGATTTCTGTTCTTTTCTAAATGAACATAGCTGTGTACTTAAATATAAACTTTTAAAAAATAATTATTAAATGTATAGTAGTTTTACATCATTATGTATATTCCTAACATAATACAAAAAGTACAGATCCCAATACATAGAGTTGGGGGAGGTTTATTAAATGTGTTTGATTCTATGTGAGGAGACCCTGGAAAACCACTGACAGATGGCAAGAGCCAGAGGGACCTTAGCGGTCATCCAGCCTCCTCATTTTACTGGTAAGGAAACGAAGGCTCAGAAAGGGGAAGGGTCATTCAGTGACACAGAGGTGTAAGTGGTAGTGCTCGGACATGAGTCTTGTTCTCCTAAGTTCACATTAGGACTTCTTAGTGCTAATTCCATTGCAACATCCTATTTCAAGATACATAAATGCCAACTGGCTTGATCGGGCAACTGAAGTCAGTGAAAAGCCTGGACTGGCACCTAGAAGAAATGTTGACTTTCAAATCAACCCATTGTTGATTGATATTACCATTCCATCTCTGATATGTCCTTACTGTTTTAGTTGTGGCAGTAGTACACATTAAATGTTACATGTGATCATTGTATTCTTTCTGAAGTTCTAACACATGTAAAAGACAAGAGTCATTACATTTTGTGTGGTTAAATGGTCTCAACAGTTAAAATTTCATGAGACGCCATTTTTCAAGAGAAGCTGCTCCTTGTATCCTATTCCCATTACCAAACTAAGATATAAAATGTTAGCTCTTTAAGACTAGCAGTACAGATATCCCTAATAATAGATAACACTTACCTCTCGAGTTACCAGATGAAGAAGGTGCAGGCTCAAAGCAGACAACTACTGTTGAAAGAAAAGCAAGAGAATGTAATTATTGTGCACAATGTCATCTTGAGGAATGTTGCCAAGAAAAATTAAAATTTGGAAAATTTTGGAAACAACAGTCTCCCTTGAGTGAATAACTACCAGGAATGTAAAACTAGCCAAGTTACCTTCCATGTATACGAACCTTAAGGAATTTTGAGGAGGGACAGGACAGAGGCACCCTGGTTCCACTTTTATAGAGCCATTCTGCAAACACAGCAACCACCTCAGCTGTCCTAGCTAGGAACCTACTTGGCAAATTGGCTTTTTTGGCAATCTCTTTGCACAATATTCACTGACTGTGGCTGTGAATGGATATAATTAGAAATATTTGTTGTCACCCATAAATAATTTGTCAGAGGATGATCTGGGTTTTTTGTTTTTTTTAAATAGGCATTTGATAGGGGATGAGGATTCAGGGCTTCTGAGGCTGTTTCTCCAGCTTTGCTTTTGCATCATTCATCGCAGAATTCAAAGCCAGGTTCCCACTTACTCTCCTGTGTATAAAATTGGCTTGGCAGAATGAGCCTGACGTGAGGAGTTTAGGACTAATTGATTTGTTAGCACGTAGAGCCATTGAGAAGCTGTGATAAACTTTAGATCTAACACTTTAATTGGAAGCAGTGAGTGATAGCTATTAAGGCACAATTCCTTGCCCAGGTCCGGATTTTGGAAACACGGGTGATAGATTTTTTTAAAGTCCGGAGTCTAAACATGAAGGAGAAAGTGAATTCTTAGATTAGGGTGGTGATGGAGCAGTGGGGGAGTGGAAAAGGATTTAGAATAGATATAAACACTTCTGTTCCTTTTCTGGAGTTCTTGCCATGGATGTCTCCAACTCATATGTTTGCACTGAGGGCATAGCAGAGTGCCGTGTAACGTTCCATGCATGTTTCCACTGCGTAATGGAAGGGGACACAAATGTGCATTCCTAGTTCACGGGAAAATCCTCATGGCTAGCTGTAGCTCTAATGAGGTGGGTACTACATATTTTTACTTAAGGTGGGAGGAAAGACCTGGTATCCACAATACTCTTAGTGCAATGAGAAGGTGAGTGGGCTATCATGTATGAGCAAGATACTTGTAAATTGGATTTTGGTGGTTTTGCCACATACATAGCTGTTGCTGAATATGACAGGAAATCTATCTACTCACTGTGTGTCCCTAAGATCTGGTGTGATATTTTCAACTGTCTAGCTTAAATTACTGATTAATGTGATCACAGTTTTTATACATACTATTAACTTGGAATTTTTCTTTAACACATAAGAGCTTAAATTGTTTCTACCTTTTTTACTTTTGACACAATACTGTGGAATAGTTGGTCAGATTTCTTTTTTTTTTTTTTAATATCCATGGAAATTATTCACAGAAATCTAGTGACTTACCCAAAATGTTAGGCTTTAATATAGAGAGAAGAAAGATCTTCTGGTTTTTATTTAACTTAAGATTTTGATGACTCACTTATCTTTACTTCTTTTGCAATTTAATACCTAAATTATAGACATAAATGTTATCAAGCATGTACTGCTTTTGGGACCAAAAGATAAAATATACTGTGGATGAGATCAAGACACTTAGGCTGAATCATTAAGCTCTGGCTAATGGGGACTCTGCCCAATCGCAGATAGACTCAGTATGCAGATCTTGAACACTCTAAACCTACAGTGATACTGTAGTAGAGACTGGCATGGACCACCAGGAGTCGCTCAGGGAACTCTGCAGAGCTTGGATGAGGGAGAAGACTTTCTCTCACACTTGCTTTTCTAATGATTGTCTACATTGGAAATATAGGAAATTAACACCAAGTCTTCTTATATGTGTGTAGTTCTTTATGAGTAGGTATGGGTAGGAAGGAGAGTGATTTTGGATGCTATATTTAAGCAGTCTGGATAAAAGCTTCTCTCTAGCATTTCTCATTATCCTCAAGATTCTGAAATATTATAGTCTCCCGTGATCTTTATCAATTAAATACATAAATATGGTGAAAATCTAATATTCACGTTATAGAGTTGTATGAATTAAATTAGATCACATAATTAATTTATAGTATATAATACTTAAATAAGTAATATATGTATTAAAGATTATTTTACTATATTGTAAATATATATTAAAAATTCTTAGCATAGTGTTCACTCTGTGCTGCTGAAGCAGACATTTCTTATTAGAGGTGAAGGTCAGAATGGCATGCTGATAATTTCCCAAATATGCCCAGAGGGTCAAAGTGGTAGTAAAGGGCTGAGGGTAGATAGTGTTTAGGAAATGTCATTGAACAAGAATATTTTTGTTGTTGTTATGCTTTTCTTATATAAATTGTGTTTTAAAAATACAGTTGGGAACTAGGTTGAAGAAATGCTTACGTCCTAGTTTCTGTGGTGTCCAGCATGACAATATGACTTGAGAAGTTTTATTAAGGTCCATCATGACAATATGACTTTAGTAGTCTGAGGTGATATTGTCATGCTGGACACCTTGTTTGATTTCTTTTAAATTTCTCTGGGACTCCAAGAGTCATCACTACTGAAAACAAGCTGTATACTTATTATTAAGTCAACTGCTTGCTACAATTTAGAGTTCTCATTCTAACATGTGAGTACATTTGCCTATTCAATATATATTTATTGAGTGTCCACTACCTGTCAGCCCTGTCCTAGCACAGGGTGTTGCTATAAAAATTGGCAAATCCCATGTCCCCAAGACAATTTCAGTGAATGGAGGAAGACATACACAAACAAATAAGTCAACAAGCATTTTAGTAGTAAATGCTAAATAGAAAAATAAAGCAGAGTAAAGGGGAAAGAGTATTGTAACAAGCCAGCTTTTACAATATGGTGACATTTGGGTAGAAGTTTGAAGTGGGGAAAAAAAAGCAGTATGGATATCTAGAAAAAAGAGTATTTCAGAAAAAGGGAACAGAAAGTGCAAGTCCTGAGGTGGGAATACACCTGTTTAAGGAACAGCAAGGAAAATAGGCAAGGAGGAGAGAGCTGGAAATGAGGTAGGGAGGGTCAGGTAATGTAAGATCTTATGGGGACTTTGGCTTTTATAATCTGACTAAGATAAACCATGGAAGAGATATAGAAAGTGGAGCAATGTAGTCTGACTGAAGTTTTAAAAGAACCATTCAGATTCCTGTGCTGAATGTAGATTTTAGACAGCAAGGGTGGGGGGAAAGGAGAGTAGGCAATTGCCATGATGTAGATGGAATATAATGGTGGTTTGGAACACGTCCCTGTTCCAATAGCTACATAACAAATTATCCCACACAAAAGGCTAAAAACAACCTTTTTTTATTATGCTCATGGGTGGAAGTTGGAATGTGGAAGGGACACTGCAGTCTCTGTTCTATAGTTTGCAGAGCCTCTGAGAATCTCAAGTCTGGTAACAGCTAGGGGAAAGTATTATGTCTCATCATAAAGGTTAGAGAAAGAAAAAGTTGTTAAGAAGTGTGGCTAAATATGAAGTAGACATGGGGTCAGGAGAAGCTTTGTTAAAAGATGGGAGAGACCAAGCATATTTGTGTTGAAGACAAGAATCCTATAGAGTTATTAAAATGATGCAGGCGAGGAAGGGTATAATTGTGGGACACAGGCAAAAGAGGCTGCAGTCCAGACACCAGGTGGAAAGATAGGAAGCATGAGCACCTCATGTATTAAGCAAGAAGACAGAAAGTGAGGGCAGAATGCAGGTTAGTTGGTGGAAAGATGAAGGAGTTTCTATTTGCTTGCTTCTATTTTCTTAATGAGGCAAGATTTTTGGCTTAGAGGAGGGCAGTGGAGGAGATGTAGTGGATATACAGATAGAAGATGTGAAGTTCATTTTCAAGGCTTGCTCAGAAATACTGTGTTATAATCATGGAGTTAAAATGAGAACAGTTCAGGAGATTTATATTTTTTTTCTCCAGCAACTGTAGTTGCTTGGAGATGACCATAGAAAATATGAAGAGTAAAATAGAGGGAGAGAGGGGCAAAGAGTCAAGTGAGTGATTATTATATTATACCTTGAAAGTTAAGCTTGAAAAAGGAAGAAAATGAGAATGTAAGAAGACATCGAACAATGAAAAAGTGGTATAGGTCAATGGATATGTGGTTGTGATGATGTCAAAGAATGCAGGGATAGAATACTTGGAGTAAGTGATCTGGAAATGAGGAGATATTGGGTAGAAATTGAGTGAAATAAATCCCTCTTGGTTGTGGTGTGTAGTGCTTTTTATATACTGTTGGATACAGTTTTCTAATATTTTGTTGGGGATTTTTGCATCTATGTTCATGATATATATTGGTTTGTAGTTTTTCTGTCTTGTAATGTCTTTATCTTGTTTTGTTACTAGGGCCATTTTGGACTCACAGAATGAGTTAGAAAATCTCTTTGTTTTTGTTTTCTTAAAGACATTGTGGCAAGTTGTTGTCATTTCTCTTAAATGATTGGTAGAATTCACTAATAAAAGCATTTGGGCCTGGTACTTTCTTGAGAAAGCTTATTAATTACTAATTAAGTTTATATATATTCAGAATATCTATTTCTCCTTGTATGCTTTGGTAATTTATGCAGAGACTTAATGGGATGCTCGAAATTGGGATTTTTGTGAAGGTACAGATATTGATAATGATAAAGGCAGTAATGACTATGTGACTTATCACTCTAAAATTTGAACTTGCTTTGAGTAACAGGATAGGTACAATGTGTATTAACTAAAGAGGAGAGATAAGGTAAGATGCATTGACTGAACAGAAGAGATAAGACAGATACCGTAATTGGAGAGGAGAGATAAGAAAGGAGGTAATAGAGAAGCCCAGAAGCACTGCCAGAGGTGCTGGGTGGGTGCTGTGGCAGGCTGCTCTAACAGTACCTTTTTTGTTTTTGTTGTTAATCCTCACCTAAGGATATTTCTCCATTGACTTTTTAAGAGAGAGTTGAAGTAGGGGGTGGGAGTAGAAACTGAGTAATAAACATCAATGTGAGATGTCCATTTTTTGACTCTTCCATGCACCCTAATCAGGACTGGGGATCGAGGAGGTAACCAAGCGTCCACCCAGATCAATAATTTGAACTCTGTCAGCAACCAGGAATCCCTCTGTTTCCCTTGCAGTCAATGTCTCCCTGTGCCCCCTACCCTCTGCTCCAGCTCTCCTGGGCAGTGGGAATAAAATATTAGCAGATCAATATTTTATCCAGGTGGAGCAACTACTGCCCATGACTGCGAGAGATGCAGCAGCCTCGAGACCGCACAAGGAGCTGCTGCCCCACAAGCAGCCACTGCCCACAACCACCTGAGGAAAAGCTGCTGCCCATGACTGCTCAACCCACCACCATGCCCACCATTACAGCCTCAGGCCCCACGTGACACAACACCTAGATCCTATTGTGAGAGCAAAAATGAGGAGACAGAAGAAAAACCCACAAAGGAAAGAAAAGGAGGAAGTGCTAGAAATGAAATAAATGAAATTGAGGCATGCAATATGTCAGAAAGAGAATCCAGAATAAGGGTGATACAATTCATAAACCAGATAGATGAGAAAATCAATAACCTGTAAGGAGGAAATAAAGAGTGATATAACTACAATAAAAGACCAATATGGAAGCTTTCAACAGTAGATGAGAAGAAGTAGAGGACCAAATTAATTAATTAGAAGACAGGGAAGCAAAACACATGCAACCTGAACTGCAATTAAAGAAAAAAAATCAAAAGACAAGAAGAGAGCCTGAAGGAGCTTTGGTACATTAAATGAAGCAATATATGTATAATAGGGGTAACAGAATAATAAGAAGAGGAGCAAGGTTTAGAAAATCTATTTCAATAAATAATGTCAGAAAACTTGCCCAATTTGGGGAAGAAAAAGTCACACAAGTTCAGAGAGACTCAAACAAGATGAACCCCAAAAGACCAACATCAAGATATATCATAATTATAATGGAAAATGTTAATGACAAAGGGAAAATATTAAAGGCTGCAAGAGAGAGACAGAAAGTTACCTACAGGGAAGCTCTCATTAGATTATCAAATGATTTCTTAACAGAAACACATCAGGCCAGAAGGGAATGGACTGAAATATACAATGTGATGCAAAGCAAGGGACTAAATCCAAGAATACTCTATCCAGCAAGGCTATAATTTATAATTGAAGGGGAAATCAGGAGCTTCACAGACAAAAAAAAGGCTAAGGGAGTTTATCACTGCCAAGCTAGCAATGCAAGAAATGCTAAAGGCAGCCAAAACCGGTTTGGCTCAGTGGTAGAGCATCGGTCACAGACTGAAAGGTCCCTGGTTCGATTCTGGTCAAGGGCATGTACATTGGTTGAGGGCACATCCCCGGTAGGGGGTGTGCAAGAAGCAGCTGGTCGATGTTTCTCTCTCATTGACATTTCTAGCTCTCTATCTCTCTCCCTTCCTCTCTGTAAAATATCAATAAAATAGATTTCTAAAAAAAGAAAAATAAGAAGTGCTAAAGGCAAAAATAAATTCAAAATGTATACAGGACCTAAACATAAGACAGGAAACCATAAAAATACTAGAGACATCCACAGGCAGCAAAATCTCAGACATATGCCTAAAGAACTTCTTCACTGATACTAACCCTAGGGCAATGGAAGCTAAAGAGAAAATGAACAAATGGGACTACATCAAAATAAAAGGCTTTTTTTACAGCAAAAGAAACCATCAACAAAACAACAAGAAAACCCACTGTATTGGAGAACATATTTGGAAATGATATCACTGATAAAGGTTTAATCTCCAACATCTACAGACAGCTTATTCAACTCAATAAAAGGAAAATAAATGAGCCAATAAAAAAATGGGCAATGGACCTAAATAGAATCCTCTCAAAAGAAGACAGAAGGAAAGCCAAGAGGCACATGAAAACATGCTCAAAGTCACTAATTATCTGAGAGATGCAAATCAAAATGATAATGCGGTACCATCACACACCTGTCAGAATGGCCAACATCAACAAATCAACAAACGACAAATGTTGGCGAGAGTGCGGAGAAAAAGGAACCCTCGTGCACTGCTGGTGGGATTGCAGGTTGGTGCAACCACTGTGGAGAACAGTATGGAGCTTCCTCAAAAAACTGAAAATGGAACTCCCATTTGACCCAGTAATCCCACTATTAGGAATATATCCCAAGAAACTAGAAACACCAATCAGAAAGGATATATGCACCCCTATGTTCATAGCAGCACAATTTACAAATAGCTAGGATTTGGAAACAGCCTAGGTGCCCGTCAGCAGATGATTGGATCAGAAAACTCTGGTATATGCACACAATGGAATACTATGCTGCCATAAAAAAGAAGGAATTCTCATCATTTGCAGCAACCTGGATGGAATTGGAGAGCATCATGCTGAGTGAAATAAGCCAGTCAATGAAAGAGAAACACCACATGACCTCACTCATTTACGAATAATAAAGAACATTATAAACTAATGAACAGAAAGATAGATATAGTGACCGTAAAACAAGAAGCAGACTGTCACATGACAGCAGGGAGGGTAGGGAGATCTGGGGGAGATAAGAGATCAACCGAAGGACTGGTATGTACATATATGCATGCATATAAGTACAACCAATGAACACAAAACTCTGGGGAGGGAGGGCATGTATGGGAGGTGGGGGGGGGAATGGTAAGCTATGTACACATATAATACCTTAATACATTTTTAAAAATTATTTAAAAAATCTAGAGGACAGAATTGAAGCTCTTAAAAAAAAAAAAAGAATAAACTGTATTTCGTGTACTCACAACTATAAGCCTACTTTTGCCCCACCCTATATGTTACAGAACTGAGAGTTTGTTATGTTTGGGCCATATGTAATTGTTTTATAATAAAATTTTAGTTGACTGCTGTGATGAGAAAAAAAAGGAAATGCTAAAGGGACTGTTACAAAAAGAAGAAAAAGGGGGGGGGGTAGGAGGAGGAGAAGGAGCACAGGCACACAAAAAATGGCTACAATGCTCAAATCAAAAGACATCAAATGACTGAATGGATAAGAAAACATATTTGCCAGCATATAAGACGATTTTTTGGCCCTGAAAAATATGCCTCCAAGTGGGGGGTAGTCTTATACGGCGAGTATATAACGAACTCTGTATTTTGAGTGGAAATGTTAGGGGGTCGTCTTATACGCCCAGTCTCTTATACGCCGGCAAATACGGTATTTTCAGGGCCAAAACATCGTCTTATACGCCGGCAAATACGGTATGCTGTCTATAAGAGATCTCAGAACAAGAGACTCAAACAGACTGAAAGTGAAGGAATGGAAAAATACTTTTCAAGCAAATGAAATTAAAAAAAATGCTGGGGTAGCAATACTTATGTCTGATAAAATAGACCTCAGAATGAAGGCCATAACAAAAGAAAAAGAAGGCCACTTCATAATACTAAAGAGATCGATACAATAAGAGTATATAACTCTGGTAAACATATATGCAACCAATGCAGGAACACCAAAAAAACAAAACAAACAAACAAAAAACCACACACACAAAAAAAACTTCTGGAAGATATCAAGGAGAGATTGACAGTAATATGATCATAGTAGGGGACTTTAATACCCCACTGACATCACGGGATAAATCCTGTAGACAAAAAAAATCAGCAAAGAAACAGCAATCCTAAATGACTCACTAGATCAGATGGTCTTAATTAACATCTTTAGAACATTTCACCCCAGAGCTACAGAATATACATTCTTCTCAAGCGCACATTTTCAAAGGTAGACCACATATTGGGTCGCAGGCAAAGTTTCTCCAAATTCAAGAAGATTGAAATCATATCAAACATCTTCTCAGACCACAATAGCATAATATTAGGAATCAACTACAATAAAAACAATAAAAAGATTCAAACACTTGGAGGCTTAATAGCATGCTATTAAACAATGATTGGGTTACCAAAGCGATTAAAGAAGGAATTAAAAACATCTTGGAAATGAATGATAATGAAAACACAACAATCCAAAAACCTATGGGACACAGTGAAAACAGTTCTGAAAGGGAAGTTCATAGCATTACAGATATATATAGATAGATAGATAGATAGATAGATAGATAGATAGATAGATATTTTTTTAAAAGAAAGAGAAAAACTGGTAATTATCTAACTCTACCACTTAAACAATTAGAAAGAGAGCAATTAGAAAAGCCCTAAGCAGAAGGACATAGATAATAAAGATAAGAGCAGAAATAAATGACACAGAGATGAAAAAAGAAAAACCCCACACAAAACAAAACAAAAGATCAATAAAACAAAGAGCTGATTCTTTGAAAGGGTAAACAAAATTGATGAACCTCTAGTCAGGCTCACCAAAAAGCAAAGAGAGAGGACACAAAGAAACAAAAAATCAGAAATGAAAGAGGCAAAACAACAACCGACCCCACAGAAATACAAAAGATTGTAAAAAAAATAAAATTTATATATATATATATAACAACTCGACTCCAACAAACTAAACAATCTAGAGGAAATGGATATTTTCCTAGAAAAACATAACCTTCTAAAAATCAAGAAGAATAAAAAAATCTCACAGGCTGATAACTAAGGAGGAAATTGAAGCAGTCATCAAAAAGTTTCCAGCAAACAAAAGTCCAGGGCCAAACAGCTTCACAGGAGAGTTTTATCAAATATTCAAAGAAAAACTAAAACCTATTCTTCTCAGACTATTCCAAAATTATTGAGGAGGTAGGCACACTTCCATGAAACCATCATTACCTTAATCCCAAAACCAGATAAAGACACTACAAAGAAAGAGAATTACAGGCCAATATCCCTGATCTACATAGATGCTAAACCCCTCAAAGTTTTTTTTAGCAAATTGGATCTAACATTAGATCTAGCATCATGACCAAGTGGGATTTATTCAATGGATGCAAAGCTGGTATAATATCTGCAAATAAATAAGGGTGATACATCATATAAACAAATTGAGAGACAAAAATTACATTAGTTGATGCAGGAGAGGCATTTGGCAAAATCCAATACCCTTTCCTAATAAAAAAGTGGTAATAGAGGGATCGTACTTCAACATAATAAAAGCCATATATGACAAACCTACAGCCAACATGCTCAATGGGCAAAAACTAAAACCATTTCCCCTAAAAATAGGAACAAGACATGGATGCCCACATTGACTACTCTTGTACGGCATAGTATTGGAAGTGCAAGCCATGACAATCAGACAAGAAGAAAAAATAAAAGACATCCACATTAGAAAAGAAGTAAAATTGTCATTATTAGCAGATGCCATGATATTGTACATCGAAAACCCCAAATATTCCATAAAAAAACTACTAGAACTAATAAATGAATTTGGCAATATAGCAGGATACAAAATTAACACCTAGAAATCTATTGCTTTTTTTATGCACCAACCAGAGGCCCATTGCATGAAATTCATGCTAGGATAGGCCTTCGTAGCCCTGGCTGCCTAGGGACTCCAGCTGCCTCAGGACTCTTCCTCCCACCCCTTCCATCCTCCCTGCCACCCACATCCACCTTGGCCTGGTGCTGCTCATGTCCAGTTCCAGTTCCCATGATAATGAACACACAACAGTTCCCTTGTTCTGTGAAGCCCCCCAATTGTTTGCCCCACAGAGGGTAGCCTGGGCCTCCTTCTTTGGGTGATCGCAAGGCCCCCCTCATCAATCATCCCCCGGCCGGTGGACTGGGCCTCCCTCTGTGGGGTGATTGTGGGGCAATGGTGGTCCCCCCAAACAATCACATCGCAACCACCTTGGCTGGCCTGGCGCCAGTGTTTGTCATAGCATGGTTGTCCAGAAGGTCATCCAAACAGTTGTTCTGCTGTTTGATCATTTGCATATTATGCTGCTGGTTGATTTGCATATTATGTTTTTGTTATTATAGATAATGAACTTACAGAAAGAGAAACTAAAAAAAAAAATTCCATTTACCATTGCAACAACAACAAAATTAAGATACCTAGGAATAAATTAAACCTAGGAGGCAAATGACATGTACTCAGAAAATCACAGGATGCTGAAAGAAGAGATAGAGGAAGACATAAACAAATGGAAAAATATACTGTGTTCATGAATTGAAAGAATCAACATCATTAAAATGTCTATACTACCCAAAGCAATCTACAGATTCAATGCAATCCCCATTAAAATACCAATAGCATACTTCAAAGACCTAGAACAAACTCTCCAAAAATTCATCTGGAATAAAAAAAGACCCCGAATAAGTGCAGCAATCTTGAGAAAGAAAGACAAAGTTGGAGGGATCACAATACCAGATATCAAGCTATATTACAAAGCCACTGTTCTCAAAACTGCCTGTTATTGGCACAAGAATATATATATATATATATATATATATATATATATATATATCAATGGAACAGAACAGAGAACTCAGATATATATATATATATATATATATATATATATATATATATATATCAATGGAACAGAACAGAGAACTCAGATATCGACCCAAGTCATTATGCTCACTTAATATTTGATGAGGCAAAAGCATACTATGGAGTTAAGACAGTCTCTTCAATAAATGGTTGTTGGGAAAATTGGACAGATACAGGCAAAAAATTAAACTAGACCACCAACGTACACCATACAAAAATATAAACTCAAATGGATAAGGGCTTAAATGTAAGATGGGAAACCATAAAAGTCCTAGAAGAAGCTATAGGCAGCAAAATAGCAGATGTTTATTGTAGCAATATATTTACTGATACAGCTCCTAAGGCAATAGAAACTAAACAGAAAATAAACAAATGGGACTACATCAAAATAAAAAACTTCTGCACAGCAAAAGAAGCCATCAACAAAACAACACGAGAGCCACTGTATGGGCAAACATACACTGATGGCTAGATTATTATGACCACCTGACATTTGTAGGCAAATTAGCCATACACTGCATCATATGGGATATGGAAGCCAAAGGCCTGTTTGAACACCTTTGCTGTCTGCAGTTACCAAGATTAAATGTCTCCAATTCACACAGGAACCCAAGGATTGCACAGTTGAGCATTGGAAAAGTCATATGGGTCTGATGAATCATGTTTCCACCTGCATCATGCAGATGGCAAAGTGAGAATTTCACGGAAATTGTCTGAAAACATGCACCTTATATGCATGAGCACAACCCTTCAAGCTGGTGGGGGCAGTGTTATGGTTTGGGGCATGTTTTCCTGGCATGATTTGGGCCTTTAAATCAGAACAACATCTGATTAGCACAACATATCTAAGTATCATTGCTGATCAAGCTTATCCTATCATATTGATGGCGCATCCCAATGGAGATGGCTTCTTCCAATAAGACAATGCGCCATGCCACAATGGCTCATATTGTGCAGGAGTGGTTTCAAGAACATGAGGGAGACTTTACCTTGCTTAGGTGGCCCCCACAATCACCAAATCTCAATCCAATTGAGCATTTGTGGGAAGAAGTTAAAAGAGCCATCAGGCAGCTGGTTCCACAACCATCAATGTCACAGAACTGGACAGTGCTATTCATCAGGCATGGTGTCAGATTCCTCGCATCACCTTTCAACATCTCATGGAGTCAATGACAAGAAGAATCGCTGCAGTATTGAAGGCAAAAGGTGGCCCAACGAAGTACTGGTGGGGTGGTCATAATAATCTGGCCATTCAGTTTAATTGCCAATGTTATTTCTGATAAGGGTTTAATCTCCAAAATTTATAGTGAATTCATACAACTTAACAAGAAGATAAACAACCCAATCAAAAAATGAGCAAAGGACCTAAATAGACACTTTCTGAAAGAGGGCATACAGAAGACCATGAGACATATGAAAACATGCTTAAAGTCACTAATAATCCGAGAGATGGAAATAAAAATGACCATGAGGTACCATCTCACATCTGTCAGAATGGCTATCGTCAATAAATCAACAAATAAGTGCTGGAGAGGATGCAGAGAAAAAGGAGCCCCATTGCACTGCTGGTGGGAATGCAGACTGGTGCAGCCACTGTGGAGAACAGTATGGTATTTCCTCAAAAAACTAAAAATGGAACTTCCATTTGACCCAGTAATCTCACTTCTAGGAATATATTCCATGAAAACAGAAACACCAATCAGAAACGATATATGCACCCTTATGTTCACAGAAGCATAATTTACAATAGCCTAAGTGCCCATCAGTAGATGAGTGGATTCGAAAAAATGCGGTACATCTACACATGCTGCTATAAAAAAGAAGGAATTCTAACCATTTGCAACAGCATGGATGGACCTGGAGAGCATTATGCTAAGCAAAATAAGTCAGTCATAGAAAAATAAATATCACATGATCTCACTCATTTGTGGAATATAATGAACAATATAAACTGATGAACAAAATAGAACCAGAGTCATAGAAACATCTAACAGACTATCAACCTATGAGGGAAAGTGGGAGGTGAGGGGGTAAGAGATCAACCAAAGGACTTGTATGCAAGCAAATGAGTATAACCAATGGACACTGATGGATGATGGTAAGGGCATGTGCTGAGTGGTGGGGTAGCTGGGGAAGGGTCAATGGGGGGAAAAGGAGACTTACATAATACATTAAACAATAAAGAATTAAAGTTTTAAAAAGAAAGGATGCAATAAATGAGAGGGGAGAGAGAGGGAGAGAGAACAAAATGTAATAAGTGAACATGAGAGAGAAGACAGGGTGGAATAACTGAACAGGAGAGATAAAAAAGAATGTGAGTTCAATCCCTGGTTAGGGTGGTTGGGGTGCACACAGGTGGAACCAATCCATGTTTCTCTTTCTCCCTCCCCCTGTCCATTTCTGTCTCTCTAAAATAAAAAACAGCTTTGGGTGAGGATTTTAAAAAATTAAAAAGAAGAGAGAATGACCAGATGCATAATATCCAATTGGAAGGTTGATGTAATTAAGGATTCATTTGATTTAGCAGCGAAGAAGTCATAGGATCATGTGAAATCCATATAGGTAGAGTGGAGGGAGCAAAAGCCAGATTGGAGTCAGTGGAAGAGAAGGAGGGAAGTGAGGAAATGGAGTCAGAATGTATCCACAATTCTTTTTAAAAAAATATATATTTCATTGATTTTTTACAGAGTGGAAGAAAGAGGGATAGAGAGTTAGAAACATTGATGAGAGAGAATCATCAATCAGCTGCCTCTTGCACACCCCCTACTAGGGATGTGCAGGCAACCAAGGTATATGCCCTTGACCTGAATCGAACCTGGGACCTTTCAGTCTGCAGGCGACACTCTATCCACTGAGCCAAACCAGTTTCGGCTGTATCTACAATTCTTGAGAAATTTTGTTGTAAAGGAAAGTATGGAAATGAGACAATAACTAGAGAAAATAGGATTAAGGGAGAGCTTACAAAAGGGTCCAGTAGAGTGGAAGAGATTGGAATAAAAGTGAAGGAAAAGGATGGTCCATTCTATAAATATAAATATACTAAGTGAGAAATGGGATGAAATTCAGAGCCATGCATGGGAGGTGGCCCTAAGTTGGGAAGAGACCTCCACAGTGAAAGGAAGAAGATGGCTTGGCAGTAGAAATGTAAGACCATCTTCACCCAGTGGCATCTACTTTTTCTTTTAAGCAGGATGTAAGATTATTTTCTAGAATCAAAGAGGCAAATGGAAATTTGAAGACAGTGGGCAAGATTTCAAATAGAGAGAAATGGAGTGATTGAGCAGGCTGACAATGTAACTCCAGCACTGAAGGCCCAGAGCATTAGTGGTTGGGAATATATAGTGGCACCATTTTCTCTGAAGTTTGGAATAGTAAATTATATTCATTTAGGTGTAGTGTTTTTACACTCAAGTATAATAGAGAGATAGGAAATGGCAGAGCATTCTACAGTGTTGTCAAGAAAGTAGACAAAATGATAGATGATGAATGTTTCCTTAATTGGGAGAGAAATTAACAGTAAAACAGAGGCTGAGGAAAATGAAAAAAGTAAAAGGCAAGAATAATGGAATTGTCAATGGTGTTGAAGACCTGTTATATTGGGAATAGTCCAACAAGCAAGCTAGAAAATCAGGAAGGAGTTGCTTGTTTTGGTGACTTTGAAGCTTGGATATTTTCTGGGGTAAGGTTGTGGAAGAGGGAGGTGGGAGAGAAGGCAGTGGAGGGTGGGAGTCAGTGTTTTGAATGAATGTTTCATGTGGACACTGAAGTCTCCTAGAAATGTGATATGAAGAGAAAAGAGGTGCCAAAATCTTTGATGAATGAAAAGTCAGTAGTTGATAGCGATGGGGACGTGGAATAGCCAAATAGCATGAATCTCAAAGAAGGGCTTCCTACATCGGTTTAAACAGCCATAGAGACCGAAGATGAGGGGTGATTTTGTGTCTCGCTAGGTACTAAGGAATTCTTAAAGCATGAAAGATAATGGTTATCTCTTAAGAGAGCTTCCAGGGAAGCTTTGTTTTCAGGGAGGAGCAGGTTCCAATGTAAGCCAAGCAATGAGGGGAATGTTCCTAGGAATGTAAGAAATCCCATGTTTTTCCAGGATGGTCAGTATTAGGTGAGAGTACAACTAAGATTGGCTACTATTACTGGATTCTATCTTCTTTTTCTGCCTCTTGCTGAACATTTGCCTATTTATTCATTTCCTCATTAAGTGAAAAACCAAATGAAATGACAATGTGGAATTGGACTAATCGATTGTAATTTTTAGCAGAAAATTGGATAATATATTAAGGCCAGCTGTTTTGTAAATTACTTTAAAGTTAGCTCAAGATGTAGTGTTAATCAATGCAGTGATCACTACAAAATAAGTGAAGCCAGAGGGAAACTTCCCCAGGAACTGAGGTCCAGAAGTGTTCACCTGAATAATTTAACCTACTGGATAGCAAGATTTAAAACATTTCATTTTATATTGTTTCTCTTGAGTAGGTTGTATAGTGTTCTTGTAAGAACTCTGTTAAGTCCTAATGGACAAGCTTCTTGTTTGCTCCTTGTGTGCTAAAAATGAGATAAACAGAGGCCCATGCTACCTTCTGTACATGTAAATCTGCAGTAGTAATGCCACAGATTTTATACCTTTTTATTATAGATATAATGGTGGTTATACATTATAATCATGATGATAATTGTCATAATATCACAGAAAGATACAATGTATCAACCTAAAGATAAAATAATGAGAGTGGGAAACAAACTTTTAAATAATATTAATTGGCCTTCTTTTGCTATCAGAAGTTCTATGAGGAAGCCTTGTAAAATATTCAGCAGTTTTCAAAGAAAAGAACAAATACTTAAAATATGTTCTTTCTTAACTTCTATTCACCTTCTGATGTAATAACAAGAGAGGAGACTCAGTATAACAAACAACTAAACATCTGTAGGTAACAAAAAAGAAAAAATCTCATATTTAAAAAGGACCAGTGCCCTGGCCAGTGTTGCTCATCGGTTGGAGTGTCAATCCATGCACCGAAGGGTGTTGGGTTCAATTTCTGGTCAAGGGCACGTACCTGGGTTGTGGGTTTGCTCCCTGCCCCCAATTGGGGCTCATGCGGGAAGCAGCCAGTCGATGTCTGTCTCACATTGATGTTTCTCTCTCCCTCCCTCTATTCCACTATCTCTAAAAAGCAGTGGAAAAAAAATATACTCAGGCGAGGATTAAATAAATAAAATTAGACCATAAAATCTAGAACATATTTCCACCTTAGGGATTCTAATGACAACTTAATAGTTCATATTATGATAGTGAAGAGTTTGTTTTTTAAAGTGTCTTATCTACATTTTTTACTTTCTCTTTGATTTTGTGTTGGTAATTCATGTTTTACCCTATTTTTACTCAGCTTTGGGATCAAGACTGTTTACTTCATTTAGAGAGAAATCTGCCAAGTGAGGTTTAACAGGTACTCTATGTTCTGTATGCCTAAGGTCTGCCTCTAGCTTTCACCTGCCCCCCACAGGGTCATGTATGGGTTAGAGCATACATGTATGGCTGCTCCTATCATCTCTTATTTTTGGTGACTGAATTCTTCTCCATTAGATGCAAGCAAAATGTTTGTTTTTGTATTTGACACCTAAAAAGGTAAATTTGACACTGGAGGAAAAATGAAACACAAATTCTTTGCAAATAAATTTTTTATTTGCAAAAACTATAAGTACAAAACAGAGTGACAAAGATTTTCACATTTTGTGCATTTCTTTGGTCACCTTTCAGCATTTGGGTGAATTACTCTTCACTTATGATTTTTGTGTGAACCTCGCGGCTCTTCACCCGCAGCTTGTTGACCTGGGACTCGGCGATGTCAGCCCGCTCCTCGGCCTCCTCCAGCTCGTGCTGGAGCTTGCGGAACTTGGAGAGGTTGACATTGGATTGTTCCTCCTGAGAGTGAATGGAAATGCATTCAGGAGTGAATAGAGTTCGGAATTTCTAGTTTCTTAAGTCAGTAGGTCTTGAATTTTCTTTGTACTTAAAAATGATTCACTCTAGCAAAGCTTTTTAAAAACCTAGAGAAATGATCTGGAACTTTTCTTTTTTTGTATTAATGCCTCTTAAGCATCTTAAGGTTAACTAAGTCCTCTCTGTCTCTCTCTTTGCATTTGCTCTTCTCCATTCCTAGAACAAAAAATTTCCCTGGTTTATCAAATGGTTGGTTTTTTCTCATTCTTTAGACCTTCATTGAACCATTTACCTTTAATCTTTCCTCATTTTACCCTTTTTTTTTTTTGTTCATCCCTTTAACCAAATTAGCTTGGGCATATCTGAGATTTGGAGGCTGCCTAATCACCATGAGGTATTCTGAACTCACCGCTTCCTCAGCTTGTCTCTTGTAAGCTTTCACCTTTGCTTGCAGTTTATCCACCAGATCCTGGAGTCTTAGTACATTCTTGCGGTCTTCCTCAGTCTGAAATTATTATATTTTAAAGAATGAGTTTCTTGAAAATACAAATACCTTCATATTTTGTTTTGTGTTTGGTTTTCAATCCTTTGTAGACTAGGGTGAAAACCTAGAGAGGCCATTTTCCTTACTTGGTAAGTGAGTTCCTTTACTCTTCTTTCATGTTTGCGTAGACTCTTGACAGTTTCAACATTGCGCTTCTGTTCACCTTCAACTTCTCCTTCAAGTTCTCGTACCTGCAAGAAAATGCGCATTTTAAAGACATTTATTATAATGCATACATTTAATGGATTTCTACTCTTCAAATGTCCTGTAGTACTTCTTGTAGTTATTGATACCCTAGTCTAATCTCCCCCTTATATGTTCTTGGCAGCAAGGAATATCTCTCATTCATCTTTGTGTGCCACACATCATCCATTAGTGTTAGGTATTGAAAAATCATGTATTGGATTAGAATGAGGTGGGAAATATTCTGATCAGAAGACCCACCCTGGCCTCCAGTTTCTGGATCTGCTTCTTCCCACCCTTCAGGGCCAGCTGCTCAGCCTCGTCCAGACGGTGCTGCAGGTCCTTCACCGTCTGCTCCAGGTTCTTCTTCATCCGCTCCAGGTGGGCGCTGGTGTCCTGCTCCTTCTTCAGCTCCTCAGCCATCATGGCCGCCTAATTAGCAGTAAATTAAAACCATTCAGAAAACTGAGATAGCACATCAAGATTCAAATTTGGGCACCAATGTGTTGCCCTCCGCTCACATCAGTGATGGCCTTCTTGGCCTTCTCTTCTGCGTTGCGAGCTTCCTGGACAATGTCCTCCATCTCTCCCTGGATTTGGGAAATGTCTGTCTCCAGCTTCTTCTTGGTGTTGATCAGGCTGGTGTTCTGGTTAAAAAATCACATTTAAAAATATTAAATACCTGAGAGAAAAATTAGGATGCCCGCTGTTCAAATGAAATCACAAACTAGTTAATTAAATTAACTAATTGGCATCCCTCCTTGTTACATAAAATATTTCAGGTGACAATATATATTTAAAAGACAGTCAATGCTTGATGTCAAAATTAAGATAAGCAAAATATTGTTAATCCAAAAATATTAAAAGTTTTAAATTTTATCCTCCATGAAACATTATGAATAAATTTTTAGATGATACTAAAATGTGAGCAAGAATTTGATTTTCCTCCTTCTGTATTTTTCACTCTTCTTCTATTCTATCTATTCACCTGGGTGTGCAGGAGCTGGACACGCTCACTGGCATCCAGCAGCTCCTGTTCTGCGATTTTCCTGCTCCTCTCCGTCTGCTCCAGAGTGGCCCTCAGCTCCTCAATCTCAGCCTGCAACAGGTTGGCTCTGCGCTCAACCATGGCCAGCTGCTCCTTCAGGTCCTCCTGGCCCCGGAGAGCGTCGTCCAGGTGCAGCTGGGTGTCCTGTGGGGTGAAAGATCATTGAGATATCTTGTTCTTGGAACTTCAGCCACCCCAACTGTACTGGGGCCATCTCTTGACTCCATTTACCTTGAGAATGCTTTGTGTGTTCCTGTAGTTCCTCAGGGCCTCAGCAGCCATGCGGTTGGAATGGTTCAGCTGGATTTCCATTTCATTAAGGTCTCCCTCCATCTTCTTCTTGATCCTGATGGCATCATTCCTGCTCCTGATCTCAGCATCCAGCGAGCTCTGCATGGACTCCACCACTCTGATGTGGTTTCTCTTCAGTTGGTCAATCTCCTCATCCTTTTCAGCAATTTTCCTGTCAATTTCAGACTTGACTTGGTTCAACTCCAGCTGGATGCGCAGGATCTTCCCCTCTTCGTGTTCAAGAGATGCCTTAATGACAGAAAGGGTGACATTAGCAGGGAATGGAAGTATGTAGTATTCTAGAAATAGGAATGAGTTCCTATTTTTTTTGCCACCATAACACATCTTTATTCCATCATTATAGAAATTTCTACAATGTTCTATTGTTGGTTTTATATAAGTCTATCTCCCCCGCTAGATAGTGCCCATGATGGCAAGGCCCTTAATTCATCTTTGTTTTCTCAATGTCTAGCATAAAAACTGACATATAATTACGTTAGTTGTATACATGGTCAATTCTGCATCTCCATACTCATATGCAGAGTAAGAATTATTTTTCTTTTCTCTTGATTCATCAATTCTTGTGTGAAATTGACCCTAATTTTTCTCATAATTGTTTTAGAGTGTTCAATAATATGTTTACCTCCGCCTCTTCTAACGCAGCCTGAAGTTCACACTTTTCTTGTTCAATTTGCTTCTTTAATTTTTCCAGTTCATGGATACGTTTCCCTCCTTCTGCAATCTGCTCAGTGAGATCAGAAATCTCCTCTGTTGATGAACAAAAGTAGAGATATTTGTTCATTGAGGGAAAGCATTATTTAACTATTTGTTAAAGAAAAGGTGAAATGTGCTCACGTTGCAAATTCTTATTTTCCCTCTTTACGGTTTCAAGTTGGTCTAAGGATTCCTCATAAGCATTCTTAATCTTGAATAGCTCTGTGCTGAGGGAGCGGGACTCCTTCTGGGAAGCTTCAAGTTCAGCGTGAGTTTCTTCATACTTCTGCTTCCATTCAGCCAGGATCTGAGGGGCAAGTTATGGTCAAGAAATTTAGTGGAGTGGATACAGAGGCAGTAAAGCATCAGACAGACTGTCAAATTACAGTGGGAAGGTTAGGGAGAGGTGGGGGAGATAAGAGATCAACCAAAGGATTTGTATGCATACATATAAACATAACCAATGGTTGCAAGACACTGGGGGGTGAGGGCATTTATAGGAGTGGGGGAGCAATGGAAAGATAGGTTCACATGTAATACCTTAATAAAAAAATGTAAATAAATAAATAAATAGCCATGAGGTGGGGGGGGGGGATTTAGTGGAGAAGGTTTAATGTACTAAAACCATTTATTCTAGCATATCTGAGAGTTAAGATGATCTGGGGTGAAAAATTATGATGAATGGGAACAGTAGAAACCACAAGAACACCCCCCCCCTCACCTCCCCATGAAGCAGAGCTACTGAGTATAGTCCTCAGATGGTTTGAATAAGGCACACTGATGGTAGCAGGCTATCTTGAATTGCATGCTGAGGCAGAAGCTTCTGCAGAAATTACCTTGTCAAAGTTCCTCTGCTTCTTGTCCAGGGCTGCGCAGGCAGCATTAGATCTCTCCACATCAAGCATGAGGTCCTCCACCTCATTCTGGAGCCGCTGCTTGGTCTTCTCAAGAGAGGCACACTTGGCATTCACAGCTTCTACGTGTTCCTCAGCGTCCTGCAGACGCTGGGCCAGCTTCTTCCTGAAAAGTGAAATAGGGACAATAGAAGTAAATGGTCATCAGCAGAACTCAGTGTTCAAAGTGGGTACAAGAGAGTGATTTTCACAGTCAGACTCTTACTACCATGCTTTTCAAACTTGTTTTGGAGGTCCAGTTCTATATTAACTCATTCCCACTCTCTTACCAACCAAATGCTGAAGATAATCCAGATTTCAATATCTCTGTAATTCATACTAGTACCAGTCTGACTTTTAGGAAATCCATGATCAGCCCAATGTAACTTTTTACCTTTCAAGGTAGCTGACTCATTAGTTCTTTATAGGATCTTAATAGCTACCTTGAATTACTGAGATATATATATATTCTCCACTGAATTTTGATCTCCAGAGGATAGAATTTATATTTTGCTAATCTTTGTACTAGTATTCTTGTAGACTGTTACATGTATTAAGTACTGAGATGTTATATTAATTGAATTTAAATAAAATATACTTGATTTTTGTCTAATTATATCCTCTATTTTCCTTAGTTTTCATAAAGCCTTTAATAAAAAGCTTTCCTAAATAATATAAATTTTGCTTTGAGAGCTCAACTCAGAATCTCTTCCACAGCATCCAGCAAAGCATTATAATTCCAATGATATGAATGTACATTAGTCATAGATTAAATGAATAGATCTCTTTTTAAACTTTCTGTTGAATAAGTAGGTCTCTTCTGTCCACATTCTCCCCCTTATGGTTCAGTCTTGAACTTTGTATTGCATTGCATATTTATGAAACAGTTTTCTTTCTTATAAGTACTACGTGCTAACCGATTGCACCACTGGAGCTCCCAGTTTTCTTTCTTATTACAGAATTTTGTCTATCCTTTATTTCGTTGCCTTTAACAATATACTTATGCCTCCACTTTTTCAATATAGCCATGTTTTCACATCTCAAAGGAAGGAGCTATGCTTTAAAGTCTTTTTCTTTCTTTCACGGACCTATCACCTTGGAGCAATATTTTTGTTAGTTACTCAGAAAGAGAAGAGGCACAAGAGTATAATTAATTGTTATTCTAGCTACAACTGTCCCCCTTTAAAAAAAACAAAACCATTCAGTTCCCTGTTCCCTTTTGTCCTTTCTAAAAAAAAAAAAAGTAGTTTCCCCTCGTTTTTCCTTTGTTTTGGGAGCAATGGATATTTGCTCACTTACTAGAGGTAGTAGATGCATTCTGTTAAGAGAGATGCTTCATTTTAACTAAGTCTAGAACATACTTGGCCTCCTCCAGCTCCTCTGTGCGCTGGATGGCGTCCGTCTCATATTTGGTCCTCCACTGGGCAACCTCGCTATTGGCCTTGGACATTGCCCTCTGCAGCTCGGCCTTGGCTTCCTGCTCCTCCTCATACTGTTCCCGCAGCAGGTCACAGTCATGGCGGGAGGACTGCAGGGCGTGGGCCAGAGCACTCTTGGCCTGAAAACATAGAGATTGGCAATTTAATTGTATATACTTAAAGTTATATTTAGTACATACGTTCCTATAGGTCACCAGAAGAAAACAAGGATAATGACCAAAACAATAAACAGTAAGGCTTACCTTTATCTCCTCTTCAAGTTGCCTTTTCAGTTCCTCAATCTGTTGTGTGAATGCTTGTTTGCCCCTTGAGAGCTGAGAAAGCATCGAGTCCTTTTCATCCAGCTGGCGTGAAAATTCACCTATAAAGACCAAGATCCAGAAAATTATGAGCTATGGAAATTAAAGCTCTAACTTAATGGAGCAGGGAAAGGGAACTTAGTCAAAACATGATGGGAGCCAAAAACGGTTTGGCTCCGTGGATAGAGCATTGGCCTGTGGACTGAAGAGTCCCGGGTTCGATTCTGATCAAGGGCATGTACCTTGGTTGCGGGCACATCCCCAGTGCAAGAGGCAGCTGATCGATGATTCTCTCTCATCGATGTTTCTAACTCTCTATCCCTCTCTCTTCCTCTCTGTAAAAAATCAATAAAATTAAAAAAAAACCACACATGATGGAAAGTATGCTTTACAACAAACCACCAACATCCACTTCAATCCTGACAAGAAAGTTTATGTAAAAATGAGAAGTATGGAAAACTTTGAGGCAGATTACATGCTTATGAACAACACAAAGATTTTTTTGAGCTTTTGATCACTGTAGAAATTGTTAAGAAGCATATAAAAAGTAAATCAAACCAACAGAACATTCTAGTGCCTTTTAAAAACTAATGTTGTACTAGTTTATCGTCTATTGAATCAAAAAATTATTCAGTAGAAACAGGAGACTTTGAGTAGTTCCCTTTGTAAGTAGAAGTGATGTTCAAAAGGAAATGGTGGAGTCATTTTTATATTAAGAAATGGTCAAGTATCATTTCACTCTCAGAAGGAGTTGATGTATGAGATAACTGATCATATCATAAACAAAATGGCATTTCCAATTCTTTAAGCACCATAATTTAGAAAATACATTATATTAAATAAAGAGGAAATGAGCATCTAAGATAAATTTGTCATTGAAGGTCAACACTAGTAAGTGGCCCACCTGATTCCGTTTGCAGACGAGCTCTCTGAGCCGTCAGGTCGTTGATTAGCCGCTGCTGCTCTTCTTCCTTTGACTTAATTTCACTCAGTTGATCTTCTAGAGTGCGGCACATCTTTTCAAGGTTTCCCTGTGTTCAAAAAGTGGCAGAAGACATTGCAAGCAAGTTTTTGGACCATAGAAATTGGTATTAATCCCAAGCATTCCATAGGAGCTTCAGTGCTCATCTATTTTGAAAATCCACTACTTTTGCAAACTAAAAACCAACTGAGGCCTTAGACTGTGATGGAAAGAGTAACAAGATACTACTTGTGAATTTGTCTTTACTCAACTGACTTACTTGTAAGAGAGTAATTATATTTGATTCAGCTCATGAGTTCTTTTTGAGAATCACATTATGTGTGAGTGCTTAAAAGAAAAACAAAAAGTCTAATCAAGGGGAGGTGTTTTAAAAATCTCAAAATGTATAGTTCAATTGTATTTATTTTTATTTGAAAGAGCTTAAGTTTTCACTATGCATATTCTTTGAATGTGATTCTTCTATAAAGAGTGAGCACTTTGCCCTGTCACACCTAAGTTGCCCCTCCCTCTGATCAGTCTCTTGCCAGATTTCTTACAGAAATCTCTTAAAGACATTATTTATGCTTTGTCTGTTAGCTCATTTTGATTCCACATATGAATGAATCATATGATATTTGTCTTTCTCTGATTGGCTTATTTCACTTAGTATAATGCTCTCAGGGTACCATCATGACTGTACCTTGGCTTTGGAGACACTCTCCATATTACTAGAGAGGTCATCGATCTCCATCTTCATCTCACTCTTCTCCTTCTCCAGCTTCTGCTTGACCCTCTGCAGGTTGTCGATCTGCTCCCCGAGCTCGGCCACACTGTCCGCGTGCTTCTTCCTCAGGGTGGCTGCCGTGGCTTCGTGCTGCAGGGTGGCCTCCTCCAGGTCCCTGCGCATTTTCTGGAACTCAGCCTCCCGCTTCTTGTTCATCTCAAGCTGGGCTGAAGTTGCCCCACCAGCTTCCTCCAGCCGCTCGCTGATCTCCTCCAGTTCCCGGGAGAGGTCAGAGCGCTGCTTCTCTGCTTTGGCCCTAGAAGCCCTCTCTGCCTCGATTTCCTCCTCCAGCTCCTCAATGCGGGCCTGGGAGTGATGAAAAACACAAACTTAGCTTGTGTTAGTAATTTTACCATGTTGAATTCCACTGATGGAAACCAGGTACTCACCTGTAACTCCTTGATCTTCTTCTGCAGCTGCATGCCAAGGGCCTGTTCATCTTCAATCTTGCTTTGCAGATTGCTCATTTCAAACTCTTTTCTATTAGAAAAGCACTTGTTGTAGGTCACATAAATACTAATAGTATTTCCCCCAATAAACTTTTGTCTTTGCTGCTTACTTTTTAAGCTTTTCATCAAGTTGCTGTTTGTCATTTTCAACATCCATTGTGGATTCTTGGGCCAATTTTAGGTCTCCCTCAAGCTTCCTCTTTGCTCTTTCTAGATCCATCCGGATTTTCTTTTCTTGTTCCAAAGACCCTTCAAGCTAAAAGTTAATAATCTATGAATATAGTTCCTAGCATGTTACCACTTTTTGTCCTAGGTTTAACTTGTAAACATTTAACTCATATATAATCAGCAAATTATTTTTATTTTTATCTTTGAATTAAACAAATTTATCCCACTTATTACATTTTTATTGCTATTTATCTAGTCCAGGGATTCATCATTTATAAAGTGAAATGCACCTCATTAACACATTTTTAAAGTAACCTACTAGGAAGACCTCTTGTCATCTCTGTCTCCCTACTGGAATTCATCGTGTTTGATGCTTTACCACATGGGATAAACACCATAGTAATATTTCCAAACCCTGACCTTTGTCAAGTCCTCCCTTACTTAGACATTTACAACGGATTCTCCATTCAATATCAGAACATGTTTGAAGCCAAATTTATCTCTCATGTTCTCTGTTTGGAATCCCCTTTGTCCCTGTGAGAGAAAACCTTATGGATCATTTTTCTCTTACTACACTTCTTGTTTAGAGAACCTCTCTCTTCTATATCTTCCCATAGCCTCTCTTCTTTCAAGCCCAGATAAAGACCCATTTTGTTTATACATTTTTTTCTTCTTCCCTTCCCCCTAATTTGTTTTGCCCATATTATCTGTTACAACTAACTTCCTTTATTTTATTTTAATTTTTTTTTTACTTATGTATCCATATTTGTTCTTATAGCAGGGTTAGAGGCCTAGTGCACAAATTTGTGCATGGGTGGGACTCCTCATCCAGGCCAGTGCGGGGGGAGGGACTGCAGGAAATTGCCTGGCAGCGGGATGTTGGCTGTGGGAGCACATTGACCACCAGGAGGCAGCTCCTGCGTTGAGCGTCTTTCCCCTGGTGGTCAGGGCATGTTATAGCGACTGGTGGTTCTGGTCTCTTGGTCATAAGGGTCGCGTAAGCTTTTATATACATAGATAATATCCTATACTATGTATTCATTGGACACTCCTGGAAGTGCTCATTACACTGTAAGAATCCAACTCATGCCCACTTAGTTATAAAATTTAAAAAATAATTTTACATGGTGTTAGGCTTACATCATCTACTTGTTGTTCAAGCTTGGTTTTAGCTTTGGTCAGGGTGTTGACTTTGTCCTCTTCTGCCTGCAGGTCATCCAGAGTCTGCTGGTGGGCCTCTTGGAGGGCCTTCTTCTCTTTGGTCAGCTTAGCTATGGTTTCGTCCAGACCTGCCATCTCTTCTGTGAGGTTTTTCACCTAGAAGGTCAAGGAAGAGATTGCCTCTACTATAAAGCAGCTTATTGAATGATAGAACCTCTATATAGTTTAGTATAATATGTCTCTTACCTTGTTCTCTGTGGCATGTTTTTCCTTTTCAACCTTGGCTAGTGTCAGCTCAAGGTCATCAATGTCTTTCTTCAGTTCTGAACATTCGTCCTCCAGTTTCCTCTTCTTGGCTGTCAGCTCAGCATTGATCTCTTCCTCATCCTCGGCTCTCTCAGTCACCTCTTTGATTTTGGCTTCAAGCTGAATTTTGGTTTTGATCAGCTGGTCACACCTCTCCTCTGCATCAGCTAAGCTATCTGCTTCCTAAAAAGGAACAATAGACACTTTTATCTTTTAGTTCTCTGCACATTTTCAGATTATATTAATATTTTGAAAGCAAACCATTAAATTGTGTTTTAAAATGTTAGGTTAATTTTTATTAGCTTTCCATCATTTAGGAAATATTTATTGGACAGTTACCTCACTGACAATAAAATAAAGGAATTTAAGTCATGGTTCCTGGTAAAATTATGACACAGTTTTATTTCTAATGATGGTGTAGAAATTCACTCCCTCAGAATATGGCCCTTTGGCATACTGAAAATCTTAAGTTGAAGGAATTTGAGAAAATGGCAGAAGGAAGAAGGTTCTTTGAACTCCTCTCCTCATCCCTCTTTCCATAAATTTCCCATGTGAGGAGGAAATGAGACATTTTTATCACCAGAGAGGGGAGTTGGGGGCCAACAAGGCTGTATACATAAGCCTTATCAGACTAATCCTTAACTTTTTAGTTACTTCTTCACCATTAACTACCCTTAGTACAAATCGGTGTGTCTTGTTGATTCTTTTAGTAATATTTGTATATGAAAATGTATAGAACATTCTAAGCATTTGTGAATTAGGTAAGATTGATAATAAGCCTCTTGGTAAGGTGGAATCTAGAATTTCCCGTAGCAATTGCTTAAATAAAATGTTAGCATCAGATTATAAAAATGGGTTCTGACACTCACAGATTGAACCTGCAGTTGTAGTTCGTTTTTCTCTTGCATCAGAGCAACCATTTTTTCTTCCAGCTCTTTTCTCTTGGCCTCAGCCTTTGCAAGGTTTTCTTTGGTTTTCTCAAACTCTTCCTTCATGTTGGCCATCTCCTTCTCTGTTTCGGCACTCTTGAGGAGGGGCTTAATCTTGAAATACAGCTTCATCCAGGGCCAGTGCTTCACATTCATGAAGGCGCGGACATTGTACTGGATACAGTAGATGGACTCTCTGTGATAGGAGCAGAAATTTTCCAAGTCAGGTTATAACAGGAATCAGAATTAAAAAGTGTATGCTGATGGAGTTTAGTAAAGTATCCCTATTAATACCTTCTTTCCACCATCTTCTGGTATTCCACTCTTGCCAAGAACCCTCTGCACCTGGCCTGGGTTCGGGTAATCAGCTGGGCCAGCTTTTCATCTCGCATCTCCTCTAGGAGCCCCAGAAGACCAGCTTTGAAAAAGACCTGTGCATGAGCAGAGTTGTAGATCAGAAACTTTACATCAACTTTAAAGTGACAGAAATAACATTAAGTAGACTTCAGAAACTATTACCTTGGTGTGACCAAATTTATACTGATTGTGGTCAATGTCAATGGACCCAAGAAGCTTCTCAGAAGCCTTCTTGCTGTCAATGAATTGTCCTTCAGGGATAGCACTTGCATTTAATACCTTGTATCTATTTAACAAAGAAATGATATAGCTGTTGTTATGAACAAGAAGTCTTCCTGCCTTATTATAGAAACAACATAGCTGTTGAGTAGTGTAACAAACATAAACAAGAAATCATATCTACCTTTCTATTCTCCACACATTCAAAGAGTGTCAAACTTTTGGTATTTCAATAAAGTCAGCTAAATTTGTTCCATATATATGTATATGTATATGCATATGCATATGCATATGCATATGCATATGTATATATTTGTTGTATATATTTGTCATCTCTCTGGATCTATTTTGTTTGTCAATTTCTTTTGTTTATTAGATTCCACATATAAGTGATATCATGTGATATTTGTCTTTCTCTGACTGGCTTATTTCGCTTAGCATAGTACTCTACAAGTCCTCCCATGGTGTTTCAAATAGATCCTCTTTTTTATAGCTGCATATTATTCCATTATGTAAATGTAGCACATATTTTTATCCACTTATCTATGATGGGCACTTGGGCTGTTTCAGATATTAACATAGGGGTGCATATATTTTTTCTGATTGGTGTTTTGGGATTAGGAAATATTCTTACAGGATCACTAATGATCTTTTCACTGAAAAATTAAAGTAAATAAGAGAAATCTCTTAAAATAATTCATGGTGAAAAAGTCTGACCTTTGTTTGAAGTCTGCATAAACGATTCTGCTTGGGAATCCCTTCCTACAGATTCGGATGCCTTCCAGCACACCATTACACCTCAGCTGGTGCAGGACAAGTTCATGCTCCATGGCCCCTAAAATAAAAGATGCACATGCCTCATTTCATGGTCTAGCATAAACACACGTGTTTGTCTGGATATCAGACCTGTCTTACCTGGAGTTTTGGTTTCATTGGGGATGATGCACCGTACAAAGTGGGGGTGTGTGCTCCTCAGGTTGCTCATCAGCTTATTCAAATTTTCCTGTGAAACCATATGAAATTTGCTTTAAAATGTATACTACTTTCAGACATTCATATATGCAGACATAATCATGCTCCATGGCATTCACTTAATATTTCTTAAATTTTTAATTATTTTTACATTTTATTTTTCAATTACAGTTTATATTCAGTATTATTTTGTATTCGTTTTAGTAATACAGCATAATGGTTAGACAAGCATATACTTTACAAAGTGTTCCTCCCAATATTTCCAGTTCCCATCCAGATTAGAATTTGCAAAGAATTAGCTCTGGAATTTCCACATTCCTAAAATGTTCTTTTATTGCCTACTTTTGTGCAGTATATATAGAAATTTTTGTCTCCTAGGTGTTTGAAGTAGTTGTTCACTGATGTTGAGTGTGATAGAATACATTGTCGATTTAGTATAACATTCTAAACATATGGGAATACTTATAGCCACTCTTTTTGCCTTCATATGTAATCTGGTTTTACAAATAAGTCAATGTCTTTCTCCAAATCTCCATTTTTTTCTTTACCTGCCTTGCAAGTGTTGTATCCCCTTCCCTATCACATGCTTATTCCTTATCATAGTTCGAGATCTGTGTCCTCCTTCTGGTTCCATAGTGAGTGGCCTTTTAATGCCTGTTCTGGGAATTGGCATAAAACTGACAGCCATGTTACCAAGTTTGAGATGTTTTCCAAGGAAATCCTGTTTTTTAATTTCAGTTTTTGACAATTGGATTGTCAAAAGTAAAGTAAATTTTCCTTAAAGGGCTATTTTAAAAATTATATCTGGGTTTCTGTGTGTGTGTGTGTGTGTGTGTGTGTGTGTGTGTGTGTGTGTGTGTTTAGATCAGCTTCCAATTCCTACCACTATTCTATCCTCAGATTTTGAAATCTACTCATTTCAGTCTATGCCAATATTTGCCTAAGCACTTGCATCATTTGGAGGCTCTCAAAGGCTCAGAAAATGTAATATTTTGCTTAATCCTACTTCATTAGAAACTTTTGAGTGTCAAATGACCTCATTTCCTGGCCCCCAAATTGAATTGTACCATCTGATACTTACTTCTGCAATTCACGCTCATCTCTCCTGAGGCCTGTGTCTCCTATATTATACTGACTATCTCTTCCAAAGTGCCATTAGACTCAGTTCTACCTGCTGACCTCTCTCCTTGAGTCATATCCAGTATTATAATCCTTGCAACATTAATTCCCCTTTCCCACACAGTAAAATGAAGTTTAATTTCCTGAATTTAATTAGAGAAAATGAAGTTTGTACCCTAAAGAGAGCAGACACGGTCTGAAAGGAAGAACCCTTCTTCTTGGCAGCTTTCTTTCCAGCAGCAGCATTAGCCTCTAAGGGGAACCGAGAAAGTACAACCGTCATAATACAGGCTTCCTCACATGAGGTTTCAGACATTCAGTAAAAAAGAATTCTATCGAAAATTACCTGCTTCAGCGGCGGCTGCTGCATAGGAGAAGAGGTAGGCTAGAGTCTTCAGGGAACACTTCTGGTACAGGGCAAGCACAGTCTCATTCAGGGGGTCCTTGTTCTTGTCAAGCCAGCCGGCAATGTTGTAGTCCACAGTGCCCGCATAGTGCACCAGCGAGAAGTGGGCCTCAACCTTGCCTTTGGTAACCTTGGGCTTCTGGAAGTTGTTGGACTTTCCAAGATGCTGCTCATACAGCTTGTTCTTGAAGGAGGTGTCTGTGGCCTTGGGGAACATGCACTCCTCTTCCAGGATGGAGAAGATGCCCATGGGCTAGAAGAAGCATAACGGTATTCAATATCAGTCTATTCCAATGACTCTATTGTCTGCAGGAGTCAAAGCCACTTTGGTGCTGTCACTCTGTTACTGTGAACACTGGGCTGTAAGTACTGTGAGAGCAAGGCCCTTGGTCTGTTTGGCACAATGACAGAGCAGTGCTAGACATATGGTATGTGCTTAATTTTTGTTGAACAACAATACATGGAATGAGATTATGTGTATATCAAACAGCAGTGTGGTGGTTGCCAGAAGGAAGGGGGTTGCGGGAAAAGGGGGTCTTAATATAAGGTGACAGGAGAAAAATTCACTTGAGTGGTGGGCACAAGGTGCAATATACAGATCTTGTGACATAGAAACCCACACCTGAAATCTATGTTCATGTTGACCAATGTCACCCAATAAATTTAATGAAAAAAATTTTAAGAATTATGTGTATATAAATGTAGCTCACTTTTAGCAATAGGTTTAACCAAAGATTTCATGTACATAGACATCAAGTAATATAAGTAATATTTTGAAAAATGATCTGTATTTTTCAGTAGCCACCTCCTTCCAACTTGACCAGTGATCAAAACATTATGGGAAAAATATTTTAAATTAATGTTATTTTCCCAGTGACATTGAAGCCCACTGCTCCATGGTCCCACTTCCATGGGTCTTTGGACAAACCAGAAGGGTATGAAATGCCATAGTCCCTGCTGGGCTCCCATCATATTCTTGGGGATAACTGAACCCTGGGATTTTAACCACCCAGGCACCCCTCTAGGTGTCTGGACAGATTCTGGGTGCTTTCCAAACACTTAGCCTTATGCACAAGGGGATTCTACTATCCGAGGGCTTACAGCCTGGGACTGTGAGGTTAGAGGCAGCAACATGTTAGCAGGAAGGAGTTAGAGGCAAGAGGTGATGGCCCCACGTAAATAGGAGCTGTCCCTGGGGAGCAGCATTTGTTTCCGTACCTTCTCGATGAGCTCGATGCAGGCAGCCAGGTCCATCCCGAAGTCAATGAACTCCCACTCGATGCCCTCCTTCTTGTACTCCTCCTGCTCCAGCACGAACATGTGGTGGTTGAAAAACTGTTGCAGTTTCTCATTGGTGAAGTTGATGCACAGCTGCTCCAGGCTGTTATACTACATAAGTATAAAATACAAATTACCATTAATCTTATAATAAAAGCTTCTATTGGATAGGGGATTTTCTTAATTGGTAAAACCCAACTGCCCTCAGGATGGTATGGCTTCATCCCACCGCTCTTTTTTGCTGCTGTGGGTAAGGAAGTGTTAGCACCCTTGTTAGAATTATCTCCTAAGTAGGAATAAACAGGGTCTGAATGATACTCCTTATGCAATAAAACAATTATTTGGTTTTCACAATATATATTTTTTCATTATAGGTTTCATAGTAATTTATCTCTTTATGATTATGTTGTATAACTACTAAGGTTGATACATCTGAGTCACTAAGATCTGTGTGTTGTTATTAATAACTGGAATAAAAATTCAATAGCTAATCTTTGTTGAACATTTACTATACTGTGCTAAGAACTCATATAAATCATTGCATTTGATCCTCACAGCTGCCTTTTTAAGGTGGTACTATTTGCCCATTTCATGGGTGAGGAAACACTGTTAGAGAGATTATGTAACCTTAGCAAGTTCCTGCTGGTTAGGAGCATGACAGGGCTCCAAAACTTTGACAACAGAGCCAGTGTTTGTACCCAGTATTAGCACTTGAGGAGATTTGCTATGCTTTACTACTCAGGACACCTAGATCTAAAAATAATTGTGAGTGCTATTGTGTTAAAATAGTGTCACCATACACGGAAGTCAAAGAGGTTCTAGTATGCAGTGTTGTTAGTTTTCTTATTTTTAAAAACTGTGATATGTTCTTGCTCCTGCTTGGTGCCCAATTATTCCTTCCCATGTGGGCTTGGGAATTTCGGGAAATGCTCTTGTTCCTAAAACTCAGAAAGATTCCTCCAGTGTCTACCAGTCAGGAAAAGGTATAGGAATTCTACTTGTACATCAGACACATCTGAGATAATGCTGTCAGGTAGAGGACTTCACTTCGGTACCCTTGTTTCTTAAGATATATTCGAGGTATTCTCTCTCAGGCAGATGAATTTGAGTTACTTTTCAATACCACATCCATCCTCTGTTCCTGAGTATTTCAGGGCAGATAGGAGCCTTGAATCTCCCTTTGAATTTGTCATTGTCTTCCCCACTGTCATCTTTGTTGCCCTCATTACCTTCTTTATCTCTTACCGAGTACTATGTGTTTGCAGTTTTTGCTTAGGGATTAAGATATAACAAGCTCTTACTGGTAGAATGATCTCAGAAATAAGTGTGCTGTTTGGAGTGATATGCGATTTACCTATCAGTCCTAGTTGAATTTGTCTTGTGATTGGTCAGATACCATTCCCATTATCCAAGTTTACTTAGGTAGGAATTGGAAGACCTGTCTCATTCCAAGTTTGTGCCCTTCAGTCTTTTTTCACATGCCTATTTAGTGTGTAGGACAGCTATTCCTCACAGACCTTTTTTCAATATTGATTTCAGCACCATAATTTGTAAACTTCCTTGCTCAAAGTTTCTGATGACTCACATCAAAGATCTCAAAGCCAGCGATGTCCAAGACCCCGATGAAGAACTGCCGGGGCTGCTTGGTGTCCAGCTGCTGGTTGATGCGGGTGACCATCCACAGGAACATCTTCTCGTAGACGGCTTTGGCCAGGGCACCCACGGAGTTGTACACCTTCATGGACAGAGTCATAACTTGCTGTTATTAAAGACATACTGGGAAGGCTTAGGATGTGTGTCATGATTAAGATCACGCACTTACCTGCTGTACGGTCTGGCCTTTGGTGACGTACTCATTGCCGACCTTGACCCTGGGGTAGCAGAGGGCTTTGAGCAGGTCAGCAGAGTTCAGACCCTGGAGATAGGCCGCTTTGTCAGCAACTGTAGAGACACAATTTAGGAACACAACATGATCTGATGTGCAATCCACTATTCATAGAGGAGTGAGAGCATCACTATACAAAGTCTGGGCAGGAGTATATTTCTGTACGTCCCATCAGAAGCTCAGTTGTAAAAGAGACATGAGTTTGGAATGGGCTTTTTTGCCTAGATTCTCCCGTTAAACCCAGATGTAGCTACACTTTATACCTTCAGTGCCATCTGGCTCAGCTTGCTCCTCACGCTGCTTTTGCTTGAATTTCATGTTCCCATAATGCATGACTGCCCCTGTGAGCTTATAGATGGAAGCTCTTTCTTCAGAAGTGAAGCCCAGAATATCAATGGCACTCTACCGGGAGAAATGAGAGGACAAAAATTAGGGCAGAAAAGACTAACTTATTTAGGAGAATTTATACTATATGCTTATGACACACCTACAGTAGGTTGCTATTGTCATTCCCATGCATAATGTATTTTTTTTAAAACTGCATGTGTAACTTACATCCGTGGCCAACAACTCTTCTTGGTCATCAATGCTGGGGACTGTGATCTCCCCTTGACTGACAAAGGCATAGTCATAGGGGTTCGTGGTGATCAGAAGCATTTCTGGGTAAATAGAGTTCAGGAGGTAAATTGTACATTACAAGATGTTAATAAAAAAGATTAGCTTTCATCTGTGAATTTAAGATCTTTCTTACCAATCAGTTCTGGCTTCTTGTTAGACATGATCTGATAGAAAATATGATAACTTCTTTCTGCCTTTAGCTGGAAAGTAACTCTGGACTTCTCCAGAAGATCTGCAATGGAAAGTAGGGAAATTGGGGGGAAATTGTGAAGTTCCTGGAGTGATTTGGCATTTATGGTCATCAGTTATATTTTATTGGCCCCTTGAGATTTCAGCTGAATGTTCCCATGAGGTACCACATAGTACATCTCTACAATGGCAGCTGCTCTTACCAACTCTAGAAAGATAGTAAAGCATGCTGCCCAAGGCATATTCATCTATCATACAGAAAATTCCTGATGCATGAAATATAATAGATTCTTGATAACCTCTCCTCCTCAGGGTCTCTTCTCACTTTATAATAGAGGAATACTAAAAGTGAAATTTGTCAAGGCTCAGACTGGGAAGCAATCAGACATATTCAACCCAGAGGCAACTCATTTATCCCTAATGTTAGTTTGGGATTTTTTTTTTCCTTAGAAAATTTGTAGGTCAATTCTGAGGCTGCAATAATTCAGATAAGCCTAACAGCTCCTGGCAGTTATTACAGAATCATTAGCTCATGACTGACGTGAATAAAGTACACTGTGGACTCTGGTTAAGATTGGCATTAACTGTGGGCATGTTTGGCAGCAGAATGGTATTAAACAAGCTCTAAGCTCGGCAGGAGCTGCAAGATGTTCCTGCAAACCATCATTTGTCATTCTTGGATTATATTTAGGGGGTTCTGTTACTCACATGTTTCAATATCAGCAGAAGCCAGTTTCCCTGTGGTTCCAAAGTGGATCCTGATGAATTTACCCTTGCAAGTAAAAAAGATGTTATGTGCAAAGCTTGAAGCACACAAGAAAGATGAGATTCAAATGATAATTCAGACATGCTTTCTCAGGCATTTAAAGGCCAAGAAAAAACCTTCTGTGACCAAAACACTTACAAAGCGAGAAGAGTTGTCATTCCTCACGGTCTTGGCATTGCCAAAGGCCTCCAGCAGGGGGTTGGCACTGATGATTTGATCTTCCAGTGTCCCCTGCAAAGGCAAGGGCAGTGCTCATATCTGAGGCTCCCCACTTCCTGAGAGCCCCCACAGTCTTGATTCTGACTGTGAGTATTGGACTCACCTTCATTTTGCCAGAAGTAGTTTCCTCCTTCTTCTTCTCCCCAGTAACTGCAATTGTTGCAAAGTACTGGATGACACGCTTGGTGTTCACAGTCTTCCCTGCACCAGATTCTCCGCTGTCGAATGGTAACCAAGCAAATATGAGAAATCAAGCCATGAAACTACTTCCACCATCAGAATTTACCACCTAATCATCTATTTTATGTATTTATTAGTCTCCTAGATCTTTTTCTGTGCCTATGAATAGCTCATATTACTTCTTTGCTCAATATTGACAAGATATAAATTCATTTATTCATTATTCATATAACACATATTTCTTCAGTGCTTAAAGTATGCCAGGCTCTCTTCTAGGTGCTAAGGCTTGGGCATGAGTGGTCCAAAAAGCAACCACTCAACAACTAGGGAGAAAATGAAACTACTGTTTTTAAAAAAATATATGAAAAATGCAAGTGTTCTTCAGTTTCCATAGACCAAAGATATAGCCCAAGTTAGGTCTTTGAAGGTATAGACATTCCTCAGTAGGCCTTAAAAACCACTGGTAACATTCCAAAACTACTTAACCTTAAGGCTGTACATTGCTCACTGATCTGTACCAGGTTCAAGCCATGTCTATAGAAGGGATTTTAAACCTCCTTTTCCCAGGTAAGTCCTGTGATACTTTTAAGACTAGACTATAATGATGTAATTTGTGGCATTGTTATTTTACATTCTGATGCATTCTAAAATCCTACAATAAAGTGAAAACAATATCTAGTTTTAGGCTGATTATGCTATTGCTTTAGTATAAGGGCTAAATTTCTTCTTTTGGTTTTTATTATCCCAGTGAGAATAAAATTCCAATAAGCTCAGAATAGGAATACATACGTGATTAAGATAGACTGATTCTCCCGATCTGGAAAAACAAACAAACAAAATCGGTGCATAATCAGCATATCTACCAGTTACACAAACAAATCTTTGTACAGGGAAATGGTTAACTTTGTACAGGGCATTGAACCTAAGTGTCATATCCAATGAAGTTTTTCAATATGTTATTGTAAAGTTATATATGATATTATTCTTAAGTTGAGGAAGAGAAAATATAAAGTGTTGTCATGTCTTAAATTCCTTAAGCTCCCACAGGAAGTGTGTCCTTCTGGTTTAACAAAGGCAGATAGACATATTCCCTAATTGTCATTATGGATTTGTGTCATGCTGAATGCTGATAATGCATGCAACTGAAAAATGCCGAATATGCTAAGGGTTTGGACTGCAGTTTAATTGATTAAAATAGTATTAAGCTAAGATTGAGATTTACTTTCTAAATGGATCCATTGGCGCGCCTCCCCTCCCCCCCCCCACACCCACCCCTTTGTGTCATGGCCACAGATTGCAACCCTAACTTTGCTCAGTCTTCCCAAAAGTATGGCAAAGGGTCAAATAAAGAGCAGGTGAAAAAAGGTGCTTCAATCAGAGTAAAACTCTTTTAAAGGGGAAAAATAACAATTTCTCTTTATATGCCTGTAGCCCTTAAACACCCCTTCATTCAAAGACAGGATGTCATATCTGAAGTGAGCTCTGATGATTTAAAGAGATAAAAATACTTCTAAAAGCATCAAGAAGAAACTTGGGCACTAAAATGATTGAACACATTTTTTATTTGTATTTAGACAGTTACTCATCTTATTCTTGCTACTTAAATATGTAAAATAGATGACATCTTTTCAAGCAGGGACACTAAGCAGACTTACAGGGATGGGGCAGTTGCCTGCTCTGGTAGGTTCATGGAGGTGAAATCAGGAGAACTGAGTTTTAGTCCCCACTTTTACAGTATGTACCTCGTGTTTTAGTCACCTCTTCTGGATAACTAGTGGGTTGGATTAGATTATTTCTGATTATTGGTGGTAAAATAATTGATAGGAGAACCAGCTGAGCTACTCACCAGTCAGCATGAACTGATAGGCATTGTCAGAGATGGAGAAGATGTGGGGCGGGGCCTCCTGGCGCTTTTTGCCTCGGTAGGCAGACACCACCTCTGCATTGTACACTGGCAGCCACTTGTAGGGGTTGACAGTGACACAGAACAGGCCTGAGTAGGTCTGCACCAAAAAGAAAAAAAATAATTATTATTTTGTGGAGACCTTAATTACTATATTTTGAAAATATTAACTACCTGTACGAGCAGAAGGCCATGATAAGGAACTCACGTAGATCATCCAGGCTGCATAGCGCTCTTTGAGGTTATACAGCACAGCAGGCTCGTGCAGGTGAGTCATCATGGCCATGTCCTCAATCTTGTCATATTTGGGAGGGTTCATGGGGTACACCTGGTCATCTTTCACAGTTACAGTCTGCGAAGTAAGAGAGGCCAGATCAAAGAATGAGTGTCAGCTCACCTAAGCCAAAATGCAGGCCAGCCCAACCATCTCCAGGTGTTTTACTCACAGCGCCTTTTTCAGTCTTGACTGTCACCTTCCCTGATTCCCTGCTCTGCACTACTGCTTTCACAAAGGACTCTTTAGGGTCCACCACAAACACTGATGACTTGGCATCAAAGGGCTTGTTTTGGGCCTCAATGCGCTCCTTTTCAGACTTTCGGAGGTAAGGAGCAGCCTCCCCAAAAATAGCCATCTCCTGGTCGGAACTCATGGCTGCGGGTTATTGATGGCAGCACAGTTGAAGACTTTACCTGGCATAAGAAGAAAAGATAGAACCATTAGACTCACATTTAAAAAGAAAGCATCATCGCCGAAACCGGTTTGGCTCAGTGGTAGAGCGTCGGTCTGCGGACTGAAAGGTCCCGGGTTCGATTCCGGTCAAGGGCATGTACATTGGTTGCGGGCACATCCCCGGTAGGGGGTGTGCAAGAGGCAGCTGGTAAATGTTTCTCTCTCATTGATGTTTCTAGCTCTCTATCTCTCTCCCTTCCTCTCTATAAAATATCAATAAAATATATTTAAAAAATAAATCAATAAAAAGAAAGCATTGCATGATTTTCTAACCACTTTGCTGTGTGTCTGAAACTAATACAGAATATTATTGAAAGTAAACTAATAGGAAAAATAGTTTTTAATCTAAAAAAAGAAAAAAACATTCTTCATTCACTGACCAGCTGAGCATTGAGTATGACCCCATCCTGGCTTGGCTGGAGAAGAAATGTCAGTATCTGTGTTCCATGCCAGTGCTGACAGACACTTTAATCACGCATTTGGAAAGAGACTATTGTAGCCTGGCTCACTTACTCTTTGATATTATCGTTGCTTTCTGAGTTCTGTTACACATGTATATTTATTTTTATAAGCTGCCTATTATTTATTGGTTTATACAAAACACAAAGCAAGATGATGGCAAGGCGTTCTTCATCTCTTCCACGTACTGTCCTTATCTTTCAATTGGATGATAAGTACCTTTCCCTCTATGGCATCCTCACACCTCTCAGAACACAAGGTGGATGCAGCAGGGAGCTCAAAGCTGCCTTTGTGAGTAAAAGGAACTATAGAAATAGGTTGCAAAAATTCTAGGAACTATTTTGTATGTGGTGAAACTCTTTTCATTCTAGATTTGGATTTTCAAAGACTAATAAAGGAAAGGCAAAATATGAGGGCTTTGTTTTGCATCATTTTGTTAAAATATATTCTATTCATCAATTTCTCCTGTACCATAATTTTGACAAACTAAGCTTTTTCATCTGTCTAGTATTTATCAAAGACTTAAGATAAAATGTTATTACTTTTATTTTCTTGCTCTATTACTAATCTAACAATTTCACAAAAATTTTCAAGATTAGTCTCTTGCTACTTAATATTCATTAATCCTGTCAATAATGATAATTGGTAATCTATTTTATAATAACAAACATATCTTTCCAGGAAAACTTAAAGCAGTTGGGCACACTTTTCCACATTTTCTCAAAGTCCAGTGATTAGAGTGACACAATTAAAATGCTTTGTCTTGCTGAAATTAATCATCATCATTTTCCATATTTTAAAAATTTTGCATTTTACAGATCATGAAACAACATGCAGATTTAATCTACTTTCCAAGGCAAGGGTTCAATCTAGTTAGACAATATCTCTAGTTTTTTTATTATTTAGTGCTGAAATAAATTATTTAGCCAACTTACTAATTTAAGTTCTTCTATAAAAATCACCAATTTCTTCTAGATTTCTCTATAAATTAATAACACTGAAATATATTGCATGTTAGAATTCAAGTATTTAAAAGACAAACTTCCGTGTTAGAAATAGAAAAATCATGCATAAAACTCCTAAAGAGAAAGCATTTTCATATATGACAAAGGACATAAATGCATATGAAATCAGTTTCTCAAGTCCCCCTTAGAATTTTTCAAGGGAAGTATGACCATCCATTGAATTGAAATGCTTTTCCCTTATAACCCCTGGTCACCCCCCCAAACCACTGCAGAAGGTTTCTTGCACCCTTGAGGAACGAGAAAAAAAAAATCTTACCTTAGAGCTACAACCTGGAAGTGGATCACAACTGCAAGAAAAAAAGATACATTTCTTCTGAATTATATTCTGACAATCCCCAATTATAGCATGCATAATTCTTAAGCCAGGACTAGAAAATGACTGGGACCACTAAAACGTCTAATTAAAATTGCTCCGGAGTACACCGGTGCCTCGCTGGAAGAGCTGCCAGGGGCCGTGGGAGCCAGGATGTGTGGCATGGCATGTGTGAGGGCAGCCAGGCATCCCTTACCCTCCTTCGCACAGAGCCCTGTCCTCTCACACACTTACCTTGAAGCTTTATGAGGAAAGACAAGTCATACTCATTCCAAGGGCACTTTTATAGCTTTATGAGGAAAGACAAGTCCTCATTCCAAGGATACCGTTATAGGATCAAATATGGAAAACACGTAGCCTCCTCCTCTTTCTTAAAACATGTTTGGCAAAACATTTTTTTGGCAATGAAGGTCTCCAAACATAATTCCCTTCATATTAAAGATGTTTGGATATAATTAGAAATATTTCCTCTCTCATTGGGTTAAGTATATGAATCAATCTCCTATAAATAATTTGAGTTGTTGGCAACCTGAAAGTGAGGTGCTGTTTCAGAGGCGCTATGTTCTGCAATCCCTGGACTTTTTTGCCTGCTGCTCTTCTGTTTCACTGAGTTGACTGTGGGAAGTCTTGTCAACTGACTGCACAGTTGCAGACATCACACCAGGGAAGGACGATTGCTTTTTACCAGAGAAATGTGAAAAGATCCGTAGTTCCTCCCAAGAATGCATGATATTTTTTTATTGGTTTTGCTTGGAAATTTAACTTTAACATTTGCTTCATGAAGAGCAGCCAAAGACAGCTTCATTTGTTTTCCCTAGCCAGTCGTCTCGGATTCATTGTCACATTATACCACTCCCACTTCAAACTTGCTCCAAAACTGGATTATCTCTCCGAGCTGAGTTGTACTGCTTCTCTCACGTTTGTTTATTTGTTTGGAAAATGTAAGGAAAAAAAGGGCTTTTCTCTGTCTAGAAATCAGCAACTATGACTTCTCTTCCATCAACTACCCATGGTATATATTTCACATTTTGTTTACAAACAATATCTGGACATTGTGTTCTATTCTAATTTTTAATTTAAAAAATATTTGTGTTATTATCTCCGTGACATGCATCTCTTTATGTCAGCATTGTCTGTCTGGAACAGACATCAAATTTGCTTAGCATATCCTGTTTTGCTATCATTCCTATATTATTGTGCTTAAATTTCTATCAATTTAGTGGACAGTGGTTGCCTTATGAAAGCAGATGCCTGGAGATACTGGTTGTAATGGTCACATGATAGTATTAGTGTAAGAGACCATCTAATCCATATCACTCACTTACTAATTATGCAACTGAAATCCAAAGAATAGGAGAGAATTTTCACAAATCCCACAGTAATCTAGATGCTGGTCACCTGATGCAATGCAGTGTGATTGCTGTAACACTCTTCTACCTGGGGTGGATTAAAGCCATTGGGGGAAAGGGTCTTAAAGGAGACAGACTTCTGAGAGGGGCTTCCCTAACCAACTCTTAACCCACTTTGTTACCACAGACACATCATTTCATTTTCTTACATGTCCGTTTACTTTATAGGGCATCTGGAAAATGTGGGTAATGATTCTCAGGAAGAGAAAACATTTTAATAATGCTCTCAATAGAATTTGATGGTAATTTTAAGAGCCTTTTGACCTGCTCTGGGTAGATTGTTTTAAAAAGTAGAATGTAAGACACTATTTTTGGTCATTGTCGCCAATTATGATGCACGTAAGCAAGTGAAAGAGGGGCCATTGCAGTGAGAAGGACAATTACAAACCCTTCCTAAAGCTACCTGTTAAACTGCTCACATCCAATTTGAGTTACTGTCTCACAGTGCCATTTACTTCCTTTCTATTTAGATGGAATGTTACCTGTTAACTTTTCATGTATGCTGCTCAGGAAGATTATATGTTTGCCTGTGATCTTAACCGAATGGGGTTTAAAAATCAATCCTCTAGGAAAACTCGGAGTACTTAAGAGTGCCACTGTTATCTGCTTTTTGCACCAAACTCATACTCATCATTATGTGTGTTGAATACATATTTAAATAATCTATTTTGAGATTCATATTTTATTGATTACACAGGAAGCCACAAAGTCTGGAAACATAGGCTAATAAACAGTTTACTGATGTTAAATATTCTATAAACTTTATAGTCACCTGTAACTTTTATAGGGGGGTCACATCAAACTCTTTAATGCCACACCTATTACCTAATGCACACACTGTGAATATACAATATATTGGTATTGATGATGAAAACCTTCATGTACTAATAATACTTAGTATTTGTATTCTTGATAACAATTGTTAAACAAGGAGAGTTAATGATATAGTTTAGCCTGAATCCCCTATGTGAGAATAGAGTTAGTGCCATTCTTTGCATGGACCTGGAAAATTAGGTTCATATTAGGGAAAATAGGAGCTTTCTAAGACCCTGCTAAATCCCAGTATTAGGGAAAGGTTAGAAAGAAATACTAAAGAACTTCCAGATTTCTGTTCATCAGAAATGTCTTCCCTAATCAGAGTCAACTTTATGGTTTTAAAGTATTACTATAGACCTAAAATAAACGTAAATACATAACTACTTCTTAGTGGTACATTGAATGGTATTGTTTGATAGCCTTGTGATTATTCAAGCTTTGACATCAGTTTAGGAGAGAAAGAAAAGACCAGGCTAAGGCTATTGTTTGCAAAGCACCCTATGCTTTTATTTCCGTTGCAGTAGGGTGGAATAGACAAAATTACAGATAGACATGACCAAAGATTTCACATTTTGTGCTTCTCTTTAGTCATTTCATAGCATCAGGGATCACTCTTCATTTATGATTTTTGTGTGAACCTCACGGCTCTTCACCCGCAGCTTGTTGACCTGGGACTCAGCGATGTCAGCCCGCTCCTCGGCCTCCTCCAGCTCGTGCTGGAGCTTGCGGAATTTAGATAGATTTGTATTGGATTGTTCCTCCTGAGAATAAAAATGGAATTGTAAGGACCCCATACTGTGCATCTTTCTAAACTGTATAAGCCTAAGGAGAGAACAGACTTGTCATCTACAAAGAAATTAAAATACTCAACAAGAAACATGATTGTCTTTCCTTCTGGATTCTGCATATCATTGAAATTAATTTTATGATTTATTTGGGATTTGGTATCTCATAAATAATAACATCTATATTTTTGCAACCAAAATATATTAAAAGATACATTTCACAAGTAGAACAAGAAAAAGTTTAAGAGCAGAGGAGGAGGCAAGAATATTGTCATGCTTGTTAATGTTGCTATAATTTGACTGTTTGCTTGAGTTAGATATTCTTTATCATATTAAGAATGAATATCTTTTAAAAATATCTTTTAGAGAGAGAGAGAAACATCCATGTGTGAGAAGAGCATCTATCAACTGCCCCCTGAATGCCCCCTACTGGGGATCGAGCTCACAGCCCATCATGTGCCTTGACCAAGAATCAAACAGGCAACCTTTTGGTGCATGGAACAAGGTCCAGCAAACTGAGTCACACTGACCAGAGCAAGGATGAATTTCTCTATATGATTTTTGTTAATCCTCACCCAAGGATATTTTTCCATTGATTTTTAAAGAGAGTGGAAGGGAGGGGGAAAGACAGAGAGAGAAACATAAATGTGAGAAAGACACATTGACTGGTTGCCTAATGCACGTGTCCCAACCAGGACCAGGATTGAGCCTGCAACCAATATATGTGCCCTTGATGGACACTATCCACTGAGGCAAACCAGCTAAAGCAAGGATGAATTTCTTAATAATTTTTTTAACTTGAAAAAATGTTGGATTTCACAATATATTATGTTGTCACATTTTAATATAATCACTCACTTTTTTCTCCTTTGCTGGATATAATAATTCTATTAAGAGATTCCCTAATATTAAATATTCCTTTCATTATAAGAATTGAACCTATTTAATCACCAATGGACAGTATCTTGAATAAAGTAAGAGTTTTAGTCTTGCTGGCATGGCTTAGTGATTGAGTGTTGACCTATGAACTGGAAGGTCACCTTGGTTCCCAGTCAGTGCACATGCCTGGGTTGCGAGCTTAATCCCCAATAGGGGGCATGCAGGAGGCAGCCAATCAGTGATTCTCTCTCATCTTTGATGTTTCTATCTCTTTATCTCTCTCCCTTCCTCTCTGAAATCAATAAAAATATTTTTTTTAAAAAAAAAACAAGGGTTTCCTCAGCTTAGTAATTTATTTTTACTATAATTATATTCATTAGTAATACTGCCTTCAGTTTTCCCCCTCTTTCTCTCTTAGACGGGTTTTGGTATGAGGGTTATGTGAGCTTCTTAAAATAATTTGGGAATCTTTTCATCTTTTCCCATGATCTGCAATGGCTAATAGAGCTTAGGATTATCTGTTACTTGAAGTTTTGAAAGACTATCTGGAGCTGAGCTCATTTTCAGAAGTAATTCTGGAATAAATTATTTAGCCAACTTACTAATTTAAGTTCTTCTATAAAAATCACCAATTTCTTCTAGATTTCAACTTTTTTGGCAGGTTTATATTTAACATTTTACAAATGTAAACCTACTTGTATGGTCGTCTACTTTCTCATTTCTAATGTTGAGAGTTTGTATTTTTTTCTCTTAATTTAGATATAAGTGTATTTATTTTATTAATATTTTTATTAACGCCTTAGAGACTATGAGATATTATTGAAATTAGTAAATTAGAATATATCACACTCTTACTTTTACTTTTCTTCTTATTATTTATAATTTCTTTATTGGACTGCCAATTTATTCATTTATTTTTATTCATAACAAAAGCATATGAAGCAATGACTTATCCTCCAAGTACAGCTTTGACTATTTTCTATAAATTTGTAAAAATAGTATCTTCATTGAAATATTATTTATAATGGATTATTATTCAGTAATTAAGTTTTTGATTTCTGATTTAACCCAAAATATTTAGGAAATGTAGCTTCTTAATGTTTAAGCATTTGGGAATTTTTGTTTGTATCTCTCATCACTTTACAGTTTTACATGCTGTGCCTAGGAAATGTGGTCTGTATTATTTCTGTCTTGAAATTTTTTGAGATTTTTTGATTGAAAATTTGCTTTTTAAATCAAGCTATTAATATTATAAATAATGAGCACTAAGTAAAAGGGCACAAAAGTTTTTAAGAAGGATATAGTCTCTATAAAGCAAATAGCTTATTTACTACAAGTATTATTTACTACAATCAAATTATTTATTAACTTTTCTTAACCAGGGGACTTGTCTCTTTCCTTCTAGCTTAAGAATACTTACAGCTTCCTCGGCTTGTCTCTTGTAAGATTTCACCTTTGCCTGAAGTTTATCTACCAAATCCTGAAGCCTGAGAATATTTTTCCTATCTTCTTCCGTCTGAAAGAATAAAAAGCATAGAGCTTTACTTTTAAATAACATGGTGGTTATATCATTGCATATAAGTATTTCACGTATATATGGAGAACTTAGTTGATAAAAATTATTGCTGTACCTGGTAAGTGAGTTCCTTCACTCTCCTCTCATGTTTGCGCAGGCCTTTGACAGCTTCAACATTACGCTTTTGCTCACTCTCAACCTCTCCTTCCAGCTCACGCACCTGTGAATAAATCGGCACTTAAGAACTGTGATCCAATGAGGCATTGGGAGAAAATGGAAATAGATGTTGAGATACTCACCCTGGCCTCCAGTTTCTGGATCTGCTTCTTCCCGCCCTTCAGGGCCATCTGCTCAGCCTCGTCCAGACGGTGCTGCAGGTCCTTCACCGTCTGCTCCAGGTTCTTCTTCATCCGCTCCAGGTGGGCGCTGGTGTCCTGCTCCTTCTTCAGCTCCTCGGCCATCATGGCCGCCTAATTAGCAATAAAACATAATCAGTTGAGGGAGCTGAGATAGCACATCAAGATTCAAATTTGAGCACCATTATGTTGCCCTCTGCTCACATCAGTGATGGCCTTCTTGGCCTTCTCTTCTGCGTTACGAGCTTCCTGGACAATGTCTTCCATCTCTGCTTGTATTTGGGTAATGTCTGTCTCCAACTTCTTCTTGGTGTTGATCAGGCTGGTGTTCTATTTAAAAATAAGTTATAAATTTTTTATCATGTTATCTAAGAACTTAGTGGTAGCTATTTTTTAAAATTCAGATAAAATATGTAAGTCAAATGACCTTCAATATTATTTTGCTATGTAGTACAGTTAAATAAAATAGAAATGTTATAGAAAATTCAGCATCTCCAAGTACATAGTTCATAATTAGAGCAAATATCTCTATAATTTTATAACTGCTATTTACCAGTGAGACCTATTATTCACAGGCATAAAATTATAACAGATATTCAAACATTCCATTTCTCCACAATAAAATTGTCAATACTGTTAGCTAGAGTCAATAAAGATGTTAACACAAAATAACATGAGTAGCCTTAGAATATTATAAGAAGCAAAAAAATAACTTATGCAAAATAAAAGAGCAAAAGACTTCTCAATAATACAGTGAAAATTTGGTAGAAGTATAAAACTTGGCTATCAGATATAAATTTAAGCTTATATTTTATGGGATACATACACATTTATTAAAGGCGAGATCTTTGTGCTGAATCTCACCTGGGTGTGCAGGAGCTGGACACGCTCACTGGCATCCAGCAGCTCCTGTTCTGCAACTTTCCTGCTCCTCTCCGTCTGCTCCAGGGTGGCCCTCAGCTCCTCAATCTCAGCCTGCAGCAGGTTGGCTCTGCGCTCAACCATGGCCAGCTGCTCCTTCAGGTCCTCCTGGCCCCGGAGAGCATCGTCCAGGTGCAGCTGGGTGTCCTGTGGGGTGAAAGATCATTGAGACATCTTGTTCTCAGGGTTTCAGCCACCCCAACTGCACTGGGGCCATCTCTTGACCCCATGTACCTTGAGAATGCCTTGGGTGTTCCTGTAGTTCCTCAGGGCCTCAGCAGACATGCGGTTGGCATGGTTCAGCTGGATTTCCATTTCATTAAGGTCTCCCTCCATCTTCTTCTTGATCCTGATGGCATCATTCCTGCTCCTGATCTCAGCATCCAGCGAGCTCTGCATGGACTCCACCACTCTGATGTGGTTTCTCTTCAGTTGGTCAATCTCCTCATCCTTTTCAGCAATTTTCCTGTCAATTTCAGACTTGACTTGGTTCAACTCCAGCTGGATGCGCAGGATCTTCCCCTCTTCGTGTTCAAGAGATGCCTTAATGACAGAAAGGGTGACATTAGCGGGGAATGGAAACATTTGGAAGTTTTTCTGCACACCTTTTCTTTCACAGATTTTTGTGATTTTTATCTTTTTATTCAATCTGTAGTGGATGGGCCTAATTCTTTTCTGAATTTATTTGTAATGCACACTTTGACCTGTACCTCTGCTTCCTCTAAAGCAGCCTGTAGTTCGGCCTTCTCTTGTTCAATTTGCTTCTTTATTTTCTCCAGTTCATGGATACGTTTCCCTCCTTCTGCAATCTGCTCAGTGAGGTCGGAAATCTCCTCTGTTGTTAGGGTAAAAGACAGGCAGGGATTTCGTCAGACAGAGGACATAAGAGAAAGGTTCCTTCAAGGCATGAATATCACTGAGAGTGAAAGGAACTCACGCTGCAAGTTTTTGTTCTCTCGTTTCAAAGTCTCTAGCTGATCCAGGGATTCCTCATAGGCATTCTTCATTTTGAACAGCTCGGTGCCAAGAGAGCGGGCCTCCTTCTGTGAGGCCTCGAGTTCAGCATGGGTTTCCTCATACTTCTGTTTCCATTCTGCCAGGATCTGAAAAACCGAGAGTGGTTACGTGCTGTAAAGGATGGAGGGAATTAGTGGAGAGCAAGGGCTGCTGCAGAAATTACCTTGTCAAAGTTCCTCTGCTTCTTGTCCAGGGCTGCGCAGGCGGCGTTAGTTCTCTCCACATCAAGCATGAGGTCCTCCACCTCATTCTGTAATCGCTGCTTGGTCTTCTCAAGGGAGGCACACTTGGCGTTCACAGCTTCTACGTGTTCCTCGGCATCCTGCAGACGCTGGGCCAGCTTCTTCCTTGAGGATTACACATATTTGTAGAGAGAAGTGAACCAAAACAAGAATTTGTGAATTATTACCACATTAAAAGGTATTGGAAACTTCATATTAAAAATATTCATTCATTTATTGGAGAGATATTGATGAGCTCCCTTTATGAATGAGACACTGGGTACACAGCAGTGAACAGGATAGAAAAAGGTGCTTGTCTCATGAAGCTTCCAAACAAGTGGGAGAGAAACAATTAGCAAGTGAGGAAATGTATAATAGCATATGCTGATATAACTGCAATGAAGCAGGGGAAGGAGAGGAAGTGATGAGCAACTATTCTAGGTAGTCAGGGAAGGCTCCTTAGAGGAGGTAACATTTGAGTCAAAATCTAGAAGTCAGAGTGTGAGCTGGAGGGTGGTTGGGGGGTCGGGGGGGAGGGGAGAGGGAGAATTCCAGACAGAGGGACCAGCAAGTTCAATGCCCTGAAGCAGCAATGAGCTTGTGTGCTTGACCAACAGCAATAAGTCCTAATTATCTGTAGTTCTTTATTTCCTTAACCAGATTTTAGACGAAGAGGGCAGAGATCACGTTTGTTTTGTTCATTCTTCACAGAAGACATTTATGGGCTAATTCATGGACTCCTCAAAGATTATATCTTTCTGATTCAATATGCAAAGTATTTTGTACATTCTCTCATATCTGTGCACATACTTGGCCTCCTCCAGCTCCTCTGTGCGCTGGATGGCGTCCGTCTCGTATTTGGTCCTCCACTGGGCAACCTCAGTGTTGGCCTTGGACAGCGCCCTCTGTAATTCGGCCTTGGATTCCTGTTCCTCCTCATACTGTTCCCGCAGCAGGTCACAGTCGTGGCGGGCTGACTGCAAGGCGTGGGCTAGGGCATTCTTGGCCTGTGGGAATAGTTACATCTTCATTTTACTGGATATTTAAATGTTTAATTATTAAATTTCAAAATCTTTTAAATGTTGATGTAATGGACTCCAATTAGGGTCAGATCATGGAGTGGAGGGAGAATGAGTAATAATAATAGTTACCTTAACCTCCTCTTCAAGTTGCCTCTTTAATTCCTCAATTTGTTGAGTATATGCTTGTTTGCCCCTTGATAACTGAGATACCATCGCTTCTTTTTCATCTAGCTGACGTGAAAATTCACCTGATAGGCAAAGGAGATAACAGCATTTTTTAAAGTGAATAAAAATTTTGCAAGCATATATTAGAAATAAATTTTAGCTTTTTAACCCCCCCCCCCAATTGAGTGCTCAAATGATTGAATTATATATTGACATCTTCATGCTTAATGTTTTTCTGTTTTTTATGGTGAAACATATTAATCAGAATGAATAAATACACCTTAAATATTTTTGTTTTCTCCATCATTTGTTCCTTTAGGGTTATATGCTACTGTGTAAAACCAGCTGATAACGTTCAGAGAAGGGAGCTAATGAGCCTAATTGTACCTAGTCCCATTTTATAAGACTTGTTAGAGACTGGGTTATCTATTGCCCTCTTTGGGAATTTGGTGCACTGTGATATAGATAAGAAGAAGCTTGGTCTAAAACAGAAGCTCTGGACCCACGTTGGAGTATTTCCTAGCCTCACATCCTCTCAAGGTGGCCAAATAGTCAAGGCCTCTCTGGAGCAGAACTTAATGCAGTCTTTGGAAGCCTCTCCCTCCAACGTTGTCCCCAAGTGACCTTGAAAGTTTGAGAGTCTGAGCTGTTCAGTGAATCACCCGCTCTCAGTTGCTTTTATTAGGTTTTCACCTCACCAAATCAGTTGTTTCTAACCACATCACCTCCACTCTTAGGCGGCATAGAAGAGGAGGGAGTTACCAGATTCAGTCTGCAAGCGGCCCCTCTGAGCGGTCAGGTCATTGATGAGCCGCTGATGCTCTTCTTCCTTCGATTTCAGTTCACTCACTTGGTCCTCTAGAGTGCGGCACATTTTCTCCAGGTTTCCCTGTGTGAGACAGACACAAAGGAGTAAATGAAGACATTTTAACATAATTTAGCTGTAGCTACAATTTCTTCTGAAAAATGTTTATTTTTATATAGGAAATAAATCAAATTTTCTTACATGTAATATGATATAAACAGTATATTTTATGCTATCCTAATTTGAAACTACACATTGAGATTTTTACAAAGCTAATTGTGAAGCTATGTTCAATATTATAAAACATTTTATAACTATGGTCTAAATTTAAGATTTTTAAAGAATTTTTGGTATATTTTCTAAAAGTGTGTTCAATATTTCACTGCCTTTATGTTGCTTATTGGATAACTAAGAGCATTGGAGACCTGTGTTCTTCAATTGGAGACCTAGAGTACACAGATGGTCTATGCTCCAAGTTGATGCTTTTATTCATTATTGGTGTGATGGGGACAATGTGCTTAACCTCTTTGATTTCAGTTTCTTCAGGTGACCAGTAGAAATGATACAAACACTAATGTCTTTCTTACAAAACTCCTAGATTACTGCATAGAACAAAGGACATAATGTGTGTAAAGTACCCTGTGCCTGTATGATGTGTGCATAAAGGATTATTGTTGTTAACAACCAGTTTTTCAGACTCAGTATTACCTTGGCTTTAGAAACTATTTCTACATTACTAGCGAGGTCATCGATCTCCATTTTCATCTCGCTCTTCTCCTTCTCCAGCTTCTGCTTGACCCTCTGCAGGTTGTCTATCTGCTCCCCAAGTTCAGCCACACTGTCTGCGTGCTTCTTCCTCAGAGCGGCCGCCGTGGCTTCGTGCTGCAGGGTAGCCTCCTCCAGGTCCCTGCGCATTTTCTGGAACTCAGCCTCCCGCTTCTTGTTCATCTCGATCTGGGCTGAAGTTGCGCCACCAGCTTCCTCCAGCCGCTCGCTGATCTCCTCCAGTTCCCGGGAGAGGTCAGAGCGCTGCTTCTCTGCTTTGGCCCTAGAGGCCCTCTCTGCCTCGATTTCCTCCTCCAGCTCCTCAATGCGGGCCTGGGAGTGATGAAAAACACAAACTTAGCTTGTGTTAGTAATTTTACCATGTTGAATTCCACTGATGGAAACCGGGTACTCACCTGTAACTCCTTGATCTTCTTTTGCAGCTGCATGCCAAGGGCCTGTTCATCTTCAATCTTGCTTTGCAGATTGGTCATTTCAAACTCTTTCCTTTTTGAAAAGTATCAAAAGATAACAATTGAGTCCATATCCACTATTAGAAGCAAATCCATAAGTAATTATTTTATACTTACTTTTTTAACTTTTCATCAAGTTGTTGTTTTTCATTTTCAATGTCCATTATGGACTCTTGGGCCAACTTGAGGTCACCTTCAAGTTTCCTCTTAGCCCTTTCTAAGTCCATGCGAAGCTTCTTTTCTTGCTCTAAGGACCCTTCAAGCTAAACATAAATAATGTTGAGTCAAATGTTTGCTTAGCCTTTTTTCCTAATATATATATATATATTTTATTATTGATAATCCTAGACTTACATCATCCACTTGCTGCTCTAGCTTGATTTTAGATTTGGTCAGGGTGTTGACTTTGTCCTCTTCTGCCTGCAGGTCATCCAGAGTCTGCTGGTGGGCCTCTTGGAGGGCCTTCTTCTCCTTGGTCAACTTTGCGATGGTTTCATCCAGGCCTGCCATCTCTTCTGTGAGGTTTTTCACCTTAGAAAGTAAAAATACTTTCCATTACATGCTACATTTTGGTGAATTCAATTTTGTGCTTGTATTCCATAAAAATAATAAAAGCATAGACTATTTTTGTATATATTTCATACCTTGTTCTCTGTGGCATGCTTTTCCTTTTCAACCTTGGCCAGTGTCAACTCAAGGTCATCAATGTCTTTCTTCAGTTCTGAACATTCGTCCTCCAGTTTCCTCTTCTTGGCCGTCAGCTCAGCATTGATCTCTTCCTCATCCTCGGCTCTCTCAGTCACCTCTTTGATTTTGGCTTCAAGCTGGATTTTGGTTTTGATCAGCTGATCACACCTTTCCTCTGCATCAGCCAAGCTTTCAGCTTCCTTGATTTGGGAACAAAATCAAAATTGGGAAGAAGGAATGAAATATTTCCAATGATAACAGTGTAAATTCCTGCTATTCTTTTAATTTAAACTTTTGTGAACCATGTGCTGTGTGCAATTCAGGATATTCCATGTGTGGAAAAAACAAAATATATCAGTTATTGTCTTGTGCCTTTAGTAGAATATACACTTGTTCCTTGGTATCCCTGAGGAATTGGTTCCAGGACCCCCTCATGGGGCCAAAATTCACGGTTGCTCAAGTCACTCATATAAAATGGCATAGTATTTGCATATAACCTACAAATATCCTCCTATAGACTTCAGATCATCTCTAGATTAAAATTGATATAAGGTAAATACTATATAAGTAGTTGATATACTATATTAGTTAGGCAATAATGACAAAAAAAGGTCTGTATATGTCAGTAGAAACACAATCATCACAGGCCTGTTTTATAGTATATGTCAGCAATAATATAACATTTTCCCTAATATTTTCAACTTACAGGATATGAAGGGCCAACTGTATTCTACCATAGGTTAGAAAGCCTATCCCCTAAAAGCTACCATTAATTCAGGAAGCTATTAGTGACATAAGAGTTCAGAAAAGTTATATCACAGATGGTTCTATAAATGGAATGGAATTTAAGCTGGGCCTTGACAGATGAGTAGGATTTGGCTTTAGAAATCAATTTATTGGGGGAAGGAGCAGGAAGAGAGAAGGCATTCTATCAGGTGATATTCAGGATGCAACTGCTACTAGACTATTTCTCTTTGTGATACTGTAGGATGATTCTGATCATACTCTAAATTCAAGTTGAGGCATTAAGTAATCAAGAAATTCCTGACAACCTGCTATATTTCCAGTTAAAAAGGTTGGGGATATACAGGAAATGAGAGAGTAATTGATGTGCACATTTATCAGTGAGCCTCCATATCAGTCTTTGAGTACATAAAGAATAAAATGTGTTCCTTAGAGCCATGTGGTGGATATAGTATAGGACAGATTCTAACTAATTCTCAAAGGACAAGAGAAAAGATTTAAAGATTGTAGGGGAAGAAAAACATCTTTTTCCTTTTGTAATCTAGAGGAAGGAGTTGTTACACCCCAAAACTTGATTGAAGAGAACAGTCTTAACAAGAAAAAATATGTGATTTTGTGATGAGTAAATGATGCCAGACCAATTCAAATCAAACCAAGTGAAAGGCAGTCTTAAAAATCATGCATTAAAGTTGATGGAAGCAGTTTTAAAAGGATTGATTCAGGAGTGAGCAGTGAGCAGGCTGGATGGAGGAAAGGAGAGTTGGCAGCAGGCAAAGCAACTCAATGCTGCTGCAGAAATCTGAGTATGACATGGAGGTGGACTAGAGAGAGAGTCTGAGTTTTGGAGATCAAGAACAAGCGACAATTCAATAAAATTTGATGCAGAATACTACACTTGTCAGCTGGATATTTTGTGATTCATCATCCATGGACATCTAGAAGTTGAAGAAACTTTCAGAGAAAAAATCACTCTCCATGCTACCCTCCCATTAATATTCTATTTGGGATAGTTGTATATGAAAATCACTTTCAAGAACTAACTTCAAAGGAAAATAAGTCATAAATTCTACAGTTTGATAAAACTGCAAAAAGGGAGACAACATTCTACCTCAATTCTACCTCATTGCCCCGGTGCTGGTGAAGGTGTTTATTGGGCAATAAAGAAATATTTGGACTTTATTAGTACAATCAGACTGCTTTCACTTTTCCTACAGTGTGTCTCTCACACTGACTACCCAACTTAATGTCACTGGAGAGCATGTCTGTAGCATTTGTATCCTGATTAACTGTACCCAGGATAATACCAGTACTTACGGACTGAACTTGGAGCTGCAAGTCATTTTTCTCTTGCAAGAGTGACACCATCTTTTCTTCAAGTTCCTTCCTTTTTGCCTCTGATTTGGCAAGTTCTTCTTTGGTCTTCTCGAACTCTTCCTTCATGGTGGCCATCTCCTTCTCAGTCTCCGCACTCTTGAGGAGGGGCTTGATCTTGAAAAAGAGCTTCATCCAGGGCCAGTGCTTGACATTCATGAAGGAGCGGACATTGTACTGGATGCAGAAAAGGGCTTCTCTGAAATGACACAGAAATACCAGTGTAGACTCATGCAAATTGAGTATTGTATGAATGATAAAATCAGATGAAATCTTGGCAGTGAGAGTTTCGGGTGCTGCCCCACTGTGTTCTCAACTATTTTCAAAAGCACAATGAAAAACACTGATTTTGTGGTGTTGGCCAAGGACTTGCTAATCACTTATTTCTCTAATTCGGTACTTCTCAAACTTGGCTGTACACAAAAATCATATAAAGGGCTTATTAAAACATTGTTTCCTGGACTCTATTCCCAGAGATTTAGGTTCAGAGGATCTGAAGTGAAACCTAAACATTTGCATTTTTATCAAGTTTGCAAGAGACGCTGATTATGCAGGTCCAAAGAGTTTTCTATGAGAACACCAGTAGGAACAGGGAAGGGCAACTAGCTTCTGAGGGACATGAGACATGGAATAAACAATCTCATTAAAAGCAGAATTTCTTTGAAAATCTTTGGTTTTATATTTTAATATTGCGTGAATTTTGCATTCTATTCTATATCACATTCATTTTCATCTAAATTATTCTTTTTTAATTAATTATCCTCATATTTAGGCAATTAACTGCCCAAATATATATCTAGAGGGCCATGATACTTATTATTTCTAATTAAATAAAATATAATAAACATATTAGCATAACTAGAGGTGATAGAAACAAAATTTGTTTTATATAAATTCTTTATATATTTACACATACATATGTATATGTATGGGTGTACCTATGACAAATAGAAAATACATTTCTCACTATGGGTCTCATTCATATACATCCTGCAGTTTGAGATATCTTAGTCTTGAAACTCTGTCCCTGTATCATATTAGATCACTAGAAAACTATATACCTAGTGACATTGTCTTAGTTTACTGAACAGAACATTTTCACAGAGAAATGCCCTTAACATTTTAAATTATGATAGTTTGATAATAGAAATAATTAGGTGGAAGAAGTTATGTGTCTTCTTGTATAAAACCACTGTTGAAAATAATGTCTGCTATGCAGTTCAATGTATCTTATTTAGAAATCCACCCAATAAATTCATTTTAGAACCAAGTGCAAGGGCAAATTTTGTCTCTGCTTACTCACTATTTACTCTTGTTGGTAAATTTTTATATCTATATATCTATATAGAGATAGAGATAGATATGGATATAGATATGGATATAGATATCTATATCCATATCTATAATATATATATATATATATATATATATATATATATATATATATCCCAAAACATTCATTATGTATTCCATGGTGATGATCTCTACCTAAGTCTTCTGGTATATGTATCTCTTCACTTCAGTGCAGGGCTCAAATTCATTCCTTATTACCTTATCATAGCTGAGTCTTAACTGTAAGCCTCCTCAAATATGTTTCTGAAGAAGGGAGACATGAATAAACAATATGTTTACATACCTCCTCTCCACCATCTTCTGGTACTCCACTCTTGCCAAGAACCCTCTGCACCTGGCCTGGGTTCGGGTAATCAGCTGGGCTAGCTTGTCATCTCGCATCTCCTCTAGGAGCCCCAGAAGACCAGCTTTGAAAAAGACCTGTGCATGAGCAGAGTTGTAGATCAGAAATTTTACATAAACTTCAAAACAACAGGAATAGCATCAGGTAGACTTTAGAGACTTACCTTGGTGTGGCCAAATCTATACTGAGTGTGGTCAATGTCAATGGATGCAAGGAGCTTCTCAGAAGCCTTCTTGCTGTCAATGAATTGTCCTTCAGGGATAGCACTTGCATTTAATACCTTGTATCTGTTAAAGTACATACAGTTTTTTTTTTTAAACTTGGTTTACTGATAATACTAAATAGTAACTAAGCATTAAATGATCCATTAAACAATCAAAGTTTCTGTTTTAAAATTTATTATGCTACTAGAGACCCAATGCATGTAATTCGTGCAAGGGGCTCAGCCCTCACAGCCCTGGCTTTGTCCAGAAGGTCGCCCAGAAGGATGTCTGGAAGGTCATCGGCTGTGCATTCTAATTAGCATATTACTCTTATATTATTATAGATTTTGTTCACAGGAAGGACATTGAATATATGGATAGTCAATCTAGCATTGACTATTCTTATTCTATTTTACCTTCCTGCATAGTTGTAACTTTCTGCCTCATCAGACCTTGTTCTCATGAAAGAGTTCTACAATCTTATTCCCATTAAGGTATAGATGACTAATAAAATATAGCATGTTATACTTGCTAGATGCATTTGCTTTTTAAGATCCTGAGTCTAAGAAAGCAAGGTTTAATGGGGAATCTGGTAGAAAGTACTCTAGTACATGAAGCTGTTCTAATCACCAAAAATCAAATATAGGAGTGCTGTAGGTCTTGGACACTGAAGTTCTCTGTCAATTCCCCCAGACCCAGACTTAGGGGAGACCAACTCCCTATAGCAACTCCCTGTTGCTCAGCCTCTTGTCCACTTTGCCTTTTATTTGATTCTCAAGATGGACTTATCTAGGGAGGAGAAAAGGGAGCTGAGGAGCTGTTATTGTGACATGATTCTGCAAAGCACTAGGAAATTAGCATATGAGACGAAAAAATGAAGATACAAAAGAAGTGACAGCAAATGATTTACTGATAACTATATATGTGTGAGCAAGTTCCTAACTCAACCACTTAGTAGCCATGTGACTTTGGGTAAGTAACTTAATTTCTTTTAGTCTCAGGTTGTCTATAAAATGAGGTCCTGGTAGTACTTCCTCTGCGGAGTTTTTATAAGCACTAAATGAGATAATCCAAATTTATTAAGCACTAAAAATTATAGTATTCATAATTATCAAAGTTAATGTATACATCTATGAGTTAACCCAGGAGCTTGGTAAATTCAATAAAAAGTTTGCAGAGTACTTAAATATGTAGTCTGTCTTTATTTTAAAGGTGTTTTGAGGCATATATTTTTCTACTTTTTGTGGAAAATTACTATAAAAAATAAAGGCATATTTTCACTAAACTGTTTTGCCTGCATTAAATATATTTATGCTAAGCTTTAAGATGCACCATTTCGAAGAATCTGACCTCTGTTTGAAGTCTGCGTAAATGATTCTGCTTGGGAATCCTTTCCTACAGATGCGGATGCCTTCCAGCACACCATTACACCTCAGCTGGTGCAAGACAAGTTCATGCTCCATGGCCCCTAAAAATACATATTTATTCATTGAAGAGTTTGTTTAAAAAGAGGTATGGTCATCATGCATTGTGCCTTCATTCTAGAACTTCTTACCAGGAGTTTTTGTTTCATTGGGGATGATACACCGCACAAAATGGGGATGGGTACTCCTCAGGTTGGTCATCAGCTTGTTCAAATTCTCCTGTAATGTCAGGAAAAATCCCATTATCTCAGCCTTTAGACTAAGCATTTTGATGATGTCTTTAAAATCAGTGTCTATGGTGGAGTTGAATGGCCTACAATGGAACATTTCACTTAAGGTACCTTGACATGCTTCTCCTGAGATGCAGTTTCTGCCTAAGTACTTCCTTCTCCACTTGAGTGGCCAAGAGTTGCACACATAAAGAATCTGACACATGATTCTTTTTATTGTAGACAAGCACTGTCTGTCTTTCTATCCCATGGTCACCCATATACATTCACAAGGCCATTGCCTTCCCATACTAGATGGTCACACTTTCTTCTCCTAAACCCCATGGTTTTCCAAGTAAGAAAACACATGCCTGCACCACATTTCGATTTTTTTTCTTATAAATATGGCTCTCCATTTCCAATTATATCAATGTTTAGGGCATAAATATATTTTATAAAGGGAACCATTCTACCAGTTATAATTGAGAATTGGCCAGATTAAGAACAAGGATATCATATTACATTGCTTATATGCTAGCTATTAGATTTTCATTAGTCTTTTTTTAATATATATTTTATTGATTTTTTACAGAAAGGAAGAGAGAGGGATAGAGAGTCAGAAACATCGATGAGAGAGAATCATCAATCAGCTGCCTCTTGCACATCCCCTACTGGGGATGTGCCCGCAACCAAGGTACATGCCCTTGACCAGAATCGAACCTGGGACCTTTCAGTCTGCAGGCTGACGCTCTATCAACTGAGCCAAACCAGTTTTGGCGATTTTCATTAGTCTTACTGATTATTTTGTCTTTGAGTACATGTCATTGCTTATGTCTGTGACTCAACTAAATTATTAATTAAAAAGTATTAAGTTTTATAAAACGTTCTATAAAATATTATTACTATTTGACTTAACATGAAAGATGAGCTAAAAACTTCTGAGCAGTTTAAAGCTCTTCTCTCCAAAGTTAGATTAACACAGGTCACTGGTTAATGTCAGCTCTTTTCTGAACACTTGTGAAAAGAAGACCCTTTGATTTTAACAGATTCCTAAAGTAGCTGGGGAGTGTCAAGAACAGTTTTTCCCTTACTCTGAAAAGGGCAGACACCGTCTGGAAAGAAGAGCCCTTCTTCTTACCACCTTTCTTGCCACCACCACTGGCCTCTGGAGAAAGAATAAAAAAAGATGTCATTCAAATACAATTTTGAATCAACAGGGCTATTTCTTGCCTATGTGCTGATTTTTGTGCTGAAGTGAACATTTTTGACACCATTAGGCTCTCTATTGGACTCGAATAAATTGTATATGCCAACCATGTTTGCAACCAATATTCTGTAATTTTATTTCATCACTGGGGAATGAAGTGAAGGACATTTGTCTCACTGTATAGAGAAGGAATCCTCAACATTAGGACACTTAGGGACACTATAGTTTAAAAATCATCAATAGAAGCTAGAATTGAGAGGCAGAAGTCTGTCATTATATTGTCTTAAACATCTCCAGAAGTGGAGGAAGAAGCAGGAAAGAATCATGGAAGCTGAGACTTTGCTGTGATTGAGATCCTGGCAGTTCCTCTCTGGCCCTTTGCAATAGGCCTCTGTCCCTGCTGGAGGGAGCCACAGGGGAACAATTACAACACAGCCTCCTTACTCAAAATGTGGAGACACAATGGGTTTGGCCCAGCAATTCTGCGAGGGCTCTGAGATCACCAGCCTCAATCTAGCACCACATTTTGTAACACCCAGAGAAAGTTAGATTTTTTTTTTAACAGTACCTGCTTCAGCAGTTTGAGCCCCAGAGAAGAGGAAAGCTAAAGTTTTCAGTGAAGACTTCTGGTACAGCCCGACCACGGTCTCATTCAGCGGGTCCTTGTTCTTGTCAAGCCAGCCAGTAATGTTGTAGTCCACGGTGCCAGCGTAGTGCACCAGCGAGAAGTGGGCCTCAACCTTGCCTTTGACAACCTTGGGCTTCTGGAAGTTGTTGGACTTTCCAAGATGCTGCTCATACAGCTTGTTCTTGAAGGAGGTGTCTGTGGCCTTGGGGAACATGCACTCCTCTTCCAGGATGGAGAAGATGCCCATGGGCTAGAAGCAGACCACACACAGTTATAATCCTACTTAAACATTTTTCTCTGTGCATGCAATTAAAATAAGATGCAATGAATAATGTAGTTGCCAGAAAATATGGTTTCTGAAATGTAAAAAAGACCTTCTCAATGAGCTCAATGCAGGCAGCCAAGTCCATTCCGAAGTCAATGAACTCCCATTCGATGCCTTCCTTCTTGTACTCCTCCTGCTCCAGCACGAACATGTGGTGGTTGAAAAACTGTTGCAGTTTCTCGTTGGTGAAGTTGATGCACAGCTGCTCCAGGCTGTTGAACTAAATAAATAAATGTATTTACTTTCCTCTTTTTACATATAGGGCTTTTTAATTTAAAAATATATGTCAAATTGCCTTTAAAAATTATCGCGGCCCTGTAAAGTCGAATGTTTTCTCTTCTACCATTTATGCACAACCCTTAAATCATTGTTCATACACTTTCCTGCACTTGCAGAAGTCTACTCAGGTGTTTTTCTGAGTTCCTACTTAATCATTCATGTTTATTCCTATTAACTTTTACATTTTCTATTGACTCATTTAAAAGCTAATGTGTGAGCCATTGGTAGCTGGCAGAGAGGATTTCTGCTGTCTGTACATCATCCTGGTCAGCATTACAGTGAACAGTGATTGCCACCCACGTTCTTCTTTAATCTGAATTGAAATAAAAATCAAGATGCCAAATATTATGTACATTATGTTAACTCACACTTGTATTTTATTAAATACCAAGACATTAACATTAGCTAGATATAAATAGTGGAATTAATGTGGAATCCTTTTCCTAGCTCTTCCATATTATCTGCAATGCCCAAGTTTTACTTTAAGAATTTGAAAGAAAAATATGAACTTCTTCAAAACTATAAGCCAGAAAGATGTATTTCATATTCACATAGGAATCTTTGTCCCATGTTATTACATTAATGAGAATTAAAAGTTAATTGTGATGAGATTGGGGTTTTTTTTATATATATTTTTATTGATTTCAGAGAGGAAGAGAGGGGAGAGAGAGATAGATACATCCATGATGAGAGGGAATAGTTGGTTGGCTGCTTCCTGCATGTGCCCTTGGCCGGAATCAAACCCTGGATCCTTTAGTATGCAGGCCCACTCTCAATTCACTGAGCCAAACTGGGAGGGCTGCATTGAGTTTCTTGATACTTACTCTAAATTGCTAACATTTTCTCAGCTCTTATTATCTTCCTAAGTTTTTCTGAATTAATTTTCCACCATATAACCAGGGCATATTATGAGTTACATAGGTTGAGCTCATTTTGCCTTGTCATATTTTTAGAGCAACCACTGACACTACACCATGTTGGTGTCTGACACCCTTTGGGCCATGGAGCAAGTTAAAGAGTTGTCATCAAGGGCATTATTTCTCAAAAGTAAAATTGCCACTATGGTAAATGGTGAACCCAATCATACTCTTTTAACTCTTTGCATAATTTTTGACAACTTAAGAAAAGGTTATTATATTCACAAATTTCTTCCCATTGATATTTCCATTTCCTTAAGATAAAATCCCAATAACCAATCAGCTCCCAACTCACATCGAAGATCTCAAAGCCAGCGATGTCCAAGACACCAATGAAGTACTGCCTGGGCTGCTTGGTGTCCAGCTGCTGGTTGATACGGGTGACCATCCACAGGAACATCTTCTCGTAGACGGCTTTGGCCAGGGCACCCACTGCATTGATCACCTTGAAAGACAAAGATATATTGAGGTTATTAGAGGACTGTAACATTCTTGCATCCATGACAGTGCATTTGAATTGTGAACATACCTGCTCTACAGTCTGGCCTTTGGTGACGTACTCATTGCCGACCTTGACCCTGGGGTAGCAGAGGGCTTTGAGCAGGTCAGCAGAGTTCAGACCCTGGAGATAGGCTGCCTTGTCAGCAACTGTAGAGACACAATTCAGGTATCCAACATGACCCACTATTCATGGAGTGTGAATCACTATAGAAAGTCTGGGCAGGAGTGCATTTCTTTTTTTTTTTTTTTTTTTTTAAATATATATATTTTATTGATTTTTCACAGAGAGGAAGAGAGAGGGATAGAGAGTTAGAAACGTCGATGAGAGAGAAACATCGACCAGTTGCCTCTTGCACACCCCCTACCGGGGATGTGCCCGCAACCAAGGTACATGCCCTTGCCCGGAATCGAACCCGGGACCTTTCAGTCCGCAGACCGACGCTCTACCACTGAGCCAAACCGGTTTCGGCAGGAGTGCATTTCTGTATGTCCCGTCAGAAGCTCAGTTGTAAAAGAGACATGAGTTTGGAATGGGCTTTTTTGCCTAGATTCTCCTGTTAAACCCAGATGTAGCTACACTTTATACCTTCAGTGCCATCTGGCTCAGCTTGCTCCTCACGCTGCTTTTGCTTGAATTTCATGTTCCCATAATGCATGACTGCGCCTGTGAGCTTATAGATGGAAACTCTTTCATCAGCAGTGAAGCCCAGGATATCAATGGCACTCTACCAGGAGAAATAAGAGGATAACAATTAGGGGAGAAGAAACTAACTTATTTAGAATAATTCATACTATATCCTTAACCACACACCTATAGTAGGTTAGTAATGTCATTCCTTTGCATAATGTAGTTTTTAAAAAACTGATGTTTAACTTACATCTGTGGCCATCAACTCTTCTTGATCATCAATGCTGGGTACTGTGATCTCCCCTTGACTGACAAAGGCATAGTCATAGGGGTTCGTGGTGATCAGGAGCATTTCTGGGTGCATAGAATTCAGGAGGTAAATTGTACATTACAAGTTGTTAATAAAAAAGATTAGCTTTCATCTGTGAATTTAAGATTTTTCTTACCAATCAGATCTGGCTTCTTGTTAGACATGATCTGATAGAAAATATGATAACTTCTTTCTGCCTTTAGCTGGAAAGTAACTCTGGACTTCTCCAGAAGATCTGCAATGGAAAGTAGGGAAATTGTGAAGTTCCTGGAGTTATTTGGCATTTATGGTCATCAGTAATATTTTATTAGAGGCTCAGTGCACGGAATTCATGCACAGAGTGGGAGTTGTCCTTCAGCCCAACCTGCACGCTCTCCAATCTGGGACCCCTTGAGGGATGTTCAACTGCCCATTTAGACCCGATCCCATTGGGATCACATTTAAACAAGCAGACAGACATCCCTCTCACAATCCAGGACTGCTAACTCCCAACTGCTCGCCTACCTGCCTTCCTGATTGACCCTAACCACTTCTGCCTGCCAGCCTGATCACCCCCTAACCACTCCCATGCCAGCCTGATTGATGTCTAACTGCTCCCCTACCAGCCTGTTTACCCCCAACTTCCCTCCTCTGCCGGCCTGGTCACCCCTAACTGCCTTCCCCTGCTGGCCTGATCGGCCACAACTGCCCTCCCTTGCCGACTGTTACCTCTCAACCTCTCTCCCCTGTTGGCCATCTTATGGTGGCCATCTTGTGTCCACATAGGGGCAGCCAACTTGTCTGTTGGAGTGATGGTCAATATGCATATTACTCTTATTAGATAGGATAGAGGCCTGGTGCATGGGTGGGGGCCAGCTGGTTTGCCCTGAAGGGTGTCCTGGATCAGGGCGGGGGTTCCCTTGGGGTGTGGGGTGGCCTAGGCGAGGGGCCTGTGGTGCTTTGCAGGCCCGCCATGCCCCCTGGTGACCCAAGCAGAGGCCCTGATATCTGGAATTTATTTACCTTCTAAAATTGAAACTTTGTAGCCTGGAGCAGAGCCAAACCTCCTGCTTGTTCCATGGCTGCAGCCATTTCTGTTTGGATTTGTTTACCTTCTATAATTGAAATTTTGTATCCTTGAGCAGAGGCCTAGGCTGGCCAGAGCAGGTGGAAAGCTTGGCTTCCTCCATTGCTGGGGGCAACCCTAGCCTGTTCTCTCCAGCTCCATGGCTGCTGCCATTTTTCTTGGGATTTATATTCTATAATTGAAACATTGTATCCTTGAGTGGAGGCCTAGGCCAGCCAGGGTGTGTGGAAAACTTGGCTTCCTCTATTGCCAGGGAAACCATAGCCTCTCAACTGCTCTCTGTGGCTGCAGCCATCTTGATTGGGTTAATTTGCATACTTCCTCTGATTGGCTGGTGGGTGTGGCTGGTGGGCATGACTTGTGGTGTAGCAGAGTGATGGTTAATTTGCATATTACTCTTTTATTAGATAGGCTTGGCCCCTTGAGATTTCATCTGAATGTTCTCATGAAGTACCACATTGTACATATCTACAATGGCAGTTGCTCTTATCAACTCTAGAAAGAAACTAAAGCATGATGGTCCAGGCATATTCATCTCTCATACAGAAGATGCCTGATGCATGAAATACAATTGCTTCTTGATAACTTCTCCTCCCCAGGGTCTCTTCTCACTTTATAATAGAGGGAATACTAAAAGTGAAATTTATCAAGGTTCAGACTTGGAAGTAATTGCACATACTCAACTCATAGTGTTAATTTTATTTTCCTTAGAAAATTTTGAAATCAATTCTGAGGCTGAAATAATTCAGACAAGCCTAACAGCTCCTGGCAGTTCCTATAGAATCACTAGCTCATGACTGACGTGAATAAAGTACACTATGGACTCTGGTTAAGATTGGCATTAACTGTGGGCATGTTAGGCAAAATCATGGTGTTAAACAGGCTCCAGGCTTGTAAGAAGCTGCATGATATTCCCCTCAAGCCATCATTTCTGGATTCTATTTAGGGGGTTCTGTTACTCACATGTTTCAATATCAGCAGAAGCCAGTTTCCCTGTGGTACTAAAATGGATCCTGATGAATTTACCCTTGCAAGTGAAAAAGATGTTATGTGAAAAGCTTGAAACACACAAGAGAGATGAAATTGAAATGATAATTCAGACATGCTTTCTCTGGCCAAGAAAACCCCTCTGTGACCAAGACACTTACAAAGCGAGAAGAATTGTCATTCCTCACAGTCTTGGCATTGCCAAAGGCCTCCAGCAGGGGGTTGGCACTGATGATTTGATCTTCCAGTGTCCCCTGCAAAGGCAAGGGCAGTGTTCACATCTGAGGCTCCCCACTACCTGAGACCTTGACTGACTTGACTATGACTTTGACTATTGGACTCACCTGCATTTTGCCAGAAGTAGGTTCCTCCTTTTTCTTCTCCCCAGTAACTGCAATTGTTGCAAAGTACTGGATGACACGTTTGGTGTTCACAGTCTTCCCTGCACCAGATTCTCCACTGTCAAAGAGTAACTTAGTCAAAAGAGGTCCCAAAGCTAGCAGCTAGCAGCCAAGAAAAGAAAGTATAAATCTACTTACGTGATCAGGATTGACTGATTCTCTCGGTCTACAAAAGAGAAATTATAGTCATTTAAAATCTTTTCTCATATTTGTAACTGGCAAGTAAAGTAAAATGGAATGACCTTAGTGCTCTTTTCCGCTATCCCTACGGCTTGATGGGCTTGAGGTCTATTCCCTTTTTCAGTCTTTTCTCTTCTGCTTTGTAGGGCACCCCTCACCTCCCACCCAATTTATCATACATATAACTATTTAAACAGAGCGCTGCTGGGAAGCACCAGACTTTTAAATACTCTACCACTAAATAAACATCAAAAGTGGGCTTGGTCTTGAGTTGGATTTAGATAACAAGTTATTGACTTATTTATTGTAGGTAGAAGAAGTAATAAAAAAAATAGGTGTTAAAGATATCTTAGCTTGTGAAAAGGAATATAGTAAACATGGCAACTTTGGAAGTAATCATGGCTTTGGTCATTTTTTTTTTAGGGAAAGGTAAAAGTTAGTGTTCATGTTTTACTCTGTCTAAAGAGGAATTATCTAAGCCCTTTCCCCAAGGTATATAGTACTAAGAAGTGGTCTATCTGAGATAATATTCTAGGAAGAAGATTCATTATATAACTGTTTGTATACAAGACACTTTACAACCCTAGAATGTGTTTGCTTGGTCCTAGAAGAAGGGCAATAGCATTTATGCCATCCTTGATGTAAAGAGCCTGTTCATTAGTCCCAATTATAGATATTAGGATAACACCAGGGAGGCAAATTTTACTCTTCTGTTTTTTAACTCTTGGTAATAGAAACACAGTGTGTGTGTGTGTGTGTGTGTGTGTGTGTGTGTGTGTGTGTGTTTACATATATGTTGATATGTTCATATCTTTGCTCAAGCTCATTTAGTGTCTGAATTATTCAAAAGTTAATTATCTAACTATGGCCAAGATCTGTTGATTTTCAAAAGTTTAAGGGATCATTAGCAATTATGGGATAGTAGGGACTGCAAGTCATCTTTTATGCTCTCTCCTTGCTGGACCATCTCTCACAAACACATCAACCTCAACTGAAGGGGGCCATCTCAAAGAGTGTTTTGAGATGTTAGAGCTTCTTCATCCTACAGTTCTGCTCTAAAAAGATGCACATTATAGCTCACCAGTCAGCATGAACTGATAGGCGTTGTCAGAGATGGAGAAGATGTGGGGCGGGGCCTCCTGACGCTTTTTGCCTCGGTAGGCAGCCACCACCTCCGGGTTATACACCGGCAGCCACTTGTAGGGGTTGACGGTGACACAGAAGAGTCCTGAGTAGGTCTGTGCAAGGGAATCAGAAAGAAGAGCTACTCAAAAGGCCTTTTTCATTATTTATACAATTCACTTATTAAATGAATTTTGACTAAAAGGAACACAAGTAAAATGCTGATGCTGTTCTTTAAGACTTCAGCATGAAAACTAGTTAGAAGGTTCAACAACAGGACAGCAAACTTTTTGAGTGAAGGGACCACAATTTAAATTTATTCCCGTTGGAATTTATCAGTGATTTTCATATAGCAGAAGCTCCAAAAAGGTTTTTTATCTGTAATATGAGATATTTTTACTGTATTTTAGGGGGAAAAAGGATATATTTATTTTATAACAATTAAGGTAGTTCAAATTCATAAAAACATAAATTTGGACACAACCTAAGCACCCAACAATACAGGAATGGTTGGTTAGGTGAAATACGCTAAATCTTCTTAAGACAATATATTACAGACATTCAAAAAGGTAAATAATTAAACCAAACACAAAATGATGTAAATGCATCCTGATTACAATAGGATGATTTCCAAATCTTTGACAACTGATCAGTACAGGCACCCCTCCCCCCTGTAAGAATGGATGCTGACTAAACACCAGGTTTGCTTGCATAGTGTGTCCAGCTGAATATCAGCACTGACTAACCTATACCAAATACAGTGTAACATAACTTCAGCTGGAAATCTGTACTGAGTGTATAATATATGGCAGGTGTCTGTGAGGCACCAGGAATGAAGTAAAAATTAGATGATGTTCCTTGAGGAAGTCACAGATGGTCAAAAAACATGGTCAGTGTTATTACAGGGACAGAAACAATAGGACAGAAAGTGCAACTCTGCCTGGGAAGTTGGAAACATTTCATCAAGGAATTCCACATAGGAGGGTTGAAAAGGCATAGACACCTTGCTGTTATTTAGGAGTAGTGAAAATGAGTGAAATTTGTCTTTAAAGGCATTATGTTTAAGTGCTACAACAGAAGTTTATCTTTTCTCTCTGGATGATTTTGCTGCTGGAATAAGGGAGGGTTGAAATGTAGGCATGTAGTTGAGATATGAGCAGCTGCTCCAAGATTTGCTTAAAGGATCTGCTGCAAACTCAGTGTGTGGACAATGGCCATGCCCAGCTTGGGATGAGAAGATAGTGCCAGCTGTTGACTTGTGCCTTCCAATAGCAATAGTGAACCTTTTAACTAGTTATACTACCAGTGAAAGCACAGTGTGTCACTATTTGTGACTCATTTATACTACAGTGAGAGCAATGGTTTGGGGTCCAGGTGATGACCACTCGGGAGGGGGCACTCACGTAGATCATCCAGGCTGCATAGCGCTCTTTGAGGTTGTACAGCACAGCGGGCTCATGCAAGTGGGTCATCATGGCCATGTCCTCGATCTTGTCGTATTTGGGAGGGTTCATGGGGTACACCTGGTCATCTTTGACTGTCAGAGTCTGGTGAACAGAAAAGATAACTTTGTCAACTGAGTGGCCAAACAAAAAAGTCAATTAAATGTCAGCTCCTGGAACTCAACTCACCGCTCCCGCTTCAGTCTTCACGGTCACTTTCCCTCCCTCTCTGCTCTGGATAGTCCCTTTGACAAAGGACTCCTTGGGCTCCACCACAAAGCAGGATGTCTTGGCATCAAAGGGCCTATTCTGGGCCTCAATGCGCTCCTTTTCAGACTTTCGGAGGTAAGGAGCAGCCTCCCCAAAAGCAGCCATCTCCTGGTCGGCGGCCGTCATGGCTGCAGGACTCTGGGGCCCTAAAGGAGGAGAGGAAACATCACACTAGAGATGCTGGCCTGTCATGCATATCAATAAATCTCTACAGCGGTGATATTCCAAGGGCCCCGTGAGAACCCCACCAAGCGCATCCACTGCACACCGAGCTCCAGTTACTGAAACCAACATAATCACAAGCGCTCAAATGCATCTGGGGTCCCTGTGCACCCAACGCCGAACGTGGGGCTTTTCAGCCATTATCTCCTTTTGTTCTTTGAGACTGGCATTCTAATCGGGAGCTGGGTTGTAGGCTCAGCAGCTGCTGAAGAGCTCCTGACCTTGGCTGAGGCACTTGACCTTTTGAGCCTCAGTGTCTCCATCTGTAGAATAGGGACTACAACATCTTGCCTTTCTTAATTCACAGTCCTGAGATATAGTGAAGATAATTTTTAAAAAGTTAAAATGAGCCTAAACCGGTTTGGCTCAGTGGTAGAGCGTCGGTGTGTGGACTGAAAGGTCCCAGGTTCCATTCCGGTCAAGGGCATGTACCTTGGTTGCGGGCACATCCCCAGTAGGGGGTGTGCAGGAGGCAGCTTGTTGATGTTTCTCTCTCATCGACGTTTCTAGCTCTCTATCTCTCTCCCTTCCTCTCTATAAAATATCAATATTTTAAAAAATGTCTTTATTGATTAAGGTATTATATATGTCATTTTAACTTTTTAAAAATATATATATTTTATTGATATTTTATTTTTAAAAAGTTAAAATGACATATATAATACCTTAATCAATAAAGACATTTTTAAAAAAAAAGTTAGAATGCTGACTGAGGAAGCAATTGAATCAGTTCAGGCTACCACGTAGATATAAAGTGTCATCTTGCCAGATGATGGAGAACTTGATTTCCTCCTTTGGATGTTCACCCAGAACTGCTCACCTTCAGTGGATTTGGGGGGTTGTAATCTTGTTTACTTTTTTTAATTCAGTGCTCAGTAGAATTTCTCTAGCATAATTTTGTGTATATAATATTCACTCAATCATTTAACCCAGGTAAACTAATTGAGGCTAAAAGGCATAGCAAACGTTATCCTCGTTCTTCTCCCTTGAAGGGCCCCCTTTGCTTTCTCTAATTCCCTCCTGAAAAGTGCAGGCTACACTGCTCCATTTGCTGTTATCTGCAGGTTGCCAGTGGTATCGGCAGAATAAAAGATTTGGCAAAGGATGCCCCTGTAGCCATTACACAATCACCTTACTTGAAGCTCCTTTTAACCAGCTCTCCCCCAGCTCTCTTTCTAGAACTGCAGTCTGTGGCGGAAGCGCTAGTTAATGCCTCTACTGTACAGGCAACAATGTCATGGTGCTTTCATTTCAGACAGCACTCAGCTCTGGGCAAGGCAGCGATTTCCAGCCTTTGTCATCTCCTGGCACACGTAAAACTAATTCCTAGAATTCTGAGGCACACCAAAAATTCTATGTTTTGCAGATCTGACAAAATATAGGTAAAATTTTCACTTATTCACACCAGACAACTATTGTTGTGCTGGTCATTGTCATTTCTTTGACAAACTAAGAGAAACGAGGTCAGTGCCCCTGACTAAATAGTCATATATTGCATATTTTTTTTAAAAAATTTGCAGCACACAAGTTGAAAGTCACTGGAGTAAGGTAACACTTAAAAAAGATTTTAGAGAAGTTTAAAGGAAGCATTTTTTAGGTACTTTCTTATTTGTTAGATATCATGTTTACTAACGGAATTCTAAAAGCAGGATACATGTTTATCAAATTTGAGATGTTTAGCAAGGGAATCTCAGTGCAGACTTTTTTCCCCCAAACAGAAACATGGAGAAACAAAATAATATTCTAATGGCAACTATCCTCTTGCTAATGTGTCACCCACCAACGCCTGAGTGCCCAGGGAGGATGTGGCCACAGCTCTGAAAGGCTAGCCCTTCCTGCCCCTCTCCTTTCCTGGAGAGTTGCGAGGTGTTTATTGAGGCACCACTTTCCAGAGGTTGCTAAGAGACACCGATCCATCCCTCTTGCCTTCTCCTCCGGGCACTGCTTAGTCTAAGTCTTACCTTGTTAGCCAAAGAAACGATGTAGCCTGGAAGCGAGACGGTTCTGTAAAAGAAGAGAGAAAAGCACTAGACTTAGTTCACCCAAACCAAAAACAACCACAATCCCATTCGTGGCTTGAGTTGCTACTGTACACAGAAGGCAACGAAAGCCCCGGCTGGGAAACGTGCAGGAGCAGAAGGAGCAGTACCACAACTGGCAGCTGCAGCGACACGGGCAGAGTGACCAGCGTCCCTCCTGAAGGTCCTGTCCTGGTCCCACTTACCTTGGAGCTTTTTAAAGCAGGCGGAGTCAGCCTCCTTCCAAGAACTGTTTTATATGCATAGCTATGAAAACAATGCAGCTGCCTGCTCCTAAGTCAAAAGAAGTCGTTTGGCAAAAACCTCTTGGCAATCTTGCTTCCCCGCATAATTCTCATTCATATTAAGAATGGCTGGATATAATTAGAAATATTTTTCTTATTGAGTATGTGAATAAATCTCCTATGGATAATTTGAGAAGATGATTTGGATGGGAGGTTCAGGCTGGTGGATGAAGACAGTGACTGGGCAGCCAGGATACCTGGCTTCTCTCACAAATTCTTTCTGGCCCTGTGGGGCATTGCCATCTGGCCAACACATCAAATGATAGACATAAAATACAAATACTTATTTTCGTTGTGTGAGGGTTAATTTTTACCTGTTGGTTTGTCCTTCCAAGCCCTTGAAGAACTAAGCTACAACAGTGGGAAGAGAAAGTCCTCTCTCTGTTCCAATATTATTGTGGTTTTGGGGAATATCCTTACTTTCTCACTGTTTTTGCTTTATCCCAGCTGGTTCTCTATTCAGTGCCGTTTCCTGCCCACCCATTTGTTTGACTTGCCTACAATAAGAAAGGCTTACTAATTTTAGTAGGAAAAAGTGTGTTTAGGGAGTACTGGCCAACATTTTTCATTAGATATATTAGAGTGGTATGCTAGAGTAACATGGAAGTGATTTGGCAATATCTATAAAGGGCTTGTTGAGAACTTTTTTTTTCAATATAAATATAATAAGTATAATCAACATGAAGGAAAATATGAAATACTGAATGTGTCTAAATCTTCCAAATAACATAATTTTTAAACTTTCAAGGAGAAATTTCAACTAGAATGAAAAGACAGCTGAAACTGGTTTGTCTCAGTGGATAGAGCGTCGGCCTGTGGACTGAAAGGTCCCGGGTTCAATTCCGGTCAAGGGCATGTACATTGGTTGTGGGCATATCCCCGGTGGGGGGGTGTGCAAGAGGCAGCTGATCGATGACTCTGTCTCATCGATGTTTCTAACTCTCTATCCCTCTCTCTTCCTCTCTGTAAAAAAAAAAAAAATCAATAAAATATATTTTTTTTAAAAATAGAATGAAAGGACAAAACTTATGTATACCTGGTTTTGTTCTTGAAATAATGACACACATTTTCTGATCAAAAATTTAAAAGATGATCACATACATTATTTGCATTCTTGGTAATTACCATTGTGGGAAATTTTTTCACAGGAAGGTAATAAAAATATAAAACCATGTTCTTCGCAACTGTTGAATTTACATTTTTAAAATGTACCTGCCTTCTTTTTCCTTGTTTAGCAAATATGTCAAAATTTCTAGGATAATGAGAATAAATTTTAAACCTACTTGAACCCTTTTTTATGTCAGCTATTTCAAAAGATGGTAAAGCTCTAATCTGTGTTAGAGTCACCCCACTGCTGGGTCGGTCCCCACTAGAAGGGGACATCAGCCACAAATACACAGCAGTGCGTGATCCATTCAAAGTCCAAGAAGATCTGGAGCTCCCACCCTGAGCTGTCTCCACCAGGACAAACGACTTTGCCCTCTAGACTCCCCACGCTGGCCAGTGGCACTCTGGCGGCGTGCCCTGTTTCAGGCGTCCTGAAATACCAACCCTCCCAGCCACCCAGGGGTCTCTTGCCTACAGCTGCCAGCATCACACTCCCAGCTGGCTTCTGAAGTAATTGCTCTCCTTGGCTCCATTTAGCACATGGTCAATGCCACTGTTGTTGTTTGTTTCCTTTAGGGATATAGGATACACTTTCAAACTCGGCCCAGGCCACCTTCTAGGAACCCCTGTTGAGCTTCTCACAGCTGGAGACCATCTCCAGAGGCTCTGGCATCCCCTACCCACCCAGCCACCCAAAGATAGAAGGCATGAACATTTCATTGCACATCTGTAACCTTCTTGATGCCAAGACACACTGGCTAGGCAGCTCTGCTTTAAGGAGAGCTGTGGTTCTATTTCCCTATGCTGTTTCACTAAAAATACAGCCATTTTAGTGCCCAAACTAAATTCTTCTTCCTTTCCTCCTGCCCATGGGCACTTGCTTTATACTTCAAAAAAATATTCATTGTTTGTATTCTTTATAAAATGCCCTTTAATTTTAAGTCATGTAATGATTATATATTCTTCTTTCTCAGTTGTTAAATTCCTTCAATGGATACCAAGGCAGAAGCTGTCTAATATATTAGTTTTTAATGTGAGGAAGAAAATGCAAAGCTGCCTTCCTAGTGTTTGAGAACTACACCATCTTGATTGTTCCCTATGCCTTTTGGCTCATGACTCGTGATTGGCAAGTGTTAGGGGAGAATTTGCTGATGTTATGGAAATGTTCAGGGTAATTTGCTTTTCCATTCCGCAAACAAGGTGAAGATATACACTCAGTTCCAGCATTTTTCTTGATTCCATCAATATTTTGACCACTGCGCTAATGAGTCAGGGGCTTTCTTCTTTCCATTGCTTGCCCCTTAGGGTATCTGTCACACTTAGCTTTGGTGACAACTCGGGAACAGAGGAAATTTAAGAATAAAGACATAAGACATTTATAAGCATAAGACATGTAAATGGTACACGACTTGTCTGTGCAGTACACGGAGGTTCAGAGGGAATATTAACCACTGGCCCTGTCTTCAGGAAGTCATAATGTAACTGAAACACCAAGAGAGCATTAACGGAGTAGCTCAGGTCACCTTCAGAACAATGTCACATCAGACTTAAAAACATAGAACCTACAAGTTCTTACAGGAAAAGAGACATAGTATTTTATGCACAAATTAGGACCTCATCAATATCTAGAATGATCTGTCATACAGGAAGTGTCTCCCAAATCCTAGTTTATAAATTTCAAATGCTCCAAGTTTCTTTATCCTATCTTTATTCTTATCCCTGACCATTGAGCTTGGATCCTTGATGTGACTTTTGACTGCACATCCTCTGAGTGTCCTTGGAAATTTATTAAACCTTCCCAAGACTCTGTTTCCTGATCTATAAAATGGATAACAAGTGATATCTCATAAAGGGTTTTCAGGAATAAATAATAGAATGCTTAGATGCTGAGAATATCCATGATGAATCCAATAGATATTAACACTGTGATACTAGCCCTGTCTTTTGTCAGTTCTTATTCTGAATTCTCTACTGCAGTGAAGTCCTTTCCTCCCATTCCTGTAACATGGCGCGCTTGTTTCATTGCTAATCCAAATTACCTAAGAAACATTTACAGAGAGCCCCTGTATGCCAGGATCTCAGGTAAGCTCCCCACTTAAGGAACTGCCACCTTGGACTCCCTCCTCCCTCTTCTACCATTTGCATGTCTTATGCATATCAAGCTCCAGATCAGGTTTTACCCAGGCATTTTTCTCAGTTGCTATACCTAACAGAGGAAGGGTAGTTTGGCTTAGAGTGAGAAAAACTGGTGTGAGCTGCTATATTAAGAGAAGCATGAAGCCGAAACCGGTTTGGCTAAGTGGGTAGAGTGTCAGCCTGTGGACTGAAGGTTCCCGGGTTCGATTCCGGTCAAGGGCATGTACCTTGGTTGTGGGCATATCCCCATTAGGGGGTGTGTAAGAGGCAGCTGATGGATGACTCTCTCTCATCGATGTTTCTAGCTCTCTATCTCTCTCCCTTCCTCTCTGTAAAAAAATCAATGAAATATTTTTTTTAAAGAGAGAGAGAGAGAGAGAGAGAGAGAGAGAGAGAGGCATGAACAAATGAGACTCTGATCTAGGGAGTTGGTGGTGGAAATGAAAAACAAAGAGTGATGTTGTTTTCTCGGAATTATCGATTTTCTGGCCCAAGCTTGGTACCTTTGCACCAGCAACTGACATGTAGAAGTCCCACCAATAGAAATCTACACTTCCAAATGTCCAGTCATAGAATTTCCTGAGCATTGGCTTTACAAAGAAGAAAGATAATGGCTAGCAAGGGGCCTATGGCAGTGGTCAAAATTTAGTCATTGAGAGAGAGAGGAGGAGGATTTTTCAAAATCCACTTATAATTTGGTTTAGTCATATATTACATGGATTGTTTTTTTGTAATTGCAGATTGAGCTTGCAAAGAATCCATTATTTAGCCCTAATTTGAAATAGATGTGGGTGGGGAAAGCTTGTACCTGTGAGCACTCAGACAGAATGGTAAGTAAGTTGCTGGAACCGTACTGTGCTAAGGTACAAGAATCTGAAGGCTTGTCACATGTAAAGCATCTACGAAGCACTTAGGAAAGAGAAAGATGGACCATACTCAGTGCCTAACATCCAAAGGTTCTGCCAGCACAGAGTACATAATCTGTATGTAGATAAGGGGGTTTGGTGACCCTTCCAGGAGACATTTTGGAGAAGCAAAACTACCTTAAACCATTTGTTTGTTTGTTTTATATATATATATTTTTTATTGATTGATTTCAGATAGGAAGGAAGAGAGAGATAGAAACATCCATGATGAGAGAGAATCATGGTGGATTGGCTGCCTCCTGCAGGTCCCCCACTGGGGATCGAGTCCACAACCTGGGCATGTGCCCTTGACAGGAATCGAACCTGGGACCTTTCAGTTCGCAGGCCAATGCTCTACCCACTGAGCCAAACCAGCCAGAGCTTAAACCATTTGTTTTTATAGCTATGAAAGTAATGTAGATCTATAGATATTCTCGGAATTTGGAATAAGAACAATAAGAGAATGGAAATTATTTCTTAGTGTGGATCTAGAGAAGCATGCATTTATTTCTGCACATTTCAACATTCAATTACCAACTTGTGTCAGGTTAATTTGATTATGTGATTATGTATACTCAGTATGTACAGTGAGTGACATTAAGTGAAACGATGTTATACCACAAGCTAATTGACATAAATAAGAATTAATGTCCTATAGCACCCTATCATATTATAAAAAAAACAACGTTGGACAAAACAATGATATTCAAGGATCTGCTATCTGTGGTCTCTATTATCCTCCTGCTTATTAAACAGTAGGCATCAATATATATCAGTTGAATGATTAAAGAATAAATTAACATTATTTTTATAATTCCACTATTTACACATATCATTTTATAGCCTCTAAATAGCATATGGGAATTATCTCACTTTTTCTTTCAAAACTCTGGTATATGAATAGGGCAGATAAACTCTCCTCATCTCATATGTGAAGAAACCATGATTCATAGGGGTGTGAAGTAACTTGCTGATTCAGAGTGGAACACGCATGAAGATTTTCTGCTCCACTCTCCATCGCTTTAATGACTAACATGTGTAACTCTGACTGTGTTCATTATAGAATTGCTCTAATCCCTTTAGGTTGACTATTATCCTGTAAGTTAGTAAACTGCTAACCTTAACCAAACATCTTCAACTGTTGTGGGGAAGGTAAGATAATAAACCAATATAAATATACCAAACGTTATTCTAGAATGCACAACATTTTAAGTGAAGAGCCCCAGAGCAAATGGGGTGGAATAGCTATCCCTTTTAACCTTCTGCTACCCTGTCCCCTCAATTGCCTCAAAGTTAGCACGCTGACTGTAACATCACATGCGACTTTCTTTAATGAAGAGATGGCATATGGTTGGGGGATCAGAGAAGTTTTCATGGAAACAACATCTAAGATGGTCCATGAAGGAATAGGTAGGATCAAACAGGTGGAAATCCAGGAAGAAAGAAGTTCTAGGTGCAAGAATGGAAACAGAAAGAACAAAAGTGGCAAGAGGAAAAGTTTTGAAGTCTGTGGAGGAAGAGCTTTTCTAGTCTGCCAGGAGTCTAACATAATTGTAAGGGAGAAGTCTAGGGGGACAGGTTGAGACCAGATATATCAGAAGCTTTTTCTATGACTCATTCATTAAGAATGAAATGTCCTGCCCTAAACTGCAAATGAGGTCCACTAGAGCACTCCTGCCTTTGTGCCCAGACTGTTGGCTTCCCACTTTCCTTGTTTTTCAGTGCTCTAGTTTTCCATCTCCCATATCCACTCACCATATTCTCTACTATTGGACTCCTTCCACCATCGACCTCTTCCTCCCTTGACTACATTTGATCACACTGTTGGTAACCTAACCTTTGACCATCTTCCTTGACCATAATCCTTTCTCCTATTGAAGGTGGACACAGCCATGACTTCCCCCCGCCCCTACACCATCCTTCCAAGCCAACTCACGGCATGTGACAGCAAAGGGCCTGGAATGTTAGACACAAGAGTTTGACTTGAATAAAATGAATACTTAGTCTTTTAAATATGAGGCTATTAACCAAAACAACACTGCCATGAATTTAGGATGCTATACTACTGCGCATTAAAATAATCTTACACATGTTTTAAAATAAAATCTACACAACATTTGTCTGAGAAATTTTTATTTTACTTGACTACGATGAGATTGGTAGAGTCAATATTTAGGAATAGAAATATTCAATTAACACAATTCTGTTTTTCTTCACCCTAAATGCAAGAATAAAAATTCAGTCAAATTAATTTTTATTCTGTCCTACCAAGGTCATCTTCTTCCCAGCCCACCCTCAAAAAAATACCAAAAGGAAAAGGAGATTTGTGATTTGGAGGTGGCAATGGGATTCTCATGGTTGAAAAAGTGAAATATTTTTGCTTTTTCTGCGAGCTGAACATTTCAAGGAGGGCCAAATGTGAATAGCTTCTTCAAACAAATGGTCCAGTGAACAGCGTTAATGAAAACAAGGCAACACTCCAAGGCTGAGGAGTATTTTTAGAATTCGAGGAAGGAGGTGGTTTTTTTTTTATTTGAAGGAAAGGATGGTAATGTCATCCAAAGTCCTAGTCCTATGCAGAAGCTCGGACCTGGCATGACTTGAAAATCATACCTCAAAAAGAATGCAGCCAAAGGTTATGGAGACCCAGTTGTTCTGCTCATCTATCTGAAAAACCTGACAGAAGTTGGAGTGGATTTCTCATTCTTTGTTCCTTTTATACACTGTCAATGAACACAGGCATTTACTCTGTTTTGTCACCCTGTGGGAGGCTCCAGCCTGTATCCTCCTTTGAGCAATAAAAACAAAAATTTTCATTGATATTCCCATGATATATCATACCTTCATGGGAAAATATTAGTTGGCCAAACTTGAACAGCTCTCAAAGTAAACATTATATGAAGAAATGATGGAATGAAGATTATCTGCTTGTGTGGTACTTACATGTGGATGTGGTGGGAGGGTAGGTGTGCCCAGAACACATGTATATACTTAGAAAAAATGCTCCATTCAGTTAGGAGAAAAGCAGGAATGAGAAAGACACCCATTTTTCTTGAGTGCTTTTCTTTTAAACTCATCATAGGGTAGTTGAGTATTGAAATCAATCCTCTCCCCTATGGTCTTACTAGAAAAAAATAATTCTAAGTTGACATTCAGGAAAATAAGTAACTTAGGTGAAGTAAGGAAATTGAACCTCTAGAAACTATCTTCAATTGAATTTTATGATGTTGTTTGAGCTATTCAGGACCTGTGAGAAAAGGGTTTCAAACTAAAGAGTCTTCTTTGAAAGCCTGCTTTTAACAGTCTCTGGTATTTGCCTCCTGGGAGAGTTCTTTCAAAGGAACTATAGACAAGCTTTGCTCAAACTATGTCCTTGAGACCACCAATTCAGCACAACTGATGGCAAAGAATTTTTGGTCACATAAGCTTAGGACACATACGATGCCATCTCCTCCTGAGGAGTATCCATGCACTTTGACATGATGCAGGGTATTAGTATGTCTGACTTTATTCTAAGTTTTTCACATACTGCACTTACTTCTTCATCGGACTTTTTTTTCTTTTCCCATTTTGAACTTGCACCATAATAATAAATGCGGCAAAGCATTAACACAATGCACTTTTCTGTATCTTTCATTAGATAAGCTTAATTGGTAATCAAAGTGAAGTCTGTGTGGTCAGGTTGTGTTGGTGTCACCAAGAATCTTGTTAAATATGCAGATTTGGGGGTCCCACTGACATTTACTGAATTAGAATCTCTGCATGTGTGACCCAGGAATCTGTTTTTTTCATAAGCTTGCCATGTGATTTTTGTTCACACTAAAAAAAAAAACTTGAAGTAGCTGTTTAGTCAGAACTGAGACCACACAATTACAGTTCTTAGATAACCAATCCACCAAAATTTATAGATTCTCTCTTTGGTTTTTAAGGCCCCACCCAACCAATCCAAACTTAATTTACTTTTATACCCAGCTCTATATACTGCTTACTGTTATCTTTGCATAATCCACTTCATAGCCACTGTGCTTTGGTAGTTCTTATGCCCTTCTCAGAATAAAGTTTTTAATTACATACAATGAAACATGTAAGATTTCAAAGTGAAATATTGTTATTAAAATATTTTTAAATTTTTGTCAATAACAGAAGTAAATATATTTGCATTTCATATAAGACCTTGAGATCTGATATGAAAATACCCAGAATTTTCTTTGGTGAAAAAGTCACAGTTACTGCTAAAGTACTGAGGTTTGTCACCCATGTCATAATTAAGGAAAGGGACTTTAGTTTAATCTTCTCTGAATTATTTTTCAATTTCCTCCTACCTATCTGAATACTGTTCATTTTTTAGAACCCAGATGATTTCTCCACCTATTTCAGCCTCCAATCATACCCCACATTTCTGGAGCCTTTGTGTTCATTTAATAATAACACCCAGCAAAGCATTTCAATGATGGGTTTCTTGGATTCAGAGACTGGACTTGCATTTATTTTGAAATTTCCTGATCAATGCAACCAACATAGTGATGGTCAGATTGTACTCCAGTGACTCTCAACCTTGGACAGACATCAGAATAATTAGCAAATGCTTAGGGTTCTATGTCTTATGCCAGCGTTTATCAAAATATGGTTCCCAGATCAACATCATCATCCAAGCCTGGAACTTGCAGCAAATGAAAATTGTTGAACCCTACCCCAAACCTACTGAATCAGAAACTCTGAGGGTGGAGGAGACAGCAATCTCTGATTTTGATATGCGCTAAAGTTTGAGAATCACTGCCTTCTGATTCAGAAGGTATGGTGTGGAATTCAGAAAACTATATGGAAAAAGTACCATTGTTCAGTAAACTCCATGAGGTCAAGGGCATTGTCCAGTTTTGCTCATCATTGAACCTCTAGTGCCTGTCACAGTCAGAACTCAAAAATATTTTTCAAATAAAAGAAGAAATGATATTTTTGAGGCCCTCTCTTTCGGTGATGAGCAACTGTATATGTCAGCCTCTGGTGACTTTCACAGGAACTAGGTACAATAAGCCCTTTGCAATATGGTTATTCCCTTTGTTTTTTAGTTTTTTTAAAATATATTTTATTGATATTTCACAGAGAGGAAGGGAGAGAGATAGAGAGCTAGAAACGTCGATGAAAGAGAAACATCGACCAGCTGCCTCTTGCACACCCCCTACTGGGGATGTGCCCGCAACCAATGTACATGCCCTTGACCGGAATCGAACTCGGGACCTTTCAGTCTGTAGACTGACGCTCTACCACCGAGCCAAACCGGTTTCGGCTATTCCCTTTGTTTTTGTTTTTGTTTTAATTTTTTAAATTTTTTTATTTTAGTTTATTAAGGTATTATTTGTGTACATAGCTTACCATTGCCCCCCCCTACACACACACACACACACCTCCCATTCATGCCCTCCCTCCCCAGAGTTCTGTGTTTGTTGGTTGTACTTACATGCATGCATACCAGTCCTTCGGTTGTTCACTTATCTCCCCACCAGGTCTCCTTCCCCTCCTCACTGTCATTTGACAATCTGCTTGTTTTATGGTGACTATCTCATGGCCACATGAATAGAATCCGCTCCTCATTTGGCAGTCTGCTTGTTTTATGGTGACTATCTCAGGACCACACGAATAGAATCCGTTCCTCCTCTGGTTCACACCGCCCCTCCCCCCGGGTCCCACTGCTTCCCCGGGGCACACGGCTCTGCCGGGCACACAGCCCCCTGGGACACACGGCTCACCAGGTGGTTATTCCCTTTGAAGGTGCCACTTATTGCAGGCCATCAGTTATTTAACAAATGATGCACTGTGGCTCAGCTGGGGGATAATTTTTTAAAACAAGCCAAAAGGTCAGACTTGTAAAACCTAATCGTCTCAACCAAGTTAAATTAAATTGTGCATTTTTTTTTTAAATCAGGGGAAATTGAGCTCTCCGGGGTTTCTGACCTTCCTGACTAGAGTAACATGTGGGCTCTTGCACCCTATTGGATGAAGAAGGAAACCCTTCTGTACTTCACCTTCTGTACAGGTAGAATAAACAAAAGCTACAGAGGACTATAATTCCCTGAAGGGCATGATTTACATTCAAATAAAAGGTTTTCCAGAAAGCATACTTTTCTCTCTAAATAGTGTGTTACTGATTCAGTGATCCTACTATGTGCAAACAGCTGTATAAGACCAATCAGGGCATATTGAAAATATGTATTTCTACTCTTTAAGAGCTCACAACCCAGGAGAGAAGGTGGAGCAGGCAGACAAAACACAGGCATGTCTTGTTTTACTGCGCTCCACTTTAGTGTGCTCCACAAACATTGCATCTTTTACAAACAGAAGGTTTGTGACAGCCCTTCATGGGGCAAGTCTGTGAGAGCCATTTTCCAACAGGCTCAGATGATAGTTGGGAATAAACTATCTTTCATTAAGGTATGCACACTTATGAGACAAAATGCTATTGCACACTTTAGAGACTATAGTTCAGTGTAAACATAACTTTTATATGTACCAGAAAATGAAAAACTCTGTGTGGATTGCTTTATTGCAATATTCTCTTCATTCGGTTGGTCTGGAATGGAGCCCACATCCTGAGATATGCCTAGACTCCCTCCTTATCCTCCTCAGTGCCTGACAGAGCCCATATCTGATATATTTTGTTTTTATTTTCCTATTCATCTGTGAGTGTATTGTCTTGTCTCATCAGTAGAAAGTAAATTTCAAGAATCTCGTTCACGAGACAACAAGATGGCGGCAGAGGTAAAAGCCTAACTGCAGCCGCACTCAACAATTTCAAAAAATACAACTAAAATATAGAGTGGACAGTATCCAGACCTACAGGAAAGTTGACTGACTGGGAATTCTACAACTAGAAGGAAAGAGAAAACCAGAAGGAAAACCAGAGGAGCTGTAAAAGCCTAAGGTACTGAGGCGCGGTGCGCACGCGGGGAGAGGACAGAGCCAGAGAGGAGGGGCGGCGGAGTGCCTGGCTGGCGTTCCCCAGTGGGAAGGAGATAAAAGCTCCGGACCGTGCTGAACCCCAACTCCGACTGCACTGAACTCCACTTCTGGGTGAGACCCTGGGGTCCAGGCTCATACAGAGGGAAACTGGGCTGTAAGGCGGAAGCTCAGCTGAGCGGTGGTGAAAGGCAGAGCCCCGGAGTCGCGCACATTGCGCGCAGAGGAGGGACTGTTCGCTGAGCTGCTGAATTGCCCCAGCGAGAAGGAGACAAAAGCTCAGGAATGTACTGAGCTCCAGTTCTGACTGCACTGAACCCCAGTTCTGGGCAAGACCCTCGGGCTCCAGCCTCATACAGAGGGAATCTGGGCTGTAAGGCAGAATCGCAGGGGAGCGGCTAAAAGCAGAGCCCCTGAGTCGAGCACATTGCGCGCACAGAGGACAGACTGTTGATTGGGCCGCGAGATTGCCCTAGCAGGAAGGAGACATAAGCTCCGGACTGTGCTTAACCCCACTTCCAACTGCTCTGAACCCCAGTTGTGGGCTGGTTGGGGGAGAGACTACACTGTCTGGTAGCGGGCGAAGCTCTAGGGCGCCTTTCTCTCAGAGGTGATTGCAGCAAATACCAAAGGACACTGAGGAACACTGAGACTCAGAAACCTCAGAGGGCGGGGCTAACCAGAAGACAAGGCTATAGGCTCCACCCTGAAACTCTGCCCCATCCAAACTGAACACAGAGAGGCTTTTGCAGGTTTCCAAGTCTAGTGGAATAAGGTTGTCTCCTGGCATAGACACAGCTGATCCTCCCAACCTACCAACTCAGGGAAGCAGCGAAAATGCCAAAACGAGGAAACAGATCACAAACAAAAGAAATGGAGGACAAAAAGCGACTGGATATAGAGTTCAAAGCCACGCTTATAAGGTTGTTCAACAATCTCTTAGAAAAGGCCGATAAAATAAATGAGACCTATGAGGATATGAAAAGGGATCAACTAGAAATAAAGAATACATTCTCTGAAATAAAAAATATTATACAGAGTCCTAAAAACAGATTGGAAGATTGCAAGAATCAAGTCCAATATTTGGAACACAAAGAGCCAGAGGACACTCCTCCGCAGAACCAAGAAGACAAGAGAATCCAGAAAGTTGAAGATGGTGTGAGAAACCTCTGGGACAACTTCAAGCGAACCAACATCAGAATTATGGGCATCCCAGAAGATGACAGAGAGCAAGATACCGAAAACATATTGAAAGAAATAGTGACAGAAAACTTTCCCCACCTGGGGAAAGAAATAGACTTACACGTCCAGGAAGCACACAGAACCCCAAACAAAAGGAATCCAAAGAGGACCACACCAAGACACATCATAATTAAAATTCCAAGAGCTAAAGACAAAGAGAGAATATTAAAAGCAGCAAGACAAAAGCAGGTAGTTACCTATAAAGGGGCACCCATATGACTGTCAGCTGATTTCTCAACAGAAACCATGCAGGCCAGACGGGAATGGCAAGAAATATTCAAGGTGATGAATAACAAGAACCTACAGCCAAAAATACTCTACCCAGCAAAGCTATCACTCAGAATCGAAGGCCAGATAAAGAGCTTCACAAATAAATTTAAGCTAAAGGAATTCATCACTGCCAAGCCAGAATTATATGAATTGCTGAAAGAGGTTCTTTAGGAAGAGGAAGAAAATAAAGATAAAAATATGAACAAACACGTAACTATCAACAAGTGAGTCTAAAAACCAAGGGAAGTAAAAATCATGATGAACAATATTAACTGGTGAATATAATAGAATCAGAGGTATGGAAGGGGAGTGGACTGATGATTCTCGGGGAAATGGGGAGTGGGGTGGGGCAGGAAGAGACTGAACATAAACTGCACCTATGGATGAGGACAATGGGGGATGGGGAAAGGGCAGAGAATTGAATGGAAACTTGGTGTAGGGGAGCAATTGGGGGGGGGGGATGAGGAACATTTGTAATAATATGAACAATAAAGATTTTGTTTAAAAAAAAAAAAAGAATCTCGTTCACTACCAAATCTGACCAGCAGCTAGAGTATTTCCTGGAGCCTAGTGGGTACAAGAAATATTTCTTGAGAAATGCTGATGAAGAAAAGACAAAGTTAATCCTGTGAGTTATCACCTTTCAAATGTTAGATGGTGCATTTAGGATTTTATTTTCATGTTCTCACATAAAGTGTCCTGCTCTGGATTCACATGGCTCTGGAAGGGTCAAGTCTTCATTCTTTAATTTGCTGTTGTGTGCCCTTAACCCTGGGGCTTAACTTTCTTCTCTCCTCTCTTTTTTTGAGACTAAGAATATTTATTTATTTATTTAACTTTTATTTTTTTATTATAGCTTACATTCAATAGTATTCTGTTTTAGTATTAGGTGTACACTGTAGTGGATTAGCCAATCATATACTTTACAAAGTGTCCCCTGGATATTTCCAGTACTCACCTGGTACCATGCGTAGTTATGACAATATTGTTGACTACATATGCTGTTCTGCACACACCTGTGGCTATTTTGCAACAACCAATTTGTGCTTCTTAATCCCTTCACTGTTTATACCCAGCCCCTCCTCATTAACCCCCATACCTTTGGTCAACCGTCAGACTGTTCTCTGTATTTATGAGTCTATTACTGTCTTGTTTGTTCATTTATTTTGTTCTTTGAATTCCACATATAAGTGGCAGTTTCTGGTACTATTGTGAGGATGTAAGGACACAATACAGATAAAGCCACAGCATAGTGCACCGTGTTAGCTGCATGAAAACAGAACCTTGTAAGCCTTGTCTTCTTCTGCAAAACTTAAAATAATAATAAGAATAACAGAACCTGCCCTAGCCAGTTTGGCTCAGTGGATAGAGCATTGGCCTACAGACTAAAGGGTCACAGGTTCGATTCCTGCCAAGAGTACATGCCCGGGTTGCGGGCTCAATCCCCCCATTAGGGGGCATGTGCCAATCAATGACTCTCATCATTGATGTTTCTATCTCTCTATCTCTCTCCCTCTCTGAAATTAATAATATATATATATAATAAACAATAAATAAATAAATAAATAAATAAATAAAATAACAGAATCTGTTAAGCCTTATTCCTAGATAGAAATTTAGCTGAAGACACGAACTACAGGCCCCAGTGGCAGTTTTAAAAGAATCCTTGAAGGATCTATTGACTCAGGCCCTGGGAGGAGATGACACTCAGTATCTCCTGGGGGGGGGGGGCGAGATTAGCACATATTTACATAAGATTTAAGATAAATCAATAGTCACTCCACACTATTCCATGTGAAGTTTAATTTCTCTCTGAGTCTCTTTGTTAAGATGAACAAAGATATTTCCTATAATATTTTTTTAAATGTGTTTTTTTGAGTTCCAAGAACTATTAACTTATAACCATGAAACTATAAATGTTTTTATTAAAAGTGATATGTATTTCTTTTCATGTTTTGAGAGAGCTCTTTTGTCTCATTTAAAGTTGTAAATTATGTCCTAAGAGGATAATTTTACTCAACCTTATGATAATTATTTCACCATGCCTTCCAAATTTAGCTACAGTTTATTCAAGCAATATTAAAGGACTTTAAGCCTAGGAGTACAGCTAGAGAAAGTCCCTCCTTGTAGCAGTGTGCCTTACAAGTAAATTAATGTGACTGAAAATAACTTTAAAACACAAGGCAGGGCTTGATTTGCCTTAAGAATATCATTGTTTATGCTGTTGAAATAATTTTTAATTTTGTTATTATTGAGGCATTAATAATTCTAATAACATAAATATACATTTTATGCTTACATAATCACTAAATAAGTATTTTTAATTTTTTTTAATTTTTATTGAATTTATTGGGGTGACATTGGTTGGCAAAATTAAATAGATTTCAGGTGAAAATTCTATAATACATCATCTATATATTGTATTGTGTGTTCACCACACAAAGTCAAGTCTCCTTCCATCACCATTTCCCCCCCTTTATCCTCTTCCACCTCCTCCCATCCCCTTTCCTCTGGTAATCACCATATGATTGCCTGTGTCTGTGAGTTTTTTAAGTCAGTGTTTGTAGAGCCATGTTTTTAAAACTGCTTCTTTCCATTGCTGAGATGGGATGGACCTTCCTATGAGTTTTTCTAAAGAAGCTGCAAGTTCGCTGCTGGCATGTCTGATGCGTCCTTCTGGTGGTGCAGTCATAAGACCAGGTGAGGGAATTGCCAGATATGCAGCTCTCCAAACTTCTAGTGCTCAGTCTGCAAAGCCACAATGACACTTGTCTTGCTTTAAGGATAAAATGCAAAGTTGTATATTGAGAGTTTTGAAATGATAAAACATACATATAACACTATTGTACATACAATGAGTGCTCAGATTATTATGATCTCTGAACACATAATAGTCTGGCCACTCAGTGTATATCCTATATACAAATTGTCTCCTCAACCAGGAGTTCAAACAGCAGGCAGGCTGGCCAACTGCCCATGTCCCCTCCCCCTGGCCAGGCTGGCCGGACTCTCCACCTATGCACTGGGCCTCTAAAATATATATATTGAGTGGCCAGATTACTATGTGTTCAGAGATCATAATAATCTGGCCACTCAGTGTATGTGTGCATGTGTATGTGTAAGTTATCACTGATGATGCTATTTAATGGATCAATAAATCCCAGAGGAAATGCTATCCAGTGGCTCTACTTTATCACTTACATAGCAGTGTATTAATTATTGTTAAAAATTAATTTCACCACTGCATGATCAACGGGAGGAAGGGGATCTGAAAAGGGGCCATGGAAGCCTGGATAAAGCTCACCTGGTCAGTAGGGGCAATCAGAAGAGAAGGGACATGAGTGCCAGGTCCCTTGTGGCCAGACCTATCCCCTTGTCATCCAAGGCCCCAGTTCTTCAAACCCAAGTTGATTCTTTTCCTTTCGTTAAATTGTTATGACTGAATTGTCCTTTTATATGTCAAGAAAATGATCCTTCTCTCCCTAATCTTATATTGATAAGTATGAAATAATTGGTTCTTCTTACTGGTGAATTTAACAATATAGACTCTTAAGTGTGTAGAATCCAAATATGGAGCTTCTTAAAGCAAGTGTAATTATCAAGGATTACCCTTTGGAAAATAATTTTTAAAAACTCAAATTAGATCCCTAACTGGTTTGGCTCAGTGGATGAAGCATCGGCCTATGGTCTGAAGGTCCCAGGTTCAATTCCAGTCAAGGGCATGTGCCTTGCTTATGGGCACATCCCTAATGGGAGGTGTGCAGGAGGTGGCTCATCGATGTTTCTAACGCTCTATCCTTCTTCCTTCTTCTCTGTAATAGAAAAAAAAATAATCAATTATATATATATATATATATATATATATATATATATATATATATATTTTAAAAGCTCAAATTAGGTAAGTAGATTGGTCATGGTTGAAATGCTAGATTAGAACCAAAGAAGATTTTTCAAGGCTAGAACAATTGAGAGAGCCTAAGGACAGATTAATGTATGAGAATTGAGTGGCTATGACAACGGCAAAAATAATTTAGAATTACACAATCCAAATCAGTGAAAGGTAAAAGGCAGAAGGAACAGAAGTTTGGGCCCCTTTTACAAATATTCACTGAAGAATTTTCCTTTAATAGAGGACTCTTGTGGAGGGAGAGTGAGCTAGGGTGAGCTAAAGCTTGCATGAGTACTAGTAAACGGGGAACCAGTTGAATTCATTATGGCTGTAGGTGCCCAGGGGAGTGCCTGACCTTGGCTTAGTAAATAGTAGAAGCCACTGAAGGTCTTGAAGGAAACAGGCAGGCAAGGAAGACAGTGTGTTGGAGAGGCAAATCGGGAAGTCCAATGCAGACTGGGACAAAGAGCACAAGTTGGATTTAGAGGCTAATGACATTTCCGACTGAGTGTGTGGGCTGAGATGAGACAGATCTGAACCAGTGAAAAGAGCGGAGAGCTCACTAAGGGAATTCTAAACAGGCTAGATGGTCTCTTTGCAGCTGTCTGGTCCAACCTGCTGCGCACTGCAGTCTATTTCAATCTAACACGCATGCTTGAAAAGCTTCCTTATGCTGTTGTATCCAGGGGTTCACTGAGTCCTCTTACTATCCTTTGAGAAAGACAGCATTCTCTATACTACAGGACTTGTTTTATTGCCTCTCTCTGCAATATCTTGATGTCCTCTCCAGAATGCTCCTATAGCATTGTGAGTGTCTTGGCCAGGTTGTCATCCCCACCTAAAACTTGGTGCCAATAACCCTTCTCTTGGGCATAGATGTGGTAAAAACAGCTCCTCCTTCACTCAGCCCTTGGCCATCCTGCTCCTCTAATCTCAAAATCCACACAATGACTATGATCTGTGAAGCTTCTTTATTGAAGAGTTAGAAAAGAGAATTATAAGGTAAGGGGTAAAAGCAAGTAAGACTATCACCCTCATTGAGTGCTTGCTCTATCTTCACCACAGTCCTGAGCACTCTATATGCATGGTTTTGTTTAGTCTTTACAAAGCATTCAACCTATCCAAAGGGGTGGGTGAAATAAGTTTTACAAAAGAGGAAACCAGGCAGATTGAGCAACTTGCTCAAAGTCAGGCTTCCACCAAGTGGTACAGTTAAAATTCATGCCCAAGGAGCCAAACCCCAAGCACCCTGCTAGGCTATAGGAACATGGGATGCAGACCTTCCCAGGAAGGCCTGCCATTTCTCCACACTCCCTCAGGTGGCTTCCCTGCCCGGTTCTTGTGCCTTTTCTTCCTAGATCCTTCACCTTTAGCCCTCCCCATGCAAAGCTTGTACTCCTCTTCCTTCAGAAGCTTTACCAAGTCCCACCAAGGAGCCCCCACTCCATATACCTCTGTCTGTTCCCCACACACTGTCCTAAAGTGAGTTCCATGAACTTGAATAACACCCAGATCCACAGACAAATAGGAAGTGACGTTCATCAAAGCTCAGACTTTGGGAGGAAGATTCCAGCTCCACAGATAAAGGTGGACACACAACCTCCACCTCCCAACTCCAAGCAAATGTCCCTTTCATTGTGGGCATACCAGTTTCTTTACCAAATGATTTATTAAAAGTAGGTATATCTCTCAAAAATGTACATTCTCTTTATTTTTAATAAAAGGATGGGCTTTATTTTTAGCGCAGTTTTATATTTACAGAAAAATCTAACCAAAACTTCAGGGTCCTCTTAGGACCTGTCCTTCCCACCCCACAGATGCCCCTATTTGCATTAGTGTGGCACACTGGTTAGAATTTAGGAACCAGCCAAAGGACTTGTATGCATGCATATAAGCATAACCAATGGACTCAAGACAATGGGGGGAGGGGGGACCATGTACTGGCAGGGGTGAGGGAAGGGGAAGGGGAGGCCAAGGGAAGGTCAATGGGGAAAAGAAGGAGACATATGTACTACTATTTGTAATACTTTAAACAAAATGAAATTTAAAAAAATAATTTGGGAACCAACATTAATACATAATACTGATACCAACTGAAGTCCATAGATTACATCCCACATTTACATAGATTACATCCCTCATGTATGACATTACATACCACATGTCTGACATTGCACATGAGTGCCATACAGTGTTTGGGCTTTGACAAATGGGCAATGTCAGACATGCACTATGACAGGATCCTACAGACATTGCTTTCTCTCTCAGGGGCAGTGCAAACTAACACCATACCGACAAAGGGATTCTGTGACCACCAAGATTTCTGTCTCTGCACTGAAATCAGTAGGTCCCCACGGTTATGCTGAGGACTTTTGAGTGTCCTGCCTCTTTTTTTTTTCTTTAATCCTCACTCAGTTATTTTTCCATTGATCTTTTTAGAGAGAGTGGAAGAGAGAGGGAAAGACAAAGAGAAACATTGATATGAGAGAAATATTGGCTGCCTCCTGCTCGCACCCTGACCCGGGCCCTGGCCAGGGAGGAAACTGCAACCAAGGTACTTGCCCTTGACCGGAATCTAACCTGGGATCCTTTGTTCCGCAGGCTGACGTTCTAACCATTGAGCAAAACCAGCTGGGCTGCCCTTCCTTGTCAGAGATGATTTCTCGGGGCATCCCTAATCAGTTACTGAGCATCCCATAGTACTCCCAGTAGGGTTCCGTGTGTTATGCACCATGTGAAACTGTCCTAAAATCACAAAAAAATACTGTGTTTTTAACACATCTGGCCCCAGAGGTTCTGGGTTTGGACCTGTGGACCTGTATGACACATGCATCCCCAGCAGGCCATAGCACCTCGGAATCAAACACCTTACAAAATGGTCTCTGCACACAAATATTCATAGCAGTTTAAAATGAGGATTTTTCTTTTTGCTTTTGCCCCAGTACAAATCTATCTATCGATTCATCTATATAAAAGCCTCTGTCTTTTCAAACCTTTTTAGATTTCAGAATTGCAGATAAAGGATGGTGGACCTAGACAATACACCATAAAGTGGAATAAATGCTGTCATACAAAGGACTGTGTCACCAGCCAGTGACTGAGTGTAGACCCACGAACCAGGAGGTCACAGTTCAATTCTGGGTCAGTGCACATGCCTGGGTTGCAGGCTCAATCCCTAATGGGAGGCGTGCAGGAGGCAGCCAATCATCATTGACATTCTCTCTCACTTTCTCCTTCATCTCTCTAAAATCAATAAAAATATATTTAAAAGGACTGTGAACACACATAGGGGTCCTTGGCTCGTGGCTATATCCCTTAGCTTGAAGCTTATTTCAGGGAGGAAGTGATGAGGGAATGGAGCTAGTGGGTATAAGTATTTATTTTTATATATTTTAATTGATTTTTTACATAGAGGAAGGGAGAGGGATAAAAAGTTAGAAACATCAATGAGAGAGAAACATCGATCAGCTTCCTCCTGCACACCTCCTACTGGGTTTGTGCCTGCCATCAAAGTACATGCCTTTCACTGGAATCGAACCTGGGACCCTTTAGTCCGCAGGCCGACGCTCTAGCCACTGAGCTAAACCAGTTAGGGCACGTATAAGTATTTATATAAAATTTCTTCTTGAAGTGTATCAGTTAGTATGTTTTCATTAAAAAAAAACACACAAAAATTCCAACTCAAAGAATTGGAAGCTGAATCAATAAACGCATCAGCCAATATAGTTGGAAAAGCTTCAGAGGCCTGGCATAAGGCGAGGCTTGGTCCGGAAGCCCAGTGCTGCCTGAATCGAGGACTCCGCTTCTTTCTCTCTCTCTCTGCTCTCCCTGTGAGTTGTCTGCTCTAAGGCTGGATCTCTCCATGGCTCTAGCAAGACTGCCAGCAGCCCACACACAGGTCTACAAGCTTCCCTGCACAAATCCAGAAGTAAGCGAGAGCGTGTCTCTCTTGGACAGGCTTGGCACACGCTCATCTCTGTGGCCAGGGGACGGGAAGGCAGTGATTTGCTCAGCCTAGGTTTGGTGTCTTTAAACTAGCCGTGCATAGTCTGCAGCTTGCATAGTCCTAAGGCAGTCTATTTTCATCTATTCACTTCCTCTGGCCTAAACCGAAAAGAGCTGAGAACCTGTCTGCAGGTGAGGCGTCAGACCAGTCCTTTTGTGCCCCTTTCTCATCAAGCTCCTGCTCCACCAGGAAAGAGGCATGTCTCCCCATGACCTGTCTCTGTGCTGCATTGCCTGGGACAGGAAACTCGGGGCACTCAGAAAGGCCAGTTTGAAGCATTACTGTGGAGCAAGCTCCTTTAATCAAGCCTTTATGTCTTTTCTGTCTTATATGTCCGTTAAGAGTGAAGCATGACTACCCTGGCCAGTTTGGCTCAGTGGCTAGAGCTCTGACCCAGGGACTGAAGGGTCCCTAGTTCGAATTCTGCTCAAGGGAATGTACCTCGGTTTCAGGCTCCAGCCCCAGCCCTGGCCTGGCAGGTGCAGGAGGCAACCAATTGAAGTGTCTCTCTCACATCAGTGTTTCTCTGTTTCTCCCTCTCCCTACCTTCCACTCTCTCTAAAAAAATCAATGGAAAAAAAAATATCCTTGGGTGAGAATTACCAACAGCAAAAAGAGAGAAATGGGACTGAGAAAGCAAGCATTGGAGCGCCTTGGTGTGCTCTGCCCTCAGACGTCACATGGTGTGGAGAGGTGAACATTTCCTCTTATAGCCCATGTTTTCTTGCCCCGAACTGTGCTTAAAGAAGGCAGTATTCTGGAGGGAGAAGTTCTTGAGAACAAAGCAAAGGTGGGGATGAGAAAGACAAAGCCGTGATGACTCGTTTCCTGATGCCTCCTTATCAGCCTAGAATTCAGACGTGGTAGGATTGTGTTACATGAGTAACACCAGTGTTTCAACTGAAAAAGAGGCTTTTCTGACAGAAAGTAAATCTATTTGTCTGCAGGTTTGCCACTGAGGTCTGGATTCACCAACATGATGCTGTGACATCCTCTATAAATTCCGTGAGTGAAATCTGCTATTCTAAGGTTTCTGTGAAATACATTTAAAGCATGTGATAAACGTTTCATTTTCAGCAGGCAGACTCTAGTAGGGTGGAGGAGGGGGTTAGGGGGTTGAAGGGATTGAGAAAAAAGAAAAAAAGAGAGAACTCATGGACATGGATAATAGTGTGGTGATTTTAGGGTGGGGAGGGGGTGGGTGGAGGTGGAAAAGGGCAGAGAGTATAAATGGTGATGGGATGAAATAAAGTAAAGAACAAAAAAATAAAGTGTTTTAGTGACGAAAAACTATATGTAATGATATGTTGGAATTAGCAACCTTTCTATTTTCCACACCACTTCTGGGTATATCAAATTAAATAAAGTATCTCTTAGAGAAACAATAACAAGTGTAATTAATAGGCATTTGCTATGTAGGTAAAGACTTTTTGATATAATGCCCCCAATTGAGAAAATGAATGACTAACTGGGAAACAAGTCCATTAGCAAGACATGCAATTTCTAAATCTTTGTTTACTATGAATTTAAACAAATAAACCCTATTTACCAACTGATTATCAAACACTTTTTATAGACTAGTGTACAAATTTAAGTATACAACTTTTGTACTTAATAATAAAATATTAATTTCTATGACAAAATTCCCTCTTTCTTCTATGAATGGAGTCTCAGCACTTACATCTATAAAAAAAAGCTATTTCTCAAAACTAGCAGCATTTAACCATGGATTTATGAACTAATTAAAGTATAAAAGCAGCCCATCTATCTCATTAAAAATGTCTTCCTAGTATAATTTTACTATTTATGTTTGATTATTATTTATCCAAATTCATCATATGTTTCATTTTTATTTTTTTTTTTTTTTTTTTTTATGTTTCATTTTTAAATCAAATATTTACTTCAAATAATTTTAATAATAACTTAATGTATTAAAATTAACATTTAGAACCTTATGGTCATAAGAAATAAGAAATTAATCTCAAATAATAGACATATTTTATTGTACAGAAGAATAATAGCTTGCTTAATAAAAACAAAAGGGATGTTATATTATGATCAAATTCCAGAGAGAAAATTAAATAGAAATGCAATTTTTAATAAAAAAAGAACAATAGAACACTTTGTCTGTTATAGATGAGCTCATTTATGTATTTTTTTCTATTTTATATCTTTTTTTTTATCCTCACCCAAGGATGTTTATTGATTTAAGAGAAAGAGACATCAATGTGCTCTGACTGGTTTGGCTCAGTGGCTAGAGTGTTGGCCTGTGGACTGAAGTGTGCCAGGTTTGAGTCCAATCAAGGGTATGCACCTTGGTTGTGGGCACATCTCCAGTAGGGAGTGTGCAGTAGACAGCTGATCAATGTTTCTCTCTCATCGATGTTTCTAACTCTCTATCCCTCTCCCTTCCTCTATAAAAAATTAATTGGAAAAAAAGAGAGGCATTAATGTGAGAAAGAAGCATCAATGGGTTGCCTCCCATACACACCCTGATGGTAAATCGAATCCACAACCTTGGTATGTGCCCTGACCAGGAATTGAACCTGCAACCCTTTGGTGTATGGGATGATACTCCAATCAACTGAACCACCCAGTCATGGCCATTTTTTTATTTTTCAATATACAATATCATATTAGCTTAAGGTATAAAACCCAGTGAGGAGACGTTATATAACCAACTAAGTGATCATACTGATAAGTCTCATACCCATTTGACACCATACATAGTTGTTTGAAAATTATGGAATATATTCCCTATGCTGTGCTTTATATCACCATGACTACTCTGTAACTATCAATTTGTACTTCTTAATCTCTTCACTCTTTTCACCACCCTAACTGTACTTTTATATGGCAACCATCAAAATGTTCTCTGTATCTATGAGTCTGTTTCTGTTCTGCTTGCTTATTTATTTTTTAGATACAATTGTTGATAGATATGTATTTATTTCCATTTTACTATTCATATTTTGTAAATTCTATTGGCTTTTCCAATGAATTTCATGTCCTAGCTCATGCTTCAGACTTTCCTAAAATCTCTCAAATAAGTAGCATCTGGACTTGGTGTGCCCTGTACCTCTTGCTAAATGGCCCCAGGCCTGGAACTAGTGGCAGCCAGCCCTGGTTCACAGCTTTGTTTCTCCTGGGCACCTCCATGCCCAGCATAAGTAGCAGCCATGTAGATTGCTTTGTAGCTTAAGCAAGGTAGAACACAGGTGGTGGCTGATCTTGGAGGCCCAAGAACCAGCACACTCAGTGGACAACTTTAGACTTCATTGAAGCACCACCCAAACACCTCCACAAGTGATACACTTAGGGGCAGACTCAGCAGACACCATTGCCCCTTCTTCTTCTCCTCCTCCTCTTCCTCTTCCTCCTCCTCCTCCTCCTCCTCCTCCTCCTTCTTCTTTTTTTCTTCTTCTTCTTTAGAAAGACCCTTTAACACTTCATGTACTACTAGTTTAGTGGTAATGAACTCTTTTAGATTTTTCTTGTCTGGGAAGCTTTTTATATGTCCTTTGATTCTAAGTAATAGCTTTTCTGGATAGAGTAATCTTGGTTGTAGGACCTTCTTTTCATCACTTTGAATATTTCATGCCAATCCCCCTTTTGGCCTGAAAAGTTTCTATTGAGAAATCAGCTGAAGTTTTATGTGAACTTCCTTGTAAGTAACTAACTGCCTTTTTCTTGCTGCTTTCAAGATTCCATCTTTGTTTTTAACTTTTTTCATTTTCATACTGATATGTCTGGTGTGGGCCTCTTTAGGTTCATCTTATTTGTAACTCTTTGTGCTTTCTATACTTGTATGTGTATTTCCTTCACCAGGTTAGGGAAGTTTTCTGTCACTTTTTCACATAGGTTTTCAATTCCTTGCTCTCTCTTTTCCTTTTGCCCATCACCCCATGATGCAAATATTAGTATACTTGAAGTTGTCCTAGAAGCTCTTTACACTATTCGCTTTTTTTAAAATTTTTGGCTGCTCTGATTGGGTGTTTTTGCTTTCTTATGTTCTAAGTTGCTGTTTTGATTCTCAGCTATGACTCCCAGGCTTGGTAAAGTGGCCTAATTTAGTTGGTGTCCTATATGGTCCAGTGACACAGCCTCCCCATTCACCTGATTTGGGCATTCCAGGTGCACCCCTGTCGTCTGTCCATCCCCATAGAGTAGGACTTACTTCAGTGGGGCTCTGGTGTCTGCTGAGTCTTCCCCTAAGTGTATCACTTGTGGAGGTGTTTGAGTAGTGCTTCAATGAGGTCTGAAGTTGTCCACTGAATGTGCTGGCTCTTGGGCCTCCAAGATCAGCCACCACCTGTGTTCTACCTTGCCTAAGCTACAGAGCAATCTACATGGCTGCTACTTATGCTGGGGGTAGAGGTGCCCAGGAGAAACAAAGCTGTGAACCAGGGCTGGCTGCCACTAGTTCCAGGCCTGGGGCCATTTAGCAAGAGGTACAGGGCACACCAAGTCCAGATTTGAGAGATTTTAGGAAAGTCTGAAGCATGAGCTAAGACATGACATTCATTAGAAAAGCCAATAGAAACAGCTTGTGTGAGCCCACAAATTGGATGGGGCAGAGTCTCTGGAAATCACCAGAGTGAGTGGAACAGTGATAGGAAGGTCAATGGAGACTCAGATATGGTGCCCGCATGCCAGCTCTGTGCAGGAAGGGCTCCAAAAAGAAACAAGAGCCTCTGCTAGCACTTCTACCTGGAAGAAAGGTGCCCCTCCAGCTCTTGTCCTGATGCCAGACACTTCAATTCTTTCCCATTTGTCCCTGGTGCCTTTGGAGCTGCTGCCCCAGTGCTGGAGCTCAGAAAGAGTAAGTCTAAGTCTATGAATGGGCCCCTTAGGGACTTCAACAGCCTCCATTTCCCTTAGCGTCATTCCCTGCTAGTTTTCACAGGCAAGTTATGGGGTCTTCTCTTCTTGGCACTAGAACCCTGAGGTAGGGATTCTGGTGTGAGACTAGGACCCCTGACTGCTCAGGCAGAGGGCAGGGGGGAGGGAGAGAGAATCTCCACAGCTGAGATATCCCTCCCAATTTTTATCTACCACATGTGGGTGTGGGACTGGCCCATTCTGGGTCTCAACCCTCCTACCAGTTATTAATGTGGCTGCTTCTTTTTTTTTTAATTTTGTTTTATTAAGGTATTTTCTGTGTACATAGTTTACCATTGCCCTCCCCCTCCCATTTATGCCCTCCCTCCCCAGAGTTCTGTGTTCATTGGTTGTACTTATGTTCATGCATACCAGTCCCTCGGTGGCTGCTTCTTTATATCCTTAGTTGCAGGACTTCCATTCAGCGAAATTTCAGGTAGTTCTGAATCTGTAGTTTAGTTACATTTTCATGTGGTTGTGCGAGGATGTGAGTACTGTGTTTACCTATTTTGCCATCTTGATTGGAAGCCTTGCTCATGTATTTTTACATGTTGGGAACCAATCACCATGGTGTTTAGATTCTATTGTATACATGTAAAAGAGTGAGTTAACAGGTTTATTTTAAAAATAGAGGCCCAATGCATGAATTTGTGCATGGGTGGGGTCCATCCTGGCCAATTGGGGCCATCTCATCCAGTCCCAATTGGGGCAGCAAGGGGGGGGGTTAGCTGGCTGAAGGGAGGGACCACGGAAGGTTGGTTGGCCATGGAAGGTTGGCTGTGGGAGCACACTGACCATCAGGGGGAACCTCCTGCATTGAGCATCTGTCCCCTGGTGGTCAGTGCATGTCATAGCTACTGCCTGGTCATCCGGTTGTTTGGTTGGTCATAATAGTCGCTTAGGCTTTTAAATATATACAGATGTCAAATGTTACACATACAAAATTACTTCTTTTGAAACCATCTAAAACTGATAAAAGATTTTGGATAGCAGCATAAAAATGTGCAAGGGGACACATAGGTTTTCAAAATTCTTTTAGGTATGCACGAAAAATAACAAAAAAATAAACAATTGAATCAGTGGCTTAGGCCATGTGCCCCATCCATCTCTGGAGGGAACAGGAGGAGAATCACCTTCCCTGGAACTATCTAGATACCCACCCAGAAACCAGAGAATATGGGGAGGGAAAAGGGGGATTAGTTGATGTAGAGGCAAGCAATTAGCAAGTTCAAGGGGGAAAACCATTCAAAGGTCAGTGGAAGTTAAATAATGCATCTTTCTCTGTCTGATTTAAGTGAAATAAGTGATTTCACTTATATGAGGAAATTTTTTAAATCAAAACAAATGAACAAACAAACAAGAAAAAAAAAACAGATTCATTGAAACAAAAAACAACTGATAGTTTCCAGAGAGTAGTGGTTTAGGATGTGGGTGAAAAGGTGAAGGAAAATATAGTCAATTATAGTGTGAAACTTTGTACCATGACTGATGGTTACTAGACTTAGTGTGGTAATCACATAGTAAGATATATAAATGTGGGATCACCATGTTATACCCCTGGCACTAATATAATATTGTGTGCCAACAATACTTTCGTAAAACAACAAAGCGAAGTTCAGTAGAGTAAAAATAAGATTTCCCCCTTCTCCTTGAGTGTGGTACATATGTGCTTATTTGAAGGCAGAAGAGAGGAACCGGTGTTGAAATGGGGTCTAGAGGTCCAGTGGAGTTCCCCAGGGAGGAAGGGAAGAGAAGGGATTTCCACAGAGAGACGATGGGTGTGTGGCTTTGTAAACAGTTGCCGAGGCAACTGGCTCTGACATCCCTGGACTTGAACTGCCTGGTAGACGGATAGGCACAGCTGGTCACTGCCAAGCAGACTCTCTTGGAGATCGCTGTGGAGTGGCCACAGAGCAGTTTTCTGCAAGGTCTAGCCACAGCCCTGCCCCCACACTCCCTAAGAGCAAATCTCATCCATTTAATTATTATCAAAAGGATATTTCTCAAAGGGTACAGATTCCCATTTATAAGACGAATAAATTCTGGGGGTCTAACGTACAGCATGGTGATTATAGTTAATAATATTGTATTAGGAGATAAGAGATCAACCGAAGGACTGGTATGCATGCATATAAGTACAACAAATGGACACAAAACTCTGGGGAGGGAGGGCATGTATGGGAAGTGGGGGGAGGCCACTGGTAAGCTATGTACACATATAAAACCTTAATAATTTTTTAAATATAATAATATTGTATTATATGCTTGGGAGATGCTAAGAAAGTTGATCTTATATGTTCTCACCACACAAAAAAAGAAATGATAATTATGTGACAAGATAGAGGTGTTAGGTAATTCTTGATGCGAATCATTTTGCAACATACACATGTATCAAATCAACACCTGAAACTTACACAGTTCATATACCAGTTATATTTCAATAATGCTGGGGGGTGGGGAGGATATCATGTTGACTGTGCTGAGACATGCCCTCTATAAATAAAAATGCACATTCAGGGCATACAATTGAGTCTCTGAATTTTACCCTCTCTTGGTTTCAAATAGCAAGCATTACAGTAATGTAAATACTAGATGGACAGTGGTAAATCACCTCTGTGATGTCCAGGTGTCCTGTATCTTTATATGTAGGTAGCACATTTCTTTTTAAAACTATTTATTGAAGTATAGCCTATAATAATAAAAGTGTAATATGCTAATTAGACTGGACATCCTTCCGGATATCCTTCTGGATGACCTTCCTGACAAAGCTGGGGCTGTAGCCATGGGACCAAGGCAGCAGCCGTGGCTGTAAGGGGGGGATGCAGGCAGCTGCGAAGGCCTACTCTTGCACGAATTTTGTGCATCAGGCCTCTAGGATAAATATAACATGCCGTAAGATTACAGCTTGACACATCTTTATAAACTGGACAGACCAGATGGTCAGCACCCAGGTCACAAACAGAAGCTTACCACATCACCAGTGCCCACCAGCACCTTCTTCATGTGCATTGATAAGTTTAAACCTAATTCCGTTTAGGCCAGAAGCTACCCCTTCCCCACACAACAGTGTAGTCTGCCTTTGAAATAATACGATGGCAGCTTCAGAGTAAACTGTCAACTTGGTTATGTGAGTATCTCACTGTTGGAAAACTGCTTTCGGAAACATTTTGTTCCTAAGAACCACATCTTTAAGCAAAAATCTGAATTGCTCAAAGCAATCATTTTCATTTTTTGGTCCCTCAGCAGATTCTGTCTAGTGACATGATGTATTGGTGAGTAGAGGATGTGGATCTTTATTAAAGCAGCAATGGATGAGCAAAAAAGCACAATATTAGCAAAAAAGCAGAGACTGTACTTTAGTAATGATTCAGGATACTCCTGTGTGTACATGCTCTGCGAATGACCTGGGTCTGTGCACAGCTCCTGCGGTGTTTTACTTGGTAAAGGGTGATGATAACTGTTGGCCAAAAGGACTGGTTTTCTTTTCACCTCATTTTATAGTAGTGATAATGTCGATAGTATCTACTCTTATGATCTATTTTTTTATTTGTACATCTCTGCAGGTCTGATATCTATCGGTTACCTTTCTTCAGTCCAGCGCACACAGTGAGCATGTAGCTGGAAGGTGGTGCGTGTGAGGATGGACGAGGCCCCTGGTTTTGAAGCATCAGTGGGGAGGTACAGTTTCACAGTGTGTGTCTCTGGGGCATGCTGGAGGAAGCAGTTGAGGGTTGGAGTGGGAAAGAGCAGGGCTGGAAGGGAAAAGACAGGGATCTGAAAGGTCAAGGGGCTCCTTCTGCTGCAGTTGTTTATCAAACCAGGGGACCAGATGGCCAAGCTGAAGTATAGGGGTGGACACTCCCCCAGAGTCCCTGGCCCCATGGGCCTCTGCTAAGGACTGCAGAGGGGCTGTTGTTGACTCGCTGGCTCCCAGGACTTCGGGCTTCCCTTTCCCCGTTCCTGCAGCCAGGCCTGCTCCTGGGTCAGGCATGTGTTTGTATGTCTGCACTTATTCACAAGTGCACATCCTCATCCTCCCACACACTGAAAAATAGCAAAGACTGACCTTCATCTGACTGAATATAGACAGTAGCCAAAGAGGTCTGGAGAATGTTAACTTTTGAAAAACATGGTGAGAACATTTAACATGACATCCTCCTAGCCCAGTTTTAAATGTATAATAAGTACTGTCAACTGTAGGCTCAGTGTCATACAAGGGTCTCTAGAACCCATTCCTCTTCCCCACTAAGACTTCATGCTTGTTACAGAGCAACTCGACACTCCCCCTCCCCCAGGCCTGGCAACCTCCATTCTACTCTCTGCTTCCCTGAGTTTGACTCGGAGTCCTGGAGTAAGCAGAGCCGCGAAGGACTTGTCCTTTGTGTCCGGCTCATGTCACTGAGCATGATGCTCTCTAGGCCCATTCATGCTGTGGCATGTGACAGGCTGAGTGACAGTCCATTGTATGTCTATCCACTCATTCATCATGTGGACATGTATGTTGTTTCCATGCCTGGACGATGTGGACACTGTGCAGTGAGCCTGGGAGTACAGATACCTCTTCGGGATCCTGATGCCTATTCTCTTGGATAGATGGGACCAGAGGAGGGACTGCTGGATCATACGCTCCTTCTATTTTTAATATTTTGAGGAAACTCCATACTCTTTTCCAGTTACACAATTTGTGAATATGTGATATGTTTACTTAAGTTACTTAAGTAACTATCTCATTGCAAAACGGTAACCATGGATACAATTTCTATCTCTCAAGACATACCTATGCCAGTACTTGTGAAGTTCTGGTATTTTAACTTTTCACAAGAAAGGAACTTGAATATTTGGGAAGATTTTGCTCTTTGATTCCCCCCCCCAAAAAAAATGATTTAAGAAACCAAAGATAGTTTAACTCTACCTTTCTCCTCCTTCTCAATGTGTTTTAAACTCAACACTTGAGGTTTATTACTTTTTGCCTTCATTAATATTTCCTTTCAGGGAAATTGCAATGTAGTGATGGTCCTTGACCTCTGGACTCTGGAAGGGGCCGGGATTGAAGCATTTCGGGGGGAAGTCTGTGTCCACAGTGGCTAAGGGATTGTGTTAGCACTCTGTGAAATAGAAGCAGAAGGTTTCAGAATTGCAGGTGACTGGCATGCAGAGAGCAAGAAAGTTAGTTACAAATGTGTATCTGTTCATGGAAAAGTGTAGGGTGACTGGTCATCGGAGACTAAGCAAATCCAGAGGGAGGAGTTAAGGCAGCAGACTGGAAAAGTTAGAGGGAGGAGGCCAGCAGGAAGAGGGGACCAGAGTAGATTTTAAGAGTGAGGATACTGGTGGTGAGAGGGTAGGGCTTGGGAGTGCCAGGGGCAGAGGAGGCAGGCAGGAAGTAATGAGGGTGAAATAAGGTGAGAGGTGGTCCATGGGAGAGGAGAGGAGAGGACCTGGTGACACTGTGGCGGGATGGGAGGGGAGCTGAGGCCAGGGGTGGCAGGGTAGTGGGAAAGGAGGGAGGGGCAGTGACATTTGTCTTCAGCAAACCCACCAGCATTCTACCTGCCTGTAGAAGTACGGCCTTGAAACAGCTCCCATGGAAAGCTAACATGTCTAGAAAAGTAATTGGATACAGAGCATCTGTCAGTTAGGAAAGGCAAGAGGTTGATTTCCTAACTTGTGAATAGGCATTTAGTAAGAAAAAGTTAGGGGCTCTCAGCCCCTTGAGTCTAGTCAGAGGACTGGAGGCCTGGTCCCGCTCCAAAGCAAAGTAAGCCCTTTTTTTTTTTTATCAGCTTAAAAGAATATTTTTATTTGTCAAGTGTTCCAAAAGTAGTATATAAGAGTAACGGTATTGTGTATTTTGCTAATAACCAGTGGTAATTATACTAGATTACCACCTTAATAGAATAACATGTTTTGTGCAGAGATTTCTTCTTCATTGATCAATTCATCAAAATGCAAGCGTCTTAGCCAAAGACTTAAAATGACCCAGCTGAAATGTTCCTGCTCTTATGTTTCCAAAAGAATGGGATAGATTCTTGGGGATGTGAAGTGCCCCAGTGTAGGAGCTGAAATGTATTTGCTAATAACGAAGGGACATGGCCCACTCCCCCCCCGGCTCTGCAGGGCCCCGGTGCGTCCTGAACTCACAGGTGCCGGGTAGGTTGTTGCCCTCGGGAATCTCAGAGTCAGCTTGGTGAAAGATGGTCTGTGTTGAAAGACATACCACCTTAATCTGGAACGTGTACATTTGAGCTGGGAACACATTTGTCTTGTAGCAACCTTGAAGTAAACAGGGTGACTGCTCCCCCAGAAATAGGATTTCCATTTGTCGAGGGGGTTGGAGTAGATGACCTTTCGGGTCTTGTTCAGTCAGCCTCTGTGGCTCATTTGTCTGCCTTTTCAATATGCCTGTGGTAGGGGCTTCTCAGCTCATCCTGGTGGTAGTCTAAACTGAGGCGGTATCTTCAAGAGGGCAATTTGGGAGTGTCTACTAACACTAAAAATGCACCAGTTGGGGGCCAAGAAGTTCTACTTCTAGAAATTTCAACTCACACTTAGTTGCATAGATGCACCAATATGTCCACACCAAATATATTGTAGCAATGTTTGTTAAAGCAAAGCAAAAAAAAAAAAAAAAAAAAAAAGTAGGAGGGAAACCTATAGATCCATCAGAGGGCAAATTAATGAATACTATTCAATAAATTACTAATCACTATTAAAAAGTATAAGATAAATCTATGAGTGTTTCTATGTAGGTGTTCTTATGAAGGCAAACATTTTTGTCTTTTTTCCACCCAGCACTTAAAACAGTACCTGGGCCATAAGAGGCAGCAGTAAGATTTTTAAGTGAGGAAAGGGATGACGGATGAGGTTTGTAAGTGAGCCTCCTCTTGCCTATTAAAGAGGCTTAGAGAGCACTCCGTGTTCCCCGAGGCTCCTCATAATTGGATCCTTGGTCTCTCCCAGTTGCCATTGCAGGAGATAGGAATATTTTATACCACCCAGTCCTCTGGAGTAGGTGGTTTCGTTTAGTAGTGATAAGGTTTAATCCCAAATCCGATGGCATGCCCGGGGGTGCAGGAGGGAGGCAGGGAAAGAGCCGCTGCAAACCCTGTGTCTGTTCAGAGACTGCATGGACGACGCTCAGGGCTCAGGCAGCTCGGCTGAGCCTGGAGACTGAATAGGACGGAGATTGCCAGCTGTCCCAATGAAAACATGTGACTCGGTTCCTTGTTAGTTTTATCACAAATTCCACAGCTCAGCAAAGTTCACTCCTCAAGTGAGGCAACATATTGCAAAAGAGTATGTTTGCAATGAGCTTGATGGAACTTTACTTTTTCATATCCAGGAGTTTGAAGATAGATTCTTAGTGAAAAGAGAGTAATTTTTAAAATGTTTTTCTCCTGCGTTAATAATGTAAGAGACGAAAAACCCTGACATTAATCTAATGGTTTACCTGGACTTTGGTAGGTTGGGAAGCACGATTCCATCCCCCTTTGCTATTTTAGTTCTTCGCCTCATGTTTATTTTTATATTCCATTCTGTTTATTTCAGTAAAATACCTGGGCATATACTCTTAAAGGAATTTGAAACAACCTTGCACTCCCAGTCCTTTAGGGAAGAAATTATAAAGCCTGATAAATACGACCACACCTGTTGGTTAAAGATACACATTGCGGAACATAAAACTGCCACTTGTCTCCATTGCATGTCCAGGAGAACATTTGAGGATTTGTTTCAAAAGAGGTGCTGAAAATACGAAACTCCACATCGTCATAAAAGTTGCTGAGATGCTGGTGCTGGATTTACAAGTACACTCCCTCGTTACAGTGCAGAACTCAAGTCTTGGCAGCCATTAGAGCCACTCAAATTCATATGACTCTTGTACAGTCCAATTTAGAAACTTAGAAGATATAGTTTCTGACTGGCAGCTATAGGGCCTGTGGGAACATGGTATTGGTGCTGTACAGTCCTCTTTTTTGGGTGAGAGAGGTTAGCCACTTTCTGTACCATCAGCTAGATTTGCTTCCACCTCTGTACCATCTTCATTGGCCAAAGGACGAGTGTGGAGAAAGGAATTGCAAATTTGGATTTCTTCATATAAATGGAACCAAAGGCAACATTTGTCAGTTTATTCTATAACAGTTCCTGCTTTTATGACTTTCAATCAAACACATTTTATTATTTAAGTAGATTTCATTTTGAAAACCTTTCAATTTACAGAAAAACTGAGAGAAGATAGAGGCCCCATGGACCTCTGGCTCAGTTTCTCCTCTTATTCACATCTTAGCATGAAACATTTATTACAGTTAATAAAGCTATGCCACTACATTATTATTAACTAAAGTCTGTAGTTTTACCTAAAATTCATTTTCCGTTCCCGGATCCCATCCAGGATCCCACATTACACAGAGTTGTCATGTCTCCTAGGCTCCCTTTGAACTCCTCTGAGTTCCATTGCTTTTGATGACTTTGACAGTTTTGAGGAGTAGGGGTTAGCTGTTTTTCAGGGTGCTCCTCTATTGCCCAAGGCTTTTCTTATGATTAGACTGGGCTGGTAGGTTGGGGAATTAACATCACAAAGGTAGAATGTCACTTCCCATTCATGGTGACCTTGACCACCTGTCTGAGGTGGCATTTGTCAAGTTCTCCACTCTGAAGTTTCTCTTTTACCCCCTTTCCACCCTGTGTTCCCTGGAAGGAAGTTACTATGGGAAGCTTACACCCAAGGCGCAGAGAGTTATGCCCCCTCCAGGGGCAGAGTATCTACATAAACTACCTGAAATTCTTCTGCGTGGGAAATGTGCCTCTTCTCCCCATGTATTAATCAACCATTTATTTATACAAGTATGGGTGGTTATTTTATACTTTGGTTATAATTTAATACTGCTTTATTTATTTTGTGGCTCAAATGGTTTCAGCTTTGGCCATTGGGAGCTCTTTTAATTGGCTCCTGTGTGTCTCTGGCATAGCCGTGTGTGTGTGTGTGTGTGTGTGTGTGTGTGTGTGTGTGTGTGTGTGTGTTTGTGTCTCGAACCGGGGTTTGTTTGTTTGTTTTGTGGTAGCATTCCTTACTGTCTAGTGCAATAAGATGCTCCAGGCTCATCTTCTACATTTCACTCCCGAATCATTTACTTGGTTTTGAAAAATAGTATAAGAAACCAATGTCTGGGCTTCCAATGTGCTTATTGCTACCGGGGCATCATTTCATTCCTTTCAGCTGACAGAGTAAAGAAATACATGTGTGAATAGTAACCTGTGTATATACACATATCTATATATAACCACCTATGTATCAAGCTACACATGAGTTAATCCTGATGAACTTTACTCTATTATCACAAGGATCTTTCTAGCCTTCTTCCCTGGCTCATCTGAAAACTCTCACTCCAAGTGTGAGAAACCTGGTCCCGACATTGGCCATTCACCAATTAGAATTACTACCCTTCACCTAGGGAAGCAGCTTTATCGACTAAAGGGTGTTCTGTGAGTCCTTTTGCTTTTAGTCTTACAGACTGTGTTCATCCCCTAAGTTACTTAGGTCACCATCTACTCTAAACACTCTCCTCCCTCCTCCGCCCCACCACCACCTCCTCCCTTTGGTGAGATTATTTCATAAGTTGTAATATATTTATATTCTCTTGTTATAGCCTGCATTCCTCATTGGGGTCCCCTGACCTCATAAATAGCTTTTGAAATTTGCATAGGTTAAGGTTCACTCTCTGTGCTATAAGTTCTGTGAGTTTTGACAAATGCATAATATCATTTATCTGCCATTGAAGCATCATACAGAGTAGTTTAGCTGACCTAAAAATCCCCTGTACTTCACCTGTCCCTGCTACCCCTTCTCCCTGAGCCCCGGCAATCACTGGTCTGTTTACCATCTTTACAATTCTGCCTTTTACAGAATGTCATATAACTGAAATTATACCATATATAGCCTTTTAAGAGTGGTTCTCCCACGTCTTCTGTGGCTTAATGGTGCATTTATTTTTATTGTTTTAGTAATATTTGATTGTGTGGATGCACCGCAGTGTGTTTATTCATCATATTTGAAAGACATCTTGGCTGCTTCCAGTTTTGGGTGGTTTCATACAGTTTGTATAAACATTCACGTGCAGGTTTTCGTGTGGACCTAAGTTTCATATCCACTGGGCACATCAGTTCCTTTCTGACATGAAACTCAAAGAGAAATGTGAATGTTTTTAATCTAAAGATGATGGGGAAGGATAAATCACTGTTGAGTGGCTTACTATTCTTCTGGTTCCTATTTAACTTCTTAAAATTGTCATTTTATCAACATGTATCCAATTCTGAGCCCCACTCTCCATCTTAACTGTGGGCAGCTGTACTAAGGTATACAGCATGTGGCTCAGACAGGTCACCTACCTAATAAAAGAGTAACATGCTAATTGACCTTACCTTCATGATGCCCACCAGCCAATCAGGAGCAAGTTTTCAAATTAACCCAACTAAGCAAGCAGGTTAATTTGCATACATGGGCACCAAGTGGCTAGGGGTGTGTTCTGTACCATCTCAGCTATTCCAGACCTCTGGGTAGTGTGGGAAGGCAGAAAGGCGGCTCTGGCCAGAGCGAAGGCAGTGCTGGCAACTAGACGAAGGCCCATTCTACACAAATCTTCATGCATTGGGTTTCTAGTTTTCAATAATATCAGTCAGAGAATTAGTGCCTCGAGTAACACTGACACAATGATGTAAAAAAGCGGTCCTTTCCTAACCATCCCGCAAGCAAAGCATAGAACAGTGGAAGAGCATCAAGTGCAGATTCCCCCATGGGGATGCCTGTTACGGGTTCCTACTGAAAGGGGCCTGAGTTCTGCCAACATTTTGAGCTCACTCATCAACATTTCCATTCCCTTCCCTCTAATCCTGAGTGTTATCGCCATACCAGCACCCAGAGCCCCTATAATACCAGCTTCTTTTGTGACTAAGGGGGGAGAGGTGCAATTCTTTTTTTTTTTTTTCATAATATATTTTTTTGATTTTTTTTATTTTTTTACAGAGAGGAAGGGAGAGGGATAGAGAGCTAGAAACATCGACCAGCTGCCTCCTGCACACCCCCTACCAGGGATGTGCCCGTAATCAAGGTACATGCCCTTGACTGGAATCGAACCCAGCACCCTTCAGTCCACAGGCCAATGCTCTATCCACTGAGCCAAACTGGTTTCAGTGAAGGTGCGATTCTTAACATTTGTTGAATGGGATGTTTGCTTAATACTGGGTCCTAGAGAAGTGAGATGTGGGGCCTCCAGATGCATCAGGGGATTTTTCAAAACCAGGGAGGTTACATTGGCAAGCTCACTCTCCCTTCCTATTCTAATATTCCTACTCTTTCTTATAATTAGTGGTTTGTATGGTCATGGAAAAATATACGGTAACCACCTATGTATCAGGCTACACATGAGTTAATCCTGATGAACTTTAATCTATTATCACATGGATCTTTCTAGCCTCCTTTCTTGGCATATCTGAAAACTCTCACTCCAAGTGTGAGAAACCTGATCCCACAAGCCATGCCCACCAGCCAATCAGGAGCAAGTATGTAAATTAACCCAACCAAGATGGCAGCAGTCACGAAGCTGGAGTGACCAGGAGGCTTGGGTTGCCCCCGGTGATGGAGGAAGCCAAACTTCCCACCCTCCCTGGCCAGCCCTGGCCTCTGCTCAAGGAGGTGCTGGGGCGGGGGGGGGGGGGGGAACAGCGGGGAGAAATAAAAAAGGAGGGGCTGGGAGCTTGGATCTCTAAGGACCATGGCCAGCCTGCAAACAGCCCTCAACTCCTCACCCAGGCTGACTCTTACTACCTGAGGAGGCTGTTTGGGGGAGACCAGACCAGAAGGGGAGGGCAGTTGGGAGGGACCAGGCCTGCATGGGAGGGCAGTTGGGGGTGATCAAGCTGGTAGGTGGGGCGTTGGAGGTAAGCAGACCAGCAGGGGGGCCAATTGGGAGAAAGCAGGCTGTCAGTTGGGGTGGGAGTGTCAGTTGGAGGTGATCAGGACAGCAGGGAGAGAGCAGTTTGTAGTGAGCAGGCTGCAGGGGGCAGTTGGGGGCAAGCAGGCCAATGGGGAGGTAAGGGAGGGTGAGTAGGCTAGCAGGGGGCGGGGGGCAGTTGGAGTGAGCAGGCTGACAGGGGAGGCAGTTGGGGGCAAGTACACTGACATGGGGGACCGTTGGGGGTGATTAGGCTAGGGGGAGGGCATTTGGGGTGAGTAGGATGGCAGGCAGAGTGGTTAGGGGCAATCAAGCAGGCAGGCAGGCAGGTGAGCAGTTAGGAGCCAGCAGTCCTGGATTATGAGAGGGATGTCCAACTGCCAGTTTAGGCCCAATCCCTGTAAACCAGCAGTAGGACATCCTTCAAGGGGTCCCAGATTGGAGAGGGTGCAGGCCAGTTTTTATCAGTTTATGGTTTGTATTCTAAATTCATAAGAACATCATTTGCTATGTTGCCTTATTGTTAACATATATATTTATGAGATATTTAAGAACTCCTTTACATATACATGTGCTATGAGATACATGTTTGGCTAATGCAATATCCTTGTTCTATAGTAACTAGCTTTATTTACAGACTAAAATAAGATATTAACCTAAAAACAGAACATCAATCTCTAACTTACTGTCAATTACACTATTTGACTTTTAAATAATTGTTATTGTTATAAAATATATCTTATAAAGAATCATATACAAGATAGTTTGTATGTTTTAAGTAACAATAAAATCACAGTTTTCCTCATCTTACAGCCACATCTTCGTGAATGCACTGGGACCTAGAATAGTCCATGCCCCACCCACAAAGGCTTCCTGACTCTCCAAGGATACCGAGTGGTGGATGGGTACCTGGTCCTACAGATTCTTGATTTAGTGGGCTTTTCACTGTTCAGCTATTAAATGCTATTATATCTCAAAAAGCACATGTTAGACATTCATTTTGAATAATGCCCAGCTTTCAAGTCAAAATGGATACTAATGATTATTACCTGCACTCACTCTATTACTTTTCAACTGATATTTTTAAAATTTATCTTTATTGTTGAAAGTATTAACAGATGTCCTCCTTTTTCCCCCAATTGACCCTCTCTGCCCTGCTTCCTCCCCCTCCCAAGGCCTTCCCCACACTACTGTCTGTGCATGGGAAATGCAAATAAGTTCATTGCTCAATCTCTATCTGGAAACAGCTCAAGAGCCCATCAGTAGATGAATGGATTAAAAAACTGTGGTACATTTATATGGTGGAATACTATGCAGCTATAAAAAATGCTATCTTACCTTTTGAGACAGCATGGATGGACCTGGAGAGTTTTATCTAAGCAAAATAAGCCAGTCAGGGAAAGACAAATATTACATGATCTCACTCATCTGTGGAATTTAACTAACAAAATGAACTGATGAACATCAACTGTTATTTTTCTAGACCCTGAAAAGGGAAAAGACCCAAATATTTTTATCTCGGTGCATAAAGAAGGAAATAAGGAAATAGAGGTGATTTCTAAATACTGGATATTATGACCCCATGGTTTTAAATAAAGACATAGTCTAACAAAGTGCTACTTAGAATCCCCTACCTCCTGGGGCCACACAACGTGGTCCATGGGCCTGGAGCATCAGTGTCACCTGGGAGCTTGTATGAAATTCATAATCTTTGGCTCTACATGATCCCCCGACTCACATTTAGGGAACAGAAATCATTTTTCCAAATTATAGTGTCTCATGAGGAAGTAAGAGCAGGGTTTTCTAGATTGGTTTTACCTCTTACCATACTGTTTCTTATCTGCACACAATTAATGTACCCCTTAAAGAGAGTAGTCAGTCTCTATATCTTTATCACCCTCTTACTTAGCGCCCTGAAGCTGTCCTAAGATAAATGCCTAAGAGTAGAAGTTAATCATCTCTCTCATCTCTGCAGGGCTGGAGCTGAGAGATCAGTAGCTGATGAAAATGCCATTCACATCCAGTGAGCTTGAGTAAACTTCATTCAGTGTCACTGCTGAAGGACAATTTTGAGGACATGGTGATAAAACAAGTAAATATATAGAGTCAGCAGTACAAGTCTTAGAGATGAAATGCTATACAGTGTAACAGAAAATATTAATCTCTAAAATGAACTCCTGTGTCTGCATTTTTGATTGCCAATCACATATCGAACCTGAGCTGTAAATCGTGAGTTTGATGAGCAATGGCCTGTCAGCAGGTCAACGTGAAGTAATCATCGAAGCACATTTCCATACACTTTAAATACACTTTGAACAAGATGTGACAGCAGCATAAACAAAGAAACTTTGTTCCAGGGTCTCTCAGCCTCTGCTCTGACAAAGGGATTCTTTGATGCACAAGGACACACATGTGTTGCAGCATGTACACATCCCCAGCCTCTCCCCACTAGACAACTGTGACACCTCCCCTCCCAGAGGTGTAACCACCAAGAGGGTCTCAGATGTTGACACCTGTCTCCTGGGTAGCACGTTGCCCCCAGGTGAGAAGCACTGCATTACGCCCAGATAAACAGTCACCCGGAAGTAAGTCTGCTCCTTGGCAGTTCTGCTGAGATCATAGTCACAGCGTATCAGACAGTGAGGCTTCCGCTCGGCGGGTAGAACTATCTAGGAAGTAGAATTTTGAGAATGAAGTCGCTCAGCTCTTAAGCTTGGTGTCTGGTGACATCAGCATTCCTGGATGTTCGGTTCTACCATTGACCGGTAGTTATGGTTTGTCTAATGGCTTCTTACAGACCTATGGGAGCCTCTACTGCCTTTGGGATTGGGAGGTCCCAGGAGACAAGGTCCTGAGCCAGCCTACTCTACAGCAGGCGGGTAGAGTAGGTAGCTCATTTAAAATAAGGATCGATTTCAATTCTAATCCAACACCAGCCTCCCCCCACTGTGAGGCAAAGCCCTCCCATCAGGGGCACAGCAGGAAGAGGCCAGTGTTGGATTAGAATTGAAATCAATCATTATTCTAAAATCCTCCCCACTCTAAGATTCTACTCCCAATCCAAATACCCTCTCTTCCACAGAGCTGTAGGGAAGACTCATAATAGAATAGCCCCCAAATGGCCTCTGAGAACTTGGCCTTTCTATCAGGGCTGCCGCGGCCCCTGGAGTTCACTCAAGCACCAATCAGACAGTTTCTCCTGTTGTCTTTTCACCAGCTCAGAGTTTCTGAGTTTTCTGCATGAGAGAGATAAGGGCTGAACTTGTTTTCTTCTTAGACATTAGTTGAATCACAAAAGTCATCATCCCTCTAGTTCCTTTGCTCCAGCACGGGTCCCTGAAATTCTCCCAAGTTCACAGCCATGCCACACCCTACTTCATTTTCCCACCACTGCTTCTGCTCCTTGCCTGCCACCAGAGCAAGACCCAACTTGGTATTTGAAAAAAATGAGAGAGAGGCTGAAAAACCAGGACTACAGACTTTATTAGAGGAGAAGGACCCTGCTGGGCTGTCTTGCAAGGGGAGAACAGCAACACGTGCAGGGGTGAACACGCCTTTTGAGGGGAGGAATGGGAAGGGTTGGGGCTTAGGGTACTCGGCACACGCTGATTGGTGGTTTCACATAAGGCACATGATTAGGTACTTAGTAATCAAGAGCTTAGGGTATGTGGCAGGTGCTGATGGGGTGGTGCAATGTACAGTCCATATAAGGCGCCTGGTTAGGTGCTCAGGAATGTCCAGGCCACAGGTGCAGGTTATGTCATACTCCATCCATCAGTTGGGGAAAGGGAGGATCTATCAGTTTTACTTTGCTGACTATTCTCCCTTTGACATCCCACCCCCACTCCTTCCCAAGCTACGTGTGCAGGAGGAGATCCTATGACCACCACTGCCCCTCCTCCCATCCTCAAGTATAGCTGAGTCTCCAGGTGATCCAACTCTGAGCATGACGTCATTGTTCACCTTCCCAGAACCCTGTACCTAACAATGGAGACTGCTCCTAACTGCTTCTCATTCTCACCGCCCTTACCTTGGTCTCTCCTAATCATGGCTTTCATCGTTTGTTTGAAAATAGAGTAAAATCATATCTCTCTGTAAAGTTGATTGGCATTATTTGATGATTCCATATTTGCTAATTTGCCTAACTGCTAAAATGTATTTGTGACCCCAAATCAGTACTCATGAACTTTTATGGTCATTCATGGACATGCTCAGGGTGGAGAAAAATTTGAGTCAACAAACTTGCACGTTCCCAGTGGAGGGAGAGCAAGGTGACACTCTGCCTCCTTGGTTCAGCTCATACTGTAAACTAGTATCTTACCCTGCTCTATTGGGTACCACGCGGTTTTGTATTTTTGTTGGTGATTTTGTTGTTTCTAATGGTCCCCAAGAGTAATGGTAACATCCTGTATAGTGTTCCAAAGTGCAAGGCTGTAGTATGCTTGTGGAGAAATCGTGGGTTAGATAAGCTTTGTTCAGGTCCAAGTTAAAGTCCTATGGTTTATGAGTTCAATATGAATTAACTAACAGAACATATTAAATAAGGTGTCTCCAAACAGAATCACACATAAACCAATGTTATGTACTGATCGGCTGATAAAAATGTGCGACCAGAGGCTCTCAGGAGCCAAACCCTGTGTTTCTCCTGGGATCACTCATTCAGTGTGCACGACTTCATGTCCACAGCAGTGCCCTTACTATGCATAACTGCCATTGATACTGAGAATCATCATACACTGAGTGGCCAGATTATTATGATCTCTGAACGCATAATAACCTGACCACTCAGTGTGTGTTTATATTTATATTTATATTCATATTTATATTCATATTCATATTCATAATCATATTTATATATCAGAGGCCCGGTGCCTGCTGGTTGAATGCCTGGTCGAGAGGACAATTTGCACATTAGCCTTTTATTATATAGGATATACACTGTGTGGCCAGATTATTATGTATTCAGAGATCATCATAATCTGGCCACTCAGTGTATACGCACATGTGCTCTCTTGAAATATATACTATAAAAATGGCAACACTAACTTTGTTCCAGAGAGCAAAACTAAGTAGTTGAGGGATGGAATGGGAAGGAGACTTTTTATTGAAATGCCTTTTGTGTTTTATGTCATACGATCATATCCATCAAAAATTTAATTAAAACTTTTTAAAAAGCAACTAATACAATGAAAAAATACAGTTCATCATATTTCCCTTCAATTTCAGGGAAACAAAACAATTCCTTCTAAAACTCCAGATGACTCCCAGCTCCCTGCCTGGTTCTTAAGGCTCTACACAAGCTATTCCCATGCTCTGCTCCCTTTTCCCCCCACCCTGCCCTCCATGAACAATTCAGATTGTCCATTCGGTCTACTCATTGCTCCTGCAAATTGCTCACTCCATGTTTCTCATCAGAAACATTCCTCTCCTGTCTTCCTAGCAACATTCTCCTCTTCCTTCCATCCTGACCACCCCCTCAAAAGAATCTTTTTCTTCTCCTTGTAGAAACTCCTGAGAGTTCACTGTCACCTGCTGTGTCCCTCCTGGTTTTGTTGATGGCTTTTAAGTTTCAAGTCTCCCCAAATCCATTACAAGTTCTTGAGGATAGCATTGGGGTGTTATCTTTGAACTCCTTCAGTGCCTTGCATTTAATAGACACTTAATAATATTGATTGCTTGCTTGCTTGATTGATTATCCTTTACCATTCAGTACCAAATATTTTTTTATCAAAATCTTTAAATTCTTAAGGAAATTCCTACTGAATTATGTAAACTTGAAGCAACCTGGGTGATTACATTTTGGAAATAGCATGAGGATTTTGCTTAGGGGCCTGGGAAAGATTGCAATTTCATCTGTGAACAGGGAATCTAGAAATCAGATTTTTGCCTCAAACATCTAGCAGACCGGAAGGGCTCCGAGCGTAGTCTTGTTGCCGGGCACTGTCTGGCCTAGCACACCTCATTTTATTACCTAAGCCTGTCCGGCGGCTGTCAGGAGGCCCGTTTCACAGGACACACAGAAACCTAGTTACTAATCCCAGCATTAGGTAGCTGTCAACTCCAGAGCTGAGGTCAGGACATGGGTCTGAGTGTCCACAGCATTGGGCTGCCCTCGAACAGAGCGAACAACAAACAGAGGAACAAACATAAGAGAAAATAATCTTTTGGGGATAATTTCACAGCCTTGTGCTCTGGGTAAAAGACACGGCAAAGTGTTTAGAGATGGCCCCAGGCAACGCTTCTCCAGCTGCCATGCAGCTCTAAGGGGGAAGTAGACCGGAGGACCTTGCCCTTCTTCAAAGCCCGGGTATCAGTGGCAAAGGTTCTCTATCCCGCTGGACATCAGTCTCCCTGAGGATCTTTACCAATACAGATGGGGCCCGGCCCGTCTTGTTCAGTGGTTCGATTCCCAGTTGGGGCACATGCCCGGGTTGCAGGCTCAATCCCGGAACCAGTGATTCTCATCATTGATGTCTCTATCTCTCTCTTCCTCTCTCTGAAACCAATAAAAACATATTTGAAAAAATACAAATGGGGAGGGCTCTCTGGCCTAAATAGTGTGAGTGGAACCCAGATACCAGAACTTTTATAATGCTCTCCAGATGATTCGAATGTCCGTCGGGGTTGGCCACTGAAGTAGAATGATAGGGAGGTACAAGGACCAGGCAATGTCTCAGGTTCAGTGGTTTCAAATCTGGTCCCCAGAGCATCAGCGTGAGCATCACCTGGGAGCATGTTAGGAATGCACATTCGCTGAATCAGAAATTGGGGTGGGGCCCAGCAACCACGCTCTACCCCCTGCAGGTGATTCTGATGTGTGGTGCGGAGTGAGAATCACTGCTCTTCCAACAGGCAATTCACCAAAAAGGAAATACAAGTAGCCAATAAACATATGAGAAGAGATTCAACCTCACAAGCAGGAAACCACCAATGAAAATGACGGAGATAGACTTACCTACCTTTCAGATTGATAAAAAATTTTAAAGATTGGTAATGCCCATGTGGCAGTAGGAGAGAAGAAACAGATATTCTCACCTATGACTAGCGGGAGGTAAACCATCTTTAGAGGGAAATTAAAATTTGAACTATGCATATCTCCTGACCCAGACATTTCCCTCTCGGCCTCTCTCCCAGAGAAATAACTTGTGCCCGTGCATAAACCAACACACAAAGGTCCTTGTGCTGCTCTCAGTCCTGGGAGAGACTGGAGACGACCTGTGTTCGTCCGGAGAGGGGTGCTAAGGACACCGAGCGCAGCCTGAGGACGGGCACGGTGGCAGGTGAGGCGGAAGCGGGCACTGTGGGCACGTGACGCTCTCCCTGAGACACTGGGATGCGGAGGCCAGTACCGGAAATATATAAGTGGTGCCATTTGCATTAAGAAAAACACAGCCAAAAGCTCTAAGTTTTCTCCGTGAGCATGTAATTATGAAGATGACTAAAAAATTGGAGCAATTATTACCTCTGACGGGGTATGTTCAGGGGAACAGATCTAGAGGGGAAGTATGAATGAGACTTCAGACCTATCTATAATTTTAAATTTTCTTATAAGATTTATGTATTCTTTGAGCAATGAAAGACAGTTTTTGAGAGTGAAAACCATATCTAGGGAAATTATATACTAATTTGATAGTTCTTAATCTTTTTTTTTTTTTGTCATGACCCCTGAGAATCTGATGAAAGTTTTCCTCCCCCACAAAGTTCCATAAAGGCCTGAAAACTTTTGTTCACTCTCAGGGAATTTCTATTTATCCTGAGGGCTCCGGGTTTCTGAGGATCCCAAATGGCCTTGCCTTCCCCCCCTGGGCTCCATGACCCCTTTGCCCAATGTGTCCCCAAGGAGCCATAATGTCTGAGAGCTATTTTTATGAGCGTCAGCAGCTCCTCTGGGCAGATTACATTTCCCCAGAAGGTAGGTTTTCGCTGACGCCTTAATACTTGGAGGGAGCGATGATCCTTGAGGAGTGAGTGAATGCAGCATGTGATTGCGGAGCTGCAAACAGAAGTGATCTGTGTCGCAGCGGCTTCGAGTGTCTGTCACCTGGCCTCAGACATCAGCTTCTCTTTCAGTTCTGCAGTGTCATCCCCCGCCTGCTCACAGACCCTCCCCAGCGTTTCCACTTGGCTGTTCAGAATAGACAGTTTTTCTTTTATGTCTTTATAGAAAAAAGGGATAAGAAAATGGTATATTTCCCTCCTGAAATTTTAACCAGTGTTTCTTCTGACATGCCAAAATGGTATAGAAGGAAAGTTTGCTCTAAACTGTCTTAAATGGCAGGCAGTCCTCATGAAAGTGAAGCTCCCTGGTGACTATGTCTCATGAAGTCCCCGAGCTGGCCAGAGACGGCAGGTCCTATGAACCAAACTGATCATATTGTGCTCTGCACACCTTTATACCACGAACCTGCTGGTCAGGCTCTGGGAAGCACTTCCGAAAGCTCCCCATGCCCTCCCAGCACCCACTGTCCTCACACCTTGGTGGGGCGGGGAGAGCCCTGCCTGGAGAAGTTAGCTGGATTTATTCATCCTTTCTCTAGCTCCCCACTGATATAACCTCATTGTAAGTAGGAAACAGGATGTCTGAATGCTCTATGGCATCTTCTACAAAATGTGGGTCCTTTGAAACAACGACCACAAACACCTATGGGTGTTGTTCATTGGGATGCAGCTGAATGCCCTTTGTCCTTTCCCCTCATAAAGACTGTTTTCTGCAGCTGGATGTGAAGCGTCTCCGTGGGCAAGTCCAGCCTGTCCTTCAGACGGACTGCTTGCTTCCATGAACCTGGGGCCACCACTCTAAAAGCCCCTTCCTGCTCTGAGCCTTTTGCTCATGCTCTTTTGACTCACCCTCACGTGGCCCAGCCACAGAGCTGGTCATTGCTCAGTATGATCCAGATCCCAATCTCCATTTCTTTAGGTAGCATTTGCTGATCGACCCAGTCAACCATACTCATTCCCCCTTGACTGTACAGGACATTTTCTCTCATCTCCACATAAGGTGCTTCTCTGTGGAACCTTATGAGGTTGTTTCGTACCTGCCCTCAGCAAATGTTTGTGAGCCCTTACTATACGCCAGGCGCTCTTCGGGTTCTGGAGACACAAACAAGGTTGTTCCCACGAGCTTGTATTCACATGTGTGAAACAGAATGACCGAGGACACAGAGACATGCACTAACTTCAAAGAGTGAGGAAGATGAGGCAAGGGGATGTGATGAAGTGACTGAGGAGGAGAAAGGTAACATTACGTAAGATGCTCAGGGAAGGGTTCGGTGAGGAGAACGCATTAGAATTGAAATCGGTATGATAGGAGGTATTAGCCAGGCACAAATAGAAAAAGAGCACTGGGCAGAGGGAACAGCAAAAGCAAAGGCCCTGAAGCATGGCATGTGGGTTGTCCTAGGTTTCTGCCTAAAAAGCATTTTTAAAAGATGACTATATTTCCCCCTCAGAAGCTAGCACGTAATAACAGATTCATGCCTATCTGCTTCCCATGACTAGTCCATTAACTGGCACATTCTAGCCAGCTGTCGGCAAACTACGGCCCTCCGGCCGGATCTGGCCCATTCGGCTGTTCTATCCGCCCCGCGGAGCCAAAAGAGCGGAGGGTTCTCTTGCTCTCCCCTCCACTCCTTCACCAGCAGCCCGAGATGAGAGTGCCAGCATGGTCAGGTTGCTTTTGTTCCTGTCCTCCGGTCCAGTTTCAGAATCCACTGTGGCCCTCGAGTCAAAAAGTTTGCCCACCCCTGTGTAGACACTCAAATTGATGAATGAATGGATAGATGCTCATTGAATAACTGAATGATTTGTCTCTGTCTGATAGCAATTTTGCAGGAGAGCCAGAATGGACAAAAGAATTTCATTTCCTACATGTGCGTCTGTGCTGAGCCAGCACCCTTCCCATCTCTGTTACCCTCCATTCAGTGGAGTAAGAAAAGCACACTCACTCCTTTTTGGAGTAACATCATCTACAAGAGTGAGACCTCATGTACAAAATGTTTGAGACTTTTGGAAGCTACCCAACAAGTTCAGGCAATTCCTAGTGCGTGGCTCAGCAGGGGAGAGCCAGCGTCTCTGTACATTAAATTCCACCCGGGCAGCCGCGGGAATGCAGTCTGGCCAGTCCCTGTCCTCACCACTGCAGGACTGCAGAGCTGGCACCTCTTTCAAGCTTTAGGAATGTGGATGAAGCATTCCGTGGAGTTAGCAGGATGCTGTTTTACCTTCCCTGCTGCTGGGTTTATTGTTGGAGGAATAATCCAGGGCCCCTGCCTGGCCCTTCTCTTGCATTCTCTCATGGAGTAGGCAGTGCCACAATCATTCACAGTAATCCCTGGTGTTTGTAGTGTGTCAAGGAGACTGCCCATTCATAGAAGCAATAATGTGGCAAGATCGGTATAAAATAAAGAATATAACCAAAAGCTTTGTTAAAATAATGAGCCTCCATAAAACCTTCATCTCAGACAACAGTATTGAAACTGTTGAAACTGTCTACTTCAGCTTTTGGTGGAACTCTAAGAAACATAAACCTCTCTAAACATTTAAAAAACGTTTTTTATAGGAGTTCAGTTTGTATGAGCCAAACTGATGATATATGTTGGGGAGTAAGGTCTCGAATGCTCTTACTCTGAACATTTTTGAAATTTATTATGGAAGTGTCCTACTTCTTTCGCGTATCCCTGTGGAGGATTAAAATAGTAGAGATAGTGGCCACTCCTTCAACTAGGAAACAGAGGAAGCACCCCAATGATCCTTTCCCAGTGAAACCAAGATGTAATGTTCACCCTAGCAAAGGGTCAAGTTTTTCTGAGCAACAAAAAGTGGGTGCTTTAGGAGTGACACTTCCTAGGAAGAGTGCTGAGCCTGTTTCCAAGCCCACTCGCTGCTGCCCCCACTGCTGATGGCAGACCAGGCTGAGCTGGATGCACAGAGGCCATCCCTACCCTAACGACCTGCCATGTGATTCAGGAGCCAAGCTAAACCCATAGCAATAGGTAACCTAGGCTGAGCATTTCATAGCACATAACCTAGTTGTTCTCACCACTCAACTTGAAATATCAAGTCCAACCGTGACCTAGTATAGCAACCAGAGTTTAATATTGTGTGCATAGTAATACTGTAGAGCTGGTGAGGGTGGGAAGAAGAGACAGGATGAAATGGCAGGGCCCAAACCTCCTGGCTTAGCCCCATTCACCAGCTCACAATTACTCTGAGAGGGCAATGCCTGGGGTACAGTTTGAGCTTAGACACCGGTACATATCAACGCTGGACCTAATCATTCGACACCCACCCTTTGCCCTTTGAATTTGGGGCCACTTTGGCAGCTGAACTCCCTAAGTAAACCCTGCTGCACAAGTTCAAAACACTGTCCAGCCTCTGACGTAAGAAGGCCTCTGCCCTCCCGGAACCCATAGTCCAGGTGGCTTCCAGGCCAGGCAAGCAGCGTGCCTTGGTGTCAGCACACTCGGTGGTCTCTCCAATCGATGTAGAACCCAATTTGGAACAAACTGGAAAGACCCACTTAGCAGTACAAGGGCACATCATGAAGGGCTATGATTTGCCACACAGTTATAATAAACATTTCTAGTTAGTCTCTACTTATTTCCAAAGAAGCAATACCCCTCTCCCCCATTTCTCAGGAGGTCCCAGGAAGGCATGTCTGACTCGTAGAAGTCAATAAATGAGGAAAGTCTCATTGAATGCTTCTGGATAAAGTACCTTCCCTTTAGACCTGCCATCAAATAAGTCCCATTTCCAGAACATTCTTTCCATCTGGAACTACTTTTCATAAGAACAAAATTCACAGCTATGAGGATACAAACTACGGCCGAGGGCTTGCTCACTGGTTCTAATTTAGCTTTTGCTTTTAATTCTTTTTATTATTCAGGTAATGTGACTTTGAGTCAATAATTTTGAGCCTTAGGATCTGCAAATACAAATGCAAAACAATAATCTCTAAAGTCCTAGTTGTTGTACTTTCCAATTAAACTCACTTTATGCACTCATTCATGCAGCAGATACTTCGAGCGCCCAGTATGCATTTAGTACAACAGTACTTGTACTTACCATAGAGATGAGTAAGATAAGGCAAGAGATGGACAACTGTTATCTCCCCAGAGCTTAGCAAGAAGGACAAGCAGACATGAACATAAATGATAAAGAGCAATGTGCTAGGGGCTAGGTTTGACAGTCTAAAGCAATGTGGTGAAAACACATTAGGGAGAGGAAAGACTAGAAAAGGCTTCTCTGATGAGGGGACAACATTGGAAATATTTCTTGAAAGGGACCTTTGCCAGACAGAGAACAGAGAAAGCACATTCCCAGCATGTGGGACCACAGGAGCCACATATACCAAGTGGAGATACAGGAAAGCTTGATAAGTCTGGAGAAAAGGACATTGTCCAGCGTGGCTGTAGTATGGGACGTGGCAGGGAGAATGAGCACAGAATAATCTGAGGGCTACATAGAGGCGAAGGACAAAGGGTCTGTGATTATTCCAGTTCTGGACACTTTGAAACAGACACATCACTAGAAAAATCCAGTTGGCCCTCCTGCTCATCCTTATGCCTGTTCTATTATTGAGACTCAGAGATCAGGATTGAGGTGGTAAGAGTGTGAGTTTTTTTCTTGTCTCCAAAACCTACTATAATTATGATTTTAGAAAACTATTAACTCTCCTAAACCTCGGTTTCCTTATTTGTGAACTAGATAGGGGTAGCAACTTCTTATCCAGGAAGATAGGAACAAATAAGAGAATATGTTACATACTCAACAAATGCTGACTGGCGTACAGTGAGTGGTCAACAAATGTTGAGTTCATAATAATACATGATTATTATTAATACCTTCTGAATAACTGAAGAATAACATGACTGATAATAATGTTTCCTTTGTCAGGGTCAGGTAGGTCAATTGAGGTCATGTGACCCCATCACTGGGTTTCTGAAAACAGCTTTGATGGGATTTACAGCTTTGACCCCATCTCTCAGCCAGACTTGTAACGTCAGAAGGATGTGCCCAGCAGGCTCATTCTGTCCTCAGATTTCTTCCCCCTGGGGATTAAGGAGAGGGAGTCCAAGCCTTGGATTATGAAGACATTCTTGCATCTCCCTGTGTAAAATGATAATGCCAAAGGTTCCTGGCACCAAGCAAGGGAATGTGTCCCCTGCCCAAGGCTCCTTGTCCCCACATGATTACTTGGTGCCTGCTGATATTAGACCTTGGGGACTGTCTTTAAAGTCCTTGTTTATTTTCCCCTTCCCCCCTTTGTCTTTGAGTGTTTAATAGCCAAGTGTACAGATGGGCATAGGGTGTGTTTCTACCTCCTGGCAGTAATAGTTGTCTTTAAATTTTTTAGTAGACTTTATTTAGAAAAGCTTTAGATTTACAGGAAAATTAAACAGAGAGTTTTCATATACATACCACCAACACCCCCACATACAAACACAGCCTCCCCACTATCAACATTCCCCACCAAAGTGGTACATTTGTTACATCAATGAACCTACACTGACACATCATCATCATCATCATCATCATCACTCAAATTTTATAGTTTACATTAGTGTTCTCTCCTGGTGTTGTACCTTCTATGGGAGTTGTTGGCTTTTTATACCAGCAATTGTCCTGGGGAAGCCTGTCTAAATAATTTGGGACAAGGCTGGTGATGCTAGCCTGTTTCCAAATAATATGTTTTGGAGAAGAGTAATTAAGATTGACTAGAACTTGAAGAGAGAGAGAGAGAGAGAGAGAGAGAGAGAGAGAGAGAGAGAGAGAGAGAGAGAAGAAGAAGAAGAAGAAGAAGAAGAAGAAGAAGAAGAAGAAGAAGAAGAAGAAGAAGAAGAGGAAATGGGAAATGGGTGGGAAGGAAGGAGGAAAGAAAAAAAGAAAGAAAGATAAATAGAGAAAGAAAGAGAAAGGGCCATTAGTTCACCCAAGCAAGTCCCACCCCCAATTTTTTCACAAGTAGAGGTTAGTGATAATTCTTGCCTAAAATGGCCATACTCTTCTCTTCTTTCCTAAATCTGCTTCTACCATCCTACACCTTTTTCTGGGCTTTCTTCTTCCAAGAGATATAACCCTGACTTTGAATCATTTACTTTGCAGTGTTTTCCCCCCACACATCCTCCAGTGATCCATAATGGGGCCCCCAAACTATGAAAGGTATACGTTTTATTTTAAAATATAGGTCTCAGAAAGTGCCTGTGCAATTTTTTTAAGCACCTAAGATAAGATTTTAATTGCTCTTGCAAAATTCTTATAAGGAAACCTAAGTCAGCCTCCTGCTTTGACAGATGAGGCCTTGTGGGAGGTTGGCTGTCCCAGGAGCCCCGGAAAACACTAAGATGTCCTTCCAAACAGGGACACGAACAGCTGAAGAGCTCCAGTTACCCAAGAGGTGAGTGACATGGACACTTTGCCAGTTGGAGAAAGGAAAGGAGTGGGGCAAGGGAGGTGGTGGAGAGGACAGAGGAGAAAGGACAGTGACAAGAGGGTGGGGGGAGTGAGGAAGGAGTGTAGCAGGACGCAGTGGGCCACAGCTGTCAAGCCTGGTGGGATGGAACCGGAGCATCCTGTCCCTCACCCTGATCCCTGCCGCACTTGGCAGATAAGGGTGACACCCTACCTTGGACTTCAGGGTACGGTTGGTGATTTACCAACTCAAACTACACTTGCCTGAATTGTCATCTGTCTGACTCCCCCAGGATCAGTAGGGTGGTCTTGTCACCCAAACTACCATTGTAAAGGAACCCAGCCATCTGCATCTGGCAAGTGGCATTTGTCCTAAAGCTTTGATTCGGGATTAGATACATATAAAGTACTCTCAAACAGTAAGTGAAAATGCACAGCCATTTAAATGTTTTTATTTCACCTCACTTTTGCTCATTTGCATTCTCTGTATCTTTCTAAAATTATCATGGATTACTTTGATAATAATAAAAATAACTTATTTTCAATTCTAAAAATTAAAGTGGTTTGAAAAAGGTCACAAAACAATATTTTAAAGAGAAAGGGGTGAATGGATACATATCAAATTGTTAATCTTGGTTAATTTGTGGGATGGAGGTGTCATTGCAACAAGAGAGGGAGCTTTTTTAACTGTCTCTATGTTGCTTAACTGACTAAAATGACTATATTACTACTGTCATTTTAAAAGTAAATTCAAGAAAAAAGAAATTAAGAAAAAATTTGCCGTGTGTTTTTAAAAAGCAAAGTTGTTTCATTAAGAGAGACACTATTAATTCACTATTATTTAAATTTTATAAAATTTTAAGTGACCATTATTTTAACTTCTTAGCAATCCTTTCTGTCAGTATTACATGTGTCAGTCACCTGTCAAAAGTTGAGTTTTGCATTTGTTCAGTATGGACTGTACAACCCATATATATATACTAGAGACCTGGTGCATGAATTCATGCACCAGTGGGGTTCCTTGGCTCTAGCCTGTGGGATCAAGCTGAAATTGGCTCTCCAATCTCCCCTGAGGGGTCCCGGATTGTGAGAGGGTGCAGGCCAGGTTAAGGTACCCTATTGGTGCACAATTGGGGCCAGGAAGGGATATGGATGGTTGACAAGCCAGAGAGGGATTGTGGAAGGGCTCCGGCCCATTTTGCTCAGTCCTGATCAGACAGACCCCAGCAGCAAGTTGACCCACCTGTCAGAGAGTCTGCCCCCTATTGGTCAGTGCACGTCATAATGTGAGGTTGAGCAGCCTAAGCATATCATTAGCATATTACACTTTGATTGGTTAAATGGCTGACTGGATGACCAGACACTTAGCATATTGGGCTTTTATTATAGGATAACGTTTTTTTATTTTTTCAATTACAGTTAACATACAATATTATATTAGCTTCAGGTGTAGAACTCTGTAATGAGAAATTATAGAAACTACCAAGTGATCATCCCGATAAATCCAGCACTCATCTGACACCATTCATAGTGATTACAACTCTAGAGGCCCAATGCATGAAATTTGTGAAAGTGACTCAGCCCTTACAGCCCTAGCTTCATCCAGAAGGTCGTCTGGATGGTTGTTCTGCTGTTTAGTCTAATTAGCATATTAGCTCTTTATTATATAGGATTATTGACTATCTTCCCTATATTGTACCCTACATTCCTATGACTATTCTGTAACTACCAATTTGTACTTCTTAGTCCCTTCATCCTCTTCAACCCTCCATCCCTTCCCATGTAGCAACCATCAAAATGTTTTCTGTATCGATGTGTCTATTTCTGTTTTGCTGTTTATTTATTATTTTGTGTTTTAGATTCAATTATTGCTAGATATGTATTTATTGCCATTTTATTATTTATACTAGAGGCCCGGTGCACAAATTCGTGCATGGGTGGGATCCAGCTGGTCTGCGCCAATCAGGCAATCAGACCAAGCTGACAGGGGGGAGGAGCCATGGGCAGTTGGCAGGCTGGCCCCACCCCCTGGTCAAACTCCCAGTTGAGGGGACAATTAGCATATTAGCCTTTTATTATATAGGATTTTTTAAATCTTCTTTTTCTTCTTTTTTTAAAGAAGACTCTTTAATGTTTACTGTAATACTGGTTTGGTGGTGATGAATTCCTTTAACTTTTTCTTTTCTAGAAAGCTTTTATCAGTCCTTGGATTCTAAATGATAGCTTTTCTGGATAGAGTAATTTTGGCTGTAGGTCCTTGTTTTTCATCACTTTGAAAATTTCATGTCAATCCTTTCTGGCCTGCAAAGTTTCTGTTGAGAAATCCCCTGACAGTCTTATGGGAGTTCCCTTGTAGGTAACTAATTGCTTTTCTTTTATTGCTTTTAACATTCTCTCTTTTGCATTTTAATTATTATATATTTTGATGTGGGCCTCTTTGCATTCATCTTGTTTGGGACTCTCTGTGCTTCCTAAACTTTTATGTGTATTTCCTTCACTAGGTTAAGAAAGTTTTCCATTATTATTTTTTACATAGGTTCTCAATTCCTTGCCCTCTCTCTTCTCCTTTTAGCACCCCCATGATGCAAATATTGATACATTCGATGTTGTTCCAGAGGCTCTTTATACTATCCTCATTTTTTTTTCTTTTTGCTCTTCTAATTGGGTGTTTTCTTTATCTTTCAGATCTGTGATTTGATTTTTAGCTTCATCTACTCCACTATTGATTCTCTATAATGTATTCTTCATTTCAGTTAATGTAGTCTTCATTTCTGATTGGTCCTTTTTTGTGTTTTCTATCTCTATGTTGAATTTCTCGCTAAGTTCATCTACACTTCCCCTAAGTTACTAGTAACTGAGCATCCTTACAGCCAGTGTTTTCAACTCTACATCTAAGCCATTGCTTGACTCTACTTGATTTAGTTCATTTTCTGTAGTTTTGTTATCTTCTTTCATTTAGGATATGTTTCTTTGTCTCCTCATTTTGGGTGTCTCCCTTTAATTTCTACATCTCCCAGACTTGGTAGAGTGGCCTGATATAGTAGGTGTTCTGTAGTGTCCAGTGGCACAGCCTCCCAAGCTGGATACTCCAGGTGCACCCCGCACACTCCCCCCAACCCAAAAATCATGTGGGCTGTGTATACCTCCTATTGTAGTTGAGACTTGATTGCTGTTGGCAATCAATAGAAGGGATTTACCCCCAATCCATTTGGCTGGGAGGACTGGCTGCAACCACCGTGGAGGATTAGCCATGCATGAGCCCAGTCTATGGAGCAATACTCACTTCAGCATGGCTCTGGTGCCCACTGAATCTGATCCTTGAGTGTGACACTAATGAAGGTGGTTGGGTGGTGTTTCAGCATGGTCTGAAACTGTCTACCTAGTGCACTGGCTCTGGGGTCTCCCAGGAGGTGCAGACCAAGGTCAGCTACTACCTCTGTTCTATCTGACATCAGATACAAAGCGATCTGCAGATGGCTGTGACTTGTGCTGGGCTTAGAAGTGCCTAGGAGAGGCTAACTTGTGAACCAAGGCTAGCTGCTGCAAGTGCCAGGCCTAGGACCACTTAGTGAGGGCTACATGGAACACCAAGGCCAGATGCTGCTTGCTTGAGAGATTTTAGGGAAGCTGAAGCATGAGTCAAGACATTCATATTAAAAAGTTACTGGAAACAGTTTACATGGTCCCATAAGTTGGGTGGGGCCAGGTCTCAGAGAATCACCAGATTGATGGAGGCTCGGATATTGTGTCTGCCTACAGGTGCTGTGGGGGAAGGTTCAGAAAAGGAACAATGGCCTCTGCCAGCACTTCTGTAGGCTCATTGGCCTTCTCTGGGTTTTTCCAGTTACTACATAGTGTGTGGTATGGGGTAGGTGCTGAAGAAATGTTGAGTGAAAGAATTATACACTGAAGTTCATGGCATGGATTTATCAGGATATCCAGGGTTTATCTAGAGGTCAGAAGTTAGTAACCAAACTCACAAAAAAACTGATTTTTTAAAAAGCTGAATTTTTGTTTATTTGTTTCTAAAAGGAACTATTCTGGATCTGAGAAATAGACCCAGTCTTTGCCCTGGTGCAGTGTCTTCTTGGTGAATGGGATCAGCAGGCTCCTTGGTGAGCACAGAACAAAAGCTGAATGTTCTTACATGCTATTTCTCTTAGGGCCTGCTGCTCCAATGGCCTCGTGTGCAACTCTTTGAGTCTATCTTTACCTCAAGGGCCAGGATCAATCATCCAGCAGCAGATTGGGGGATTCTCATTCTCCAACTTTCCCCTTCAAGTACTGTGCAGACCACCAGTGGGCAGCTTACACTTGTTACCACAACACACCATTCCCTAACTAGTGGGTTCTTTTGTGTTGAGTCATTAGCTACTTGCTAATGACATACGGGGACAGGCACTTTAATATCCTCAGCAAGGTCACTCCAAGTCACTGTGCAAAATGGGTGACTTCTGGAGAGCTGTCCTGTCACAGCTGATCTCGTCTTTCTTACAAGCTGACTGACAAACATGGCATCTGCTGACCCGGTGCTTTGGGAGCCGCTGTATTTTGAGGGCTTTTTGTCCACCATCTACAGTTACCATGACTAAAAATACCTTGGAGGGTAAAGAATCGTCCAGGGGGCTTTGCAACCTGGACTGTATTTCTCACATTTTGGTATCGTGTTTCAAGGTAATAGACTTGTTACTGTGTTAAGCTGCATATTATCCGTTTGGCCCATGTTTCTGTTATCATTGATTAGAAGCCAGTTTTTGAGCTGAAACTCATGATTGCATCACCTTTTCCCTGCTAATGTACCCAAAAACCATGTTGCCTGGGATCTTCCTGATAACACTCAGCCTCAAAATACAGAACTAGCCACCTCCCCTGTACAGATGCCAATGCTTCATTTTACTCCTGCAAATGGAGCTTCCATCCCTGTGTCTCAGCCACAGTCCTACGTGCCACCTCCCTCTCCCACCCCTGGTGGCCTAATTAGTGAGCCTGCACAGAAGCCCAAGGCCGGACAACAGAGATAGATCTGTGTTGCATCGATGCTGGTGTTTTTCTAGAAAAAAAAGAATGGAATGTGCTGCTGCAGGTTCAAACTGAGCTGCAGGCATGTTACTAAGTCTTTGTAGCCACTGACTTGATGAGCTATGTGAGCATCACTGAGAGTCACTCACGTGCCAATCGGTGGGCAGTTCCCTATTTTAGGCAGGAATGTGTGAGGCCCCGCCATAGGCTGACTCCTGTATTTGAGAGAGTCTGCTTAAATAAGAGAAAATTACTCTAATGTTAGAGTTACTCCAAGGACTTGCTTTCACATTAAGGAAGCTCTTCCTTAAGATTAATTTATGTCTTTTCTCCTACACTTTTAGTCTAATTCAGCAATGTTCAAACTTTTTCATCTCATGGCATACATAAACTACTAAAATTCTGCCCCTGAGACCTTGGCTTATTATATTCTTTTGCATGTCTGACAAAAAAAAAGGGGGATATAATTTTGATTCATTCACACCAGATGGCTATTGTTGTGTTGGCTATTGTCTTTTTTTTACTTGACAATTTAAGGGAAAAGAGGTCAGTGTCCCTGACTAAATCATCAGGTTTTGCTATTTTTTTTCCTCAAAATTCTTGCAGCACACCAGTTGCAAATTGCTATTCTAATTGAACCAAAGGCATATGAGGTAGTGTGTGTGTGTGTGTGTGTGTGTGTGTGTGTGTGTGTACTTGCACACAAATAGAATATTAATGGAAGGTTATACAAGAAACTAGAAACTGATTTCTTTAGGGAAGGAAACTAATTAACTGGGGTAGAAGAGTTATAATTTTTACAAAACCCTTTGTGCTATTTTAGATTGCTTCTTCAGCCATTAAATAAGAGATCATGTCTGAATGATCATGTGGTTGGAGTCTGTAATTGTCTTGAATTGAGGGTATATTTTGTACTTTCTTTCTCTAATCTCTTTACTGAATCCCACTCTGTTGATTATTGAGGAACACCTCATTTTTCCAGCACTGCCTGAGAGAATGACATTTTCACGCTCTGAATTGTCCAGGTAAATGAGTCTAACCCCTTTAAATTGTTGAAGTTTGGAATAATTTATCATAGACTGTTTATAAATTGTATTACATACTTTCCTTTCTTCTTTTTTTTATAGTTTTGTCACATGATATGTTTCACATAACATTCACCTATTAAAAGTTTAGTAGTACTTAATATATTCTCAGAAGTGTGTAACTATCACCACAATGTCTAATATTGGACATTTCAACACCCCAAAAAGAAACTCCCATTAAACAGTCACTCCATGAATCTATTTCTGTCTCTGTGGATTTGCCTATCCTGGACATTTCACACATACAGAATTATATAATACTAGAGGCCCAGTGCATGAATTCATGCACCAGTGGGGTCCCTCAGCCTGGCCTGCAAAATCAGGCTGAAACCAGCTCCTGACATCCCCCAAGGGGTGCCAGATTGTGAGAGGGTGCAGGCCAAGCTGAAGGACCCCACTGGTGCACAATGAAGGTGGGGAAGAGACGTCTGAAGTTGGCCAGCCAGGGAGGGACCACGGGAGGGCTCCAGGGTGTGTCTAGTCTGTCTCCCTCAGTCCCAATTGGCCAGACTCCAGCAGCTAGCTAACCTACTGGTCAGAGCATCTACCCCCTGGTAGTCAGTGCATGTCATAACAAGTGGCTGAGCAGCCTTAGTGTATCATTGGCATATTACGCTTTGATTGGTTGAATGGCCGACCAGATGACTGGACACTTAGCATATTAGGCTTTTATTATATAGGATGTGAGCTATTGTTCCTATCCTCTTAAGCAAAGCATATGTTCCCTTTCTTTTTTTTCCATCTTTTTTTATTAAATTATTATCTGTGTACATATCTTACCATTGCTCCCCCTCCCAAACATGCCCTCCCTCCCCAGAGTTTCATGTTCATTGGTTGTACTTATATGCATGTATACAGGTCCTTCAGTTGATCTCTTATCTCCCCCAGATCTCCCTGCCTTCCCCACTGTAATTTGACAGTCTGCTTGTTGCTTTACTGTCACTATATCTATCTTTTGGTTCATCAGTTTATAATTTTCTTTATTATCTATAAATGATGAGGTCATATGGTGTTTCTCTTTCATTGACTGGCTTATTTCACTCAGCATGATGTTCTCCAATTCCCTCCAGGTTACTGCAAATGATGAGAATTCCTTCCTTTTTATGGCAGCATAGTATTCCATTGTGTAGATATACCATAGTTTTCTGATCCATTCATCTGCTGACGGGCACCTAGGCTGTTTCCAAATCCTAGCTATTGTAAATTGTGCTGCTATGAACATGGGGGTGCATATATCCTTTTTGATTGGTGTTCCTATTTTCTTAGGGTATATTCCTAGGAGTGGGATTACTGGGTCAAATGGGAGTTCCATTTTGTTTTTTGAGGAAACTCCATACTGTTCTCCACAGTGGTTGTACCAGTCTGCATTTCCACCAGCAGTGCACGAGGGTTCCTTTTTCTCCACAACCTCGCCAACACTTGTCATTTGTTGATTTGTTAATGTTGGCCATTCTGACAGGTGTGAGATGGTACCGCATTGTTGTTTTGACTTGCATCTCTCTGATAATTAGTGACTTTGAGCATGTTTTCATGTGCCTCTTGGCTTTCCTTCTGTCTTCTTTTGAGAAGATTCTATTTGGTTCCATTGCCCATTTTTTAATTGGCTCATTTATCTTCCTTTTATTAAGTTGTATAAGCTGTCTGTAGATGTTGGAGATTAAACCTTTATCAGTGATAACATTTACAAATATGTCCTCCCATACAGTGGGCTTTCTTGTTGTTTTGTCATATGTTCCCTTTCCTTGATCATTTGGACTTATTACTGAGAGTATGCGCATGATGACCTCAAGAAACACTGAGGCAGGGCAGCTGCTTGCCTCTTGATTCTGTGGCCCATCAATGCTTTGCCACTCAGGCCATGAGGTGGCTTCCTGAAGACTTTATCTTACAACCCTTGACTCTCCTTCAATCCATCATTCCTTTCCTGGTCCTCCCACCTTGCAAAATTGAACCATTAGTATATCATCTGGGTCAGGCCTGCAGACTCATGTCTTCTCTTGACCGAGGCTCATAACAGAAGTCAACTCTGAACTTCTGGTGTATTTCTCTTATGCTCTTGAAATTATCAAGGGGACTGGAACCCTCTCTTCTCTTGACGCTGCCTTGAGCATCTCATGTGACCTGGTCGGCAAAATTGCAGCTGAGAGAGAAATCCCCCACAAGCATTTGTTGAGCTCTGTGGTCTAACCGGCATTAAAAACCTTCTGATTCCTGTATGCTTCCTCTCCCCTTTCTCAAAATATTCTGTTGCTCTCATGTCAAGGATGTTATTGACTTTTCTTTATCTAAAATTGCATTGTAAAAAATTATTTTTTAATCATTTTTTCTTATTTCCCTTGAAGAGATGCATAACCAAAATATTCTCAAATGCCAACCTCCAGGCAGGGAGCATGGCAGCCCTTAAGTCAACAGGGCACCTGTCTGCCAAGTCCAAGAGCATGTTCTGTGTTTGGCAGGAAGAGGACACTTGATGTCTGGACTGTCCTGGAAGTAGAGTCTGTGTAAGTATTTTCTTTACCTTTTGGAGGGAATGAGGTGAAGGGAGAGGCTGGCTGGGCCTGGCCTGGGCCAGACTTTCCCAGATCTGTTTGCGGTTGAGCCTGTTCCGCGGGGAGTGAGGTGTCACCGTTCTGAAGTTGTCTGGAGGAGCATGGCAGGGCCTGACCAGGGCTTCTCGTAGGGATTGAAGATTTCAGGGCTCTCCTCCCACCATCATGTCAGGATAAGCCCAGCAGTTTGGGGGACCTTGCTGAGAGCAGCTCTGACTTGTGAAACCCCAGAAAACTCAGTCTGTTTTGGTAAACTCTTTGCTGGGCAATGGCTGGGCATGGACAGGCTGCCAGCAGAAGAGTGCCCACACACAGCAGACCCTCAGAAAATACCAGCTGCTGCGGGACCGGGCCTGGTGCCGAGCCTGAGCAGCTGGTAGCGACTGTCTGGCATGAGATGCTGAGAAAGACACCTGGGCCCAGCCAGGCAGGAAATACTGTGATTTAAGGTTGATCTTCCCCGGGGACAGGTGAGCGAGAGAAGCCCCAGATAAGCCCTGCAGAGGGAAATGAGGACAGAAGCTCAGTGTGACGACACTGAGGCGGCCCTACCCTGCAGATGGGCCCCAGAGATGCTGGCCTGCTCCCTGGCACTCTGCCTAGCTCAGGCCCGGGCAGACCAGCAGGCAGGACACCCCAGCCTCAACACAGGTGACCAGAGTTGTGGCAGCCTTCACAGCAGCTTGATGGCCCTGTGTTTGACAGATGCAGTCCCTCCATAGGTGGCCCCGCACTGCCCTCTGGTGGTGAGCTCCATCAACTGCATATTGGCTTAGGATTCCTGCTGGAGACTAACTTATGACTTAGCACTTGCCCTCAGCCTTGGGGCTTTGGGACTAATTTTACTGATCTACATGAACCCAATACTTCTGTGATGTGAGTATAATAATCACGAAAACTGATGTGCTTTATGTCTCTGTCTGGTTCTACCTGAGACAATCCATTTAGCATTTAAGAACTAGCACTTGGCAAACACTTAAAATGTGACAGGCATTGTGATCGGCCCTTTCTTTGTGTCATACTGTTCATCTCCAGAAAAGGTGCTATAATTATTTACAGGTTACAGATGAAGAAACTCTTTTTTAAAATATATATATATATATATTATTCCTTTTTTTTACAGAGAGGAAGAATAGTTGGAAATATCTGTGAGAAAGAAACATCGATCAGCTGCCTTTCTCACACTCTCAACTGGGCATGTGCCTGCAATCAAGGTACATGCCTTTGACTCAAATTGAACCTGGGACCCCTGAGTCCATAGGCCGATGCTCTATCCACGGAGCCAAACCGGTTAGGGCAGGAAGTCTCACTCTTGCTGCAAGAATATGACATTCAGTTCTGGGTGCAACTAACCTGCTCACAGTGGTGCCCACCCACCCGCACCCCCACCCCTAGACAGTGGACTGAGAGGGGAGTGAAGGGGGCAGGGAAACTTCTAATGTATGTTTTACAAATACAGTATATATGCATATATATTTTTAAATATTTTTATTGATTTTAGAAAGAGAAAAGGAGAGGGAGAGAGGGAGAGAATCATCAGTGATGAGAGAGAATAATCAACCGGTTGCCTCCTGTATGCCCCCTACAGGGGACTGAGCCCACATCCGGGACACATGTCCTGATAGGGAATCAAACTGTGATCTCCTGGTTCGTGGGTAGATGCTCAACCATTGAGCCACATCAACTGGGCTACACATATATTTTAAGAATGAATACTGATGGCTTATCTCTATATTTTAAAATTTAGACTAAATTCTGGGTGTCTCCCATGATGAAGGGATATCACCCGTGGAACCTGTCCCCAAGAGGACAACCAGGAAACTGTCTGGGAGCAGCACCGGGGCTCTTCCACCGGAGAGACAGGACTCATAGGGCATGGCAGCTGTTGACCCAGGAGAGCGGGTCTATGCCGTGTGCCTCATGTGCAGCCCCAGGGCTCAGGGAGCGGAGTTCTCAAGGCAGATGTCAGTTGGCATCTGGGGAGCCAGCCAGTGGGGGCAATCCGCCCCCACCCCCCACCCCCATGAAAGTGGTGGCCTGTGCAGGTGGGCGTCTTTGGAAGGGCTTAGACTGGAGCTCATTGGGGAGTTCATTCAGGAGAATCATTTGTGGGCAGAAAGCCTTACAGTCTCCCTGTCCATGTGCAGCCCCCCCCCAGGCCCTCCCCTACCCCTGTCCCCCTCCATCCTGCCAGTGGACAGCAGTACTAGTACAGCATGTAGGGGCAGGTATCAGTGCTGCTGGACAGGAGCCCAAGCCCACTGGTGCCGGGGATCCCATTCTTGGCTGCACATCTTTCCACCCCAGGGAGTTCGCTGATTCCTGGCAGGTGGGGCAGGGGGGGCAGAGGGGGAAGGTGGGGCAGGTGGGGGGATGGAGACTGTATCACCTGAGGTTCTGATCACTGGTCTTGGGTGAGGCTGGCCTGGGACTGTCTGAGAGCTGGAGGGGGAGAGGGGGTAAGGGAGTGGTTGAGAGCTTTGACCCTGCCATCCTATCGCTCCAGGGGGCAGCTTATTGGTCTTTCTTTCCTTTCACTGCACTCTGCAGGGGAGCCTGGGCCCAGGGAGACTCCTGAGCATCCGAGAAGGCTCCAGAAGTTGTAAAGAATACTAGCTCAGGACTCGAAGAAGAGAAAAAGGCGCCCCCCAGAAATGAATTCAGTGGAGCCACACAGAGGGCAAGGGAGTGCTCTGATGGAACACTCTAGAAGGCAGGCAGGGCTGTGGCAGGAGACCTGGCTGCTCCGATGGCAGGGTTCCTACGGTGGCGGCTCTGGGATTCGGGAGTCTTTGGGGACCTGGGTTCACAGGTGTTTGAGGGGCCTCCCAAGGCAGTGTGTGTCCTGAGAGGAGCTGGCTGCTGCAGTGACAGGGCTGCCTGCCCCTCCCCACCCTCCCATTGGGGGCTGCCCAGCCAGAGGCGGGGTCTCACAGACAGAGGGGCCCCCTAACAGCAGAAATAGCTTTCCCGTTCCGCTTCAGGACACCTGGCGCCATCCACGCTTCTCTGGCCAGTCAGGGGCTGGGGTGAGGCAAGTGATGCAAAATTTAAGGGGAAAAACTTGGTAATTAATAATATTACTATCTCAATACAGTATTTTTTTCATTCAAAATTAATGCAGCTGACTTCAGGGTGAACAAAATATCAACATTTTAACTAAGACGGGATGGAGTTAGTGGGTTTTTCCTTTTGCTTCGGCTCCGATGTGGCGCTGTCTGGACTTCTCTGCCGAGGAGCAGGCGAAAGCCAGAGGGAGAGCGTCCCCACCTCCCTCCCCCTTCTCGGGAGCCTGGGGTCAGCTTGGCCCCCAGAGGGCTTCCCGCCTTAGCTCCTGGCTGAGGACTGCGGCCGGCGGAGCAGTGGTGCCACCTAGTGGCAGACCCCGGGCGGGAGGTGGGGAAAGGGCCCCAAAGGGTCCCTGAGGGCTGGGTCGAAAAGCCTTTGGTTTTAGCTCTGCCTTGAGTAGGTGAGGTGACCTGGAAACCGCCACCTGTTCTCTGCATCCTCATCTGGGAAGTAAGATGGCAGGTGCAGACCCCCTCTGTGGCCGCTGCCCCCGCCAGCATCCTGGGACCAGGTCTCTGGCTCTGGGACTCGTCAGAAAAGCAGCTCTGGAGACACAAGACATGCTCTCCTGTCAGGCTCCGGGCGGCTCCTCCCGCAGCAGCTTGGGGACCAGCACTTCCTGCCCAGTGGCAGGCAGTATGGGGGGCGGGGACCGCACCAGCCCTAGTGTGTGGCTTGTTCTGGAAACTTTTTACAACAAACAGTCTGTGTGAAATAACTTAGCATATAAATAATATGCTGCCAATTGATTCATAGAATATCAGACCCTCCGGTGGGTGAATAGGGGTCTGTGAGTGTCCAAGTAGATTAACAAGGAAACTAATCAGAGGCTGCACTCGGAGAATTAAAGAAAGAAAAAGAAGGCTCTTGGAACTAGAAAGAGTCTGAGAAATTACCCAAGGCGTGGTTCTCAAAGTGGGTTCCCCGGCCAGCAGCAGCAGGACCTGGGAGTTTGTTGGGAATGTGAAGTCTTGGGCTTTACCCCAAACCTGAGGATCAGAGAGTGGGGGGCCCAGTGGTAAGAGAGCTAATGAACCTTCCTGAGGGCCTAGAGCCTGTTAAAAACCAACAGGCGGGTCTAGAGGCGCATCTCAATCCTAGTGTGCAGGTCTAGCTTTCTTGGGGACTCCTGCTTCCTGTCCTCAGGCACGTAGTAGGCAGTCGATAAATGATAGGTGAGCCAGGAAATGTGTAAAGAAACCAGACCTCCAGGCAGCAAAGCCCAGGGCCAGTGGGGGCCTTGGTGCTGGGCACAGCAGCTGGTAGGCTCCGGCTCCACAGGGCAGCACCTTGCCCCCTCGGGCCTCCTCTGATACCTGATGCCCTCCTCGGGCTTATCAGCCCGGAGATTGCGAACAGCTGTGCCCATACCCGTTGCTTCAGAAAGCCAGGAAAATCAAGTTCGTGGCTGGGATTGCTCACAGATTTGTGAAGAATGGCTTCTGGCTTATTATGGTTTTTATCACTGACTAGAGGCCTGGTGCACGAATTTGTGCACAGGTGGGGTTCCTTGGCCTGGCAGGCTGATGAGGACCATCTTGCCCAGTCCTGATGGGGGCCGATCTGGGCCCACCAGCTGCGGGGAGAGGGAAGGAACAATGGGAGGTTGGCTAGCCACTGGAGGATGATTGTGGGAGCACACTGACCAACAGGGGGCAGCTCCTGCGTTGAGTGTCTGCCCCCTGGTGGTGGTCAGTGCACATTATAGCAACCCGTCATTCTGCTGTTCGGTCAATTTGCATATTAGCTTTTTATTATATAGGATGTACAGAGCAGAAGTCCACATAGAAAGCATGTGTTTTACTCCAGGGCACCTGATTTCCCCACCACTTCACTTTTTCTCCTAGGAATCCAGTTCAAGCACTCATTGAGCACCTGCTGTGTACACACCACTGTGCTCACTGCTAGAGGAATAGGTTTTCTTTTGGTCTCGGGCTACAAAAGCATGCCGCTCATCCCATTCCTCAGTTTCCCATGACTGTGTGTTTCGTCATTATAATTTGCGTCCTTATATTCCCTTCACTGTCCTTGAGCTTCCGTTGTCATCCTGGGTCACCGGGCCGCCCTGTGCTGGTGACAGCAGTCCGTGTTCTTTACCAAAGCTGCCCCTTCTCTCAGCAAGCTGGTGTCAGGGTACTTGACCAAGGCGGCCTGGGGTGCCTCTTACCCGCTCCCCACCTCTCTGCAAGGTCCTGAGGAGGGAGAACGTGGAGAAGGCCCCCCGATGCCCAGGCCCCGGGGCTCCTCGCTCACTGCCACGGAAGGGCTGAAACATCTTAGCTAAAAATACCCAGCGCCATCTGGGCCCGCTCCCGGGTGCTCCTGAGCACCTCCGGAATGTCTCAGCATCGCGGGGGTAACCGGATCACCTGCAGGGCCCTCAGCCTCGCTGTTTTTAGCGGTGGGATTACTGGCCTGATGGAAATAGACCTCCGTGTTCTGGGCGGCTTCCTCAGGCCACATTCCAAGGCCCTTGGCTCTATTAAGGTTCTCAGCTGTCACGGAGGGGGGGGGGGGCAGGCGCGGAGAAAGGCGGGGCTGCCCTCCCGGCTGGTGGCAGCCTTGCCCCTTTAAGGGCATGTTCCTCTTATAGGCCTGCGCCCCTCAACGTCCTTAAGAAGGGGCCACCTGCTGCCAACTGTCAGTCAAGATCCGTCTGCTCCCAATAAGGAAGGGGCCTACCCTCCTAGCCGGCCACCCTTTTATAGCTGACAGGTGGTTTCTAATCCTGCGCTTGAGCATGTATTTCTTGCGCAATTAATAAATTATTAAAATAATAAAAATGGAAATCTACAGCTAAGAGAACTGGGGCACAGTACAGAATTCAGAAAGTCAGAGATTTCTGGATAACATAAGGATTGCAGTGGAGAATATAATAATAATAATAATAATAATAATAATAATAATAATGGGGAAACGTGAGTCCTTTTAGAAGAAGTAATTTAAAATGGCCTTTCACTTGGAGATAGTGGAGTCCCACCCTCAGAAGTTAGCTGGGAGAGGGGGCCTTTCGCCCTTTGGGGCCTCCTATCATGGGCTCGTGTGCAAAAGAACCAGCAGGCAAGTGAATATCGCCAGGCTCAGTGAGTGATCAAATGGCCCGAGGGGTGCTCCCAGAAGACAGGCAGGCTGAGCCGGGGGCAAGAGAAGGGTGATAGTGGAATGCCTGGAGGAAGGTAACACCATCAGTCAACAGTCAAAAAACAAGAACCATGTGCTTTGTGCTTTATCTGCCCAGTGGTAACACACCTGGCCCCTTGCTCCACTCCTCAAGGCGTTTCTCACGTGTCCCACAGCGGCTCGGTGGGCAGCGCGTTGATTGTGCCCGTCGCGTCATCGCTGAGTTATTACACCGATGACGTGAGGCAGGACGTGCCGAGAGCCGGGCTAAGAGTTCAGTAAATAGTGGCTGAGCTCACCCTCTCCGTTCCTGGCAAGGCTCCCTCTGCTGCGGGTGGCCCAGCGGGTCCTTCTTGGGATGAGATTTGTGCTCTCATTTCTCCCCGCTGGGACAGGGCTGTGTTTTCTCCAGTCCCGGCGTCCTTTGCTGTATGGAGTACATGAACACTGGCAGAGTTGGTCATGATACTAACTCGTAGAAAATGAAATTTTCCGTTTATATCCTTCTCAAAATCAGACTCACAGAGGTGGTCATGGATAGCTTTCGGACCCCAGCTCCTCGCCTTCGATGTCTGGCCCATGAGTGGGCATGTTGGGTCTTGCGCCTCAGAGGTTTTCAGTTTGTGACCCAGTTTTGTATAAAACGCATCAGGGGCCTCTCTTCTCAATTCTCTATGTCGGAAATTCTATAACACAAGTTCACTTCAAAAATGGCCCAACTGCCTCTTTTCTGCCTTCCTTCCTGCCTCCTTTCTCTTTCTCACTTTCTTTCTTATCTCTATTTTAGTACATATTTTTAAAAGATAAGGACTAGCTTAGAAAACATAATCACAATATCACATTACATCTAGGAAATAAATGACAATGGCCATCTCATCGTAACATATTCAGTCAACTTCCAAAATCCACCAATTGGGGTACGAGTGTGTGTGTGTGTGTGTGTGTGTGTGTGTGTGTGTGTCCTAATAAGATCCATGCACTGCAATTGATGGGTAGGTCCATTAAATCTATTTTAATCTATAATCTATAGTTCCTTCTTCTATTTCCTTTATATCTTTTCCTTGCAATTTATTTATTGAAAAAACTAGATGGTTTGTCGTTGAGAACGACAAACCCACATCCTGGGTTTATTGGTTGTGTCTTGGATCCCATGCATTTCCTATAAGTTGGTGATGACATCTAACTGGGTCAGACCCAAGTTAGATTGTGGATCAAGAATTCTCCCAGGCAGTGGCATGCACTCCCATCATGAGGCATATAGTGCTTGGTTGTCTATATTTTTGTGATACTACTAGTCAGCATTCACTTGGAATTTGTGAGTCACATAAAAATGACGATATTCTAATTCTTCCATTCCTTCTTTACCAATGGGTAAAGAGAAACCCACTTGCTTTCTCTCTCCTGCCCTTTCCACAGAAGGCAGGGCCAGGAAGTCCTGGGAGGCTCTGAGGACTCCAGCCCATGGCACGGCCCCGGGCCTGGCTCAGACTCGCTCTCACTGCAGTGATTCCCTTTCGGGGACAGCACCCCCAGGAGGACACTCGGCTTTAGTCACAGCTTTGCCCGGGAGTATTGAAAGCAAGTCAGAACAAAGTAGTCTTCGGAACAGAATTCTCTGTGCTCACTGATAGACAAGTCTGAGCTCATTAGTGGCCTCCTCTCTAGAATGACAAATCCAGCAGGTGCTGAACTCGGTGCTGGGTGCCGAGACCCCTGGGCCTTTAATTCTCCTGAAGTCAGACTGGTCCTCTCCAACCTTCTAAAATCAGATAAAGAAGGGAACTTCACAACTATTTCCGATAAACTTAATTGTAACAATAAACAAATGACTCCAAGTTAGAAGATGCTGTCTCAAGCAGCAGGTCAGCCAGAGAGTTATTCTGACTTCCTACCTTATTTTGTCTTTTAAGAAAAAGACAGGTTTACCTGGGTAAGGGCTAAGATTTTCTGTTGTGCCGAAACCGGTTTGGCTCAGTGGATAGAGTGTCGGTCTGCGGACTGAAGGGCCCGGGTTCAATTACAGTCAGGGGCATGTACCTTGGTTGCGGGCACATCCCCAGCAGGGGTGTGCAAGAGGCAGCTGGTCGATGTTTCTCTCTCATCGATGTTTCTAGCTCTCTGTCCCTCTACCTTCCTCTCTGAAAAATCAATAAAATATATTTTTTTAAAAAGACTTTCTGTTGTGTGGCTTTGAGCTAGTGTGGACCCAGCCCAGGACCTAGTGGCAGGTTACTCGTGTTTGTTCTTCCTTTGTGCTTTTCTCAGAGTTAGCACAATGCTGGTGTGAAGTCTGCCCAACAGGCTTCCCAGAGGTTCCCTGAAAGAATTGGGAGGGGGGAATCCATTGCCTTATAACCCTATTCAACTTGGGTTTCCCTCATGCCAAACTGAGAGATGCCTCTTGACAAACTCCTCCTCCTCTCCTGCCTCCCACTGCCAAAGCTGGGGTTACTTACCCTAGGAGCACCTTTACTTTTTGATCTCATCGCAAAGTTAAACAAGAGCAATCTCTGCCTGTCTCCACAAACACACACCAGTTGCAAAACACACACCTGTCTCCACAAACACACACATCAAGCCATCTGCTTACTGAGATTTCAACATTAAGCATTAAAGTCACCAAACAATGAACCACTTCCCCATGGCTAAGAGAAAACAATGAAAGAGCCCAGGGCTGAAGACAAAGCAAAGTTTATTGCAGGTGAAAAGCAGTCACATGGAAATTAGGTAAGATGGCCAGGTACCAGGAAAATATACATTTTGCATATCTTCTGTCCTGGTCCAGAAGAGGGTGGCTCACTCTTCGCTCTCATGGACCACCATCTGCAAAGACAGCAGGCAGCCTGAGCTATTATGGCATGTGGCAGACACGTTGTCTCCTGCGCCCTCTGCTGGCCAGCGTCGGCAGTTGCTTGTATTTCAGTGGGACGTGGGTTTTTTTGGGGTTTTTTTTTTTTTTTTGGTGTTTTTTTTTTTAATCGCAGGCGAATGCACAATGGCACACATGGAGGTACTCACCCAGAAATGAGAAACTGGCACTCAGAGGGAACGAACCCCCCACACACACATACACACACACACACTGGGCCTCCTCCATCAGGTATCTACGTGGAAGGTGACTGAGGATGGGGCCAGCAGAGAGCACTGAAAGGTCTCAGTGCGAACCTTTCCTTCCTTTGCAGAATGGCGTGTGTGTTCAGTGCCACTCAGAACTGGGTTCTAGCGGGGCTGTTCTCAGCTACGTGACCTTAGGCAAACCCCTTCCTTCCTGAACCCGGGGCCCACCAGCTCTAACGCTGAGGGTTCTCTAGGGCCCCTTCCAGTTAAACAGTGTCTACATCACAGCGGGTCCTGAGAGGCCCACACGCACCTGCCGCCCTCCGTCCGTCTAGCTCCCCCGGGAGCCACCTACCCTGCTGGGGGTGAAGTCTCGGGTCTTAGCACGAAGCTTATTGACTTGCGATTCGGCAATATCAGCACGCTCTTCAGCCTCCTCGAGCTCATGCTGCGCTTTCCGGAACTTGGTGAGATGAGCGTTGGCTTGTTCGTCCTGCAACCAGAGCGCCCGGGCAGGTGAGGCCGCGGGCACCCGCCTGGGCGCTCACTGTGAGGAGCAGGCGGGCTGCAGGTCCGAGCCAGGCCCACGGCCAACTTACCGCCTCCTCCGCCTGCCTCTTGTAGGTCTTGACTTTCACTTGAAGTTTGTCCACCAGATCCTGCAATCGCAGCACATTCTTCCTGTCCTCTTCACTCTAGAAACGGGGACGTGGAAATGGAGAGCGGCCTGAGGTCAGGCCAGTTTCCTGGGGGCTGAAGTGCGTCCTCCCGGATTTCGAAGACAGAACCCGAAGTGTCGTTTGCACTTGACAGAGAAAAGGGGCGTCTCGGCTTGCGTCCCACTCACCTGGTAAGTCAGCTCCTTGACCCGCCGCTCGTACTTCCGCAGGCCCTTCACGGACTCGGTGTTCTTCTTCTGCTCCCCTTCAAGCTCCATCTCCAGCTCTCGGATCTGGGGACACGGTTGGGGGGTGGGGTTGGGGGGGGTCAGTCTGGGGCTGGAGCACCTATGGGAGCAGCTGGGAAGCTGTTGACGCTGCCAGTACCCGCGTCTCCAGCTTCTGGATCTGCTTCTTCCCGCCCTTCAGGGCCAGCTGCTCAGCCTCGTCCAGACGGTGCTGCAGGTCCTTCACCGTCTGCTCCAGGTTCTTCTTCATCCGCTCCAGGTGGGCGCTGGTGTCCTGCTCCTTCTTCAGCTCCTCAGCCATCATGGCCGCCTGCAGAGCCAATCACAGCCACTGAGATGCAGGCAGGGGTCAAGTGCGTAGGAGCTGCCAAAGCTGGGGGGCCAGAGGACCAGAGCCTCGCTAACGGGAAGCGCCGTGGGTAAGATGATGAGCCGCCCTTCCGGGGGGAATATGAAGTGGGCTACGCCGGGCACAGAAAGGAACCTCAGGGACTAGAGGGGAAATGCTTCCGTTTCTTAAACTGGCCTCCTTGGAACTTTGCCCACTCAAGGAAATCCTTTTGTTATCACCGTGATCACCAATATATTTTTTCAAAGGAATCTGAAATGTAGAGAGGATTGCTTTGATGCCTTGCATCCCAGGTGTGAGGGTAAGGAGGTTAAAGGAAAGCCTGTAGGGAATCAGGGTGTGTGAACCAGCTGAAGAGCAAAATAGTTGCAAAGTAATGTCCTGCTCAGGCAGCAGGTGGCGCTGTGGGCGCTGTGCAGCGCTGTGGCCTAGGTGAGAAGACATCTGAGCCCAGAAAGTTTGGGTGCCATTGGGAGCCATGCCGGCTTCATGTGAGGTGAAATGTGGTGGGATATTGACAGCTGATGGTCTTGCTTTTATACTTGGAATAAGTCACATGTTGAAGGAGAGAATAGCATAGTCCCCTTGGGCATAAGAGAGAATGTAATCCTTCCCGGTCTTTGTTTTACCTCGATGCTCCTGTATTTCTCATATCCACCTTTTAAGTGTGCAGGAGAGGACAACTGTGTTTGAGGGAGATGAGCGGTGGTTTCAGAACAGAATGCCCCCCCACATGTGCCCTGGGGGAGCCCCACCTGTCTAAGGGGAACCATTAGGCTGGGAGAGGGCAGGGGCTTTAATGACCCGGTCAGGGGTCAGGGCAGCCCCACAGGCTCCGGGGAGAGCTCACATCTGTGATGGCCTTCTTGGCCTTCTCTTCCGCATTCCTTGCATCCCTGCTGGCATCTTCCACCTCGCTCTGGAGCTGCATGAGGTCTGTCTCCAGCTTCTTCTTGGTGTGGATGAGGCTGGTGTTCTGGGGTGAGAGGAGAGGGGTTACCCAGGCGTTGGGGGGCTGAGTCGTCCCCTTCCTCCCCGCCTCCCCGCACTCACCTGGGCGTGCAGCAGCTGCACTCTCTCGTTGGAATCCAGGAGCTCTTGTTCGGCCAGCTTCCGGGCCCTCTCCGTCTGCTCCAGAGACGCCCGCAGCTCCTCCACCTCGGCCTGCAGCAGGTTGGCTCTGCGCTCCACGATCGCCAGCTGCTCCTTCAGGTCCTCCTGGCCCCGGAGAGCGTCGTCCAGGTGCAGCTGGGTGTCCTGGCCGGAGAGAGGAGAGGTCTCGGTGAGGTCAGCATTAGGACCCCATTTGAGGCAGCAGGGCTTCCTGCCGGGAGCGCTCTCACACCTTCAGCTGTCCCTGGACCCCCCGGAGGTGCTTGAGGGTCTCGGCAGCCTGGCGGTTGGCGTGGCTCAGCTGGATCTCAATTTCGTTCAGGTCCCCCTCCATCTTCTTCTTGATCCTGATGGCCTCGTTCCTGCTGCGCACTTCGGCGTCCAGCGCGCTCTGCATCGTCTCCACCGTCCTCTGGGAGTTTCTCTTCAGCTGCTCAATCTCTTCATCTTTCTCGGCGATCTTTCTATCGATTTCCGATTTCACCTGTGTCAGCTCCAGCTGGACTCGGAGGATCTTGGCCTCCTCGTGTTCAAGGGCAGCCTTTAAAGAGCAAAACACGGGAATAGTGCCGGGGTCGGTGCCACGCCTGCCACACTGCCCTTCCTGGAGATAAAGCTTCAGTGGAATGTTCCTAACCCTAACTCTGCAATTCACAATCCCTAATTTATCTCCGGTGCAGAAATGAAATGTTTCCTTACTATTTGTTTAGGTCAGTGGTCGGCAAACCACGGCTCACGAGCCACAGGTGGCTCTTTGGTCCCTTGCGTGTAGCTCAGCATTAGAACCACTTCCTCAAAATAGACTCGCCCAGGCTGAAAACTGACTTCTGCACATGGGCCACGAAGTTTCAATCACACTGTACATGCGCACCCGCACGTAGTGTTTTTTGGAAGAGCCACACTCAAAAGGCCAAAGAGCCAAATGTGGCTCGTGAGCCTTGGTTTGCTGACCACCGGTTTAGGTTATATCATCAGGAAATGATAATATTAAATGATCATATTTCTTCTTTTAAGTTTTTTTTAATTGAATTCAAAGAGGAAGGGATAGAAACATCAATGATAGTAGAGAATCATTGATTGGCTGCCTCCTGCAGCCCCCTAATGGGGATCAAGCCTGCAACCTGGGCATGTGCCCTTGACCCGACCCAAACCTGGGACCTTTCAGTCCACAGGGAGACGCTCTGTCCATTGAGCCAAACCAGCTAGGGCAATGATCATATTTCTTAGGAGTGTAAAGCATTTTGTGCGTATTTTTAAATATATTTTTATTGATTTCAGAAAGAAAGGGAAAGGAAGAGATAGAAATATCAATGATGAGAGAGACTAATTGATTGGCTGCCTCCTACACACCCCCCTCTGGGGATTGAGCTTGCAACCCAGGCATGTGTCCTGAGCTGGAATCGAACCCGGGACCCCCTGGTCCATGGGACTATGTTTAATCCACTGGGCAACCACAGTCTTGTGCATATTTTAAACTCATTGAAGATTTTATAAAATCTCATTTTTAGACCTATTTTAAGTGGTCTATTTTATTTTCCCCAATACATTTAAGACAATCCACAGTATTGTCTCATTCAACCTTGAAGTCATACTGTTTGATAGGAAGGGTGCAGATTTCGGACTGTGGGTTCTACGGAGGCAAAAATGAAGACGGTGGGCCGGCTAGCCTGCCAGGGGGCGCCCACTCACCTCCGCTTCCTCCAGCGCCAGCTGGATATCTGCCTTCTCCAGCTCGATCTGCTTTCTCGATTTCTCCAGTTCATGGATGGTTTTGCCATTCTCAGCAATTTGCTCTGTGAGGTCTGCTATCTCCTCTGCAAAGAAGTGAGTTACGATGCATTTGCACACCTCTGCACGGGTTCCCGGGCAGGCAGCATCAATACATCCTTTTCACCAGTTTATTGCACTTCTAAGGGCTGTTTCCTACAGATAAGATGCTCCAGAGAGAAAGACCCCAACATAGCCCCTCCCCTGAACGCTCTTAGAGCACTCGGCTCAGAAATGGGAGGCCGGCGCCACCCTCTCCCGCACACTCAGGCACCCTGAGAGGGAGGTTTCAACTGCTTACGCTCCAAGTTCTTGTTTTCTCGTTTCACAGTTTCAAGCTGATCCAAGGCTTCTTCGTAGGCGTTTTTCAGTTTGAAGAGCTCGGTGCTCAGGGTGCGGGATTCCTTCAGGGCCGCCTCCAGCTCCGCCTGGCTCTCCTGGGACTTGGTTTTCCATTCGGCCAGCACCTGCGGCAGGCGAGGAGGTGGCCCGCTGACTAGCTCTGCCCCAGCCTCTAACTACACACCAGCCTAAGGGAAAGCTCGGAGTTGGGGTGTCTCTTGCCTAGCTCCTTGCTCTTCATCGGTGGACTAGCCACGATTTTGTTCTGTGGACTTATTCAAGATCCATAACTGATCAGCAAGGACTGTCTCCAAAAACTAAATGGATCCTCTGAGAAGGAATTAGCTGAGCCTAATTACCCTTTCCCCAACATGAAAATGGGCCTGCACTTTTATTTATTTATTTTTTAAATATTTTATTGATTTTTTTTATAGAGAGAGGAAGGAAGAGGGATAGAGCGCTAGAAACATCAATGAGAGAGAGACATCAACCAGCTGCCTCGGACGCACCCCCACCGGGGATGTGCCTGCAGCCAATGTACATGCCCTTGACCGGAATCGAACCTGGGACCCTTCAGTCCGAAGACCAATGCTCTATCCACTGAGCCAAACCGGTTTCGGCTGGGCCTGCATTTTTAACTATTTCGTTAAAACTTTGGTTCAACTCAGCCTATCTGCCATCCTACAAGGGGGCTCCCAGAAAGTTTCTCCCAGTGCCCAGGTTCTATTCCTGCACATAAGCCACCGAGTGTGTGTGTGTGTGTGTGTGTGTGTGTGTGTGTGTGTGTGTGTGTGGCTGTGGGGGGAGAGAGAGACTGGACATTTGTAGAAACGTGTGTGTCTCCACTGACAATATTCGAAAGGAACTCCACCCCAACCCACTCCCATTTCACTTCACACACGAGGAAGCCAGAGCTCAGTGAAGTCTGGGGCCTGGAGCCCGCAGGGCCCGGTGCAGCAGGGGCAGGAGGGGACCCAGGCTCCTCCTCACAGGACCGCAGGTGCTCCCCGCATCCCTGCGCCTGGCAGCCCAGGGCGGACCCCGCACCTTGTCAAAGTTCCTCTGCTTCTTGTCCAGAGCCGCGGCCATGGAGTTGGCTCTTTCCACGTCCACCATCAGATCCTCCACCTCCCCTTGCAGCCTCTGCTTGGTCTTCTCCAAGGAAGCACACTTGGCGTTCACTGCCTCCACCTGTTCCTCGGAATCCTGAAGGCGCTGGGCGAGCTTTTTCCTTGGAGGATGTGGAAGAGAAGCAGATGCTGTTTCCGTTTCAAGTCTCTTGGACATCACTATCCATCATGTTGGAATCACTAACCTTGTGATTCAAACATGCATTAGCTTTCCTAAGCTCAGGAGAGCCTCCTGGGTGCCTAGAAATCAGGGACCCACAGCCTGCCTTGCCGCTAGCCAAGATCAAAGTGGCTTGTCTTAGGAAATGCGCTAAGGCGGGTCCTTCCAATGGCACAGCACCACACTCAAAGGCGTGAGATTTCGGGGGGAGGGGAGAGAGTCTAGTCACAAAACAAGTTCATTCCCTAGTAGTTCTAAAGTCAGTGCCCGCTATCATATGATCATTGAAGGGTTCAAGTTCTTCTCAAGGTAAATAGAATTGCATACTTGGCCTCCTCCAGCTCCTCCGTGCGCTGGATGGCGTCCGTCTCATACTTGGTCCTCCACTGGGCCACCTCGCTGTTGGCCTTGGACAGCGCCCTCTGCAGCTCGGCCTTGGCCTCCTGCTCCTCCTCGTACTGTTCCCGCAGCAGGTCACAGTCGTGGCGGGAGGACTGCAGGGCGTGGGCCAGGGCGTTCTTGGCCTGAAAATCGTTAAGAAAGAGAAGAGCCCCCGGGGGTTGATATTTTAATGCCATGTGCATGTCACAATCCAAATCTGTTCCTCCTCTCAGCACCTACAGAACAGAGTTGCCCGGTGGTTCTTGAAAATTAGCTTAGAGAAGCGCTCGCTCAGATGCGTACCTTGTTCTCTTCCTCCAACTGCCTCTTGAGCTCCTCTGTTTGCTGGGTGAAAGCTTGCTTGCTCCTAGAGAGTTGGGATACTATACTTTCCTTTTCTTCCAGTTGACGACTCAGCTCACCTGTGTCCAGAAAGAAATCCTTCATTAGTGCACCCATTCATTCATTCACTTAGAAGCTCCTACTGTGTGTAAGGCACTGTGAGAAGATCTGGGGAGAGAGTAAATGATAAGGTGTGGTCCTTTCTTAGGGGTGAAGGGGTGAGTCCATGAGAAGGAAAGCGGAAGCCCGACCTGATAAGTTTCATCGTAAATGACTAGAAATGTCAAGTGACTTTGCCAACATAACTCATGAGGACAAGGGTGAATTTAGGCATGACCAGGAACACGTAAACACTCCCACCAGACCTCCCAGTGGCTGGTGTTTCCAGCTGTTTGTGGACTTGTCATGAAGGAAAATGGTGCTTTTCCAAGGACTCGATATGGCTAATGACTTGAAGGTAGTCTCTTGGAGGAATATGCTAAGTTTGGGTTTGCATGCACAAGGAGGTAAGAGAAGAAAGGAGGGGGTGCGAGGCTTTAGGACTCTGGAACCCGAAGATTATTTTGGAATGGCAACTCAACTTCCTGTCTTCACTGTCTTGTGGCTGCTGGTGAGGGATTGGTCCACCTGTGATGATGGGCCGCAGGACCAGCGCTGGGGAAGCCACATTCCCTAGGTCAGCGGTCAGCAAATCACAGCTTGCAAGCCACATGCGGCTCTGTGGCCTCTTGAATGTTCTAACACCACTTCTTCAAAATAGACTCTCCCAGGCCAAAAACCGACTTCTGTGCCACGAAGTTTCAGTCGCTCTGTATGTGCGCGCCCGCACGTGGTATCTTGCAGAAGAGCCACACTCCAAGGGCCAAAGAGCCGCATGTGCCTCATGAACCGTGGTTTGCCGACCACTGCCCTAGGTAAAGCCCCCAATAATGGCCCTGGTATTTGTATTGCACACCCAGAACAAAGTTCCTTTACTCATTGTCTTGATCGGAGACAATTGGAAAAAAACGTGCAGCAAGAAGGAGGAAGGCCGTGGGGCTCGGTTCCTGCTCCGAGTTCTGCCTCTCAGCCTCTTTCAGTTCGGGTTCTATTACTTCCGAAAGAGCTTCAACCGCCTGACAGTTGAGTCCCTTCTCTTCCTGGCCTACCTCTCTCTCGTGTTTTTACTGAACTCACACTCTGTGTCCTCCTCCTTCAGGATATTTTGAAGAGCTCTTTTTTCTGGGTTATTCCAAAAGTTTCTTTCCTGGAAAAGTGCTTTTGCAGACATTCTCCCCCAAACAAAGTCTGCCCTTGTGTTTTGCCCAGCGGCCCCTGCGAGGGCTCCGTGAGGTGCCGCCCCTCCCCGCCCCCCGTGGCTCACCAGCCTCTGTCTGAAGCCGAGACTTCTGTGCCGTCAGCTCACTCATGCTCCTCTGAGCCTCCTCGTTCCTGCCCCTGGCCTCACTCAGCTGATCCTCCAGAGTTCGGCATATCTTTTCCAGATTCGCCTAAAGGATTGAGAAAGAGGAGAAAAGCCAGTCAGTCTCGAGATCTATCTGAATGACCCGCAAGGTCCCTTCCATCCAGAGCACTGTGCCCAGGTACCTTGGATTTGGACACGCTCTCCACGTTGCTGGCGAGGTCGTCGATCTCCAGTTTGAGCTCGCTCTTCTCCTTCTCCAGCTTCTGCTTGACCCTCTGCAGGTTGTCGATCTGCTCGGCGAGCTCGGCCACACTGTCCCCGTGCTTCTTCCTCAGGGCGGCCGCCGTGGCCTCGTGCTGCAGGGTGGCCTCCTCCAGGTCCCGGCGCAGCTTCAGGAACTCGGCCTCCCGCTTCTTGTTCAGCTCGATCTGGGTGGAGGTGACGCCTCCCGCCTCCTCCAGCCGCTCGCTCAGCTCCTCCAGCTCCCGGGCGTAGTCGCTGCGCTGTTTCTCCGCCTTGGCTCGAGTGGCCCTCTCCGCCTCGATCTCCTCTTCCAGCTCCTCGATGCGGGCCTGTGAGCCAGTCAGCCCCGGGTGACTCCCTCCGCATGCCAAGAGCAGGCTAGTTCCCATCCCCACTAACGGCTCCCATTCTGGAACGGCTCCCAGAGAAATAGGAAGATTGCTAATTTTCTTTAATAGGACCTTCTCCTGCACCGACATGGTCCTTACCCCACAGTGATCAACTCAGGATATTGTCCCGTCAGTGAAATGTTGACTCAAATACTTCAATATGTATTCTACTTAAGATCATCTAAAAAGGTATCCACAGACTCTGGCAGCCGAGCAGAAAGGAAATGGCTGCGGCAGGCAGGCAGGCCCATGGGGTGACCACGTGCTCAAAATGGCTGGTAGCACCGAGCACCCTGCGCACTCCTGAACAAGGTAAATCCCAACCTCCTCCTACCTACCTGGAGCTCTTTGATTTTCTTCTGAAACTGGAGGCCCAGCGTCTGCTCATCTTCCACTTTGCTCTGCAGTTGACTGTATTCGAAATCCTTCCTGTGACGGGAAATGGAGCATGCGTGAAGACAAAATACCAGTAACGTGCAAAACTGAAGCCAGCGGATGGAGCGCATACTTCTTGAGCCTTTCGTCCAGCTGCTGCTTGTCATTCTCCAGATCTAATATGGACTCGTGGGCGAGCTTCAAGTCTCCCTCCAGCTTCCTTTTGTTCCTTTCCAGGTCTACACGGAGCTTCTTTTCTTGCTCTAGGGAGCTTTCCAGCTGCAAAAGGCATCGTTTCCTTATGAGAACACATGCTTTGACGCCAGAGGGTTTGGGGGAGTGGGAGGAGGGGGCTCTTTCAACCTTGAAGTTCCAGGACTGCCAACTAGCAGTGTTTGCTTACGTCATCGACTTGCTGTTCCAGCTTGCTCTTGGTTTTACTCAAAGAATTGACTTTGTCTTCTTCGGCTTGGAGGTCATCCAGGGTCTGCTGGTGGGCCTCCTGGAGGGCCTTCTTCTCCCTGGTCAACTTGGCGATGGTTTCATCCAACCCCGCAAGCTCCTCAGTCAGGTTTTTAACCTAAGAAGAAAGCCACAAGCAACTGTAAGAAGAGGTACAGTTTGCTTTACGATGACGACATCACCCTGGAAAGACCCACAAAGAGAGTACCTTGTTCTCCGTGGCATGCTTTTCCTTTTCGACCTTGGCCAGTGTCAGCTCAAGGTCATCGATGTCTTTCTTCAGTTCTGAACATTCGTCCTCCAGTTTCCTCTTCTTGGCCGTCAGCTCGGCATTGATCTCTTCCTCATCCTCGGCTCTCTCGGTCACCTCCTTAATTTTAGCCTCCAGCTGGAATTTGGCTTTGATCAGTTGATCACACCTTTCCTCCGCATCCAACAAGTTTTCACTTTCCTTTAAAAAAAAAAGAATCATGATGTCCTTTATAATGAGATAAGGCGTGTGACATTTCAGTATTTTGTTATATACAAAGTTCTTTATGAGGCATCTGAGCCGAAAAGCAAAACTTCCCCCAAAATTCTAGTTTTCTTAAATAATCGATTCTAGAAGAAAAGTGAGAACAAGGAGATTTCTAAACACATACAGCCTGTACTTGGAGCAGCAGGTCATTTTTCTCCTGTACTAGAGTCACCAGCTTTTCCTCCAGCTCCTTCCTCTTTGCCTCTGACTTGGCCAGTTCATCCTTGGTCTTCTGGAACTCTTCCTTCATGGTGGCCATCTCCTTCTCGGTCTCCGCACTCTTGAGGAGGGGCTTGATCTTGAAGAAGAGCTTCATCCAGGGCCAGTGCTTGACGTTCATGAAGGCGCGGACGTTGTACTGGATGCAGAAGATGGACTCCCTAAGAACAAAATATCGGTTATTTCTCAGAAAGACATCTCCCCCCACCACATTCTCAGAAGAGCTTATGTTTGAATAGAGACCCCACCCACCTTCTCTGCACCATCTTCTGGAATTCCACGCGCATGAGAAACCCTCTGCACACAGCTTGTGTCCGAGTGATCAGTTTGGCCAGGCGGTCGTCTCGCATTTCTTCCAGGGTTCCCAGCAAGCCAGCTTTGAAGAACACCTTAGCGGGGAGAAGGACGGTGTGAGTCCGTGTCTGCGGAGGTCTACAGGGGACTAAAGGCCAGCAGCTGTGGGAACTGAGGTTACCTTGGTGTGTCCGAACTTGTACTGGGTGTGGTCAATATCGATGGAGGCCAACAGCTTTTCACAAGCTTTCTTGCTGTCGATGAACTGTCCCTCCGGGATTGCACTGGCATTGAGCACTCGGTATCTGCCATTGGAGACACAGAAGCAATCCGAGACTATTAGCAAAACCATTAACCTTGGAGGCCGTCCAGTTCAGCCTCTCTTCCTGTAGGCAAGAAAGCCAAGGTCCAGAAAATCCACCATAATCACATGCTGGGTCATCGCCTAGAGGCGAGGCCTCCCGATCCCCAGTCCAGGTGTTTTCTGCCACGTGCACATCAGATAAACTCCTGAGAAAACGTGGAGGAAGGAAGTACGTACACTGTGGAAGGTTATTCATTTTACAGGGAAGTTCCCTAATGGTTCTGTTGAAGTGGGTTTCTTCCATCACTATTTCTCTCTCTCAGATTCCAGCATGTGCACATCTTACCGCGAATCGTGCAGGATATGTATGACACACCTCTGTTTAAAGTCCCCGTAGAGAATGCGGTTGGGGAACCCCTTCCGGCAGATGCGGATGCCCTCCAGGACGCCGTTGCAGCGCAGCTGGTGCAGGACGAGGCTGTGCTCCATGGCCCCTGAGGAGGACGCAGGACGTCAGCCCCACAGCATTCCCGGAGACCGGCCGCCACCCCGAGACCCGCCGCCGTCTCACCTGGGGTTTTGGTTTCATTGGGAATTATACAGCGCACAAAGTGAGGGTGCGTCGTTCGCAAATTGGACATTAGCTTGTTCAGGTTTTCCTGAAAGAGAAAGGTTAATTTGCCGGCTTACTGTAGGCTTTCACAAACACAGAGAAATATTGTAATGGAAAGTAGGATTCAGCCGAAACGGGTTTGGCTCAGTGGTAGAGTGTCGGTCTGCAGACTGAAAGGTCCCGGGTTTGATTCCGGTCAAGAGCATGTTCACTGGTTGCGCGCACATCCCCGGTAGGGGGTGTGCAAGAGGCAGCTGATCGATGTTTTTCTCTCATCGACATTTCTAGCTCTCTATCTCTCTCGCTTCCTCTCTGTAAAATATCAATAAAATATATTTTTTTAAAAAAAGAAAGTAGGATTCATATTTTAAACTTATCATGGGTTCTAAAGAATGATGGAGCTATTTAACTCTTTCTTTTAATAGTCCTATGGCTACAGGAGTGGGCAACACACATACACACACACACACAAAACCCACAACCTTACATAATAGTCTTTTGTTTCACAGTGAGCCAGAGACTAATGAAGTAGAAAATGCCCCTGAAATCAATTCAAGAGATGTATGCAGCCCCCCCCCACCCCACCCCCGCCTCCCCCGAGTGAATGAGGTACTTCTGTCTGTGTCCTTCGGGCAAGTGATAAAGTGTGTGCGGAGGACCACTCCCAGGCCAGCCAGCCCGCTACAGAACCAAATGATCCTTAAGTCCCAGTCCTCCCTCTGTCAGACCTCCCTTAACATCATCGCACCGGCACCTCGCCAGCTGACAGTTGCCACATTAAGACCACATTGCCGTTCTTGAATAACTGAGTTTAGCATCTCTACATTGCTCATTCTGCAATGACTCAAACCAGCTACAAGCAAATAAACATGTGTTTTTCTTACCCTGAAAAGGGCAGAGACCGTTTGGAAGGAAGAGCCCTTCTTCTTGGCAACTTTCTTCTTTCCGCTGTCAACTGGAAGAAACGGTATTGGTGCGCGCTTGTTAGCAGGCCACCAGGGACTTGGGGGTCCTGTGGGCTGAACTGGAAGGAGGAGGCATGACTACGGGGCACTCTGGGGAGTCGGTTACCGTCCGTGGTGGCAAAGGTGGCATAGAGGTGTGCCAGGAGCCTGTTGGAGGACTTCTGGTACAGCCCAACGACCGTCTCATTCAGGGGGTCCTTGTTCTTCTCCAGCCAGCCCGAGACGCTGTAGTCCACGGTGCCCGCGTAGTGCACCAGCGAGAAGTGGGCCTCGGCCTTGCCTTTGACGACCTTGGGCTTCTGGAAGTTGCTGGACTTGCCCAGGTGCTGGTCATGCAGCTTGTTCTTGAAGGAGGTGTCTGTGGCCTTGGGGAACATGCACTCCTCCTCCAGGATGGAGAAGATGCCCATGGGCTAGATTAAGGCGAAATGCAAGTGGGTAAGCAAGAGCTGCGGTGGTGAACGGCAGAGGGTGCGAGGAGAGGCCACTGAGTGGACAGATAGGGTACCTTCTCGATGAGCTCGATGCAGGCAGCCAGGTCCATCCCGAAGTCGATGAACGTCCACTCGATGCCCTCCTTCTTGTACTCCTCCTGCTCCAGCACGAACATGTGGTGGTTGAAAAACTGTTGCAGTTTCTCGTTGGTGAAGTTGATGCACAGCTGCTCCAGGCTGTTGTACTAACACCAAAATACAATATTCATGAGAAAAGTTAGTCTTCTTTCTAAGTCAAAGACCCATCCACCTCCCCCCTCATTGCTCGGCTCCAGCCAGCTCATTTTGCTTTCAGATATGGTCTCCAGGACTGAGATATGGTCCCCTCTTTGGAGTCTCCTCTGCACCTCCATCTAGCAGGTGTGTCTCCCTCTCCTGGGTTCCCAGGGTCGGGGCCTCGCCTGTGCACCCACCACAAGCAGTCTTATTTTGTAGTTACTCTTCAGTGCGCCTTATATACTTCTCATCTTCATCTACAGACTTTAAGCTCATCTTTTATTTACCTGCATGTCTCCTATCCAGTAAACATCAAATAGACACTTGATGAAAGGCTCTATGCTAGTAGGTTATTTATGTAAAATATTATATAATTGGCTTATTATCAAATTCCTCCTTTGCTTGGCTCTCCCTAAGTCACTAATTGCATTTGAGATATTTTTTATTCATTGGGCTATGCCTTTAAAATTGTACTTGACACAAATACTCCCCTCTCTTAAAGTAATACAACCCCTCTTAAAATAATGCAAACCCTCTTCACATTCTCTTCTACCTGATTCACCCTCCGTCTAGTTTTCCTACAAGATGTGATGCTATCTATGGCATGCCGGCCACCTCAGCATCTCCCCTACCGAATCATGAGAACCAGTTCCCTCACACAGGCCACGTAAAAGCACGAACCCAAGCAGCACCGACCTCGAAGATCTCAAAGCCAGCGATGTCCAAGACCCCGATGAAGTGCTGTCTTGGCAGCTTCGTGTCCAGCTGCTGGTTGATGCGGGTGACCATCCACAGGAACAACTTTTCATAAACGGACTTGGAGAGGGCATTCACCGCGTGGTGAACCTGCGGGCGGACCGGCGGATGAGTCTGCCGGTGTGGTCACCGTGTGTGTACCTGCGTCCCTTCCCCGCCCCGAAGTGGCCGCCTACCTGATCCACAGTTTGCCCTTTGGTCACGTACTCATTCCCCACTTTCACCCTGGGGAAGCACAGGGCTTTCAGGAGGTCGGAGGAGTTCAGGCCCATCAGGTAGGCGGTCTTGTCGGCCACTGCCAAGAGGAGAAAGATGATCAAAGGGAAGCACTGAAGCTTGGCAACGAAGAAGAGACGCTTTGAGAGCCATCCAGATGCTGCAGAGGCGGCTCGGTTTGCCTCGGGGTGTCTTACTTTTCCTATCTCTAAATGGCATGCATGTGCCACTGGAAGCTAAGCCCCCCAGAGAACGTGGCAGATGGTCTGAAAGGCAGGAGGGGTTCCAGAAAGCCCCGTTACTGCTCACTGCGGCTGAAGACCGGCCATTCTGGCCATTCGGCAAACCCAGGTGCTCACAGTGCCTACAGGCATCTGAGAGGTTCAAACAGCCTCAGGCAACTCTCAGGGACCTTGGCTTACAGCAGGCATGTCAAACTCGGGGTACGTGGCCCTCCGGCCGTGAGCTTGGCTAACACCCTGTCTCGGTGACTTCGTACCTTCGGTGCCATCGGGTTCTGCCTGCTCCTCCCGCTGCTTCTGCTTGAACTTCATGTTCCCGTAGTGCATCACGGCGCCCGTGAGCTTGTAGAGGCCGGACTTCTCCTCTGCCGTGAAGCCCAGGATGTCAATGGCACTCTGGCGTGGAGAGAACGGCATGTCAGCCGGCTGACCCCAGGGGCAAGGACGAGCACCCCGCACCTCTCTCTGTTCTACTTACATCCGTGGCCAGCAGCTCCTCTGCGTCGTCAATGCTGGCCACCAGGATCTCGCCCTGGCTGATGAACGGGTAGTCGTAAGGGTTGGTCGTAATCAGCAGCAGCTCTGAAATGAGTAGGTAGAGGAGGTTGCAAAGATGCAAAGAGAACACCCGCCCAGAGGGTCTGAGCTCCTGCTCTGGTTTAAAACTCTTACTGCTGCTGAAACCAGTTTGGCTCAGTGGATAGAGCGTCGGCCTGGGGACTGAAAGGTCCCAGGTTCGATTCCGGTCAAGGGCATGTACCGTGGTTGCGGGCACATCCCCAGTGCAAGAGGCAGCTGATCGATGATTCTCTCTCATTGATGTTTCTAACTCTATCCCTCTCTCTTCCTCTCTATGAAAAATCAATAAAATATATTTTTTAAAAAACAAACAAACAAACAAACAAAAACCTCTTACTGCTAGAGCCCAGATTGGATTTACAGTTGGAGATCTCTTAGCAGCCTCTCGGTGCTCAGGCTATAACTAGATATAAAGTGTGCGGGGAAGGCAATGCAGCCGGCCCATGCAGTGTAGAGAGAGGACCCAGGGAGAGCGCAGTATTTAAAGTCTCTTGCTCTGCATGGCGCTTAGTGAAGTAGGTTCAGAACAGATAGAAGGGAAACTGGCGGAGTCTGGCGGAGGGGAGCACAGGTCGAAAAGCTGTGGCCTCCTCCCAGGCTTGGGACCAGAAGGGTGAGCAAACACAGCCAAAGGGCGCAGAAGAGCGAGTGCACAGGCCTTTAGGGTGCAGGGGCTCTCCACAGGTTGGATTTTGCACTGGCCTCACAGCATTTGGTGAAAGATGGGTTTCCGTGATCGAACACAAGGGGGCGCTAAATGTCAACTCAATGCTCAGCTGCTCAGAAGGCTTTTTATAAACCAACGCTGAATTCAGTAGTGGTTTCATCTCGTTGCTATCCATTGGATTTGTTTTGTTTTGTTTCACATTGGCATGTCACTGTTAATATACCTACATCTCATCTCGAAAGCAAACTTTGTTGTCTGCGGAGTCCCCTGTGTATAGGTGCGGCTCTACCTGGACCAGTGATGTCAGAGCCTGAAAGACCAGCCCGCTGGGGACTTGCTCACCTATGAGCTCCGGCTTCTTGTTGGAAAGGATCTGGTAGAAGATGTGGTAGCTTCTCTCAGCCTTCAGCTGGAAAGTCACTCTTGATTTCTCCAGCAGATCTGTGAACACAACACAGCACTGGTTTCCAAGCTGCCCCGCCCCCTCACTGAGACATCCGATCCCAAGCATCTACTTACAAGTTTCAATATCTGCAGAGGCCAGCTTCCCCGTGGTGCCGAAATGGATTCGGATGAACTTGCCCTGTGGGGAGAGGGAGCCCAGCATTTACCATGGCTCCAAGCATCCCAGCAGCCTCCTGGGCAGGTGATAGGAGCCTTATTCCCCACGACTGGAAATCACATGTCGTCCTCTTCCTCCCTCTTCCTCTTTCCCCCTCCTCCTCTTTGCCCCTCTTCCTCTTTCCCCCTCTTCCTCTTTCCCCCTCCTCCTCTTTCCAGATGATGTGCCATCCTCCCCATTCCTTTACTCCATGCTACCTCCAAGCCACCTCACGCGTGCAGCCAACAAAGGAAGAGATTGTTGTTTTTTTCTAGATGCAATTCAAATCATATCACTTCCCTCCCTGCAGAATCCTTCAGTAGCTTCCTGCGTGAAATCCAAACTCCTCCTCACGGTCTATAGCAGCCGTGGGCAAACTACGACCCGAGGGCTGGAACCGGTCCATTCGGCTGTTCTATCCGGCCCGCAGAGCCGAAAGAGCGGAGGGTTCTCTTGCTCTCCCCTCCGCTCCTTCACCAGCAGCCCAAGATGAGAGTGCCAGCATGGTCAGGTTGCTTTTGTTCCGGCCCTCCGGTCCAGTTTAAAAACCCATTGTGGCCCTCGAGTCAATAAGTTTGCCCACCCCTGGTCTATAGGTACCTATGTGACAGGTCTCTGCCTCTCCCCTCACCTCATGAGCGCCCCTGCCCACCTCTCTGCAGCTGCTCCCCTCCCAGCAGGCCCCCTCCTATGTCAGAGTCTTGTGTCCTTTTGTTCCTCCCCACCCTGCAGAGCTCAGGGTTCACAGCCCCCCACCTGGGGGCCTCCCCTGGGACACGACATTGTCTGAAGGACACGCTGCCCCCTTAACCCTATCACAGGCCCTGCTTGTTGAACTTTATATAAATGTATCTTTATCCAAATCGTCTAGCTGATTTGTTTCGTCCCTGGCTGTCTCTTCCCTCCGGATGCAACCTCTGTGAGGACAGGACCTTGCTTGTCCCACAAGCCACAGAGAAAACCCCAGCGGGTCTGCCTCAGACTCACAAAGCGGGACGAGTTGTCATTCCTCACGGTCTTGGCGTTCCCGAAAGCCTCCAGCAGCGGGTTGGCACTGATGATTTGGTCTTCCAGAGTCCCCTAGGCAGCGGGCACGGGGGAAGGAGCCGCAGCACGGCGGTAAGCAATGCTTCCCCGCCCCGTGGTTCCTGCTGGCCCCTGTGCCTGGCACAGCCAGTCCTCCCTCCCCCTTGCCAATCTGAGGCCGAACCAAATCATGGGCACGTCTTGCTCAGCACACCTTTGCCACGTTGTGCTAGTTAGCTATGGTGAGGGTCTTGACTTCAGGTTCTTTTAATACTGCATCCCTTGATTCTTCAGTCAGTTGGGCTGTCTGATTCACCTCAAACCATTGTAATAGTTTTATTTAGAAGGAATACAGCCGAAACCTGTTTGGCTCAGTGGATAGAGCTCCGGCCTGTGGACTCAAGGGTCCCAGGTTAGATTCTGGTCAAGGGCATGTGCCTTGGTTGCGGGCACATCCCAGGTGGGGGGTGTGCAGGAGGCAGCTGATCGATGTTTCTCTCTCATCAATGTTTCTGACTTTCTGTCCCTTTCCCTTCCTCTCTGTAAAAAAAATCAATAAAAATATATTTTAAAAAGAAAGGGAATACACGCTGCAGTTCTCCCGATAGGGGGTGTGGTTCTGCCACCAAAAAAGGAGCTCTCTGCGATGCTCCCAGCGGACCTTTCGCAGAGCCTCACTTTCCAGAGCAGTGGCAGGGTCTGGCCGGTACCATCAGCCCTGCACGGTCACTGAGATGCCGCTGTCCTTCAGCGTACCTCCTGGCTGCTCTCCTTTCCCGGGGAAGGGGGATTGCCTCGCTTGCCCCTCGCCCGGAAGTGAAGGCAAAGGGGAGCCTCCCTCGTCTCCTCACCTTCATCTTGGAGTCCTTCTTCTTGGCAAGGTCCCCAGTCGCTGCAATTGTTGCAAAGTACTGGATGACCCTCTTGGTGTTCACAGTCTTCCCTGCCCCGGATTCTCCGCTGTTGGGGGAGGGAGAGGAGAGAGGAGAGAGGAGAGAGGAGAGAGAGAGAGAGAGAGAGAGAGAGAGAGAGAGAGAGAGAGAGAAAGAGAGAGATTGCTTTCCAGTGGACAGGACAGGTGGCGCCGCTGCCTTCTGCACGAGGGATAGCAGCCACGGCAACGACACTGCCCGGCACCCGGACACTTACGTGATCAGGATGGACTGGTTTTCACGATCTGCCAAACACAAGAATAAAACAGAGTCCGTGGCAATGTAAAAGAGCTCCCCCTTTACCCCACTCCTCAAGCGGTCGTAGTTCAATGCACAATCCTCTGCCCTCCTACAATTAGTTTGGTCCCTTGTGGGAGCTGGAGAATGAGGCTCAGGAGGTTAAACCTCTGCTTGAAACCATCCAGTGGCTTGTCTCTGGGCAGGGGCTTCTGGTTGTATTAGGGGGAACCATGTGAGATTGTCAATAATGCTTTGGCCCATAGAAATCTTAGTTTCATAGGGCTTAACCAGTACTTGCATTAAATGCACACTTCTCACCAGAGTGTGCAAGGGACTCGCAAGCTCTTTCTATCTTTAAGCATCTTTACCCTCCCCCCCCCCTCTCCTTTGTGCAGAGGTCACAGGCCGAATAGGGCAGGCCCAAAGACCACGTGGTGCAGGCCCAAAGACCACGTGGTACTCCTCGGGAGACCTGACCAGCGCCTGCTCACCACTCCAGGCTTCCTCTCGGAAACCTACCAGTCAGCATGAACTGATAGGCGTTGTCGGAGATGGAGAAGATGTGGGGCGGGGCTTCCTGGCGCTTTTTGCCTCGGTAGCCATCCACCACCTCCGGGTTATACACCGGCAGCCACTTGTAGGGGTTGACGGTGACACAGAAGAGGCCCGAGTAGGTCTGTGGGAGGGTAAAACACATGTCTGCATGTGCATGTATGTGCATGTAAAACCTTTGACTGTATTATTTTTTCACTTTTTTTTTTTTTACAATAAATTAGTAAAGGGGGAAACGTGCAATTTCTGTTTATAGGTGAGGCCCCTGACACTCGAGGAGGGAGGGGCATGGCTGGACCGCCCACTGCTGTTGAGTGACAGCTGAGCCCAAAGCCTGTGGTCCCCGATGCCCGCTGGCTCCTCCTGCTCCTCCCTCCTTCCTCCAGCCCCTGTCCTCTGTCCCATTCAGCCTCCTCTCTCCTCTTCTAGCTTCTCTGCCCCCTTTCCTCTCTGTTCCATTTCCTTTTGTCCCACAGCGTAGTCAAGCACGAGTCTCTCCAATCCCACGCCCGCCCCGGCCTCCCCCGGCGCCCTGGCCCGGCACGGACGTAGATCATCCAGGAGGTGTAGCGGTCCTTGAGGTTGTACAGCACGGCCGGCTCGTTCAGGTGCGTCAGCATGGCCATGTCCTCGATCCGGTCGAACTTGGGCGGGTTCATCGCGTACACGTCCTCCGGCTTGACCACCAGGGTCTGAAAGGGACGAGTCGGTGCTCACCACGGGCTCTGCGGGGGCCACTGCAGACCTGGCTCCCCGAAGAGGCCGGTGAGTCGAGGGCCGGGGCGAGCATGGATTTGCCCCAGTGACAGCGAGGGAGACACTGTCAGGGGCAGCTGGCGATGGTGCTGCCAGCCAGCGGAGGCCTGCTTCGGCCTGCGGGGCTTGGGCTGGCCCTCTGCCAAGGGCCGAGGCGAGGCCGGGCCCCTGCGGGCAGGTGCAGGCGCTGCTGGGGGAGGAACTGGGGCTCAGGACCCCAGCCGGCCGCACCGCTCAGCAGTGGGGGCTCATTCCTGTTCACTCAGAACGGCGTGGGTGCCGTCCCTGAGGCGGGATGGAGGAGAAAGACGGAGGTGGCATTGGAGGGTGCAGCAGGCTGGCACCCGTGTTACCATGCCCAGAGCTCTCTGCGGGCAGCTGTTGGCTCCTGAGCGTGAGTCTGGCTCCTTCACTTCACCCCCTCCACTTAACCCGCCTCTCACGCCAGGTTAGGGGACCATGAGGCAGAGCCGCGGTTCCAGCCCTGAGCTGTGTCTGCGGTCCCCCAGGAGGAGAAAGCTGGCCGGTGCCCGCACAGAGTGGCTTCCTGGGCACAGAGCAGCTCCTGCCCACCTCCTCTCTCTGAGACCTTTGAACATGACTGTACTCTGGTCCTCTCTGGACAAGGCAGTGGGCACCTGCCTTTTCTGCAGAGATTCCCCCTGCTCCTGTGCAGCCAGCCCTCTGAGGGGGAAGGGGGGTGTCTTAGATGGCCATCCTCACACTGGCCCGTCCTCCCTGCCGCTCCGCCAGCCCAGTCTCCGCTCCATTGTCGGCATCACAGGGCCCCGAGGGAGGGCGCTGCAGCCCGGAGGGGCACTGTCAATGCCTTTTTACACACACCCAACTTGGGTGTGGACGCCTAGGTCAGCTAGATGCCAGTTCTTTCCTTTTTTTTCTTTCCAATTTGATTTGTCTTTTCTTTACCTTTAACTTTCTTGGAACATTCCAGATTCTTCTACCGTGTTTCCCTGAAAATAAGACATCCTCCGAAAATAAGACCTACTTACAGGTTTCCTTCTGAGTGAAATATAAGGCATCCCCCTGAAAATAAGGCCCCCCGGCTCTGTCTCAAAATGAAAATTAATTTACCGGAAACTGGTCGCTAGGGCTGCCCCTACTGGCGTCTAGCAACCAGTGATGTTACACGGAGTCCTGAAGTCACTGCTGTGTGAATGGAGAGAAATCAGCGTGGAAACTTTGGGAAACCTAAACTGCAAGAAGTTGTGACTTGGGTGAAGAATTCATGGGAGAAAATCACTGACAGTTGCATTGCAAATGCACTGCGAGCAGGCTACCTTGACAAGAAGTACTCATTTAAAGACAGTGCTATTGCTAAACATGAGAGATTTGGTCCACTGATTCTGAAAGAAATGGAGTCACAAGAAATTCACCAGGAAATTCAGGAATTGGGTTGTTATGGTGATGTTCCAGAGATGATGACATGATTGTCATTGAATAAATTAGTAAATTCTTGATACTGTAGGATTCATAGTTTGTCTGGTTTGTGAGGACAGCTACCATACTACCGTACCGTATACAGGTAATAAATTTCTTTTATTTTCATTTAACAATAAATGTGTACCGTATTCTTCTTCATGGAATAATAAGACATCCCCTGAAAATAAGACCTAGCGCATCTTTGGGAGCAAAAATTAATCTAAGACACTGTCTTATTTTCGGGGAAACAGGGTAGATTCTGGTCTAGAGTCCAGAAGTTAGTGACGCCCAGCATTCCTCTTAACACTCCCGCATGGCCTAGGCCTGCGGGCTGCCTGCTCAGGAGACGTGGGGAGGCCGCGGTCTCACGCTGAGCTGGAATCGGCGAGGACCCCTCCCCACTCTCCTCGCTTCCTGGGTGGGACAGCTGTTGCTGGAAGACTCGGGAGCCAACCTGAGCTACCAAAGGAGAGTGCTCCAAACGGGCCTGCCTGCTTCTGGACTCCCAGCCGCTTGCCCGGGGGATGCCCAGAGCCGGGCCCTCTGACTCAGCACCGTGGACACGGACCTGGGCGCCTGGGCGGGGCAGGGCCAGGCGGGGCGATGCATGGACCAGGCCTCAGGAGCGGGCGGAGGGCCACAGGCCATGCGGGCCTGCACGGGGCTTACCCGGTTGTCTTCCGTCTCCACCGTGACCTTCCCGTCCTGGGTGCTCTTAATTTTCCCCTTGGCGTACTCTTCCTTCGAGTCCACCACAAAGCAGTAGGTTTTGGCGTCAAAGGGCTGGTTCTGCGCCTCGATCCTCTCCTTCTCCGACTTGCGGAGGAAGGGAGCGGCCATGCCGAACACTTCCATTTCAGTGTCGCTGCTCATGGCGTCAGCTGCAAGGCAAGCCATCGTGAGCCGCCGCCTGCCTCTCTGCCCAGGCCTGCCTCCTCTGCTCTCCCCGCTCAGGACCAGGCTGTGCTCGGTCCCGGGAGCCCCACCCCCAGACTCAGTGCAGGGACATCCGCGGAACACGTGCAACCCCATCTCCTCCGTATCTGAGGCTCCGCTTGCTGAAGGGCGTAGAGCTGAGCCCAGCCCTCTCAGGCCCTCACTTCCTCTGAGATCCGGGTGTTGCCCAGGGAAGCTTTAAAACAAACACCATAGCCCAAACCGGTTGGGCTCAGTGGATAGAGCGTCAGTCTGCGGACTGAAGGGTCCCAGGTTTGATTCCGGCCAAGGGCACATACGTTGGTTGTGGGTACATTCCCGGCAGGGGGTGTGCAGGAGGCAGCTGGTCGATGTTTCTCTCTCATCGACATTTCTAGCTCTCTATTCCTCTCCCTTCCTCTCTGTGGAAAATCAATAAAATATATATTTTTAAAAACATAAAAAACAAAGGCCATTCTTCAAGGAGATCCTGCTCAACCGCAAACAGCTGAGGAGCTTTGGAACCATTTTGAAGGAAGGTGGCCACCTTCTCCCACCAGGAGAGCAGCGGGGCTCCCTCCAGGTGCTGGGACAGCAGCCGCCTCTGACCTGGCGTCCTTCACAAGGTCTCCTAAGTGCTGCCTCTCTGCTCCTCCCGGCCTCCCGGTCCCGGCCTGAGCTCGCAGGTCCCCGCAGCCGGGGATGTGGCCAGATCCTCACCTGAGAGGCACACACGGGAGACGAGGCACAGCAGCCGTGGAAACCAGACCTGCGGAGGACGCGAGAGGGACGCTCAGGGCGCCGGGCAGCGTCCGGCCGGCTTCGGGGGCGGGGTGCCTTCTGACACACGGAGAGCGGGGAGGGCCTTTGTGGGGAGGCACGGGGGCTGACAGATTAGGTAGATAGGAGGGAAGGACTAATGGCTTACCCCAGGACCAGCTGGAGGAGCTGATGGGACAGGACCCATAGTAAGCCATTACGGTAACAAAGCCCCCAACTGCCCCCAACCTGGATGGCTCTTACCAGCTCACTCCGGGCCGCAGCTCAGTCTGCAATGCCTCGCATTAGAAGTGGGCAATGAAAACAGCCTCTCTGACTGAAAAGCTGTGGCTCTAGGCCTGGGGCAGGGAGAAAGCTCCAAGACCGGCTGGCTGACACCCGGACAGTGTGGTTGGTCTTGGGAGGACCGGACGCGTGGCAGGCGCATGCGCAGGTGGGGCAGGCGAGGGCACAGGAAGGCACCGCATCCCGTGGTCCCTGCACCACCCAGAGAGGCAAAGGGAGGCCGGGACCCCGCTGGGCCAGCCGAGGCCCATGGAGAGTCCGGGGGTCCGGCCCATGATGGGGAGCGGACGGGGAGCGAGGACCTGTCCTTCACATCTAACTGTTTCTTAGCAAAGCCAGGCAAGGCCCGCCCAGCGTGCCCAGCCACGCCGAGGCAAGAGCCGTCGGGAGGGGCTGTGACTTACCTCCTTCCGCCCAGAGAGCAGCTACGAGGGGCTGCCGCCGGCTGCGCTTTTATAGGCCCCGCTGGCCCCCCGGCCTCATGCCTGCTCTATATTTGGAAAGAGGATGACCACACCACAGGCCGAGAAGCGGCTCCCGCCTCACATTTTTTTGTCGCTGTCGCCGGGGGCAAGGTATATATAGAAATGAGCAGGATTATGGCCATTCTTCCCACTCCAGAAGGCTGGGCGTTTGGGATGCCTTTTGCTCAACGTGGGGCTGGCGACGTGACGGCCAGCTGGCCGGGAGGCCCTGTCTGACCACGGCGCAGGCGGCCCCCAGCTTCCACGCCAGGGGAGCTGCCCGGGGCAGAGCAGTCAGGGAACCCCATCTTACAGGATAATGGGCGAAACCGGACACGTTCACCACCTCCTGGAGTCTGAGTGGATTTCTGTCCCAACACAGGGTGGTGGCAGGACTGTGTGATTAGGAAACGTACGCCGGGAACAAGGCAACAATAGTAATTGTCCTCCCTGCCTCCCCGCTCCACCCTCCTCTTCCCTTTCACTGCGCACCTTTCCGTCTCATCAGCAGCACGTTAACGGGGTCCTTCCTCAGGCCCAGTAGGACCCGTACATTAATGCTGGGCGCTCTCGCACCCGCTAGGATTCCCAGCGACAGCTGCGAAGGCCCGTGGGCACTGAGCTGTGTGACCGATCGGGAAAGGCCAGCTGCCAGCCTCGGTGGGCCGGGGACAGCGGTGGCCTGCAGGGACAGGGAGGGCGAGGGGGTGGCTAACAAGTGCAGTTGTTTCTAAATCAGGAAAGTAAAGCCCCAGAGAAGAGTAGGGGTAGAGTTGAAGCTTTGGCCCATGCCTTTCTGATGACATCTCTGGGAGTGGCCAGAGGGCAAGCTGTGGCTGTTGCACTGCCTGCTCCCACCCAGGCCAGGCCCAGATAGGTATAGCGGTTACTCAAAGAGGTGTGGGTCCCCTGATGAAGGGACATTAATGCAACACCTACTGCGGTGGTCGGCAAACCGCGGCTCACGGACCACATGCGCCACGTCTCCCGTCGCCCGACCGACCGACCGACATCCCCACTTCTTCTAACGCCACTTCTTCAAAATAGACTCGCCAGGCCGAAAACCGACTTCTGCGCTTGGGCCACAGTTTCAATCGCACTGTCCGTGTGCGCCCGCACGTGGTATTTTGTGGGAGAGCCACACTCAAGGGGCCAAAGAGCCGCGGTTTGCCAACAATTGACCTACTATGTGCTGGCCCTGTACAGAGCACTTTAAAAAGATACAAAAGAAAAGGAAGAAGCAGCCTTTATGCTTAATAGTTTATATTATAAATGATGAGTCCATTGTTTTTAGGCAACTGAAGTTCAAAATGCAGCACATTTACCAGGATTGAGGGCCTGTTGTCAGAAGGCCAGGCAAGGTGAGTGGCCACCAGGGGAAGGCTGCTAATCCCTTCCCGCCCCCCCCCCCCCCCGCCTGCTTCGGGGCTGCTGCCTAGTCTTTGTGCCATTGTCTGGCCATCTCTTTGGTGCCATTGTCTGGCCATCTCTGTGGGGAGCCTGGCAGCACAGCCCCGGAGATACATGTCACCTGTGGGGCCACGGGGCAGTTCAAAGGGCGCCGGGCACATCTCGGGCGGAGAGGGGTGCAGGGCAGACGGAGGGCGGGGCTGGCGCTAGCAGTGCCTTCTTAGACCGGAGGGCCGTGGGGAGGGCCTCTGTGGGGGGTGAAACGGGGCCAGTTTGGATTTGTCTTTCTCAGTCACCAGCTTACCCAGGTCTCTGTAAGCACAGGCATGCCCACTCTCAGAACCGAGGGGCCATATTCCCCACGGGCCTGCGTGAGCGCCTGTGAAAGAGCAGATGTCACATCACGGAGCCCGGCACAGGCCTTCCCCAGCCTCTCCAGCGACCCGTCCTTCTTCGCTCCTCAAACTCCTTGTCCAGCCGAAACCGGTTTGGCTCAGTGGTAGAGCGTCGGTCTGCGGACTGAAAGGTCCCGGGTTCGATTCTGGTCAGGGACATGTACCTTGGTTGCGGGCACATCCCCAGTGCGGGGTGTGCAGGAGGCAGCTGGTCAATGTTTCTCTCTCATCGATGTTTCTAACTATCTATCCCTCTCTCTTCCTCTCTGTAAAAAATCAATAATTATATATATATATATATATATATATATATATATATATATATATTTAAAAACAACAAAAAACCTTCTTGTCCAATCAGATGGAAGGTCATGGAGCACACTTGCTGCCCGACCTCCTGCCGATGAGGAGTGGCGGGCAGGCCGCTGCCCGGACCACCAAACAGGATGCAGCGGGGCCTGAAGCCCAGCTCTCCAGAAGGAACCCCGAAGACGGAAGTGACTGCAGAAATGGCCACACAGAAAACGGTTTAAATATATTTTTATTGATTTCAGAGAAGTAGGGAGAGGGAGAGAGAGAGAAACATCCGTGGTTGTGGGCATTCAGCAGGAAGTGAGATTCTCAGACACATGGTGCCTGCTGAGGTGCCGTCACGTGGTTTCCTGTGTTAGGTGCATCCAGAGCCATCGCCTTTCCGATGGCCCTGAGTGAACCGTATTGGACATTTGTTTCATTGAGGGGGGAAGGGACATATATAATATTTTTTACAAAAGATTCCATCCAGAGAGGGAGGAATATTAAAGAAGAGAACCTCTGGTTGCTTCAAGGGCAGCCTCGGGGGCTCAGGGGTCCTCTGCTGGTGCGGGATCCTCCCGGGATCACCGGGTCCGATGACTTACCGGGTATTATTAGCTGCTTTGGGGGGCCAGGAGGAGCCCTAGTTCGTTCAGCCATCCCCGGCCAGAGCTAATCCCCGCGGCCGGGCGGAGAGCTGCATTTATTTTTGGGTGAGCTGGAAAGAACACGTATTGTCTCAGGAACGCTCGCTGGCTCCAGAGGCGATAAGTGGGGGGCCGCCGCACCCCCTCCCCAAGCCCCGCTCTTCCTCCCAAACTGCCCTCTGCACCTGCCACCCCCTGCTGCGCGTGGCTCGGGCTGTGCACCACGTGCTCAGGCCACTGTCCCCGGAGCATGACGTCAGCTTCCCTGGGGAGCAGGTGCCTTCCGGCCCGAGTGCCTTCCCAGGGTCCTACAGGCAGGGAACTGAGTCTCCGAAATGAGGAACTACTCTGAGCCAAGACCGCTGCCAATGCCCAGAGCCCCAGGGGAAATGGAAGCAGAGGCCTTACCGCCCCTTTAATTCAATTCCACAGACACCTTTCCCCCACTTTCTATTATTTCAATGTGCAGGCAAGTGCAAAGCACAGTAAGTGATCACCCACTCATATGTGAACCCCTTGCTAGCTGTCTAGAGGTGGGGAGGGGGTTCAGAAAGTGATGGTCTGGAACTCTGAAGTGAGCCACCTGTTTGTGAAGTCAATCAGAGCAAACTTACTAAAAAGGTCCCAGCTCAACCTGCAAGTGAAGGGGAGCTGGTTCTAAAAGGTGGCCAGTGCGGAGAGAACTCCTCAGTCGGGGAAACCCAAGGCAAGGCCTAAAGATGAGTGTGAACAAGGCTTGAGCAACTAGGGCCGGCAAAGAGGAGGGAATCCCCTACCGGAGGTGGGCCCTGCGGCCATCCCATCCCAGGGGCAGGGGTTGGGTGGCTCTTGGGTCTGTGGCTGGGAGCACAGCAGCAGGAGGGGAGCAGGGAAGATTGCTTCAGCAGGCCGGGAGAAGACAGTGATTCGGAGGGAAAGGCGGCAGACCTGGCCAGAGCCTTGCCAAGGGGTTGGAGGATAGGAGTGAAATGTAATGCATGAGTCTGGACAAGGCCCTAGAGAAAGAAGCAGGTAAACTAGCCCACTGGCTGCATGTGGGTGTGGAAGGTGAAGGTCAAAGATCACCAGGAGGTTGCCAAGGGGATGAAATGGAAAACAAACAGCACCCTGATCACAGAGCATCTGGAAGGAAGGTGGCCAGTGTGGGGCAAAGGGGTTAAGAGTTGAGCCATGGCCTGTGTATCAAAGGATAACACTGAATTTTCAATAAGTTGTGGTTTTCAAATCACCTGCGGAGCTGTTAAGAAAAAAAAATCTTCTTTGCTGCTGAAGAATTGACATTATAAAGATGGCAGTTCTACCCCAATTAATATATAAATGTAATACAATCCCTATAAAAATACCAATAATTTTTAGAGCTAGATAGTTGATTCTAAACTTTATGCATGAATAATAAAAGAAAGCCCTGAAAAAAAGAAAAGTCACAGGCAAGCAATCCACCAGATATTAAAACCTCCACCATAGCACCAATAGTGAAGAATGTGTGCTGGTGCCTGAAGAGACAGACTGAGCCCATACCGGTTTGGCTCAGTGGATAGAGCGTCAGTTTGCGGACTGAAAGATCCCAGGTTTGATTCCGGTCAAGGGCATGTACCTTGGTTGCGGGCACATCCCCAATAGGGGTTGTGCAAGAGGCAGCTGGTGGATGTTTCTTTCTCATCGATGTTTCTAGCTCTCTATCCCTCTCCCTTCCACTCTATAAAAAAAAAAAATCAATGAAATATATATTTTTAAAAAAGAATTCTCTTTATTAAGTAAATACAGAGACAGACTGAAAAAAAAAAAAAAAGATCAAAGGCCCAGAAAACAGCCCAAATACACATGGAGTTTGGTTTCTGATGAAGGGAGCATCTCAAGTGCCCGGAGCACAGATAGATTCTTTAATAGCGGTGGAGGGACAGCTGGATGGCCATTTGGAAGAGGATAAATTTGGATCCATAGCTCATACCACATAACAGATTAACAACAAGTATCAGATCCAAATGTGAAGAAATGCAGGAAGTACTAAAAGAAAGGTGGGGTGAATTCCTTTACAGTCTCCAACTGCATCTCAAAATGCAGAGCAGTCAAATAAAAAAAACAACAACAGACCAATTCAACATCATGACAATTAAAGCAAACCTAATGACAACAAAAGTTAGCAGAGTATGAATTCAATTTACATTACAAAGGGATAATCTCCTAGTATAGAAATCTTCCAAGTTAAGAAGAAAAACATAAAACCTGAGCAAACAAGGCAGTTAGCTCACAGATAGACAGGTGGCATCCTATATAATAAAGAGGTAATATCCAAACTTACCATCACTCTAACACACAAGATGGCCACCCCCATCACAAGATAGCCAGCAGGGGAGGGCAGTTGGGGGTGATTAGGCCAGCAGGGGAGGACAGTTCAGAAGGGACCAGGCCTGAAACAGAGGGCAGTTAGTGGCAACGAGGCTGGCAGGGGATGGCAATTAGGGGTGACCGGGTCAGCAGGGTAGGGCAGTTAGGGGCAACTAGGCCAGCAGGGAAGCAGTTAGGTGTGGCAGGGAGTGGTTAGGGTGTGATCAGGCTGGCAGGCAGGCAGTTGGGAGCCAGCAGTCCTGGACTGTGAATCAGACATCCCTGGAGGAGTCCCAGATTGGAGAGGATGCAGGCTGGGCTGAGGAATACGCCCCCAGCATGCATGAATTTCGTGCACCAGGACTCTAGTTTAAACATAGAAAAATGCTCACTGTTTTTAGAGAAATGCATATTAAACCACACTTGCTCACCATTTTGAATGGAAGAAAATCCAAACACTGAGTAACATGTTCTGTTGGGGGGCTGTGATTAAATTCATACACTCATGCTTTTCTGATGGGTGAAAACGTGTGCAACTGTTATGGTGGAGAATTTAGAAAAAATTAACAAAAATAAAGAGCCCTGGCTGGTTCGCCCAGGTTGTGGGCTCCATACCCAGTAGAGGGCATGCCAATTAATGTTTCTCTTCCTTCCCCATTCATCTCTCTCTAAAATCAATAAAAACATATATATATATATATATATATATATATTTAAAAAAGTAAATAGCAATTTTTTGACCCAGCAAAACTGCTTTCAGTAATCTGCCCTTAAGATCTATGTCCACAAGCACTAAAACATTGTAAGCACCAGGTCACCGTATTTACAATAAACAGTACAGATTGCAAGTAGCCCAAGTATGTACGGATAGGAAATTTGCTGACTGAATTATGCTATAGCCACATGATGGAACATGTGGGTCTAGGGCTATGCAACAATTTAAAAAAATTGTAATTAAAAAGATCTTTATGAACTGAGATGGAATCATTCCCAAGATATATTGAAAGTGAAAAAATGTAAGAACACGCTAACCCACCCAGGTGAAGACCTGCAAGTGATGCTTTGCCGAAAGGCAGTCTTGATTTCAATTTCCCAAGATTCACAATGGAAAGGATGCCCCATGGGACATCCCATTTTGGATTCCTATCACCATAAACACCCACAGCAGTGGAACAAGTTGGGGCTTGACTAGAAATTGGGGCCCAAATTCTAATCGAGGTGCAGAAGTGAGGGCACCGCCTTCACCTCTGGAATGGCCTCCTCGTGTATCCAGATTTGGATGTCATCTTGGGGCCCTTCTCCCTGCTTCTAACCTCTCCATCCGAAGCCTTTTAACTTGACACCGGAATGAAGAGCAAATCAAAGGTTTCTTCAAAAGCCGCTGCTCCCTTTCTGGATCATTCCACAGGCTCTAACCGGAACAGCTGGGAATGAAGACCATTTTATCTAGAGCAGGCATGCGGCAAAGTGACCCACACAACTGTTTGGTGGCTTAAACGGACCCTTTTAAAGTGTCTGGCGTTTTAGACACTTAGCATCTTGTTACATGCATGAGACTAGCCTTTTAGTAAGTCCTCACCTTGACAAGGTTCTGGGCCAGTCACTCCGACCCTGTAGCTGCTCATTCAGGAACCCGCCCCAGGAAAGGACGCCACTGTGCTCGTCGGCTGGGCTGCTGTGTGAGAACCAGAGAGCAGGGGCTGCGACTACACATGTATTTCCTCCTGGTTCTGGAGGCGAAGGCTGCGATCAGGGGTCAGCAGGGCAGGCTTCCTCTGGAGTCTGTCTTTACAGGGTCTCTGGCCCTGATCTTCTCTGATGACACGCCAGTCAGACTGGATGATGAGGGCCCACCCTGACAGCCTCATTTTAACTTCATCACCTTTAAAGACCCCCATCTCCAAATATGGTTAAGATTTCCACACATGGATTTCGGGAGACACAATTCAGCCATAACCGTTCAGGATTTTTCTTTTTCACATATTTTGATATGCCTTTAGAGTAGGTTTAATTAGGTATTAAGAAGACATAAAACCCAAAAGATAGGCCCGTTTCATGTGCACGTAAAATGTAACTGATGTGCACAGAGAATCTGTGGTCTGACTAGGTGCTATACCTGCTGTGATAGGATCTGAAAAACTCAGAGTATTTGCCCTATGCAGCAGTTACAGGTGGAAAAAGTAACACAGAACAAAAGCCAAAATTCATTCCATCGCTCAGCAGTCATTTCCTGGCTGTAATTTTTTTTTTTTAATTCTCACCCAAGGATATTTTCCGATTATTATTGTTATTATTTATTTATTTATTTTTAGGGAGAGTGGAAAAGAGGGGGGGGGGGGGGAGAAACACTGATGTGAAAGAAACACATGATTGGTTGCTTCCTGCATGAGCTCTGACCAGGGCCTGGGCCAGAGAAAAGCCAGCAACCAAGCTATGTGGCCTTGACCGAAATTGAATCCAGGACCCTTTGGTCCGCAGGCCGATGCTTTATATCCACTGAGCCGAACTGGCTAGAGCTGACTGTGTGCGCTTTCACTGGCACATTAAGTGATGGGTCAAGTCTTACTCAGCCCCATGCAAATAACAGGCCCGTGGCACCTCTTACTCACGGAGCGGGCCGAAGCCTCTCAGTGACACATTCTCTCAAGGCAGCTCCCAGGCCACCAGCACCTGAAGCACTTCAGCAGTCTGTGATGATCGCAGCCTCCACATCCCGCCCGACTCAGTGGACCAGCGGGGGTCTGGAAACTGCACTAGCACCACCCTTCGTCCCCTCCAGTCTGGAGTCTGCCCTGAGCTGTGTGCTGCCGTCCACTCTCTCACTCTTCACCCATGAGAAAGGTCACGCTTGTCCAAGCTGCAAAATTGAAAATACATTTATTTCACAGGGCACTCAGTACAGGCAGAAAAGGACTCTGCTTCCATTTGCTGTGTCATTGGAAACCTAGCACATCCTTTGACTAAAATTCACATAAAAGTTCCCCCCAAAAATGAATCTAATGGTTTTACCCAAACAATAGTCTCTCTTCATTAGTCAGACCAGCACGTGCTGAGAGGGAATGCAATGCAGACCCAACAGTGATATTTCTTAACAAGGAAAGCTCCACATAAGCTTTCAAGTGTAAAGATCAACTTTGAATGCCAGCGAGCCTAATTCATCAGCCACCACTCGAAAGGGAAGCTACGGCAGCGCGAGCGGTATACTCTTCCTGGGAATCCAGCCCCGCAACCGGCACGAGCAGGGGTCCGAGACAAAACAGAGGCAGCAACTGAGCAAGGGCCCTCTTCCCGGCAGAAACGCACGGACTATGCTCCTTCTGGGCTGTGTCCTTCCCCGAGGTCCGCTCCACTGGCTTCATTAGCTTGGTCCTCCATCTTGCGGTGGCTGTTTGGGAGACTTCTGGTTGTACCTGTAAGTTCCAAGAATCCACGCTGGTTGACTCCAAGGGTAGCATGCCCTGTCCAATATATAGATGCCCACAGAGTAGGAAGGCCATTCTGCAGGTTGCACATATATGTAAGCGGTCTCCTATGGGAGACAGAGCTCCTTCCTCTTCTGTAGAGAACAGTGCAGAGGCAGCGGCTTTGGCTAGCTCTTCCTCTTGTGCTCCCGCATGTGCGCAGCGATGGAACCAGCTATTTCTGCATTCTTCTTGTTCTGGCCATAGTAATCTAGAAATTCACCATTTGGTCCAACCAAGTACATTATTATGGTATGGTCCACCTGCAGAGAAAGGGGTGGGGATGACAAGATTACCAGAAGAAGCTGCTTATTTTACAGGTTAGGTGCTGTGGCTAACAGAACTTCACACTGATGTTCAATAACCCATGGCTCCTATTATTTACGGAACGGGCTGAAGCCTATTACAGTGACACATTATCTCAAACAGCTTGTGTTCTAGAACTCTGCACTGACCAATGCTTGAAACATCAGCTATAATTTGGATTTCCTTTGGCTCAATCCTTAGCATATCCACACAATCTCTGTGAAAAGAATCCACTTCTAAGAAACAGTGGCTCTAGCCTTCGTAATGCAGTCAATGCTTGTGGATGATGCTCTCTTGGAAGAGGTGACATTTAAGAGTAAAATACTTCATCGGAGCCCTGGATCGTATTACACAGACAGAGCACAAGGGATTAAAGGTGTTGGGGAGAATCATGTTCTTCAGTAAGTCCTTGGGTGTATGCCTTCGCTTTGGGGAGACTGGCTGGCTGTCCATTAACTCATCACAACCTGAGTTCTGCTTATCATGTTTCATGAGAAGAAACCAGAAAACCAATAACTATAGAAGTTAACACAGTATTTAGTCCTGATATCAGTGATTCAAATGGGAACGTGACAACAGGTGTCGTTCTCCCACAGGAAAGTTTTATCCTATGCCAAACAAAGCCCCGGGAAACTCCTGAGGAGCCATAACCCTACACCTCAGAGGGATCACCTAAATCCACTATCCATTTTCCAGGCAAAGTTCTCAAAATAGTCCTAGCTCCAACTTAAGTTTACACTAGTCACCAGTCTTTCTGAGTTATCTGATTCCACAAAATCCCATTTCAAATGAGCAGAAGACTGGGAATTTAGTGTCCTTGGAATTTACTGCAGAATTTATTGCTATTTGGCAAGATTAAAAGACAGGAATGTGATCACACATACCAAACTGAAGACAGCCCTCAAATATATCCGAACATATGGTATATGTGTGAGGTAATTACTTTTTATAAACACACATTCATAAAGACACAGCAAATGGAAAGGGCCACCTGCCCACTCAGCTCCGGAAAGAATGTACAGCGCAGGCTCCAGCAGCTGTGACTTACGTCTTGGACAGGGGCTCCATGCTTCTCCTCCCATTTGAAATATTGGTCAGAACTAAGTCTCCAGCTCATCTTCAAACCTTATCCTGAAGCTCACCCCTCTTCCTCCCTCTCCTTCCTTCTCTCTATCTCTATTTAAAAACAGAATTGCAGTGCACTGAACTTACTTTGCGTATTCTTAATATAAGATACTTCCTAATACATAATAAAAATATTGTATTATTCATGTACGTCAGACTTGTCAGTAGTCAAGTCTCAATGCACTTTTGGTGAAGGGCAGAGCAAACTGCCCCCTGTTTTTAGCGTAGGATACTTTAAAGTTCCCAGTAGAGAAAAATAAACCGAGCCACCTGGCCAGGGCACAAGCTCTTCCAGTGTCACCATAACCCGGGGGCTAGGTATCAGGCACCTCCACAAACAATAAAATAGGCTGAGAGGGTAAATTATCAAATTGGTAAATGCCAGACCGAAGCTTAGAACCGAGATCTGTCCAATTTCAAAGTCCTCAATCGTTTTAATCATGTTGCCACTATCTCTATTGGATGTACACGCACACACCTTTTAATTTTTGAAAAGGTAACCTATGCTCATACAAAAGCACAAACTTATACAATGCAAGTCCTCCTCCTCTTCCAGACCCTCCGGGCCCTCGGTTCTCTTTAGAGGGAGCCCTGCTGCCAGTCATGTGTTCTCCTAGCGCAGAGGTGGGGAACGTCCAGCCCGTGGGCCGCAAAAGGCCCAAGAAATCACTTGGTCTGGCCCTCCCAAGGCATTAGGGGTGAGTTCATTAAATGTCTGACCACTTATAGCAGCTAATTTTTAAGTGGATAAATTTGTATGGCCTGGGAATGTTGTTATAAATATCCAAATGGCCCTTGACAGAAAAAAGGTTTCCCCCTCCTGTCCTAGAGAAATTCTCTGCATTTGTTAGTGTCAGTTTCTATCTACTTATTTCTTTTACCACCTGTCACCTATTTCTCTTTACAAAGAAGTAACAATATACTGTACTTTTCTTCTCATTTAGTGGTATACTGAACATTGTTTTATTATCAGCACATATAGAGTAAGCCTTTAAAAAATGGTTGTCTGGTTTTTAGTCTTTAGAAGCAGTGCTGTAGGTTACAGCTACAGGATAAACTACAAACAGCAGAACCTCTAACCTAAAGAGATCTGACAAACTGCCCTCAGAGGAGGGTGTTCCCGTCAGCAACGCAGGAAGTACCTCATCCCAACAGCACCTTGGCTCTTTCCCCAAATTCTACTTTGACAACGAATTTTAAACGTTTGATCTTTGCTGACCTAACAAGTGAAAATGGCAAAAGTCACAGGTCTTTCACTGAGTGACACTGAACATCTGTTTTTGGTTTGAAAGCCATTTAGCATACAAAGTCACGTAACATTACATGCAAACAGCGCAGCGCTGTGCACCTTTAGCTTTCAGTGGATTCCCGAACGTCTGGCACACCAGTCCACATACTACCATTCCGAGGGCTCCACCGGTGTTCAGAAGCCAGAGGCGTACCTTTTGCTGCTGCTGTTTGAGATTAAAACCTCATTCCATTACACCTCAACCTTTAAGATACTCCCTGCCTCCTTGCAGTTTCTAACATTTTAAGAGCAGTTTCCCACTCCATCTTGTGGATGAAATCTGTGACTTCCAGGGCAGAAGCCATACCAATGATGAGCCAAGAAACTAGAGAGTGTCTCCCCCTATTGGTTGATTTGGCAAACGTAGAGCAATGGACTCCACATTGTTCAGATAAAAATATTAACATCCCATTCTGGATTATGTACGCAGTACAAATCTCAGTGCCCAAACTCGAAACCAGTTAATACAACTCTCTTTTATAGAAAGAGTACATAAGCTGGCTTTCTGAATTTCTTGCCATGGCTCCCTCTCTCGTCTTCTCATGCTGCTGGTGCACCAAGGGGAAACCACAGCAGGGTTTCCTCTTTCCTTAAACTTAGGGCTTAAGGAAATATGCCAATTTCTGTCATTTATTCCCCTCATGAATCCAAGTTTCCCTAAATCGAGGAGGCATCAGAATTAAAAAATAAGATTACTGAAAATAAGATTAAAGCAAAGGGACCAGAAACACACTTTAGGCTGCAGGCTTCAGTGTGCCCCAGGTTCAAAGGTGACAGAGAAAGCGCAGGGCCGCAGACAAAGCACACGGTGAGCTGTCCCCTGTGCACACTGCTCTTGGAAATGAGCCACGGCAAGCCAGAGATCAATGACTCAGGGTCCTGGCCATCTTTCTTTCTATAAAACAGCTTTGCTAGTGAAAGAGCTCTTCTGATTAATCACTTTGTCCATCCAAATTAATACAGAAACCAGAGAATGAATATTGAAGAAAAAAATGGAAATACTAAAATACATCTTCAACTTTTTAAATAAATATATTATTTCTATTGATTTCAGAGAGGGAGAGATAGAAACATCAATGACAAGGGAAGCATTGACTGGCTGCTTCCTGCACGCCCCACAAAGGGATCTAGGCCCCAACCTGGACATGGGCCCTGACTGGGCATCAAAACCTGACCTCCTGGTTCATAGGCTAATGCTCAACCACTGAGCCACGCCGGCCAGGCAATGTCAATTCTTCATGTGATGGGCAACTTTCCTATTTAGAAAACCGAATAGAACAGCGTGCATGCCCTTTGTTGGTGCTTCACTGTGAAGCCACTGGTAAGAAACAGAACTCAGGCACTTGGGCATTAGCCTGGGGCTCCTGGGGCAGTGCTGATGAAAGTAGACAGCTCTTGAATGTATGAGCTACAGAAAAACAACTTAACGGAATTTCTGCTCATCATTAAAAAGCACATATTAAACACCTAATGGTGCCAGTCATATAGAGATATGAAAATACACCTGCCCTAGCCAGTTTGGTTCAGAGTATGGAGCTTCGGCCTGCAGACCGAAGGGTCCCAGGTCTGATTCTGGTGAAGGGCACACACGTTGGTTGCAGGCCTAGGCCCTGGTCAGGGCACGTGCAGGAAGCAACCACTCGATGTGCTTCTCTCACATCAATATTTCTCTCTTTCCCTCTCTCTTCCACTGTTCCTAAAAATCAATGGAAAAATATTCTGGGGTGAGGATAAACAACAACAAAAAGTGTCCTTGGGTGAGGATTAACAAAGAAAAAAAAAGGACAAAAAAGAAAATACACCTTATAGAAAGTCTACCTACCTGTGACTATCCTATTTTCTATTGCTTTTCAAAATTCTTATTCATTCAACCCAAAAATACAGTTCCTCATGGCCAGACACTGCTTCTCAAAAGAAGCATATTTCTTTGACCTCTTCACAGGGGACACAGAAACAATGCTTTTAACAAGTAAAAAATTTTGCTCCAAAATGCTGGATTCTCTTTATTTCCAACATGATATCAAATATTATGTTCTGATGATTCTAAGGCACCACTAATTTTATATTGCTCTGTAATTTCTCTAAGTTATAATTAGAAAAGAAAAACAGGCAAGTAAATTATGGGAATATATATTAAATAAGCATCTTTAAAAAATTATACTTCTACTCTACTTTCAAATATCCCGAATTCCTAAGGAATTGGCAAAAATCTCAGGTTTTCTTTCCTCTCTGATGCCAGTCATCACTAAAACCTACGTGAACATCTGAGCCCTCAGAGTTGGTCAGGGGTAGAAACCTGAGCAAGTACTTACTATGTAGTCCTCATCCTCGTCCCTGGGGCCAGGGCTGTAATACACTCGGTAAGCTCTGGCTACTTGGTCAATCTCTTCTTTTGTGCCAGTCAAGCCAACCAGTTTGGAAGAAAATTCTAAAAAAAATTTTTAAAAAATGAGAAGACAGTGAAAAATGAGAAGCGCACAAAACAAACTACCCCTACATGGAAAAGCAGTACGTTATAAAGCAGCCCTATTGCTACTTTCTTCCTGTGAATCCCTAAACATTCCTCATGTTTCAAAAGGAAAAATATTCATATAGAGGACAAATAAAATTTATCCTGTTATATACAAGTCACATTGGAATTAAACTAAAAATCAGTAATAGAAGATAGTAGATGAACACACTTCTAAATAACACGGGTCAAAGAAGTTTCAAAATAGAGTAAAAAATATTTTGAAAAATGGAAATGGAAATGCAACTCACCCAAAGACGTGGGATGAAGGAAAAGCAGTGCTTAAGGGGGAAATTTATAGCACTGAATGCATATTTTAGAAAAGAAGATCTAAAGTCAGTTAAGTTTCCTCCTTAGGAAACTAGAAAAAGAAGAGCAAATTAAACCCAATATAAGCATAAAAGAAAAATGAGAGCAGAAATCAATGGAGATAAAAACAGAACATTAAATAGAAGATCAATGAAACTGAAAGTTGGTTCTTAGTAATCTATCAGTCATCCTTTCATGACTAGTTAAGAGGGAATATGTTCTACTTATTTAAGTCACATTTCTTACTTAGTTGTTTTTAAATAATGAGATATACTGAAGTTCAAAGATATAGTCATGACTTAAGCACTATAGTTTTTATCTTCATATCAAACTAGAGGCCTGCTGCATGAAAATTCATGCTCCCCAGGGGGATCAGGCCTAACCTGGCAGTCAGACATCCCTCTGGCAGTCTAGGAGTCCTCGGGGGATTCGAATTAAGGGCCTAAGCCATTAGTCAGGCATCCTTAGTGCTGCCACAGAAGCAGGAGAGAGGCGGGAGAGGCTCCTGCCACAACGGTTGCACTGGTAAGTCATGAGTAGGCTTCTGGCTGAGCAGAGACCTGTGAATGCAAAGTGACCACCAGGGGGTAGCTCCTGTGTTGAGTGTCTGCCCTCTGGTGGTCAGTGCAAGTCATAGCAACCAGTCGTTCCTGGTTGTTCTGCTGTTAAGGTCAATTTACTTATTACCCTTTTATTATATGGGCTCATATGAGATAACAATTTGTCTCATTAGTTCACACTAGGTCAAAATCTCTGTATCTCATTTCCCAGCAAATAATCTCATACTACAGATCTGCTGTTAACTTTTAGGAATTTATGTACGTAAGCTGGTTAAAGTCACCTAAAATACCTGGATTAACCAGACTATTAAAGGGATAGTCCAACATTTAACCACAGTACTTTCTTCTAAAAGTAGAGAAAGCCTATTTTCATTCCTTGGACTAATTCATTTTAAACTGAAAAATTGTTCAGGTACTGAAAAAGCAAGATGGCTTGTCTTGCTTCACTGCTCTAAGAGTAAATGGAGAGAAGGTAAAAGAAGCTTGAGCTAGTTGCACATCCAGACCTTTATTAAATTGTTGAAATTTCAATAATTTTCTGGCTACAATTTAAATCCCCCCAAATGCAATTACTAAAGATTACTTCATCAATCACTGTCATAGATGATGTTGAAGAATATCATCACAAGGTTTTTTTGTTTGTTTTTCATCACAAGGTTTTGGTGTCTAATTAAGTACAGCAACTCAGATATCTATTCATTTGGGGGATATTTATAGTTTGGTTACTATACCTGTTTTTCTTGCTTTAGAAAATATGCTTTTACCCAAGTTTCTGACAAACTTGAAAACTATGAACATTAATTCTACTTTTACACACTAAAAACGCTAAAGGAAAAAACTATTGTAACCTTAGATTATGCAAAGATTTCTTACATATAAAGCCAAAAGCATTATCTATACAAGAACAAACTTATAAGCTGAATCTCATCAAAATGAAAATTGCTCTTCAAAAAAGATGGCTGAAATGACAAGCAATGGGAGAAAATATTTGCAAATCATACACTTGATAAAAGACTTCTATCAGAAATATATATTAAAAAATGAATAAGTAAAACAAACAGCCCCAAAAGGTATAAAGAGACACTTTTTACTGAAAAAGACATGCAGATGGCAAACAACAGCATGAAAAAATGCTCAACATTAGGGAAACACATATTAAAACCACAACGAGGTGCATATCCATGCTCCTAGCAGCTTTATTTGTAATAGTCAAAAATTGGAAATAACTCCAGTGTCCTTCAACTGAATACTATTCAGAAATAAAAATGAATGAACTATTGATACATTCTACAACATGGATGAATCTCAAAATAATTATGCTAAAAGAAGCCATTCAAAAACAGAGTACATATTCTATAATTCTTTTTTACATCAACGTCTAGAAATGCAAACTAATCTACACAGACAGAAAGCAGACCAGTGGTTGCCGAAGGGGGAGGAGGGAGGGATTAGTGAGGGCACAAGGAAGCTGCTGGGGTCGTGGATATGTTTACTTTTTTTATGGTGATGGTTTCCCAAGGCATATGTCAAAAGGTAACGAATTGCACACTTAAATATATACACTTTATGTCAATTATATCTCAATGAGTCTGTTAAATAATGAAATATATAGTAAGGTCCTTCACAAAATACATTTTTTAAAATAACCACAAAAGTTTAGAGGGCATGTGCATTGGACTGTGTCATAATAAAAACAAATATAAAACTATTCACTAGTCGTTCTATCCGGTAATTTAAATCAATTTCACCATAACTAGAATTAAAATTCCTGATTTTTAAGCACCCACCTTCTGCACACTAGTATAAGAACAAAACCTGTCTGATCAGATTTTTATTATCAACATACTTTTAAGTTGAAAAAAACTTGAATCCAGAGAAATTAAGCACCTTACCCAAGCTCATAAAACCTAAGTATTCACCTTTAATTCTACCATAATTTACAGTCTTTAAAAGTACCTTCTAATAGGTTTTGACCTGCATATTGAGATGTTTGAACGGAAATCCTTTCACTAATAGTTATGTTTCTGTCATAATCAATGTTTTGAGTTTATAAAGTATGCCCTGAGTTCAAAATACTATGCTTATATAAGATTTTTAATCTCCCAATGTACACACTCCCGGATTGCATGCATGTTAATTTTACAAAGGAGAGAATGAGATACACAGGCGGAATTAGGAAAGAAGGCGCTCTTACTCTCAATTCAAGGCTTATTAACTTTGCTGATATAAGAAGGCCGAGTTCAGTTCCCCCACCCTGACAAAATAAAAGGACCCCTGCCCAGGAATTAAGAAGCCTGTGTCTTATTCACTTACGAGCCAGTCACAACTCTGAGCCCCATCTTTGTATTTGACTGTAAAACTGGAGATAACATGTGTCCTCCCTATTTCACAGGCATTTTTTAAGGTCCAAATGAGTTGATATTGCAAAAACTGTAGAGCTAAACAGATATAAGCATTATTAATGGAACATACCTCTCACATAATTTGCAATGGCTTCTTTTGTGTCCCTCTCTGGGTCAATAGTGATGAAAAGTGGAGTTAAATCTGGCAGAGTTGGAATATCATCTGAAAGAAAGTTCCTGTTAGTCAGTATTCACACTGTAAGGGAAACAACAAAGAAAAGCAGCAATTACAGTTAAGTGCAGTCGCTACAGCAAGGCTCAGGGAAACCGGCACATCTGGCACTGTGTTTGTTACAGGACGGGGAAGGGGCGGGATGGCCTTGAGGAGAAACAGATCGGCATACTGCCTGTGGTGGCATCAGATAACCTACCAAGTCCCTGCACCAGCGTATCCTGTCTCCTAATCCAACCAGTACTGTAGGTTTTCCCCCCACCGTGCCCCAAAGGCAGGACAAACTATTCATAAGAACCGAACAGCCTGGGATAATTCATTTTAAGAAGGAGGTAGCCTGTCTTATTGGTACTAATAAATGCTCCTGACTGCACATCACAGACCATCCTCAGATTTCAGTCTAACAAACAGTATCTGGGAAAGGCAACAGTGGAGTCAATGATGGAACTCTGCTTTGTGTCCCACAATAAAGGAAGGGACACAACGCAGAGTTAAGGGAGACCCAGACCACACTGACATTTTTAAAAAAATCCTCACCTGAGGAGATTTCTCCATTGATTTTTAGAGAGAGTGGAAGGGGAGAGACAGAGAAACATCCATGTCAACTGGAAACCTCCCACACAACTGGCGCCTGCACCAGGACTGGGGATTGAGCCTGCAACTGAGGTACATGCCCTGGACTAGGAATTGAACCCAGGATGCTTCAGTCGGTGGACCAACGCTCTATCCACTGAGCCAAACCAGGTAGGGCCACAGTGACATTTTAAAGCAAACTAATATTCAGGATAATAGTCAGCTTCTTTTGGTGGAGAATTTAGAGGTCATGGGAATCCAAGCAACAGTCAAGCCTACCACTAAGATTTTATGTTCATGCAAACCAAGTAATTACAAACCTCCATCTAACAGTAATAAAGGAATGTGAAAAGCATAGTAGTAACATTAAGGACATGAAGTAAAAATACACTTTTCATAGTAAGTGATGGCTTCCTTACCTATTTCATCCACGACTTGAATCATTTTTTCCAGTTCTTCGGGACAAACATCAGGGCAATGAGTGAATCCAAAATAAATCAATAACCACTGACCCAGGTAGTCCTTATCAGTTTTGGGCTGTCCAGTGTGAGTTGTGAGGGAAAATGGTCCCCCAAGTAGAGGCTTTCCAATGCTTCGCTGCCGTTCCTTCTCCAGCTCTTCAACAGACACAAAGACACACACACACAAATCATCAATATAACCATAGGTACTCAGTACCTGACATATGATCCATACTATACTAATGGCTGTGTGGGCACAATATGTAGAAGAAATAGTGTCAGTTTTCAAGAAACTTAAAAAAAATCTCTTAGGGAAAATAAGCATAAAAATCAAATTAAATCTAATGTCTACTAAAGAGTATAAGAAACGAAAGTGGTAAAAATATTTCTTCTGGAACAATTCAGTCCTGAGCCAACAGGTGTGCCATGATGCGGGTGAGAGGGGGGGCATAACTATACCCAATGTCTGAGCCCAGAGGGCAAGGTGGGTGGCCTGCCGTTGGAAGCCGGAGCCTGAGGGCTGAGGGCAGCTGTGTGCCGAGGGAAGGGGACAGCCGTGATGGGAGCTTACTTACTTACCGGGGGTTGATCAATTATGTAAATACACTGAGTGGCCAGATTATTATGTGTTCAGAGATCATAATAATCTGACCACTCAGTGTATATTAGAGATAAGAGAGTTACAAATGAACAAGGAGTTAGAACAGTAGAAAGAAAGAAAACTAGAATGAAACTTGCAGTACTGGAAAGAAACTGGAGGTATAATATGAACTTATGGTTTCTATATATACAGAAATATAGATTTTATATATATATACTGTATATCTCTTACCTAGCTCTATCTACTGAGAGGACCTGGGAGAAGACACATTGAATGAACTCAGATAACGATAATAATGAACTCATGTCCTGACTTCTAAATATCATCTTCCACAAAAAGGAAACAGGGCTTTTAGAGAAATAGCTGATATCAGGTCCTGAAAGTCAAGTAAAAACTGAAAAACTTTTAGACTGAAGGAGACTAAAAAAGCAACTAGGTCTGAGGTGTGGCTCTAAACCAGACAACTTTGGCCATAAAGGGCATCGGTTGCACCACTTTAAAGAGGTCTGAACAGTAAAGCATAGCAGTATCAATTTCCTGATTTTGAACACTGTATATGATTATTGGAGAATGTCTTTATTTGTAGAAATATACAATAAAGTATTTGGAGATGCCGAGGCATCATGTCAAGCAAATATTTTCAAATAATTTAGGAACACTTTAATATTATATCATAATACATCTTCAATAAAAAAATGTTACTAATTGCAGGTGAAATTCCAAACTAAAGTCAAACGAAGCTTTCATTATCTTTACCACCACTTTCCTAGCTTTCAGTTTTATTTCACTGTGAAACTAAAGGAACTTAACTGCCTATTAGAATATGAAAATTATACCAATAAAATACTACATTATACAAAAGAAAGGTCTAAATATCTGCATGAATCTTATATTGCTCAGGTTCTAAAGCCTATGAATTCTCACTCCTAGATTTAAACATCATCCTTTGTATAATGGCATCAAAAGAGACATTAAAAAAAAGTCAAAACAGATTGGAGTGATATTGTCAAGATTTACTGAAAACGTCTAAAGCAAATCTTAAAGAGTCCTAGAATATTCGCTAAAGTATAAACCTCTTATAAACAATTTCTAAACACTTCAAGTGTCTGTCCCAAGGGGTTTTTAGCTTCCTGCCACGGGTTCTCCCTGTCTGTCTTCCATGGTCAGTCTCTGGCCTTTCTCCGCCTGCTGACACCCAGTGGTTTATAGGGAGCCTTCCTTTGGCCCTCAGCGCACCCTGAACTTCCTTCCCTCTGGCCTGACAGAACCTCATCTGGTAAAATCTTTACTTCTGTGTTTTCCCTATCACAGGATCTCCAAGGCTGGAATGCATCTTAGTCATCTTTGTAGCCTCTGGACTTCGAACTACCGTACCCACATTCAAATCTGCCCAGAGAAGTCATTTCATATTGCTGGACAGCGCTATGCTGGACTGGATCCTGGAACAGAGACGCCCGTCCACAGGCAGGAAAGATGCTAGGCGGGGCTGACCACATGACATCTACTCACTCTCCGTCTTCTCCTTCTTGAAGAACTTCATTCCGGCCAATAAGGCTCCTCCAATAGCAAACGTGACGGCTAAGGACTTCCAGGAAACAGGCTACTGGGCAGAGATTTCAAAAGCAAAACCACTAGTAAGAGGCAGGCATTTGACCACACTAAGCATGTGACAGTAGTTTTAAGCATAAAAACAGAGGTCGTGATCCTGTTCAATGCGCAGAACGTCTCGCGTTATTTGGGATGAGGAAATCCTGAACGTTTCTGGGGATGCAGTTGTATCTGGGCCCCTAAACACAACCACGAAGGCAGTTTCCAAGGGCAAGGCCGCTAAGCCCATTTCTTTTCATTTGGGAAAAAAGACTAGCAGTGTGCCTCTGGTCCCAACTGCTGACTTGAAAACCAGTTAAACTTGTGCTGGTATTGTGAACATAAATAAGCCAAACACAATTTGGGAGGCGGAGCTTCCAAAGTAACAGAGGTCAAATAGAAGAGGCTGCGGGGGGAATTCCCGCAAGCCGCATCGCATCCTCATTTCCTCCTTCTCTTCAAGCCCCAAGAAGTGGGTGGACTGCGCAGGCCCAACTCATTAACATCCCCCCCAGCTCCGAAAAACACTTCCCTCACCCATCACCTGGAGGCGCTGGCTTCTAAGTTCTTTTCGGGGGGTCAGAAGAACCTGAAAAAACACCCCCTCAAAAAAAAAAAAAAAGCGGGGAGGGGGGAGGGGGGCATATCCAGCAGGCAACAACGATCCATATTTTGCTCAATTTCAACCTACGCACCGGACCTCCGAAGGGGGGACCCAACTGTCGAAATTCTAGAAACGCTGGCCCCTCCACAACGCTAAGGACACCTAACGATTTGATCCAGGGAAGCAGCCTGAGCCGCAGACCATCTCAGGCCCGGCCGAGTGATTTCTGAGGTTCTGACCCGGTGGGAGGGAGGGTTGTCGACGGCCGCGACGGGGAAGGAGGGGCTGCGCACTCACCCCGGGCTTCGAGGGGCGCGAGGGGTCGCGGGGGCCCTTCGGCTCGGGTCCCGGCGCCCCGGGCGGCGGCGGCGGCGGCGGCGGCACGGCGGAGCTGAGGCGCCGGCACGCCGGGCAGCGGCGGGGGAGCCCCCAGGCCCGCCAGCCCGACTCCTGCCGCCTCAGGAGGACGCCCACGGCCCCGCGGGCCGGGCCCCGCACCCCGAAACCCCGCGGCGAGAGGAGGCGGAGCGGACCCCCCGGAAGCAGCATGATCCGGACCGACCCCGGCCACAACGCCGCCATGAGCTGCGGAGGTCACGCCTCCTTCGGCCCGCCCCCTCGACTTCCGGCCCCGCGTCCACTTCCTCCGGAAGTCGGAGGGCCGCTCCTCCCGCCCGGCTCGGCTCGTCGGTGACGCGGCGGGGAGAGTCCGGCCGCCCGCCCTTCGCTCGGAGCCCGCGCGCGGTAGGTGGCTCCTCGCGGTCGGAGGCGGGTCGCCTCGGGGGCCCGGCTCCGCGGCGGGGACGGGGTCTGGGCCGGGCGGGCCTGAGCGCTGGGGGCCCCTCGCTCCCTGGGCAGCCCCCGGCCTCGGGGGAAGGAAAGCGGGGTGCGCAGACCCGTGTCACCCCGCCTCGTCCCCCGCCTCCTGCCCTGTGTGTGGGGGCCGCCAGGTGGCTGTTGGCCTCTTTGCACCCCCATTGAGCTTGAAGTGGTTGCTAATAAGGATAATTTCGGGGGTCCGACCAGTAGGGGCGAGCCACGTTGGGCGGTGATGCCCAGGCTCTCGTGTAGCCGGAGGGCAAATAACGGCCCCGGGCGGAGCCGGTGCGCCGCGTCCGGTCCCGGCCCTGAACTTGCTCCCCGGCCCCGGCTCTTCAAAAGCTCCGTCCACTCCCCTGTCCCTGCAGCTTCGGCTTTAGGGTCTGGGCGAGTTTCCCCTTTGGGGCGGCTCCACCGTCTTTCCTTCTGAAAAAGTTGAACTCTGCATTCCTTCCTGTCTGCCTTTGTCTCAGTGTCTGTGGCCGCCACCCCTCCCCTCCCGACTTCCCTGGTGGGGTTTGCAAAACACAGAAAAAAGGGGGAAGTCGCCTTCTAGAGTTCTTCTTTCACTTCAGACCCCACCCCGATCGGCTTTTCTCTGCGGCTTCCACGGAGCAGCACAGCTCTGCCCGGCGAGGGTGGCGCCCAGCCGCGTGTGCCCCCCTGGGTTGGGGTCTAGCATCGCCCATGGTTTTTGTTTTTTTGGGTTTTTTTTCTATTCCAAAGTTGAACTGGAATTCCCCTGAATTTCTGCTCAAAGTAGTAAATGTTTGCTCAGCACTTCAAATCCCTTTCCATCACATTTTGTGTCTTGGAGTTGCCTGTGGGTAGGAATAGTTTTTTGCCCTCACGTCTGCGTATTTGTATGTCCAAGGAGAAATTTCTACTCAAACTGACAAAAAAAAAGCCACAAAAGACAAAAGCACTTTTGCTTATTCAGGCAACGGGCGTATGACATTGTTGTTCGTCCTTTTCAGTTCTAGGTTAATTGATCACACGCACATCCTGTACCATTAAAATTGAATTCAGTGGTGGTTCTTGCTGGTCAGTTAAATTTTGTTTACCGGAGTGATTCTTTTAATAGATTTACCTTTTTTGTTTATTGGAGCATTTTTATACAAACTTTTCATATTAAGTTTATAATGTTAAGTAAATACTAGTTTCTAAGACAGTTCTTGACTCACAGTAGGTGCTGTATAGCTGTCCTTTGGATGAATTGCTAGTAACACCTCTGAACTTGACTTCATGGACCTATGAAACTTTAGTGTTAAAAGGTACATAAAATATCTAGTGTAAGCCTGTCACTTATTATCAAACCACTAAGATCCCAAATGAGGTCTTTTGTTTTAAAAAAAAAAAATTCTTTCCATTTAAATACTTTTCTTGAAAGACTGGACACAAAGGATCTCCTGACAATGCTGATTACATTTTGTCCTGGCTTTAGACTGTTTTGACTAGGGCTGCCAGGCCTTACTTTCAGGAAACCTTCCCAGCCCTGTAACTTGATCCTTCATCTCCGGTCCAGACATCTACCCCGTGTCTAGCCACAGACATTTCTGCCTCAGTTTTGCCATTACTGCAATAGTGAGCACAGTTCCTTTCAAGGCCGCCCTCCCCCTTGCCTTCCTCATTCCACTGCCGCCTCGCCCTGGACTGTGCAATGAAAACTTGGCTCACCCACACTTGAGTAACTCTTCTGGTGTAGGCTTTCAGCATCTCTATTGGAGCAGTTCCTCTTAACAAACACTCACTAATTTCTGGATTTGTCACCCCTCCCATTTCTTTCTTTTTTTTTTTCAGTCTACATATGAAGTTTTGTTTTTTTAAAATATATTTTATCGATTTTTTTACAGAGAGGAAGGGAGAGGGATAGAGAGCTAGAAACATCGATGAGAGAGAAACATCGGCCAGCTGCCTCCTGCACACCCCCCACCAGGGATGTGCCCACAACCAAGGTACATGCCTTTGACCGGAATCAAACCTGGGACCCTTGAATCCGCAGGCCAACTCTCTATGCACTGAGCCAAACCGGTTTCAGTGCCCCTCCCATTTCTTGATCTTTGACTGTAGTATAAAGGAAATATTCTTTTCAATGTAGGGCTGTCTTTCTCCGCAAGATGGTTAAAGAACTTCAACCTTCTGCCAGTCCTGATTATTACAGAAGTTTTATTGGTATCCTCTTGTAGCAAGTTTTCAGCTATTAAGCATCTCTAAGTATTCCTGTTCTTAAAAAATCATTGATGCCTGCTGTGATTTTCACAAAATGCTGGCTGCTTATCCTGCCCCATGACTTATCGAGAAAAACTTGCAAAGTTTTCTATATTATTTTCTTCTATAAAAAGCTTCAGGTACTTTGAGGTTGACCAGGCAGACATCCTTTCAGATATGTAATTAAAAAATATTAACATTTAGTGCTTTATGATTTACAAAGTAAATTACTGTGTATTAAAACTCAGTTGAATTTCACATCAACTGATGAGGGTTATTTTGCTGGGAAGTTTTTTCCTTAATGTCCCAGGGAGGAACCTGTGGGAGGCAGCCAATCAGTGCTTTACTCTCATCCTACCTAATAAAGAGGGAATATGCTAATTGCCCATCACTCCATCACAAAGATGGCTGCACCCATAGTATGGCCAAGTTCCCATAAAGAGCCTTACTGAGCAACCTTCCCCACCCCCATGGGGCCTGACAGGGTCCTCAGGCCAGGCCCCCACCCAGCAGGGCTTGACAAGGGTGGGACTGGCCGGGTCTGGATCTAGCCCAGTGGGGAGGGCCTGTCAGGCCTGGGTCACTGGATTTTGAGGTGCATGTAGGTGGGCAGAGACTTGGCTCTGGGTCCTGTGATGAGCCCAGACTCTGACAGGAGGAAGGTTTTCATATACATTTTACTAATTTTCTTCCATCTCTGACACTTCCATTATAAAGGGCAAATAGCAATATTAAATTATTTTTTCTTGCCAAAACCGGTTTGGTTCAGTGGATAGAGCATCAGCCTGCGGACTGAAAGGTGCCAGGTCAAGGGCCTGCACCTTGGTTGCCGGCACATCCCCAGTAGGGGTTGTGCAAGAGGCAGCTGATCGATGATTCTCTCTCATCAATGTTTCTAACTCTCTATCCCTCTCTCTTCCTCTCTGTAAAAAATCAATAAAATATGTTTTTTAAAAATTATTTTCTCTAATTAATCCCCTTTTAATGTGCACGAATTTTCGTGCACCAGGTCACTAGTCATTAATGTTTCTGTCACTTCCTCTCCTTTCTTAAATCAATAAAGAACAGGAACAAAACAACATAGAAAATAGCATATGGTGCAGGCAAAACTTGCAGAACAAAAATTTTATCTAAACTTTTGAATGCTATTTAAAACTTAGTATTGTAGACATTTAAAAACAAAGTAGAGAGAATAAACCTCATGTACCATTGCTAGCTTCTACAATTATCCTCTATTTGCTCATGTTTTTTGTGTTTGATGGTACAGGGGGATATTTTGAAAAAGTCCTGGAATCAATTAACTAATCTTACTAATTTTAAATCTTGCTCCTGGAGGTGTCTTTGAGTTTTGTTCTCTGCCTACGGGCACTGCTCTTTCTAAGCTCCCTGAGTCATAATCTAAAAGACGGGGAATTAATCAGGAGAGGCCGTTTCTTTTCCCCTGCCTTACTCACTTGTGATCCTACTTGTCCTTCCTTGAGTGTGCTTGTGTCCTTTCCTCTTGCCTCTTATCTTTCCCTTAAGAGATCACAGTATGGGGATTTAAGTTTCTGTCTTTTTAAATAATTTCTTTATGTATTTGCCGGCGTATAAGACGATTTTTTGGCCCTGAAAAATATGCCTCCAAGTGGGGGGTAGTCTTATACGGCGAGTATATAACAAACTCTGTATTTTGAGTGGAAATGTTAGGGGGTCGTCTTATACGCCGGCAAATACGGTAATAAAATTGCCTGTATCCTATCCATAACCTTGTTATTTTTTATCCTCACCTGAGGATATATTTATTGATTTTATTTATTTTTATTATTATTTTTAATCCTTACCCTGGGATATTTTTTCATTAATTTCTAGAGAAAGTGGGAGGGAGGGAGGAGGTCGAAGGGGAAGAGAGAGACAAAGACAGAGCCAGACAGACATTTTTGTGAGAGATATACATCAATTGTTGCCTCCCACACCTGCCACCACCAGGACTGGGGAACCTGTAACCAAGGTATGTGCTCTTGACTGGGAATCACACCCTGACCCTTCGGTCCACTCCCTGGCCAATGCTCCAACCACTGGCCAAACCAGCCAGGGCATATTGATTGGTTTTAGAGAGAGAGGGAGAAACATCTATGCAGTATGTGCCCTGACCTGGGATTGAACCTATAACCTTTTTGGTGCCCAGCCAGCTGAGCCACTCTGACAGGGCCATAACTTTATTTTTATTATTATTTTTTAATTTGAGGGAGTTTTCTTTATATGCCAACAAAGGATTATTTTTCTTCAGTTGTACATGTGCATTTGCAAAGAAGGTGTATTCTTTTATATGTATTACACAACAATAAGATCCACCTTTTGGTTGTATTATTTAGGTCTTCTATAGCCTTATAAAATTTTTGTCTACTTGATCTATCTTCAACTAAGAGATTTTAAGTCTTATCAGTGTTTCAAAGTCTTACTGACTCTCCTAAGATATTTTAAAAAAATCAAAGTTGTCATAATATCCATGTATCCAATAGTACATCTTCATTGAGACCAGTTGTGTGTCTCTCTCTTTAATCATTTCTAGCCTGAGCTCTGCCTAATGCAACATCAAAGGAATAACCTCTGTTTTCTTTGTATTTGATTTTTCTGGGTTTATCTTTGCCTAACATCTTATTCTTCACCTTTCTGAGTCTTTCAATTTTGTACTGATATCATAACCTTATTTTTTTTTAATATATTTTTATTCATTTCAGAGAAGGAGCGGGAGATAGAAACATCAGTGATGAGAATCATTGATGGGCTGCCTCCTGCATGCCCCGTACTGGGGATCAAGCTCAAAACTAAGTCATGTGCCCTTGACCGGAATTGAACCCAGGACCCTTCAGTCCGAAGGCCAATGCTCTATCCACTATGCCATACCAGCTAGGGCCATAACCTTATTTTTAAAAGCTATATGCATTCAGTACTTTGATCTCTTTTCTACTCCAGACAACATTGCTGTTTGGAAGTATATGGTCCTTTCTGGTTCTTTCCATGTTGCTTTACTTTAAAAAGTTGGTGAATCTTACTACATCCCTAACCTGAACTGTGTTCCAGGAAGATGTGGCTGATTGGAATCACATGGTAGAAATTAAAGCCAATTCAATTTGACTTTAAGCTCAAAGGAGAATTTATTGGCTGATATAACTAAATGGCCAATATTAGTTCTAGCAGGAACGAGTGGATCCAGGTGTTTGTTCAATTAATATTCCCAGGACTCTACCTACTTCTTTCTGTCAGATTTCTTACTTAATTTCCCCCCAGCAGTTCCAGACTTAGTTATCTGCTTAGTAAAAGTAGTTCTAATAATTTTGCTTGTAGTTCCAGCAGAAGTCCCAGGGCTGACCCTTGGCCCAGCTTAGGTTATATGCCTACTCCTGACAAGTGGGAAATGGCTTTATAGGCCCAGCCTTGGTCATGTGTCTGTGCCTCTCAAACCACAGGAAGAAAGGTGGAAGAATTAGGTAGGTACCGAAAGAGACATTGCGGTGCTGTGAGAAAAACAGGAAATGGATGCTAGGCAGGCAGAAATAAGAGCTAGCTATGGAAGAAAAGATGAAATTAGTTGGGGCTAAATGTTCTCTGAGAGTTACACAAATACCTATTAGTGCCTTAAAGGCTCTAAGTTTAAAGTTAAAAATAAACTCATTTGACAAAGGACAAAAGCACTCCCAGAAACAGTTTTCTCTTAAGCTTTGGTAATAATGTTCCACGGATACTTTTGCTTAATTATCTTTTGATTTAATTCTTTTATTAATCTGTACTTGGAATTGTAAATATTTGAAATCTAATAGAACTAGAGCTTTTCAACTAACTTAGGACAGTTGTATCTGAGTTCTCTACCTTCCAAACCAGACCATCTCACCTCTGTCACCCCTCACACATATGGACTGACTTGATATCTGTTGGTGGTTTCAAATGCTGACTGCAGGGAAAAATGAGCAAATGAAAAACCCACAGGCCATCTTTTTGGATCTCCGCCTCTTTGCTGCTGTTTCACTTGTTTTTGGAGTAATTTTACCCAGCCAGACTAGGGAAGAAAGGAAAGTTAGCTGAGTTATGGAATGGAACCATGAGTCCTGGTTCACAGGTCAAGGCTCAACCACTGAGCCATGCCAGCTGGACTATTATTTTCACTTATGACAATAGTTGGATATTAATTTGAAACCGCTTTTTAAAGTTGAATATGAACTCCCTCCCCTTCCTTATAACAAAAGGGATATGTGAAACCTAATTGTCAGTGTTCCTATCAGAGGTGGAGGTGACAACCCCACAACTGGCAGTCAAGGCCAGACTTCAATCTGAGGGTAAAGATATTAGAAAAGTTATTTCATTTTACAACTCTATAGCTCACCCAATTATGAGCAACATACCGGTAATTGGGTGAGCAATATAGTTATAGAATGAAAAGAAGCCACTAATTCTTAAATTAGGCAGATTGAAGTCTGGCCTTGATTGCCAGTTGTGGGGTTGTCACCTCCACCTCTGATAGGAACACTGACAATTAGGTTTCACATATCCCTTTTGTTATAAGGAAGGGGAGGGAGTTCATATTCAACTTTAAAAAGCGGTTTCAAATTAATATCCAACTATTGTCATAAGTGAAAACGGTCCAGCTGGCACGGCTCAGTGGTTGAACCTTGACCTGTGAACCAGGGGTCATGGTTCCATTCCCGGTCAGGGCACATGACAGGGTTGTGGGTTCAGTCCCCAGTGTGGAGCATGCAGGAGACAGCCAATCGATGACTCTGTTATCATTGCTGTTTCTCTGTCTCCCTTCCTCTCTAAAATCAATAAAAATGTATTTTTTTAAAAACATTTAGTCACATCAATGTCATACATAGTTTTTGTGCCAGTTTTTTTTTTTTAAATAATTCTTCTAATATCATTACCCTTTTGTCCCAGATAGAAAACATGAGAAACTTATTTCTGGTAAACTGTCCACCAACAAAGACACAAATTAACCCACAGCAGGGATTTAATGTATAAAGTACAATGTATGACTTTCAAAAAAAAATCCTGAAATTTTTATAGAATTATTTATTGGTTTTGTGGAAGAGGATGCCTATTTAAAGTTAGTGTATATTTTGTAAAACTTACAAATTATTCCAGACTTGAATTTGACTTGACTAGAATTAGAATGCCTATTCATTAATAGAATAATACTCTTGTAAATTAATACCCTTCTAAAGAATTCAGGTGCTCTATTTTACAGATAAGAAAACTGAAGCATTTCAAGGGCTTAATAATTTGGACCTAAGACTCTAAATCCCGGCACCTTCCTCTATACCAAGCTATCTAGTGAATCAACTATTAAGTTTAAAGTCCACTTTACCATTTAGAAAATTAAGATTTTTATAACTGAGTTATCTTTTATACTTTATTTAGAAACCTGTTCAGAAGTTATGGATGATAAGCCCAGTCCTGGAGCCGCAAGTGAGAGTTCAGAACATCTCTTCTCCTTTGGAGTTATAGCAGATATTCAGTATGCTAACTTAGAAGATGGCTATAATTACCAAGGAACCAGAAGAAGATACTACAGACACAGTCTCCTTCACTTGCAGGGTGCTATTGAACACTGGAATAAAGAGAGCCGTCCACCCTGTTGTGTCCTTCAGCTGGGAGATATCATTGATGGCTACAATGCGCAGTATAAAGCATCAGAAAAGGCACTAGAACTTGTTATGAACGTGTTTCAAAGGCTGAAAGTCCCAGTTCATCACACGTGGGGAAACCATGAATTCTATAACTTCAGCAGAGACTACCTCACAAACTCTAAACTGAACACAAAGTTTCTGGAAGACCAGATTGAACACCATCCTGAAACTGTGCCTACAGGGAGCTTTTACGCGTACCACTTTGTCCCATTCCCTAAATTCCGGTTCATTTTACTCGATTCTTATGACTTGAGTGTCTTGGGTGTGGACCAGACCTCTCCAAAATACCAGCTGTGTTTGAAGATGCTGAAGGAGCACAATCCAAATATGGAATTGAATAGTCCTCAAGGTGAATTATTCCTTTGAGCTGAGAGTCTAATACATTGTCTTTAAATTCTTCAGCTACCTTTTATTCAGCAGGAAGATGGATGATTAAGGTAAAAGTATATTGTCACTGTTGTTCAGGGTCAGGATTTCTCACAAGCCTCATGGCACATGGATTGGTTGCTGTGTTGGTTGAAAATTCATTTAAATATTTGAATGATTGTTCTGGGCTGAGCACTCTTTCTAGAGCTTAGCTATTTAGGACTGTAAGCAGTATTGACAATATCACTTTTTTAATGGGTACAGTGGAAGGAACAAGAAAGGTAGGACAAATAATAAATGAAATAGTATCAAGATTATTTCCACAATGATATATGTATGCTACCAAGAAAATAAAGTATGACTGAGAGGAAGACTTAGTTTAGGTGGCCAGAGGTAGCCTTTCCAAGGAGAAAAACATTTAAGCTGAAATCTAAAGGACAGGAGGGAGTCAACCTTGGGAAGAGCATTTGTGACAGAGGGATAAACAAATGCAGAGGCACTCAGCGTAGTAAGACTGGCATTCCTGAATGCAGGAAAGGGCCAGTGTGCAGGATGATTCTGTAGGAGCCCTGTGGAAGGTTAAGAGTCTAATTTATTTTCAGTGTAACAGGAAGCTAGTGAAATAACCAGAGGAGTGTCAAGACGAGGAGCAAGATACTGGTCCAGTGTGATTTATTTGTGTATTCTAAATTCTTGTGGTTTCCTGTTTTTAACTTGATTGGTGCCAAATGTTCCTAAAGAGAAGTATAAGTTACCCATATTAGCTAAGTTAAAATGCCCTAATGATGAGGAAATTGTATTTGGTGGATCTAACTTACAGAATTCATTTTAGGACTTTCTGAGCCTCAGTTTGTCCAGTTTAATGGAGGATTCAGCCAAGAGCAACTGAACTGGTTGAATGCAGTCCTTACATTCTCTGACACAAACCAAGAAAAGGTGGTGATCGTGAGTAAGTATTTAAATGATTTGTGTATCCTACCATTTTAGAGAATGGGGAAGTTAGATTTTAAAGCAAACTAATAACATTTATGTTGTGGTAATCCTCTTTCAGTAAAATGAATGCTTAGTTTAAATTGGAAAATAATCTACAAATATGAGATTAACATTTAAGGTGGAGTCAGGGAAGGATTGAATTGTAAAGTAACAAAAACATCTTGCCAAATACTAGAGCCTGTGAGTTGGCCTTTTGGGTTTCATGGTAGCATTTCTCCAAATGGGGTCAATTTACATAGTAACATTTAAATTAAAAGTTCAGTCTAGGTCCCCTACCACACCTCAGCAAAAGCCGCCTGGACGAAAGCAAAGCCGATGTAACAGGGACAGGTGTTAGAGCCACAACTGGCAGTGAGCTGTTATGTGATTATTGTTTTCATTTAGAGTCGTTTTTGACAGACATACTGCCATCAAGGACTTAAGAATCTGGAGGTGCTTACAGTACATGCATTGTGGCTGTGTGCACATGTATGTATATATAAAGAACTGACTTGGGGATTTGCATTGTGGCTGGTATACTTGGTTTGGGGGCTGAGATTAGAACCCTTGTTTTAGGGATCGAATTGATGTGGCATAATGGATAAGAACATGGACTAAGGGTCACAAGGACAGAATACTTCTGGCTCTTATATCTGGGAGCTTTCATTAGGCATATGTCGAACCTACAAACTTGATTTTCTCAATATTGAATCAAATGAAATTGTGAATTTGAAAATGATAGGCTGCTCAGGTAATTGATGATATAAAATTAGGTTTCTATCAATATAGCTTTCACTTACTATCTTTCATTGATGTAGCAAAAACATGCAGATGGAGTTAGGGGTGCTTCTTCTACCATCAAATATTCAAGGCTTGGAAAATGTAAGGGGCCCTCGGGTTATTGGTATGATGGGACACTATTTTGGCTTTACAATGAGTGGTCTCAAAAACTGAGACTTCTTGACTTGTCTCTTCTTCACTATTAAGTTGTGCTTTTGACTTTAGAGAAGGGGTGGGGAACCTTTTTTCTGCCAAGGGCCATTTGGATATTTATAACATCATTCCCGGGCCATACAAAATTATCAGCTTAAAAATTAGCCTGCTATATTTGGTCAAACATTAACTCATCCCTAATGCCTCAGCAGGGCCAGACCAAGTGATTTCATGGGCCAGACATTCCCCACTTCTGCTTTAGAGAATACTGGTGCTAAGAGGGACCTAGAGGACATGTAGTTAGACCTCTTAATTTTAAAGATAAAGTAACTGAACCAAAAGAGATTAAACAACATAGCTAAAATCCCGCAGCTCCTGACAGAATTGAGGCTAGAAAGTCCATGTTTTGTATACCAGCCCCTTTCCCATACTGTCTTGTCTTCTCATTATATTTATGTCAGTGTACTTACCTACATTATCAGTCTCTAAAATTTCTCCTGTTTTCTTGTAAGCCTAGAAACTGGATGAATAAACCTTTAACTCAGTGCCTTGGGTTTTCTTTAGCACTAAAGTTTAAAATGACTATCAGAATTTTTCTTTTTTCTTTTTTTCGCTTCCCTTTTGGTTACTCACATGCCATTTTGCCTAATTCTAGAGTTTTGGCCATGAAGCTGGAAGACAGAAGTGCTATTAGCTGAAATATGGGACTGCAGCAGGAGGGGGCTTTGGGTGGAGAGCTCAGGAGTTGAAGGTTGAAAATATTAACTTTCAGGTGCCTGTTACACATGAGCAAAGATGTTGAGTATAATGAATCTGAAATTCAGAATAGAGGTTTGAACTAGATGTATAAATGTGGAAGTTGAAAGAATAGCAGATGATATTTAAAACTATGGACATTGTTAAGAGATCACCAAGTCTTTAGGTGGAGACAGAAGTGAAGCCCACAAACCAAGCGTTCAGGCACTCCTAATAAGATACTGGGGGGATGAGGAACCGGCAGAGGAGAGTGAGAATCAGTAGCCTTGAGGTTGGAGGGAAACTGGGTGGATTGGTACCGTCCTGGGAGCCAAGTGTTTCCAGAAAAAGGGAGCAACTAATTGTGTCAGTGCTACAGCAATTTGATAGGTGCGTCCAGTGTGGCATCTAGATCTGGAAGGTCACATGGCCTCTTTGGACCCTTAGCCATTGTTACATTTTAAAGAGGGGCTGAGTGTATGTGTGTGGACTGGTGTGCAATATTAGCTCCCCTTTTTTATACAAAACTAGTAGATATTAAGCAGAATAAAAATATTCAGAATAAAAATAAACAGTAGCAGAGAGAATTGGTGGAAAGAAGCAAAGACCAATGAGCTATTTATTGTATCTCTCCTTCAGAGTGAAATGTGGCCTGATGTGGGATGTGGCTTCATTTATGTCTTGGCATCTTTCCACTTACCTCCTGAGGGACCTCGTATGAATATTCCCCACTTGCGCTCAGTTTTCTCATCTGTAAAATGGCTGTGGCTACCTTGTTCTCCTGGAGGTGTTTAAAGGGGCATATATAAATCAGTTCCTTATAAAACACTGAGTGTTTAGAAAAATGACGTATTATTCACTGGTCCATCCCTAAGCTACTTTTTATCTAAGGGTACCTGTGTGTGTGTGTAACATGTCTATACTTTGGGAAGTCAGGGAGGCTGGGCTCCGGCACAGCACTGGCCTGATTCTGCTGCCTTTGTAGACTGCCCTGTGCGGGCTGCCTCAGGCTCCCTTGGCGGGTGTACATCGTGGGACTCGCAGGGCTTCTGTCTCTGCTGTGGCCTCTGCCCTTGTATGTCAACTGTCTCACCCTTTTTTTATGCTCCGGACACCCGGCTATAGATTACCTCAATGGTTGGCAAACTGCGGCTCCCAAGCCACATGTGGCTCTTTGGCCTCCTGAGTTTTTAGCAAAAGCCAGCTTAGGAGTACCCTAATTAAGTTAATAACACTGTACTTACCTATATAGTTTAAGTCTAAAAAATTAGGTTCTCAAAAGAAATTTCAATTGTTGTACTGTTGATATTTGGCTCTGTTGACTAATGAGTTTGCCAATCACTGGATTACCTCATTCTTCATGTATGTGAATTCTCACTGGTCTCAGCCCATAGTGAAGGAGCAATGCACTTGGTTGTCCTGAGTACTCGTTTTTAGCTGTTTCTGTGAAAGTGGTATGTCCTAATTGGCTCACAACTCTTCTCTTTAACTAACAGGTCATCTTCCCATTTACCCAGAGGCCTCTGACTCTGTGTGTCTGGCCTGGAATTACAGAGACGCCCTCGCAGTCATTTGGTCTCACGAGTGTGTGGTGTGTTTCTTCGCCGGTCACACTCACGATGGTGGCTACTCGGAGGATCCGTTTGGTGTGCACCACATCAACGTGGAAGGGGTCATTGAGACAGCCCCGGACAGCCAGGCTTTTGGCACCATCTATGTCTACCCCGACAAAATGATGCTGAAAGGGAGAGGCCGAGTGACAGACAGAATTATGAATTACAGGAAGGAAAAACCTTTTCCATTTTAGTCTGATTTATTTTATCTATATAGAAAGAGGAAATTTAGCTTTGTGTTTCGCTACCCCACCCCTAACTCCTAGGGCTCGTTCAGTATTCTGTTAGTGTAACAGAATGTATTTATGGCTTCAGTTGTGTTTTGCTCAAAGGAATTATGAAGTCATTTTGGAATGTATATCCAGTGCTAAAAATTGAAAAGAAAATGAATGAAGGTGCCATGAATGAACAAGGGAGGAAATTGGGGGTGGGTGGGTGGGTATAGTCCTCAGAACAGACTTTATTTTAGCCTTACCTGAGACTTACAAATTTTTTTTTAAGAGGAGAATATGCTCATTGACTAGCTATGTACCGTAACTTAAAATTCGTAGTCAAAAAGCAGCTCAGGTAAAGCTTTTCCTTTTAACCATCCTATGCAAATGAGCTTTGGACTTTTTTTTTTTTTGCTCAGAATATCCATCCTATTGTATTTTTATAAGCTTGCATTCCTATTTTGTAGACCAAAGCTATCATGTTACTCCTCGGGTGAATGAAGGGCGCTCCCATTCACATAAGTAATGCGGGCCTCCCGTGTGAGGCCATCGGGGCCTTCAGAGAGGTCTGTGGCCAGTGCAGCTGTGCCTGTCCCTGGGGTCTGGCGGGGCCACCAGCGAGAGCTGCGTGAGGACAGGCGGCAGCTAAATGAATTCACTCTTGACTCCCTTCGTAGATAAACGGGGCGTGTCCAACTCCGTTGTCACACATGCTGAGGCTTTTTTGCAGAAACACTAGTTGGCAAATGGGGACTGTTTCGAATGTAGAGAAGGGTTGATTCAGGGCTTAAAAACAGGGATCACCCAGTGCTGATGAACATGAGTGTGCCTGCCCAGTCCCTTCCCTGGCAGCGCAGGTGCATTTGTTTTCTATGGCCACAGTGACAAATGACCACAAACTTGGTGGTTTCAGTAGCATATTTGTTCTCTTACAGTTCTGGAGTCAAAGTCAAATTATTTTCACCGGGCTGAGATCAAGCCGTTGTTAGGGCTGTGCTGCATTCTGCTGTCTAAGGTACCAGTGCTAGGCCCTGGAGGTCAGGGCCTGGCTCTCTCTGAGGGCCATTATCCAGCCTGCCTCCGAGGTGACTGCGATGTACTCCCTGCATTAACTGACTGTATAATGGTGAGGAAACAGACCCCTTCCCTACCACGGTGTGAAGAAAGGACGGGGGATATGGAGCAGGAAATGTGTTGCTTGAAGGGATTAGGGATGGTTTAAAGAAGAAAGGCTAAATGGGTGTGGCGGTGCATTTCAAGTAAACAGAACAGCATAAGCAGAGGCATTGAAGGATATGCTGAGTTCAGGAGATGCAAAGTGATGATAGAACCATTCGCCGGAAGGTGCTGAGGTTGGGCAGGTAGTAAAGCAGGAAAAGGTTAGGCTATGGCTATGTGCAGAAGAGCCCAGAGTTCAAACTTCACTTGTCACCCCGTGTGAAAACCCTCAGTTCCTGAGCTGGGCCATATGTGATTAGACTGGTGTTGCAGTCCAGGCAGTAGATGATGAGAGAAAGGCTTGTGTACAAAAGTGCCAATGGGAAAAAAGAAAATTGGGGGTGAAAAGACATGTTTTGATAGTAGAAATATTAAACTTACTGGTAATACTTCAATTGAAAAATAGTTAAAAGTAATTTCAGTGATGGTCTTTTCTAAAGGCAGTACTCTACCAAAAATTAGTTCCTTTTATATACATACGGAGATGTAAAGGGAACTATAAACTCACAAATTCAGTGTGACGTGGGAGATGCAGATACGATGAACGTGTATCTTGGACATTTTTTTTCAAGTTGAAACATTATTGTCTTTTAAGCCCAGAATCAAGCATAACTTGGAGGGTGGGTGGGTCCTATATAGAACTTGCAAGTAAGTCCATATCCTCATGTATGAACTTAATAATTATACAAAAAAGACGTATAAAAGCCATAATTGTTACGCAGGCTAAGTGGACATTGGAATACTGAAATCCTTAAAGTAAATTTCACTTAATGTCAACTAGATTTTTTCCCCTTTTACCTCATCTAAATCTTGATCAAGAATTCCTGACTAGCCAGAGGCCATTGTGTAAAATAAAACACATGTATACCTCCTTTAACAAACATTTATAGAATACTTAAATTGTACTAAAGGCTATAAAAATAGAGACAGACAACCAGGCTCATTTTCACTCTGCTGAGTTATGATTGGTGCTAATACTTTTTGAGTGAAATATTTCCTGTGTCTCATGAAATCGTGTCTTGAGTAGCCCATGTGAAAGAGTTGCCATCTAAAACAGCACTGACCAGCAGAAATATAATGTGAGCCTCATAAGTAAAGTATTTTAGCAGTCACATTTAACACAGTACATAGAAACAGATCAAATGAACTTCTGTATGTTTTATTTACCCCCAAAATATCTAAATATTTCAACATGTAATCAATATAAAATTTTACCTTTGTTATACTATTTCTTTAAAATCTAGTCTATATTTTATACTTCAGCCCATCCATTTGGACACTAACTTCATTGGAAATACTTTATCTATATTTAGATATAAAATTTTCAATAGGTTCACATACTTATTCCAAGCATGCTTAAAACAACTGTTCTAAACATTGTAAGTTTTCTAATAGCTGAATTGATATGTTCTTAAATGAAAATGAAAAAGAAAACTTCCTCCATCTATACACATTTCAAGTGCTCCGTACCACACGTGGCTGGAGGCTACGGTATTGGAGAGGACAGCTCTGACATGTCTCACCCCAGGGTTACTTTTAAAAATATATATTGTATTGATATTTTACAGAGAGGAAGGGAAAGGGATAGAGAGTTGGAAACATCGATGAGAGAGAAACATCCATCAGCTGCCTCCTGCACACCCCCTATCGGGGATGTGCTCACAACCAAGGTACATGCCCTTGACCGGAATCGAACCTGGGACTTTTCAGTCCGCAGGCCGACGCTCTATCCAGCGAGGGTCAATGGTTACTTTTGAAAATTATTTTTTTCAAATGTGTATAGACTTCAGGCTTATTTTTCATTTATTTTTTTATTTTTATTTTTTTAAATATATTTTATTGATTTTTTACAGAGAGGAAAGGACAGGGATAGAGAGTTAGAAACATTGATGAGAGAGAAACATCCATCAGCTGCCTCCTGCACACCTCCTACTGGGAATGTGCCCGCAACCCAGGTACATGCCCTTGACCGGAATCGAACCTGGGACCTTTCAGTCCTCAGGCTGACGCTCTATCCACTGAGCCAAACCGGTTTGGCTTATTTTTCATTTATAATGTAATTAATATTGTTCCCTTTTTGGTTCCAAATGCCTTTATCTAATTTTCCTTTCTTTCCAAGACATGCTTGCTTCTTCCTTGGTTCATCTGGGGTCCTCATGGCACTGTACAGTTAAATGTAATGAGATTAGGTCAGGGAGACAGTCCCCTTTTGAACCTGTTTCTGTCATATTAACCGAGCCCTGCTTCCCTCTTTTTTAATCATGTGTAGTAGCCCTTTGCAAGCACTTTATATTTTCAGAGTGCTTTCATAATATCTAGTTTGATCCTTCCAACTTTCTAAGTAGATCTCATTTTAATCCTGGTTATAGATAAAGAAATAACCATCAGGAGGTTTTTTATATTTTCCAAGTCACATAGGTAGTGAGGAAGCTGAGTTAGAATTCATATTTCTTAACTTTTCCCAACTGCCTTTTGTACTATGCTATGGCAATAGGATGTCCGGCCCGACTCTCACCAGTCTCATCCAACTCTGTGTTTTAATGTAGTCAGCCTTAAATTCCTGGGATTAAAAAAAAAAAAAAAAGTCCATGTTTATAAAAATGGAATATTCACATTTTAAGAACAGGATTCTTCATTTCACGTAGACGACTTGCAGATAGCTCTCAAGAAGGCATGAAACTCCTGGTTAACGTGTAAGTAGAGCCATGCAATAAATGGTAAAATAGCGGTTACACTGGCAACAGCCATCCGAATTTTCCCACCAATTGGATTCCTATAAAGACACAAAAATTATAAATGAAAATCCAGTAAAAATTATAGATTACCTTGAAAACAAGTATAAAGATAGAAATTGGTAAAATACATCATCACTTTTTTGTATGATCCTTTCTAAAAAACACTGAGCTATAACTTATTGACCTTATAAATTTATATATTCTTAATGCAAATCCTGATTGTTTACGTGTGTTGCAAATAGCTGTTCCCACTACATGATGTCTTAGGTAATTATTTGAGGAACTGAAGTGATTGACTAATTAAGCAATGTTAAAATTTATTTTTTCATAATGATTTTTGTGTCCTGTTTAAGAAAACTTCCCAGAGGTCTGGAAAACATTGTTATCTTTTCTAAGTTTTACTGTTTTGCTTTCACATTAAATCTGTAATCCACCTGGAATTGATTTTTATAAAAGTTGTAAGGTAAGGGTTGTTTACTTCTTTCCCTTTTGCTATTCAATTGCTCCAGCATTGTTCATTGAAAACTGCCTTTCTTTGCTACCTGCAGGGCCATTGTGTCATAAGTCAAGAGGCTGCGTATGGATGGATCTTTCTAGATTCTATTTTGTTTCATTAATTTGTCCTTTTGCTAGTAATAGATTTTAGCCTATACTGCCACTGGATAATTACTTAGGTCTTCACTATTTCAATATTTAGGTCTTCTTTAATTTCTCTTATAATATTTTATAGTTTTGTGTAGAAATACTTTGCATCTCTGCTAGATGTAGTCCTAGGGATGTTAATTTTATTATGTTGTTATGAATGCTAACTTTGTGTTATTATTTTGTTACTTGCTGATAAAAGTACAGTTGATTTTAGTATATTGGCCTAGTATCCAGCAATCATGTTAAAGTCACTTATACAAATAACTTTTTAGATTCTTTTTGATTTTCAATGTATGCAATCATGTCACCGTAAATAATAAACATTTATTTTTTCCTTCTCAGTCTTTGAGCCTCCTTCTTCTTGCCTTATCCTGGTTAGGACAGAGCTAGAACAGTGTTGAGTAGAAGTGTCAGTAGTGACTAACCTCATCTCATCCCTGATTGCAGAGGGAAGGTTTCACTTGCTCACTATTAACTATGGTGCTTTGGCATAGACGCCCTTTATCATGTTACCTTCCCTTGTATGCCTATTTCCCAAGAGCTCTTACTATGATGGATGTTGAATTTTATCAAATGCTCTTTTTGTATAGATTGAGAAGATTTTTTTCTTTTATTCTGTTAACATAGAAAGCATTATAGTTCTTTAAATATTAAAACCATCTGTTTTCCTTGAATAAACACAGCTTCGTGGTTGGGTTATATATTGCAGGATTTAATTTGCTAATGTTTTGTTTAACATTTTTCCATCTGTGGTCATAAGTGAAATTACCATATAATTTCCTTTTGTTTAGTTTTTTGTTTTGTATTATCAATTTTATTTTATTTTTTTTAAAATATATTTTATTGATATTTTACAGAGAGGAAGGGAGAGAGATAGAGAGCTAGAAACGTCAATGAGAGAGAAACATAGACCAGCTGCCTCTTGCACACCCCCTACCGGGGATGTGCCTGCAACCAATGTACATGCCCTTGACCAGAATCGAACCCGGGACCTTTCAGTCCGCAGACCGACGCTCTACCATTGAGCCAAACCAGTTTGGGCTGTATTATCAATTTTAATATCAAGAATATTCTACCCTAATAAAATGAATTGGAAAGTGTTTCTTCTTTTACTGTTCTTTGTTGAGGTCTGACATTATTTCTTCCTTAAATGTTGGATAGAATTTGCCACTTGGTCTAGTTTTCTTTTAGGAAAAATTATAATTATGAACTCAATTTATGTAATATGGGACTGTTCTGAGTACTTCTTGTGTCATTTTTGATAAACTATTTTTTAATGAATTTGTCCATTTTTGCCTACATTTTCAAATTTATTGGCAAAAAAATTTGTTCATACTACCCACTTATGAGTTTTGCAATATATATTAGATATTTAGTTACGTTCTGTTTTTCATCCCTGCTATTGGTTATTTGTGCTTGTTCTTTGCTCTCTTATTATTTTGCCAGGGTTTACCAATTTTATAAATCATTTCAGAGAATGAATATTTGACCTACTTAATCTTCTCTTTTATGTTGCATTTCACTGGTTTCTGCTTTTATGCTTATTTTTTTCTTGTTTCTTTAGGTTTAATTTGATGCTCTTTTTATAACTTCTTGAATTGGGGAATTCCTAAGTTTTTGGAAGCTTAGCTCATTGGTTTTGTACCCTTTCTTTTTTGTTTTTTAAATATATGTGTTTAGGCTATACTTTTCTAAGCATGATTTTTAGCTGCATTCCACAAATTTTAATACATATTACTCTGTTATGTTCAGAGTATCTACTAAGTCCATGTAATTTCTTTTATCCAAATATTATTTGGTAGTGTATTTCCTAATTTCCAAGTATACGATAATTGTCTAATTATTTTTGTTAATGATTTCTAGCTTAATTTCTAGCTGCGGTCAAAGAACATTCTCTTACATTTTTGGGGTCTTTCGTGGCTCAAAATCCAATCTTTTTTAAATATTAAACGTGTATTTGAGAAGAATGTGAATTCTGCCATTCTTGATGCTAGTGTTCTGTGTACATCCATTAGGTGAAGTTTCTTATTGTGTTGCTCAAATTATCTATATCCTTATCGAGTTTTGTTTTGTTTTCTTGTCCTATTAGTTAGTGCCTGAAAATCTCCCAAGATGATTGTGAATTTTTCAATGTTTCTCTTTATTTTGTCAATGTTTGTTTTATCTATTTGAGGCTATGTTATTAGTTTTACACAAATTTAGAATTCTTACCTGTCTGTTATAATGGTTTATTATACTTCCTGATTTAATGAATTTTTAGTCATTAAAAACTGTCTTTTTTTGGCATCTTAAATCCAAATAATATGTGGTCTTGCGATCACCAGATAGCCAAAAGGAAAATAAAGATAATGTTGGATCCATTTTTGATACAATCACACTAGGATAAATTCTAAATATCAGGGAGTCCCAAAAACATGTACACACACTTTAATGGCTGATGGCTCAACTGATGTTTCTTTTAAGCCAGAGTAAGCTTTGAATAAAGGAAATTTATCCTTAAATGCTACTGGAAGTTTGAAAATGCAGTTGAAGTACAGACACTGCTTTTTATAATTACTCAAACACCTCATGTCCCCCGAAAAAGATGTGTACACACTTAACAGCTATAATTCACTTAATTTTCACTCCTTTTTAGGTTAACTGATTTGAAATACTGGGTGAAACCAGACTAAGCTTTGAACAAAGTTTATCCATTAGACTTTTTTATTGTGATACATAAGAATAAAGTTTATAGTACAAAACTGGCAACAGTTGAATTGAGGGCACACAAATACTTAGCAAAATGATTCTTGATGTTTGCTATTCCTTTGCTTCGCATTATCAGCAGTGCCTGGACCAAAATGGTCATCAGTTTGAAAACAGGCATTGTCCAAAAACAATTATTCATTTCTATAGAATTTTAAATTTAGAAAATGAACTGTATATTGATAAACAGTGACTTTATAATCATTCAAAGTGTGTATACACTAGGATACCTTTTAGATCAAAGATTTAAATGTAAAATTGAAAATTGTTTAAGGTAGGTGATAGGTACATCTAGTTCACTATGTTTATTAGTCTCTCTCCTTTTATATATGTTTGAATATTTTAAAATAAAAAAAATGTTTAGAGAAATCAAGATGGTGGCATATACACTTGTAGGAACTGCCTCTCACAACCACACCAAAACTACAACTGAAAGACAAAACGATTATCACCCAGAACATGGGAAAGCTGGCTGAGTAGAAGTTCTACAACTAGAAGACAAGAAAAAAGTGCATTGAAACTGGCTAGGATGTGCAGAGGCACGGAAAAGCAGAGGTATGGAGGCATGAGCATCAGGCTGGAGATACAAGCTCCCTACTGCTCTGGACTCCAGTTTCCGGCGAGACTCTGGGGACCCAGACTCCTATGGACGGGGAGAAGCTAGACTGTTTGGCATCAGGTTGGGAAGTGAGGGTGGCTTTCTTGCAGGCTGCTCACAGGAATCCTTGTTTACTATACTGGGGCATGGGACGTGGAGACGCAGATGGGGCTGACTGGCAGTCATGGCTGTTTGCCATGCCCTAGTGGATCCCTGAGACCCCGCCCAATTTACAAACACACCTGAGCTGTGCGCAGTGGCTTTTGCATATGAATGGCCTGCCCTTTTGCAGCTTAGCCTAATAAACTGCGGCTGGGTCAGACAGCTCCAAAACTTCCAAACCCCAAACAAAGGAGAAATCTGCAGATCTCCCTGTAGGTCCTGTTGGGTGGCCTCAGGCAGAAGCTGACTTGCCCCTCCTGGGATCTCCAGGAATCTGTACCTAGTGATCAGTGTGAGATGACACCAGATTTCAACTCCTCACATCCATGAGTGACACACTCAGGCAGACTCAGTGAGCACTAAAGCAAGTCCTGTTCCATAATGGTGTCTCCAGCTCAGCAGTTCTACCATTATAGACACAGCTGATCCTCACAACCAATTGGCCTGGAGGTCAATGCCTCCCAGGGTATCAATAGCAATCAAGGCTTAACTACAACAAGACTGTGCACCCAGCCCACAAAGGGGTGTACCAAGAGTGTCCACCACAGGTGATTGGGGATGCTGAGCCACTGGCCCCTATAGGGCATCTACCATACAAAGCCACTCCATTAACACAGGGAAGCAGCCAAAATATGGAAACAAATATGTCACGAATGAAAGAAATGGAGGAAAGCAAACTACTGGATATAGAGTTCAAAACCACAGTTATGAGGTTATTCAAGAATCTTCTAGAAACCTCAGAGGAACTTAGTGAGACCTTCAAGGATCTTAATGAGAATGCCAAAAAATGGAAAAGAACTGGTCAGAAATTCAGCATACATTGTCTGAAATCAAGAATAATATATAGAAATTCAACAGTAGCTAGAGGACCCTAAGAATCAAACAAAAGATTTGAAATATGAGGAAGCAGAAAACACCCAACCAGAAAGACAAAAAGAAAAAGAGAATCCAAAAATATGAAGATAGTTTAAGGAGCCTCTGGGACAACTTTCAGTGTACCAACATTCAAATTATGATGGTGCCAGAAGAAGAGAGAGGAAAATCTTGAAAACCTATTAGAAGAAATAATGACAGTAAACTTTCCCTATCATTGAAAAAAAATATATTTATAAGTCCAGGAAGCATAGAGAACCCCAAACAAGAAGAATCCAAAGAGGACCACACCAAGACACATCATAATTAAAATGCCAAGGACAAAAGACAAAGAATCTTGAAAGCAGCAAGAGAAAAACAGTTAGTTACCTACCATACGACTGTCAGCTGATTTCTCAAAAGAAACTATGCAGGCCAGAAGGGAGTGGCAAGAAATATTCAAAGTGATGAACGGCACGAACCTACAACCAAGATTACCTAGCAAAGCTATCATTTAGAATTGAAGGTCAGAAAAAGAGCTTCACAGATAAGAAAAAGCTAAAGGAGTTCACTACCACCAAACCAAGATTATATGAAATGCTGAAGGGTATCCTTTAAGAAGAAGAAGAAGAAGAAAAAAAAGTTAAAGAAAAATTGTGAGCAACAAAGTGACAACAAATACGTACCTATCAACAAGTGAATCTAAAAATCAAGTGAGTAAAAATCTGATGAACAGAATAAACTGGTGAATATAATAGAATCAGGGGAATAGAATTGGAGTGGACTGACAATTCTCTGGAGGAAGGAGATGTGAGGGGTATGGGAAGAAAACGGACAAAAATCTTATACCTATGGATGAGGACAGTGGTGGAGGTTAAGAGGATGGAGTGATGGGGGATCTGATGGATGGGAGCTATGAAGGGGAAAAGGAAGAACATCTGTAATCTGAACAATAAAGATTTATTTTAAAAAATGTTTAATCACCAACAAATCCTTTTTCTGTAATGCTGCCCTTAAAGTCTACTTTTTAAAATTGATGTACTAACTTTCATTTGATTGGTATTTAGATCGTGCATTTTTCTATCTTTTGATTTTCAATCTTTCTGTATCTATATATTTAAGGGTGAATTTTATAAGCAATGTTTAGTGGATTTTTAATCTTTTTATCCATGTTGAAAATCTTGAACTCTGAATTGGAATATTTAGAACACTTACATTTAATGTGATTTCTCATATACTTGGGTTTCTCATATACTTCTTCCTATTTTCCCCCATCTGTTCTATCTTTTCCACTTCTCTTTTCCTGCCTTTTATAATCATTCTTTTATTTTATGGTTACCCTATTCTTGACTTATCAAAGTCTAATATAAATAGGTATTATTTCCTAGATAATTTAAGGATTCTACCGTGTTTTCCGGAAAATAAGACATCCTCCGGAAATAAGACCTACTTCATGGAAACATAATACATCCCCTGAAAATAAGACCTAGCACGTCTTTGGGAGCAAAAATTAATGTAAGACACTGTCTTATTTTCAGGGAAACAGGGTAGAATACCATACCTTCATTTATCCCCTTCTAACATATGCTATGCTTGTCATGCATTTTTATTCTTCATATGGTTAAGCCCATAAAACATCATTACTGTTTTATAAAGTTAATATTCATTTATATGTACTCACACTTTTTTTAAAATTTGTTCTTCATTCTTTCCTAAATCTCCCAGCTTCCTTCTGAGATCATTTTTTCCTTCTTTCTGAAGAACACCCTTTATGCTAACAACTCCATATGATTACCCTGGGCTATGTAGGAAACTGGTATTCATGATCAATGATCATGAAACTGAATCAACTATTAGCTTTCCTTAGGGGAGGAGATTTTTATTTAAAAAGATTACTGGTTTTTATTTGTGTCTCAATATTCTCACTAACCTACTTGAACTGATCAACCTTGAACACATCTAATTTGAAAACTTACCTTGAAAAACTGTGGCATAGACTCATCCATGCTACGATGAGCACCAGGCCAAACAGCTGCCTATAAAAGAGCAGACATTTCATCTTTGTGACATGGCCGCAAGTGAGATGCATATCACCCCATTATCTTCATGACACATGATTTCTGGTTGTTGAATGGCTTCCCCCCAAGATATATAGCATCTATATAATATTTTTCAAGTCTAGTATGATTTAAAAGTTACTTTTTTTCTCCATTTAAATTCCTATGTAAAAAATAAATTCCATTTTATAAAGCAGATATGAACTCCATGGCTGTACCCCAACTTAGAAGTGAACAACAAAATCAATAAAACAGAACCACAGCTAAATCACTTCATGTCACTGGGTGGAATGCTACAAGAAAATTTCAATTTGATCAGGTATTCTTTTCACATTGTCTTAGAGTGCGTGGTGTTAGGTAGAGCACAAATGGTTTTGAGCACATGTTGCAGAGATCAGGCCACATCTTTGTGAAAATAAATGATTTGTAATGAGCCAGATTAATGCTAGAAATATATGTTAAAAGCACTTTTTCCCCCAGAGAGTAGAAATTAATTGTATTTGGCCACAGTGCCACTGGAAACCCCACTTTGAGTTCACCATCAAGTTGGTGGAGGTGATGCGACTCATTTGGTTTAAATTCCCACTGAATGACCCAACCTGATCCAGTTTTCCGAGGACTAGGACCTATAGCACAGCAGTACCTCACCAGTGATACTAAAAGGTCTCTAAAATCTTCATATTGCAGATGTTAGCAGTGGGATAAAAAGTAAAGGAATCTGGCTGTTAGGCCGGAGGGGGGCAGCAAAGGGAAAGTCGATAAGAATGAATGTCTGTGACAAAGGGAGATACCATGAGATATACCGGGGCCAAGCTGAGCCAGGTTGACCTCAGGTGGCTGGTCACACTTGTAGGTAACAGTTTGGCGTGACCCAGAGCTGAATCGGTGCTGATGGAGTTTTCACCTGATCAGACTGGACTATTTATTATCTTTGCTCATTGTAAGGGGCCAAGGTCCACTGCCTGATGGTAATGTAATATGCAATGCTGCCTGGGAAGTGACCATGGTGTGGGCTAGATGGTGCTGGGTTTGAGTACATCCTCTCTTCAGTTTCTTCAACTTGTAATGGAGATGACACCTTCCCTGCTTTTCAGTGTAGTTTGAGATAGGCACAGTTAAGAAGGATCAGGTTTTCTCCTTCCCACTTCTCCCAGAGAGCAAAGGCCAGTGCTCACCTGCCTTCTTCCTCGTAGTAGATGTACCAGTGTGTATGAAGCATGAGGAAGTGTGCCAAGTGGGCAGCCCACACCACACAAATGAACGCGAGGACTGCTGAGATACTCTTCCAAATGAGGTTATCTGAAAACCAATCATGGAATCACATTCCAGAGAAAACCGGTCTGCGTGTGCTTTGCTGTGGTCTGCTTTCAGACAAAGCACTCGGGATAGGCTGGGTTTGGTTTGGTTTTGAGGGACATCATGGAAATTAAAGCCGCAATTATAAACTTAGGTGGACATTTACTATTTTTGCTGTCCAGTACTCCTTTTTCTGTGATGACTACCCTTCTTTTTCCTTGAAAATCCACCCTTTCCGCACCCCCGTCACGTGGACCTAAGCTAGGTCAGTCAATATGTTTCACGCAAGCTCAGAACAAACAGATGACAAATCAGGGCCAACAGCTCAATTCTTGAGACTCCTGTGACGACATCAGGGAAGTTGGTTCTCTCGTATGTGGGACTTAGGGTAGCGAAGAGGTGAACTTGGTGCTGCCGGCTACTACGTGGGGCCCAAGACGGAAGTCAGTGCAATCGATGGAACTGAGAGTAGAGAAGTTTAAATTCTAAGCCCAGTGCCCGAAGCTAGCACCCTTTGCCTTGCCAGTAAAGTATCCCAGTACATCTACTTTTCTGCTTGGAGCCCATTTGAGTTTAGTGTTTTTCCTTGCTTGCAATGACTGAAGCCCTAACACACTTTAAAGATACAGACCGAGCTCTAGGGGCTTAGACAAGGAGCCCATGCACCTGGGGACGGGAGTTTTTCCTCACCCAGGTGAGACTCAGTCTTTATTCTGAGGCCCTGCGAACTCCCAAGTCCTACGAGTAGAAGCTGTTTTAAAGAAAGGAAAGAATAACTTGCAGGGTAATATTCCGCAATAATAAGAAAATCATAGTCGCCGAAACCGGTTTGGCTCAGTGGTAGAGCGTCGGTCTGCGGACTGAAAGGTCCCGGGTTCGATTCCGGTCAAGGGCATGTACATTAGTTTCGGGCACATCCCCGGTAGGGGGTGTGCAAGAGGCGGCTGGTCAATGTTTCTCATTGACATTTCTAGCTTTCTATCTCTCTTCCTCTCTGTAAAATATCAATAAAATATATATATATATATATATGTATATATATATATATATATATATTTTTTTTTTTTTAAATAAAATCTTAAAAAAAGAAAAAAGAAAATCATAGTCAATAATGTATTTTTTTCCTAAGGCACAGCTTTATAGCATACAGTTGTCCAGCTTAAGGTTTGTTGAGAGTTTTTCGGGCCATACAAGGCAAGCAGCTACGCTTTGCCCACAATTGAGGAAGGTGCCCTATGGGCAATACAAACCAGCTACTTTGAGTGAATCATTTACTTGTATACCCACCTGGGATAGATATATATGTAAGGAGTCCACAAAGCAGGTTACAGAATCAATATATGGTAAACCTCTGTTTTTCATTGATTCATTCGCGAGCATTTTTTTTTAAGTATCTCCATTCAGACTCTAAGGTTCATACCTGTGATAAGAGGGTTGAATGCAACAAGCAAGGTCAGCACTGCAGGAACCGTATATATAACCTGTTAGCAGAGAGAGAGGAAGTCATGTGGGTTAGGTCTTGAAGTCAAGAAAGACATCAGTGGCCATCACAGTCCACGACTTACCTTAGGTTTCAGTGGTAACCTCTGTTTTATGGCACGCACCGCGTCAGGTTGTAATGTTGTCACCGACCTCCTAATCTCTCCCAAGTAACATCCATGCCCAAACGGCCCTTCCCCACTTGCATTAAAGAAAATGCTCTTTGACAAGTAGGACAGGAGGGGCCACCATCAGCGAGGTGGCCCTGCTGGGTCTGGAACCGTGGACCATCCAGCCCAACATTCCATCTCTGCAAGTGAGACCACAGAAAGTTCCCTAACAGTCGATCAGATGTGCCCAGTAAGGCCAGGCTCTTCATCTCAGAAGCTGATGATAACGGGTTTGGAGTTTGGAAGCCTGGCCCTGAAGGGGCCCTATTTTCAAGCCTCATTCATAGCAAGCAGACCTGCTATTGCATGTGTGCTGCGGGAAGAGGGCAGGTAAGGAGATTGGGGGGGGGGGGGGCGGCGGGGCGGTAATAAGAAACATGGTCTATCCCAGGACAAGTAAGGAGATGGTGAGTGTATAAAACCCCCGAAACATACAGTGTTTCCCCGAAAATAAGACATCCTCCAAAAATAAGACCTACTTACAGGTTTCCTTCTGAGTGAAATATAAGGCATCCCCCTGAAAATAAGGCCCCAGGCTCTGTCTCAGAATGAAAATTAATTTACCGTAAACTGGTCGCTAGGGCCGCCCCGACTGACGTCTAGCAACCAGTGACGTTACGCGTAGTCCTGACGTCACTGCTGTGTGGAGGCGGAGCGGAGGTCAGAGTGAGCTGTGAGTGTGGGGCGGGAGAGAGGAGCAGACTTTCGCAGATGCATGTAGAAGAACAGGAGGATTAGAGCGGATGGGACTCGGCGAATGTGGTGAGTGCTGGTCTGTCTCTGGTGACACTACCTGATGCTTGTGGCCGCCTTCATGATGACTGAAGGTTCTCAGTCAGTGGCAGACCCTGCTCCAGCCCAGATCCAGGCCCCAGCAAGCCCAGTGACAGTCCCCAGGCAGGCCCCAGGGGGTAAATGTCTGAGAAAGGGGTGGGGGGGGGGGATGTCTAGTGAAGATGTTCAGTGGCACAGGGGTGGGGGGGAGGGGAATCACTTAAAACGACACAGGAGGATCAGAGGGGGCAATCAAAATGACACAGGAGGATCAAAAGGGGTTACTAAAATGGTAATTCCCCCCTCTGATTCTCCTGTGCCATTTTGATTCCCCCCCTCGTACCCCCCTTCGTGTCATTTTAAGTGATCCCCCTCCCCCCCACCTTGATATCCCAATTCCTTTTTTTTTTTTTTTATCCCTAGAAATGAGCACAAAAAGAAAAAGCTACTCTGTGGAGTACAAGAAAGGAATCGTGGAAGACTCTTGGGGACAAAATCTTACTGCTTTCTGCAAAGAGAAGATGTTGAGTATCCGATTGGTCCAAAAATGGCGAGCAGAGTATGGTAACCTCATTGAACAAGTGGACAAGGGAAATGCTAAAAAGCGCAAGTGTGGATCAGGTCGGCAACCATTATGTTCCGAGCTGGAAGGCCTGATCTGTGAATGGGTTATTGACAGGAGAGCAAAGGCTTTGGTTGTGAATAGGGCTCAGATTTAAGAATATGCCCTTGCAATGGCACCACAGTTTGACATAGCCCCTGAAGACTTCAAAGCATCACAACACTGGCTGCATAATTTCCTTCAGCGAAGTAAACTGTCTTTAAGAAGATCTACAACATTGTTTAGGTTGGAAGACACTCAAATTATTAAGCGAGCACTTGCATTCAAGTCCTTTATTGGTGATGCTGACTTCTCTAAACACAATCTTTCCAACATGATTGCTATGGATGAAACTGCAGTGTTGATGGGCCAATCATCTCAAACAACAATTGAACGGCGGGGTGCCTCCTTAGTGTACATTCTCTCCACTGCTTACGAAAGTGCGCGTGTTTCCTGTATTTTGGCAATTTGTCTGGATGGCACTAAAATCTCACCTTTAATCATTTCTAAGGGCAAGAAGGAAAAGATTGAACGTGCTTTGGGCGTTTTTATTCTTCAAACTGAAAAAGCCTGGGCCACACAAGCATTTATAAGGAAGTGGGTCGATTTAATGCTGCTGCTTGTTATGCGAGGGAGCCAAAGATGTCTGCTAGATGGGATGCAGCCAGCACTCACCACATTAAAGACATTAAGACATTTCTTCACAAAAGAAAAATAGATCAGATAATGATTCCCACAGGAATGACGGCCTATCTCCAGACTTTTGATATTGCAATAAACAAGCCATTCAAAGACAATCTGTGCATAGAAATTAATGACTATATTGAAAATAGAATGGAGAGAAATCAGCGTGGAAACTTTGTGAAACCTAAACTGCAAGAAGTTGTAACTTGGGTGAAGAATTCATGGCAGAAAATCACTGACAGTTGCATTGCAAATGCACTGCGAGCAGGCTACCTTGACAAGAAGTACTCATTTAAAGACAGTGCTATTGCTAAACAGGAGAGATTTGGTCCACTGATTCTGAAAGAAATGGAGTCACAAGAAATTCACCAGGAAATTCAGGAATTGGATTGTTATGATGATGTTCCAGAAGATGATGATGTGATTGTCATTGAATAAATGAGTAAATTCTTGATACTGTAGGATTCAAAGTTTGTCTGGTTTGTGTTGACAACTACTGTACTACCGTACCGTATACAGGTAATAAATTTCCTTTATTTTCTTTTTTCTTTTTAAAAAAAATATATTTTATTGATATTTTACAGAGAGGAAGGGAGAGAGATAGAGAGCTAGAAACGTTGATGAAAGAGAAACATCGACCAGCTGCCTCTTGCACACTCCCAACCGGACCATTTTATTCGAAGGGGATACTGCTGGAAGACCCCTATGTCTCTGGGAAATTCTGAGTTCACACACATTTGGACCAATTTTCCCCCTAATGTTTTAGGGGAAAGAGTTTACAAAGGATTTGATTTCTACGTATGTAAGTGCACAACGGGGAGTGGGTGGTTGCAAATAGATAATTTTTGTGTGTTTGCTGCAATCCACAGCTCTTTCTAATGGGGGAACAGCAGTTCAGACTCACCACCCAGAGTTCTGCGTCTGGATCATTCACCTGGAATTCAAAACATCAGACTCGCTGTCAGGGTCCATCCAGTCTCAGGGTCTGCTCTTTGAGTAGTCTGTCATTTGTTACCTGGCAAATGCTGCTGCAACAGGCACCCAGTGGGCACTCATTTACATATTCTGGTTTGAATTTCTGGCTAAATAGGAGGAAGACACAGCCTGGCATATCACAGCGGGGGAAGGGCCTTCTGGCCGAGCACTGCACAACGGGGATCTGCACATCCATTCACGGGGATCTGCACATCCACTCACGGGGATCTGCACATCCATTCACGGGGATCTGCACATCCATTCACGCTTTGAACCGCACAGGAGAGCCACCCAGAAGGAGTATTGTTCCGGGCCGGCCCTCCCGCCTCAAGGAACCAGGAGGGCTGAGGAGGGGCCTGTAGGGACCTGCAGGCCTCATCGTGCTCTAAAGGGTTTTTGTTTCCAGGTGCTGAATTCGGTTCGGTCTCATCCAGTGGTCGGAGATTAAGAAAAGCGCCGGGCTGCTTCTGCTAAGAAGTGATACCAGCATTTAAACAAGAAACGGGTAGGCTGTGGTCATAGGAACAAAAAGCATACCCCTTAGGTGGGGGGAGGCCTAGGGGTTCCGGAAGCATAACACCCGATTCCCCTTGGTCTACACTGCAGGCCGGCCCGGCCAGAAGAAGCCTGGAGCCCGGCGCCCTCTCCCACCGCCCTCCGCCCTCCGCCCGCCTCCGAGGCCGGGGGCTGACCTGTACCAAGGCCGCCACCGCGAAGAAGGCGGCTATCAGCACATTGCAGGCCCTCCACAGGACAGACACCACCCGGCCTAATAGCGCCATGGCTGGGCTGCAGCGATCAGCGGGTCCAGAGTGATGGGGGGGCGGCGGGCGCCGTGGGCGGGGCCATAGGCGGGGCTGCGGGAGCCGTGGGCGGGGCTGCGGGCGCCATGGGCGGGGCCGCGGGCGCCGTGGGCGGGGAGGTGGGCGCCGTGGGCGGGGCCGCGGGCGCCGTGGGCAGGGCCATCGGAGATGGACTTCACCCGCCTGGCCAGGTCCAGCGACCAGCAGGTGCAGCAGGTCGGCGCGTAGCCCATCCTCCCGACCTGGTCTGGGAAGCTATGTGATCCAAATTGCTCAGATTCAGTCCTAGAACACCTGTGTTAGACCTTGAGGGTTGTCAGATGAAACACAGCACGCGTAGTGCCATTTGAATTCCAGATTAGCCAGGGATAATTTCATAGCATAGATGTGTCCCACATAATTGCCGAGTCTGGCGACTGAATTAGCTGGACTTTTAAAGAGAAACTTGCTTTTTTTTTGTGAGCGTGGTGAGCTGGTAGCATGCCAGAATTCATGGACAGAAAACAGAACTCAGAGATAAAAAGAGGCGGGTGACATCATTGGAGGACCCAGCCCACCTGAAGCTGGGAACTGCCTCCCCACCTTTCAGTTTTGTGAGCCAACGAAGTCTCTTCTTTATATGTAAGCCTGGGCGAGCCGGGTTTTTGTCACTCGTGACACACAGTGATGCCTTGATAAGGCGACCAGATCGCCCCGCTTTGGCCGGGATAGTCCCGATCTTTGTCCCGCGTCCTGCGGCGTTTTAAAACAGTCCCAATTCCTGACAAATTGTTAGAAATCGGGACTGTCCCAGAGGGACGATCTGGTCACCTTATAATGTGTATAATCATGATGCAGCCGTTAAGCCAATAGTTGAGATCCCATACCCCCACCCCTCACCCCCACCCCTGCTGGAGGCGTGTCCAGATGTTGCAAAGACTGGGAAGAGAAGTCTTTGAAACACAACGAGGAATAAGTTTAAATGAACCCAGTATCCCCGGGAGCTCTGCGTGAGGAGGCTTTGCGTTCTGCACGTTCCCCGCAGTGCATGGCGCTCGGGGTGAGGCAGGGTGGGCGTGGGCGCCGGAGGGGCGGGCCGGGCTCGCAGTGGGAGGGGAGCCCTGGACCGGGCTCCCCTGTGAGTGCAGAAGGAAGAGAGTGGGGAAGGTGCAGCAAAGGTGTTTGGTTTCCGCCGGAGGGCGGCAAGGAGACTGGGCGCTCTTCCCCGTTTTGTGACCCCTCAGCGATTTTACAGACGGGGGGATGCCACGCACACCCGTGTCCTGGACCTTTGGAGCCCGGTTAGCTGAAGCCGAATTTGGAGGTAGGAGAAGTTGCGTGACTCGGACTGTTTTCTCTCTGGTGCTGAGGCTGTGACCTCAGGCTGCTAGGGTTGACTTTGCCCAGGAGATGGCAGGCGCCGGCCGCCGGGCGGCTCTGGGCGGAGGGGAGGGACGGTGGCCGCCGGGGCTCCTTCCGCGCGGTCGTGATGTGGGCGCTCGGGGCGGGGTCGAGGCGGGCGCCAGGCTGAGGTGAAGCGGTGCAGACAGAGCCTGGCCCCAGGAGGCATCTGGGTGAGGGAGGCACAGGGAAAGGGCTGAGCTCCGCTGCGGTCCTGGCAGAGCTTCAAACGGGCGCCCAGGATCACAGAAAGCCGGGCTGGCGCAGTCACATCTCCGGAGGGAGGGAGGGAGGGAGGGAGGGAAGGAGGGAGGGAGGGAGCGTTCCAGGAGGAAACCACCGCTGCAATGGCCATCGGTTACGAAGTGTTTGCAGCGGCCCGCGCTGCCCAGTCGCCTGGCCTCTGAAAGCCGCACCACGCCTGCGTTTCCAAATCCAACCCACACTCTGGCTCCTGCCCCACCCCGCACATCCCGCTCTGTGCGTGGCGCCATCACGCACTCCAGTTACCCCTGGACCAGTTGCTAGGGCTGCCCTAGCAAATTAGCACAAACCCTGGAGACTTAAAACAATAGAAATCCACTCCCTCACTGCTCTGGAGACCTGGAGTCCAGGTCCAAGGTCTCAGGGATGCACTCGTGCTGCAGGCTCCCGGGAGGGTCCTTTCTTGCCTCTTGCGGCTTTTGGTGGCTCCTTGTGGCCACATCACTCCAGCCTGACTGTCCCTTCACTGGCCTTCTCTGGGTCTGTGTCTTCTCCCCTCCGGCTCCAGAGCCTCGTGGTTGGCTTTCGGGGCTACCAGAGGAGCCAGGATGATCTCATTTAGAAGAGTTCCTCAACTAACTTAATTTTATCCGCAAAGACCCTCTTTTTTAGTGGAGTCAGGTTCACAGCGTTCAGAGATTAGGATCTGAGATGTTTTTTTCAGGGGCCACCATTCAACTGAGCACTCTGCGAGGAAACCCGGAGTTGTCCTTCCCCCTCCTCCAGTCTCATATTGAAACTCTGACTCCCAAAGTGACTGTCTCAGCGGGGGAGGGGGGAAGGGGATAATTAAAGTTAAATGAGGTCATGGGGTGCGGCCCTAATGTGATAGGACTGCTCTGAGCACCAGGGATGTAACAGTGAACAAAACACACACACACACACACACACACACACACACACACCCACACACACACACACCCCAGGCTTCTGCGAAGCTTAGGGTCCAGCCTGGCCTAGCTCTCTGGGGCTCTGAGGTTAAAGGCCTACATTTTAAAAAATATTTTATTGATTTTTTACAGAGAGGAAGAGAGAGGGATAGAGAGTTAGAAACATGGATGAGAGAGAATCATCAATCAGCTGCCTCTTGCACGCCCCCCACCGGGGATGTGCCCGCAACCAAGGCACATGCCCTTGAGCGGAATCAAACCTGGGACCTTTCAGTCCACAGGCTGATGCTCTATCCACTGAGCCAAACGGGTTTTGGCAAGGCCTACATTTTGAACGAGGTCTGCACAGCCCAGCAGGGTCAGCCTCCACTTGGTCCCTGGGCGACCTTCCTTCTCCACCACCTCACTACGCAATGCCCGCTCCCTTTAGTTTCTCAGCCTCCCAGTCCTCCCAGTGCGGCCTCCTGCCCTCGGGAGCACTCCCTGTGGCTCCTTCTTCCTGAAGGCTGCCCTTTGCCTACTTACCACACTCATCTTTCCACGCTCAGCCTCCTCGGACAATCCCGTGCATGCTCTCAGCAGCTGCCACGCCTCCCTTGCAGTACTGATAACCATGGCAATTCAATCATTAGTTGTGCAATTAGTTGTTTGGGTCCTTGGAGCCCACCAGCCTGAAAGCCCCGGGGGTCTCTGCCTGTTTGTTTCCTGCTTTCTCAGCGCTTAGGGAACTCAAGGCAAGTGCTTGTTAAGGATTGTTTTGTGAATGAGCAAAGGCATGAACAAACAACTCTAATCCTCACAAGCAGTTCCCACCCCTTCGATGTTTATATTCCCAGGGTTCAGGTGTGGAAAGCAAGGCCCCGTGTGGCTAGGTCACCGGTCAGAGGTCACCCATTTAGTCACAGTTGAGACTGAAATTGAAGGTCCTGAGTTTTCTGATTTCATAGGCGAGGCTCCTAACAGCCATGACTCAGATCCAGTGTGTGTGAGATGAGAGAATTCTTATCAGAAAGGCAGAAGGGAATAACTGCAAATTAATGAAAGAGTGATTTTTTAAATAAAACTAATGATTGCAGTCAAGAGGAGAATGGATAAATAATCAGTGATATCAGTAATAACAAAAGCATAATACGTATGCTCATTAGATCGGACGAACTTCCGGAAGAAGCCGTGGCTGCGAGGGCCAGGCCCCTTGCACAAATTTCATGCACTGGGCCTCTAGTATTCTCTCTCTCTCTCTCTCTCTCTCTCTCTCTCTCTCTCTCTCTCTCCTTAAAGCAACTCTCCCTTCCCTTCTTCAGATTGATCCAGGCACTGCTCTGAGCACCAGGGATGTAGCAGTGAACAAAACAGCATCAACATATATATAATTGATTCTTTACAGAGAGGGAGAGAGTTAGAAACATCAATGAGAGAAACACATTGATCAGCTGCCTCCTGCACACCCCCTACTGGGGATGTGCCCGCAACCAAGGTACATGGCCTTGACCGGGAATCGAACCCGGGACCCTTCAGTCCGCAGGCCGACGCTCTATCCACTGAGCCAAACCGGTTTCGGCTCTAGTATTCTCATAATGGAATAGGACTAGCAAAAAGGGGAAATGAGCTGCCAAGAACATGTTATTGCATTGATATATTGCAAAAACATTATGCTGAACCCAAGAAGCCAGACTCAGAAGTGCACATGCTGGGGGCCTGATTTATGAGAAACTCTACAATAGACAGGAGCACCTCTGGTGAACAGCACACGGCAGCAGTGGCCTCGGGGTCCGGGTGGCAGCAGACTGGGTAGGGGCACGAGGCGACTTGCTGGGGCGATGACCATGTTCTCTTCCGTTGGAGGTCCTGGTTACCCAGGTGTGTTTGTATTCGTCTGAACTCAGCATATGTATGCATGATATTTGTTAATTTCTCTGTTTGCACACTTTATCTCAAGAAAGAAACTCTTAAGCAAATATTGAACTCCAGTTAATGATAAACACACCAAAGTGCTGGAGGTGGCGTGCACTACCATCTGCATCTTACTGCAAATTGCTCTCAAAATAGGAGGGATCGCTGAGGGAGAGGGATGAAGCGATGGCGAGGCATGTGATGAAGCAAGTGGAACAAAATATTAAATGCGGATTCTAGGTGATGGTGAAGCAGTGTTTCCCAAAGTGTGGTGCGCGTACCCCCAGGGGTACGGGAAGAGTTTGGTGGGGGTACGCGTTGCACCGGAGTTTGGTGGGGATATGCACTGCACTGTGCTTAGCTGCGCCTAATTCTACGTTCTCATGAGTCAAGTCAATTTCATCTTTCTCGTTGATACAAATAAATGTTATTTTAAAAAATATATATTTTATTGAATTTTTACAGAGAGGAAGGGGGAGGGATAGAGAGTTAGAAACATCGATGAGAGAATCATCCATCAGCTGCCCCCTGCACAACCCCCACCGGGGGGTGTGCCCGCAACCAAGGCACATGCCCTTGACCGGAACCGAACCCGGGACCCTTCAGTCCCCAGGCCAACGCTCTCTCCACTGAGCCAAACCGGTTTTGGCCAAATAAATGTTATTTATAATATAACTTTTATTTATATGTTATTATGAATAATTTTATTTTTCGTTTATTATTATTTTGTGTATGTACCAAAAAAAGAAAAAATAAATATATTTTGATTGTTATTAAATACATCCTTTTTTTTTTGACGAGGGGTACTCAGCGTTACGAAAATTATAGAAGGGGTACACATATGTCAAAGGTTTGGGAAACACTGGTGTACAGGTTTTCGCTGCGTAGGACTTTCAACTTTGCTCGGCCTGAAATTTTCATAAGAAAATGTTGAGCAAATGAAGTAGTATAAGCTGAAAATGTATTTAAAAATAGCTAATGTGTATTGTAATCAATAAAGCAGTATAAAGATGAAGGAATAAAAAACCACTTGTTGTTTTGCATGGGTTTCAAGGGGACGATGGGCCAGGAGGACACGGCATCGGGGCTGGGAGAGGCGGGACGGGGGGATTCCCCCTCTTGGCAGGCCCTGCGAGAAGAGGCAGCTGGCGTGGCTCTCTTCAGGCTAGAAGAGGCTCCAGGATTGGGGACCCAGGAGTAGGCAGCAGCCACCTCCGCCCCTAGGCATGGAGGGTGGCAGGGTTAGCCCTGGGAACTGGCTCACCCATGGTCTAGTGAGAAACAACGACATTTTTCTTTAGAGTTAAGCAGAGAGAAAGCCTTGAAAGTTTCAGGAGTAGAGACAATGAAAATGAAATGCCATGCTTAGGTTTTGAATTTGATCGAGCTACTATTTCCTGGGTCTGCATGCTGACCCCACCCACGTGGCAGGAAATTCAAGGCTGCCCTCCCTCCAGGGGCTGCTGAGTGTGGGCCTGTGTGGCCCAGCCGTGAGGACTGAGGGAGGAATGGCTGCACACATCCGCGTTGAATCCTGTCGTTCACTGGTCACATGGCCTGGGGCATGTCACAGAACCTCTCCTGGCTGAGTAGACCTCCTCCACAACTGCCTTGTCATCTCCAAGTTGGACCCTCAGCTTCCCTGTGTATTGACCAGTGGCTCCTTCCATGGCCGATCAGGTCTTCTTGAAATACTCGCTCCCTCAGTCACAGGACCCTGGTCCCTCACAGCTCACTCCAGTCACCCAGGCCACTCTTTCCCAGCCTCCTTTGCTGCTGCTCTGCTTCCAGTCACATGACAAACTGCCCCAAGGCTCAGTCATCAGCTCTCTGCTCTCCCTCCACCAACCCCCAAGGGGGTATTTCATTGTCAACCCCACTGTGAATGAAAACGGCCACTTCCTGACCTGATGAGCTCAGGGAAGGCCTGCGTGGCAGTCTTACAGACTGAGAGACCTGAAGTAACCACAAAGGATGGTTTGAAAATTAAATATCTAACTACAAACAGGTTATAGTGGGCAGTCATTTTCCAGACCAATGTTTCCCAGACAAAGATCAGCTTGATCTTTACTGAGCCCATCTGCCTTCCTGCCTCTGAGATAACCTATCTGTGAGATGTCTGGGTAACTTGTGTAACTTCCTTCTTACCCCAGACTCCTCAGGGCACAACAAATGGCCCCGAGACTTTCTCTCATTGTGACTGTTATCAAGTTAATTGCAGTGTGTTAATTATGTTAAGAGTATCCTGTATCCGTCTCTGTAAAGGAAGCTCATGCCCATCATTTCACCTTTTACCCTATCCCAGAGGTTTCCCCGCTTCGCTCTGTCCCACCTCCCTAATCTGTCACCAATGAATTTCATGTAACTCACCTACGTCCCTTTCCTTTGATTGCAATGTATAAATATAGAAATGTAACCCGCCATTCTCCGGAGCAGTATCTCAATCCGTTGAGGTTCTGCTTCCCGGCAATTGTCGACAGTTTGGCTCAAATAAACTCAAAACAAAATTCTTTATAGGTTTCAATGGTTTTTGTTAACACCACTAAGCGAAATTCCAAATGGCACCACCAATTCTCCCAGGTGCTCCAGCCAAAATTCTTGGAATCATCTTTGGATTATCTTTCTCTTCCCACTTCACTCAGCAACAACCCTGTTGCTCCCACATTGGGAATAGATCCACAATGGGACCGCCCCTGTCCACCCTCGTAGTTAGCACTAATGTCTCTCATGTGGACTATTGCATTTGCGGCCTAACTGGTATCTCAGCTTCCATTCTTGTCCTCCCACACTATGTGTACCCCACAGTAGCTGGGAATGTTTTAAAAAACAAAAAAAAACAAGACTCCAAATCTCAGAACTCTCCAGCGATAGCAGATTCAAGTCCCATGTCTGTACCCTTCCCACAAGGCCCATGACCTCTCTGATCTCATGTCCCACCTCTCTCCCCTTTGCTCATTCCACACCATCCCTACCCACTTGCCAGCTGCTGCTCCAGCCTCCCCAGTGTGCTCTCACCTCTCCCGAGATAGTTCCTCTGGCCGCTTGGTTCTCTCGTGGGTCGCTTGGTCTCTCACTTCCTCTAAGTTTCCCTCAAACTGCTCCTTATCCTAAACACTGTACAGCTCTCAGCAACTGCCCTTGTTCACTTCCTATCCCTTCACCCTGCTTTAGGCTTCTTCTAAGCCAGTGGTTCTCAACCTTTCTGATGCCGAGACCCTTCAATACAGTTCCTCATGTTATGGTGACCCCCAATCATAAAACTATTTTTGTTGCTACTTCATAACTAATTTTGCTACTGTTAATGAATCGTAATGTAAATATCTGTGTTTTCCAATGGTCTTAAGCTCTGCAGCAGCGATTGAGAACCATTAGCAGGGTCGCTTAAGACCATCGGAAAACACAGATATTTGTAATTTACATTACAATTCATAAAAGTAGTAATTTACATTACAATTCATAACAGTAGTAACATCTAAGCACTTGTCATTGCTTGATTTGGGGTATTTATTTGCTCGTTTTAAAATTATGTCTCTTCCTGCTTGAAGGAGAGCCTCGTGAGAACATAGACCTTATGTATTTCACTCACCACTGTGTAACAAACACCAAACACAGAGCCTGGCGCACAGGGGCTGCCGTGAGGATGTGGAGGATGAATGAACACGAGAACAGACACCTAGCTCAGGGCTGGCCTGGCAGATGCACCACAGTGCGATGTTCGTTACCATCATGCTGGTCCTTTATGGGGAAGAGGACAGACGTGATGGGGGACCTGGAAGCTACAATGTGTCACATGACCCGGAAACTACTGCCCCCACTTCCTGGCAAATCCCTCTGCCTTCCTGCCTAAGCCCCTTCCCCACTTGGCTACTGAATCCGGTTTCTGCCTCAGGACCGCTTCTTTGGAATGACCCGAATGTGAAATGGCCCAATAATTGAGCCCAGAGCAGGACGGACTATCACCAACATTTCAAAGAGCCAGTGAAAAGGCTGTTATCAGGAGTCCATGAGGTGGCTATGAAATCAGCTTGGATCTCGGCCCTTCTTATCTCTGTGTTACCACCTGCAGGGAGGGAGCCTTTGATCTCTATGGGGAGACCTGCTTTGTGGCTCTTGTAAAAATTGCATTACATTCTAAGTGTTGTTAAGACACCACAGCCTATTCATTTCTGATACAAGAAACAGATTCATTTATCAGAAAAGATATTTTGTTGTTGTTAATCCTCACCCAAGGATAGTTTTTCTATGGATTTTTAGAGAGAGTGGAAGGCAGAGAGGTGTGGGAAGAAGAAGAAGGGACGGGAGGGGGGAGGGAGGGAGAGAAGACATCCTTGTGAAAGACACACATTGATTGGTTACCTCCCTCAAGACCAGGATCCGGGGCTTGACCATGCAACCAGCTACGTACCTGCTCTAACCATTCAGCACACCGGCCGGGCCCCGAAAAGAGATTTTAAGTTCTACAATCATAATAACAAATATTGAATCCTACGTGGTTGATAATGTAGTAACTGTTTGATAAAGTCCAAATGCCACGATGAAGAGGGAAGAAGATTGAGAAACACAGGTGCATGAGGGAAGTGGGGAGGGGAGAGAACGGGGAGGAAGGGAGGGGGGAGGGAGAGAAGTAACAGTTTGCTCTTGGGGAAGAGCAATCCCTAGGGGCCAAGCTGATGGCCGATGGGCATCACTGCTGCTTCCCACCTGCTCGCTGAGCTGGGAGCTAGGGCAGAGCAAAAGATGCCTTCCTTCTATTTCCCTTCCTTTGGCATCCAGGTTATCTGGGCAGAAGATAATTTGCCAGACAGATCTGCCTACTCCCAAGCAGTATCCTGGCATGGGCAGAGACAGTTACCCCTTCCCCCCCCCCCCCCCGCTGTGAGTTGCCATGGTTACCCTGAAATCTGAGGGGGTGTGACTGTCAGATCTCAGAGTGAGTTGGGGGCAGGGCCCCCCAGAAGCCTCTGGTCCAGAAGCTCAGATGCTCTTGCCTCCCACCCTGACCCAGAGCAAACACTGGAGACTATCAAACTTTGCTCCCTGTGGGGAGTGGGGGTAGTGATTCTCCAGGGATTACTGCCGAGGGGCCAAGGAGGGATCAAGTGGCTGAGGTGGCTCGGACTCTGGGCCCCACCCCATCTTCAATCAGAGCAGGTCCACTCAGTTTTGCTTTCCATCATACAGTATTTCGTTGGGTTACTTGCCACCCAAAGAATCCCGACTGACACCACATCTCGCCAGCTAACATTTATGGAGCGATGGCCACAGGCCAGCGTTTTCCTGGTGGAACTGGGCGTTGCCCACACGAGGCTAAAACTCAGCATCAAGGGCAGACGAGTGCGTCAACAATGCCAATAAAGTAAGGTTATCCTACTGTTAAACACAGGGTGGGCGGTGGGATTGACCCCCTCTTATTTTTTTAAAATATATTTTATTGATTTTTTACAGAGAGGAAAGGAGAGGGATAGAGAGTCAGAAACATCGATGAGAGAGAGACATCGACCAGCTGTCTCTTGCACACTTCCAACTGGGGATGTGCCCCCAACCAAGGTACATGTCCTTGACTGGAATCGAACCCAGGACCCTTCAGTCCACAGGCGGATGCTCCATCCACTGAGCCAAACCGGTTAGGGCTGACCCTCCTTTTAGAAATATATGTATTTTTATTGGTTTCAGAGGGGAAGGGAGAGAAGAGAAGGTTGGAAACATCAATGATGAGAGAGAATCACTGATCGGCAGCCTCCTGCACGTCCCACACTGGGGATGATCTGAGCCCCAACCCGAACCATGACCTCCTGGTTCATAGGTTGGCGCTCAACCACCGAGCCATGCGGCCTCGGCACCCAGGAAAGTGTGTTAGGGACGATCTCTGGGTGCCGTGGCAATGCAGTCTGTTTCCTTCCCATTTTGCTTTATTTTTGCAATGAACCTTAATTATTCTAATAACCAAGAGGGGAAATGTTATTAAAATCAAAATGATAAACATAAGAGCTGGGAGAGGTACTGGAAGCTGTTAGGAGCATTCAGCAGGGACCTGCCTTGGGCTGCTGCTAATTGTACAGGGAGCATTAAGGGAGGCTCGGCGACGCTCTGCTGCGCCTAGAGCCTTCCCGCCTCCGCCTGGACAGGCCTACCCTTTGCAAAGCTTGGGAGCCTGAGCTGCTCAGAGGGTCCCCCACCCCCTCCAGGCTGGTGGGGCGTGGGTCCCCTGGTGGTCACAAAGAGCGTTTCCCCAGCTCATCCTTCTCCCTTGCCCTCGGAGAGCTGGTTACTGGCAACACCAGGCCCTTTCCTCTCAGGCTCCAGGAGCTGAGCATTAAGAAAGCCTTGCAAATGCAGTAATTGCTCAGAATGAGCATTAATGTCCTATTAGAAAGAGGCATCTGCTGCGGCTGTAACCTCTAATTCAGCAGAGTTTCCTGAGAACCATGCTAATGTGATCTGAGCTAATTTCCTCCCTTCTGCCTGGGGCCCAGACCAGAGCTCCCCTGGCTCCTGCCCTCCGGTCCCTGCACAGGCACGAGAATCCTGCCCCCCCCCCCTTTCCTGATAGGGGTGTTCTGGAGGCCCAGGCTGCCGGCAGGCGTCCATCCATCAGCACGCTGCTGTTCACGTCCGCTCTGGTGCTTGACATTGAACTGGGTCCCGAGAGGCGGGCTTGGGGGAGGGGATGGGCACTTACTATGTCGTGTTAAGTGCCTTTGAGGCATTTGGCATTTGTCTAAAAAGCCAGGACAGCCCCAGCCCGTTTGGCTCAGTGGATAGAGCGCCGGCCTGCAGATTGACGGGCTCCGGGTTCAAGTCCAGTCAAGGGCACGCACCTCGGTTGCAGGCTTAATCCTGGGGCTCATGTGGGAGGCAACCAATCCATGGGTCTCTCTCACCTTGATGTGCCTTCCACTCTCTAAAAATCAATGAAACAACAAATATGTAACTATCAACAAGGGAAGTAAAAATCATGATGAACAATATCAACTGGTGAATATAATGAAATCAGAGGTATGGAAGGGGAGTGGACTGACAATTCTCGGGGAAAAAGGGAGTGGGGGTGCGGGAAGAGATTGAACATAAACTGCACCTATGGATGAGGACAATAGGGATGGGGGAAGGGCAGAGAGTGGGATGGAAACTTGGTGGGGGGGGGACAAGGGAGGGGGGAAAATGAGGAACATTTGTATTAATATGAACAATAAAGATTTATTAAAATTTTTTTAAATCAATGGAAAAATATCCTCGGTTGAAGAATTTAGAAAATAGGTAAAACACCAGGACAGTTGTGCTAAGAAAGGACAGAGTTGCAGGGGAGCGCCCTGCCCGCTGTCCGCACTCATTTATTCACTCCGGTGTTGGGGGTACACCGAGAATGAGACGGTGCTGGCCCCCCTGTCATGGAGCTTAGATAAACGAGGGAGGTAGACATTGAATGAGCAACTGCACATGGTTTGTCTAACTGCCATGGAAACAGCTGTGGTGATGAGAGGATAAAAGCGGAGTGGTGGGATCCGGCCCCGCCTGGGGCCCAGAAAACTTCCCGGGGAGGGAGGTGTGAGGGCCGGGCCGGGACCAACAGCGACCGCGGAGGGAGAGGCTTGCCGTGGAGCAGAGTCAGAGTCAGTGCTGACTGAGCAGCGCAGGAGGCTGGACGCCGGAGGTGTTGTTGTTTTATTGATTTTAGAAAAGAAGGGAGAGAGAGATTGAAGCGTCATTGATCGGATGCCTCCTGCATGCCCCTACTGGGGATCAAGCCCCACAACCCAGGCATGTGCCCTTGACTGGAATCGAACCCAGGACCCCTCAGTCCCCCAGCTAATGCTCTATCCACTGAGCCAGGATGGCAAGGGTGAGATTTTGATCACTGATCAGGGCACATGCAGCAATCAACCAATGGATGCATTAATAAGTAGAACAATCTCTCTCTCTCTCTCTCTCTCTCTCTCTCTCTCTCTCTCTCTCTCCCTCCCCTTCCTCTTTCTCTAAAATCAATAAAAAAATTTAAATAAAGGTGAACTAGTGCACAGCTCCACCCATTCACTGATGTGTTGGATATGCTGCTCTCTTCCAGAGTCTTTCGCAAAATCTAAGCTATTTGCTATCTGCTCCTTTACAGAAAGCATTTGCCCAAGGGGCCTGGTGGGCTGTGCTGAGGGGGAAGGGCCAGGCCTGTACCCCTCCGCCCCCAAGCAGCCAACATTAAAGGGAAAGAGCGGGAGGGAGGGGGGCCTTCTGGCAAAGGCTGCCCGCGAGGGGCCCTCAGGCTGCAGCTGGACGGAGGCTCCTGCTCTGAGCGCGGGTTTCCTCCGGGCCCCGGGCGCAGGCTGCCGGCCAGCCTGGGATTTTCCACATGACCCGCCGTGCCCGCCTGGCTCACGACCAAGCTGTGCTCACCTCGCTCTGACCAGACCTGGCCCCTGGCCCCTGCTTACCTGCTGGGTAAACAAGGCTCCGCACGCAGCCCCGGGGGCAGGGGCCCAGCGGCAGGTGCTGGGGGGGCAGGCCGCACTGCGGGTGCCCACAACTTCTGGGTCTGCTCCTGCGGGGTGGTGGGGGCACGGGGCTGCTGGGGCCAGCCGGGAGGAGGGAGGACCGTTCATCCGGCCACTCGCTCTCTCACTAGAGGTCTCTGGCGTGCCCGCTGAGGGCAGGCACTGCGGGAAGGGCACAGTGGAGGCACCATCCTGGCCCCTTAACTCTCCCAGGTCTGGGGAGGGAACCCTGGAGGGACAGTCATTGGAGAAGCTCAGGGGAGGTGGGGGCACAAAGCAGGCCCGCAGCTGGCCCTGGGGCCGGGGAGGGCTCCGAGGAAAGAAAGACACTCCTGCCTACCAGAGCCAAGCCTCGCCTCTGTTCCCTACGTCCAACAGGCCAGCATGGACCCCCATCTGTTCCTATGTGCTTGGCTATAGTCAGTTCAGATCTGTGCAGATGCCCCTTCTGCCACCAGAGGGCCCCGTCTTCTCTGTTTCTCCTGCTCAAACGCGGGGTGCAGGCCGCCTGCAGCCACTGATGGGCCAGAAGGGCCTGCCACCCATGCCTTTCTCCAGGCCCCTTCGATGCCAGTCAAGGCCATGGCGATGCTTTCTCGCCTGTGCAGGGTGGCGTGGGTGGCGCCGACTGGGACTGTTCTGTCGGTCCGACTGTCTGTGTCAGGACCACGCAGCCTCATCCCCGCCTCCTTCCCCGCCTGGTCCGGCACTCTCCTTGGTCACTGATAGATTAACTAAAGAAGGTAGCTGAGACTGGGATGCCAGGACACAGGCTTTTATTGGAGAGAGGGTACCTCTGCCCGCTGCTTCCAGAGAGAAAGAGAGGAAGAGGCCGGAAGACACCCGGGGGTCTGCTTTTAAGGGGAGGATAGGGGTCAGGGCTTAGGGTACTCAGCACACGCTGATTGGTGGTTAGGGACCTAGGGTCTTAGGAATCAGGGGCTTCGGGTATGTGGCAGGTGCTGATTGGTGGTTCAGAGCTCAGGAATGTCTGGCCACAGGTGGGGTTTACGTCTGTCCATCAATTGGAGAAAGGGAGGATCTATCAGTCACAAGAGTCCGGGAGCAGGAACGGTCGGCATCCTAGCAGGATGGACACACAGGGCCTGCGGAGCTGGGGGTGGCCATTCCGTTCTCCGAGTCTGTCGGGCACTCTGGGAAGCTGAGCCTCTTCACCCCTCGCAGAAGTGGGGGGCAGCAGCGTGGGTGCTGTCTCTCAGGCAGGGCTCTTGGGTGGTAAGCAACAGAAAAAGGCTTTGGCTCATTCAGCCAAAGGGACCCCTAGAGGCAGGGCGAGGGGAGTGCGCAGATTTGGTGGGAAACGGAGGACCGGTTCTCTGAGAGGCTCCGCCCTTGCAGGAGCGGACTGTCCAGGACAGCCCTGGGGATGAGTGACCGACCGGTGTCCCTCTGCGAGAGGCGCCAGTCCCGGGGACGGTGACGGTCCTCTGGGCGTCCACCTCTCAGGCTGGACCAAGGCCCCTGGAGGTTCCACAGGCTCACGGTGCCCAGCCCTTGACTCACTGCCCCAGCAGCCAAATCCGCACCTGCCCCTGGTGCCCAGTTTAGGTAGCGGCTCCATCGTGCCCATCACTTGGACAGGACCAGGCAACCCTTCCTCTCCAAGCCGCCAGGCAACCGGGTGGCTGGACTTCCCGCCCCCTTCCCGGGAGCTCTGCGGGGGAGGCAGGCCCTTCCCGTCTCCTCGGCCGCAGCCTCTCCTGAGGGCCCGTCCTGGGCTTGCCCCCGGCCAGCCAGTGGCAGAGGTTGTCTGTAGGCTGAGATCTGATCGTACATTCCGCTCCTTACTAAGCTGCTGTCGGGCCTGCCTGCCCAGGACCAGGGCTCTCATCCTCCGTGACCTTGACCAGCCGTCAGAAATTTAGTCCACAACTGGTTTTAAGAAGCACCTATTTCTACAACTGAAGCAAGATTTCCCAGAATTAATACTTAACCTGAGAATTTCCTATCACTTTTTATAACTTCTGGCCAGACCCTCTAACTCAGGGGTGGGGAAACTTTTTGACTCGAGGGCCACAGTGGGTTCTTAAATTGGACCAGAGGGCCGGAACAAAAGCAACCTGACCATGCTGGCACTCTCATCTTGGGCTGCTGGTGAAGGAGCGGAGGGGAGAGCAAGAGAACCCTCCATTCTTTCAGCTCCGCGGGCCGGATAGAACAGCCGAACGGGCCGGATCCGATTTGCGGGCTGTAGTTTGCCCACGGCTGCTTCTATCCACTGAGCCAAACCAGCCAGGGCCCCACCTCATTCTTCAAGACTCAGCTCATCTCAGGGGTTAGGTCAGGGTCTCCTCTGTGCCCTCAGGGCAGTTGGGCATGGCCCTGGCATCTGCGTAGCGTGGACCAGTGTGGGGACCGCCTGCCCAGCATCATGCGGTACAGACCCCAGCGTAGGCCGATTGCATTGGAGTCATTGAAGGTGTTGTGGCAAATCTCCTCCAACTCCCCCAAAAGGGGATTCTTACTCTTGTTAGCATTAATATTAGAGTCTGGACGCTGTGTGCTCCTCCAAGCTGTAGGCTGTGCCCTTGATTCATCTACACCGTGTGGTAATGTCTGCCCAGCACCTTGCCCACTTCCTGTTTGGGATTTCCTGCCATATTGTCCTGACGGGAGACAGAACCCGCGTTCTCACTAACACTGAAACGTCCGGGACTACCCTCCCAGCCCCTGGAATGGGACATGGGCACGTGGCTTAGCTCAGCCAAGCTGTCTCACTCTCATCAGGAGCTGGTGACGGGAAGAAGCAGGGACAGGGGGGAGTGGATGTGGTGGCGGCACCCGCAGGACTCAGTCCCAGAGGCTGAATGAGCTGGGGAATCCAGCACGGGCAGTGGGAGCCATGTGACTGGCCAGACCCTCTAACCTGATTTCCTGACCACTCCTGGGCACGACTTTGGCTTGGCCCCCCTTTCAGCTGCCCATTCCTGGAACCTGCTGCCCAGGGTTTGTGACCACCCAACACTCTTTCAATGACTTCTCAGTTAATGACTTGGCTCCTTAAATCAACCAGCGATGACATCTTTCGCCACTTGCGTGTACAAACCCTCCCAGACACCCAGGACCTTGCAAATAGTAAATGTTTGCTGATGCCATGGATCAATCCCCCCGAGGCTCAGAGCGGCCGTTCCAGCTTTCACCTTCACCTCTTTCAAGTCCACCCTTGGCCCTCACTCAGAGCACCCAGCAGCCAACCCCTTGACCTTGGCCATCTTTCCAGCCAACGAGGCAGAGACATGGCTTGTTTTCTTCCTCATGGAGACAAATCTGGGCCCATCTCAGTGATGGCTGTGGAAAAGGGTGTGACAAGCAGGCAGGCTGGTGGGGGTGGAGGGAGAGCGGCTCCCATTGGAACAGGGATAATGGATTCTGGCTTTCAGTAGCCCCAGCAAAGCAGCAGTGTTTCCAGGCACCGGCTCACTAATGAAGTGTATCTGATTGTTCTCTGAGGGCAGGGATTCTTGGGGGGGAAAACACATTTTCTCCTCATTGATGATCATCTCCCCACTTCTGAAGATCCCAAGCCAGCCATCTGAGATCAGTGAATTTGACTTGTGGGTTCATCAGAAAGAGAAAGCCAATGGGCGGTGAAGCCCAGAAGGCGCCCCTCACTGCCAGTGGTAATGATGGGGTGGTGAAATGAGAAGATGGGAATTAAGTAGCCTCACCTGCAGGTCTGGGCACAGCTGGGAGGCGCCCTCCATGGTACGATGGAGTATTGCTTTTTAAAGTGACTATTTGCTATGTGGGCGCACCTGTGAGATAAGCCAGTTAGGAGAGCCGATGAAGCACCAGGGCTGACAACAGCCCGGGGCAGGAACCCACCACCTGCAGGCCTGAGGGACAAGGAGATGGAGCTGACACTGGAGACTGGGGAGGATGGTCGTAGGAGGGCTCCTGACAGAGGGACACAGCATGGCCACCAGGCATCGGGACAGGCATGGCCACTGACCTCTTGGCCAGTCCTCTGGTGTCCCATCAGTTCTTCTCATCGACTGAACCCAGTTAGAAGCTAGAGGGCGAGGGAGGATCCATGTGGCCCATGAAGTCCACCGCCTGGAGGACCGAGGCGGGCAGAAAAGGTGGGCAGCGAGGGGGGACCCGGCACCATGGCCCGGGCAGCACTTCCCATGGGCTGCATGAGCACCTACACAATAGACCAGGGGTGGGCAAACTTTTTGACTCGAGGGCCACAATGGGTTCTTAAACCGGACCGGAGGGCCGGAACAAAAGCAACCTGACCATGATGGCACTCTCATCTTGGGCTGCTGGTGAAGGAGCGGAGGGGAGAGCAAGAGAACCCTCTGCTCTTTCGGCTCTGCGGGCCGGATAGAACAGCCGAACGGGCCGCATCCGGCCCGAGGGCCGAAGTTTGCCCACGGCTGCAATAGAGCAACTCATGTTGCATATACGTAACTCATGGCATTCTTGGAGGAAGCTTACGTATTATCATCACACTATTTCACAGATAAGGAAGGTGAAGTTCAAGGGTTTGTCCAAGTCAGTGTGGTGAGAGTAGCTCCATCCCGGCAATCTGAATTCAGACTCTGTTCTTAACCATCATGCTGGGCGGTGAAGTAAGGTAGCCATTGGCTACACATGCCTGTTGAAATACAAACTAGCAGAAATTAAGTAGTATTAAAATCCACTGAGTCCCACGAGCCATATTTCAAATGCTCACTTCCTACATGTGGCTAGTGGCCACTGGCTACCATTTTGGACCGCATAGATGTAAAACATGCCTATCCTTCCAGAGAGTTCTACCAGTAGTTTGGCATTAGACCTGGACGCTTGCACCTGAACCCTCTCAACCTCTAATTCCTTAAAACACACGGGCTCCTGCTGCCATTTGAAGCTGTGGTGCTCCTGGGGTGGTTAGGTCAGAGGTCAGGCCAATGTTGTGATTCTGGGGACATTCTGTTGCCTTTTTAAAAAATATATATATTTTATTGATATTTTACAGAGCGGAAGGGAGAGAGATAGAGAGCTGGAAACGTCGATGAGAGAGAAACACCGACCAGCTGCCTCTTGCACACGCCCTACCGGGGATGTGCCCGCAACCAATGTACATGCCCCTGACCGGAATCGAACCCGGGACCTTTCAGTCCGCAGACCGATGCTCTACCACTGAGCCAAACCAGTTTCGGCTGTTGCCTTTTTTTTATTTTTAAATTTATTTTATTGGTTTTTTACAGAAAGGAAGGGAAAGGGATAAAGAGTTAGAAACATCTATGAGAGAGAAACATCTATCAGCTGCCTCCTGCACCCCCCCCCCCCCACTGGGGCTGTACCTGCAACCAAGGTACATGGCCTTGACCAGAATTTAACCTGGGACCCTTCTGTCCTCAGGCCGATGCTCTATCCACTGAGCCAAACCAGCCAGGGCTCGTTGCTTTCTCAATGGCTGTCAGATTGTGGTCTCCAGCGCAGCTCAGAGAGATGAACCCGAGGTGGTTTTATATATGCCATGCCATTTTCACGTTCTCATATTCCTTTACTGTCCTGTCTATCCTTACTTTATTGTCCCGTCTCCTATTTCAATACCGAGGGCATCCCATAATAAGCAGCAGCACGTACACGGAAAGAGACGGGAGGAATGGATGGCGCATCAGCATTCATCCCCACCCCGTGTTGGAGATGCTTGTCCTTGGGGCTCAGGAGATGCCGGCGTCCTGTGATATACAGCGTCCTTCCACCAGCTTCCGAGAGACCCTCCTCGGTTGGATTTAATGGCTCCCTAAAGCCTGACACCGATATATCATCTCCTAAATGCCCGGCGTCTGTAGACGAGATGAATGCTGAGGATGATATAAATCCCACCTATCAAGCAGGCTAAAGGTGAAATCTAGCTCTGTCTAGACGGTCAGAACGTTATAAAAAGGAAAAGGAGTCATTATCAGATGACCTTTCCTACACACGAGGAGATGCCGGGTCTTAGAAATTTATAAACCACTTTCGGAGAGGAAGAAAACAGTTACAACTCTAAACCACTTGAATCCTACCTCCCAGCAAACACGTGTGCTGACACGTATGTGTACGTTCCCTCACGCGCAGTCATTATACACCGACATGCATATGGTGACATTGCATCTGATCTCTGTTCAGTGCATCCATGAACATTTTTGCATCTCATTAAACAACAACAATAACTAGCTGTCATTGTTGCTTATTTTTTAAAATACATTTTTATTGATTTTTTACAGAGAGGAAGGGAGAGGAATAGAGAGTTAGAAACATCGATGAGAGAAACATCGATTAGCTGCCTCCTGCACACTTCCTACTGGGGATGTGCCCGCAACCAAGGTACATGCCCTTGACCAGAATTGAACCTGGGACCCTTGAGTCCGTAGGCCGATGCTCTATCCACTGAGCCAAACCGGTTAGGCCACAGGCGTGGGCAAACTACGGCACTCGGGCCATATCTTGCCTGTTCGGCTGTTCTATCTGGCCCACGCGGAGCCGAAAGAGTGGGCCTTACCCTTTTATGTAGTAATGTTTACTTTGAATTTATATTAGTTCACACAAACACTCTGTCCATGCTTTTGTTCCGGCCCTCCGGTCCAGTTTAAGAACCCATTGTGGCCCTCGAGTCAAAAAGTTTGCCCATCCCTGGGTTAGGGCCTTCACGTGTGTTGTCTCAGTTCTCACAACCGTAATGGTAGGATGAGAACCATTGTTATTCTTACTTTACAGATGAGGAAGCCGAGGCACAGAGGGAGCAAGCATCTTGCCTATGGTCACAAAGCTAGTTTAGTGGCAGAACGAGAACTATAACAAATCTGTCTGACCTCCAACCCATGTCCTGTCTGCTATGACACTATTTACCACAGTGTTTAATAGTTTCAGCTCTGAAATGCATCCACTAAGGAGGTTTTCCCACAAGCCTAAAATGTAAGACATAGGGGTGAAGCTGGACTGGCAGCGCTGGGGGTGGCACCCCCCCAGTCTCACCCGCTCTTGTCCCCTGGCCCTCTTTTTGTCCTGCCGTTCCCCGCACCCCCACAGGCCACCACTGAACAGCTCACGGAAGCCTGGGGCGTGGGAAAGGCCAGTTGGGAAAACGCTGCCTACCCCAGCACAGGACTCGCCCTGTAGCTACAGCAGCATGCATGCAGCCGACCGCCACCTGCTGTGATTATTCCCAATCTGGAGGATGGGTTTTGTCAAGATTCACCCCCCCCCCCCCCAGATAAATGTCTAGAAGTTTTAACTGTTAGGTTTGAAAGGAAACAGGAAACAGAACAACAGGGAGTTTTAAAGAGAGTTTATTCCCCGGTAATGGGCGGGAGCCATCACCAAGGTAAAGATCAGAATTAGGTGAGAGGGGACTGGAAATCGGAACCCCAGCCGGGCCAATGGAGATGCCCCTCCAATGGAGGTGGCGTCCAAAGAGCACATGTGTCCGGCCTGGAGTTCCTTTTAAAGGGAGGGGGTTGGGCCCAGGTGGAACAGGAAGGGATGGGCCCCAAGGGCACCTTGGCCCATGTTAATTGGTGGTTCACTGTCTTGGAGATGTCCCCTTGGCAGGTGTCAGTCATGTTGTTAGCTCCACCCACCAGTTTGGGAGGGGGGGAGCCCTAAGGGGTCATGTGTCAAACTCTGCCCACCAGTTTGGGAGGGGGAGAACCTTAAGGGGTCATGTGTCAAACTCCGCCCACCAGTTTGGGAGGGGGAGAACCTTAAGGAGTCATGTGTTAAACTCCGCCCACCAGTTTGGGAGGGGGAGATAACCTTTCATTAACACCACACTCTTCTTTTGGAAAGACGGTAGCACAAAGATTGCCACCCGCAGAGCCGGGTTCGCACGTTCTGTCCACACTGGATACGTAGGAACAGCATTCAAAATCGACTTTGCCATGGTTTTAATTTACTTTTTCCATTCACTAAAATATAGATATTTTTGAGGTTTATTGACTACTTGTCTTTATTCATTTGGGCACATTAGACCCTCGGTTAAACATTGAAGTTCCTATTCTTTGTTTTTTTTTTATTTTTTCTTCCTGGGGCAGTGCTCTTTGATGGTGTGTCTGTAAAATTTACTTATACTGTAGGTCCATTAAGCTTCATATGGGACATGGCTTGTAGACTGTCACTTGTTCCTATGTTATATGTGATGTAGAATATGTCACTTGAATTTTATTTTTTATTTATGATGCTTCTGATTTACAGTCTTAATTTTTAGACCATGGAGGGGCCAGGTAAACATTTTCCTACATCTTTTACTTATTTTTTAAATCTCTTTAATCCTCTTAATGGATTCAGTTCTCTAATTCATCTGGAATTTAATTTGGCATAGTGTGTAAGGAAGTGAAGAGCTTCCTTATACAACTAGCCAGTCCTTTAATTTTATTTTAATTTTTTCTCCATTTTTTATTGAGGCTTTATATGTGTACACATCTTATATTGCCTCCCCACCTCACTCCCATACATGCCCTCCCTCCCCAGTATTTTATTTTCTTATCTGATTGTAATGGCAGAACTTACAGAATGGTATTAAAATTCAACACAGTAGTTCTCGACCCTGGGCAATTTGCCCCACCAGGAACAATTGGTAGTGTGTGGAGACACTTTCAGCGGTCACAGCTTATGGGAAGGAGGGAGGTGTGTGTGTGCTACTGGCACCTACCCTGTTTCCCTGAAAATAAGACAGTGTCTTACATTAATTTTTGCTCCCAAAGATGCGCTAGGTCTTATTTTCAGGGGATGTATTATGTTTCCATGAAGTAGGTCTTATTTTCAGAGGATGTCTTATTTTCGGGGAAACACGGTAGTAGTGAGACCAGAGACCACAGATGCTGCCGTACCCCCCACAGTACAGGACTTTCCCCCACAACAAACCAGTTCCTGGCCCCAATGTCAACAGCGCTGAGGTGAGAAACAGTGGTTTTAGTAAGTCCCCTTTGCGTCTTGCCCTCCCCCCGTTGCAAACAAGAGCTTCCTTCATTGCTGACAGTTTGCCTGATGTCTCTGGGCCAATCCCTCCAGGACTTTGCAAGTGCATCGCTCCCACAGGCAGGCTGTCGGGAGAGAACGGATGCCGGGTCAGCATCACACGGAGGAGAAGGAGGGAAAGCAATGCAGACAACAGGCAGCACACGCACAGCGTGGAGTGTTGCCTTTCCCGTCAGAGGCGTCTGTGCTGCTTCAACAAGGCTCCCCTCCTATCGACTCTCTCCTGGAGGATCACGGGTCAGAGATGCACTTTGCAAGGACATGGACACCAGCCATGAAGAGCTGGGTGCAGATTCCAGCCCCCTCACCTGCTGCTGCGGGTGGCCTGGCTGAGGTCCTTGCCTCCCTGAGTCTCTGAGCCCATTCCCACATGACACAGACTCGCCTTGGGGTCGTGAAGTGCGTGCAAACACCTAGCTCAGTACCGAGAGCACAGTAAGTGCTTATCACACAGCCCCGGGGAGTCCCAGGCACATGCAGCTAACGCTGCAGGCATCTCCTGCTCAGGTCTGAGACCAGTCCTGGGAGCCCAGAGCCCAGGGAGGTGACCAGCCACGGGGGCCAGCCAGAGCGTTGTGCCAGTTCCCTTACAGGCTTGCTGTAAGCTGATAGGGTATATAACTGTACCTTTGTCTTTTTATAGATGAGGGACAGAGAGGTTAATGCCCTACCCGAGGTCGCTCAGCTAGTGCACGGCAGGCTGAGTTTTCGAACCCTGCACTTACCCACCCAGTCCTGCTGTCCCCCACCCCCTGGGCCTCAGCCACCCAGCAGCTCAGAGGAAGGGCCCCAGTCTGGCCACCCCCACCTCCAAGTTGTTGTTGTTGTTGTTTTCTGTAACTCCTCTTAGCCAGGGCACCGAGCACCCCCACTTTTAGCCTGAGCCCCGCGGGCAGCACTGGGTGCCGGTTGAGAAGGGTGGCCTTTCACCTGCAGCTTCTGCTGAAGCAGCGGACACCGCTGGCAGGAAGAACCCTCTGCTCTGCTCCGGTCCGTCCCCAGAGGCCCTGACACTTTCCAGCATCCCAGCTCGGCCCCCAGGGAGCCTGATGGCAGCCCTCCCTGATTGGGGAAATGTGCTTACCCTCCGGGCCTCAGCTGGCGTCTGGGAGGAGATTCAATTACACGGTAATGAGCCCGGTCCTGCAGAGCCTGCAGGCCTTCTAATCACCAGCCGGAAAGCACGGCCATCTAAGAAACGGCAGGCCACCCAGCCAGGCCCCGGCCACCTGATCCCGTCCCACTCCCGCTCCGGCTCAGCTGCAGGCTGCGGGGGCCGGTGTCCTCAGGGAGGGGGAGGGGGCCTCTGGGACGAGGCCTCTGCACCCAGGGATGCTGCGTCTGGGTGAGCTGTGCCTTGGCCGTCTCTGGCAATGCCTGCCTCCAACCTGGGCCTCTCTCCCTCTCTCTCTCTCTCTTTCTCTCTCTCTCTCTCTCTCAGGGTCTGCCTGCATCCTAAGGGCAGGCTGCCGTGTTTTCCCAGTCTGCCTCAAAGTCACGTCCTCAGGGCTTGGTCACTGGCTGCAGCCCATGGTGGGGACTCCTCGCTGCCCAGGACACACTCACCGTGCCAGGGGCCAGGCCTGAACTGGCCCAAATGGCCCAACTGCAGCTGTCAGTGTCACAACTCAGCAGCACCCTAATTCCAGAATGTTCTCATTACCCCCAAAGGAGAGCCGGGCCCCATTAAGCAGTTTTCCTCATTCTCCCAGCCCCTGGCAACCACTACCAGACGCTTTCCGTCTCTACGGGCTTACTATTCTGAATATTTCATACAAATACCATGATAAAATATGAAAAACACACATGGTGTCAAAACAAGCCAGAGGAAAATCATTTGGGGGAAAAAAAAGGATCCCAAGTCAAATTTATAGAAAATATTCCTGTATTAACTTTTGGTTGAGAATATGTTTGTATATTTTCAGAATACAACTCCGAGACCATGTGGATTCTGGCAACAGAGAGGAACTGACAGGACTACTCCAACCATGAAGACAGAAGAGAAGCAGTCCAGAGATGGAAGACGCTGACAACGCCTTACCATACCAGCAGACAGCAGCTGTGTGTCGCTGGAGGATGCCCAGGACCAAACCAGAGAGGGTTGGACCTGCATTACCACCATTTGTCCACCATCCGGAACTGAAATATCATCGCTGACATGTACACATAGGAACTGTTTGACATTGAAATTGGGTCTCAAAAGAACTGTTGGCCCAGAAAGAAACTCACTACAGACTGATACATATGCCTTTCAGCGTAATGATTATTGCTTGTCTCATTTTTTATTCTTATACTTCCAGTAGAACATGATCTCACTCATCTAGGGGAAATGGTGAACAACATAGACTGATGAATAAGAACAGACCCAGAGATAAGGAGCCATGGGTCAGACTGTTGGACCTCAAAGGGAAGGTGGGGATAAAAGAGTGAGATCAACCAAAGGACCTGTGTGTATACATATGAGCCTAACCAGTGGTCAAGGACAATAGGGGGTGGGGACATTAGTGGGAAGGGGTGGGGGATTGGAATAGGGGGTTGAGGACAAATATGTGATACCTTAACCCAGTGTTTCCCAAAGTGTGGTACGCATACCCCCAGGGGTATGGGAAGAGTTTGGTGGGGGTACAAGTTGCACCGGAGTTTGGTGGGGATATGCACTGCACCATGCTTAGCTGCGCCTAATTCTACATTCTCATGAGTCAAGTCAAGACAGTCTTGTGAGGCGTGAGATGGTCCAGTGTGCAAATAAATGTTATTTATAATATAACTTTTATTTATATTTTATTATGAATAATTTTATTTTTTGTTTATTATTCTGTGTATGTACCCCAAAAATAAAAAAATAAAAAAATTTTGATTGCTATTAAAATACATCCATTTTTTTTGATGAGGGGTACTCAGCATTATGAAAATTATAGAAGGGGTACACACATGTCAAAAGTTTGGGTAACACTGTGGCATTTAAAAAAATTTTCTTTTGATTAAGGTGGCCTTAATCAATAGAAAAATTTTTTAAAATGCAGGTGTTTTTTTTTTGGGGGTGTGTGTGTGTGTGTGTGTGTGTGTGTGTGTGTGTGTGTATGTGTGTATGTGTGTGGCTTCTTTCACTTAGCATGTGTGTTTTGAGATTCTTCATTTTGTAGCATCTGTTGCCTCCCCTGGTCTAGTCAGACTGGTGGGCCCTGGCCAGTGGTTGGTCCTGCCTGGCTGCCTTCTGCCCGGTAACTTCAGAACTGTTTGGGTCTGGATATTGGGGTTGGGCCCCAAATCCACCCTTCTGTTCTGGATGAGGAAGACGGATGGAGAGCAACTTTTCTGATCTCAGCTTCTCTCTTGGCTCTGAGAAGGGGCCAACGGGTGCTTGGATTGGGGCTCGGGTGAGTCCTGATAAGAGGCTGGTGTAGGGTGAAACCAAACCCTCCCTGGCCTCCTCACTGAGCCTCCCAGGCGAGGCGAGAGCCATCCTTTGGGACCCCAGCTGGGCCGGAGAAGACCCCTTCATCCTTGTACTTCCTGGAATCTCTGCCTTCCACCGCCAGCAGGGCTGGCCCCTGAGGAGAAAGGCCAGTGCCCGTGGGACACACCCAGCTCTGGGTGCAGCCAGAGGTCTCCTGTGCCGTGACAGGCGTTGCAATGAGACGGTCAGACTTGCTCAGACATGCGGGCAGCTGGTAGACCAGAAGCAGCGAGGGAATGAGGAGGCCGTGGAGTGGAGACCAAGCACCATGGCAGGATTTAATGCTCTCTCCCTTTGTTTGCCTCCAGAGATAGACCTCTTTCTACATTTCTTCTTCTCTTGTTTTTTTCCCCCTCTCCGTTTCACCCCCCCCCCCCCCTTTCCTCTGCAGGTCTCACATCTCACTCAGAGTAAAGGCCGGAGGCTTCGCAAGGCCTACAAGTCCCTCACGATCTGCCTCCTCTTCCCTCTGACTCATCACTTGCTGTCCCTTAAACTCCCTGGAACCGCCCAGCTCGGGAGCGCTGCACCCGCTGTTCTAGTCCTCTCCCCTCCCGGGCATCTGGGCGCTGCCCTCTCAGCCTTCACGCCTTTGCTCAGCGGTCGCCTTCTCTCCCATTCTACCCTAAGCTCCAGCCCTGCGTCCTGGCCTTCCCTCACCTTGGTTTCTCAGAGCATTAACCGCTAGCTAATGAGTATGTGTATTATTTTTTACCTTCTTTTCAGTCTGTCCATCCGACTTGTCTGAAGCGTCCACGAGGGCAGGGATTCTGTCTTTTTGCCCTGCATCTAGAGCCGGCACAGAACAGCGCTGGATAAGTGTCTGCTGAGTGAGTGAGTGAGTGAGCGAGTGAGTGAATGAGTGAATGAGTGAGTGAATGAATGCTCTGCACTCGTGCCCGGGGACCTGGAGTGTTGATGAGAGTGCTGTCTCCTGGCCCCGGTGAGGAGGTGAGGCGAGGCTTGAACACACAGCCAGCCCTGCCAGCCCCAGCCCCACTGGCTTCTGTGCGGGGATGGCCGCAGCCGCTCCTGCGTGGCTGGCCGGGCAGGTCTGAGGGGTGAGGCAGGTGTCTGAGTGCAGACTTGACTTTAACCCAGTCTTCACCGAGTACAGCAAACATTGCGTGACTCGACCAGATGCGACTGGAAGTTCAGGAAATGCAGCCGCCCGTTTTCCATGTGGCCACTTCCGGGGGCCACCGCCTCCTGGCGGCATCAACTGCTCCATCGGAGACCTTTCTGGATGCTTCCTCCTCTGAGAGGGAGTCAGGGGCGGGGCTGGGGCTTGGGAGGTTTCTCCGAGTCCTTATATCTGATGTGAGCGATAAACAGCCTCTGGTAGACATGAAGGGGTCTTGTAACCCTGGAGGGGTGGGGACTTCAGGACCCCGGAACCTCCTTTAATGTGAGTAACTCCCCTCATTATTTAGAAGAGAGGGCCAGACCGAATCTGCTAAACATGTGATGCTAGGTATTGTGAAGTTGTCAAATATGTGTGTGTGCCTGTGTGTGCCTGTGTGTGTGTGTGCGTGTGCATGCATCCATGTGTGTCTCTCTGTGTGTTTGTGCATCACTGTGTATTGGCATGTAAATATGTCTGGGTGTGCCTCTGCATGTGTTTGTATGTACGCATGTCTGATATGTCCTTGCATATGTTTGTACACATGCATGTCTGGATATATCTCTGTGTCTCTGCATGTATTTTTATGTTAGCATGTCTCTGTGTTTCTGCATGTGTTTGCACTAGAATGTAAGCATGCGTGTGTTGTATATAAGCACGTATCTGTGTCTAAGCATGTGCTTACATGTAAGCATGCGTGGTGTGTTTATGCATGTATTTGCATGTAAGCATGTACACGTATCTATGCATGTGTTTGCATATAAGCATGTCTGGATGTGTCTATGTATGTTTTTACATAAGCATGTATGTGCATATCTGTGTGTTTGTATGTAAGCATGTCTCTATGTTTGTATGTAAGCATGCCTGTGTGTGTCTGTGTGTCTGTGAGTGGTCTGCGTGTGCCTGCGTAATCGAGGAGATGGTCATCAGAAGGACAGTTCTGGATTCTCTGAAATTCAAGACAGTGTCTGGTGTGGGTGGTGTTTCAGTGACAATACAGCTCTCTGAGACTCAGCTTAATTACTTTATCCCCTTCTGTTTTATTTCTCTAAACAGTGGTTTCATCCCTGTCTGCACATTAGCCTCCTCTGGAGAGCTTTATAAAATACCGCTGTCTAGGGAGTACCCGCTGGTTAAAGCAGAGTCTCCGGACGTGGGACGTGGCCACTGGTTGAAGCCTGCAGGCGACCCAGCCGCAGCCAGGCCTGAGCTCCCCCTTAGCCTCCTGGAGGTGTGCACGGGGAGGGGGCAGTGGGGACCGGAGGACACTGCACTGAACTTGGAGCCACAACAAAGATGGTGTTAAGCCATCTTTGACCTTGAGCAAGTTACTTAGTCTTTCTGCTCCTCGGTTTTCTTTCTTGGCAAGATGAGGATAAGTATACCTTTCTGTCTGCCTCCTGTCTGGTTTGAGGTCCTTTATGTGAAAGGGCTTTGTAAAATTTGAAAGGCTGCATGAATTATTAGCACGATGAGCATTGCTTGTGTTAGCCCTTTGTAGAGACCCAAAACCGCCAGAGGTGGGTGCATAATTACAGCAAGGTCGCAGTGAAAGAAAAGCTGCAAGGCATGTTCTGTTGTTGTGTGCCCGCTCTGACTCCTGGCGACTCTGAGAATGAGTGGTGTCGCAATGTCACTTAATGATTTAGCCTTGCAAAAAAGTACTCAAATGCAGTAACGCCCGTGCCTGCAGTTCCAGTATCAGACACTAGGTGGCGTCTAATCCACGACATGACCAGGTAAGGCAGGATTTTTAAATATATATTTTATTGATATTTTACAGAGAGGAAGAGAGAGGGATAGAGAGTTAGAAACATCAATGAGAGAGAATCATCGATCAGCTGCCTCTTGCGCACTCCCTACCGGGGATGTGCCCGCAACCAATGTACATGCCCTTGACCGGAATCGAACCCGGGACCTTTCAGTCTGCAGACCGACGCTCTACCACTGAGCCAAACTGGCTTCGGCAAGGCAGGATTTTTAACCAGGTTCCACAAGAATGTTTAAAACCTGCAATGCCTGGCTATTTAGGCCAGAGCACTGGCCTCTTTTCCCTTTAATTGCTGAATTTTGAAAAAAAAATGACAACAGCCAACACAACAATAGCCGTCTGGGATGAATAATTCAAAATTATGCCTATGTTGTTTGTTTTGGTCAGATTGGCCAAACATGTATTTCTCGGTGTGCCGCAGATGAGAAGGGTTGGAAATCGCTGGGCTAAGGTGTCATTTGGGGACCATGTTTTGCCCCCTTGATTAAAATATTACTTACTGACATCTGTATAACGAGGTAAGATTTAAAGCCCTCTCACCCTGCACCACCGGTGGTGGTTTCCATTCTTACGTTCCTCCTCTCCTGCCTCTTCTGGCTGCTGTAACATCACCTCCTTCTGGGGCCTGGAGCGGGCTCTGGGCTGGGCCTTCAGAGCAGCAGCCGATGCTCCGAGCGGCGGGCGGGCAGGGAGCCAGGGAGAGGCCTGCTCAGCTCCTGGGCGGCTTCATGAGCTTGGGGCTGCTCCTCTGTGAGTCTGGCCTTCTCTGCCCGCCCTCCCCCTGGCTTTAAAGGACAGAATCTCCTTTCCTGCTCCCATTCTTCGCAGGTCCCTTCGGCCTTCTTTCCTTTCCGTGACCAGGGGAGAGAAGAGGGCGATGGCATGGCGGTCCCTGGGAAAGCCGACGGACACGTTTGCCATGAAGGAAGGGTGACTTTGGTAACGAAGCGAAGTGATTCGTTCCCGCTGTCCCACCCAGTTTGAGACGCACCCTGTTGGCATGAAATAACTCTGTGCTTTCACAGAACCAACCCAGCAATTGTTACCAGGTTTTCTGTTTTGTTTTTAAAATATATTTTATTGATTTTCACAGAGAGAAAGAGAGAGGGATAGAGAGTTAGAAACATCGATGAGAGAATCACCGATCAGCTGCCTTTTGCACACCCCCTACTGGGGATATGCCCGCAACCAAGGCACATGCCCTTGACCGGAATTGAACCCAGGATCTTTCAGTCCACAGGCCAATCCTCTATCCATTGAACCAAACCGGGTTCGGCTGTTACCAGGTTTTCCTCCAAGAACCCAGAGTGCTTGGTTTTCCCCCTCTTCCTCTGTTTGGAAACACATCCGAAATACACACCGTTGTGGATGCTCCGGCTCACTGTGTGTCGGCACACACACAACTTTTAGAGCAGCACACAGGAGCCGACAGAGATGGCCTTGGGGAGGGGGTTAGGAGTCTGAGCTGGTCCGTGTTCTCATGCAGACTCTTCAACGCAGGGCCGCTCGGGTCTGCCCGCCGATTCACTGCAGTTTCATTCCACGCCATCAGGACCTAAAGAGCAGGTGCAGAGGGAAGGGGTCGCCGCTCCCCTCACTGTCCCACTGACAGCCCAGGCCCCCGAGGATTTTTTCTTAGCTTTGGGGGAGCAGGGGAGATGGATTATGTGTTTTCCAGATGAGGCACTTAGATAGGAACATAAGAAAGGAAAGAGGTCACCGGGAACTGTGGGACGCTGAGCAAGTGCGTCCTCACGGTTCCCAGGCGGGGTGGGAGTGGGGTGGGGGGGGGAGGGAGACCAGCTTGAGTGGGGACGGGGGGAGCTGGGGGCGGGAGAGCTGCTTGGTTTGAGGGGAGGCAGGGGCTCCGCCGTGCCTCCGCTGTGGACCTCTCTGAGGCTTCTGGACTCTGGAACAAAGGTCTTCACTGCGTCTTTTATCAGGCTCCCCACCCCAGCTCTTCCCACTGCATGTCCTTCCCCGCCCTGGGCATGGCCCTGGCATTATCACCCACTCCCTGCCCACCCCCTCCTATCACCCCGTCCCCTCTTTCCTCTTCCCAGGGCCTCCTTTAAGCTTGGAGAAGCCCTTCCTTTCCCGAGGCAAGTCCTTTCTGCTCTCTCCTCCTGTCCTTTCCCATAGACCAGTGTTTCCCAAACTTTTGACCTATGTGTACCCCTTCTATAATTTTCGTAACGCTGAGTACCCCTCGTCAAAAAAAGGATATATTTTAATAACAATCAAAATATATTTATTTTTTTTGGTACATTCACAAAATAATAATAAACAACAATAAAATTATTCATAATAAAATATAAATAAAAGTTATATTATAAGTAACATTTATTTGCACACCAGACCATCTCACGCCTCACAAGACTGTCTTGACTTGACTCGTGAGAACGTAGAATTAGGCGCAGCTAAGCGCGGTGCAGTGCATATCCCCACCAAACTCCGGTGCAACGCGTACCCCCACCAAACTCTTCCCGTACCCCTGGGGGTATGTGTACCACACTTTGGGAAACACTGCTATAGACTATGATGGCCCATTAGATCTGATCCTCAGTCAACCACAGGCCAGGTCTCCCTCCTTCCAGGGCAGGCAGGTCCTGACCTCCCAACCTTTTCAGTGGGCAAAGACAAAAGGCTGAAGCAAAAACGATTGAAGTTCCCTTTTACAATGGTCTGGCCATTGGCAGCCCATCTCCTCGTGTTTAAATAAAAGCACATCTGAATAAAACAGAAAGTTTCAACCAAGGCATGCTGTCTTTGCCTTTGTTCCAGCCACTGTGGGCGGCTTTCTGGAGCAAGATTTCCTGTCTCATTTGACTTCGCACATGCTGTTCCCTCCTCCTGGATCACCATTCCCTTCCCTGTCCCTTCCCTTCTATGACCCCCATCCTTTTACAGGCTTCCCTTGGGCATCTCTTAATCCTATAAAAGCATAATCCTCAGACCCAGTTATCTTTTCTCACATGCCAAACTTGTATTCAATGCATGAATGAGGTGTGGTAAGTCATTGCAGCAACGGTCCTCCGTTTACCCACACCTCGCTGTATCTGCTGCACCGCGCCACCAGGCTTGGCCTTGGCAAGCTTTGGTCCATCGGATGATAACAAATGAGATATACGCAGAGGTTCCAAGCGTATTTACATACTGGTGCTTGCTGCCCTAGGAGTCCAGCATCTGCTGCAAGCATGCCAAACTCAAAGGCTAACATGGGGCAAATAAACGAGGCACTCGTTTGACATACGTCGGGCAAGTTTGACATACCTGACATAAGAAGCCCAGGCTACGTCAGCAGGTGATTGGAGCAGAAAACTATGGTACATCCACACAATGGAATACTATGCTGCCATAAAAAGAAGGAATTCTCATCATTTGCAGCAACCTGGATGGAATTGGAGAGCATCATGCTGAGTGAAATAAGCCAGTCAATGAAAGAGGAACACCACATGACCTCACTCATTTACGGATAATAAGGAACATTATAAACTAATGGACAGAGAGATAGATAAAGTGACAGTAAGGCAACAAGCATACTGTCAAATGACAGCGGGGAGGGTATGGAGATCTGGGGGAGATAAGAGATCAACCAAAGGACTGGTATGCATGCATATAAGTACAACCAATGGACACAGAACTCTGGGGAGGGAGGGCGTGTATGGGAGGTGGGGGGCGGGCAATGGTAAGCAATGTACACATATAATACCTTAACAAATTAAAAAAATAAATAAATAGAATAAATTTTTTAAAAAGAAGCCTGGGCTAGCCTGTTGGATGACAAGACACAAACAGTACCTCTTGCTCCACTGGTCAGCTGGCCAACCACTGGGCATGCAAATGAGGCCACTGTAGATTATTCAGGTGCCAAGTGTACTGCCACTAACTACGGATGTGCAAGCAAACCTGGGCGCTTCGCCCTGCCATCCCAGACCACCAGCACGTCGCAGCCAACACAGAACCAGGAGCTAAATAAACGGTTCTTGTTGGGAGCCACCGCATCTGGAGTTTTGTTGCACAGCTGAAGTGAACCAATGCATAAGGCGGTCAGCAGAAAGAGAAATAGCTGGCTCACTGAAGACATGAGAACCTGGGGTTCATGCAGCAAATGGGAAATGAATGCTGAGATAAAACTGCCAACTCAGAGGGCAACTGGTTAATATCCAACAGGGCGATAAAAAGTGACCTGAGCCACTTCTGCCAAAGGTTCAGAGATGGTCATGTTCAGGAAACGAGAGTGCAAGTTCACCTTCGATCAACGTCATGGGGTAGGTTTCTAAAGGTCTGCCCTGCACCCTCTCCAATCTGGGACCCCTCAGGGGGTGTCCGATTGCTGGTTTAGACCTGATCCCTGGGATTGGGCCTAAACCGGCAGTCGGATATCCCTCTTACAATCCAGGACCACTGGCTCCTAATTGCTCACCTGCCTGCCTTCCTGGTTGCACCTAACTCTCCCCCCTCCCACCCCGCCAGCTTGATCATCCCTAACCACATCTGCCTGCTGGTCTGATTGCCCCTAACTGTCCTGTCCGCGCGCCCTCCCCCCCCCCCCCCCTGCCCCGGCCAGGTCGCCTCCAACTGCCTCCCCTGCTGGCCTGGTTGCCCCACTCAGCCTGCTGTTTGGTTGTTACTGTGAGGGCACCCTGACCAATTTGCATATTACCCTTTTATTAGTATAGAGATGAGCGCCTAAAGAAAAAGACTGCAAAATCACCAGCGTTGTCAAGTTTAGCCTTTTCCTGGTGAAAAACATCCATTTTCTCAGACTGTAGCCACACCCCCAAGGTCACGGCCTAGCCTCAGGCACCAGCACAGCAGAAGCCGAGGGTAACGGACTGTGTTAGGGGCTCCGGGCGCAGCGAAGAGTCAGGGCTGCGATGTGGGACCAGGCCCCGCAAGGCGCACCTGTCGCTCCTGCTGTGGCGCATGAAGAGCTCCATCATGCTGGGATCAGAAAGCGGCCGTCAGCTTTTGTTTTGTCTTGTTTTTCATGTATTTTTATTGACTTCAGAGCGGAAAGGAGAGAGATAGAAACATCAATGATGAGAGAGAGGTCAGTCTGTGGAGTCCCTCCTCCAGGCTGGGGCCTCCTCCAGGGGATTTGGGCGAACAGGTGTTGAGTGAATGGACTGTTTCCCCATAGAAACGAGGGAGGGCTCCCCACTCGTGGCAGCACCAGGCCCGCCAGGCCGCTGGTGAGCAGCTTCCCAGGTGACTCCCACAGAGCGAGGCGCTGGACTGCCTGGACCGCTGCTCTGGCATCTCCTCCAGCTCCGGCTCAATGACGACCGGCTGGTAGTTTAAGATCGGGCTGGCTGGGTGGGAGTCCATGCACCATGGCATTCAGCAGATGCTACAGGTGCGGGTTTGGGTTTCTGGGAGCCAGTTTTCCCCACAACCCCGAGCCCACTCACCTCTGGCTCAGGAACTAGTATTGGAGAGTTGTTGGCTTAGGATGGATCAGCACACGGAGCCTGCGGCTTGCTCTTGAACCACCCACGGGCTGGGAATAGTTCTTACATTTAAAAATATATATATTGATTTTATTGATTTTTTTACAGAGAGGAAGGGAGAGAGATAGTTAGAAACATCGATGAGAAAGAAACATCAACAAGCTGCCTCTTGCACACTCCCTACTGGGGATGTGCCCACAACCAAAGGTACATGCCCTTGACCGGAATTGAACCTGGGACCCTTTCAGTCCGCAGGCTGATGCTCTATCCACTGAGCCAAACTGGCTTTGGCAGTTCTTACATTTATAAAGGTTTGCTGAAGAGGGAGGAGGAGGAGGAGGAGGAGGAGAAGGAGGAGGAGGAGGAGGAGGAGAAGGAGGAGGAGGAGGAGGAGGAGGAAGACAAGGAAAAGTTTAAGAGGACAGGAGGAGAGAAAGAGGACGGTGGAGGAGAAGGAGAACTGAGACAGGCCACAGGTGCCTACAAAGCCAAAAATGTTTCACATCCGGCCTATGATGGGGAAAGCTTGCTGGCCTCGGATCCAGGGGAGCTTCTTATCCCTGATTGCACATTAAAACCACTGGGGAGAACTTTTAATTCATTTGAAAGTTTGGACCCCAGGGTGCCTGAGGGGGTGGTTTATAGATGTGAAAACTCCCAGGACTCACCCTTCTCTGCCTGGGTAATGGAGCTCCTGGCCCCCAACCCCCTCACATCTTCCCTTCTCATCCCCTATCCCAGCTTCCAAACTGGTCCCAGCACGCTGAGTGCTCCACGTCCCAGTGTGAGGGTCTCTGAAAGGCATAGTTTTACCTGGAAACAAGCGAGGGGAGTGGACAGGTTCTCCAGGTGAGCACAGCTTGGGGCTGGGAGGGGACTTGGAGGGATGCTGATAGCTGAGCTATGTTTTGTTTGCCCCTCACTGTCACCCCTAAACCTGGAGCCCACCCAAAGACACTGGGCAGGAATATTTTCCCTAGCGGTGGGCAAGCTGGGTGGGGTAGAAGTTGTCCATCACCCATGTCGGAGGCAGGAGCAGTCTTTAAAATTCTGTTTGCCACCTTCCTGAGGACCCTGGCGAAGGATGGGGGCACCGGATCCTGGAAGAGGCACCGCTCACCTGCCATATATGTGCCTGCTTGATTCGCGGTGTGACCACCTCGGAAGGTGGCGGGGGGGGGGGGGGGGTTGACCAGCATGCCCGGCCCAGCCGCACAGCTGCGAGGACTCGGGCAGAACTCGTGACCCCGGAGGCTGCCATTCCCCCAGCATCTGTGGACCCCCTGGGCGCCTGCAGCAAATCCCTTTGGGTCCAGTGTGTGTTGGCAATTTTCCTTGGATGACAGGGAACTTTTTAGAAGTAACTAAAATTCAAATAGATTCATACAACGTGGGGGAAATCCAACAATTGGTGCAAAACAAAGAAATGAAATGTCCAGATGGGAGGCACAGCTTAGTGCTGAAGAGCATGGATTCTGGAGGTTCTACCGGTTCCTAGCCCCGCAAACTCGGCCAAGTTGCTCGCACTTGTGCCTTATTTTCTGATCCGTGAGATGGGATCACACAGTTACTTACCGCCGCAGAGTTGTTGCGAGGATTAAATGCATTAAACACACACAAAGGCCTGGAATCCTCATGGTTATGATTGGAGGCCAAGCGCAGCCGTGCTGGGTCGGGCCGGGCTGCAGCAGGGGTTTGTCAAGCTTGCATCCGCCCAGCTTGGCTGCTTTGAAGGACTCATTTGGGTGTGAGTGTGGTGGTTTCCAGACTCTGCCCTCTCCTTGTCATTCAGAGAGGATGCTGGCTTAGCCCAGTTTGCCTCCCACTGTCATTGCAGGTCCTGCCTTTAAGAGGATTGTTTTGAACTTTGAAATGCAGACTGGGAAGCAAGGGCAGAGGAGGGAGTGTGAGGGCTACAGCCTGCCCCAGGACCTCCACATGGGGAAAGCGGAGGGCTGCTGAAATGGTTGGTCCTGGGGAACTTGAAAAATATAGTATTTGACATTGGGCATGACTATGCCGATGTTAAAGAACTAGAGGCACCGAAACTGGTTTGTCTCAGTGGGTAGAGTGTCGGTCTGCAGACTGAAAGGTCCCAGATTCGATTCCAGTCAAGGACATGTACCTTGGTTGTGGGCACATCCCCAGTAGGGGGTGTGCAGGGGGCAGCTGGTCGATGTTTCTCTCTCATTGATGTTTTTAGCTCTCTATCCCTCTCCCTTCCTCTCTGTAAAAAAATCAATAATAAGAACTAGAGGCCCGGTGCACAAAATTCGTGCACTGGGGCGGGAGTCCCTCAGTCTGGCTTGCACTCTCTTCAATCTGGGACCCCTTAGGGGATGTCAACTGCCTCTTGCAATTCGGGATCACTGGCTCATAATCACTCACCTGCCTGCCTGCCTGATCACCCCTAACTCTCTGCCTGCCTGACCACCCCTAACCACCTCTGCCTGCTTGTCTGATTGCCCCTAAATCCTCCCCTGCTGTCCTGATTACCCCTAACTGCCTCTCCTTCGCCCCCACCTGGGACCCAAAATCCCTCCTCCAGCTGTTTGCAGGCACCTGGGATCCAGGCTTCCCTCCCTCTGGCTGGCTGCAGTCACCCAGGACTTGGGTCGGCTTTGCCTGGGCCGGCCGCAGCCTCAGGGGGCCATGAGCGGGCAGCTTTGCTTGGGCTGCAGCCACAGGCTCTGGCGCCCAGGACTGCAGGGCAGGCGGCTTGTCCCTCTCCGGGGCTGCAGCCTGGCCGGTCCCCATTCCTCTCCCCCAGTGTTGTGTCTGAGCCATTAAGGCGTGACAGCATGAGGGCATAATGACCATTTGCATATTAGCTCTTTATTATATAGGATATGAAATATATATCATATATATATTACAAAATATTTTTATCTACTTTAGAGAGGAAGCAAGAGGGAGAGATAGAAACATCAATGATGAGAATCATTGATTGGCTGCTTCTCTCATGCCCCCTACTGGGATTGAGACTGCAACCCAGGTATGTGCCCCAACTGGGAATCGAACTGTGACCTCCTGGTTCATAAGTTGATGCTCAACCACTGAGCACACTGCCTGGGCCCAATATAATATTTGAAGTGAGTCTTTTTTGTAGACAACATATAATTGGATAATTATTAAAAATCTATTGACACAATCTCTTTTAAATTTGTGTATTAGATTTAGGTTTATCATTTTGTTATTTGTTTTCTTTTTGTTTTCTCTCTCGTTCCTTGTTGAAGAACTTGCATTGTAGTCTCTAATTTTCTCTGTTGATTCCCCCCACAGCCTTGGGGTTGTTTTTTCATGCACACGCAGGCCAGTCAGTGCTCTGCTGGTCTCTCTTCTTCTCTCCGAGACTTTGTTCTTTGAACTCTAGCTGAGCTGCTTTGCATGGATTTCTTACTGTCACATCCTCAGCCCTCCCAGAATTCCTCCTCCCTGCACCCTGGCAGATACCTTGTGCAGTACTGCCTTCCATTGCCAGATGCCCTCTGTCGCTTCCTATGCTTTGTTTGTTTTGGGTTGTTTCAGACAGAGGATAAATGCAGTCTCTGCCACGCCATCTTGGCCAGAGTGGAACTTGATGGTTTCCTCTTACTCAGGAGAGTGTGGAATGCTGGGCTGTGAAAGACTCACGCGGCAGAGCTGATATCAAAGTGTAGATGCTCCTGCGTGGTTTCTCACGGGGCTGTGAGGAGGGAGCGGAGATCTGTGTTAGTGCAGCACCCTGACCACCCTGTCAGAAGCACCCGCTTTAAACTTCCTGCCGCCCTCGGACTGCAACTCTGAGTTCCACGGGTCTCCAAGTTCAAGTGCTCCGGACTGGGGTTGCTTCCTTCCAGTTTGACATCCACGTGTCGCTAACTGTAACCTTGAACTAGCGCCGCAACCTCTGTGGGTCATGTGCATGACAGCCTCCCGGGGTTGTAGTAAGTTCTGAAGAGGACAAACCATGGCACGTGCTGGCACCTAGTGAATACCCAATCCACGCTAGGCATCACTGTACGCATGCTCTCACTCGATGGCTGTAAGAACCCATTTTACAGGTGAAACTGTGGACTCCAAAGGAGGGCTAGCGACCAAGCCAGTTAGCCAGCCAGCTGCAAAGTCAAAACAGGAGCCCGTGTCTGGCTTCTAGTGCAATGCCCTCTCTCCCTCACTGCGTCTGAAATACACGAGGAGAGAGGGACCATACGGGAGTGTGAACATGTGTAGTGTGTGCGTGTGTTTGAGGGGATGTATGTGTGAATGTGTGAGTGTGTGCACGTGCGTGTGCTTGCAATGGCGAGGGGGAACTTTGCATTCCATTTTGCATGAGGGCCAGATCATACTTGGTGGGGGTTACCATCAAACCGTGGTGTTTCATGTTACCTAGACTACCCTCCGAATTAGAACCCCGTTGCCAGAGTGCCGTCCGTGGCGTCTCCTCTGCGCCTCCCATTCCGCTGCCAACGTTCAGGGCCCCGACGTGGGCTGCGTGGGGCAGACAGGACTCTGGGTCTCTGCGCTGGCTCCTTGCGACCTCCCTCCGTCCCACCCCCCCGTCCCCTCGGGTACAGCACATCCAGACACTCTTCAAGGGGGAAGCTATTTATAGTCGTGCCGGACCTATTTGTGGAGAAGGCGGGTAACAAGACCCAGCCTCAGGCCTCAGCCGGCCTGCGGGGGCCAGGTTAGAAGTGCTGAACTGCTCACTTCCGGTCACCGCCCCTGCCTCGACCCTTTCCTGCTTTCACGCTTTCATTCCAACTCCACACCTCACCCGAGTTTCCTTTGGAAGCGTCCTTGCTTTATGGGAAGCAGAGTGTTTCTTTTCCTGTCTCTCCCCCCCCCCCTTTCTGTTTGATTCCATATTTACCAAACCCATTTCAAAAGTTATACATAGAAAGCGTGAAGCTTTTCACCGTGTGGAGTGGGGCTTTGGAATAAAGGGCAGTGGCAGTACCAGTGTTAACGGATTTAATGTGGAACGACATGGATGATGTCATTCATCTGGGCTCTTGCGAGCTTGAGTCGCTTGATGCACGGGGCACCGGGGCCGTGAATTTAAGTGGAGGCAAGTGATGGGGACAAGAGGTGGGTTTCACCTCAGGAGCCACCTCCCGGGCCCGAGGAGGCTCTGGCCGAGCCTGGTGGAGGCCAGGCCACGCCCTGCAGCTCGGCGACCTGAGCCCCGATGCCTGACTCCCCTCGGCTCCAGAGGAGTGTGCGGGGGATGGGGGTCACGGGCCAGGTTTGCCGTCACTGCTATGCAGTCAGCGTCCAGGGGTACCCACCCTCCCCCACCTCTGTGTGCTGGGATGCTGCAAACGGGGTGAGATGGGGAGCCCGGGACGAACTAAGCTTCACCCAAGTCTGCCCAGAGCCACCCCCATGTGGCTGCCCCTTCATGTATGAGGCCCAGCATGCCCCTCAGACAACGCTCCGGAGCGTGCAGTGTGGGCACTCGTCTTCCCACGTGACAGAAGAGGCACAGAATGGTGCCCGGGCACAACCCACCCACCTGGCTTCCTGCCCGGGCGCTTCGGCCCCATCCGAGCAGGTGCCCGGGCACTGCCAGCCCTTTGCCTTCGCCCCGAGCGGAGGAGTGAGGTGGCAGGCGGCAGCAGGCTGGGAGTCGGGAAAGGTGGGCTCCAGCCCAGGCCTGGCCAGCGACAGGCGGTGAGGCCGCGGGTGAGCCGTCCAGCCTCGCAGGGCCTCCCGGCCTCTCCCGGGGGAAGCAGAGCTGGCCAGGCGGCGCCCTCTGGCCGGGAGAGGGCAGGTTGAGCAGGGGCCGGGCTTGCAGGGCCAGAGCCAGGGTGGGCCTGGCTGGTGGGCTGAGCAGCCCTGGGCGAGAGTCACCACGGCCCCGGGAACTCCTGCTCTGCTGTGCCCCGTGGCCCGAGTGGGGCTCGTGCCAGCCGTCGTGCGGGGGGAGGAGGGAGAGCAAACCCATAGGAATGACGCCAATTTTACTTGGAGATTTGGAGACATAACAGCGAACAAGCACAAGGAGCAAAAGGCGACATTCATACACATTTTAAAAATAAAGGGGAAACTAAGGGGCATGTGCCATGCATACTTTGAACGATAAAGATACATTTTTAAAAAATTAAAAAAAAATGAAGAGGTCTTCAGGAAATTCCTTGTTTGTGGCAGGTCTCTCCCAGTTCCGCCTCCCCACCCCCCCCCCATCCCACTCCTTCGCTCCTCAGCCTTGCAGCCTTGAGATGCCTTGGTTGACACGTATCCTAACAACCGTGGTCCATCAGCCTAAAGCAGTGGCAAAGCCTCAGGCGCTGGAGGGGCAGTGGGACCCATCGGCCGGTCTGCCTCAGCCCACTCTCCCCGGGTCAGTGTGACAGCTCTGCAGGCTGCTCTGGGAGGAGTCCTTTCTCAGCCCTGCACCCCGCTGTGGCCCAGCCTGCCTTCCAGGATGCTGTGGGGGAATCGGGGCTCACTGCCCACCTGTCTGCAGACCCCGTTCCCCAGGCCTCCCAGGGGCTCTGGCACATGCAGGGGTGAGGACTGAAGACAGACCAATGTCTTCGGGCGGAGGAGGGGGGGCTGCAGGGACAGACATTCTGGGAGAGCAGCAGCTGGAGGAGCGGCAGCAGTGGAGGCGGCCCTCAGGCCTTGCCTGCTCTAGTCGGGGCCCAGGGGATGCCTCTGGGACCCCCAGGAACAGAGGGCGGGAGGGAGGGCGTGTGGAAGGGCGGGGTCCTGAGTGGGCTGAGGTGGGGAGCTTGGCAAGAGCCTGCAAGCATGTCGGTCATTGTTTGACTGGGTCCCTCCCGCTGTTCACACGGGCTGAGAGCTGGACAGGCTCCTTCCGCTTGGTCCTCCCAGGTCCCTGGGGCTGTGGCCGTGGTAATGGGTTGTTTTAAAAGTTTCAAAACTCTAATGGAAGCCATAGTCCATCCGTTTCTGCTTGTTGCCTACCCAGCTCTGGATGTGTTTGATGAATAAATCATGGGGAAATGAATTAGTTGCTCCTTAATGATTAGTCTCTTTGGCAGACACGTATCCCAAGATAAGGGATGTTTGATAGAAAAATAATATCGGAGCGCCTCCACGTTGAATCCGTTGGGGAGGAACATGGGTCAGAGGCTCCTTGGGGTTCTCGCCAGCCCCGCAGCCCTCCCAGCAGAAGGTGCTCGGCCCAGAGCTGCCCATGGCCCGGGGGCGACGGAGACATTTCCTCCCGTCTCTGCAGGGAAGGTTCGGACGCCCCGGGCCAAGAGCAAGCAGCGGTCTGTGTGAGTCACATGGAGATCCCAGCCGCTTTCCTCTGTGTCCCTGTGCCCGAGGCAGAAAGTCAGAAATGTTGGAAAAACCCCGGATGGAGGGCAGCGTGCCTGCTTAACACAACAGCTTTTCAGTCCAGCAGGTCTCAAACAACGAGCACCCCAGAATCCCTGGGGGAGCTTGTAAGCACACACATGGGCTCAGCTTCCCGAGTGCCTGGTCCCGAAGGTCAGGGCTGAGGCCACGGATGTCCACGTCTAACACGGCCCCACGTGGTTCTGCCGCTGCCGCTGGTCCAGGGGCCACACGTGTCCCCCATTCTCCCACCTCAGTTCCTCACATCGTGCTGTTCCTGTCACCATCACCGCGTCCCCCCACCATCTCACCCCTCAATGCCCCGCCCCGGGCTCCCCTGGCTCCTCCCCCTCTTCCCACCCCAGCTCCCACAGCCTCCTGCCTGCCTCCCAAACAATGGCAGCCGTGGTTTTCTTGACCATGAAGTGCGGGTGAGACAGGAGGGAAGGCAGTGCGCTCCCTCCCCCCACTCCCTCCTCCTCCCCCCATGCTGGCAGGGTCACCGGGACAGTGCGGCTGGCAGCACGCAGGGTTCCTCACAGCTGACAGAGCCGCCCCGGGCTGGGCAGGGCGGCGCAGCCAGACTCCCTGCCCCCGGGGAGACAGTGGGAGAGAGGGTCACCCAGAGGGCAGCGCCCAAGCACAGGTACAGCTGAAAAGGCCCTTCTGGTAGGTTCAGACTCTGGAATGGTGCCTCCAAGTCCCCTGGGCACCACTCAATTCCTCCCCTCCCCCTCACCCCTCCCCTGTTCCCGGAGTCTCATCCATCCTGTAGGTCTAGGATAGAACCCCGGGCTTGCCTGAATGTTACCAGCTGCAAACGCTCAAGGCCTCAAGGACGCGCAGCAGGGGCAGCGTCTGGGATCAGGGAGCCTGAGGCGGGGACGAGTGTTTGCTGGAGAAGGAATGAAGGGGGAAGGAGGCTGTGAGGCTGCTGTGCAGGCCTTGGCCAGGGACAGCGCTCTCACCCAGCGAGCCTGGCCTTCGCAGGCCGGGACAGGAAGCAGAGCGTCCCTGTAGAACCTCTCCTCAACCGGATGTCGTTAAGCGAAGGAGCATTTACCATGAACTTAGACGGAAAAATGTTTCAGGGTCCCAGACCCCAAATGCAGCGCACGCACAACGGAAACGCCCGATTGCATTCCGCTTTATGCCGAGCATCACTCTCCTACGCGGCCATGCGTGTGGCTCTCCGGATACCTTCGGGTGCATCTTGCTAGGCGGGCACCGGTAACTGCCACGATGCCCAGCGGCCCGCAGACGCAGGTCAAAGCCACACAGCTTGATGCTGAGATGTCGTCGGGGGTGTTCCCGGGGCGGGGCCGCTCCCGCCGCTGCTCAGGGTGGCTGCCAGCTCCCTGCACACCAGACACTGAGCGATGTTTTTGCCTTTCCCCGCCCTCATATAACACAGGGTACAACCATGTTTAGTTTCTAACAGTCTGAACCTTTCATCCAAAGAGGAGTGATTTACTATCTCATTCTCTCTCCTGCCAGATATCATTCTGTCTCCCAGAAACTAGTACAACCCAACTCGACGCTGGATGCTTCCAAGCGTTGAGACAAGGACCCGCAGTACCACATACAGATTTCCCCCAAAAAGCCTCCTAGTCCTTCCTACAGCCTTTCTTCCCTGAGAACAGATGGGGTTGCTCTAAGATGAGGGAAGCTGAACATACGGATTGTCTCGGTGACCAGGCCAAACCTGTCTGTCTGACTCCCATTTCCCCTCGCGGTGGTTTTTACCCAGAAGGCTCTTGGGTCCCGCATGCAAATGTGTTTCTGGGCCGGCCTCAGCAGCGTTAGACTCAGCCAGGAGGGGGCTGTCTCTTCCCCACCCGCTTTCATTTCACCGAGAAGTGAGTTGAATTCTAGAGGCTTTAAGGCTCTACTGGTTGGGAGTGGGCTGCAGGGCCTGGCTGGACTTTCTCCCTCCCCCTCCCCCCCGAATGCCCTCCTGCCCCTGGGTTTGTGGGTGCCTCTCAGTCACCTCTGTGGTAAACCGGGGGAATGAGGTCGTGTGACCTGTGGACTTCGTTAGCGGCAGGACTTGGCTTTCAATGGCTGTAGATGACAAAGGTCCACAGCCCTGGGTCATCGGGGGTCTGCAGGGAGGACCTACGTGTGCAGCTCCACGTTTTGATCTCTGCGAAGGAGGACAAGCCGCTGTGAGGGATGTGCCCACGCAGGAGGCCGGGGGCTCTGAGACGGCCGCGCCGAATCCACTGGCCCCTGCGATGGGGAGGACCATACTGTGATCCTCTAGTGCAAGGCCCACTCAGATGGTCACTTTGCCTGCAAGTGGCAGAGTTGACTGAGGTCAGGCACTGAAAAACCCCAAATGCCTTCCCAGGACCAGGTAGGACGAGGGGCCCCGGAGGTGGCCCTGGAGAGGCGTCGGAGGCTCGGCCCCCGGGAGAACTGTCTGGGAGGACAAGTCCAGATCTGCTCCGGCTCAGCTGCTGATGGCCTGCCCAGGGGAGACGTGTCCTCCTCCCTCTGCACCTGCCTTGCCTGTGTGACGGGCATTCATGCCCTCACGGCTCTGGCATCCAACGTGACTCGGAGGAGCGTGGAGGTTGGTCAGGAGCGCATTCCCAGGCACACGGCACAGCCAGGTTGAGGCCTGAGGCATGATGGTTCGTGACTCACCTGCCGCATGAGCGTGCATCACCTCCCCGGGCACACCTCCGCCCGCCACCACCCTGCTTGCTCTGCCCGAGGCTCAGCAGGGCTCCGGGGAGGCCAGCCAGCAGCTTATGGATGGGAAAGAGGACTTGCTTGGAGGCCTGGAGGCCTGAGCCCCCCGCCCTGGACCTGCTGCTTTCCAGCTGCTTGAACGTGGAAAGGTCACTTCACCGCTGGCTTCAGTTTCCCATCTCTGAAATAGCAGGTTGCTTACGATCCTTGGTCCTTTAAGTGTCCTGGACTAGGAGCAGCGGTGCCATCTAGAATTATTCTAGAAGCTCATCAGAAATGCAGAGTCTCAGGCGTTCCCCAGACTTACCGAGTCAGAAGCAGCATTCAGCGGGACCCCAGATGGTCTGCACACAGTGGGAGTAGCGCTGCTCTCACAGTTTCTAAGAGTGAGTGAGTCCATACTTGTGGCCTCAGTCTGTGCCATAGGGGTCCCTGGGCATCGTTCTGGCAGCCAGGTCCCAGAAAATGCCCCCGATTCCCAATGCCTAGCCTAGGTGTGTCTTCTCAGTCCTCGCCCTTAATCAGGGTGCCCAGAGGTTGAAGATAAATTGCAGGGAGCCCTCCTGTGCAGACCTCTCTTGTTTTCCAGGGGCACCGAGTTCAGTCCACCTCCTGCTTCCATTAGCACGGCTGCACTCGGCACCCGTTCTCAGCAGCCGCGGGAGGTGCCCACCCTGCAGAAGCGTGCCCTGTGATCTGGGAGACAGTTTGGGTGCTGGACAAGCCCGCTAGACGGAGAACCGCCACTCGTGCATTTAGATTGCACGCTGACAGCGGGCGGAAGGAGGAGAGGGAGACGTAAGGAGCCTGAGACAGTCCCTAGGGGGAGAGTGATGGGGGGGGGGGGGTCCGGAATCTGCAGCCGCTGCTCAGCTCAGCTCAGGAACACGCGCTCGGGCTGAGTGCGAGCCTCGTTCTCCAGGATTTGCATATTTTGAGCAACGTGGCTGCTGCAAAATGAAAGCCAACGATTGCATTTGTTCCCAGCAAGGAAACAAATGAGTTTCGTTTCTAGAATGAAAAAACAACGGGGTGGGTCTCATGAAAGGAAGGTATGTGGCCTCCGACACAGTGTTTTCCCAAGTGACTTTTCCCTCCGGGCGACGCTAGAGCTGGAGAGGAAGTGCTTCCTCCATACACATGGGCAGGGGGACCCACGGAGATAGTTAACTGGGGAACTCAGCAAGTAAAGAGGGTCCAAGCGGGTCCTAACCTTCATTTTCCTTAATGTCGTATCTAGAATGTTCTTTCACGGCATCTCTTTAGGTGTCTGACACCAGCCTAATCCCCATTTTTTTAAATTACTCAGGCACTTAACAAATATTTATTGAGGTTCAAATGTGGGCCAGGCACTGTGCTTTGAGACCAGCCGGATTCTGAGGAGCCAGGCGATGGCTGAGCACAGAACATCCAGAAGATTCCAGGGGGTCGGGATAACCCGTCTCCATCACGCCGGGCTCTCTGCACACCTTCCTGGAGGCGCTGGGCCGAGTGCAGCCTCCCAGGCCTGCACAGAGGTGGCGAAGCTACGGGGAGGGGGTGATGGGGCTGGGTGGGAGCCTCGTCAGGACACCACGGGGCGGGGAAACCTGCCATCGCGTGTGTTACCAAAAAGGCCACGTCAACCTCTTTATTCAGATCAGACCGTACGAGGGCTGAGGCAGCTTACAGGAAACACAGACACTTTCCGGGCGAAATATAAATAAAAGGTACAAAAGCGGGCCAGGAAGCATAAATTACGGAGCGGGGATCGGAGCACAGCCCACCCGCCTCCGGAGGGCGGCCCCACGACGCCGAGGCTGGGCTGCCTCTGACTTAGACGAAATTGAATTAAGACGAAAAATAAAGTCCTGCTCTTTGGGATCAAGAAATAAATAATCCCCGGTCAGCAGAACGGAGGTCTAGCTTGCTTGTCAGGACGCGCCCGGAGGGGTTCAGGTTCTGAGCTTCACCCCAGTTGACAGTGTGGCCGGCTGTGCGTGCGGGCGGGACTGTCATGGCACCAGCGCCCCGCGCTGTGCGGCCTGGCCCCTCACCCGGCGCTGGTGTGCAGTTGCCTCCGCAAGCAACGTGCTGACATCTGCTGCCCTGTGCCGACTGGCTGGGACCGAGAGATGGGTGAGGGGAGCCCTCTGGCTCAGCAGTCAGAGCCGAGGAGGAGTGCAGGGGTGCAGTGTGATGCTCGTGGGATCCCAGGTGGACGGACGTTGGCGCTTGGTTCCAATCGCTAGTCTCCAGAAGGACATTGGCCGGAGGAGCAGCGGGGCCGGGGCTTCTCTGTGGGTGTCCACGTCCTCAGCGGGGCTGCTGCCGTGGCAGCTCCAGGGGGAGAACTTGAGGCTGCCGGGCCCGTCTGCGGCAGGTGGGGCATGGCAGGGGCGTCAGTAGCCTGGCACAGGGAGCCGGAGTCTGGACGGAGCCTGGCATCATGGCCGTTCACGGGCATCCTGGTGGCTGCTGAAGAGCTTCTCCGCACGGCCTCTGGCTCTCCCCGCACCCCGGGACACGACGGGCCGCAAAGAGGGGCACCTTCTTGCTCGGAAGTGTCTCCTTCTGAGGGGACCTGTGCTGAGGAATGTAGACAAAACGGATCAGCCTGGGGCCCGAGTGCGTCCTTTCAGGCCTGTGTGTGAAGCCAGCCCGTGCTCGGCGTCAGCCGGCCCGGCCCCTCTGCAGCGCCTCCGACAGCACCGCTTCCCGGCCAGTCCGGACACCTCCCTGAGACTCAGTTCCCACCCGTGCCCTGGGGATTTGTGCCGGCTCTTAAGAGCTGTGAGCCTCAAAGGAGATGATGAAAATGGAGAAAGCTGCCCAATAAATGCTGAGGTGCTCATCAAAGCTTAGCTCCCTCTCCCACCGATCCCTTTCAGGCAAAGCTGATTTCTCTCTCTCTCTCTCTCTCTCTCTCTCTCTCTCTCTCTCTCTCTCTCTCTCTCTCTCTCTTCTGAATCCTGGCCCTCCACCTCTACCTTGGACGTGGCCAGACGCCCCCTGTTTTTCTTTGGAACTTTAACGCCCTCTTTTCCTCTCCATCGGCTCCTCTCCTCCGTCTAGCATCCTGCCCAATCCTCTGTATCTCTTCCTCTGGAAAACGCATGCTCCGAACGGGCTGTGCCCCATAGCCTGGCCCCCGCCATTTCGTCACCAAACATTTGAAGACCCATCTGCGCTCAGCCCTTAGACCCCTGAGCAGCTGCTCTCACTTTCGTCCCCACCTTCTACCGATAAAGTCTCATTGCCAAGTCCACCCACCCTTCCTCAGACACGCCCCTCCTGACAGCTCGGAGGCATGTGGGGGGGGTCAGCACCCCCATCTTGGTCTCGCGTCCTCCCTCATCCTCTTTGGCACCCGCCCCGAATTGCCCCTTTATTTACTCCTGGGGATTCTCTCTGGGCTCCCCACCTGCCTTCCTTCTCCCAGTCCCCGGAAGCAAGCCTGGCTCTGACCACGGCTCCTGTGGGAGGCAGCCATGGCTAGCTCAGGGCAGCCGGGGATCTCTGAAAAAGGCCAGGCCGTAGTACGTGTTGCAGGCTAACGGTCTCCTCGACTCTGTCGTTACAGCAGAAAGCAGCCGCGCAGGAGCCGAGGACCCCACCTGCATCCCGATAAAACCCACCCTACCCACAGACACAGAAGACACAGAAGACCAGCTTGCCAACCCCGCATGCGGGAAGAGTGGGCTGAGCTCCACGTGGGCCGGCCATGTGGCCGGGCTGTGCGTGCAGGGGGGGGGGGGGGGGCTGGGTCTGATAAGCAAGCTAGGCCTCTGCTCTGCTGTCCGGGGATTGTTTATTTCTTGGTGCACCGGGTTCACAATCTGGCTCCGGGTCTCACTCAGTCCATTATGCTGGACACGCTATTTAGCCTCTGTGCTCCTTCCTAGCTTATCTGTAAAGGGGACGATAACGTTCCTCTCAGCGTGGCTGATGGGGTGACCTGGGATAATGTGCCTCTCCCGGGGACTCTCAGGGTTCTTACCTTCCACCTCTACTTCCCACAACACGTTTTCTTCCTGTTTCTCTCCCCTCCTCACCCTATACCATCTCATCCGCATCCATGCCTGCAGCCCCGACATCCATCCCAAGGCCTGTTCTCCCTCCTGAGTTTAAAATCTGCGCAATCGATGCCAATTAGGTAGTTCTGTTCACAAATACCACTTCCATTTCCAACTCCGCAGGTGCCAAGGAAAACGAATTTTAACCAAATCCGCGCCTTCTCCTGACCCCCTCGTCTGCGGGCGGCGATGCTGTCTGCAGCCCTGAGGGCACCGTCGCCCGCCTGCGGGTCCGTCTGTCCTCTGCTCACGCTGTCCCTGCGCCTCCTCTCCTTCCCACGCCGTCCCTTCAGGCCACCCCCTCACCTGCCACCTGAGCCTCCCACGGTCTCCCTCTCTCCCCGCCCCTCCTCTCCGGCCTTTCTGCACCGGACACCAAGCCACTCTCCCTCCGGCAAAGCCTCTCCCCGTCCCTCTCCAGCCCCTCAGGGTAGCCAAGGCTGCTCCTTGCTTTCCCAGGGTCAGGATCCGCATCTCGTCCGCCAGCCCCAGTCATGCCTGCTCACTCTCCCAGGACTCTCTGTCTTCCTCTTCCTCATCGGCCCAGACGCCACCCCAGCCGGTCACCTCAGGACCAGGCCGGCCCCCGGAGCCCCCGGCGGCCCCTCCCCACCTGGCAGGGCTCTCGGGCCCGTGCAGGACCGTGCTTATCTCAGGGCGCGCGCTCTCCACTTTCTGTGTGCTTTGGGAGGTGTTGCATACCTGCTTTATCTCTCCCTCCGGGGAGAATGAGGGCCCTGCCGCCCCAGCACACGGGCCTTTCACCCGCTCTCCTCTGGGCAGACTTGGCAGCGGCCCCGGCCCCTCCCCTCGGTGTGGGAAGAGTCAGCAAGCCTCCCTCACAGCCCAGGGCTCTGAGCCCACCACGCCGCTCAGCTTTGGCTGCCCGGATGGTGTGTTTGTGTGGGTTTGTGTTTGGTGGGTGTGTGGCAGGCGTGAGGGACTGTGTGTGTGTGTGTGTGTGTGTGTGTGTGTGTGTGAATAGGGTGGATGTGGTGTGAGGTTTTATGTGGGGGGGTGTTGGTGTATATATGTGGGCAGTGGAGGAGGGATTGTGTGCATTGTGGGGGATGTTGGCGTGCATGGAGGGGTAGGTGGGACTAGGGGTGTGAGGGGAGAGCGGATCTGTGCACAGAGTGGAGGTGTGTGGGTGTGGGTGGGCCATGGGAGTGGTAGGTGTGCAGGAGGGTGTGTGCGTGTTTGTGGGGGCGTGCATGTGTTTCTGAGGTGTATATGGGAAATATGGGTGTGTCACCTGAGGGTGTGTGTTTGTGGGAGTGTGCACGTGTTCCTGAGGTGTATGGAGGGAATATGGGGGTGTCACATGAGGGTGTGTGTGGTGTGGAGGAAGTGTTGACATATGTGTATGGTGTCAGTGTGTGTGTTCGTGGGGAGTGTAACCTTACCCCCTCTTATAAAAGGATAAGAGTCTTGTCCTGGATGGTGTGGCTCCGTTGGTTGAAGCATTGGCCCATGCACCCAAAGGTTTTGGGTTCGATCCCCAGTCAAGGTGCATGCAGAAGGCAGCCAATGGATGTTTCTCTCTCACATCAATGTTTCTCTCCCTCTCCCTAAAATCTATGAAAGCATGTTCTCGGGTGAGGATTAAAAAATATAATAATTAAAATAAATAACAAAGGACAAGAGCCATTCCCTGGGAATCTACAGGAAGTGCCAGCAGGTGGAACACGGTGCGCACAATGCATTCGGGATGCGCTGACAATGATGGCATCTCGCTTGATTACCTTTGGGCCATAACAGTGAGCTGCTCACCCGGGAAACTCTGGGGGCCTTTGAGCTGGCGGCCAGGTGGCCTGCAGCCCCTACAAGCTGCAGGCGAGGGCGGTGGGGCCCCAAGCCCTGCCCTGTCCTCACTTGCATTTTGAGTAAAGAAAACCCCCCTACTCCCACCCCTCTGCGTTCCTCTCCACCGAGGACAGCGAACTGGCAGAGCCAGTCACAAACTGCCGTAAATCAGGACTGCGGTCCAGATTACGCCTTGGCCAAAGGTCACAGCGCGAGGGGACTGAGAGGTGTGGTATCGGGAATATCTTTTAGCCTCCTGTGAAAGTTCAGTAGATAAGAGCCAGCATGGGGGTGAGTGCTTCCCTCCTCCCCCCTCCCCTCACTCTGCAGAGCACAGTTTGAAACCTCTTCTCAGACCATCTCCTGCCTGAAGGGAAGTAAAAGGACTTGCCCAGGGCCACCCAGCGGGTGGTGGGCAGCTCCCACAAGTGAGCAGGCTCCTGGATGGCAGGGCCCAGCCCACATTAACTGTCACACTGAGTCAGCCCCAGACGTCGCAAGGGATGGAGGGTCTGAGGGAGGCGGGATCAATGGGCCGCTGGCTTTGAGGGTTCCGTGGAACACGGAGTTTGGGGACTGAAAAGGTGAAAGCGATGTTTGCAAGACTGTGTTCCATGGAGAATGCAGTGGATCTCATGACTTCCGAAGGCCCTTTGTGCCTAGACTAGGTGTGGGCAAACTACGGCCCGAGGGCCGGATGGCTGTTCTAAACTATTGAAATAAAAAAAATTAAAAAAAAGACCGTACCCTTTTATGTAATGATATTTACTTTGAATTTATATTAGTTCACACAAACACTCCATCCATGCTTTTGTTCCGGCCCTCCGGTCCAGTTTAAGAACCCATTGTGGCCCTCGAGTCAAAAAGTTTGCCCACCTCTGGCCTAGACAGAGCCTTGCGGTCTGGGGCAGCTCTCACTCTCGGACCTACTGTCCACTCTCCTGACAATGGCCACATGCCTCAGAGAGGTCTCTCTCTGGAAGAACACCCCAGCCACTGGCGCCCCATCGGAGGTTCACCTAACCAGCGTGGTACGGTGCTGTGGGCAGCACCCTGTGAGCTGCTACTAACGTCGTCTCCGGCCCAGGGGTTATTATCAGCTCATTCTCCACTTCTCTGATTTGGAGACCAGGGCACAGAGAGGTGGAGTAACTTGTTCCAGGTCACACAGCTGAGTAGAACAATGAAATCACAAACTGGATGCAAACCAGACAGCTGGGTCTTGGCCCACGCTCTTCCCCGCTGGCCACTGAGCGAGTCTTTCTAACGAGAGAAGGACGTGGTTCCCCACGTGGCCCTGACCTGGTCCTCATCACTGTTGTCATCATCCTGCTCACGTCTCCGATAGCGTCTAATTGTTCTTCAGATAAAGACCAAAACCTTTCCGAGGGCCTGCCCGGCTCTGCGGCCCGGTGCCCGCCCATGCAGGCCTGACCTCAGGTGCCCTCGCCCTCTGCCCTGCGCTCTCCACTTCCTCCTCGCCGGGACCTTTGCTCCAGCCAGCCAGCGCCTCTCCCTGAAAACCCCCCCCCCCCCCCCCCCTTCTGCGCCAGTTTCTGCAGAGCAGCTGCCTTCCTTCCCGGCCCTCGCCTGGCCCTGGGGCTGTATCCGTTAGTGAGAATGTGGGTTACTATCTGCTCCCCACGGTGGAGACCTTGTGTGTCTGACGCTCCGCAGCAGCCCGGCGCCTGGCACACGCCCGGCGTGTCCCCGTGAAGGAGCGAACTAGACAGAGACCCCTCCTGTTCTGTAATGCTCGCCGTGCGGTGACCCCACCCTGCCAGTTTGAGGTGCGCCAAGAGCACTCCTGGTCGGGACTCTGGGAGAATGCATTCGCCCCCGATCACATGGGCACTAACAACGTTTGACCCGGGTGAGCACCACTGTGCCAAGAGCCTAGCCCTGCCTTCCCTGCTTCCCATCTTTGCAAAAACAGGGCAGGGGCCAGCCCCATTTCACAGGTGAGAATACCGAGGCCAGAGCATCCTGCAGCCTGCTCGGCGTCACCCAGGGAGCCGGCGCTGCTCGGAGCGGGACCCAGACCCGGGGACTTCTCATCTCCCCTCACCTGCCGGGGCGGGACCACCCCGCCCTCTGAAACCTCTTCAGACTGCTGCGCCTGCCTCTCAGATCCGAGGTCAGGTGGAGCCCCCAGAAAAGACACCAGGCTCATTTCCTCCTTCCAACCAGCAGTGACCTTTGCGCTTACATCCGGAGCGCAGAAGGGAGTGCCCCGCTGTGCCCGAGCGCCGGTCCCTGTCCCCCTGGGAGTGGGGTGGAGGTAGGGGTGGGTGGCGCATAACAATCTCCAACCAACCAACCAGGCTTTGACTGCAGTCCCCTGGGAGTAGCTGCCCCCTAATCCAGGGTTTGGGGGCCAGGCCAGCTCCCCCTGTGGGGTCCCATGTCCCTGTGAGAAATCTCACCAGTATCTGCCTCGGGTGACATGTGGTCAACAGAGCCGCTGGCCCGGCTGGAAAATGCAGCTCGAACAATGAGATGACCATCCCTGCTCTCTTGGTTTTGGGGTCTTCCCGGCCGGCTGGGGGGTGTGTGTGCCTGAGGAGGCAGGGCGCTCTGAGAGTGGACGAGCAGGCAGCTCCTGGTCCCCCCGCCTGGCCACCTGGGCAAGGGCAGGGGGGGCAGGTGAGGAGGGCCCCTCTGCTCTGGGGGTTCCGCTCTGCCTCCTCCCCCCGCACCCGGCAAGGGCACAGGCAGCCGGCGGGGAACTTTCCACGCCCTCCCCGTGCCAGGCTTTTCTCCCCGGCAGGGTTTGGGGCCAGACCCGCAGACCAGCAAGATGGGCGCCTTTCTTCCACATTCGGAGCTGAGGGTCAACTTCCTGTTCTGGTGGCAGAGCCCCCCCCTTCCCCCGGAGTGGAGAGGGCTGTGGGGACCCTCCTCTGGCTTCCTCAAGGACAAGGGTGCTCAGGGGATAAATACCTGCCCCCTGACCTCCTGGTCCGGGGCCCCAGGCGGGCAGAACCCTGTCATGGTCGTCGTCCTGCTGCTTGCCCATTCAGCCTCCAAAGACCCACACCTGTCCCAGCTCCCCCGAGCCCCGCCACCCCTCCACCCCCTCCGGGCAGGTCTCCTGTGCACTCACCTGCTCCCTGCAGGGGCTGTGGGTGGCGGGGGGCATTCTGGGTGGGAGCTGCAGGTCCCTGCTCCTTGGACTGCCAGCAGCCCCGGGTCCACGGGAAGCCCGTGTCCCCTCTCCGCTGCCCCAACAGGGGAACTACAGGTCCAGCTTCTCAAGAGGCAGCTGGATGTTGAGGGAGTACCAGGCGATCCAGAACAGGAGGCTGAGAAGCAGGATGAGGGAGCCCGAGTAGACCAGGAAGTCCCAGTAGTCCAGCGACGCCAAGATGCCCAGGAGCAGCAGCACCAGGCCCAGGGCGTCGAGCAGGAGGGCCAGGACGAGGAGGAGCGCACAGCGCCCGGGGCTGCATCTTCCCCAGGCCGCCCCCAGGAGCATGGCCCCGGCCGGGCCGGATTGGCATGGGAGGGCGGCGGTCCTGCCGGCTGCCGCCTGCCTCTCTCCTCTCTCCTCTCTCCCCGCCGCCGGGCGTGGGCGAATGAGCGAGCCTCCGTCTGGAGCCACAAGGAAGTACACGTGGAGCTACCTTTGTGAGCGCCGCAGCCAGTGGGGCAGGATGTTTCTTAACTGTTTCACGGCTCAGCAGCGATCCTGACATCACGGTTCATGGACCGGGGCCAAGCAAGTGACGGGCACGGGAGGAGTCAGGGTGCCCTCCCGGGGCCGCTTGGCCACGTCTGGGGACCGGGAGCGCGGAGCCTGGGGCTGGCAGGGGCCTGCCTGGGTCTCACTCTCTGACTCTGGCATCCCCGCCAGGTTTTGGTACATGGTTTGTGGTGGGGTGGGCTGCTCACCGCCTTCCCACTCTGGCCCCGCTCTCTCAGGCGGGCCCGGGGTGTGTATGTGAAAGGCGTGGAAGAAAGAAAGTTTACTGAAATAAAGAGGCTTTGAAATGTGCTCCAAGAGTGGGGTCAGTATTAGCCAGCGAAGTGGGATGTGTCTTGTAGATCCTCTGCTCTGCAGACCAAGGACCTGCGCCTCCTCCCATGAGGCTCGTGGCAGAGAGCAGAGGCCGGCGTGACGGGGGGGGGGGGGGGAAGGGAGGGGGCAGAGGGCGAGAGGGGCCGCTGGGCGTAGACCGAAGGCAACTCCAGGCAAAAGCAAAAGTCAGACGTGTTTACCTGGCTCTGTGTTTTCTGGAAGGACCACGTGCACATTTGCTGTCCGTCTCGGGAACCCTGCACGCGCCCCCGAGGGGTTAGGTATAACACGGGGGTCGCTCCACCGTGGCCACTCACTGGGTGTTCAGAGTGAACGTCACCTGAGGAAGAGGCAGCCACAGCCTTCAGCCACCTCCGCAGGCCCGCAGACGGCTGCCCCTGCCCCTGTCCCTGCCCCTGCCCCTGCCCCCAGCTCACTGCCTTGAACTGGGCACCAAACCTTTCTGGGACTCAGATTCCCCACAAACTGGAAGAAAACATTTCCACTCTTTCTCTGCCTTCCCCCCGTGGGTGCGAATAAGCAGGTGGTGGCAATTCAGTTTCCTACATATAAGGTAAGCTGGGTGAATGGAAGCTCGCAGACACAGGTAGTGGGGTGGGAGGGCGGGGGAGGCTTGGCCAGACCACAGGCCGGCCACGAGTGAGAGCCATTCTCTGGGCGTGGCATTCCTTGGCTTGCAGGGGCACGGCCTTCGTAACCAGGCACCAGTCCCCTGGTGCGCACCCCTGTGCCCTGATTACCCCCCTGTGTGAGGACCCCAGTGATGGTGACATATGGGCAGCCGCTCCAGCCCAACCTCAGCTCACCTGGGACACCTCCAATGATCCTACTGCCAAGTAAGGTCGCCTTCCGAGGTGCTAGGGGTCAGGATTTCAAAATAAATGAATTTGGGGACACAATGTGACGCATACCAATAGCTAAAAGGGTTGTTTGTTTGTTGTTGGATATCCTTCTACTTTGGCTGTAGTGTGGACAGAAAATTTAGACTCAAGCCAATCTTTCAGAAACAATGTAATGACCAACTCAGCGCCCCATTGAAGGTGGCCCGGCATGGGCTTGTCATTGGTACAGCCAAGAGGGCTCGGAGCCTGGGATCCCTGCTATGCCCTGGGCTCTGTCTGTGTCCCCGGAGACAAGCCTAGGAGGCAGGGCCTTCTGCCCCTGGGCTCGGCCAGTGCTCGCTGCTCATCCCGGCGGGAGCATCCCTGAGTGACGCCCGCACATTTAGACAAGTGGGATTTAAATGAGACCAACTGAGCACACATCAGGAGTAAGGGGTAGCATCAAGTACAGAACCTTGGCAGTAGGATCATTGCAGGTATCACCGGTGAGCTGCGGTTGTGCTGACATCACAGAGCTAACCATCGAAGAGGGAAACAAATAATTTATATGTGACTGATGTGTTTTCCAATCATATTGTGCTAGAGGCCGGGCGCATGAAATTCGTGCAAGGGGCTCGGACCTCGCTGCTGCAGCCCTCACCGAACCCGGCTCATCTGGTCTAATGAGCATATTATGCTCTTATTGTTATAGGTGATTTCAGATTATGTATTTCCCTAAATGCAATGGAAAATACTACATCTGGGAAGATAAATGGTGGTGGAAAAATGAAATTAAATTTTTTTTTTTTTAGAAATAAAGATACTACAGAAAGGAGGAAATGTGAGACAGGAGGCATCGGTTATGCCTTTTGAACCATGTACATGGTGTGTAGGGCCCAGCTGGATGCCCAGTCCCAGCCTGGGACTTCCAGGTTTGGCCCCTTAGTGCCCCTCTGCCCCTCTGCCCCTCTGCCCCGGAGACTCCTCGGGGCTGCTGGGTTGCATCCACCGAGGCTCAGGGAGGTGTGTCCTGCTGCTGCTGTCCCAGAGCTCTGCCTCCCGGCAATTGAGACCTTGTCACTCCCTTGGCAAAAGCATCCTGATCTGTCATCTCCCTGTGACGTCCCAAGGATGACAGCCTCCCCATGGATGACAAGGCCCAGTCACTTCCTGAGGGCCAGGCCCAGATGCTGGGCGAGTCTAGCCACACCAGCCTGTGCCACTCACTTGCTGTGTGACCTTGGGCAAGTCATTTGCTCTCCCCGTGCCTCAGTTTCCTCATTGTAAGACAGTCCCTTACTCCACAGGGTTCCTGGGGAGGTTAAGTGAGTTCACAAGTGTGAAGTGCCTAGATTCCCTAGAAGCTGCACTCTGTCACATGGACAGCGCTACTACTGCGCTCGTCACTGGCACCTTCACATCCTTGCTGCCATGGTGCCGCTGTGGGGGAAACCAGGCTGGCAGCCATCAGCCACTGCTTCTGCATCATCATTTTCTCCCCTTTATCAATCTTGGCTTCACTTGATTACAGCTTCCTGTCCCCTTGCCTTCCCTGACCGTCCCCTTCCCCCAGGTCCAATTAGGACATGCCAAGTCCACTCTCCACCCGTGATGGGTACAGACCATCCCTTCATACATACAAATCCCTTTTTCACATGAAATGCTTTTCCATTGCCATTGGGCAGGCATGGAGGGCTCCCGGCAGCCGGGACTGTCTCCAGGGGGCCTCGGTCAGCCATATGGAGCATGGCCATGCCTGGGGAGAGGGCAGGGCAGGCTGCAGACGGAGGGCACACGGCGGCCAGTTCCGTTATGGTCCAGGAGGACGGACCCCAAGGAGTGGCTGCTGACCAGCTCTGGAGGCCGGAATGGTGTCTGGTCTTCTGACAACAGCCATCCCACTGGGTGAGAAGCAGATTCCTGTCTAAGTTGATAGTTACCTTTACAAGGTGCTCATTATAGTCATACTTTGTTGAGTTCATCTCGCCACTAGGCTGGGTGTGGGCCTCAGTGAGTGGTTCTGCCTTCTTCCTTGCAACCCAACACCCAGTGTTCACGCACTGCATTCATTTGATAAGTCCTGGTGCCCCCAGCTTCCTGAGAGCCCAGGCTGTCTCGCCAGGGTCCCCCATCTCCGCCCAGATACTCACAACCCCCCTCTGTGTCTTTTCTTTCTTCTTGGCCGGGCTCTGAGGAAGCAGTGCCCTCCCAGCTCCTGCTCCAGGGCAAATGGCTTCCAGATAACACCTTGAAGTCCTGTCCCTCGGGGAAATGGGCCCCAGATTGTGTTGCCACACCCATCTAGCTTTGCCATCTGTTTCTGCCAGCTCTGGGCTCTAAACTCACTGCTGGGCACAGAGCGGAGGCACCAGGGATACCATTCCTAGGTATTGCCACCAGGATTCCTGCTGGGATTGGTGCTCAGATCTCTCTCTTGCCATTTTGCTTGCCATCACTCACTTGCCTTAAGAGCAATCCGCTGGGAGCCTGTTTGCAAGGTCCCAGGGTTGAGTTGCTTAAGGCTCCGGGTCAGTGTCTCTGATCCTGTTCCTGTCCCGGCCAGGCCACGGCCCAGCCCCACGGCCTCTGCTGGGGGCCCAGTGCACTGCTTCCGGGGCCAGAGCTGCAGGACTAACCCTGGGGGCTCTGCTGGCGACTCGGGCTCCGTTCTCTAGAGCTGCCCAGAAAGTCTGCTAGAAATGAGCAAGAGAAATACAGCACCTGCCCTCAGGGAGCTCACAGGGGAGAGGGAGCAGTTAACCATGTGAATGCATTTAAACACATGACAGACGTGAGGCGCCTGGTGAAGGGTGTCCATCGGATGAGATCATCCAAAGGAAGACGTGGGCCAAAGGCTTCCCTGAGGAACTGATGTTTGAGTTGAGACCCAAAGGATGTGCAGGCAAGGCTGGGTGAGGAGGGGTGAAGCGGAGGAGGCAGCTTCTCAGGCAGAGGCAGGAACATACGCCAAAGCTGCGTGGTGGCGGTGGGTGGCACTGCTGGTGTGGCTGGGACGAGAGGAAGAAAGGAGTACAGAGCCAGGTTAGCATCTTCCTCCTTAGAGCACTGGGAAGCTGCTGGAGAGTTCAGACGTGCTCCATGTTATGAAGAGGAGGCTGGCTGCTGTGTAAGAGCAGACCGAAGGGGCGAGAATTGGCATGTGCCGGGCAATACGCCTGGTTGCACTAGGCCAGGGAAAGAGGTGGAGCTGGTGACAGCGGTGATGGACAGAAGTGGATCCAGTGGAGAGATAACCAGGGTGTGAAACTGGCAGGTCCTGGTGACAAGCTCAATATGAAGATGAGGGAAAGTGAGGGCTCATTGCTGAATGCCAGGTTTGTGTTTTGCAAAGCTGGGTGCCAATGGTGTCTGCTGAGACAGAACATATGAGAAGAGAGCCTGGCCTTGCCTGTGTGGCTCAGTGGTTGAACGTCGACCCAGGAACCAAGAGGTCATGGTTCTATTTCTGGTCAGGGCATATGCCCAAGTTGTGGGCTCAATCCCCAGTAGGGGTGTGCAGGAGGCAGCAGATCAATGTTGGTATATATCTCTCTCTGATCGTTGTTTCTATCTCTCTATCCTTCTCCCTTCCCCTCTCTCTAAAAATCAATAAAAACATATTTTTAAAAAAGAAAAAAAAAATAGAAGAGAGCCTGCTGTGGTCGTAAAACCACGTGTTCAGTTTTGCACACAATGCTTTGACACATCGGTTGGAAGCTCTAGCGCCGAGCTAGAGACATGAACTTGTGAGTCAGCAACAAACTGGCGGTAAGGATGAGATTGCTCAAGTGTCCTTGAGACAGAGCACAGGAAGGGAAGAGGACCTTGGCCGGGTCCCTGCGGATCTCCCATAACCACTGGGTCGAGTAGCATGAGCCAGCAAGAGACAGAAAAAGAACATCTACGGAGAGGAGGAAACCGCAAGCTGATTGTATCTTGAACCTTAAGGAAGAGGGAGGACGTTTCAGAGAGAAGTGAGCGGTCAATTGTATTCAATGCTACTGAGAGGCCAAGTCTGCTAACATATCTTCCCAGGGCTAGAGCAAAGGTGGGGGGCAAGGTTCTCAGCAAGTGGTCCTCGGCTTCCCCTCCCTTCTGCAATCTACCTGCTCATTGCTCCTCCCAGCCCATGGCTGTTGGGGCTGCAAGCAGTTGGGCCCAAGGGTCTGAGCAAGTAGCTGGACTCTTGTGAGACTGGCCAGGGAAACCGGCTGGGAATGGAGGAGATACCGTAGGATGGAGGAGAGCTGGGGAGTCCATGATGGACACTCCAGGTCAAGAAGAAAAAGCCCAGAGACCCCGGGAAGAGCCTGGTTCACAGAGAACTGGGTGCTGGCCCTGCGGGAGGGCTGACCTTGAAGGCGGAAATCCTACAAGGCTGTGTAGGCCGGGCCCCATTGGCCCCCTTCAGGCAGGCTGGTGTGGAAGTCGCTCCCGTGTGGGGAGGAGGGAGAGCAGGGGAAGAGGAAAGGGGGCATTTCCCACACACCAGCCTCTTCCCTCCTCTGTCCTCTCTCTGATGGCATGTCTGCCCAAGAGAGCCCTCCTGCAACTACTACACGCTCAAGTGCCACCCTCCCTCCCCCTTCTCCAAGCCCTCGCCTTGTTTCTTGGCTCTCTGGCACCATCTTGCCCATTGGATGGTGTCCTTGTGTATGGCCTGCCTGCCCCTCCCAGAAGGAAAGCTCCAGAGAGCAGGACTGCGTGTCCGTTTTGTTACTCCCTTCTCCCCAGCGCCCGGGGCAGCTTCCGGGAGGTGCTCAGTAGCTGCTGGTTGAATAAAAGAACGGAACAATGTTGTCTTTCACAGCCCAACTGAGAACGGGCTGTGTGCGCCACCCCAGGCCTGTCCAGTCTGGCCTCGGCCTCTGGACCTCCCTTCCGCTCCCACTCAGGCTCGCCTCCTTCTGCAGCAGCCTGTCTGGCCACGTGGCGGCCACACCCACCCCAGCCTGTCTCTTCTCACCAGCACCCGCTTTCCTCACTCCCTTTCATCCTGTTGTTGGGGTGAACCTGCCAGCGGCTGCCCTGGCCTGGACCGTGGCACACACATTCGGAGCCACTCATTAGTCTGCTTGCTCGGCGCAGCCCTGAAAGCAGCCACGCCCGCTCCCCAAGGACCGGCAGCCCCCGCAGGCCTATGACGTGGGGCCGTTCTCTCTCCCAGTGCTCGGGCGCCAGTAGGGTGTTTGGCAAGTGCTCCCAGAGGTGTTCATGGGATTCTGAGCTGAATTTTATGAGGTTCTGACCTGGATTCTAAGCGAAAATGTGTCCATGTGAACTAATCATAATTACAGCAATGCTCCAGGGAGAGCCTGTACACTCTGGAAAAAAAAAAAAAAAGCTTTATTTCTTTGCTCAAAATCAGCTCTCTAGGTCCTACTTAAAGAGTCTATTCATGGCTTTACACACTGAAGCATGACTATTTTAACGGAGGATTGGGAATTCTTGTACTATGCCTGTAGCTTAAAATTCTCTCTCCCTGTGACAGATAGTAGAACTTCTGCCTCTTAGTGAACACCTACTCTGCCTTCTTTAATCCTGAAAAGGACCTGCTGAGCTAACTACCCCTCTCACGCATAACTGGAACCCTGAGGAAGAAATGGTACAGAGATTAGCTTGTATAGTTAGATTTTGAACCCAGGTCTGTCTAGTGCAAAAGCCTCCGATGTTTCCATGACTGTAACTGCTTTTAATGAAATAAGTGCTTCCTTTTCAAGCTGGGTTTGACGGATATGAAAAGCCCATGGTGAAACTAGCTGCCATTCATCAGAGGAGACAACCACGTTCCGTGGGGGGATTGGGCTTCTTGCTGCGGGGAGGGCGTGGGGGAGGTGAATCCACAGGAGAGGGGAGCTCAGACTGTGCCGAGGGACCGCGTGGGAAGAAAGCTCGCTAAGACCTCACCTTTGGGGAAAAGGCCACTGGTGCAGGACTCGCCCAGTCAGGGCAACCAGGTGGATGGGCTACTCCGGCTCCAGTGAGAGCAGTGACAGTGACAATGCTGCTCGTGTAGTTGCTGTAACAAGCAAACCCACCATTCTGGTAGCTACACAAAGTGGAAGTTTGCTTCTAGCTTATGTACTAGTCCAGTGTTTCCCAAAGTGTGGTACGTGTACCCCCAGGGATACGGGAAGAGTTTGGTGGGGGTACGCATTGCACCGGAGTTTGGTGGGGATATGCACTGCACCATGCTTAGCTGCGCCTAATTCTACGTTCTCATGAGTCAAGTCAAGACAGTCTTGTGAGGCGTGAGATGGTCCGGTGTGCAAATAAATGTTATTTGTAGTATAACTTTTATTTATATTTTATTATGAATAATTTTATTTTTTGCTTATTATTATTTTGTGTATGTACCAAAAAAAAATAAAATAAATATATTTTGATTGTTATTAAAATATATCCTTTTTTTGAAGAGGGGTACTCAGCGTTATGAAAATTATAGAAGGGGTACACATATGTCAAAAGTTTGGGAAACACTGTAACTAGTCCAATGCCATGTCCTGATCTCCGTGGGGCTTTCCTAACTGTCATGGTCAGCTTGGGCGGCTGTAACAAAACACCACGGGCACGGGCTTCAGCAACAGACATTGCCCACAGTCCTGGAGGTGGGAGGCGGCAGATGTGGTGTTTGGTGAGGACCTTCTTGGCTGCTGTGTCCTCCCATTTCCCTGTGGACTCACGTGGTCCTTCCTTGGTACATGGGGTGGGGCAGGATGGTGAAGAGAAGGCTCTTGTGGTCTTCCTCTTCTTCTCAGAACATTAATCCTATCACAGGGGCTCTACCCTCAGGAACCCATCTAAACCTGGTCACCTCCCAAAGCCCCCGCCTCCCAGTGCCATTGCACTGGGGGTTAGGGATTCAACATACATTTTGTAGAGACTCAACCATTCCGTCCATGACACTTAGCTGATGGCTCTGAGCCAGGCTCCTGGCACCCTGTCCTCGGCTCAGAGCTAGAAGGGAGTGTGGGGAAGGGCTTCTTGTAAGGCCCAGCCCTGCAGTTCCACGTCACTCTGCTCCCGTGAGCCTGGCACACGGTCACCCCTGAAGGCGAGGCGTCCTGGGCATGTGGAGCTGGTGGGAGGCTGACCTCCCTCTTCACTGTGGAGGGACATAGAAATGTTGCCGAACAGGGAGCTGCCTCCACCCCAGGAGGAACTGCCACCCTCAGGAGATATTAAAGTGGTAGGACGATAGGCCTTGATGATTGATTAAGGGTGATGGAGAGGCAAAGTGAGAGGGAGGGTCACACACATCAGAACAAAGTCATTGGCCAGTGTCGGGCTTCTATTGGCCAGGCTGCACAGTATATATTACCCCTCCCCCCTTTTCTTTCCCCCTCTAATCATCTTACCATCGGTTGTATTCTTCCATTGTATGAAATCACTTAGGAGGATATCCAATATTGCATAGACTACTTTGCATAATCTGTTACATTAACAATAACTATTATCAGGGCTTCATCGATGAGATGCCTTGTGTGGATTATCCCAGTTAGTGCTCGGAGGAGGCGGGCACTTTCATGGACCCCGCGTGCAGTTGTGAAGATGGGACTACGGACAAGGGAAGTAGTTGTCTAGGCCCAGAGGGGAGTGAGCTGGGTGCTGTCTCCAGCTTCCACACACTCAACCTGTACAGAACACAGTTACAGGTTGTGGTCAGGGAATTTGTGTTCCCTTGATGTTGACAGCCGTGGAGACCGGGACCTGGGAGAGACAGCTGGTCATCCAGGGGTCTCCTCCCATTAATGGTGGCTAGTTCCATACAGTCAGTCCGTCCTGCCACCCTCTCCCACCCTCCCCTGGACAGCCCGAGAGGTCCCAGAGAGCCAGGGGTGCCCTGTGTGAGCACACTCTTTCCCTGCCCACCACCCGAGGCCCAGGCCGAGGAGGGTCCCTGCTGCATCAGAGACACGAGGGCAGGAAGTCTGCGGCCCTTCAGGTGGTACTGCTCTCTCTTCCTTCTTCCTGTCCCTTAGGGACTCAGAGGATGCTCTGAGGGGGAGAACACTGATTTGGAACTTATGTATGATAGTCTCTGTCCTAGGTATCACGATCCCAGATCTAACCAAATAGCTGAGAGGAAGAAAATAGCTGTTTCCCCCGATTTTCCTTGGTACATGGAGAGAGGGGCGGAGGGGTGGGATGGGGGGAAGAAGAAGAAGAAGGAGAAGAAAAAGAAGAAGAAGGAGAAGGAGAAGGAGAAGGAGAAGGAGAAGGAGAAGGAGAAGGAGAAGGAGAAGTGAGAGAGAGAGAGAGAGAGAGAGAGAGAGAGAGAGAGAGAGAGAGAAGGCGCTTGTGGTCCTTCTTCTTATCAGAATATTAATCTCATCTCAGGGGCTCCACCCTCAGGAAAGGCCCCGTGAGCCCACAGTCACCTATATAAGTAGGAATTGTATTGGCTGCAAGTGACAGACCCAAACCACTGGTGACGTAATGTAAGGAAGGGTTCATTTTTGCCTCCTGGGGGAGATGGGGTCAGGCAGCCCAGTGACTCCCCAGACGCCCCCAGGGTACAGGAGTCGTGTCGTCACCCCCCCCCCCCCCCCCCCCCCGCTCTGCTCTCCTGGGCAATGGCTGATATTCTCAAGATCCGTTCATGGTCCCAACCATGGTGTCTGCGCTCAGAGAAGGGGGTGAGGGAAAGAGCTCTGGCAGATGAGGACCCACCACCAGTGAGTTTCATATGCATCACATGGTCAACTCTTGCCATGGGGGGGGGGGCTGAGGAATATCGTAGTTTAGCTGAGCATATTGCTGCCCCCAATAAAACGGAGGTGCCGTTCCCAGGGAAGATGGGGAAAGGGTATTGGTCGGGGAAGCAGTGGTCTCTGACACTTTCCTAGGAACCAGATTCTGGTGGGGCAGCTTGCTGAAGGCTGGTGAAAGGCAGGTGATGGAGAAGAGGAGGGCGGGGGGATGGGGGGTGGGGAGAGGGGATTCCATTGGGGCAGGTTGCGTTTAAGCTGCTGGAGGTCTGAAGGTAAAGGTTTTTGTGGCAAGCAGAATAATGCTCCCTCACCCCCTGCCCCAAAGATGTCTCTATCCTCAACCCTGAAACGTGTGAATAAGTTGCCTCACGTGGCAAAAAGGAATTTGCAGGTGCGACTAGTTAAGGGGTGAATTGTGTCCCCAAATTCACAATGAAGCGCCAAGCCCAAGCTTGTACTTCAGAATGTGAGTATATTTGGAGACAGGGCTTGGCTGGAGGTAATTCAGTTAAATGAGGTCATTGGTGGGCACTCATTTACATGCTGGCGTCCTTATAAGGAGAGGGAATTAGGGCACAGACGTATGCAAAGCGAAGGCCAAGTGAAGACGCAGGGAGAAGGTGGCCATCTGCACCCCCTGCCGACACCTTGATCTTGGACTTCTCACCTCCAGAAGTGAGCAAATCAGTACCTGCTGCCGAAGCCCCACCCAGTCTGTGACACGTTGGCAGCCCTGGCAAACTAACACCAGGCTCCTACAGTGGGGAGGTGGGCGTGGACCACCAGCAGGACCACCAGGTCCTCCGAAGGGACAGAGGGAAGCAGGAGAGGCAGAGAAGGAGACATAGTGGCAGAAGCAAAGGTCGGGCTGATGGGGTTGCTGGCTCGGAGGGTGGAGGAGGGCACTGCACGCCAAGTCATGTGGCATCCTGGGAACTGGAAAAGCCAGGAGGAGCCGGTGTTCCCAGAAGCCCCCAGCAGGAGCGCAGCCCCGCCCACATCTTGTTTCAGTGCCTCCCATGACATCCGCTTTGGACTTCTGACTTTCAGGGTGATAAGGTAATAAATTGCATACTAAATTTTAAATAAACGTTTGAATTTATTTTTTTTTAACTTGAACGACTACGTTGACGAGGACATGTTTTACAGCAGCCACAGGAAGCTGACACGTTTTCTAACAGGCATCTGGACACTGAGGATCGTGGGGAGTCACCAGCGCGCAGAGTTAACTGGAGCCCTGGGCCAGAAGGAACCATCTGGAGCAGGAGAGCAGGGAGGGGAGAGGGGTCTAGGGAAGGACCCTTGGGGAGACACGTCCAGGAAAGGACAGACCACACTGCTGCTTCTCGATGGCAGGGTCTCCGGACAGATGTGTGCCAGGGGCTGGGTGGCCGGTGTGGCCCCTGGAGAGGTGTGCAGTCTGCGTAGATGGAAACCTCAGACAGGAGCTGGCCGCTCCCTGTGAGAGCTGAGGGCACAGGTTCAGGGTCCCAGTGGGGCAGAAGGTAGGAGGACCTGGCTATGTGACAACCTGGTGTAGCAGGGTCTAGGAGGCCAGGTCCAAGGCTCATCAGTGACCCCTCTCTCGTCTTGAAGGGGGCAGGGAGGGTCTTTTGAAAAATGGGAACAGGACCAATGTCCCACAGCACCTCTCCCTGCAGGAAGACTTGGAGTCCAGCAGCTCCAAGCCCTTGAGAAATGATACTGGATCTTGACTGCTGTCTGGTTCTGGGTACTCCCGCGGGAAGTGACCTTGAACTTCTGAGGGGTTATGAACTTGGCCTACAATGTGATGGGAAGGCGCAGTAGCCAAGGCCAGGCAGTTCCAAAGCCTCCTGCTGATCACCAGAAGAGTCTGCGCTGTGGGACAAAGGCTGGACCAAGGTCCCCTGCTCTGACAGTATCACTCATGCTGGTGGTTAGACCCTCGTTCCTGCCTCTGACCATTCACGTGGCAGGAAACCAGGAGTTCCGGGGACGAGAACATGGGACCTCAGAGCAGGTGACCCCACCTGCTTTGGGCCTAAATCTCTGATGGGTTGCTTATGGGCTGTGAGACCTGGGACAAGCTCCTTACTTTTCTAAGCCGTGGTTGTTTCTCTGTAAAATGTGCTAAAAAGGACTGGATGTAGGGGGGGAGCGGAACCTATGCGAATGCCCCCAGTTGGGCGCTGGCCCCTCAGAATTCTGGGTCTGCCTGGCTACTGCCTCCTTGTGTCCCCGTGGCTCCTGGTCCCTTTCCCGGTGGTGTTCTGGGCCCCAGTTGCTTCATCCTCCCAGCCTGTCCCCCAACCCCAGCTCCATTCTTACTCGTCCTGCCCTGCCATGACCCTAGCGCTTCTGCTCCCGCTCAGAGGCTGACTGGGTGGGGCCATGGGTGGGGTCTGTGGGGCCAGGCTGCCTGGATTCAGTCCTGGCTGGGTGTTGTCCTAGCTCGGGGTCCCTGTGCCTCACTCACTCACCGTTAAGGGTGGGTGACAGCAGTAGTACCCCGGGCCCGGGCATTTGGAAAGGATTAAGTGAGTCCATGCATGGAGTTCTCAGAGCAGCCCCTTGCAGGTGGTCAACACCCTTGGAATGTGTATTCTTTCCAGCCGGGCCCCTCCTCTGTTCTTCCGACTCCACTCCAGAATGTCTCTGCCAGGTGCCTCTAACCTCTCTCCTCCTGCCCCTTCTCACGGCCCCCACACCGCCTCCCCCCTACCCCCACACCGCCTCCCCCCTACCCCCACACCGCCTTCCCCCTACCCAAGGCCCAGCACTCACAGGTGATGCCCAGAGGCCATGCTCAGGCAGCTCCCTGGCCCACAATTAAGACAGACAGACACCTTGGGGCTCGGGGGTTAATTTTCCAGGGGCCTCTGGTCGTGGCGGGTGGAGATAGTGATGATGGGTGGGTGTACAGGGCAGGCGGGTGGGGCGTTGCAGGAGTGGAAGCAGGAATAACACACTGCTCGCAGGTGCACACCTAGCACCGCCCTCTTGCTTTCCCTCAGAGGGCAGAGCAAGCTGGGGCAAGCAGAAAGTCAAGGACACGGGAATCTGGTGGGAGCCCCGTGAAGAGAGTCGGGATGCAGACCTAGAGGGGCGGAGAGGCTGGGCCGGGAGAAAGGAGGGCTGAGGAGGAAGAAGGAGGCCATGAAGGGCCCGGGACCTGAAGTGCCCACCCTTGTGCCAGTTCCTGGGGACAGTGACGGGCTGGTCTGGGTGCTGCCTGCCCCCCCTTCCTGCCCCCACCCCGGACCACTGACTCATTCGGAAGCCGCCTTTTCTGCATCTATTGTGGCCTCCCTCCTGGACGGATGGCATGGAGAGTGGGGTCATCAGCTCCTGTGCGGCCCCGGGGAGCCATGCCTGAAACCCACCCCACCCCCCTTTCTCCTGGGCAGCCCCCGGAGCGGGGAGCAGACATGTGGTGATGAGAGGGGCAGCTTAGAGGAATGAATGAGCGGATCCAGCCCCGGGAATTCTGGTGGGGCAGAATGAAACAGCAGACACTGTTCAACAGAAGAAGTAGAATTCACTGGTAAGCGCAAGTTGAATACAATTCAACATGACATCAATTCCTTTAGGCCTCAGATTCGATTGCACTCTCCGGAGAGAATAGTGATGGGGGATAATGCAATCCAGCTGTCTGAGCGGGGATGCTGGCCTGGCCCTGACCCGCGGGCACGGACGCAGTCACGTGGTGGAGCTTTTGTCAGAGACGCGGCATCTGACCCGGGCTGCATCACAGGCCGGGCACACCCACACCTCAGGCTTCCACGGGGTGAGGCTTTGGCAAAACCCTTCAGTGCGACGCTGGCGTGCTCCTAGGCCCACATCCATGTAGGGGTCCTCAAGGGGGTTGCATGAAGCTTGGGGAGCTCTCCTCAGAACTTTCCTAACTTTCCTGTCTGAAGAACTAGCTTGAGGAGCAGGGAATGTGGGCACGGGACCTGAGCTGCCACCCTTGCCATCGCTGCAGCCTGCAAGGGGAATCCAGAGCTTGGACACTTTCTAGAGTCCTGGCTGCCCCCAAACTTCCTTCCACTAAGACAGGATGGTAGGCACATCCACCTGTGGCCCCTCCCACAGCTCTGCCCAGACGACCAGCTTTCGGGCAGATGCATCAAGACACAGGGCGTGTGGGTTTCCATTGCGCTAACTGGGAGACCACCCCATTTTGCTCCCCTGCGAGAAAGCATCGAGGAATGTAGGAATGACATCACAGGGCCCATACGGAACCTGCCTTCACGTCAGAGAAAGGAAATGATCTGCAAGCCGGTCACTGGGGGCACCAGAACTACAGTTAGTGACATAGCACTTGCACCACCCCAGGGTTTGATCCTGATCCCCCTGTGTGCAGGGGTGACTCGGCCACACCGAATGAACGACATGATCATTCTGGGTGAAGCTCAAAAGCCACCAGCTCCCTGAACTCTGGCTCCTTAGGGAGGAAGGGTATGGGATGCCCTCATGTCACAGGTACCTGCCTTTAAGGAATTTCCCATGATGCCGAGGGAGCCAGCTGGAGGTGCCTGGAGGGCTGGTGAGAAAAAGGTTGCCATGGTGACCAGGAGGCCAGAAGACTAAGTAGTGAAGGGTGTCAGGGCAGGACACATCTCTCTCCCAGCTCCTTATCAGACGCTCTCCTCTGGCCCGGGCCTGACCAAGGGCAGCATGGTGGCAACCAGTCTCAGATATCCCTCCTCATCTGTCACCCGAGGGTCTCTGGCCTTGGGAGCTCCTTCCACATGGTGCTCTCTGTTTGGCAGGCCCTCAGGAAACCCACTTCCAGTCTCCCACACACCCTGGAAGCCCTCGGTGTAGTCCAGGAAAAGCTGACCTGAAGCACTTGGGGGAGAAGCAGCCACAAGAGAGGGTGAAGTGCAACATTTGGGAGGTTAGAAGAGTTTCTATGCAGCTTCCTAAGTGTTTTCATGCTCCCTCCCCCATCAGGCTTGCACAGACAGTTCCTGCTGCCCCACATGCCTCTCCTTCCTCCTCTTTGCTAGCTCTCATTTTCCTTTTGTTCCCAGAGTGAGTGATGGGGACTCCAGTGACCTCGATGTCCTCTGTCAAGTCCTGCTGCCACACCTACCCATCTTTCTCCATCAGGTACACAGCCCAGGGTACTGCAGTGCCTGCTGGCCAGGCTATATCTCGAATTTTGGGAAGAAGACGAGAGCAGGAATGTGTCTGCTCCCAGCCCAGGGCTTGGCCCATAATATATGTTTGTTTGGTGGGTGGGGGCAGGGAGACAGATTTTTGAAACGTAATTCCATCTCTGGAAACCTACAGGCCATTCAAATGTGGAACTCTGCCCTCTCAGTTTTGATTTTAAATGGTGGTGAAGGAGAGAGCACTCTTATAGAATCCCTCTTAAGCTCATCATTGCTATTCTAGAATCAAGGGTAGGGACAAAGAGGATGTTAGGGCCACATGCACTTGTCCTTGGCTAGTTGGCAGACTCAGTGGGGAGAGTAGTCAAGTAGAAGGAGTTAGAAGGTTAAGGAGAAACTGTGACACCCCAGCACACCCCACTGTCTCTGTAAAGACTATGTAACTGAGACGTGACTTCCTCGGCTGGCTGACCCAGCTTGTCCAGGGTGTTGTGGCTTCCCCAGCCCCTAAACTGTTCACTCTTTGGAATGTTTGATACTTGTGACTTGTCTGGTCTCTTGAAATGCAAGTCAATGTCTCACCCACAAGCCAGACTGACAAACCCAGAGGTCAGAAGTCAGCCCTCCCTCCCCTCTCTGAAGGACCACTGCTGGTCAGTTTCATTCTAGAAGGATGCAAATGTGAATCTTGCTCAGGCACTCAGCTATGTAAACATAGCCTACCCCCAAGGAATTTCCCAACATGCATAGCACTTGGCAGAGAGAGTTAGCTGAGTGACTCCTGAAGGCATGACAGCGAATGAGAGCCATGAAAGGGGATGGCTGCGGGCAGGAGAAAGGGGCGCATTGGTGATAAGACACTACATGAGATGCATCCAGCAATGCGCCCCAACTACACGGAGCGCGGAGTCCTGAGCGCTCTCTTTCCCACAGATCCTGGAAGTGGGCCTGCCTGGATCACTTTTATGGCAAACCCCACCACAAAGGTGATGGGATGTTGGATGTTGGTCACCAGATCTCCTTCTCCTGGTTGAGATGCAGGACGAGGGGAGGCCACCATCAGCGATTTAAGAAGAAGGACATGATGCTCTGAAAGAACATGGACTTCTGCCTCTGCTTCTGTTTCTTCTTGATGATGGGCACCCACACCAGCCCGCACACCATCATCATGAGTCCCAGGGACAGGAACGCAGGCCCTATCATCTTGAGGACCTTAAGGCTCATCTCCCCCAGATTCAGGGTGTAGGCCAAGCAGGTGATGGCCACGCCGAAGAGAAGGATGGCACCGCCCACGGACATGATGATGATGGGCTTGCGGTAGATCTCCCAGTTACTCCTGGGGGCTTCGGTCCAGACAGACTCACTTCTGGAGCTGATGCACAGGGAGCTGGCAGTCTGGCTGGGCAGCAGGTCCTTGGATTCAGGAGACTTCTCGTCGACCTCCAGGGCTTTGGGGAGAACCTCCATCGTCACAGCTCCTCAGGACCAGGCATGTGGGACCTGCAGCAGTTAGAAGCAAGGGCAAAGCCAAAGGGTTCCTCACACAATCTTCCTGCTCTCAGCATCCGCCTCCAGCCCGGCCTTCATGGAGGGTCAGGCAGGGCTTTTGTGCTGAAGCCAAAGGAAAATCAGATGAGAGCCACATAAAATAGAAACCACTCAAGCTGGTGTGTGTTCTTCTTGTAAGAGATAAAAAAATATTACATCATCTAATCAAGTTTTTAGTGTTCAAAACTGGGAACAGCAGTGCCCATTAAACAAACAAAATCAACAGTTTACTGATTGGCATCTGACTTTAAGACTCAATAGCTTTCTAGCTCTGGGATCTTGAGTGAGTTACTTAATGTCTCTGTGCCTTGATTTTCTTATCTATAAAATGGGATAATACCACCACTTGTAGGATTTTCAAAAGGGCTCAATGAATTCAGACATGTAACGCATTGGAACAATGTGTAGCATATTGCAAGCACTCCATAAAGGGTATCATTTGTCCATAAGAGTAGCGATACTTAATACATAACTGTGTGTGAGCACACACAGGTGTAGTGTCTGCTAATGCTAGACGTGCACTAAACACTCTTCCATCAGACTGGAACCTCACAGTGCCCCTGTGAGGTGAGCATCCTATTTTACAGATGAGAAAGCCACGGCTCAGAGAGGTGAGGCACATTACCGCAAGGCTGGATTAAACCAGTCTGCCCTTCTCTTACACCACGGGCCACGGATGGGCTGGGGCCCATCTTTTAGTGCAGCCTGGGCTTTTATGTGCTTTGTCAGCACAGGGCAGTGAGGCCTCTGGTTCGGTGCAACCTTTAATATCTAAATGACCCATTTTCCCACCACCCTCGTGAGTCACATCAGATTCCCAACTTCCTGATTTTAGGCCCATAAGGGTCTAGATTGAGAGCAACTGCCTATTCCAATTTCTCACCTAGAGCCCACCGGTGTACCTCGCACTCACCAGAGCTCTCTCGTCCCCCAGGCCCATGGGGAGGCAGGTGGTCACTGAGCAGAGCAATGCCAGCTGCTGAGAGGCAACACTCACTTCCCAAATCCTCCCCCAGAGCCACGCTGACTCGATCACCGTTAAGGGGGATTAAAACCTTTTATTCCCTGATCAGAAATGATGGGTTCAAATGCAATGCCTATATGTTTGCAAGTCAATAAGAGATGATTTTTTTAGACGCTCTCCCGGTATTAGATACTCTCTGTGGGGGAGGAAGGCTGCCAGCAGAGTCCAGGCACCCATCCCGAGGTCATCGCCAAGCGATCGCCCGCACTCCTCTTTGCATTATCTCCAGAGGATCCGGAATAGCACTGTGCCCTAGACCCGTGGTCGGCAAACTGTGGCTCTTGAGCCACATGCGCTCTTTGGCCCTTGAGTGTGGTTCTTCCACAAAATACCATGGCCTGGGCGAGTCTATTTTGAAGAAGTGGCATTAGAAGAAGTTTAAGTTTAAAAAATTTGGTTCTCAAAAGAAATTTCAATCGTTGAACTGTTGATATTTGGCTTTGTTGACTAATGAGTTTGCCGACCACTGAGCTAGGCTGAGCAGTCATTTTAGAGTGACCTATACCCCCGTGGGCTGGAGACAGGAAGGGGGTCACAGGCTATGAGGACATCGTAGCCGTAGCCGGGAACCTTGTGTTGGCCATTGCCACCCGGTTCCTTAGCTGGGCAGTCTGACACCTTCACAGGGCTTTTCTCTGGGTTGCCATTTCCACCACTTCCCGGGGAAGGCCCAGGGCAGAAGGGCTCGCTGCTCAAACGCTGCAGGGGTTATAGTGGGGAATCTGGCCATTCTCCACTGTGCCGCAGGAGAGCTGGGCTGAGGGAGGAAGGACTGCTCCCCTGAGCTACCCTCAGGGTGTGAGGTGGCCACTGCATCATGAACAGGAAGTGGGCAACTGGAGGTGGGACCCCTGCCAGGGACAGCGGGTTCCTGGACTGATGGAGGCGGAGGGACTGCCTGGCCTTGCTGGGAGAACCTCACACACGCTCTCTATCCCTGTGAGGAGCTCATTAATGTATTCCCAGTTTATAACGGCAGAGACTGAGGCTCAGAGAGGTTCAGGGGCGAGGCTGAAGCCCCCCTCCCTTCCTCTGCGGCTGTGCTGGGACTCAGGCCACGGTCTTTGGACTCAGAGCTCCTTGCCCAGAGCACGCTGGTCTGAATGAGTCGGGAGGGTCCTTCAACGCTGACAACGCCTGGGTTTTTCACTTTGGGGCTTCTTTCTGCAGTAAACTACCTCTTCCTGAAGATGAGTGCTATAGGTAAGTACCAGTAACTGAATACTGACTCAGCATGCAGCAGAGAAATAAGGTCACTGTTATTTTTCATAGTGTTGCATTCATTTAATTTAAAGGACTATTTTTACTCTGAGATTCTGTTCTTCCTTCCTTGTTGGGCATTGCTTCATTTTATGAAAATACCATGATGGAAGATGTTCATTGGTTTTGTTAGTATCTGTATTTGCCAGGGTAGAAGGATGGCTAGCCTGGGCAGATGTCTGCCTATTTATTATATCTATCTATCTATCTATCTATCTATCTATCTATCTATCTATCTATCTACATTTATTTATCTATCATCTAAATTCTTATGGACCATGAAACCCCCCAAATGGAAACCTTTAACTTAGTTTACTTACTGCCCTGGCCTGGTGGTACATTTGGCTGGAGCGTCCTCCCGTATACCAAAAGATTTGGGGTTCGATTCCCATTTAGGATACAAACGTAGGTTGTGGGTTTGATCCTAGGTTGGAGCATGTATGGAGGCAGTCCAGTGATGTTCCTCTCTCTCTCTCTTCTTCCTCTCTCTCTTAAAAGAAAAATAAATCAATGGAAAACACCGGGTCTCAGGTGAGGATTGAAAACAAACCTGGAGGACTCACTCAGGAAGAGGTGCGCCCGGGGATAGTGAAGGACACGCCGGGTGCGGCCGTGGGATGGACACTGTACTGGGAAGAATCACTCCTTTGCAGGCCCAGAAAGCACGTAACTTATTTGCAGGGTCTGCATTCGACAGAAAGATCTGGAAAGACTGCATTTGCACCCAGTTTGCCTTCCTGAGCTCTGGGACTTTGGGCAGGTTACTTACCACCCTGAGGCTTACAAGCACCATGCCTGAGGTACAGATAACAAAGTACCTGTCTCCCAGGGGTGGAGTGACTATCAGCTCACAAAACCCTGCTGCGTGTGACACATCCCGGCGTCTAAGAGAAGGCCCTGTTGCTAATACAAGTATTGTCCTTCTTGGTCCCTGTGTCGTCATCAGTCTCAAGAAGAGGTTGGGCTGAGAGACTTCTAAAGATTTAGATGGGCCCATGGGTGGTGAATCACACACGAATTCTGAGAATGCAGGCTCCCTGGAAATCACCCCCTGGGGGCAGTAAATGCCTTATAACTTTTTATTAAAATCCTAAAAGATTCTTTTTTTTTCTCTCTAATACCAGGGATTCTCAACAGTGGCACTGTTGATGTTTGGGCCCAATAACTCCTTGTGGTGGGGGTGTCCTGTGCATTGTAGGTAGTTAGTAACATTCTACCCACCTTTCAGCAGCAGTTCCCCCTTCAGTCATAATAATGGAAAACATGCCAGGCACTGCCAAGTGCCCCTGGGGGGCAAAACCAAGCTGGTGAAGAACCAGTGCCACAGGTTGGCCTTCCCTCCCTCCCAGCCTCATCGCTTGCAAACTGCCTCAGGACCAAGGCTGAGTTACTCACCCTCCACCCACCGGCGTCCCACAGAGCACAGCCTGGCACTTAGCAGGTGCTAGAGGACTTGGCCTTGACGCTGCTGCTGTGAGGCAACACCTGGGAGCTGGTCCCCTGGGAAGAACCACACTTTCTGGTTTGGATTAAGTTTTGGGGCCTTGGGTTGAATGAGTCCCTAACCACCTGTGCAGTGCGCTCAACTGTGCACCCAGAACCTCAGCATGTGACCCTAATTTGGAATAAGGGTCTCTGCAGGTAAGGATCTCCAGGTGAGAGACAGTGGAAGGCCAAAGACTCGGGGCCTCCTGGACCAGCCACAGATTTGATTGTTGGCTCAGCCCTTTGGCCATCAGTTTCCAAAGGGAGAATAGGTCCTACTCCCCTGGAGGCCACATTTGGAGGGTCAGGAGGAAGATCAGTGGGTGGTACTTATTTGTCGCACACAACCAGGAATGGACACCTACAGCGGGTGGGCTGGTCTGGAACTATGCAGCCTTAGGGAGGAAAGAATGACAATCTCCCTACAGAAAGCCATGCAGGAATCTCCAAACAGGAGACTGACCAAGACAAGCCAGACACATTTTCATTTACGTAAAATGAGATTTCATTTAAATAAAATTCAAAAAGCTATAAGACAATTAATGCTATTGGAGGTTTGGATCATAGTTACCCTGGGCAGGTGGGGCAGTGTCTGAAAGCAGGGGTGCACAGAGACTTTTGGGGTGACGTCTGACTATTGATCTGATAGTAGCTGGTGACATGGGTGTTTTCTATTTGAGCTGCAGACTTTTAATTGATTGCTTTCCTCTCTGTATGTTAAACATCAATAAAATGTTTAAACAAAAGATAATTAAAAGATATGACTTAATGCAATATGTCCCTTTCTTTAGATTCTGACTAAAATAAACCAATGGTATGAAGACATTTTAGGATATTTTTAAGGAAGTTTGAATATGGATTGGGTATTGAATGACATTAAGGGTTTAAAATTTATATTCAGTATGATAATGATATTGTGGACACATAAGAAAACATTGTTAGAAATATTGAGATGCATCTTGAAACAACATATAGGGGTGACATATTTTGATGCTATGATCCACATGAAAATACCAAACTTTCAATCAAATATGACAAAATAAAATAGCCGCGGGTGGCGGCTAGCACTGCCCCACCCACCAAGGGTAACTATGATCCAGTTCACTATATTACTATCTCCACTTTTATGTAAGTTTGTAAATGTTTATAATTAATTAGAGGCTGAATATACAAATACATGATGGTCAAACTATATATATAAATAGGACTCTGACCCACAATTTACAGCAACCAGCCCAGGAAACCATCTCCTATTCTATAGACACCAGAGCAGGAAGCCAGCCTCTGTCCATAGTCAGACCTAAAGGAAGCCAGCCTCTGTCCATAGTCAGACCTGTAGGAAGCCAGCCTCCGTCCATAGTCAGACCTGTAGGAAATCAGCCTCTGTCCACAGTCAGACCTGTAGGAAATCAGCCTCTGTCCACAGTCAGACCTGTAGGAAGCCAGCCTCTGTCTGTAGTTAGACCTGTAGGAAGCCAGCCTCTGTCCATAGTCAGACCTGTAGGAAGCCAGCCTTTATCCATAGTCAGACCTGTAGGAAGCCAGGCTGCTGTCTCTAGCAACCAGCCCAGCAAGCCAAACAGTAACTGAGGACAACTGACTTTTGACAAATGCACCAAAGCAATTCAATGGGGAAAGGAAAGTCACTTCGCAAATGTGCTAGAAGGACGGGATGTTCACATGGGAGAAATGGGACAACTCCACCTCACACAACCAGCAAACATCAGTCAAGATGAATCACAAACATGACTTGAACATAAATGTAAAATTATAACTCTTAGGAGAAAATATAGGAAAATATCCTCGTGACCTGGCAGCAGGCAAAGTTCCTTAGACAGGACAGAGAAGACAATAACCAAGAAAGAAAAAAAACAAATCAATAATTTAGATTTCAGCATAATTGAAAACAACTCCTCAAAAGCGACTAAGAAGAAAATGAACAGGCAAGCTATGGACTCAGAGAAAATTTTGCAAAATACATTATTTGTTAAAGGATCTGTATCTGGAATATATAGAACTATTACATTTGATTAATAAAAACACAAACAGCCTAATTTAAAAAATGGGCAAACAGTGAGTGGTCGTGTGAGAGCTCTCGTGCACTGTTGGTGCAGATGTAAATGGCACAGCCACTTTGGAAAAAGGTTGGAAGTTTCTTATGAAGTTGAACATCCACCTACTCATTAGTCCTGCAATTCCACTGCTAATTTTTTTTAATCCAAGAGAAATTAAAACCTATGTCCATTAAAGACTAGTTTAAGCATTCATTGCAGCTTTACCCATAATAGCCCAAACCAGAAAACAACCCGCATGCGTATGCGCAAAAGCAAAGATAAACAATGCAATAGGATATTACTAAGCAACAAAAAGGAGCTCATTTTGGACACACATAACATGGATGAGTCTCATGCTGGATGAAAGAAGCCAGACATACAAGAGTACATATATTATACACTAGAGGTTCGATGCACAAAATTTGTGCCTTTGCAGCCCCGGTTTAGTCTGGAAGGTCATCCAGAAGGTTGATCGGTTGTCTAGTCTAATTAGCATATTATGCTTTTATTATTATAGATGTTTCCATTTATACAACTTTCTAGAACCTTCTAAGAACTCCTCTAAGATGACTAAACTCAAAACAATGGTTGTAGAGGTGGGGAAGAACTCACTGGGATTTTCTGAGGTGAGTGAAAATGTTCTGTCTCCTGATATTGATTGATATTGATATGGGATACATGGAAGAGCTATTTGTCAATGTGAAACACTTAAATTTGTGCATTTCTATGCATGTAAATTACAACCCAGAAAAAAATAACTATAAAAGTCTTAATAGTTGAGTGGATCAGGCTGGGGAGCAGGTGGAAGTATAGCTACACCAAGATGGCAGAATGCTGATAATGGTTGAAGCCATATGATGAAACATGGGGATCCAGGGTAGGGGTGTGGGCACAAAACATCTTACCCCAGAAAAGGGATGTAAGGGTGTGGGTAGGTAGGGGTAAAGTGACCTCAGAATAAGGTTGAGGCATTAAAGGGAAATCTGTAGGGTGAGGAGTCACCTGGCTCTTATGGAAAAAACAAAACAAAACTGTGTAACTAATCCTGAGTAGATTCTGAAAGGACGAGAGATGCATCTTGGAGAGATTGGGAATTGGGGACAGAGGGTAGAAGATGGAGATGGAGGTACAGGTGGGAATGGGAATGGGGATGGGATAGAGATGGATGGAAGTGGGGATGAAGATACAGATGGGGATGGAGGTGGGCTGCGGACGGGGCTATGGCTGGGGATGGGATGGAGGTGGAGATGAAGACAGAAGTAGAGATTGAGATGGAGGTGGGAGTGGAGAAGAGGATAGGTTTGGGGATCAGGATGGGGATAGAGATGGAAATGGAGTTGGGAATGGGGATGGGATGGAGATGGAAATGGACAGAGGAGAGAGGGAGGGATAGGGGGAGTAAAGAGGGGGCAAGAATGACAAGAATTTTACCTTTTCTATCTGAATCTGAACAGATTCCATCCCTTGAAGGAAAACACAGACTTTCAGGGAGTCAGAGGGTCTGGACAGAGCAAAGCCCGGGCTTGGTAGGCAAAGAAACACATCCAAAGGGCGGAGCCCCTGGAACGGTCCCTTAATCTTGTTATCACTGGTCTACTTATCTGCGTGTTTGCAATTGCTGGCTTACTTGGAGAGCCTGCCTACTTATATCGGTTTAGTGTTTGTGTCTCCAGGTTGCCATTCTGCTGCCAGCTAAGAGTGTTCACCAGCACGGCCACAGACACTTGTCAAGCAACGTCCATGTGCCATCCTCTGCTGGACACGGGCTCACAGGCAAGCCGGACAGCGTCTTTGTCCACAGGGGACTTCGAGGCGTGCCCACGTCCTCGCTCAGCCACACTCACTCACCCACCGGGGCCTCTGAGACGAGGAGATGTCTCAAATGAGAAGGAAGAGAGCTGGCAGGGGCACTGGCCTTTTCTCAGATATCGATCCTCCAACACAGGGCCTGGTGGTGTGCGGAGCATGCAAGCTGGTGAGCCCCAGCGGGTGTCCGAGATAACGAGGAGGGGACACTTTTCCCTCCGGTAGGCTCTTGAGTGTCTGAAAGGCACCACTTCATGGAAATGGCAGTTGGAAGTGCAGTAAGTGAACTATTGCCCCGGAGGTGACCGTGTGTGCCTCGTGTCTGTCCTCACAGGACCCGAAGCCCTCGCTCCCTCCCAGACCCCTCGAGGGGCTGGGCTGGTGGGCCCGACTGGCTTCCTCGGCTCCCCACGCTCTCCAGCAGGCAGCTCCGTGCCTTCCTGAGGCCAGGGCTCAGCAAACGCTCGTTAAATGAGTCAATAACCAGGGGGGGCCTGTGGCAGGAGGGCTCATCAATGCCACTGTCAGCGCCACCTCTCCTGTTTCTTCTCACCCAGTTGTCCACGATGCCCTTTGTTCTCGAGTGAGGGTGGCAGGATGGGGCTGGCTGACCAGGGGGCGTGAGAGGCAGCTGTAAGGAGCCAGGAGGGACCCTCTGGCCAGCCTCCTCCTTCTACTCCTCCCCTCTTTGGCCCCTAATGGACTGACACCTCGCCAAGACTGGCTGCCTTCTGGCTGACGTTCTCGAAATCCCCAACTACCGGAGCAGCCCTTGGTGAGAGAAGACACAGTGTGCTGGGGAGGGCTGACATGTCCCACAATAACAGTAACCGCCACTTGTCAGACTCTTACTATGGGCTGGGAGCCACGCCGCCTGCTTTTTCTGCGTGGCCTCACCTAATCTTTAGGCGCCGAGGAAGAGAGGGTTAGTGCCCCATTTTGCAGGCTTGGAAACCGAGGATCAGAGAGGTTACCGTATGTGACTTGCCCAGAGCTACTCATCAGGTGAGTAGGGGTTTGAGGGGAGTTTTGGAGCCTGTCTGTTCCAGTTCCTCCTGCCCCCTTGTGGGACGGTTTTGATTTTCTTTTCCAATCAAAGGAAAAGGAGAACACACTTGGGACAGGCCCCGGCAGTGAACAGAACGGCAGGCGTGGCCGCCGTGGGTGGGGTTAGGCCTGGCGCTGCTGCGTGGAGCTGCTGAGGACTGAAGACGGGAGGGCTGGCGCTGCAGCCTGGAGCTGAGGCCGGAGGAGCAGCAGCGGGCCTGGGACAGAGCGACCTGAGTGCCCCATACAGCGGCCCCTTCACGTGGAGCGTCTCTTGTGACCCTGGGAGCTCTAAGAGGGTAGTCTTCTTAAGATCATTCCCATTTCCCAGATAAGGAAACTGAGGCTCGGAGCGGCCGAATCCTGGGCTTTTGCACACCGTATCTACCATGCTCTCCCAAGGGTGGAGCGCTGCCTTCCCTCTCTTCTTATCCACTCACTCCCTTCTTCCTAGCATCCTGCCACCCCCTGTCTGCACGCCTTGAGCTCATCCTCCTCCCTTTGAATGTGACGAAACACCACCAGTACTAACAGGTTGCCGGGTTTGGCCAACACAGCGACAGCATGCCCAGTTACATTTGCGTTTCAGATAAACAACGAATGCTTTTCTCTTGTGAGAGCATTCCAGACAAAGCCCGGGACACACGTATGCTAAAGCTTAGTTGTTGTTTATGAGAAATTCACATTGCACTGGCCTCCTTGTCGTGTCTCTGGCTGCTGTGCCGGGGCCGTGTTATCTGCCCCTTCCACGCTCCCCTCCCCGATAGCGGCTGGACTATTCTGGGAATTGCGAGGACTGGAGCCGGGGGGTGGGTGGGACACCCTGCTTCCCAGGTCAGCTGCTGGAGACGGCAGGGTGGCCACGGATGCAGGGGTGGGTGGACATCACATGACTTAGGATTCCTGAGGGAGAACCAAGGTCGTTTTGTTTTAATTCCCGAGAGATGCCCCAGCGGAGTCGCCAGGGCGCCCCACAAGCTGTCCCGGCTGGCGTCTGCCCTGCCCTCGACAGGACGCGCAGTGGTGACCGCCGCTCTCTGATAGAGGTGAGTGGGGCCCGGAGCCTGCGCTGATAAGACAGCGGCCAGGGCATTTCTGAGGGCTCTGCCTGGCACCAGGGCACAGCCACCATCTGTCACCTGCCCACAGACCTTCTTGGAAGCACCTTCGCCAAAGGCCACTCAGCCTAGAGACGGTGACGCTCACCTCCGTCTCCGAGCGGCCGCGCCCAGGCCCTGCCTGGTGATGAGGTGGGACACTAGCTCAGGTGGCCATGTCTGGTGCCAGCACGCTCACCTGCACGTGTTTGTATGTTCCCCCTTTCCCCCCTTCCTGCGACGGGGATGCCCCAGCCAGCCCTGCACTTTGTTCTCCCGGCGCCTCCCGGGCCCCTGGCACCTGCAGCGGGAGGGTGGGCAGACGCTGAGGTCCGAGGTGGGATGCCCAGGAGGCTGTCCGGGTCTGAGTCCCGCCTGCCGTGCACTCTGGGACCTGAGGGTCATCTTGCACGTCCGCGTCTGCCCGCTGGGCTCCTGAAATGCGTTCCCTGCCCAGCTCTGCCCCCAGTGCCGGCCAAGGGTGGAGGCTGGATGCCACACGCCGCCCTGCTCCCCTCTGCCAGGTGCACAGCCCAGCAGCCCCTCCCTTGCCACCGCTCTGCCAGGACTCTCACTGGGCAGTCCCCTCTGCCCGCTGGCAGCCGCCCTCCCCTCCCAGGGCCCCTCTCCTCCGCTTGCCAGTCACTGTGCCTTCGGACTCCGGCTCAGAGACAACACACATGCTAAAGCAGAGTGAAAAGCAGCTTCCTCTGGGACACGGGAGGAAGGGCAGAGGGGCGAATCCCCCCTTACTTACTGTCCTGCGGTCCCCGGGGAGGACGGGGCACCTGGGAGGCGCTCGCGGCTCGCACGGGGAGGAAGCCAGCGATGAGTTTCTGTGCAAGTTCTTCATCCCAGCCGAGCAAGCCTCCCCGGGCCAGCCCAGGAGCCGGTGTGCAGCGAGTCCAGCCACTGAGCAGGCTCCAGCGGGGATGAGCTCACCAGGATATGGGCTAATGGCTTAACCCTTTGCGGGCGCTGGCACGGGCGCCGGGGAGGTGGCTTCGCTCAGCTCTGCTCAGCCGCTCTTAGAGGAATCTTGTGAAAAATTAATGACGCGTCTCTGCAGTGTGTCTTCGAGTTTTGGGGAGTGCGCATCGGGGCGATGCGGGCAGGGCTGCTTTTCCCGGCCGGGCTCAGAGACCGGGAGACCCCGAGCCTCCGGGTCGGTGGGGTGTGCGGTGGGGACGGTGGGGCAGGGGTGGGTTCCTCAGAGGCTACGCGGCGCTGCCCAGGTGGCCTTGGCAATGGGGCCAGGAGCTCTGCTGGTTCTGGATGTCGGAGAGGACAGTGTAGGTGTATTAGACACCCTTGGTTCCCAGGTGGCACCCCCGGAACTTCCCAATGCGATTGGTGGGCACCACAAGTGACAAATACCAGGGGTCCACAGCAGGAGGTAAGGTCAGCACACAGGACCCCCCACACCCCACGCCCAGGCAGCTCTGACCTGGGGCACAGCGCACGCTCCCCTTGCTTCTTCCACCCATCCCGATTTCTCCCGTGGGGTTTCATGTCATGGCGACAGAGTAAGGTCATGGCCGCACTGGTAGGGAAGGGTCTCCCATCCCCACGAGCAGTTCTCTAGCTATTGAGTTGCCCATTCTCAAGATGCTGATGGGTACCCTGAAGCCAACAAAATTGTCCAAGATCCTCCACCAGGCTGGCTCTGCCCTTCTCCATGGTAACTGGGCAAAGGGAGGAGCTGTGGCTGCTCACTGGCTGTGAGCCAGGGGCAAGGGAGGTACTGGCAGTGGGGACGGTCACTGGGGGCTTCCCTGTGGTCTGAAGGGGAGGTCCCCCCAGGAGTGATCAGGGAACCAGGGGCTAGGGCGGGAGAGAGCCGCTTCCATCTCCGGCATCTTGATTTCCATGTCTATGAAGCAAACAGGAAATTTCCAGACTGGGAAGGCTCTGCAGAGGCTGATGTGTGATAAATGGCCAGAGAAGCAGACAGCTCCCAGGGCCGGCCTGTCCACGGAGTGGCCTCGAGGGGTCAAGCTGAGTGGCTTCCTTGTGTCCTCCTCTGTGGAAGCGGAGCCTGAGCCTCCTCTGCTCAGAGTCCAGAGACCTTGGCTGGAAGCTTGGAAGAATTTGCTTGCTTTGCGGTAGGTGCCTCAGCCTCTGTGCTCACTCCATTTGTGAAGCCTGTGAGCTGGCTTGCGAAGGAACTTGCGATGAATTATTTTGCAATGCAAATAATCAAATCATTTCTTTTCTCTTTTGTTTAGCCCTCCGTGCTTTCCCCACTCTGCAGGGTGTGGCAGGCTGGCCTGGAAGTAGCCATCAGTGAGACAGAGCCTTATGCGGCACTTCCTCCAGAGCCCGCACTAGTCTAAGCACTTTACAGGCGTAACGAGAGGCCGGATGCACGAAATCCGTGCAAGAGCAGGCCTTCCTTCCCCGGCTGCTGGCACCGGCTCCCCTCTGGCACCCGGGACCGGGCTCCCCTCCGGCCACTGGGAGGGACCCGGGACTCAGGCTTCTCTTGAATCATTGGCTTCAGCCAGAAGGTGGTCCATCTTATTAGAACATTATGCTTTTTTTTTTTTTATTATGGATACCTCCGTCATTCCCCCAGAAACCCTCTGAGATGGATATGTGAGCTAGGTTGCTATCCTCATATTTGGTTTTAAACAAATTAACTTCTCTGAGCCTTAATGACCACATCCACTTAATAAAATGAAGGTTTTTGTTTTTTGTTTTAATGAGGACAGTAAGTCCTTAATGAGTATATTTATACTCTCTATATAATATATGGTATGTAAATCACTGCAGTGGTGGGGAAGTGATCCTTCATATTCAGTTTCTGCATTTGTGAGTACAGCCTACCAAGATGAAAATATTTTTAAAAGGTGCATGACATGTGCTGACATGGGCCGTGCAGAGCTAGGCCCACGATGGTTGTATCTGTGCTGAACATGTGCAGACATTTTTCCTGCCCTTATTAACTAAACAATGCAGTATACCAACTATGTATGTAGCATTTGCATTGTGTTAAGTTTTCTAAGTTATCTAGAGATGTCTGAAGTACACCGGAGAGTGTGCACAGGCTACATGCAATTACTGCATCATCTCTATATGTAAAAGCCTAAGTTAACCGTATAACCAAACACCTGGAATGACCAGAATGACTGGAACAATCGGTCGCTATGACGTGAACTGACCACCCAGGGACAGATGCTCAGTGCAGGGGCTGGCCCCTGGTGGTCAGTGTGTTCCCATAGCCAACTTCTCCCAGTTGGCCAACCTCCCACGGTCCCTTCCCCTGGCCAGCAGGCTCCAATTGCCTGATTGGGTCCAGGCCCTAGGCTGGAATAGGGAACTGGAGGTGGGTAGTGATGGATGTGGCCCCTTTCCCAAGGGGGCCAAGGGCTGGCTCCCTTTCTGGGACCAGCAGCTAACCTCCTATGCCCTGTCCTTCCCCCTGGCCAGCAGGCTTCGGTCAGCCTGCTGCCTGCCTGCCCTGGTGGTGGGGAGGCGGTAAGAGGAGAAGGAGGGGGGAGGCAGGGAACCACATGGTGGCAGGGCACTGATGATGGTAGCATCAGCATCTGGCATCTGTTCCTTCCACTCCTGGCCTGGAGACCATCACCTCCTCTCCCCACCCCGCTGGGGCCTTTGGGCCCCTATCAGCCAAGCCCTGATTGACCTGGCCCCGCTTGGCCTTGATCACCAGCCAGGCCTAGGAACCCCACCTGGGCATGAATTTCATGCACCAGACTTCTAGTTTTATATAAAGGACTTGAGCATCTGAGGGTCCTGGAACCAATCTCCTGAGGGCACTGAGAGACAACTATACGTATATATAGTGTATGTATTATACACTATACATTATATTATACATGTACATATGTACACATGTGGGTGGTTATATATATATATATATATATATATATATATATATATATATATATAAATTAGAGGGATAGATGTCCAGGGTAGAAGCTTTCAGGCTTCTCCCCAGCAGGACAGAGCAGGGGGCATGAGAAGCCAGCTGGGTCCCTGGGTGGTGGACTCTGTCCTGGGAGAAAGGGCTGCTGCTGCAGTGGGGGCATTGAAGTGAGCAAGCATGAGAACTGCCTGGGGGAGACTCCTGGCCTCTTATTCAGAGTGCCATAGCCGCTCCAGCTCAGCTCTGCTCCCCTTACCTGCTAGCTCAATGTTTCATGCCCCGATGGAAGGACTGGGTGACCAGCCATCTGGGTTAGCCCACGACGGATGGGTTTCCCGGGACAGGACACAGGGCTTTTGGTGGTAAAACCAGGCCAGTTCCGAGTGAGCCCAGGGGAACTGGTTATCTTAATAGAAACCGTGGAGCATCCACACCTCTGCACACCGGCTCTCGCTGCCTGGAGTTCCCTTTCTGCCCTCTTCATGCCTCACTGACCCGCCCGATCATGCCTTCTGCCTTCTGCATCCTCCCCTGGGCTGGCTGGGTTCAATGCTCCTCCCTAGGCGGTCTGGCTGTTCTGCTCTATTACACTTATCAATGATTGTCTGCCCCCATCGCCCCCCCCCCAAAACAAATTTAATCAACCTTCATGTAACCACAATCCAGCTTCAGTAATTATCAATGCTTATTCTTTTTCATTTCTCTCCCCAGGCCCCCCCACACTACATTTTTATTTTTTAGCATTTTAAAGTGTCGACCAATGGTCATTGGTGCCAATTCAATGCCAAGAGAAATCCCCAATCTGGGTTGTGGTGAAGAAGGAGATTTTACCTAGTGCACAGCTCAACAGTAATACAGCTCAGCTGTGAAAAGAGCTCTGGGGCCAGGCCCCACTCTGGCTAGAAAGCCTTGCTCTGCTCTGGTGGTCTCCTTCACTCTGCCCTGGGTAGAGCCAGCTCTGGCAGGGAGAATCAGACTTCCTACTTTGGTGTAAAGGGACAATATGCTCTGCTAGCCAGAGGGCAGCTGGCTGATATGGACAGAAATCTCTGGCCCTAATCCCTGATTGGTCTGTCCTCATGCAAATGAGGGCTCCGAATCATTGTAGTTTGATTGGCTCAAAAGGCACTGGCCTGATTGGTTAGAATAGAGCTACTATGATTGGCCAGAACTACATAGCTCTGATTGCATGGGGAAAGCTTCAATCCAATTGGCTGAAATAGGATTCCAGGAAACCCTTATAAGGGCCGGCCCAGATGGCAGAAACAGTGCACAGGCAGGCAATAGAGCACAAAGGCCAGCAGTTCAGTGCAGAGGCAGGCAATTCAATGCAGGCTTCCTTGTGAAGTGCAGTTTTTAGGAGAGGTCCCTGTGCAAAAATGGCTGCTCTATTTTTAAAAATTTGAGCCCAGTTAGCCACCAGAAGCCCTTCTTAGTATGGTAGGTGTCTTTGTTTTGTTTTGTTCTTCTCAGAGTTCACAAAAGCAAACCCCCAAACTCAAGATGTTTAGCTCAACCTTGCAAGTCCTAATAGATAAGGACTCCTTTCTTCTCTTTTTGGAAAAACAACCACAGCCCCATCATAATCATCATAATCATCATCCATGATTCACATGTTCCTGATTGTCTCCAGGTTTCCATAAAACAGGATCCTTACAAGTACTGGCCCTTCCTCCTAGTAGCCTCATGTAAGTTTCATTTCATCTGTGGCAGCCACTCCCTCCACTGTTCACACTATTTAGTCACTGATAATGCCTTAGGACATTCTGGGCTTGGTTGGCCGCTTCCCACATTATGGACTTGGTTGGCTGCTTCCTCATGGATCACTTGGCATTTTTCCCTCTTCAGCAAGTACTTCGTCGTGCCTGCATTTCCACCGTCGTGCCTGCATTTCCACTGGCTTCTAGGCCAGTGCTTGGGCCAGAAGAGGTTCCCAGTTGATGTGGACTGTGTGGTCAAGTGCACATTCACCAGCTACCTTACAATTCACGGAAGCCTTTTGCCTGAGTGCCGTTTGGTCCTCAGGATAGCCCCATGACACAGGCAGTGCCACACTTTGTATATGCTTCTCAGTTGTACTGCTGGGACAGGTCACTGGGAATAAAGACTTACATTCAGAGATCATGCCTGTCTTGCCTGTCTTCTCCTCACTACCGGCAACACCTAGTCATGAGGATTCACAAACAGGGACTCTCAGATGAACTGTGGATCTCTGAGTCCCCTTCAGAGGAGGCCTCCCAGAGCAAAAGTTTCCACAGGGCCCTGGGTATCTCTTCCCAAGGCCAGTTCTAACTGTGGAGAGGGAGTCTGGAGCGAGCAGAGGCATTGCTATTGGCTGTGGGGCTACAGGCCTAATGAAGAGGTGTTTACATCGACACGCTTGTCTTTCACGGTGTTTGCTCCAATGACTTTTTGCATAGCCTGGAAAACACCATTGGCAGCTTATAATCTGGAAAAAAACAACACCCCACAAACAAACAACAACAACAAAAACAAACAAACAAACAACACCATCAACAACCAAAACAAAACAAAAATCACAAAACCCCCAAAACACCACCACCCTTGGAGAATACGTTCAGAGTGACCATATTGCTTCCACCCCCAATGACACGTCTGTCCCAGACTGTGCCCAAGGGCAGTCACTACAGAGACAGAAGTGAGGGAGGCAGGCATGGAGGGGAGGGCTCTGCTCCTGTGGATCCGGTGGATATGGGAGAGAGGAGGCCCCTTGGTCCAAAGCTCCCAGGCTCCTTCTAAGGTGGATGAGAAGCTGTTTGTTTCCATGGCCCAAGAGAGTCATGCAAAGCAATTACTCAAATCAGCAGCCCCAGGGAGGAGCCACCACCGGCCACCTGCTCTTCTCCCCTGCTAATCTTTGTCTCCTTCCTTTCCCATCAAGGAGGGGTGCTTGACCAAGGAGGCCTTGGGCTGATAGGGGCCCAAGGAGGGGCACTAAGGGGTGTTATGACCAAGGAGGTAGGACTCTCCAGGCCTAAGTGTCTCCTTGCGTGTTCATTTTGAGAAAAGCAGTTAAGGAAAGGCTTCTCCCTAGCCTTTCTCCTTAGTAGGGTCAAGCATCTCCTCTCTATCCACATGGGGCCAAAGCTATGTCCTTAAAGCCATTTCCTCCAGCCATCTCTGCCTCTGTTTTTCCCTTTCTTCTTGTATCTCCTGATGAGCTTTTTTCTTGTTCCTGTCTATATTCCTCCTTGTCTACTTGTGCCTCACATACATGATAGCAAGATGTCCTAATTTCCTTGGGGGACAAACAAGGAGATACTGCCCTTTTCTGTCTTCCTACATATTAATTGAGCAGATGGTATGGAGATGGCAGCCAGGCTGGGTCCTGCATGGGGAATAAAGAATTTTATAATGCTTTATAAAATTCCTTATTCCCCATGCAGGGTTGGTAGGGTTGATAGGAAATGGGGGAGCGCAGGGCATGAAGGGTGAAGGGACAGGTAGAGTTTACAAGAACAGGTCAGAGTGGAGCAAGGAGGAAGGAACATATTTTTTATATTCTCAGGGTGAGCGATACCTGCCAGGACCTGCCCTCCTTTTTGGGTGATCTGTGTCCTTCAAAGGAGCTGGACCAGGGCTGGGTGGAGGGATGGTCTTCAGTCCAGGACCCAACTGCTTGGGCAGGGGGTGTGGTCACAAGGCACAGGTGGCCTGCTCCTTGGATATGGCTGCCACCTAGTGGTACAATGTAGGTAGCGTTGTTATCTGAAGTTTACTTCAATTATTTCTCAGTTCTCCTTGCCCAATAATCAGGCTCTGGCCTGGTAATTAACACTGGACCTTAAGATGGAAAAGTCAACCTCACAATGTTTGCTGATAAATAAAATCTCACAAAAATAGTCAACCACTGTTTTGAAATTTCAAGGAATTAAGATTATATTTTGAATAATTTAAAAGATTCGCGTATTCAACACATCATCAAATATTTATATGCCAGGCACTGATTTAGTCTAGGCCCTGGGAAAAGTGATGACCTGGATGAAGTGTATCATTTCTGTGGCCAATGAAAGGCAGCAAAACTAACAATTTCCATGCAAGAAATGGTCTTCGATACAGATACGTCTGTGCTATACTTTGAGAACACAAAGGAGGGTCAGTTTAAAAACAGATTGACCTAGACTGGTAGCTGGGATGGAAGGGAGAGGCTTCCTGAAGAAGGGATGGCAGAGAAGAGCCTTGAAAGGAAAATAGAGCCAGGAAAATATATGATGGAGGGGATGGAGTTTTTGGTGGTGGTGGTAGTGGTGGTGGTGGTGGTGGTGGTGGTGGTGGTGGAGATGGTGGTGATGGTGGTGGTGGTAGTGGTGGTGGTAGCGGTGGTGGTGGTGGAGATGGTGGTGATGGTGGTGTTGATAGTGGTGGAGATGGTGGTGGTGGTGGTAGTGGTAGAGATGGTGGTTATGGTAGTAGTGGTGGAGACAGTGGTGGTTAAGATGGTGATGATAGTGGTAGAGATGATGGAGAGGGTGGTAGAGATGTGGTAATGGAGATGGTGGTGATGGTGATGATAGTGGTGGAGATGGTGGTGATAGTAGTTGTGGTGGAGATGGTTGGGGAGATAACGCTGGCCAAGTTGGTGATGGTGTCGTTGATCAGGAGTCAGTGGAAAACAGACCATAAAAAAGTAGAAACTTTTCGGTTTCTCCTTTAATGATTTCCAAAGCATTTATATGTAAATACAAGGAATCCAATTTAATAGTACTAGCATTATAGACTTTTAGAACCGGAAGGGATTGCAAAGATATTATGTCTAATGTGTTTAAGCAATTTTTCTGTTACTCTGTATAATGAGTCCCAGTTTTTCTTGGTAAAAACGCAGTGCCTTAGGCAATTAGGATGGAGCCTGGGTGAATTCTAGTGTGGACCTGTGTAACAGACTGCCCAAGGGCCTCCCGGCCTTGGTTCCCTCATCTGACCTCATTACACATGAAGAACCAGATTTGCTTGCTTCCTTCCTTTCTCCTTTCCTTCTTTTTATTTTGCTCCTTCTTTCCTTTATTTTTTTTTAATGGACAAACTATTATAACTACTTGCTATATGCCAGGCTAGGCATATTGGTGATTCAAATATGAATAAAATACTGTTCCTATTCTCAGGAGGCTGGCAGGTAAGTAGTAGGTGTGAACAACTATCAACAGAAGGATCAGGTAACAGAAGGACCTAGTCTTTGCCCTCCTCTTTCCGGAGTCACCTCCCTCTAGTAGCAAAATTACAGTTATGAAGTAGCAACAAAAATAATTTTATGGCTGAAACCGGGTTTGCTCAATGGACAGAGCATCAGCCTGCGGACTGAAGGGTCCCTGGTTCAATTCTGGTCAAGGGCATGTACCTTGGTTGCGGGCACATCCCCAGTGGGGGGTGTGCAGGAGGCAGCTTATCGATGTTTCTCTCTCATCGATGTTTCTGGCTTACTACCTTTCTCCCTTCCTCTCTGAAAAAAAACCAATAAAATATATTTTATTTTATTTTTAAAATTTTTATGGATTTTTAATGACAGAAACAAAAAGTATCTAAAACCGCAGCTTCTGGAAGAACCATTTGTTCTTGCCGATCTTGTACTTCTCCTCAAACTTGACTTTGGCCTCCCGTCGGGCCTTGCGTTTTAGATCAGGGTCTCTGAAAACGTCCTTGTTGACAACAGTTTTGTCCAAGGGGATGTCCACAGAGTACCTTGTGGGCATGAGGTGATTGTAGTTGTAAACTTTCACAAAAGACTTGATCTTTGACCTCTTGGCAATTTTCTTCTTGCTCATGGCAGCTGTCACTTTTCGGGGGTAGTGGTCAATTCCAGCCACCAAAGCATGGCTGTAGGGGCGGTCCGAGGTGCCCTCCTCAATGTTCTTTGCGATGACGGCTTCGCGTCCAGAGTAGCGTCCGGCTGGGACCAGCACCACCTTCCTAGGTTTCATAAACTTGTCCATTTTGAATGCAGCCACCTGGGCCTAGAGCAGGAAAGAAAGAACCCAATAAAATATATTCTAAAAAAAATAATAATGTTAGGGTTGGGGGTCACCACAACATGAGGAACTGTATTAAAGGGTCGCGGCATTAGAATGGCTGAGAACCACTGCTCTAGAATATTTGGGGAGATGGCTCCAGAGCTGGTCAGTCCTTGTGCTCCTTCGCTGCCCTCTGGCGCCACCTCCCTTTGTCTCAGGCCCAGCTCCGGCCTCTAGTCCGCTGCTGGTCACTCCCAAAGCTCCGCCAACACAGGATGAGTGTGTTTTATAGAAAACTACTCCAAGTTTGAGGGAGAAAAGGAATTTTAGGCAGGGAACCACTTAATTGAGTGTTTTTTTTTTTTTTATTCAAAACAATTTTCTTAAACACAAGCTGGGCTGACAAGGTAGGCTAACCTCTTTCCAAGTATATCTGCATTAAAAACGAATGATATGATAAAATTGGCCACTTTTTTTCTTTTTTGATGTACAGGCCTGTGACTTGTCACACATAGATAGGTTTGTTTCACCAACACCATCATCAGGATGAAGACCAATCCCTTCACCACAAGGGGTTCCCTGGTGCTACCATTTTGACAGTAGTTATTCTCTTTCCCCCAGCAATCTCTTTCAAGTATGTTGTATAAATGGAATCAGACAGAAAGCAAACTTGTGACACTGGCTCCATTCACTGAGCATAATGATTTCAAGATTTATCCGAGTTGTTGCATGCATCGGTAGTTTTGTCCTTTCATTGCTGAACAGCATTCCATCAGGAAGATGTAGCAGCTTGTTTAGCCATTTACCTGTTGAAGGGCATTGGAGTTGTTTCCAGGGTGTGGCAACTGTACAGAGCTTCCAGAAATACAATGGGGCAGGTTTTTGTGTTTCTTTCCTCTCAGAGCGGGACTTCTGGAACTTATGGTCAATGCACAATGAACTGTAAATGCTAACAGTTGATATCTCATTGTATTTTTATTTTGCACTAGTGGCCCAGTACACAAAATTGGTGCACTTGGTGAGGAGGGAGGCCCCCAGCCTGGTCTGTGCCCTGTCACAGTGTGGGAGCCCTGTGATCCATCGCCTCAAAGAGGTAGGCCCCGCCCACCCATCCAGGACTCCTTGATGGATTGCCCCAAAGTGGTAGGCTGGAGCCAGGGGTCCCCCCTCCATGCCATGCAGATCCATGGGATCCCCAGGCCTTGCCATGCAGAGCCGAGGGACCCCCAGCACAGGTGCACAGAGACCTCTGCCAGGCCCCAGGCCTCCTGGTGATGGATTATGACAGCATGACACAAGTTCCAAATGCTGCAAGTCCCCGCCCACCGGCACCTGCTGCACAATCAGCCTCCTGATTGGTCGTTATGCCAGGAGACCTTCCTTGAAGCGTGTGCACACTTGCTTGCTTGCCCTCCCACTTTCCTCCCTATGATTTGGCTGTGAACGGGACTGTTATAGCTGCAGCAGTGGTCCAGGGACAATGGAGAGCCGTGAGGAGGGAACAGCAATAAAGACTGGGACAGAAACAAAAGGAGTTTGGACATTGATCATATGCGGAGACCACAACAGCTCTGGACTTGCTATGTTTGGACTCCAGAATGGAAAAAATAAATCATTATCTGTTTTAAACCAGTGTATTTTGTGTGGGGGGGATGGGGTGGGGCAGGAGGTGTCTCTGCTACAGCAAAATTGCTAATTGATGTAACTTACATACTGCCTTAGGTACTGGAGAAACACATTGGCATGAGAAAGGGTTCCTATCCTCAAGTTTGACAGGGAGAAGTGCTGGGTAGTACGGACAGAAAAGGGACAGTTGCTCATACAAACCAACAGGCAATGCTCAAACAAGGTCACAGAAGAAACTCACCAAGTGGAAAGCCCCCATGGAGCCATGGTTTGGCCTATTATGTTTACTGCTTAGAACATAAGCAGTACTTAGAACAGAACCAAGGGTGCTCAAATAATAACACATTCAATGAAATAGAAACAGAGCATGTTTTCAAACGAAAAGAAGCTTTCTGTAGAGAGAAGATGGTGATGGACTTCTGGGATTTCTAGGTGGGTGGGAAGACAAAGCAAGGAGGCAGGGCAATTGGGAACCGGGCACACAGGGGCCCGGGAGCTGGAGGCGGGGTGGGCAGCACATCCTGCGCAGTCATCTCTGTAATCACTTTCAAAGCACACAGGCCTCATTGTGGCGCTGATTACTGGAAGCTCCGAGTGCTCAATTTGGCTTGAAAATGCCTCTCCCAAAAGCCAGAGCAGCAATTAAAGAAGGCAGGGGAGAGCATTAACCCATTTAATTAATGAGGTCATTTGTTTTGTTGAGAATCTCACCAAGGCCTTGGAGGAGGGCCTTGCAGAGGATGGTACCCCCAAAGGAGGGACGTTTCTGTGTAGCCCATAGAGGGCCCATCAAGCTCTGCAATGCCAATTGCTGGTTTTAATTGACGCTCACTTGTCCCTTCACACTAATTTCCATGTAGGCCTGTTTGGCTCCAGCTGTCCTCGCTGGTGAGGTTCTCAAATGGATTGTGCAATTTCAGCCAGTGATTATAGCATCCCAGCCTCCGTCCTGAGATTAAGGATGAAGGAAAACAGCTATGATGTCCTGCCTCTTCCCCCTAAAGTTACAGAGGACACAACCTTGGAGCCCGACACCTGCATTTACCAAGCCAGCAATTGTCACACACTGTCCCTTTCCATCCAGTCTAGACAGGTGGACTCGGCATTGGGACAGATCCCCACGGCCTTCCCCAGAGTCAGGGCCCTGCAAGGTTCGCCGGGCCTGCAGAAACAACTGGAGTTCAATAAATGCCTCCACACACAGAAAGACAAATGTTAATTAAAGCCTTGCCAGGATAACAATGCTCCATCAAGTCCACTAAAACACAACTCAACACCTACATTGCTAGGTACAAAAGATGCTAATCACTGTAAATTAATTTAGGCCTTAACCGTTTGGCTCAGTGGATAGAGCATCAGCCTGTGGACTGAAAGGTCCCAGGTTCGATTCCTGTCAAGGGCATGTACCTTGGTTGCAGGCACATCTTCAGTAGGGGGTGTTCAAGTGGCAGCTGATCAATGTTTCTCTCTCATCGATGTTTCTAATTCTCTATCCCTCTCCCTTCCTCTCTGTAAAAAATCAATAATATATATTAAAAAAATAAATTAGGCCTATTTTAATATGTTTAATATGATGTAAGATCAGGAGCCTCCAAATCTAAAGGCCCTTTGAAAGTTCTGAATTGGCATTGGGTCTCCTTGCTCCCTGAAATCCATGTAAGATTATTCTAGAATCCTGTGAAAACTCAAAGCCCTGCTTATGATTTCTGCCATTTGCTTTGCTTCTGTTTGGGTGTGGCTTAGGACCTCAGGTTGCCCAGGGAATTGCCTTGACTGAGCTGGTGGGGTTAGTGCTTGCCAGTTGGTGTTCTCTCTGATCCACTCTGCACCAAGGCAGTTCTGAACTCAGCTCTCTCGCCTTCCACAAGAAGAGCTCTGGCAAAGCAGAGGACAGAGCTTACATCCCCACAGTGTCAGTGACTTGGATTCACTTGAACGATGCCGATGACTTCAGACCATTCTTACACGATCCTTAGCTACTGTGGTGGCACCTTACAACTTACCCAAATACTTCCCAATTAGCAGTGTGATGTAGATATGTGTATAAGTTAATTACCCGGGATAATGTAGATTAAAATTCCTATCGGAGGCACCTTCGGAGGTGTTTTCCAACACCAATTCTCCAACTCTCTAGTCACTCAACTGGGTGTCCAATGATTCAATTAATTCTGACGCTAATTAGCTGGAGTGAGCATCAGATTCCGCAGACTTAAGACTCATTCCCACTAGATCCTCCACAATTCAGATGCCAGTCATGTCTTGAGCCACCCATACTTCTGATGAACCACAGCGCCCTCTGCAGGCTCAGTAATTAGTCAGAGTGGATCACAGAAGTCACAGAAACAAACTCATTTACCAGTATGTTATAAAGGATTCAATTCAGGAACAGCACAGGGCAGGGTATAGGGGTGGGGGTGGGCACAGGTGCACCACTCCCCTAGCACCTCAACTTTCAGCCCTTCCTCCCTCTGGGGAGGTCAGGGAGTGGGGCCAAGAGTTCCAATCCTGGAGCCATGCCAGGCTCTTCCTGGAGACCAGCCCTCAGCCTGAAGCTGGGGGGAGGGGCGGGAGAGCATCCACAGCCATCTCATTAGCATACAAAAGGTCCTCTCATCTCTGTGGAGATTCCAAGGGTTTTAGGAGCTGTGTGCCAGGAATTGTGGCAAAGACCAAATCTTTCTTACTATGCCACACCCCTTAATTAGGAGCCCACACTTTAGGGGTGGTAAAGTGCTTCAAATATTGCTACATAAATCTGCCCGGAAGATTCATTAACTGAGTATAAAGGGATGTTTTAGCATACATTTAATCATATGTAATAGGTATTTATATACACATACACATGTGTGTATACATATATGTGTCTGCATGCATGTACACACATTTGTGTAGATGTATTCATAAACAAGGCATAACAGCCCACAGGCTGAGTGTCCCTTACCTCCCCCATCCTTTTCACATCTAGGCAGGAGGGGTCCGGCCCTGGGCCGCAGGCTGGAGAGTCGGGGTCAGCACACGTTCCCTGTAAATGGTTTAGCTCTGTGGGCCCCAATGTCTCTGTCACAACTATTCTACTCTGCTCTTGCCATTAGTGTGAAGGCACCTAAAAGAAGAGGTGTGGCCGTGTTTATAAAAACAGGCAGTGGGTGGGGTTGGCCAAGGACTATCATTTGCCACTAAAATCAGTGGGGCCAGATCTACTCACAAATGTTTCAATGACATGAGTGAAAGGGCGTGGCTAGAACCCTGCCTCCTTGTGGGACAGGGCGGAGCTATCCTCCATTTTGTGGCCAGACCCTAGCCCTCACCCAACCAATCAGGGTCATATCCCCCCCTGTATAAAACCGGTTGAGATGTTACATTCTCTCTCTTTTCCGCCATGCTGTTGGCGTGAGTGGAATGGAGCCCATGCTAGCATGGAAGAGACTCTCTTGCTAATTGCATCGGATTTGGTTCCCTGGTGGTCCTTGGGGATCACGAAATCTGGGCGGGCACAACATAAGCTAATAAGTTTCTTTTTCTCCCTTAAACCGATATGAGAGGATTTTCTGTCTCTGTGGACAGCCCAGCCCTTACAGATAACACAGCAGTAGAGAGGGGGGACCGTTGAGCCTGCATTGGATCAGGCTTCTCCCACTTCCTTGTGCACGAGCCACCTGGAGGGGATGTTGCAGCAAGTCATCAGTTCCGATCTAGCCGGCTGCGGTGGGCCCAGAATTTGCATCCTTAGCGAACTCCAGGTGAGGCTGGTGCTGTGGCCGTGGACCACAGTGGGTGTGCAGAGCTGTCCAGATCGGTGTTCTCAGGTACTGCCGAGGGCTGGTTAAAACACAGGCTTGTGGTGCTGCACCAGCACCCGGAGTGTGTGCTTCAGGCTGGGGTGGGGCCTGATGAATTGCATTTGCTACACGCTCCCAGCGGAGGCTGGTGGGCTAGTCCTGGGACACCCCTTGGGGCAGTGATTCTTTGGAGGACCTTGTCCCTCTTTTTAAAGAATCCTCACCAGAGGATATGTTTTCATTTTTTTTTTTGGGGGGGGGGGGAGAGAGAGAAAGAGAGAGAAATTGAGAAAGAGAGAGAGGGAGAAAGAGAGAGAGAGAGTGTGTGTGTGTGTGTGTGTGTGTGAGAGAGAGAGAGAGAGATAAAGAAATATCCATGTAAGGGAGAAACATTGATTGGTTGCCTCTTGTGCACACCCTGATCAGAGATTGAACCCACAATCTAGGTATGTGCCCTGACCGGGAATCAAACCCGCAACCTTTTGGTGTACAGGATAACACCCCAGGCACCTGAGCCACCGGCCGGGACTGGAGGACCCTCTCCTGAGCCTCTGCCAGCTGGGCCTTCCCCACAGGCGAAGAGTCCACGGAGCCGAGGCCCATCCTCCCTGCTCCTAGACTGTATTCCGAGTACCAGGATCCCAGAGCTCCTTGTCCACACAGCCTGAGCCGGTGTCCAGGGCCCGAGTGGCTTCATCCATGGGGCGTGGGAAAGGCGAATGCATGGATGCATAGGCTGGGGTGTCCGCACACTGTGTGAGTCAGCAGTTCATGGGGGAGCCTGGGTTGAGAAGGGCTGAGGGACTGGCAGAGCCCAAACGGGCCTCCCTAAGGGGCAGGTGGAGCTGCTTCCTCCCCTCGGGGCCGCCCTGCTGAGGACCAGGGGCATAAGCAACAAGGGGCATGTAGTGGTCCACCCTTATCTGTGGTTCACCTTCCCAGGTTTCAGTTACAGGTGATCAACTGTGGCCTGAAGATATTGAATGGAAAATTCCACAAGTAAACCGTTCATAGGTTTCAAACTGCGAGCTGTTCTGAGCAGCGTGATGAAATCTCTTGCTTGCTCCATCCCGCCTGGGACGTGAACCCTCCCGCTGGCCAGGGTCTCCACGCTGTAGCAGCTTCTACCCATCAGGCACTTAATAGCTGCCTCAGTCATCAGATCTGCTGCTGCCGCACCACAGGGCTGTGCTTAGTCACCCTTATTCCACTTGGTGATGGCTCCAAGTGCAGGGCTGAGGCTGGCCATTGGGAAAATGCTACAGTGAAGCTGCAGAGTGCTTCCTTTAAGGGAGAAGGAGAGAGTCTTGACTACATAAGGCATTTTATCACCTCACGTCATCACAAGAGGAAGGGTGAGTACAGTACAACAAGATACAGGCTGAGGAAAAGTAGGTTCACAGTTGCTCATATGGAAAATGATATAATAGTTAAAAAATAATAATACAAGAATACACTCCATGTTTCATGTACTCACAACTGTAAATGGACTTTTTGCTGCACCTGTATTTTGTGAGAGACCACATTCATAAAACTTTTATTATAGTTTCCTATATAATGAAGAGATAATATGCAAATTGACCATCATTCCAACACACAAAATGGCCGCCCCCATGTGGTCAAAGAGGGTTGTCTCCATGTGAACACAATATGGCCTGGTGGGGAGGGCAGTTGTGAGAAATCAGGCCATCAGCAGAGGGCAGTTGGGGCTGGGGGGGAGGGGGACCAGGCCTGCAGGGGAGGGCAATTAGGGGTGACCAGGCCAATAGGGGAAGGCAGTTAGGGGTGACCAGGGCAGCAGGGGAGGGCAGTTAGGTGTGATCAAGCTGGCAGGCAGAAGCAGTTAGGAGCAATCAGGCAGGCAGGCAGGCAGGCAGTGAGCAGTTGGGAGCCAGCAATCCTGGATTGTGAGGATCCGGCCTAAACGGGCAGTCAGACATCCCTCCAAGGTTCCCAGATTGGAGAGGGTGCAGGCTGGGCTGAGGGACACACACACACACACACACACACACACACACCACCCCCATGCACAAATTTCATGCATTGGGCCTCTAGTATTATTATAATTGTTCTATTTTATTAGTTATTGTTTTCATCTCTTGCTGTGCCTGATTGATGAATTAAACTTTATCGTAGGTATGTGTATATAAGGAAAAAAAGTACCTACTGGGGGTCTTGAAATGTATCCCCAGGAATAAGCAGGGGGTTAGGGGGGGAAGAGGGAGGACCATATAAGTTTGATCCTTCACTCTGATACCTGTTTACTGAGTGACCTCAGGCAAGTTTATTCAACCTCTCTGAGCCTAGTCCCTGCATCTGCAAAGTTGAAACCATGCTAGATACCTACTTCATTGGTATTTTGGCAAGAGTAATGCAATGTAAGGTTAGAAAGCATTAAGTGTAAGTCTTGGCACATAGCACATGTTGGATTTTATTGTCCTTGCTCTTCTGAGTCCTCGGGGGCTGCATGTTCTTCGTGACCACCCTTTCCGTGTGTCACAGAGCCGGCCAGGGGTCCCCGCGCAGGGTCCGAGCTGCTCCCCACCCTCCCCTGCTCTCCTCCGTGGTCCTGCTCTTGCAGGGCACGAGGAAAGGACCTCAGAGTCCAGAAGGCAATATTGCTTTTTATAAATGGCTAATCTGACCTAGTAATTCCATAGGAAAATAGCACTCCTGTTTTTTTGCTGCTATAATTAGAAAGCTCATGAAGCTATCTATTTGTGGCCCAGACAAGGACATTTGTTGAAAACAGTGCACCCATAATTATTTGACCCTTGCCTCTAATTTTCAAGAGTTTAATTATGTTTTTATTGCTCTTGTAATTACTTTCGATGCAGCTGAAATATGAATGCTTAGGGAGACCCACACTCTGGTGAGCGTTGGTGTGTGGACACCTGTGCCTGAGTGTCTCTCCATGTGTGTGTGTGTGTGTGTGTGTGTGTGTGTGTGTGTGAATTCCAAACTCCAGGAGCGGCAATGATAATAAGACTCATTATTTATTTGTATCAGGCGTTATCATGGAGAGCGTGGCTGTGGCTGGAACTTCTTATGATAACAAAAATGTCTCCCATGTGCTCTGTCCAGCACAGCCGTGGGCAAACTACGGCCCGTTCAGCTGTTCTATCCGGCCCACAGAGCCGAAAGAGCGGAGGGTTCTCTTGCTCTCCCCTCCGTTCCTTCACCAGCAGCCCAAGATGAGAGTGCTGGCATGGTCAGGTTGCTTTTGTTCTGGCCCTCTGGTCCAGTTTGAGAACCCATTGTGGCCCTCGAGTCAAAAAGTTTGCCCACCCCTGGTCCAGCACATAGCCACTCGCCACATGTGGCTCATGTAAATTTTTAATTGGTTTAATTTTAGTTAATTTTAATTTAAGTGGCCATTTAACCCAAGTGGCTACTGCATGGACACTGCAGGTGAAGAAGGTGCTTGCTTGTTGGTCTTGTTAATGAAAAAAACCCATTGAAACCTGTAAAGAATTTTTGTGAGTTTATTTGAGCCAAACTGTCGACAATTGCCGGGAAGCAGAACCTCAACAGATTGAGATAATGCTCCAGAGAATGGCCGGTTACATTTCTGTATTTATACATTGCAATCAAAGGAGGGACATAGGTGGGTTACATGAAATTCATTGGTGATGGAGTAAGGAGGCGGGAGAAAGCAAGCCTGTGGGAAAGCCCTGAGATTGGATAAAAAGTAAAATGATGGATGCTTACTTAGGTGAGTGCAGGAACAATTAACATGATAACGAAGGAATTTGAGGCATTTGTCCTGGCGCTCACCACATTTGGTTGTATCCCAGGGGCTCCAGAGAAATGGGAAGTTACAAGTTACTCAGACATCTCACAGATAGGTTATCTTAGAGGCAGGAAGGCAGATGGGCTCAGTAAAGATCAAGCTGATCTTTGTCTGGGAAACAGTGGCCTAGAAAATGACTGCCCACTATAACCTGTTTGTAGTTAAGATATTTAATTTTCAAACCATCCTTTGTGGTTACTTCAGGTCTCTCAGTCTGCAAGACTGCCACGCAGGCCTTCCCTGAGCTCATCAGGTCAGCAAGTGGCTGTTTTCCTTCACAGTCTTCACAGCCCCGTGGGGAGGGGGAGGCATCACTGTGGGGAAGGTGAGGCCGAGTCCCGGACCCGTCTGTGGAGGTGCAACCTCATGGGATTTGCAGTCTGTTGCAGAGGGCATCCCCTGTGTTCTCTCAAAAACAGTTCTGCCATCGGGCTGCCTCAGAGGATGCAATTTGCAGTCATTTGAATGAAGCTAATAGCAAGCGTTTGTGTTTTTCTATTACGGACGATGCTCTGCCTCACATTCCCAAGTAGTTCTGTGGGTAAAACGTGACACCGCTAGAGCAAGAGTTTTGGTCTTGCGTTTTGGAAGGCCGGTTAACCTCTGACTAATGCACCACATAAATGCAAGGCAGCTTGTTACAGAGGGAAGAATCTGAAATGTGTGTAGAAGAGAAGGGTTGAAATGCTTCACGTGGGAAGGGGCCTAATAAGTTACTCGGGACCGGCAGGCTGCCTGCTGGGCACTGGGCGGCCATTTGGAAAGCCTGCCACGCCCAGAGCCCCTTTCTAGGCTGTATCTTACCTCAGCACGCATGCTCCACGCCAGGGGTGAGTTTGTTCCCAGGGGACATTTGACAATGTCAGGAGACAGTTTAATTGTCACAACTTGGGGTGGAGGCAGTACCAGCATCTAGTGAGCGCAGCGTAGCGATTGTGCCAAACAATCAATCACAGAACAAGGCCCACCGCAAACAGTTATCTGGCAGATAATGCCTGCTTTTCTGAGGGCGAGAAAACCCTGATCTATGTCCAGCAACTCCGGGTGTGGGCGCTGGCCCAGTCCTGCAGGCCCCAGGGTCTCAGGCCCCATCCCTGGCCCGCCCAGCCAGAATCTGCATTTGCACAGGACGCCTGGAGGCCTGGGGGCTTCCTCGATGAGGAGCCCTGCACAGGGGCGGCCCATCCTTAGGCCAAATAGCAACTTAGTGTGGGAGGTGATGTCTCCATAGGGGGCCTCACCTAGCCCGTAGCCTTCTCCCAGAACACGCAGGAGTGCAGAACACACAGAGGAACTTCTCAGTCACAGTGCCAGGGCCTCCTAAGTGGGAAGTGAGAGGAAGCCTCGGGAAGTGAGTGCTGTGTGGACTAGGGTAGGGGCAGGGGCAGGGGAGCTGGGGAGCTGGGGTGTCGGGGAGGACCAGAGCCACATCATGGTGCCTGGGAACAAGACTCAGTTATGGAATCCACCGCTGGGGGAAGGTCATTTAATTGGGCCATTTGAATTACCTGGAATTTTGAGTTCTCTGTCGATTTCTTTCCTCCCATTAGATCCACGTGTTTAAAATGACTGCTTCGGCCGAAACCGGTTTGGCTCAGTGGATAGAGTGTTGGCCTGCAGACTGAAAGGTCCCAGGTTCGATTCCAGTCAGGGGCATGTACCTTGGTTGCAGGCACATCCCAGTATGGGGTGTGTCGGAGGTGGCTGATCGATGTTTCTCTCTCATCAATGTTTCTAACTCTCTATCCCTCTCTCTTCCTCTCTGTAAAAAAATCAATAAAATATATTTAAAAATAAAAATAAAATGACTCCTACTTTGGAACCCCGAGGAAGCCCAGTTAATTCACGAACCAAAATGAAAAGATAAACACTCTAATAGAAACAACCGAGGAAGGACAAAAAAAAGCAACACTGAAATTCAAAACGGGCCTCACAGACTGGGGGCAAGCAGTAAGGATGTACCAGGCTTTCCGAGGGAGGCGGAGCTGGAAGAGGCTCAGGATGGAAGGAAGACCTGACTCAGCAAAGACGCGCTGTGGCCCGGTGGGGAGTCCCAGGGCGGTTAACAGGTCAATTCTATAAAATTAATCCATAAATACAAAGAAGTTCCGGTAAGAGCCCTCAGAGCTTTCCAAGCTGAAAGCCGGAATGTTCCAAGCCGAAGGAAGAAGTTCATCTGGAATTTTAAAAAAACTGTGCAAAAACAGCCTAGACATTTTAAAAGCAGAATCAGCGGTTTAGAGGGGGCGGAGAATACATAACAAAGTTATAATAACAGGAACAACACAGGATTGATGATGAAGGAGCCTGAGGGCCCAAGGCAATAGAACGAGCCCCGGGATGCAGTGGCGATCACAGCAAGGGGCCAGGCAGGTTTTGGGGGGGGGGAGTGGGTGATCAGCCACCCGTGTTATTACAGTGCAAACATGAGACAAAGGCCCCACAATGGGAAACTAACCTAATGCACTTTAAGATTATACATCCACCAGGTGACAAAACACATGGGTATGGGAAGAGGTTCATGATATGCTGTTAAGTAAAGTAGCACAGTTTACTAAACAATGGGAAGTGTAGGATGACCCACATTTGCTAACTACATACACAGTCATGTGTGTGTATATTTACAAAAGTCGTAATGCAAGTGTTTATCCCGCCCCAGCTTTAACGGAGACCCTGCACGTTTCCTCAGTAGCTCCCGCACCTCCACCTCCCTGGGTTTAGCATTGAGCCTACCTCCCAACCTCGGGCAGCTTCTGCACTTGAGTCTGGCTCCCTGGATTACCCTGAAGTCCACCCCACTCCCTGCCCTGGCTCCAGGGAAGCCCTGTGCCCCCTCCCCTTCATCCCCTTCTGCTAGGTCCTCCCCATGTGGTCCAGCTCTCATAAGTCAGAGACGTGTCGCAGTGAAACAGGGCTCACTAGCATTCTAAGCGAAGGGAGTGGCGCTGTCTGAAAAGCCAGACCACGCAAAACCCTACCAAGGCGAGCGGGGAGGGACCTCGGCCAGAGAGGCCTTGGATCCGCTTTCCCATCTCTCTTAGGTGGGGAGTCCAGGAAAATCCTCCCCATCCAAGCAGACACTCTCCCTTTACATCCTCCTCCCAGATTCCTGGAACTGCATCTCGCAAACACTGCGCTTGGCACGCCCAGCCCTGCCCTCAGAACTGGTGCCAGTGCTGCCCAGTGCTTCCGTTCCAGTGCACCCAGACCGGACCACGGCAGCTGGCAGGGCCCAGCACTTCTCTTCCTGACGACCCCCCAGCCCACTCCTGCCTCAGCGTTTCAGGGAAATGAGGTCAGGAACACAAGGTGGAGGGACCCGATGCAGCTGATTACATTCTAGCACAAATCCTTTGCGTTGCTTCTGAGGAGGGTCCCAGCCTGCTGGCTGACGGGGCAGGAATTCAGGGGCAGCGAGGACCATCTCACTGTGCCAGTGATTAAAACAGAACCAGCTGGGGCCTCACCCACGGGAGTCATGCTGTGCTGTGTTTTCAAAGCATTGTCACCAAACGTGAAAACTACATCTTATGAGGTGAGCGTTCTCAGCCTTCATTGTCACCGGCTTAGAGGAGCATGCAGTTAATGACGGTGCTCAGACCTAGCTCTTCAGTGCGAGGAAGGTCCCAATTGTCATGAAAGAGGCGGGCAGAGCTCCCCAGTGGAGTTTAACTCCAGGATTTTTCTGCCGAGAGAACTTTGAAACTGCCTCTGCTAGGATACGTCATTAAAAAAAATAAACATAAATAAAAACCATGGATTTTCCACGGAGGACGGCTTCTCTTTTTAACCATACGACTGCTATTGCAATAGTACAATTGCCGAACAGATTCAGCTTTACTACGCTCAGTAGTGACCAGTGTTTGTGTCTCGAAGCAGTTCTAGGGGAAGCTTAGGGGTGATGACGAATGGAGCATCGGGCTGGGGAATAAAGAGACTGGGGCTCTCCTGCCACTGGCTCTGGGCCTTATCCAAACCTCCCTCATGAAGCCTCAGCCTCTGGATCGGTGACACGGGCGGCACCGGAAAGCCTTGCTGGCCTGCCCTAGGCTGCTGCCCAGAGCTGGGAGTCAGCAAGGACACAGAGGTACACACTCTGCAATTATTAAAATGCGAAAATGACTGGCAAATACCCACCACCCAAAGCCCCTGACTGGCAAATACCCACCACCCAAAGCCCTCTGCCCCCACCGCTTGCCACCCCTCTCTCCTGCTCTGGCTACAGGCTCCCTCACCTGGACCTCCCCGCCCCGTCACTCATCAGCCAAGGTTTACCAGTGGCCCAGCAGGGCCTCGGACACAGTAGGGTCCTTTCTGAGTCTCTGCACCTCAGACATGCCCATGGCTAAATATTTTAATTACTCTCCCTGGCGGGTGGCATGTACCCGGGGAGCGGCGTTCCCTACGTTATGTATTGGTAGTTGTTTGCATTTCCAACAAACAAAGACAAGGGGGTTTAGAGTTTTCCATCTGACTTTATTTCAGCCAGCGAGGGCCAGCACTGACTTCTGGATGTGCCCACTGATACCCAGGGCTGCCCTGCTACCTCAGAAGTAGAAGAAAACCCCATTGATGGACAACTCAGGCAAGGACTGGACTGCAGAGGGCCTTGGCGTTGGAGGTCATTAGATTCCATCATGCAAATACAATTTGAATACTGAAAGCATGTAACTAAAATTGTTTTCAAGTACCCACGTCCCTCTTCTGATGGTGGCCGCCTACGTGCTTGTGATGAGAGCCGGACAAGCCAGCCTGGACTCATTGACATCAAGGACAGCGGGAAGAGTGTGTGTTCTTTCAAAGGCCCTGGCGACATCCCTGCCCATCTATTGTAAGTTCCTGAAGACTCACCGTATATCGCCTGCCCCATCTGAAAGCAAGTGTAATATCTGACGGCCTATGCCATATTCATTCATTCATTCATTCATTCTTCATTCAATAGCAGCTATCAAGACTTCGCTCTGCGCCAGGCATCTGAGCTAATTTCTGGGAATAAAGGCATCAGAACACCTTTACCAAATATTCCAGTGTGTAGAGAAATAGACACAGTAAGAAAATGTGTGTCTATAAATACAGCAGACAGACAAATTGTTTTACTGGATACATTTTGGTCCTTTTCCCCTGGCCTCTTTTTCTAAAAATATATTTTTATTGATTTCAGAGAGAAAGGGAGACGGGGGGGTTTGGGGGAAAGGGGGGGGAAATAGAAACATCAATGATGAGGGAGAATCATGGATCGGCTGCCTACTGCACACCTCCCACTGGAGATTGAGCCTGCAACCCTAGCATATGCCCTGACCGGGAATCAAACCGTGACATCCTGGTTCATAGGTCGATGCTCAAACTATGAGCCACATTGGCCAGGGCTCCCCGGGCCTCTTGGTGGTCTCCATTGTTTCTGGAACATCCACTGAGCGTGACTCTCACTCAGTTTATTTTTCTACCCAGTTAGAAGTTGGAATCTCATAGGATCTGTCCTAAACCCCTTTCTTCTCTCGCTCCAGGATCTTTTCAATCCATTTCTTTCCCTTCTGTTGTCCTAACAATCACCTCTCTGTCAGTCTGTTGAGGGCAGCCCTCTCCTGTACACTGTAAGGTTTGAGGTGCACGAAACTGACCACCAAGACATGCTAAAGTAAAGTTTATTACCCAGTAATGAGCGGCACTCATTACAGAGGAGGAGAAATCAGGACTGAAGGAGTGGGGAGAGGAGGAAGGACCCAGCCGGGCTGCCTCCACAGGTGGACATCGAGAGAAGCCACACGTGGCTGGGTTTGGGGAGTCTTTTTGAGGGGAGGAACAGGAAAAGGTTGGACCCAGGGCGGAGCAGGAAGGGGTGGGCTCCAGGGCACTTCAGCATGCGCTGATTGGTGGCTCAATGTCTTGGGGATGTCTCTGTGGCAGATGCCAATAATGTCATAACTCTGCCCACCAGTTGGCAGGAGGGATGATCTCACATACACCAGTATGTCCAACAACCCACTGGCTGCCTCCATGAACTCAACATTGTCCTCTGAACCCTGTCCACCCTAACCCATTTCTGTGACAATGTCCTCCATGTTTTATTAATGACATGACCTTCCACCCAGTTGGTCGAGCATGACCCTAACAATCATCTGACATTCCTGTTCCTTATATCTCGTGTCCAGGTAGTCATGAAGTTCTGCTGGTTCTACCTCCATGGTTTTGTGAGCATTTCCCCAACCTCACAGCCACCACCCGGGCCACCACCTCTGCCCTGTCCTCACCTTCTCTTACTTAGATGAGGTAATTTTTGGTGTCTCTAGTGCCACTGTAACACACCCACAGGGCAGAGGTGGTGACCTGTGTCTATTCATATCTGATTCATCTACAGCAGCTGTAACTTGAGTCTGCCGAGTCTGTGAGCCAGTGTCCCTCCTCCTCTGAGACCAGCCCCGTCTCCTGAGGCCACATTTGTAGGACGAGGTCTTAAGCTTCCTCTGCTGCCTGCAGCTCATTTCATCAGGGGTGAACTCACTGATCCAAGCCGGCTCAATTGAGTTCTTTCTCCAGGACATTGAATTGGACCTAATAGACACTGTGTGTCTCTTCTTGTGGCTAGAACTAAAATTTAGAACCAGAACCTGAGGCTGTAGGATGGCCATTGGGGGGAAGCAGAGAAAGAGAAAGAGAAGCAGACACAGTGGCACAAGCAAGGAGTGGACAGAGACCCACTCTGGATTTCCGAAGCCCTCGAGGCCCTTCCAGATTCACTGAATGTCTGGGTAGCCTGACAGAGATTGCCCCAGTTTACCTGTGTTCTCCTGAGCTGCCTTCTACTCCTTATAGCCAAGTGGTTTTAGCTCACACGGTGGCATTTCCATGCTAATTCCACCCCATGCCAGGCTCCTTGCAACAGAGCTCCAGGTTCCTAAGCAGCCCAAAGGCCATGAGGAACTTTCTAGGCTTCTGGCCTCTCACCACTTGGTCCCCTGTGCTCCAGTTGGCCCTGAAAACATCTGGTTGCAGGTATGCCATGCTCTCTGCTGTCCCTGCCCCTCATGCTCCTTCCTAGAATGCCCTGCGACTCCCTCCACCTACCGTGCTGGCTCTGCCTGCAGTTGCCACATCAAGGCCAGGTCCTCAGGAAGCAGCTGCCTTGTGCCCAGGCCAGGCCTTGGCCTCTGGAGGGCACTCCCTCCACACCCTGTATTTTTATTTTATTCTACCTTTCAGTTACATTTTATATTCAATAGTATTTTGTGTTAGTTTTAGGTGCATAGCATAGTGATTACCAATCAAATACTTCACAAAGTAAGTGTTTCCCCCAATATTTATTACCGGTTTGCAATCCCTTCAGCTGGTCGCCAACCCACCTCTCCTCTGGCAACCTTAAGTCGTTTCCTGTGTCTATGAGTCTGTTTCAATGTTACTTGTCCAATTATTTGGTTCTCTAGATTCCACATATTAAGTGAAATCACATGGTATTTGTCTCTCTCTGTCTGACTTAGTTCACTTAGCCTAATACCCGCTAAGTCCATCCATGCTGTGGCAAATGGTAAGATTTCATTATTTTTTATGACCCAGTAATATTCCATTGTACATATGTACCACTCATGTGTTGGTGGGCACAGAGTATTTCTTTATAACACTCCTACAGTCCCCTCTCCGACCGTACTCCAGCTCCCGTGGGCAGAGCCAGGGCTGCTCTATCCCAGTCGTATGTATGCGCAGCCACCAGAGCTTGTCCGAGGATGAATGGATTGCTGGTGAATCATGAAGGAGGAGTTAAGTGCATGAGAGCCAGAAAAGGTTTTGTTCAGGAGTTGGGATCTGAGCTGAGCCTTGGAGGGCAGGAAGATCCCATTGGAGGCACTCCCAGCAGTTTAGGGACATGGGTGGGGTCCATGGGCACAGGCCTGGGCTTCAGGTCAGTTGTTCCTACCGTGTTTCCCCAAAAATAAGACACCCTCTGAAAATAAGACCTACTTACAGGTTTCCTTCTGAGTGAAATATAAGGCATCCCCCCGAAAATAAGGCCCCAGGCTCTGTCTCAGAATGAAAATTAACTTACTGTAAACTGGTCGCTAGGGCCCCCCCGACTGGCGTCTAGCAACCAGTGACGTTACTCAGAGTCCTGACGTCACTGCTATGTGAATGGAGAGAAATCAGCGTGGAAACTTTGTGAAACCTAAACTGCAGGAAGTTGTGACTTGGGTGAAGAATTCATGGGAGAAAATCACTGACAGTTGCATTGCAAATGCACTGCGAGCAGGCTATCTTGACAAGAAGTACTCATTTAAAGACAGTGCTATTGCTAAACATGAGAGATTTGGTCCACTGATTCTGAAAGAAATGGAGTCACAAGAAATTCACCAGGAAATTCAGGAATTGGATTGTTATGATAATGTTCCAGAAGATGATGACATGATTGTCATTGAGTAAATGAGTAAATTCTTGATACTAGGATTCACAGTTTGTCTGGTTTGTATTGACAACTATCATACTACCGTACCGTATACAGGTAATAAATTTCCTTTATTTTCATTTAACAATAAATGTGTACCGTATTCTTCTTCATGGAAAAATAAGACATCCCCTGAAAATAAGACCTAGCGCATCTTTGGGAGCAAAAATTAATATAAGAAACTGTCTTATTTTCGGGGAAACAGGGTATAAATGGGGGGGAGGGGCTTCCCCCAACATCTTGCTTCAAAGGGCTGGTGTAAGGGTCAGAAATAGCAAGTATAGAGTAGCTGGCATTTCTTTTCAATAAATGAAAACGATGATTATTTTTTTTCCGGTCAAAGCATACACAGTGCTACAGGACCTTAAATAAATCATTCCAACTCGGTGAGCCTCCTTTTCATGATCTATGCCATCGCTTCCCTTCTCTACCACATGAAAGTATTAGAAGGACAGAGTTACATGGAAAAGGGAAGTTAAGGCTACAGATGAAATGAAGGTTGCAGCCTTGGTGGCAAAAATCTATAAACTTCTTACTGGTGGCTCTGCAGGTTTCAAGTTCTACAGCGATGAGGAAGGGGCTGTCTGGGCCGCGTTCCTTCTGGCGGTTCTAGGGAGGAATCCATCTCCTTGTCTTCTGAAATCTATAATCCTGAATCCCGTTGCTGCTGCTGTTACTATTATTGCTGATTGTTACATTCGTCAGAACTTGGGCCCACAGCGAGGTGCCTTTCCCTTAAGAACCAGGCAGTCATTCTTTTCCTTTGAGAGCGGAACTGCGAAATATGCAAAGTCACTAGCAATAGGCAGAATGCTTCCCCGACCAGCAGCATTTGAATGTGACTTGGTTGAATATATTAACATAGGAAAGAAGAGAAATGCCAGTCACAGAACGCAGGGACAGAAGATGCCACAGAGGAAAACAAGGGCTCAAGCTGGCCTCTGTGGGGAGGAGGGCAGCTCAGCCAGCAGAAGGGATGCGTTTCTGTTTCCAAAGATAAGGCCTGCAGGGGTCCTGGAGATGCCAATCATTTCCTCCCTCCTCCCCCATGGATGGCATCTTAAAGATCAGTGGACCAAAGGGGCTGATCAAGGACCTGACAAGCTCAGGGGAGGCCTGCATGGCAGTCTTGCAAACTCAGACCTAAAGTCACTACAAAGGATGCTCTGAAATTAAATTCTAACTAAAAGCAGTTACGGTATGGGTAGCACATCCTAGAGCAGTATCTTCTCTGACAAGGTCAACCTTTACCTTAACTGAGCCTATCTATCTATCTATCTATCTATCTATCTATCTATCTAACTATTATTTCTCTCTCTCTCTCTCTCTCTCTCTCTCTCTCTCTCTCTGTCTCTCTTTTAAAAAATATTTTATTGATTTTTTACAGAGAGGAAGGGAAAGGAATAGAGAGTTAGAAACATTGATCAGCTGCCTCCTGCACCCTCCATACTGGGGCTGTGCCCGCAACCAAGGTACATGCCCTCAATCAGAATTGATTCCGGGACCCTTTAGTCTGCAGACCGATGCTCTATCCACTGAGCAAAACTGGTTTCAGCAGCCTATTCTATTTTTGAGTCTACAGTAACATTTACTTGAAATGTCAGGGTAACTTGTAATTCCCCCTTTTTTATGGACCCTTCAGGGCACAACCAAATGCTCTGGGGGCCAGGACAGGTACCACAGATTCCTTCAGTGTTATTGTTATCATGCTAATTGTTGACTGTTAACTATCCTGCACCCGCCTCAGTAAAAGAAGTGTCTATTATTTTAGTTTTTATCCAAGCCCAGGCGGTTCCCTGCTTTGCTTGCTCCCACCTCTCTGATCTATCCCTAATGGATTTCATGTAACCCATTTGGGTCTCCTCCTTTGATCATAATGTAAAACAAGGTGAAACACTGCCATTCTCCAGAGCATTATTGAAATACGTAATTGTCAACAATTGTTGACAGTTTGGCTCAAATAAACTCACAAAATTCTTGACAGGTTTGAATGTTTTTACATTAACTGATCCTACCCAGCCTCAGCCCCAGAGGTGGCAGGGCTTTGTAGCAAATGCCCCTCCCTGCTGGCCCAGCGCCCCCTGCTGACCATGACTGCAGAGTGGACCTCAGCTTAGAGCGGGCTCAGTTTCTCTGTGTGCTGGAGATCTGGATCAGGGATGGGAGACTGATTCAGCTGGCTGTAGGGTCACCAAGCTGGAAGGTTGGAAGGTCACTGGGACAGAGGCCACCATCTAGAGGTGGCCGTGCGGAAGCCTCGTGCAAACAGAGGAGCAAGCAAACACTGTCTGCAAGGAGAGAAGAGTAAATAAGATGTATGGAAAGCAGAGAAGGGCTGGGAGTGCGGGTTTGGGGTGAGGGAGATAGGAGGTGTTAACGTAAAAACCATTGAAACTTGTAAAGAATTTTTGTGAGTTTATTTGAGCCAAACTGTCGACATATGCTGGGAAGCAGAACCTAAATGAATTGAGATATTGCTCCAGAGAATGGAGGGGTTACATCTGTATTTATACATTGCCATCAAAGGAAAGGGATGTAGTTGGGTTACATAAAATCCATTGATGATAGACTAAAGAGGTGGGAGAAAACAAAGCGGGGAAACCAATGGGGATTGGATAAAAAGTAAAATGATGGATACATACTTAGGTGGATGCAGGAACAATTAACATGACAATGAAGGAATTTGTGGTATCTGTCCTGGTGCCCAGCACAGTAGGTGTTATAGCAACAGTAATAAGGATAAAATACAATATCGAATAAGTATTAAAGTGTGAAATTGAAGTGTGACACCTGAAAGTATGGAATGCAATGTAACCAAATTGATAAGCACCCTTGAGTGGCCTGTATGTAGAAAATAGGTAAAGTGTTCCATACCCCATATGTAAGGCCAGATAGCAAGGCTCCTGGGACCCACTGATAAGACACACTGAAGATGCCCATCTGAGCATATAAAAGGAGCAAGACCCAGAGAAAATCAGAGACTCTCGTTCGGCTCCTCCACAGACGGTCGCTCCCCACTTTCCCCACCTGTACCTGTCAAGCTCTGCCCGAGCCATGAGCCCTGAACTGTGACCGTGAGCTGTCACGAGAGGCCTCAACTCAAGCCGAGCTGCATCTGCAGTTCCTCCGTGAACCGTGTGTGTCTGTCAGTGCGGATCCCCGGGTGGCCTGCCGAGGTCTGGAACCCACCAGGACTCTGGTAAATAAACCATGTGTGATTCGTGCGTTGCATGCTTGTCTCCTGTGTAATTTATGCCCGGTGGATTATTAATTAAGTACCTTGGGTTGTACGAGTCAGATTACTGGCTGAGGCACCCTCGGTCACTTGTGCACACGTCCCTTATGGAATTATTGGGACAGTAGGTTGTGCCCCAAGGGGTCCAGAAAAAGAAGTTACAGGTTACCCAGACATTTCAAAGGGTGTGTTATCATAGATGCAAAAAGACAGATAAGTTCAGTTAAGGTAAAAATTGACCTTGCCAGGGAAGATGTAACTGCCCACCATCACTGCTTTTAGTTGAAGTTTAATTTCAGACCATCCTTTTGGTGACTTTAGGTCTCTGAGTTTGCAAGACCACCATGCAGGCCTCCCCCGAACCTGTCAGGTCAGCACGTGGCCCCTTTCATCCACAGAGGAGAGGGGGAGGGAGAAAGGCTCTCTGAGTGTTCTGGTTCTGTAGTCTTGCTCTGCCTCTGCCCAGCCTTCCCTTTTCACTTAAGCTCCAGCGAGTGGGCACACGTTCCATGTACCTGGTCCACCTCTAAGGTAGAATTTGAGCTTCCAGCCTCGACTGGCTTTCCTTGGCAAGGTCATCCCACCGTGAGTGGGAAGGGTGGCTCAGGCGGCATAGTCAGTGAGGAGGCAAGCCCAGGTCGGCCCCCCTCTGCCCTCCAGCACCACCAGGCCAGCAGCTGCTGCAGGATTTGGTTCCCCATGTGCTGTATTAGTTTTCTCTGGCTGTTGAAACAAATGAATGCAGCCCTGGTGGTGACAATCTATACATTTCTTACTGGTGGTTTTCTACATGGCTCTCTCTGAGCTATGAGGAGGGGCTGGCTGGGTCATGCTCCTTCCGGCGGTTCTAGGGAGGAATCCATTTCCTTGTCCTTTTCCTGCTTCCAGAGGCTGCCCACATTCCTTATATCGTGGCCCCTTGCCCCACAGGCAAAGCCAACAGCACAGCAGTGTTCTGATTGCTTCTGTGGGCATTCCTCTACCTCCGACTCTCTCTTCTGCGTCTCTGCCACTGTGGAGGCCTCCGGCGGTAACCCTGGGCCCACCTGGGTAAGTCCGGCTCATTTCTCCACCTCAAGGCCAGGGATCGGCAACCTTCACTTCAACTGCAGCCTTAACTCCTCTTCTCCATGTAATCTACACTTCACAGGTTCCAGGGACTAGGCCGAGGGCATCTTGGGGAGGGCACCATTCTGCCTGCCAGATGTAGCTTCACTGAAGGGGAGAAGGAACAAAATATTAAAACCTGTAAAGAATTTTTGTGAGTTTATTTGAGCCAAACTGTCGACATATGCTGGGAAGCAGAACCTCAACGAATTGAGATAATTCTCCCCTTAATATAGAGCATTCTCTGAAAATGCTCACCTTGGCTTAGGAAGCTTTGGTGCTAAATGAATAGGCTTATGACTTTTCTTTCTCTGCTTGGAACATTAAGACCCAAATCCATGCTTGTGGTTCATAGTTCACTTCTCTGTAGTATTTAAGTTTCCTTCACTAGAAAATTCAGGTAATAATAGTATCCTTTGAAGGATTTAAATGAAAATCAAATATGTTTTTTAAAAAACTTGATAAACGCTTATTTTCTTCTTTCCTTTTTCTTCCCTATCAGATCCTGACAGCCTGGCAGCATGAGTGGAATATCCCGATAGTGCTTCTCAGTGAGAGGACTCGCACTGGCTCCCACGGGGCCTGGGGCAGGAATCTGGATGGGACATTATATCATGGCCCCTAGCCATTGACTCCTCTTGCTCCCTCTCCACCATATTTGGGGTCTTTATATCTTGAGAGTGTGAACCCCACAGGGATTCCCTTTGTCTTTCTTTTCTCACAGCCTGGCATGACAGGAGCAGGGAGCCTGGTGAGGATGTGGTGGGGCTGCCAGGTAGGAGCTGTCGGAAGGTGATTTTCAGGGCCCTGTGATGGGAGGAGGGGGGAATTCCCAGTGGACTGCAGCCTGGCCATGGCCGAGAGCAAGTTTCTCCCGGCCCCTCCGAGCAGCTTACTGTTCCTTTAAGGTCTCACCTTCTGCAGGTGCATGAGCTGTGTGCACGCCCGGACCACAGTCATGGGCTCCTGGAGGGAGCACTTTCCTCTTTCATGTCTGATGGGGCTGGAAAGCCGTTGCTTCATCACCCTGGTGGTACAGAAGGGGATTAGTAAGAAGCCACTAGCCTGGCTTGTAGTACAAAGACATTAATTTCTCCCCAACGTATTTTTAGAGGAGTTTTTTTTATCAGAAGGCAGAAAACGTTTTCTCTGAGCCCTGAGGCCCTAAGCAGAGACTTGCAGGTGGCAGGGGCTGCTGCCCTTAGAGGCTGCACAGGCACCTGCTGGAAGGTGTGCGGGCCCTTTCATTACTTTGAGAATACCAGACAGTGGGTGCAAAGGTCAATGCCATCTGCACCCCTTTCCTGAGAAGGGAAAATACGACAGGCGCCAGGAAGATGCATACGTGCCATGCACCGCCTAGACTTGGTGCTGCAGTGGGGACCAAGGTGGCCCTGCCCGAGGGGATTACCCGGCAAGCGAGGCAATAGGATGGCAACCTGGACACGGGTGAGGCATGAACAGGGTTCAAAAGGCTGCATGGCTGGCCCACAGAGACATCCTGTGGGAAGGAGCTGGGATTGGGCAGGGTGAGAGTTGGATGCCCTCCACAGAAGCCAACAATAGCGCCTGCACTAAGATCTTCTCTCAGACACCCCCAGCATCAGGATGGATCAGGTACATTCCCTCTGCACCAGACAAACCACACCGCATGGAATGTGAGTGATGGGAGTGGGGTCGTCCTTGTCGATGAACCAGAGGCCGGTGAAAGGCCCTGTTAGGACGTAGAGTCACAGAGGATGATGGAGGAGAAAATTTAAGGAGGAAAGAAGAGAGTTCACCACGTTTTCCCATCTGCACCCCAGTTCCCAGTGCCCTGGGCGCTGGGTGAGGGGTGCTGAGTCATACAGGAGAGTGAAGTTTAAAATGGGGTTGAACCAAGGTTTAATAACACAAAGTGCCTAGAAGTCTACAAAACTGGACCCAGATTCCACGAAGAGCCAAGGGGATGGATTGGTGTGGATCACAGCTGGTAATGAAAACACAGACGGTTTGCCATGTGTTATAAGCCAAGTGTCATACAACCTCATTCAATTCACACTGTAAAACCACGAGGCCAGGGCTCTTATTAACAGCCTCCTTTTTGCTGATGAGGGAACGAAGTTACAGAGAAGTTAAGTAACTTGCCCAAGGTCATCCAGTTTGAACATGGACTCCAGCCCTCCTGGCCCTCTGCCCATTCTGCAGTGTCAAGAAGTTACTCATGGACCAGTGGACAGAAAAACCATGACTCGGGAGCCACATGTGGCTCTTTGGCCCCATTGAGTGTGCCTCTTCCACAAAACACCACCTGCGGGCACACACTTACAGTGTGATTAAAACTTCGTGGTCCATGAGCAGAAGTCGGTTTTTGGCTCCCAAGAGAAACTTCAATCGTTGTACTGTTGATGTTTGGCTCTGTTGGAGAAGGAGTGTGCCGACCACTGCCAGGGACCATCTGAGGCGCCCAGGAGCTCTCCCAGGTGCTGGAGAGAGGCCAGAGCAGCGAGGAGAGGAAGCTGGGGTCAGGAGGCGTAGGATCACTGGGAGGAAGGCAATTTTATTGCGTTAAGGGAAAATCACAGGCATCTAAATGAACTGCTGCTGCTTCTGCACAGGCCTGGCGCTCAGGGTGTGTCTCTATCAGCTCGTGGAGCTGGCGGGTTACATGTTTACCTCTCCTGCAGGACTGGAAATGTGTCACAGCAGGGACCACACCTCAGTCATTTTCATATCTCATTCACGCTGCCCCAGTTACACAGCACAGTGATGGCACATATTAAACATTTAGTACGTGTTTATTGAATGAAAGTAAAGGGGGAATAAATTCTTAATGATCTTCAAAAATTTAATTTTCCCACAACCCATTTAATTTCAAAGAAACCCAGGTACTTTTACAGTGTCATGACAATAATAGTGATAATATTAATAATTGCATTCACCATCTGCTGAGCACAATGTGCACACTCTGTGCCATATACTTTATGTTGAATATTCATACATATATACTTTATATTGAATATATATATGCATATACACTCTATATGAAACACATATACATATATACATACGTATATACTTTATATTGAATATATATATATATACGTATATACTTTATATTGAATACCTATACATAGATTTTATATTGGATATATATACACAAATACATACATAGAGAGAGAGAACTCAAGCTTTGTGTCACTAGTAGCCCTTTTGGTTTCTCAGGTGTGGCCACGAGGTGGTGCTGTGACACCATTGTCACCTCCAGACTTCTATGGGGTAATGAGCGGCTTGGACCAATTTTGAGGGGCTGTCAGGACGGCTGGGAGCCTCTTGGTGATTATGATGGCCAAGGTGGGGGTCTTGCTCCAAGCCCAGTAGTTGGAGTTAAGGATTTTCCAGTTTAGACCCATGACAGAGTCTTTGAAAGGACCCTCACTAAGTCAGGGTGCATTTTCTCGCTATAGACATCTGAAAATTATTCACTTAGTTTATCAAGAAATAATTGAGTCTCAACTCCCCCCACACCCCCTTTGATTTCGCACCCTCTGTGTTAGACTAAGTTGGAGTTGGGCGAGACAGGAAAGCCATTAGGACTAACTCTCCCATTCATGAAAGACATGCTTAGGCATTTAATGTCACATTCAAATAAGACTAAACAGGAACATTACGTTCCTCCTGGTGTTAAAATTGTTCATTTGTTCCATGAAAAAAATATTTAAATTCTTTTAAAAAATATTTTTATTGATTTTTTACAGAGAGAAAGGGAGAGAGAGAGAGAAGGATAGAGAATTAGAAACATTGATGAGAGAGAAACATCGATTCAGCTGCCTCCTACACACCCCCTACTGAGGATGTGCCTGCAACCAAGGTACATGCCCTTGACCAGAATTAAACCTGGGATCCTTCAGTCCACAGTCCAATGCTCTATGCACTGAGCCAAACCTGTTAGGGCAACAAAAAAAAAATTAAATTCTACTACTGTTTTTATACCCTCTCTTTTAGCATATCTTCATATTTTAATATTATATGAGTATCCTCAAAAAGTTGGAAGTCTCCAGGGCTCCTCTCTGAGCTTTTGGAGAACTTAAACTGAAAAGCTTACAAGCTCACCAAAAGGGCTAACGAGTCACGTTTCTCTCATGTCATGGTTTTTCTCTGACTGATTCCCACTCCCAGAACTATCCCCCCCAATGTCTCCACCCCCAGTTGCCTGATGGCTGCTTGTCCTTCAGATCTTAGCTTGGACATCAGCTCCTGTGCAAAGCAAGCCTCTGTCAGATGCTCCTAAAGCACCTCTTTCTACTCCACTGCAGAGCTTAGTACATTGTGCTGTTGTGGACCCTCAGAGAGAAGACGCCTACTCAGATGGGCTCCTGAGGCTAACTGGGCTCAAATTAAGACTCAGAGACTAGCATCCACTTCTGCACAGGGCCTCTCAGGTAAACCACACTTCAGGGAGAAGCCTGCACTAAGCTGCCTGCCTCCCACACTGAGCTGCCTGTCTGCACTGTGTGCCTGCCGCCTGAGCCAGCCCTTATAAAGGAGTTCCTGGACTTGTGTTTCAACCAATAAGAGTGAGGCTTTCCCTGTCCAATTGGAGCTATGCAGCTATATCTGTACATCAGCATCTTCACCGACCAATCAGAATGGTTCTATTCTGACCAATCAGAGCAGTGCCTTTTGGATCAATTTAACTGTAAGGATTCTGAATCCTCATTTGCGTGGGGATGGACCAATCAGGGACCAGGGGCAGGGACCTCTGTCTCTGTAAGTCAGCTCTCCTCCAGCTCAGAGTGGACTTTCCCTTTCACCAAGGACGGAAAGCTGTTATACTGGCTGGAGCTGAGACATCTCACCAGAGCAGAGCAGAACGGAGCTGTCCAGCCAAAGGGGGGTCTTGTCCCAGGGCCACTTCTCAGCCCTGCTGTTTCACTGCTGTGGCTGCTTCATAATTGAGCTGTAACACTATTAAGCTATTCTCACAGCCCTGCTGTATCACCATTGAGCTGACGGCACTGAGTAAAGTTTCCTTCTTCATTGCACCCCAAATTGGGGATCCCTATTGGTGTTGAATTGATACCAGTGACCATCAGTTGACACTGTCATTCCTGTCTCCTTTGCTGTGTCCCCTAAACAGCCAGGGGTCCTCTTCCACTTGGGGTCTAGAGACCTTTAGAGTATCCTTTAAGCTCTTATCATTTTAAATTATTCTTAACTGCCACAACTACAAACAACTACAACACCTCGGTGCCCTCCCACAGCTACTGACCAGTTATGTGTGGACTCAGCTGGGGTTCTTCCAGGGCTTCAGCTCATCTTGAATGGGCTTGTTTGGATCTCTGGGGACACCTGGCTGCTGACTGATCTAGGTCAGCCTTGGCTGGGGCAGCTGGGCTCTGTTCCACGTGTTTCTCATCTCCCTTCTGGACTGGAGGGCCAGCCCAGGCGTGTCCTTCTCATGCTGGTGGCGGAAGTACAAGATACAGAGCCCCAAAGGGCAAGCTCACTTCGCGCTTCTTCCGTGTCATTCCCGCTGACGTCCCATTGGCCATAGCAAGGTACACGGATGAGCTCAAAGCCAAGGGGTGGGGCAAGTCCAACCTCCCTTTGTCGGGAAGGTCCTGCCAAGCTACATGGCCAAGGGCATGATACAGAAACAAGTGAAGAACTGGGCCATTGCTCCCATCTACCAAGGACTGTGTGCCAAAATACTTGTGTGGTTTCTGGGAAGATGATCTAAATCTTTCACCAATTTCTCATTGTGATTCATGTCCCCCAAATTGCAAGAAACTCCAACATATAGTTATCCTTGAGTTCAGAGAATGTATCATTTTTATTCTTATTTCTTTAAAGCCTAGAATAGCACCTGGGGCATTGCAGCTACTGAACAAATATTTGTTGAATGAATGAATGAAGGAACGAACGAACGAACGAATGAATGCCTTCTGTATGCAAGCTCTGTGTTAGATTCTGAGGATATAGAATTGAACCGAACAAGGCTTCTCCCCTCAAGGAGCTTCTGCTGTGAGCCTGAGAGAGTTGTTCAGAGGGCGAGGTCAGGACAGCCTCCAGCATTGGCCACAAATAAAGTCTGCATCATCCTGAGATCTCGGGAGTGAAAGTCATGAGAGGCCCAGCTTTAGAGGAGATGCGCTAAGTGAATAAGCTTGCCGCCCCTGGCTCCCAGTGTGGACCAGCATTAGGAATCATACAAACAAGCATACATAGGGGCTTAAAAAATGAAAGTGGAGACCTCATATTTATTGGTGTCACCAAGTGAATAATGAATTTTCTTAGCAGCTCATTTCAACATCCCTCTCAGAGGAGGAAATTGCCTCTGTCTAGGAAAATATCTTGACAAACTGCTAAGGACAGAAGGTGAGACCCCAAAGGCATGGATGTTTAGAGAAACAAATGCTTTGTTCTCCCCCCACCTGGAAGGAGAGAGAAGAGGATTGAAGATGACAGGGTCAGAAAGGAGGTAAGACCTGGGGTGGCAAACTTCAGCAGAGAGATATCTCATCTAGATGTCTTCCATCTAGGAGAGAGAAGTAAGAATTCCTGTAAGCAAAGCAATAAAAACTTCCATCTACGAGAGAGAAGTAAGAATCCTGTAAGCAAAGCAATAAAACATCCCTGGGCCTCTGCAGAAATAAGAAATGGTGTTCGGTGGATTGCTGGGCCTTGTTCTGTTTTGTGACCCCAAGTTCGTGGCACTCTCAAACACATTCTGTACTTGTTGGCTCCTGCTTTGTTATGCTCTTGCAGGAAATGAGAAAAGGACCGAGTTACTCATCAGGACTGGTATGGTCCCAAGCCCATACAGAGGATTTGGAGGCAGAAAGCTGGAGGCTGAGGTGCCCAGGCTCATCTTAGGAACCTGGAGAGAGTTTTGGATGCCCAGGGACTGTGGCACCGGGGGCGGCCTAGGCTCAGCATGGTGGCACATCAGGTGATCTGTGTGTGACACTCTCCAGACCACACTATCTACTGGACACCTTTGGGCTGGTTGTTTAAATTTTCTCTGCTTCTGCTCTCTCACCTCTAAGCAGAGGAAAATATGGTTAGTCCCCATGAAGTCCTCAGAGAATTGAAGGAGTTAATGGATACAAAACACAAAGAATAGCACTCGGCATATATGTAGCCTCAGGACCTGGTTCTGTCCGGTTTTTCTTTTTTTTAAATCCTCACCTGAGGATATATTTTGATTGATTTTTAGAGAGAGGGGAGGGGAGGAAGAGAAACATCAATGAGTTGCACCCATATTTGTTCTAACAATTTTGGTGTATGGGACGATGCTGCAACCAACAGCGCTACCGTGGTTTCAGCAAAACCCAGAACCCAACTTTGAACCTTGGATACACACTTATGAGCTACATTTGTAAAACACCACTCATGAGCAACACCTGTGAACCCTGCATTGCTGCCCCTGAAAACCCCACTCTGAGTCCTGGGTCCCCTTAAAACCTCATTCTGAACCCTGGTCAGAAGAGACAGGTCTGAGCTTCGCCTTCTGTCTCCTTGCCAGTCGACTTGCAAATGCAGCTCCTTTCTCCTCTCAAAAGCCAGTGCCAAGGCTGCTGTGGGCGTCGGGCACTGGAGTTCAGTAACACATACTCATACATGTCGCCGTCACTGATTCCGTTGTTATATTATTGCTTTTGTTTTTGAATAGCTGACATCTGGTAGCTCTGGCCCAGTGGACTGGAAGTAACACAGGACTGGGCACCGGAAAGCAAGTGTCCAGTCTTAGCTCTGCCCTTGGCTGCCATGCGACCTTGAGAGTCAGCAGTCTTCCTCTCTTAACGGAGGGCATTCCACAAGGCTTGTTTTTCTTCTCAACCTGCAGGAGGCGCCTTGGCCCCACAGCTCAGCCTGCAGGCTTCCCGCCCCACAGAGTCCGACTTGACATTGGAGGAAGGAGCCCTGGGTTACAGTCCACTCAGAAATGCGTTTTCCTCACTCAGCATAACGCTGGAATGAGACGTAGTGTGTTTGTTTACACCCCTTGGGAAGCTATTTCCCTTTTCACTTAATTACCTGATGCCCAGGCATTGCTATGCAAAAATTCGCCTCGGATACATTTTGTAAAGTCATCCAGGCTCGCGCTCGTTCGGTGCTTTGATTAAAATGTGCAATTTTCCCCAAGCTTCGGCACCTCGTTAAATAATGGCACCGCCTGTGAGAAAGTAAGCAGCACGCTCCGGGGCACCGAAAACAAGATGAATACGGTGCACAGACAGCAGATATTCTGCACTCCGCTCCCCTGGGCCAGCACGTGATTACTGGGTCAAGTGCTGGGCAGATGGACGCTGCCTTTAGGCGGCTTCCTTTTTGCAATCTTATTGGGAACCAGCATGACTTAGAGCAGCGCAGAATCCCCTCGGCCCACCCTTTCCCGGCTCCATGTCTGCCTGCCTTGGGCCCAGTCCTAGAGAAAGACTACCATTGGTTGGCTGCCCACTGGGAAGCTGGCTCAGCCCAGGCAGCGTCAGAAAGAGGTCTTCTGGGACCGCTTTGCACTCAGTGTCCACACTTAGAGGGCATCGCAATGCTCTTGATTCAAGCCCCATGTTCTCTCACTCATTAGTGATGGTGCCCTTCAGCATTTCACTTTAACTCCCCACCTCTTTTCTTGCACAAAATCAGAAGTTTTGACACTGCAGATTACTCATTTGCACTGTCAGTGACCTTGAGCAGGTGATTTATAAATACCTCCCTGAGACTCAGTTTTCTCACCTGGAAAAAGAGGCTGAGAGTTGACGTGAGGATTAAATTACTTGAGATAATGTGTTTAATTCTTAACACATAGTATCAGGCTCAAAGATGGTGCTTGTTAGGGTGATAGTGTGGTAATCTACTTGTGTTTGAATCTTCCTTCTGTCATTTTTTACCGGTGATCTTGGGCAAGTTGCCTATCTCTTATGGGTCTCTGTTTCCTAGTCTGTAAATAGAAATAATAAGTGACCATCTTACAAGGTGTGAGGAGAGTGAGATTAAATAAAATGACCTATCATTATGATCATACACATTCGCCAGTCTGGCATAGAGAAGGTGTCCCCTAAGTGCTACATCATCAAAGTGATGATTACCAATGGCATAACAAGCCAAATTTTAAGCTCCAGAATCTTCAGAAAGTCAGTCTAAAATGATGTCCCAACCAGTGTGGTCCAAGAAGACACAGGATGATGCTGGTTGACAAAGGTGTTTGTGGAAAATTCTTTTCTCTATGTTCCAACTCCAAGAACTGAGAATTGAGAATCTAATGACCAGGGTGACAGAGATCCTTCTTTAATTTTCCTTTTGTTCCACAGGACATGGCAAGGAATCTGAGGAACTAGAGTGGGAAAGAAGAGGACCATCTGACACCTTCCCAATTTGTTATGCATGTATTCATCCATCCATCATCCATCCATCCATCCATCATCCATCCATCCATCCATCCATCCATCCATCCATCCATCATCCATCCATCATCCATCCATCCATCCATCCATCATCCATTTATCCATCCTTGATCAAACTCTTACTATGTGCTGTACTGTATACCAGTGTGCTTATATTTTACTCTTGAGGTTTTGATGTTGCCAAGTGGATGGGAGCATTACTCCTTTCCCATGTGTCAACTGCATCTTCAAGCTGACATAAGAAGGACTTATTCCAGACACGAGATGCTGGAAGCCTTCTTGTCCCATCCTCCCTGGTCTGAGTGTACCATGGGAACATGGTTGAATAGGGGCAAATTAAAAATGTTGGCCCACTAAGGAATTGAACACATAGGACCTCCCTTGCCCTTAACCATCTATGCTGAGGCTGGCTTACTTGTAGTTAAAAGCAGAGACAGAATCATTTGAGTAAGTGAACATTTGAGAATATGCAAGTTCCTAGGACAAATTAGTTTGAGTATGCTTTTCCATCCAGAGGTAAATTTGATCCTTGAGGAGTTAAACATAGTTAAGCCATGGTCCTTCTTATCTCAGGACCTTGAGCATGCTAGTTATACCGTCTTAACTTACTCTGTACTTACACCTCACAGCACTTATCAGCAGTGTGATGAATTATAGTCATCAATTGCTAATGTTTGCTTGACTAGAGTGTAAGCTCTATGAGGACAGAGATCATTCATACCACAAATAACTACAACTCATCAAATGCATTCCAGGCCCTGTTTGTTCTCAGTCCTCCAGACACAGCCTGCATCATAGAATTTCATCCTCACTCCAGGGATGACAATAAAGGGTGTTGTGACTTGATAGGGTGGTCAGGCGGCATGCAGGGAGAGACCTGAGAGAAGCGAGGGCCCACGTTGTGAGGGTATCTGGAGGAAGAGCATTTCTGAAAGAGGGATGGGAAGTGCAAAAGGCCTTGAGACTGAGCCATGCTTTGTGCATTCAACAAACAGCAGGGAGATCAATGTGGCTGGTACAGAGGGATCCAATTCTAGAACGGTGGAAGATGAAATCATAAAAGCAGCAGGTGGCCCCGGCTATTACTCTGAGCAAGACGGGAAGCTGTTTTTGAGCAGAATGGTGGCATAATCTGATGAACATTCAAGGAGTCCCCTGGCTGCCATGTGAGCAGACTGTCATAGGGCACAGGTGTAGGCAGAGAGTTATAGGCAATTGCATATCCAGGCTCATACTAGGATGGTAAGAAGGAGATGTTCTACATATTGTGGAGGTAGAGTGTGGAGCAGAGTACCACACATCAGTTCTCAGTCCCAGAGGAGGCCACTAAACACTTCTCTGCCTGTTGCCTTTTGGAATTGGAGTCACCAGGGAAAACAACAGTCAAGCACTAAATGGAATAATGTTTTGCTTACATAGCGAACAGACAGAGTAAGACCAGCTCCGTGGGGTGCGTTAGTCCCTCAGGGCTAGCAGGCGCCCCCCCGGCAGCTGACCCAAAACAATTCGCCTGTGTGCACCCTCCAGTGCTGCAGTGGAAAGACCTTCAAAACCGAGACTGTTGGGGGCAGATTAATAAAGAGCAAGAGTTACCCTACCACACTTCCAGGCCCTGTGGAACAGGAGTCTGGGGATGAAAACAAATAAGCACTTCTTGAGAGGATGGAAGAGGAAGTTGTGTTCCTAAGAGGGGCTCTGAGTTTTAATTTGAGATGAGGTCTAGATCCAAACAGATTGGGACTCCTACGCTGCCTTCCTGAGTGGCCGGGCCATGGTGCCCCTTCTTGAAGCTGTTTTCTCTTTGAATACAGACGTTCTGTGAAGCTGTATATCACAATGGTTACAGGCCCAGGCTTTGGGTCCAAATGCCGTGACTGAAATCCTATATTCCCACTTCACTACCTATCAACTCTGTGCACTCAGGCTGATTGAGTAACCCTCAGTGCCTCAGTTTTCTCAGAAAACAGGGTAGGTCGTGGGCTCAAGTATGGAGTTGCAAAGATGAATGGAATCAATGCCTTGGAACCATGCCTAGAAAATGGTAAGTGTGGATGTTTGTTAGTGTTTGCTACAAATATCATTATTTTTAAATATTTTAAAAAATGTTTTTAGTGATTTTTTGCAGAGGAAGAGAGAGAGAGAATCATCAATAAGAGGGAGAAACATCAATTGGCTGCCTCATTCACGCCCCCTACTGGGAATTGAGCCTGAAACCCGGGCATGTACCCTGATGGGGAATTGAACCAGGGACCTCGTGGTGCATGGATCTATACTCAACCAGTGAACAACACCAAATATTATTATTTTAAAATTAACACTCTTCCCCTGATGGGCTCCATGCTCTGTTAAAACACAAAGGAGAAGGGAATGCTTAAAAATGCACCTGAAGATAGAAGAATTTGCTGATAAGGAGCCATGAATTCCGGAGGACCTAATGGGAGGATTTGGGGTGGCAGGAGTAGCCAGATTAGGGGGAGGAGAGATTTAAGGGATGAGAGGTAGGCTGATGAGAGTTTAGGAAGTCCTAGGGCTTCTTATGCTAAGTGAGCCTTGATAAAGAGCAAGATGGAATCAGTCCTGTTGGTGCCTTAGGTAAGAAGGGAGGGAGGAGCTGGGAGCCCTGGGCTGCCTCAGGCTGATGCTGGAAGACTGGGTCTGGGGGGGGGGGGGATCTCGCCTGGACACTGTAGGATGTAGGGCTCCCTCTTCACTGCTGCCCATGGGCATTGTTGAGGTGGCCCACGGCTGCATTCCTGGTGTCTAGCACGGTACCTGGCACAAGGTGAGGCTCACTATGACCGTACTGAAGAAAACAGGCGCTAAAGGGTACATCTGTATAACTCTCAACAATAAAAATAAGTGAAAAAACAAAAGCAAAACCAGGTGCTTCTGGAGATGAGCACACTGTGGAGTTTTCCCGTTAGTCCTGGCTCCACTAGGACCTCGCACTACCCTTTTGGAAATCTCTTTCATCTCTTGGTCCGCTTCCCTCTGAATTGCATCAGGCACCTTGAAGCACCTCGGTGCCTGTGATTGTCTCCCTTGTAAATAGTTGTACTTGTAGCTCCCCTCACCCAGACTTGAGATAAAAGGTGTCATATCATATTCCCCACGCGCTATCTCACATTGCCTGAGCAGATGCTCCCGCTGCAGAATCGCAGAGATGTTAACACCAACACCCAACACCGTAAGAACCTGTTGAGCACTGCAGCTTTCTCACAGACAGAGAGTTCTGTTTTCCTGGGCTCCCAATGAATTCAGATTTCTCCCTGCACCGAGCCCTCCCGCTGCCAGCCCTCAGGGCGCCCAGCCTTAGGGGCTGCGGCTGTCTGCTCTTGGATAGGAGCTGTGTGTTCAGCTCTGATGGGCTTACCAAAGGCCTGGGCCCTAGGGGACAGCGGCGTGGCAGACAGGAATCCAGGGGTCACTGGCTGGATGGACGGATACCTGGTATAGGCATATGCTGTTTGGCTCACATAGTGCTTTACAAATGAAAAATATTCATGTAAAATTCCAGACTTAGGGCTTTTTGGTGTGAGGGGGCGGGAAGCAGGGAGGAGGAATCACAAGATCCAGCCGCAGGACTCTGAAATCCCGAGCAGCAACCTTTGTCTGGAGTTGAGCCATGGCGCCCCCTACAGGGAGAGCTGTGCTCTCTGAGTTACTAAAGACCTACCCCTCTAGTAGGCTCCTTGAGACTCTTAGCATTTCTATTGTGGGTCTGCTTCTTATGGGCATTTATATCTTCAGCCTCCCAACTTAGGTGCAGGGGTGTTGGAGGGCAGAGTGTGGGTGATCTGTGGATGATGAATGGCCACGTGGGATAGTGATGTGCAGGCCACCGGGCGGTACTTGGACTTTCTCTGGCTATTCATGACAGTAAATAGCTTACATAACCTCTTAGCCAAGCAAAGACGGAACTAATTGACACATTCTGCTCTCCCTGGAAATTTTAAATCTAAATCAGAAGCATGGGAAACTATTGCTTAAATCCTTACCGTACACTGGAGAACCCTGGTTATCAAGTAAAAAAAAAAAGCCTATATTCCCCATGGTTAGTGGAGGATTTCGCAGTCCCCTCTATTCTTTCATGCTGTGACAACACTAATTATCACCTGCTGGACCCCTCTTGGGGTGTGTGTTCGTCACCCACAGCTTTCAGAAGCAGGGAGTGGAGTCTAGACTTAGTTTTGTTTTTTTGCGACAGCAGTGTAACAACGGAACAGTCTTGTAACCAAGATTATTTTCCCACCAAGAACAACTCAGTCCCTGGCCAGCTGTGACCGTGTGCGAGTTATTTAATGGCCCGGGCCTTTGTTTTCACCTGTGTAAACCTAAGAGTAATAACTTTATCTCACTAATGTTTTTGTGAGGATTAAATCTGCTGCTCTCTGTGAAGCGCCTGGCACACAGCCTCCGAAGACCCCAAGCAGAGGGAGCAAACCCGGGAGGCCCACACAGTGAAACCCCAAGGGCTGTGGTCTCATGGAGGGAGGCTGAGGTGCTGCTCACAGAAGCAGCACAGGCTAGAGAGTGTGGTTGCTCATCCACTGATGAGTTACTGGCCCTGGAGATTTCTCTTCCTTCAAGAACCAAGTTTATGAGGTAGCTTCTCAAAGCATACTTTCCCTTGGGGAACTGGGCAAAGAAAATTCTTTGGCCACAACTCTCTGACTCTGATGTCTATCTGCCTGGGCACCTCCCCTGGGGAGATGGGCCTATCAGCTTGGGTTTTCTACAATAGTCCCCAGGAAAACTCTTCCTTCCCCAGTAGTCATTCATCTTCTACTCGCCAGGCGCTGCTTCAGGTTCCCAGATACAATGAAGGCTAAGACCTGCCTCTACTCTCAAGTAGCTGACAGTCTATCAGAGGATGTGAATAAGCAAATAACTAAATACAGAGCAATAAACACTACTACTGGGGAGGTGGGGGGATCCCAAGTAGATCCCATGTGCCCTTCCCATGGATTCCCCTGGCATCCTGGGATGCCAGGGAAATCCATGGGAAGGGCACAAAACATTGGGGACATTTGGGAAGGCAATCTGGAAGTGGTTAAGTTCAAGTTGAAACACAAAGGCCAAGGAGAGGTGTCCAGGCCCATTATGCGGGAGAGGACAATTCTGGCAGAGGGAGTGACTTGCGCAATGGCCCAAGAGCAAGACAGTAGGGGAGGTTGGGAGGCTGCCTGGGCTCATCAAGGCCCGAGTGCTGCTGGGAGTTCCAAAGACATCTCCTTAGTCCCTTGAGTCCCTTCTGGGAGGGAAGCAGGCCCCGTCACGAAGGGCTTTGTTTGCCATGCTGTTGTATCGTACATACAATCAGTGAGCCGACATGAGACACCTTAAAAAGTCAAATTTTGGAGTCGTTTGATACACCAGTGGGCTTAGAGGAATATTGTATCTAAAGTCTAAGCCAGTGGTCGGCAAACTTATTAGTCAACAGAGCCAAATATTAACAGTGCAACTATTGAAATTTCTTTTGAGAGCTGAAAACCTACTTCTGCGCATGGGCCACAAAGTTTCAGTCGCACTGTACGTGCGTGCCCACACAAGGTATTTTGTGGAAGAGCCACACTCAAGGGGCCAAAGAGCCGTGGTTTTCCGACCACTGGTCTAAGCAAAAAACATGGAGGAAGCTCTCCCTATTTATACTTTTTTTCAGTCCTTTGTCTTCCAAATTTAGAATGAGACTTCAGGACCTTCTGAGAAAGAAGGCCTGTGTGCTGAGAAGGGGCTATGAAACTGTATCTCAAGGCCTGGCCTGGCACCAGCACTGACATCTCTATTTGGGGCATAGTTTATGGTCTCTTGGAATGGAAGTAGTCTTATTTTTCTTATTATTTAAGGAAGCAAGTGTTTACAGAAGCCAAAATAGCTAGGTTAAAATTTCAAACAGTTTTTACACAAGCTGGAGGTTACTATGCTTCAATGCTAAGGAGTGTGAACTTAGTCACTGAATTGTTCCTGACATCCCAACACCTGGGGGCTTATGTCTGTCTCCGAGACAAGTTTTGCACACCCACAAGTGGCCCCCCTGTAGCTCCTCTTTGAAATGCACAGCCAGCACACCTGTTTGCCAGAAGCCAATTCCAGCATGACATGATTGTAAGAGTTTCATGGAAAGGTTGATGGAATTTGGGGACTCGAGGGCTGAGTCACATGTGTTATCACCTACTGGGAATGGCTAACAGCATTTCCCCAAACCTGAAAAGAATACATAAATTGATTGTTTGCTGCCAGACAGCTCAGCGCATCTTAATCTATATGTTATTGCCTCCTGTTGGCCAAACACAGCTGGAGGTAATTCCCTATTCTGAACAATGGACTGTGTACCTAACCCTACCCTTTGATGTGTGTATCTCCACCTTGCCTTAGGATAAATTGTGTTAATAAAAAGCAAGGGATCCTGAGACAAGGAGAACTTGGTTTCTTCAGCCAATTTTCTCTGCCCTCCCTCCCCAAATTCCTTTCAAAATTATGTTTTGTCTCTGTTCTTACTTAATTTACTCACAGACCTTCTCCAGGCTGCTGAACCCTTCTAGATGCTGGATTAACATCCACCGGCGTTACCTGTTGCCTGGTCAGGAATGGCTGTGCTCCTGATACACAAAGGACATTGCCTGGGCTCACCCTGCACACTCTCCGGTGGCCCCTCACACATGTTTCATGTTCAGAACAATGCATCCCCCATTTTGGTTTGGACAAACTAAAATTTATATACCCAGCACAAAAATGACCCACTGCTTTTGTTGCTTCTGCTGCAACTGCCTGTCCTCATGACTTGAGTTTTCAGGAGTTTAAAATATGGCAATTACCCATCTCCTAGACTTCCAACTCAGGTTTGCAAAATAAGGGGCCACACTCTATTTTGCCATAACTGAACCTGATTTCTCTCTCCAGCTCCATGCCACTGACAGTACAACTTCTTAGTCATTTCAGACAAACTTAGCCAGTTCAAGATTTCCTCGGTCATTTCACATTTCCCCCTTCCTTCTTTCCTCCAAGGTGACACCTAACTTCTAGGAGGCACTGGGGGTGGCATCTGGTTCTTGGTCATCACATCTTCTCTTCTGCTTCTGTCACCACGTCCTCACTCTCCTTGGCCCTGTTTATGACTGCCGATCCTTGGCCTCCTATGGGATGTGAGGGTCTTTGTCTTTCCCCTGGTGGCTGGTCTATAAAGACCATTCTGTTATCTCCACAGCTAACCAACAGACACCAGCATCCACCAGGCCTGAAGAGTGAACGCAAACATTTGGCCTCTTCTCTTAACACATGGAGCCTGCGCAGTCAGGCCTATTTCCTTAGTCCCCCGAGTCACTTCTCTGTCACTGTGGCTCCCTGGAGGGGTGGAGGTGGAGAACCCCAAGACCTCAGCAGGTAAGCAATGGTTCCTTCTGCTCTTGGTCTTAAGTTCTCCCTCATCCATACAGACTTGAGCCCAAAGACACATACATGCCCCCCTCTCAGGACCACTCATTACTTCCTCCTTTTTCCATGTGAGAGGATTTTAATCTAATATGAGTGATAGTAAAAACTGGCTCTAACTGGCCATAAAACCATATGCCCGGAAATCTAGCACTATTACCCCATTGGGCCAGATGCTCAAGAGCATGAGCCTTAGAGTCACAGAAGAGCCCAGTGATTTAGCATCTTTGAACTGTAGTTACTCTTCCATAAAGTGAAGAGCTGGACTCATATGTGTGAAGTTCTTAGCATCATGCTTGGTGCCTACATGCCAGGGATTGCAAAAAGAGCTTTTTTATCACCAAGCTTGTGGTGATTAATTTTGTGCTCCAGCTTGGCTGAGCCATGGGATGTCCCAATATTTTTGTCTGTGAGGCTGTTTCCAGAAGAGGCTAGAATTTGAATCAGTGGATTCAGTCAAGCAGCCTGCCCTTGACTCAGTGTGAATGGGCATGAAAGAGAAACAGATGAGGGCCAGGATAGAACATAAAGCCAGAGAGAGGTTGTATTTTCTTTCCATGCATGATGGTATAAACGGAGACATTGGTCTTCTTCTGCCCTTGGACTGAGACTACCGTTCGCTCTCCTGGTTCTCAGGCCTTCAGACTGGTTGGCAGTTAATGGGACTTCTCGGCCTCCATAATTGAGACTCATTATAAGGAATTGGTTCTGTTTCTCTGGAGAACCTTGACTAATACAAAGCCTTATGCCTAAATATGTGCTTTTCTCTTTGACACCCGATTTACAGGCTGTCAGACCACGCGACCTTGCCCTTCTCTCCTTCTTGAGTTAGATTTAATCACCCATCCCTTCCAGGGCACTCTCACCCAGGCCCTCATCGCCTTGTCCTCCTTTCACAGCTGCGCCTTCATCCCGATGCTGTCAATCCAACGTGTGCTTCCTCTCTGTGCTCTGGGGCTGATGGACAATGCTGGGGAAAATCACATAACCATGCTGAATTGGTTCCATTACAAATTTATAAGCTCTGAGCCTCTGTTGGGTTGCAGTGCTGCTCACTCATCTTTTAATTATCTCTAGTTGACTTTCGCTCACTTTCTTTTCAGGGGCTGCCTCTAACCTCCACTCACTCCACTATCTCCCTCCTCATTCCCAGCACAAGTGCCAGCTGAGGGTCACAGGGGAAACAGAGACTATTAGAGGTGATCTGATTCATGTATGTTCCTTGTTTTTCTCAATATGTCTATATTTTTGCCTATATTTGCTTCCTTTATTATTCTATTTGAAGGAGTTATTAGTCATCACCAAAGTTAACCTTTTCATCAGTAACTGCTGATGTCTTTGCTTCCTTTCTTTTCAAGGAAAAGTTTAATTTCTTCTTTCATCTCTCTCTCTCTCCTGCCTTTCTTCCTCTCTTTGCTCCCCTCCCCCATATACAAATATGTCCATATTACCTCTCCTTTACCTTTTTTCCCTTTTCTCTGTACTTTGCGTTCCTCTCAAGGTCTGCCCTCTGGGTACCTAGTGTCCTCACTGTCCAAGTGGTTTTTACTTGCTCTTGTTCATTGGCCTGTCCCTTGGCTGTCAGTGAAATCACAGGGGGTTACTTTTTTAAATATCCATGCTTGCTCCTCATTCTGAGCCAATCTGTGACCCAGCCACGGTTGACAACAACTCCTCTATTTTCTTACTGCATTTTCAAATCTCTGTACATCCACCATTTGGACATCAAGCTAGTCAGCATTTATGGAGCATGCTATTTGGCATGCACTTTCTCCCCACAAAGTTCATGGCTGTCATCTCCCCTAGCTCACTTCCCACCCACATTTCTCTTTCATTGCCCTCTTGGCCGTTTCTCATCCGTTGGTGTTGCCATGTCTCTGTCCCTACCCATCTGATTTCATACTACACATTCTTCACTGGTAATATCATCCACTCCATTTCTTCCTTCTTGTGTCATCTTGGCCCTTCTCTATCAAGGTGCCCGGCATTGCTCCTGCCCCCTCTACCTTGTCCAAGGCACAGAATGTGGAGGCATCATTGACGTCTTCTTTTCATACCTTCACCTATCTGGACAAAAACATTTGTCAAGTCATCTCACTCCTGCTGGAAAGCCTCTGCCAGGTCTCAATTTGCAACAAGAAAAGCCTAAACCTTTCAGCCTGCACTTGGAAACCCTTTACAGCTTGGGTCCAGTCTGCTTTTCAGCGCCATTTGTAGCCACAGCTTGCAGCCCAGTTTCACCACTCTATTTGCTGAATAAATTCTTATTCTTATGTGCCTCTAGTAATGCATTTTCTTGGACTCACTATCTATCTTTTCATCTATCTGGTGATTTTCTAATCAACTTCAAGGTGCAAATAAAATAGCAGGTCTTCCTGAAACACTTGACTCATTTATCTTCTCATAGAGCTTCATAACAAACTCAGACTAGGCACTTACCAAGGTGTCTATGGTCACTGATTTATTTTCGACCTCTCCTGCTTGATGGTGAACTTCTTGGGGTCCACTCTTTTCTCTCTGGTTCCCAGCAAGTATCCTGGAATTCTGCAGGAGGCCAGTGGTGTTTGGAAGGATAGTGTGTAGGTGATCCAGAGAGAAAGGAAAAGCAGGAAGCGGGGACTATGTGACCTGGGGAGAAAGATCAGGACTTGGCATTTTTGTCACGTGAAGCAAGTACTGAAGTTGCTCACAAAATACTCCTTGCTCCTGGTGGTAGAGACAGAAAGCCGAGCTGAAGAGAGCCTGCGTCTGACACAGTATGTTATAAATTAGGGTTTTAAGCCTGTGTGCTGGGAAGGAACAGAATTGGATTATCTCCCTGCCCCAGGAAACAGTCCGGTAGTGAGCAGTAATGGGATCAACGTGCACTGACTGAAATTCTCTGCAACCTCTCAGGAAAGATCAATAGGAAGAAGTCTCTCTCTCAGGGAGAGGGTGTGTGAGCCTCGAGCTTGGAGAGAAAGAGAGACCTGTCAAGTCAGGTGACAGCTTTGAGCCTGCTAGGGCAGAGGTGGTGACCGAGCCCTCCGAGTTGGACTACTTTTCCACAGGCCTCTCTGCCAATTATGCTCAGTGAGTTCTCTCTTTGTGCCAGGGCATCGCACAGAGCCACACAGCTCCTTTTTTTTCTCCTTTCCACTTCTTTCTGCTTGTGAAAGTTTTTCCAGCAACTTTCAACCATATGGCAGTGGATACTAGACATTGAAAATTTAAGGTATCTGATTTCTACTCTATGTACCATATCCCAAAGACCCGTGGTGTTGTAGTCAGTTGTCATCTTGGGAAGGGGTGGACCTGCAGGACTTGTTCTGTGTCAGGAGGGCAGAAGTTAGCAAGTTCTTGAGTCTGGTCCCCTGCCCACCTCTGCCTTTCATTAATGCTTCATTCATTCATTCATTCATTTATTCAGTGTATATATATTTTAGTATCTACTACATTCCAGCTCCTAAGTTATGATGCCAGGCTGGAGATAACGGGGAGAAGAAAGACATTCTCTGTTCCCATGGATGATACTTTTAGGAGAAGTGGGGGGAAGGGGAAGGCAGGAAGGGAAGAAAAAAGTAAATGAAAAATTAATTTCATGTGGTGATGTGTCCTATGAAGAAAATAAAGCAGGATGACTTGATAGGAAGTGAGAGGGTCAGTATTATTAGAAGGGACCACTATTACAGCATTACCCACAGTGGCCAAGAGGTGGGAACAACCCAAGTGTCCATCAACAGATTAGCAGATAAGCAAATGTGGGGTAGTCATTAAATGTAATATTATTGGGCCATAAAAAATAATAAAATCCTAACACATGTTACAGTGTGGATGAATCTTGAAACACATGCTAAGTGAAATCAGCCAACACAAGGGGGTACATATTGTATGATGCCACTTAGATGAAATATCTAGACTAGGCAAATTCATAGAGAGAGAAAGCGGATCAGAGGTCACCAGGGGCTGGAAGAGGGGGAATGGGGATAGAGTTTCTGTTTGGTGTGATTAAAAAGTCTGGGAAAGAGACAGTGGTGAGGATTGCACAACATTGTGAATGCTCTTAATGCCACTGAACTATACACTAAAAATGGAAAATTTTATGTTATGTATATTTTGTCCTAATTTTTAAAAAGGAGAAGGGAGACCTGCAGTGACAAGAAGGAGCCTGCTGGAGAGAGCAGCAAGTACAAAGACCTTAAGGAGGAAAGGGCTCAGAGAATTTGTCTTCCATTGCTTTGGGCACAATAACTACCATGAAGTATTAAAGATGCATTTCTTTGTTTTAAAAAGGACTCCAGAAAGTCGCTTGTCAGCACTGGCAAGAGTAGTGAAGGGGTCTAAAAGCAATGATATGTGTGAGTTTGGGGATTTCAAACACCCCAAATGCACTCCTCGGGAAGGCAAGGGTCCTCTGCAGCGGGTGGTGGTAGGTCCTGCCTCTCATCAGGCGGTGAGCATTTTTTAAAAACATATTTTTATTGATTTCAGAGAAGAAAGGAGAGAGAAAGAGAGATAGAAACATCAATGGTAAGAGGGAATCATTGATCAGCTGCCTCCTGCACATCCCCCACTGGGGATCGAGCCTGCAACCCTGACATGTGCCCTGACCAGGTAACCTCCTGGTTCCTAGGTCAATGCTCAACTACTGAACCATGCCATCTTGGCAGGCTGGGAGCACCTTGAGGCAGCCTGAACCTGCCCTGTTTTGATTCTGTGCCTCCTCTACCTGTATCTGATGAGTGACAGGCTGATTAAGTGGATGACCCTCGGCCATTTACTCATGGGACAGGAGCTATATGCTAACGTTGCTGAACCAACAACGGAGGAAATGGATTCTGTCCCTCGTTCTACCATTAGCTGGTGGTGTGTTTGTAGATAAATGGCTCAATCTACCTGAGTGCCAGCGTCCTTGTCCATAAAATGCATGCTTTGAACAAGATTAGAGATAAGCGCGATATGTCATACATATTCCTTTTCACACGTCTAGCAGCTGGGCCAGATGGTGATGTGTGGGTGCCCCAGGCCTAATTGACCCTCATCCAAACCAACAGTCTTTACAATTTTGTTAAATTATTTATTTGGCTGGGGAGAAGGGAGAGGTCCAAAGCAACTGTTTATTATTTATTATTGATATAAATTGTTGCTCATTTACCTCAATAAGGCAAAGCTGAATTACTGAAAAGTTCTCTGAAATAGTCCCTCTCTTGTACATGTGTTTCTTGTTTTTTCCCCCCCTCTCTTGGGGTTTCTTTAGCATACTATATTTTGTTTATAATGAAATAAACGTATCCTTCTGAGAAAAAAGTACCCTATCATGAGAGTGTCACGTTGAGAATTTTAGCTCCCTGGGACTGCATGAGGAAGTGACGACAGGCCTCTGCAGAGATGGACTTGAAAAAAGTTCATTTCAGGGTCCTGTCCGCTTTGGTAGGAGTGAGACAAATCACATCTAACCGGTTTATCCCAGTGACATTTTAGTGTTCCCTTCGGATCAGCATCTCCCAGCAGCTGCCCGCAGGCCTGTAGCTCCTGCAGCTGTTCCACGCAGACATTGCTAATGGATCCCAGCACCCCTTCCCGCAGAGCCCAGATGGGGCTCCAGCTTCCGGCCACCTGGGCCAGGCAGCCGCTTTCCGCTTTGGATTCTATTGGCCATCCTTGGGTTGGCTGGATACTGTGATTCTTTCCAACGTGATCCTAAATTCTTTCCTGTGATCCTAAATTTTTCACAATTCAAGAGTAGTGACAATTTTTTGGGGTGGGGGATGGGGGACAGGGACTGAGGAACTGACATGTAATTTGGTTTTAGACATGTTTATGTGAATGTCTACGCAGAAGTAAATGTTGGAAGTGAGAAAAATCTCTCTTAGACATTTCCCTGAAAGAAGCAACAATTTAAGAATGTTCTCTGGGCATATTTTGGGCTGTTGTCTCACAGTGCTGAGATCATTTGAAACCTGGAATTCAAAGGGTGGACGGAGGACCCATGAGGAAAGGAAGACCTTGTCTTTCAGCGATGAGCAGCTTCAGCCCTGGGCTCCGGTGGGAGACAGGTGAGATCTGCAGACAGCTGCAAAGGTTTATGTATTGTGTGAACTGCGCCCAGTGCGGCCCTTCACTGAGCTGAACATTGACATGGTCGGCACTGCAGCGGAGCAGCTCGTGAGCCCGAAGTCTGCCGCTGAGAGCATGTAAGGGAGATGCGCACCAGCTTCAGAGATCAGCAGACATGCTGTTGAACTCTGTGGCTCTGGGAATAAGTCATGTACCATCTTGGCTTCTGTCTGCTCACCTGTGCAATGGAGATACGTACCACTTGCCTTTGTTGTGTGCATTCAGACTTAAAAAAGAAATGGGTGGTGAGTCACCAGCTCAGGCGCAGAGCAAGCAAAGCATTACACACCAACTGTGTGGTTGAATGATTGATTCAGCAGGGGGCGTGCTTCGGGGCCCCTGTCCAGTGAGGGCTCTGTGGCGAGAGCACCACCAGGAGACTCCCAGGCGGGGGACCAGAGACTGGGTCTGTGGAGGAGAAATGTTTGTCAGCTGGACAATCCAACAGAAAAACGAGGACAGAAATTATTCAAGGAAATGAAAATCAGTACAATATTTTTTTCACCTATCAGATGGGGCTGGGGAAATGATCTTATTGTTGGTGGGATTATAAATCAGTGAGGCCATTTGGAAAGGCAGTTTGGAAGTGTTTGGCAAAATTCAACTCGGCAATGTACCCCTCCCTCCCCGTATCTGTATATGATGGCTCTGCTTTATAAAAACCACCAAAGCCTTAGCCACAGGCTTGGGAAGAAGGGGAAACCCTTGCTCTGATTTATGTATTCTTTATCAGGTATCATTTCTGTCATGCTACATATGTATTCATTGATTTATTGTCCATCTGTTCTACCCGTTGGAACATCAGCCCAGTGAGCTCAGGGGTTTCATCTCTTGTGTTCATACACGTATCATCATGACATTCAGAACATGGTATATAGAAAAGATCCTATAAAGGTGTAGAGAGAGAAGAAAAAACTTTCGTATGCAGAACATAGAAAAAAATGTTACATTTAAATACATAAAACCCTATCGATGCACTGCTCTGAATCTTGCTTTTTTTAGTCCACAGTTGTCTTGAAGGTCTAGTCACTGCTTATAGAGTTATAACATTCTATTTAACTTCGGATCCTATCTCACTACTTTATTGCACGGATAGCAAACTCAGTTTCTACAGAGGTTATGCAGGGAACCTAACTGTGCGGCAGCCCAAGAGGAAGGTGCGTTATAATCAAACTAGAGGCCCTCAGCCTGGCCTGCGACCTCCCGCAACCTGGGACCCCTCAGGGCATATTGGACTGCTGCATCAGGCCGAAACTGGCAGTCCAACACCCCCTAAGGGATGTAGCCCGAAACAACAGGCAGCCAGGGAGGGGCTCAATCTGGGGTGGGCACCTTGCCACTCCCGCTCGTCCTGGCCCCACTGCGCCTGCAGCTGATGCTTGGTAATGCTGCTGTGGAGGTGGGAGAGGCTCTTGCTGCCACAGCTGTGTTCACCAGCCAGCCAACTGTGAGCCTGGCATCTGGTGCCTATCAGTCAGCTGAACAGCGTTCCTGCTGTGGGAGTGCACTGACCACCAGGAGGCAGTTCCTGTGTTGAGCATCTGCCTCCTGGTGGTCAGTGCACATCATAGCGACTGGTCAAAGGTCAACCTATGGCTTAAGGTTTTGTTTGCCTAGTTACATGGCCACATAAAACGTTGTATATGACAAATAAAGTCAAAAACAAAGCAGGTACCTGGACTATATTTTGCCAAAGAACTAGCAGTTTGTGAATTTGTTTATTGTCTTCTCATATTTAATATTCTCTATTTGCCTCTCTCTCTCTCTCTCTCTTTTTTTCTCTCTCTCTCCTTCCTTTTTAATATAACAAATGTAACTAAGACAACTATTGATCTTGGCTTCTTTTCATGAATTTTTCCAGCTTCATGGGAAAAAGCATTTCCTCACTGGATTGGGCCTAGAAGGAAAGGACACTGACACTGCTGTTGATGTCCTACCACTGTGCAGTTCCTCACCTCCTCCCATCCTCCTTCCCTCACCACCACACCACCACCATGGTGGGTGGGCAGCCTTCTTCTCTTCTCCTGGGGAAGGGAGAGAATGGGAGTGAGACAAACCCTTTGTAGAGGGCTGACTTTCATAGATTGCAGCAAGGGAACTTCTCTGCTACTTACAAAATCCCAACCCAGAAGCAAATCTCTATGTATGGTTTAGCACCAGAGACCAATGGGGGCCAGTCAGCTCAGGGGAGGGGCCTTGGGAGGTTGGCTGTGGGAGCACAATGACCACCAGGGGGCAGCTCCTGCATTGAGGGTCTGCCCCCTTGTGGTCAGTGAGCATCATAACAACTGGTTGACTGGTTGTTCTGGTCTTTCCAATTGACTGGTCATAACAGTCTCTTAGGCATACATATATATATATATATATATATATATATATATATATATATATATATACTAGAGGCCCAGCGCACAAAATTCGTGCATGGGGGGGGATCCCTTAATTCCGTCCTGCACCCTCTTGCAATCCGGAACCCCTAGGGGGCATGTCCAACTGATTGTGCCTAAACTGGCAGTTGGACATCCCTCTCACAATCTGGGATGCTGGCTCCTAACCGCTCACCTGCCTGCTTGCCTGATCACCCCGAACCACTCACCTGCCTGTCTGATTGCCCCTAACCACTCGCCCACCTGCTTAAGTGCCCCTAACTGCTTGCCTGCCTGCCTGATCACCCCTAACTGCCTTTGCCTCAGCCCCCACCACCATGGCTTCATCCAGAAGGTCATTCGACTCTCTGGTCTAATTAGCATATTACTTTTTTATTATGATAGATTATGCCATATGGACATAATATACCATATGGACATAATCTTACAATATGGACACTTGTGCCTTTTAGTTTTAAGAAATGTTTTCCTATTATTTCCTTTGGTGAGTTCCTTTTCTTTATTTTCTCTGTTGTTTAGAGGTCTAATTCATTAAATATTGTAACTTCTGAAAAAATACTATATTTTTTCCTCCACTATTTTCTACCTCTTGATTTTTTTGGTTTGTTTCAGGGATATTTCCTCAACTTTATGTTCTAGTATTGAATTTTGTTTATTAAAAGTGTTGGCTTCTGAAAATTATTTCTTTGTCTCTGAAATGATCATTTTTCTAGTATGCTGGGTTTTATTTTGTAAAATGCAGCTTATAGGGGCAATATCTTCTTTCTCTCCCCCTTACTCCCCCCAGAGACATTACTTACATATTTTCTTCTGTGCCTCCAGCCATCTCTGTGTCACCCAGTTTCTTATTTATACTTGACTTGCTCTCTGCCTTTGTGTTGGAGGCCTTTCTCAAGCGTCTGGTTATTCTTTTCTCAACATTTGCTCTTCTTGTGGTAAAATCTACAATATATAAAACGTGCCATTTTACCATGTTTGTGAGCGTACGTTTCAGTGGTATTAAGCACATTCTCATTGTTGAACCATTGCCACCATGGATGGACAGAACTTTTCAGTGTCCCAAAGTGAAATTCTGTAACTATTAAACCAGACTCCCCATTTCCCTTTTTACTGAGCTCTGATTAGCACTGTTCTACTTTCTCTCTTCGAAATTTGGTTACTCTCAGAACCTCACATAAGTGGAATCATACAGTATTTGTCTTTTTGTGTCTGGTTCATTTCACTCAGCACAAAGCTGTCAAAATTCATCCAGTTTGGTGCATGTGCCAGGATTTCACTACTTTTTAGGACTTTATAATAACTCATGGTATGTTTGCATCACATGTTATTTACCCATTCACCCATCGATGGGCACCCTTCCATGTTTTAGCTACATTGAATAATGCTGCTACGAATGTGGGTGTACAAATAGCTGTTTTACTCCCCATTTTCAATTCTTATTTATTTTTAAAGCAAGGCAGTAAAAAAATTATTAGAGACCTGGTGTGCCTATAGGTGCTGCTCACCAGGGAGCTCACAGTGATGAGAAGGTGTCTTGCTATCTGTTCATCAGAGCACCCAGGAGAGACCTGAGAAGAGTGTGTCCATTTCAAAGGCATGTCCCTCAGGCCCATGCTTTCTTCCTTCCCTACATCTAACAGTAATATCCAAACATTTACATCATGCAGTGCAGTGTCTAGTACAGTGCCTGGAACTTTCTGAATGGTATGTGGGTGACAGTCTTTCTCAACTTCCGGATGCAAGGTCCCGATACTTTGATGTTGCGCTGATCACTGTAGTTGTGCTTTGGGAGGCCAGAAATGTGGTAGGGATGGGGAGGGCTACACGGTTATATATCTGTTTCAAATTGCCTTGATACTTGGACATTCTTGGAATATACATTCCTTGGTGGGCTCTGGGAGCGGAGTCCTTGTTTTATAAGCACCTGCTGCTTATACAACTGTAGCTGCCTCTTCAAGAGTAGCCAAGTGATGGCTGTATCCTGGCATGTCCTGAAGATGCCAACAGCACAGGAAGTTGGGCATGGGGCTGGGAGTGGAGAGGGAGCACATATTGGGGAGGCTGGGTTCTTGCTCAGCGCCTCCACCCCTGTGGTCTGTATTTTGAGATATTCTGTTTAGCAAACCAACTCGCCATTTCAGTAGGTTTCCTATGGGAAAAAGGTCACTCTTATATTTTTATTTAAACGGTCTTTTTCTTTGAAAGTAAAGATAACCTCCTTTAGAGACTTTCCCCATGCGGGGTCCTGGTATCTCGCTTCATCCAGCTTTTGAGCACAGCACCCCGAGGAAGAGAGGGAGGAGGAGATGGTGGGCTAAGCAGCTGGTGTTTGCCTCAGTCTCTTCCTGGGCAGCCTGGAGCCACCAGGGACGGAAGAGGAGCGAGCCATTGCCATTTCCCGCACTCCCTGGCACCAGGCGTGGGCTGCCATGGGCCCATCTCGAGGTGCACGGGCACCTGCTTATAAAGGATGCTCTTTCCCATCTCCCTCCTCTGCTGCAGGGGAATTTATGTGAAGTCAGTGCGTGTCTGTTTAAATTTGACCCCACTGATGCCACTGCTATCCTTATTTACTGTAAATTCCTAGATGGATTGGGTAAGATTTGGAGGTTTCTTGCAGTTTTAGCAGCAGAACTGACATCTGCCATCATTAGAGTGTAGCTGTGAGTGTTTCGCAGGGATTGGTTGAGGTCCTGTGAACCGAGTGCATGCGCCTGGGCAGCCTCTGTAATGAGTGTAAGATGTACACAACCTTGTCCGGGAGAGCAGTTCTCACACCCACGGGTCTAACAGCCTCCTGTGTATGCAGACCTAAAACAAAACACACAAACAGGCGGGACAGCTGTTGAGATGTGCGTGTCTGTCCCCTTCATTTTTTTTGTAAACAACTAGAAATCTGACATGTCTTCAAGGAAATGTCAACTATTTCCCTTCATGAACTTATTCATTTTACTTTTAACTGAGATGAAATTTACAAGCAGTGAATGCACAGATTTTAACCTTTCCCTGGGGTGAATTTTGACAAATGGCTCACTCATGTAACCCACACCCCAGCAAGACATGGAGCCTTTCTTCACACCGGCATTTCTCTGCACCTTTTCCAGCCACTCCCTGCCTCACAGGCACCCTTGTTCTGTATGCTAAGTGACCAACCTTTCATCTGACCAACCAACCAGTACATATGACACACACTGGCAATTTAAAAATAAACGTTGATTCATGATGGTGTCAATTGCATGTGTGTTTTAATTTTATAATACTACTAGTATATTATATATACTATTTTGACATGTAATTTTTTGCAATAATCTAATTACTCCACTTATCTTTCTTCTAATTAATTTCCTTTCAATGTGCATGAATCCCTGCACTGAGCCACCTGGTGCATGAAATTCATGCACTTGGTGGGGAAGGGGGGGGTGGTCCCTGAGCTTGGCCTGTGCCCTCTTGCACTCAGACATCCTTAGTGCTGCCGTGGAGGTGGGAGAGGCTCCTACCATCTCCACTGTGCTCACCAGCTGTGAGCCCAGCTTCTGGCTGAGCAGTGCTATCCCTGTGGGAGCACACTGACCACCAGAGGGCAGCTCCTCTGGTGTGTCAAGTGTTTGTCCCCTGGTGGTCAATGCACCTCATAGTGAGCAGTTGAGTGGCCTTAGCATATCATTAGCATATTATGCTTTGATTGGTTAAATGGCCCACCAGTACAGACATTAGCATATTGCATATTAGGTTTTTATTATATAGACTAGAGGCCTGTTGCACAAAGATTCATACAATAAGCCTTCTTTCCCCTGGCTGCCAGTACCGGTCTTTCTCTAGCACCCAGGACATGGACCTTCGCTCTGGTCACTGCCTTCAATCTTTGTTCTTAGCTCTGGCCAGAGTGCTGCTCCTGTAGCTTTCTCCATCTCTTGCCCTCCCCCTCATAGCAGACATCACACTCTGCTCCATGCCTGCATGCATGCTGTCCAGAGGCTCAGAGTTGCGGAGGTTGGGGGGGAGCGCATGACCATATTTGTTGGGTTAATTTGCATACTCACTCCTGATTGGCTGATGAGTGGTGCATATTTCTTTTTTTTTATTAGTGTAGATCATTTATTTCAGAGTGGAAGAGAGAGAGAGAGAGATCAATGATAAGAATAATTGATCAGTTGCCTCCTGCACGTCCCCTACTGGGGATCAAGCCCACAATCCAGGTATGTGCCCTTGACTGGAATTGAACCTCCAAACCCTTCAGTCCATAGGCCAACACTCTATCCCCTAAGCCAAATCAGCAAGGGCCACAATATTTTTATTTCCTTAAAAGAAAAGCTCTTCGCCCTAGCTGGTTTGGCTCAGGGGATAGAGCCTGCAGACTGAAGGGTCCTGGGTTTGATTCTGGTCAAGGGCACATGCCCAGGTTGCAGGCTTGATCCCCAGTAGGGGGTGTGCAAGAGTCAGCCAATCAGTGATTTCCTCACATCATTGTTTCTTTCTCTCTCTCTCCCTCTCTTAAATCAATTAAAAATATATTTTTTAAAAAGCTCTTTGTCCACCCACAGAATACATCTGACACCAGATGTGTGGGTTTTCTCTCACAATAAGCAATTCTGATACCAACTACTCAGAGTTAATGCAGACCCTGCAAGGCTCCATCCACAAGACTGCCCCCCCTCACTTCACACCCCAATTGCAAGTCCCAGGTTGTCTCCCATATTTCTAACCAACCAGCTATAAATCAGGGGTTTCCACGATCTGCTCTGTAAGTTTGATAATTTGTGAGAATGGCTCACAGAACTCAGGGAAACACTGATGTGTACTGATTTATTATTAAGTATATGGAAAAGGATGCAGATAAATGGCTACATTGGCAAGTTCTAGAAGGGTCTTAGACTGGTCCTCTGGGAGATGGGGAGCATCATCATCATCCTGGATGTGGCTGTGTCACCAACCCAGAGACTCTGCGAATGCCGCAGTTTAGAGGTTTGTATGGAGAACGCATCCTGTAGGCACCATTGATGACTCACTCAGTCTCAGCTCCTCTTCCCTCCCCAGGGATGGAGACTGGGGCTGAAAGTCCCAAGCTTGTAATTGAACAGGAATTTTGGGGGGTAAAAAATATAGGTTTAGGAAATTTTAGAAATTAAGGGGATCATGGGAGAAGCACAGGGCTGCAGAGCACCAGAAGATATATTTCCATAAAATAGGGAAGCTGAAAAACTGCCACAGATACATTTCCATAGTATGAGGGAGCTGGGAAGAGCAGAAGGTCTATATTTACAAAACAAAGGGAAGAGGAAAACAGTAAGGAAGGAGGGGAGGAAAGCCTCACATTTCCCAAGTGAGGTTCAACCTTTGAGCTCAGGAGTTACTATAGTAACCAGTCCTAGGGAATAGTGACCAATGGGAGGGGATATCAGGCACAAAGATCTGCAGCCGTTATGGAAAAGGAACTCATTGGGACCCTTTCCCCCTCCCCATGTGGCACTCTGTACTTGTTCTTCAGTAAATCTCCACCTTTGCTATACCATCTTCAGTCCGTGGATTCATCCTTCAACTCCTGTCCAGGGCAACACTGCATGTTCCAGTCCAAACATTCTGTTTCATAGAAGGTGACCAGATTTTAAAAATATATATATATTTTATTGATTTTACACAGAGAGGAATTGAGAGGGATAGCTAGTTAGAAACATTGATGAGAGAGAATCATCGACCAGCTGCCTCTTGCACACTACCCACTGGGGACATGCCCGCAACCAAGGTACATGCCCTTGACCGGAATCGAACCTGGGACCTTTCAGTCTGCAGGCCGACGCTCTATCCACTGAGCCAAACCAGTTTCGGCAGTGACCAGATTTTAACATTGGTAAAGTGGGATACCATTGACGGGGGGTGGGGGGGTGGGGAGGGTTCCTGATTAAAAATTTGGTCTACATAGAGCAACAAAAATTTTCATAGAACACAAAAATAGTATTGTAACAGATATTTTTAAATTTCAACATAAGTACAATTTATTAATATAATAAATAAATAAATAAAATTTTGTATAGTGCCACTTTCAAAGCCAGCACTAGACTTTTTGCCACCAGTATAAAATATAAATAATATGAGTACTGTCTGCTAAATTCAAGAAAATTTATGTATTTGTGAGATAAATAAATAAATAAATTACCTAAATTATCCGAATAGTTGATTTGTAATGACATCACTTGTTTAACTAGCTTACTAGCACGCAGTACAATGTGTATCGTCTGAGAGACGATTACGAAATGTTTTCGTCGTTGCCAATCCTAAAAATGCCATTGTTCATTAAGTCCAAACAATGGTGGTCAAATTCTAACAACTGATCAACAATGCAAACTTTGATAAGCAGTTCTTGATAATCAGTTCTCAACAGTTATTTGTTGTTATTAAAGTTTAACATTATAAAATTAACAAAAATAATATAAAACTCATATCCTGGCCAAAAAGCCACATGGCTGCCAAAAACTGTATATTCCCTTCCCATTCTCCTGCCATGCATTCTTTCCAAAAATGGAGACATTTTTAAAACTCCTCGGGACTCGGGACAAATTGTTAAAAATCTGGACTCTCCCGCCAAAAGTGGGAAGTCTGGCCACCTTAGTTTCATAATCATGGCGTGGTCTTTGTGGTAATTGTAAGGTTTTCCTTCCTCCCAATTGATGGGCGGAGCTAACACATTACTGGCACCTGTCACAGAGACATCTCCAAGACATTGAACCATCAATCAGCACGTGCCAAAATGTCCTGGAGCCCACCCCTTCCTGTTTCGCAGTGGGTCCAACCCTCTTCTGTTCCAGCCCTTAAAGGGACCCCTAGGCAAGACACGTGCTGCTGCTCCTCCATGCCCAGGAGGCAGCCCGGCTGGGTCCCCAGTCCCCTCCCCACTCCTTCAATTCTGGTTTCTCTACCTCCGTAATGAGTCCCGCTCATTACTGGGGAATAAACTTTACTTTAAAATTCCTTGGTGGTCAGTTTCCTGCTCCATTCAAACCTTACATGTTGGTGCTGAAACCCGGGACCTTTCAGTCTGCAGGCCAACACTCTATCCACTGAGCCAAACCAACATGTAAGGTTTGAAGGGACACAGGAAACTGACCACCAAGGAATTTTAAAGTCAAGTTTATTCCCCGGTAATGAGCGGGACTCATTAGGGAGATAGAGAAACCAGAATTGAAGGAGTGGGGAGCCAGCCGGGCTGCCTCCTGGACATGGAGGAACAGCAGCACGTGGCTTGCCCGGGGGTCTTTTGAAGGGCTGGAACAGAAGAGGGTTGGACCCAGGATGAAACAGGAAGGGGTGGGCTCCAGGACACTTTGGCACGTGCTGATTGATGGTTCAATGTCTTGGAGATGTCTCTGTGACAGGTGCCAGCAATGTGTTAGCTTCGCCCATCAGTTGGGAGAAGGGAGAACCTTACAGTAATCAGTCCCATCCTGAAGGTATTCAGGAGCCCACCACTAGCTGTCTCCTTTCTTGGTGATCCTATCACCCAGCAAGTCCCAAGGGATTTAGGAGCTCTGTGTTGGGAGCCAGGGTGAAAGAGCAGCTACGGTATTAGAACAGAAGGTGCTCCTGCATCCCTATCCCTGAGGAAGTTACTGGGTGTAGGCGCCCTGTGTCAGAAACCTGGGGCAGAAACCAAATACATGTATTTCTTATTGTCCCAGTATGACTACTCCACACATTTTTTATACATTCTCCTGATGGAGAAACATTTGGGTTGTTTCCAGATTTGGATTGTTATCAACAAAGCTGCTATAAACACATTTATGTGTCTTTTAGTGGACATATGTTTTCACTTGCTTGGATAAACACACACAAAATAGCTGTGTCATAGGGTAGGAAAATGACCACAGCTCCTATCACATTTATTTCTAATTGTGTCATTGTTGTTACCACTGTTATTTACCATTGTTTTTTGCCATTCCATTTCTAAATGTTTATTTCTGCGTTTATAGAAAGAGAATGCTTTTTACAAAATATGTATTGGGTAA